>JAKWIX010000328.1:31558344-33958344 GCA_027704785.1 Solanum chmielewskii | reverse complement strand
GACCTTAGTTTGACTTAATTAAGCTATATAGGTGCCCTAACGCGCCTTAATTCATTAGGTGGTGACTCTTAAAAACCCAATCCCTAAAGAGTTGTAAGGTCGTGATAAAACCCGTTTTGAGAAAAAATGGCGCGACATCCATAACTCTACTTTTTTTCAAAATTTTCGTAAAATGTTGTCATAATTTGGTTTCTATGAAATTTCCATAATTTGATTCCCATGGAAATTTTTCATAATTTAATTCTTCTGAAAACGTACCTTATTTTCATAATTTGTAGGAATTAAACTTTCCATCATTATAATTTTCAATAATTTATAGGAATCAAATTGACGTCTCCATATTTTGAAATCTACATATACCCACATTATCACGGTGAATATATATTTTATTACTGGATCATCAAGTTCAATTCGGGCCATATCTATCAAGTAAAAACTTTTTCAATTTTTTTATTTTTGTCCCCCTTTTTTAGCGCCAGCGCGACTTTGGTAGAAAACATATCTCATTGTAGGAATATCGAGATCGTGATTCGTTTGATTTTCCAGAAAGTAGACTCATACAAATACAACATATCCAAAAATAACAATCAGACAACTCTTGAATTTACTCAGGTGATTTTATGAACTCAGCCTAAAATTCTGATAAACTGAATGCATCAGCTTTGGGCGACTTTGCGGAAAATAGTCATATCTCGACGTAGCAACATTGAAATTGTGATCTGTTTGATTTTTGATAAACTACGATCATAGAGATACAACATATCCGAAAAAATATGACCGGACGACTCTCGAATTTACTGAGGTGATTTTTTTGAACTCATACTGAAATTCTGATAAACTGAACGCATCAGCTTTGTGTAACTTTGCGGTAAAATTCATATCTCGACGTAGGAATAACGAAATCACAAGCGTTTTGGGATGTTGGGATAGATCTATGTTATATACCAAAAATCACATTTACATTTCATCAGCATTGATTCAGTTTTCCATTTGAATCAGTCTTTCACCAACTGCAAAAATTTGAGGTTACTTCCTTTACTTTGGACATGTTCATACAAATCTAAACTTTTTCTTTTGTTTAATTTTTTTAACAGATATTTGGTAGAGATATAAGACTTCGATCCTCCAACATGATGCAGTTCCACGATCCAGATTCACCGCATCCTCTTTTTGAAATAGTCGGCGACAACTAAAAAAATCCAAATGCCGAAGCTCTACTTTTGGAGGTTCAACCTCCTGCTATCGGTGTCTTCTCTCTTGTTAGTAAAGCATATGATGAACATCTTCTCCTTAAATAATGGTCAAAATGGGTACCAATGACTTAATGAGAAAATTCTCGATCAAGGATACTAGCATGAAAGTTCCTTTACTGAAATCTGTGATTCATCATGATGCAACGTCTTCCAAACCTTCTCATTCTGATGAAAATTTCAACAGTTACGTGTTCCCTCTTCTAACTTTGGAAATTTTTTCTACAAACCTAGATACTGGGAATGGGCAGAGGACAGTTTGCCCCTCTACAAGGAGATTTTGGAGCTCATCAAGGTCTATGAAGATTTATATACTTCTTTGTTCACCGACGACTATGACGACAATGTACTTCATGCTTTTTACGAACTTTGGCGCCCATCTACCAAAATTTGATACGCTCAAACTTACTTCTCAAATAAGAAGTAAACCGGTTGTGCCAAATAAATAACCCAACTAGTGAGGTTGAGATCGTTCCCATGAGGAAAATAGTTTAGACTTAACTTTAACCTATTATTACTATTGTTCGGTCAATTACTTCCTAAGAAAGCAAAAACAATAAAAAGGGGGGTTTCAATTTCTAAATGAATGAAAATAACTAACTAAATTGAAAGAGACACTTAACAGCTTTGAATGTTGGAGTTTAATCAATTAATCAAAGTAACTAGGGTTTACGTGTTCCCCACAGGTTCATAACTTGATAATTCTAACTATAACAATTCTTTCCTAGTATCTTGCATGCAAAGTGATAATTTATGTATTTCTAAATCCTTGGTCCGGCATCTAGAAAATTTCACTCCGTACCTTGGTCTGGCTACGTGTGTTGCTATCCTAACCCTTATCTTTACCTAATATTAAGCATCGTATTCGATATTTGACTAAGTTATTACCTCGTACCAATCAATACTAGCCTATTAGATAGTATATACTAAATCTATGTTGATAATTATTTTCCTATTATCTACCTCCTTGGTCCGGAAAGTAGCATTAAGGCGAGTTCTAATGTTGGTCATCCGTTAAAAGGACTTCTAAACGAAAGAATTATTAATACATGCAAGACACTATTCTAGAATTGTTATTTTAGTTAGGTTTCACCTCATTATTTGCCTATGGTTCTCACAACTCTAGTTATGGATTTTAGTTACCCATAGTCATAATCACAATATTCAAATATATTATATAAGAATTCATGTACTTACTTCAATAAGAAAGAGTAAAATCCGAAAGTTTACTTGATTAATCACCAAAAAACACCAATAATCACTTGCAAGAATCTTAAGGTAATCAATAATCTCACAAAAAGTCTAATGATAATCAAAACTCTAACAATACAGTGTCTACTAATACGGTGTCTAACAATACAGAGTCTAACCTCAAAAACGAGGTTTTTTGAAGTATTTATAGAAAATAAAAACCTAATTAAACAAGGATTCTATTTGCTGGAAATCTGTCAAAACGCGGCTGGGTCGACGGACCTCGCGACGGATCGTCATGGTCATGACGGAACGTCATGGACTCCGTCGTCCCATACTTGTGCAATTTCTTTTGCTGCTCTCTTCATTACCCTCGACTGCAAGTATGACGGACCATCATAGGCACAACAGTCCGTCGAGGGTATTCGTTTCAATACACTTAAACTCTTGGAATATGGGTACTAGGACTACTTCTCTGAACTTCATGACGGACCTGTATGATAGACCGTCATAGGCACGACGGATTGTCACAGGCTCCGTAGGTGGTCTCTTCTGCATTTCTTCGCTCAAAATCTCCGCATTCATTTATGAACAGATTTCCTGCAAATAAGGAGAAACTTATATATAAATTATCACAAAAAGGCTTTTGGACACACTAAACTTAAGGAAGAAGTATTATTAATACCGTGAAACACGGTATATCAGACCATTGAGGATAGGTTTTGACATCACAAATTTGATGAGATTGGATTTAGAAATAAGATGGACGACATGAGCTTGAAAGTAGTGTTTCATCTTCTGAATTGAGAAGAATAAGGCCAAACATAGCTTTTCGATTGGCGAGTACTTCAACTCATTTGGTTTCATCATCCTACTCAAGTAGTAAAATGAATCTTCTTTCCCTTTGCTATTCTTGTGGGCTAAGATTGCTCCCGCTGATATGTAAAGTATCAATGGCTTTCCAGGAACAATAGCTACTAAAAATAGTAGTGTTTTCAAGTAAGACCTGAATCTCTCTAAGGCATTAAGACTTTAATCTCTCTAAGGCATTACTACAAGCTTGGTCCCATTCAAGAAGAGTGCTCTTTTTCATAAGACGACTCAATGGTTGGCACTTTTCTGCTAGATGCAAGATGAATCTCCTTAGATATGCTAGCTTCCCTTGCAGACTCTTCAATTCATCGATGTTTCTTAGCTCGACTATCATCTAAACTGCATCTATTTTTTCTTGATCAATTTTGATTCCTCGATGTCGTACAATAAAGCCAAGGAATTTTCCGAAAGTAACTCCAAACGCACATTTCAAAGGATTTATTCTAAGTTGATACCTATATAGTAGATCAAAGACCATCCTCAACTCTTGCAAGTGATCACAATTTTTCCTTGATTTCACTACTAATCATCAACACAACATTCAACAGATTTGTGAAGAATGTTATCAAAGATGTTTTGCGTAGCTCTTTGGTATGTTTCTCCTGCTTTCTTCAAACCAAAAGGCATTACTTTATAGCAATAAATGCCCTTGGAAATGCGGAATGCGGTCAACTCTTCATTCTTTGGTGACATGCAGATCAGATTGCAACTAGATAAACCATCCATAAAAGGCATCGCCTCATATCTAGTAGTGGCATCAATCATAAGCTCGGGGATAAAAAGTGGAAATTCATCTTTTGTACATGCATTAATGATATTTCTAAAGTCAACGCAAACTTGAATATTTTCATTCTTCTCCCTCACGGGGACAATACTTGAAACCCATGTGTGGTACTTAAGTTCACGGATAAAAACAGCCTCAATAAGCTTGCTAACTTTATTTTCGATCACTGGAACAAATTCAGGCCTAAAATGTTGTTGATCTTGCTGGATGGGACGTGCACCGCTTTTCACAAGAAGATGATAACCTGCTACCTTCGGGTCTAATCCAGACATTTATTTGTATCTTCAAGAAAATACATCTTTATACTCTTTGAATAAGTCGACATAGGAATTTTCCTCATCACTTGCCACTGAAATATTCACATAAGTGTGTTTTTATCTTTATTTGTTCAAAGGTTGATTTCTTTCAATGCATCAACGATCACCTTTATTCCTTCTTCAATTTCGGGTGTCACATCTTTAGCATCTTTATCTTCTTGAGGTTCTCCATCGTTGAAAGACATATGGTAACACCATGAAACATTCTCTAACTCTCCGACAATTTTAATTGGAGAAAAAAAATGTCCTTCATCTTATGTAGTGACATGACATGAAAAGGCAACACTATTTTCATCTTCCTCACGTTGATTAGTATAGACCACAACATGCGACTTTGCCCTTAGTACATCTCCACATGAGGCCATAATGTTCGTCTGGCGCCTCATTCTAAAAGAGATTAGACTTTGAAGGTCTTTAGGAGCATTTTCAGATTTGGGTAAAGCAGATGCTTGCATACCATTGCTATTTGTCCAAACCTTGTTTTTCTTCCTCAATAGACGTAACCTCTCAAATATAGAAATCTTTTTTGTTGTGCTTCCAAGTCAATCGAAGACAGAAGGCCTTTTGTTAGAATTAGCAAACTCATATTCCACAGTTATGTAGTTGGTACTTACCATTTTTATGCAGATGTGGATATGTGGAGGCTTATTGTAGCCCACCCCTTCACTTTATTGCCTCATAACAGGTTCTGACGGAAGATTCCCCAATGTTAATGGTTTGTTAGGATCGAATTCAGCTTTTGCTAGCAGCCTATAAGCATTAGGATCAAAACCTTCTTTTCTACGCTTCATTGGGAGTGTTTCATAATTGGGTGACTTAGGGGCTACAAATTTTTCGTGAAGTAATGACTTAGGAGCCACAGACATCACAAGTAATTTTGTGGATGACTTCATCATATCAATTCTCCTTACATGAAGGGTCAAACCATTCAACGCATTTTCTCGCCACTCAAGAGATTTTACCTTGACCTCCTTTGTGTTTGGGAATAATGAAGAACGGATTTAACCTTTTTACTTGAAAAAGCACCAATAACGTTATGCATCTTGTTTGGACTACCAAGCTCTGGATCTGCTTTGTTTGAGACTTTCGCCTTACAGAACGCTACCTTAGCTTTCTTGTTAAGGAGTCTGACATTTTTGGATGCAATGTCATCAACTTTTGTGGAATATTTCTTCAAGTAAATCTTTGCATCAACAAAATGAGCTTCAGCTTCTGTGAATGGATTATCATTTGCAATAATCCTTTTTGCAACTTCATCCTCATAATACTTCAAACTTGGTGGTAGGTAGATGGGATTACTTTTTTCTCATGTACCCACGTGTTATATGAAGTCTTTGCATCAATTACATGCAACCATATGCTTTATTGCAACTCTCCGATGGTGAGGTCTATTTTGACAGTCCCTATGGATATTTATCCTCCTTAGCTGAATCCTTGGATCATTAAGCAACTATTAATAAGATTTTATGTTGGTATCCCAAGTTCTTTCATTGTGTGAATTGGAAGGATGTTGATTCCAGATGCCCCATCAACTAGGATTTTGTTCACCCTTTTCTCAAGTGCAAAACCAACCATGAATAAAGGTCGATTATGAAGTGTGTCACCAAACATAAGATCACCATCAGAGAATTTGATTTTGACCATACATGAATTTTTGATCCAGAGATGACTTTGGAGAATCTTTTAGTGATGGACATGATCGAGTTTCAATTTCAGGGGATAACTTTGGAGTATCTTTTTAGGATTGACATGATAGTGTTGCACCTTTTGTTTTCTTCTCATCGACTTTACAACATATAGATTTTTTTTCATCGCATGTGAAATTGGTGTAAAAACAATTTGAAAAAATATTCTCCTAGTGTAATTGGTCGATGCAACTCTTGGTAGTTGTGCGCTTTTATTTCCTTCTTTTTTGAATGCAGAATAGTTTTGGTTTTGGATCTTACTACATGTAAGAACCCAAAATGAGATAGGTTGTTTAGATCCTAACATGTTTTTAAGGTTATAAGATCATATTATGTCTTATAATATGTTTTATAGGCAGTGAGTAATTTTTGAAGTGATTTGAAAGTCGAACGTCAAGGGACGATCAAAACGTTTGTTGACTAGTCACCTATGTGCCTCATGTGTCTATGCATCATTATATTTGTGTTTCATGAGAATTTTAATCCTCTAAATGATTTATAATTATTTTTAATTATGTTATATTTAATTTCAAGAATTTTGGAGGTCAAACGACCATGAACATGCAAGGCGTTCGAAAGATAGCCCTTAAGACGCTCAACGTGTGTCTTGATGGGGCTTAGCCTATTTGGTGGACTTGAAGTTTTTTTTTGGGTAAAACTTATGTGGAAGGTCCAAAACTTGTTAAGGGTTGTATTACGTTGGAAACGTCCGGGTACGACTTCTAAAGGGCCCCGCAAAAGGCCCCACAAAAAGGCCCCAAGGCTAGTACAGACACTGCCTTGGCAGTGTCAGTGGACGAACCAAACGACGGCTCGTTGGTCAACCAACGGGCTTTTGGTGAGGTCTCATAAATGGAACTTACCTTAGGCAGGTCTCAAGACAAAAATTGGCTAATTACCCAACGACAGAAGCCAGGCTCAACCCGTCGATTGACCTACGGTCAGTAGGCTGGTCCGTCGATGGTGGCCTGCAATCTGTAGCCTGCGTTTGTTTTAATTAAAGGGGTGAATGGGAAATACACCCACGTCCTAAACTGACCCTAATAGGTTTAGCTATTTTTAGGTGTATATAAGTCATCAAAAATGTGATCACCCTATTCAAGAATCCTCTCACACGATTGTAGCCTTTCCCTTCAAAAATATTTCCCTTCAAACCTCCATTGATGGTGAAGCTCAAGAACTACTTGGAGATGGGTTTTATATGGATGAATCATCAAGTTTTAGAGGTTTTCAACTAGACAAAGGTATGGTGATCCTTCATTTCTACTTATCCTTCCATCTAGACAGTTAATCTCAAAGTTTAAATGAGAAAAATATGATCAAGTGCTTCTTCTTCATTCTAGCCATGGATTCTTTCTTAAATTGATTCAAAAGCATAATATGAACGTATTTATGATTATTTACTGATTTAGACGTGATTTTCAATACTATCGCATGATGAACCCATGCTCTTTCGCAAACTCGATTTTAGCGTATGTGTGGCTTTATAATCTTGATTTATTATCGATTTAATTATGATTCTGTTACGTTGAAGTGACTATATCTACTGTTATTTACATTAATTGATCATGATTTTATGATGAAGGATCCATGTGGATCCATGTATGAAGATTTGAACATGCCTAGCTTATTATTCTAGGAATTCACTGTAACATGACCTTTTTATAATTAAATGTTGAACTCGATTATGTTGTGGTTCTTGTTGCTACTAGTTTAGGTCAATATTATGGTTTAATTGTGAATATAAATCTTGTATGATCAAAATAAAGAAGGCTTAGTTTGAATTTAACTAGGTTCTTCTAATCTTTGGAGTTTTAATTTGTGATCTTGACGTTAGGTTAGTTGTTATATTTTTATTGATCATGGTTAATGTTTATAGTTGCTGCCTATAACGAAATATGAGGATGAATTATATGTAATGAATACAATATAGGTCAATTCATGATATTTTGAATAGGATTAACCTATGTAAACTTACCTTCCATGAACTCCTTATATGAAGCATGCTTGTGTAGACCTTAATGGCAATTGTAGTAGTGTCTCATCTAGACTATGATTTCATTAGCTACTTCCTAGCATGTAATTTATTGGTAAAATATGATTTATTATAAATAATACTTTGGTAAAATTGATAATATGGCCTATTCTCTCTACTCTACATTGAATTGATCGTTAAATGCCTACGATAGTATCTTGATCTTGAAGTGCTTAAGCATGTTCTCATTGTGACTAAGTGTAGTATTAGATACTGCCTTATAGTGATATGATTCATGAAATATGATACATAATCCATATAAAATAAATTGTTAATGGTCTATGTTCTTCTACTTCCTAGTATGCCTTGTATCATGTTATCGTATGATCTTGTAGCGACTTGTACATGGTTTTTTTATGATTAAATTACATTTTGCTACTGCCTTATATATGAATTGTTGATGAACAAGGTTTATTGATAAATGATGATCAAAGGGTGAGAAATTGGTAAGGATGCTTATCTCTTCTACTTCTCTATTTCTTTATAGTAATGTTGATGAAGCCTTATATGGCATTGTGTGGTATGGTCCACTTATGGTGGCGGTGTTTACTTTATTTTCATTATATATGTGTTGACCATGGACATGAAGTCGAATTGATGAATTGAATATATTAACATATGGTTATGATGCTACTATATGAAGATTGACCATGAGCATGAGTATATCCATGTTAGGGTAAAGTATAGGTTCTGCCATTGATGAGTTAAAATGTTTAAGAATCCCTTACCTATGTACCCCTATATGAATGCATGAATAGCACAAGTTAGAAGTCCTAAGTGTAAAATGAAGTTGACTTGTCTCCTATGCTATTGTGGGTTGTGTGGTCTATACTTGAAAGTGTAATGTGGTCTAAGAGGTTGGCTGCGTTGATATTTTGTTGATATCCATTATGTGATCATGTTGACCAATCTACACACACACTCACTCATATGCATGTTACAAGTAGGGTCATGGTGTCTAAATGAAAGGTTGTTGTCATATTCACTAATGTCTACTACTATGCATGTAAAGTATATGTATGTGAAGTATGTTATGTATTCCTTACTTGGATGACTTTATAGGTGAACTAGTATGGGCAAGGGTATGGGACTTTGCCTATGCATTGAGCATGTGTACCATGATAGGATAGTTCTTGTTTGGTTTCTGCATGTATGAATATGTATGAACTTGTGTGACTTAATGTGTTATCTGAAAGGTTTGTTCACATATATGTATACACACACACACATGTATGAAGATATAGTCAAGAGAGGGGCGTTGAAAGACGTATTCATGTGTACCCTAACTAGATGATGCATTACATATGCTATGTTCATGTGAATGGATTCTTTACATGATTTAGGTTGGTAAACTTTCATCTATGACCTATGAGTTAAGAATATAAGGGGATGAATATCCTAAACCTATGTTTTATAAAGTGAAAATATAATAAAGGATTTCAACAAAGGGAACTTAACTTAGCACCGAGTGAAATTGAATATGATTGTGTGTCCCTTCCTATGGTAGAAAGGTACGTCACCATAAATCTCATGCGGTGGATAACCACAATGCCTCAATGGGCATAAATAGGGTTTCCATAAGTGAACAAATCTAATGCCTAATCTTGGCATAAAGAGGGTTTTCACATGTACCTCCAACTTCCATAACTATGTTGCCACCATAGTATACTAGCTAGAGGATCCACCTAGAAAGTTATGTCTCATTTAGTTCTACTTTTGCCGGTAGACCACCCTTTATCGGTGTGGGGCTTTATGACACCGGATTCCATGTTTAGCATCACATGGTCTATGTCGGTTAAGGTTATAATTTCCCTAAAGTAAAATGGACAATGGAAGTTAATGACTAGGACTCTAACTAGATTGACTTAAGGGAGGTTACTTAGGATAGGTGGAAGTAATGAACCCATCTAGACATTGCACAAGTAGCTCTTTAGGAAGTTCTAGGAAGGTGTACCAATGCATATTACTATTTATATGTTTCTTATGCATGACATTGCAGTATTTGTCCACTTGTTATGAAGATGTGCATGATACGAGTCTTTATGCATGATGTTGATCTTGTTGACTATATGATGAAGGTCTTGACTTAACTATGTCTATGTTATATCATAATTCTTTAATGGTATGTGTCGTCTTGTGTAGATGATATGTAGGGTTTTCCTTGTGATTCTAAGGTTATACATTGCACCAAGTATCCCTAAAGGATTACTTGGGAGAGCAATGAGTTAAAAAGAAGAGTTCACTGTTAATGGAATTAAGCTCACTATAAAGTGACCTCAAATTGGATTTAAATTCTATATGTGCTTTTCTATTATATTTGGCCTTTGATTGTATTCCTATGAAGTATGAAAATGATGTAAATGTGATTGTTTATAGGTTTCATAAGGATTTACTCAGATGGCATGAAATATGATTTTCAAGAGAATGTCCTTTTTTAATGCATGTTTTTGCATGGTTTCCATACTTGTGCATTCTTGTACTAATCCTATTCTTCTATACTTTTTACACAAAGTGTAGGTTATAGATGCTTAAAGGTTGTCTTAAATGGTGAAGAGCTTGATATGTAATTCCTGAGCTCAAGTAAAGGAATCCTTAAATCCAAGGATGTCCTAATGTGTACTTATTGTAAAGTCTATTAAATATTGTATAGTTTTGTATTATGTCTCAAGGGTTGTGTCCCTAATGTATTCGAATGTTATTGAGTCTACGATGGCAAAGAGACTTAGAGTCTATATATGTATTATGACTTATATTTTATATGTATATGAAGTAAAGTTTCTAGCATATGAGGTGCTATGAAATGTTTTAAATTTTCCACTAAATTGACTATGTCAATGTGATGAATGATAAGTATGGGTTTGTATAGTGGATATCCTAATGCATACCTTGAATGCACACATCTATGCCCGAAGCTTCACTATTTTTACAATTTAGACTTGCATGCCTCCATCGGTTGATAAAGTCAAAGACCGGCAGTTCATTTTGCTGACGTTGGTTTGTAAGTCCCATCATGCTTACAGTACGTCTTGTACTATAGAAGAGGTAGAGAAATTCTTGCTCCATTCGTTCCCAACTATCAATGGAACCAGACTCAAGGTATGCGTACTAATCAAAAGCATTTCCCTTAAGGGAGCGGACAAATTATTTGATGAGGTAGTCATCGTAAATCCCAGCATTGATGCGTGTTTTAATAAAGTGTGCCACATGTTGCTTTAGGATTCCCTTAATTACCATCAAACTACTAAAAAATTTTAGAGGCTGATAACTACAGGCATTTTCAAGCTATCAATCCTTGTAGTGTATGGCATTGCATATGTCAGGGAAGATTTCGTAGCAACCTTGTATTTGTCTTTAACGGTCCCCATGATGAACTTCTTGATTTGGATGATTGGGATTGTTCTGTCAGAGGAAACTTGGATCTTTAGCATGTTCCACTTGCTTTGAGGGGCGATCGACCGTCTCTTGTACTTGTGAATATTTTCCAGGCGCATGACTTGATTTTTCATCCATCATGCCTTTCACCCTATCAGGTAGCTTAACAATTTGAGCATCTTGATCTTGAACATAATTGGTCAAGCCTTCAATAGCTCTTGTCAAACTCACAAGTTGTTCTTTTATGGATGAAGTGTCAGTCACGGTCACCTGCATTACCATAGTTGTAACGACCCGCATGTGCACCCTAGAAGTTAGGGTATCCTTAGGACATCACATGGCGTACTTGACCTCTCGGAGGTCTTCTATAATCCCTTAGACATCATTCATTGAATATATATGAAAAGCAGTATGGAATACTTTAGAAACATAACACGAAATTATTTCATAAAACGTCTGACATATGTCTCAAAACCATATATGACAACATGAATAAAAATAGGGTCACAGCCTATCAAAGTCTAAACATAAGAAAAACATAAAGGAACATAGTGGTGATATTCCTCGGATGCAATGAGGACTCACCAAGTCTTCTCTTCTTGGAAACCTTGGAACTCTACCCTTGAAAGAAACTCAACCTTCTCAAGACCTTACATGGTCAACATGTAGGCAATATGTGTTAGTACAATAAGGACTAAGTATGGAAAATACATACCAAACATAAGATATCTCAAAGGGTTAGTCACAAAAGACATAATCATAAGAGAAAAGGCATTAGCATAACATGAATATCATAAGCATGCTTAAAGCATAATAAAGCATATAAGGGTTCATTCTTAACTCATTGTCTTACTTAATATTATGATTTATATCACAAGCCACCTCCAAGTATCTGTATGCAAAGTCAAGGTAGCATCCCATAGTACTACCAAGGCTAAGTACCTCTCTTTGGTCATACTTGATCATAGTTCAGTTTCATAATGAAGACCTAATTTTCATCATAACATATGAGAACTATTCCCTTAAGCCACCTTAAAACACACTTGTGCAATGCATGTGCAGCATCCCATAATACCTCACACACTAAGCATAACTTGAAATCACCCTATCTTTATTCATGTAATCTTAGGAGTCATCTAATATACCTAGTTCATATTGACAAGGAACTATCATCTTAAGTCAATCATGTCATGGAAGGCAACCCTAGTCACTATCCAAGCTAAACATACATCATGAAGGGGTCAAGACATAGGTAGCTTCAATACATACTTCTGCAATGTATAGATGACATCCCATACTACCATCCATACTAATTACTCCTCTAGACCAACCTAATATAAGCTAACATGTCATGTAACCTTGTCTATTAAGCTCAACATACTACCATAATAGACTTACTAATATGGAAGCATCTCATCATACTATCCAAGCTAACTAAGGAAGGATACAACCATCCTAACTATCATGCAACCAATCATGTAAAAGCAAGATAATCATAGGGGAGCATGAATCCTCAACCCTAATCTACCATGAGAAACCAATATCAAGCTATTCCATGAAATACACCTTACATGCAAACCAAGATAAAATTAGGAGAGTATAGGCCTTTCTCTTAAAGCAACCATGAAACGGCTTTGGCCAATCCAAGTCAAGATACCATGATCAAGCATCCTAGCAATACAAGACCAACCTAGTCATGGGATAGCTTACTTCCTCCATCCCAAGATACCATGAAGTTACATAAACTCAAGCTACCATGAGCAATCTAACTCAAGCTTCCATGAGATTAAACATCACCATCTACCATGAGTAATATACCCAAGCTTCCATGAGATTCAAAATCTCAAGCTACCATGAGTATTTCAACTCAAGCCTCCTTGATATTTACTATCTGAAGCTACCCTTGAGATCTATTATCTCAAGCTAATGAGCACTTTAACTGAAACTACCATGTCCTTGGTGTTGTCTCACCAAGTTTACTACACAAGAAGAGACAATACCACTCATCTTCAAGATAACCATATTCTACAATATATTGAGTCATATTAGGCTTTTAAGTCAACATAAGGTTTATTTAGGTGAGAACTTGCTTCTCCTAATCATGTTCATGTCTTACTGTAGAAGAGAAAGGAAACATTATCACAATCTTCCTCATAATGACTTCACCCCTAAATCCCAACATCAATAGCATCACTTCCCATAATTGATTATTAACTTCTATTCATCATGGTCTACATTCAATTACATGCTTACATTATTCAATTAGGTGATTAGAAGGGTAAGTCTAGGCATACATAATCACATAAGTTCAATTCAATCTTCACAAGTCAAGACCAACCTAGATCCATTTAGCCTAGTTCAATCCATATCTAGGTAATTCAATCATGATCTAATAGCATGCAATACAATTGAATTGGGAAGATCAACATAATACCTTCAACTATCATTTAATGGCCTAAAATCATCATTATCACCTTCAATATCAAATACTATAATTAACCATAAAAACATCATTAAAACATCTTATAATCATCATATGAACATAACTTAATGCTACCCACTATATTGGGATTACAATCAATACTTACCCAGAATGCAGTCACAACCCTCACAAGATTAGGGTTCTTTGGATTCACAATTTAAGAAAACTAGGGGAACATCATGGCTTGAAGAATCCATAAATGAATAAGCTTCACATACCTTCCTAAGTTGCTGCCCTCAATTGTTCTTCTTCTTCAATAGTGAGAGAGGTTTTGGTTATGATTCTAGAGTCAATGAGGGTATTTTATTATTTAAATAAACTAAATACCTAAAAGCACCTAATTTAATTTCCCATGCATTAATTTTGATGTAGAGTGAATTACCAAATTCACCCCTCCACTTTACAGTAAGCTTTGCGAAAGTTGCAGGCACCATTGATGGTTGCAACCTACAAGGCGTTGACCAGATGACGGGCCATCCTGGTAGGTCGTCATTTTGGTAAGATACCCTTCATTTGGATCTTAATTTCATCGATCTAAGTATAAACCAACTGCCCTCACCAACGGGGCGTCGATGGACCTATGGTCCATTGGTGCCACTTGTTGGTTATGACTGTTTTGAAATTTTTTTTTCCTCAATACGGGTCCCTCTTCAAAGACCCTTAGGTGAGTCCTAGGGGAGTTGTGTGATTTACCGTGGTTTCACGATGGTTTCAATACTTTTTCCTTAAGTTTAATGTGTGTCTAGGGCCTTTTTGCAGTAATTTTAATTGTTTTTATCTGTGCTTCCAGGAAAGCTGTCAAAAATGAAATGCTAAAGACTGTGTTGAAATCAGTGCCAAAGTGAACACCTACGAAGCCGTCGATGGTCCGTCGACCCATCGATGGTCCGTCTACCCATTGACGGTATTTAGGTGGTGATCGTCGACTGGAGGTTCAAGTATTTGGAAGAAACTCAGGGAAATGTGACCAAGTGTGGGGCTACAGTAGGATTGACGCTCCATCGACATATCGATGGCCCATCCTAGAAAACCGTCGTTTCTAACAAAGAGTAGTTCCAGTACCCAACTTGAAAAAATCAATAAGTATGGAAGGACGGAGGCATCGACAGACTGTAAGTGAGACGACGGACCGTGCTATTTTTCCGTCGATTGTAACAGAGGGGATGCAAAAGTGAAGGCTGAAGAAAAAGTTAAGTGAGGACCAACGAAGGCAGTCGACGGTCCGTCGTTCTATCGACAGACCGTCAGTTGGGTCATTGACTGAAGACGTGTTTTGGGACAGATTTTCCTTAGTTAGAATCCTTTTAATTTAGGACTTTATTATTATAAATAGGTTTTTTTTTTATTTTCTTAAATTTTATAAATAGGGTTAAAACCCTCGTTTTCGGGGTTAGACATTTTGTTATTTTTCATACTCTTGTTATTGGAAGTTTAACCTTGGATTTTGAGAATAACTTCAAGTTTCTGGAATCGATTCTCAAGATATTTTCATTAATTCAAGTGTGATTTCTAGATTTTCTTCAAACTTGTCAAAGTAAGTACATGAATTCTTGTTTAACAACCATGAATTGTGTATTTCTAAGCATGGGTTACTAAATCCACAAATAGGGTTGTGGGAACCATGGGTAATTAACAAGGTAAAACAAGCTAAATAACAATTCTATAATTGTTTCTTGCATGTATTGATAATTCTTTCATTTAGAAGTCTTATTAACGAGTACAAGCGTTAGAACTTGCCCTATTTCTACTTGTCGGACCAAGGAAGTAGTTGATAGGAAAGAATTATCAAAATAGATTTAGTATACACTATCTAATATGCTAGTTTCAATTGGTGCGAAGTATTAACTTAGCCAAATATTGAATATGATGCTTAATATGAGGTAAAGGTAAGGTTTAGTAAAGTAGACACACGTAGCCAGACCAAGGTACGGAGTGAAAGTCAATAGTTGTTGGACCAAGGAATTGGGGATACATAACTTACCACTTTGCATGCAAGACACTGGGAAATAATTGTTATAGCTAGGATTACCGCGTTATGAACCTATGGGAAAACTTACACCCTAGTTTCTTTCATCACTTGATAAACACCAAAGTTATAAACTTTCTATTTGTCTTACTTCGAAATAATTAAATATTTTTGATACACAAACCCCCCTCCCCCCCTTTAATTAATTATTTTCGAAAAGGACTTGACTAAATAGACGTAATCGTAGATTAAGGTTATGTCTAAACCATTTTCCTCGTGGGACCGACCCCAACCTAACAATTGGGTTCTTTATTAAATAGGACCGCTTATCCTTCTTTAGGGAAGTATAATTTGAGAGTGTCAAATTTTGGCACCGTAGTCAGGGAAAGTAGATTTTAGATTAACTTTAAGCGCAATTATCAAATTTTAGTCAATAATTTTCTAATTTTACTTTTTTTTCTTTGTTTTTGTGTATTTCAGGTCCAAGTCTAGTGTATGCAAAGTACACGGAGTCGAGGAGAACTATTGCTTCTATTTGATCCAGCACTAAATCGTACACTTCGTAGAATGAACGAGCCACACAATCTTGATAATATTGTTGATGGGATCAACCGTCAACTTCCTACGCCGGTTGATGCTCGTAACGAAGTGATTGTGGAAAACCCTGATGAGGACGCTTTGAGGAGACAACCTCCTGCCCCACGCCCTCAAGAGTATTATAGGGTCAATTTTAACATCACTGATTCGGATGGACCTCTTTTCCTACCCCCTCTACCACAAGGTCATTCATTTGTGGTAACTAGTAGCTTGATGCAGATGCTAACTGCTACAGGTTTGTTTTCGAGGCTACCATCTTAATCCACATGCTCACATTGTCAAACTAAGGTCAGTGTGCAAAAGTTGTGTAGGGAGGATGGACTTGGACATGGATATCATTGGATTAAAGGTGTTCCCTCTCTCACTGATTGGAGAGGCCGCAATTTGGTTTACTGAGTTGTCTTATAATTCGATCTATACTTGGGAGCAGTTGAGGGATGTGTTAATAGCAAGTTATTACCCCGTTTCTAAAAAGTTTAACCATAAAGATAGGGTGAACAACTTTTTGCCATTGCCTAGGGAGTCGGTAAGTATTTCTTGGGATAGGTTCACCTCATTTCTGAGAAGTGTCCCAAACCACCATATATATGATGAATCGTTGAAAGAGTACTTCTGTAAGGGGAAAGATGATAACAATAAGGTGGTACTCGATACTATTGTGAGTGGTTCTTATGGTGAGTGCACTTATGCAGAGATCGCGGAGAAGTTGGAGAAAAATTCCTAAAACAACAAGGCTTGGAGCACTAGGAAATCGGACACTAGGAGAAACACCTTCGCAGTGCAAGATACACACAACCCTGCTGCAGATGAGATTCGTGAAGACATGGCTCAAATGAGAACTAATCTTGGGTTAGTATTGAAACATGACACTGGGGTTGCAAAGAAAGTGAATGCGGAGAGTTATTTGACTAAGCCATCACCGCCGGTAGATGAATTTTACTATGAGGAAGAATATTATGCAGTGAATGAGAATACAGGGGGATTCCGACCAAATTCCCAAGGCTCCAATCAGGAGAATTGTCACCAAGGTCAAGGAAATCAGGGTCAGAACTATAGGTATTACAACTGAGATGGTCACTATGTTCGAGATTGCAACTAAAACCGTGACAACAACTTCAACTAGGGTAACTATGGTAACGGAAACAATCGGAGTGGGCCCTATGTTCCACCCTAAAATAGGAAAGTTTCTCCTAGGGATGGTGGAGGTAGGATGGCGCAAGTTAAGGATATGTTGCAGAAGATGATGACGAGGTTTGATGCTAGTGATGAGCACGCCAAAGAATTGAGAGGTGATTTAGCGAATATTGGGCAAAAGGTGGGTGCACATGCAATCTTAATCAAGCATCTTGAGTTGAAAATGGCCCAATTGTTTTCTATTGTGAACCCACGCCAACCGGGTACTCTTCCTAGCAATACCGTTCAAAATCCAATAAATGATGGACATTGTATGGCAGTCACTACTCAAGGGGGTAAGTAAACAATTGACCCACATATGTCGTCTGCGTAGAAGATGAGGTGAGAGGAGATGATGTGTTAGAGAAAGATAGTGGTGAGTTGGTAGACAAATCGGGAAAAAAAGTTGAGATACTCCAAAAGATGACTCCCATTCCTAGACCACCACCTCCATTCCTGCAAAGATTGGTGAAAAGGACCGAGGATGGTAAATACTGGCATTTTATTACTATGTTGAAACATCTTTCCATCAATGTCCCTTTGATAGAAGCTCTTGAACAAATGTCCAATTATGCCAAGGTCATGAAAGATATGGTCACTAAGAAGAGATCGGTTAGTTTTGAAGATGATGATTGGATTCAACACTGTGGTGCTATTGCTACAAGGTCTCTTGTGCAAAAGACAGAAGATCCAGGGGCTTTCACTATTCCATGTACCATTGGGTTGTTACACTTTGCTAAGGCATTATGTGATCTTGGGACAAGCATAAATCTCATGCCTCTCTCTATTTACAAGAAGTTAGGTTTGGGTGACCCAAAGCCCACTGAGAGGCGGCTACTGATGGTCGATCGAACGGTGAAGAGGCCTATTGGGATACTCCATGATGTGCTAGTGAAAGTGGAGTCATTTATTTTTTCGACCGATTTTGTGATTCTTGATTGTGAGGTGGATTTTGAGGTGCTTATTATTCTTGGGAGGCCATTCCTTGCTACCAGTCGCGCCTTGGTTGATACGGAGAAAGGACAGATGAAGTTTTGATTGAATAATAAAGGAGATACTTTCAACATTTGTAGGTCCAAGAGGTAAAATAGTGAGCTCCAATTAGTATCTGCGATATACTAAAAGGTTGAGAGTTCGTCCGAGGTACAAATAAAAGAGTGTCTTGGTGTTGAGGCACTAGCGGCAGTGATCATGAATTTTGAGAGTGATTGTATCCAAGAGTATGGGTCATTGGTTGTGGCACTGGATCGAGGTTAGGTGAGGTTCAAACCAAAGAAATTGGATTTAGATATGAAACATCGCGAGTCTCCAACCGCGAAACCATCTATTGAGGAGGCCCAAAAATTAGAGCTTAAGGCTCTACCACCTCATCTGAGGTATGTTTTTTTGGGAAAAGGTGACACTTTGTTGGTAACCATTGCATCGGATTTGAATGTAGAGCAAATGGAGTGTTTTGTAGAGGTGTTGAAGAGGTTCAAATGAGCCATTGGTTGGACTATTGCGGACATTTGAGATTCCACCCGGTATTTGTTCACAAAAAATATAATTCATGCCCGATCATAAACCAAGTATAGAGCATCAAAGATGGTTAAATCCACCTATGCAAGAGGTAATGAAGAAGGAGATTTTTAAGTGGTTGGATGTCAGAGTCATATATACGATAGTTGATAGTAGTTGGGTATACCCTGTTAAGTGTGTGCCTAAGAAAGGGGGAATGATTGTGGTCCCTAATGAGAAAAATGAGATTGTTCCAATGAGGTCGGTGACCGGATAGAGAGTGTGTATGGATTACCAGAAATTTAATGCATGGACTGAGAAGTACCATTTTCCTATGCCCTTCATGGATCAGATGTTGGATAGGCTTTGCAGGAAAGGGGTGGTAATGTTTTCTTGATGGTTATTGGGGTTACAACCAAATCTCTATTACATTGAAAGATCACAAGAAAACCACCTTTACTTGCCCTTATGGAACTTTCGCATTCAAGAGGATGCGCTTCGGGTTGTGTAATGCACTTGCTACTTTTCTGAGATGTATGATGTTTATTTTCTTCGATATGGTGGAGGACACCTTTGAGGTGTTTATGGAAGATTTTTCTGTTGATGATGACTTGTTTGATCATTGTTTGAGTCACTTGGACGAAGTTCTCAAGAGGTGTGAAGATTTCAACCTTGTGCTAAATTGGGAAAATTGTCACTTCATGGTGAAAGAGGGTATTGTATTGGGTCGTCGCATCTCAGACAAGGGTATAGAGGTTGATCAAGCCAAAGTTGAGGTTATAGAGAGACTTCCTCCACCCATCTCTGTAAAAGGTGTAAGGAGTTTTTTTGGGCATGCAGGCTTCTACCGAAGGTTCATCAAAGATTTTTCAAAAATTGCACATCCTCAATGCAAGTTAGTTGATAAAGACTATAAATTTTATTTAAATGAATCCTGTCTGAAGGCATTTGGAGAGTTGAAGGAGAAGTTGGTGTCTGCGCCAATTATTATTTCCCTGAATTGGAGCAAACCATTAGAGGTGATGTGTGATGCTAGTGTGGTTGCTCTAGGTGTAGTATTGGGACAAAGAAGGGATAAAATCCTTCACCCCATTTGCTATGTCAATAAGGACCTTAATGAAGCTCAAATGAATTATATTGTGACTGAACAAAAGCTCCTTGCGGTGGTTTTTGCTTTTGAGAAATTTCGATCCTATTTGCTTGGAAAGAGAGTCATAGTGCATACTAATCATTCTGCTTTGAGATATTTGATGGTAAAGAAGGATGTGAAGACAAGGTTGATTAGGTGGGTATTACTGTTTCAAAATTTGACTTTGAAGTGAAAGATAGAAAAGAGACCGAAAATCAAGTTGCCGATCACTTTGTCCCGATTAGACGATGAAGTTCTGCGGGAGTTGGGTGAAAAGGCTGAAATTGATGACTTTCCCTAATGAGCATGTTTTGGACGCTTCTCATGACTTGATTCCATTGATCGCTGATTTTGTGAATTATTTAGCTAGTTATATAGTATCATTGGACTTGTCCTTTCATCAAAGGAAAAAGTGTTCATGCATGATGTGAAAAAAATTCTTTTAGGATGAGCCATATTTATATAGGAGTTGTGTTGATGGTCTTATTCGCCGTTGTGTGCCGAAAGTTGAGATGTTAAGTGTTTTGGAGGCATGCCACTCCTCGCCTGTGGGTGGGCATCATAGTGGTATCCGGACTGCCCATAAAATCTTGCAATGTGGCTGCTACTGGACAACCATCCACTAAGATGCTCATGATTTCTCCAAGGCATGTGATAGGTGCCAAAGAGATGGAGGTATTTCTAGAAGGCAAGAGCTCCCTTTAAATCCCATGCTTGTAATTAAGTTGTTTGATGTGTGGGGCATTGACTTTATGGGCACTTTTGTTTGTTCTCATGGGATAAAGTATATTCTTGTGGCGGTTGATTATGTTTCAAAATGGGTGGAAGTCATAGGACTTGCAAATAATGAAGGGAAGAGTGTCACCGCGTTCTTAAAAAGAACATATTTTCCAAATTTGGCACCCCGAGGGCCATTATTAGTGATGGGGGATCCCACTTTTGCAACAAGTTGTTCAAAGGGTTGTTGGAAAAATATGGGGTTCGCCACAATGTAGCCACTCCTTACCATCCTCAGACTAGTGGGCAAGTTGAGGTGTCAAACAGACAAATCAAGCAAATTTTGGTGAAAACGGTGAATACTAGTAGAACGGATTGGTCAAGGAGGCTTGATGATGTTATTTTAGCCTACCGGACAGCATACAAGACGCCCATAGGTATGTCTCCTTACCAACTTGTATATGGGAAGGCTTGTCACTTACCAGTTGAGTTAGAGCACAAGGCCATATGGGCGATGAAGAAACTGAAGATGAATTGGAATAAAACTGCAGAACAGAGATTAAATGGGTTAAATGAGCTTGATGAGTTTCGCTTGAACGCATATGAAAGTTCATCCCTCTACAAAGAAAATTTGAAGAAGTACCATGACCAAAAGATTAAAAATCGCAAATTTGCGGTTGGGAATTTGGTGCTTTTGTTCAACTTTAGGTTGTGTTTGTTTCCGGGCAAACTCAAGTCCAAATGGATTGGTCCTTTCTTGATCACTCAAGTATTCCCTCATGGTGCGGTTAAGTTGGAGAACAAGGAGAGTGCAAGGTTCAAGGTAAATGGGCAAAGAATCAAAATATACCTTGGGCATGCGAAGAGTACGAATAAAGTGGTTAAAGGATACCATCTTGATGAAGTCTGAGTGATCAAGATTCTTGCATCGTGCCGCAACGTTAAATCAAGCGCTGATTGTGAGGCAACCCAATATGTATCCTCTAGCCAACACTAGGTATTATTTGTCTTAGTAGGAATAGTCGCATTATTTCGATTTTTACTTATTGTCCTGTGTAAATTTTCTTTTATGTCTTTTAATTCTGTTTGCTAGAGAGTAGTTTAGGGTTCGTGTCTAAAAAGAGTCCAGAAAACACAAAAGGAATGGCTTATTGGGTTCTAAATGTGCAAGGACCAGATCACCAAAAATCTGCAGAAATTAGTCTGTTGCATTGATCGACGGACCTATCGACAGGTCGTCATCCTATCAATGAACCATCGATGGGGACCGTGGATCCCAGGTTTGTTTTTTAATATTGTCTAAGTTAGGGCACGATCGACGAAGCAGTCAACGGACCATCGATTGACTTATGGTCCTTCGACACGGAATCATAAGTTCCCCAGATCCAGGGACCCAACCCGACCAGGACGGCTATATGATGAATTTAAACTTTTCAGTTACTTACTCGCCTTTTCAAATTCTCCCCCCCCCCCACCAACCGTTTCCCTCTCCATATTCCCTTACTCACCTACTCACTCACACACTAATTCAGCCTTAATCCTCTCTGATTTCATTACTCATCATCTCCACATTCCCAAAACTCTCATTCCCCAAATTCCCATCCTTTTCTTTCATTTTTCCAGTCGGTGTTCGAAGGCGTCCTTATTGTTGATCATTGCAAAGTTCACCCTCACAATCACTCCACTACAGAATACAGGTTTGTCATTCTCATCTGCTCCCTAATCTAATGACATTTGTTTGGAACCGAAGTTCTAGCATGTGGGTCTTGACTTAGGGACAACCTTTCCTGATTTAACCATAATTTGAGAGTTTCTTGTCCCTAATAATGATGGCAAATATATGGGGTGGGGGTGAAATGAATTCTGAATGGGTTAGTTTTGTAGTTTTCCGACTTAGGCCTTTTTAATCTTTTAGAATCTACAATTTCAACCGGAATAATCGAAGCCCTCGGAATGACGATATGGTGTGTTGATTGCTATAGAACATGTTATTAATTTATATGCTTGAATTTGTGTATGTGTGGGGTACAAAGGGTGTGGAAACAAATCTGTCTCTAACCGATAGTACAAGACCCCGTCTACGTACTGTGGATGGGGTCCGTCGATAGCCACACCTCAACCTAGTTTAACTCTGGAAAGGCGGAAGTGGATTACGGACCGTCGATTAATCGATGAGCTGTCCTGCACGTCCATCATTTCTAACAGAACCTTTGTCTCTAAAGCTTTCTAAAATATTGTAATGTCCAACGACGGAAGTGGACTACGGTCCGTTAATTTATCGACGGGCCATCCTTCACGTCCGTCATTTCTAAATGCAACTTCTGTGGACTTATAATATCTGAAATGTACTAAGTGTCCATCGACGGACCCTATCGAAAGACCTTCTTTCCATCGATGGACCGTTGATAGTGCCCGTCGTTAAGTTTTGCACTTCACTATGTTTTTTGTTCCAACTTTGGTGTTTGCTTCTTTATAGTGTGGTGACTGATTATATTGGAACTAATAACCCTCATTTACAGGTACAAATGGCCCCTAAGCCCGATATTGTCTACTCTCGAGGACGATCTAAGTCCTCACCCCTTCACGCCGGTTGGGGATTGGTTCATCGGACGATGACACTGATCCCGAATACATGCCACCCAGGCACCCGGACACCGACACCTGATGCTAGGACCACTCGAGGCACGCCCAAGAAGGTGGCATCTAGCGTAGTAACTACCTCCCAGTTTGATGAGGAGTGCACACTGATCGGCATACCGTCTGGGTCTGTCGCGGGTTCTGAGAGAGCGTATGGCTCCAAGGAGGCTTCCGGGTTTGAGTTGGCCCACTCTTTAGAATCGCATGGTGCCATTGTTCCTGCTGCACCTGCCAACTGTGCCTCGTCTGATGAGGCCGATAGTGTGGATTCTACTCGAGCACCCCAATTCGACGTCCCTGCACCGGTTACTGATCAGCCCAACCAGTGGTGCGTAGAAGGTCAATACCAGGTTTACAGGGATGCTAAGCTGCTCAATAATAACGGGGTCATGATTCATACTCTGACAATCGAGCTGTGGGTTCTTACAGGGAGTCTCCACATAGTCCCTGCTATACTTGATCTCTTCACCCACCATCAGCTCGAGTGGATGGTTAGGAGCGTGGGACGCTATAGTGAGGAGTTGGTGCGAGAGTTCTACGCTTCTTACGTAGAGACTCTCTGGGCTTCTTTGGATAGGTGATCTAATCTCGCCAAAACTGGCACCACTTACCCATTGTTCGAGTTTGTGGCTGCAGGATGGATATCTTTTTGCCCACTATTCACTGTTTCTTATACGGTGCTGATACAGATGTCACAAGGGACCCTCTCACCCCCGAGTTTGACTACCATTAGAAACTGATTAAGGAGGGCCATTTCTAGCTAGACAAAGTTATGAGAGAGACTACCAAGAGGTGGATAGCCCATCACATTTTTGTGGATCGTGAGGGTGCAGACTGGGTGTTGGATCCCAGAGGCCTTATCAAGAAGGCCAACCTCACATTTGCTGCCAAGTTCATCTAGCTATTGGTCCGCCACTGCCTATCCCCCACAGTCGCTAACAACATTCTTACATGGGATAAAGTAGTCTTGGTTGCTGCTACAGTTGCGGGGTTCGAGATTGATTTTCCAAGGTTGTTGCTGGCAGTCATACATGAGAGGGCCATTAAGGCCTCGACCATTTACCCCTTTCGCTGTATGATTTTTGAGTTAGGGTATGCTGGAGTGCCCATTTGTCACATTAATGTTCTCAAGACTCATGTTGGGACATTGGACATTGGTCTCATCTGGGATGAGGCCAATGAGGCGTCACCCAACAGAGGGCCCAAGAACTTGGCGTACACGATTGAGCAAGACCAAGGGTCTGATCAAACTACATTAGGGCCTATTGACACCACCCAGTTAAGTCTATCCCAGGCAATAGCAGAGCCCCGAGTTCCTCTGATCTACACTATCAGCAGCACTGGTCCTAATTGCTAGGGTCCAGAAGTTAGAGGCCCAGATGGCCACATTATTGCATCATATCCAGCCTTGGATGCAGAGGTCCATTGATAACGCGGAGGATTGGATCGAGAAGAAGATTGCCCAGCAGACTAAGAGGAATATTCTGGTAGTCCACAAGCACCTTGATACGTTCAAGTTGAGAGCTCTCGCCCGGACAGCCCCTATTATTGACTTGACTACTCTCTAGGATGTTGTGGCGAGTTTAAGGAATGATGTGGATGTCATTCTGAATGTGCGGGTACCTGAGCCTGAGGCCAGACCTAGCTTGCTGAGGATACAGTGCTTAGTGCACTATTTCAGACCACCACTGTGCCACGTGAGCGTGCCAAGAGGTACTGGCCCAGAGAGAGTGATGAGGTTCGGGCTATGAAAAAGGAGTGCACTGAGTTGGAGTCCGCGAGGAGAGCTTCTTTGTTAGATGAGGAGGCCTGGCAGATGAGGTCTCGTGAGTTAGCAAATGGGGCGTCTAGCTCTAGGCTTGAGGATGTTAAGCGGAGCACCACTAAGGGTGCATACATTGTTGCAGACACTACTGATGGTGTCTCTATTACTGATGGAGTGGGTTTCGGGCAACCGGACCCGCCAGCTCGTTGATCGTCGATGTTATGTACCTTAGGTTTGCTTTACCTACCACCTTGTTCTTATATTTCTTATGCATTGGGGACAATTGCATGTTTTCTTGTTGGGGGTGGGGTAAATGGAAAGTGAGTGCTAGGGTGAAGTCTGAGTAGTCCAACTCACGATCCTCCCTTCGGGTTTTCTTGGTTGTGTTCTTTTGCCCCAAGAGACTGGTTATTTTCTAGTTGAACCGGCATGTTAGTATTTTGTACAAAGTATGAATATGAAATCTGAAGCATGATGGATAAATATAGTGATATCTCGTTTTAAAGAGAACGCTTGCATGATTAGGCATCGTAAATGTTCAATGTGTTAGCTCTAAGCATGACATAGAGATACACCATTGCATGACCCTCAATCTAACACTCAAACTAGGTGTCCGATAATCTGGTAGGGTAATGAGGTGTTAAGAGAGTGTGAGGAAAGTTGAATAGTCTAATGTTGGTACATAGCTAGAACTTGCTCGGTTAGTCCTACAAAAAGTACTCTGTGGTAGACAATTAGGAAAGAATCATAAACCCTTGTTAAAATTAGCCAATCTTTAGCCTAAATAAAAGAAAACCAAATGAAATTAATCCCTTTTTTATCCAAATGATTTGAGCTTACAATGGACTTTTCTTTTCTACCCCAACTCATCTTTTCTAGGTATAATGTGTTGGCCCTGGTCCCTCCTTAGACATGTGCACCTCAACTTAGGCCAAAAGCATAAGTTGAGGGTGGCTAATGTAGAAACCAATCTCGTCTTGGCCCTGACCCAACCTTGGGTATTGTGTACATCGAATCATGTCAAAGCCAAGAGTTGAGGGTGGCTATTATGAGTAATGTTCCCAAAAGTGGACTAAAAGAATTAATGTGAAAGAAAAAAGAAAAGAAATAGTGAAGAAGAGAGGTGACTCAATCAAAGTTGAAATCAAGTGAAAAAATAAAATAAAATAATAATAATAATAATAATAATAATAATAATAATAATAATAATAATAATAATAATAATAATAATAAGAGTCATTTGCACAAAAGGATGAATAAAGGAGAAAATAAGGCAAAGAATACAAGAAAAGGAAGAATAAGGCATAATAGACAATGAAAGAGGTAGGACTCTTAGCCGTAATGTCAAGGAGGGAAACAAGTCACGAAAATGCATCTATATGTACCATACCTGACCCTAAGTGTACTTTACAAGACAAGAAATTCCTATCGTGAACCTAAGAATCTAATATGGTGAACTTAAAGCAGTGAAAATGAGGGCAAGCCTATGACGACAAGTATCAATTAAGTCTGAAGTTGTTATGAGAGTGAGTGTTGAATAATGATCCTCATACTCAAATTTGAAACCACCGTGTGAAAAAGGAGGATATCTTTTGAAGTGAGAACACTAGTTGCAATATTGGAGAGTTGATGCCTTTGTGAGAGATAAAAGAGTAGAGGTGTCGGTGTGATGAGTCTGTGTCATGGTCTGATCCACATGAGTGAGCCTAAGAGTGATATCATGCATGAAAGCAATGAAAATAATCGGGATTGATAGTCATATGATTGCAAAAGCTTAAATGAGTATACTTTTGTACAAAGGTGTTGTGGTGAGTAATAGTGTGTCGCTTGAGGACAAACAATGAATTTAAGTTGAGGGTGTTAATGTATCGTGGTTTCACGGTACTTTCAATACTTTTTCCTTAAGTTTAGTGTGTGTCTAGGTCCTTTTTGTACTAATTTTAATGGTTTTTATCTGTGTTTGCAGGAAAGTTGTCCAAAATAGAAATGCAGAAGACTGTGTTGAAATCAATGCAAAAGTGATGACCTACGAAGCCATCGACGGTCCGTGGGTGGTGATCGTCAACTGGAGGTTCAAGAATTTGGAAGCAACTCAAGGAAATCTAACAAAGTGTGGCGCTACGTAAGAATCGAGTGTCAGTCGACTGATCGATGGACCATTCTGGCAAACCGTCGTTTCTAACATAGAGTAGTTCCAGTACCCGACTTAAAGAAATCACTAAGTCTAGAAAGACAGAGGCATCGACGGACCATGCTGTTTGTCCGTCGATTATAACAGAGAGGATGCAAAAGTGAAGGCTGAACAAAAACTTAAGTGTGGACCGACGGAGGCAGTCAACAGTCCGTCGTTCCATCGACTGACCGTCAGTTGGGTCGTTGACTGAAGACGTCTTTTGGGACAGATTTTCCTTATTTAGAATTCCTTTTAATTTAGGACTTTATTATTATAAATAGGGTTAAACACCTCTTTTTTTGGGGTTAGAGTTTTTGTTATTTTTTATACTCTTGTTATTGGAAGTTGAACTTTGGATTTGGGAATTACTTCAAGTTTCTGGAATTGATTCTCAAGATATTTTTGTTAATTCAAGTGTTATTTCTGGATTTTCTTCAAACTTGTCAAAGTAAGTACATGAATTCTTGTATAACAACCATGAATTGTGTATTTCTAAGCATGGGTAACTAAATCCACAAATAGGGTTGTGGAACCATGGGTAATTAACAAGGTAAAACAAACTAAATAACAATTCTATAGTAGTTTCTTCCATGTATTGATAATTTTTTCATTTAGAAGTCTTTTTAACGAGTGCAAGCGTTAGAACTTGCCCTATTTCTACTTGTCGGGCCAAGGAAGTAGTTGATAGGAAAAGAATTATCAACATAGATTTAGTATACACTATCTAATAGGCTAGTTTCAATTGGTGCGAAGTAATAACTTAGCCAAAAAATTTAATATGATGCTTAATATGAGGTAAAGGTAAGGTTTAGTAAAGTAGACACACGTAGCCGGACCAAGGTACGGAGTGAAATTCTCTAGTTGTCGAACCAAGGAATTGGGAATACATAACTTACCACTTTGCATGCAAGATACTAGGAAAGAATTTTTATAGCTATGATTACCGCGTTATGAACCTAACGGGAACACTTATACCCTAGTTTCTCTCATCACTTGATAAACACCAAAGTTATACTTGCTAATTGTCTTACTTAGAAATAATTAAACATTTCTGTTACACAACACCCCCCCCCCTTTAATTAATTGTTTTTGGAGAGGACTTGACTAAATAGACGTAATCATAGATTAAAGTTAAGTCTAAATCATTTTCCTCGTGGGATCGACCCCAACCTAATTGGGTTCTTTACTTGATACGACCGCTAATACTTATTTAGAGAAGTATAATTTGTGCGTATCATCGTGCCTGGACGTTTCCACTCTAAATACGTCTGTCTAGGTGTTAGGAGCCATTCCTATCAATTTGAACTCCAAACACAACTTAGAACCCCATGAAACATACTAAGGCACGCTAGCACGTCTCAAGGCTAACTTTCAACGTCACCGGACGTTCTTGCACGTTTCACCTCCAAACTCTCTCAAACTCTATACACTACCTCTAAACACCATGTATGACCATTTTAGAACCTCATAATCTCATGGCACGACATGTTAGGCTCTATTGAACCTAATTCATTGTGGGGTCCTTACAATAGTAAGTTAAGGAGAATTTTGTTGATTTTCCCAAACCTGTCATGCAAACATGTTATGTGGGGTAGATCCAGTGCTCAAGACATCATCGTCGACTAAAGCATTGGGCTTTTTGTATGTAGTTAGGCTCAATTGGTCAAGAACCCTCTCGACCATTTTGATGATATCTTCTTTTGCGGCTTCCGCAAGAGACTTCACACATTTTGAGGACAAACCAAAAGCAATAGCAGATTCGTACGACACTATTTAGGCTTGTTGTCCCAACAATTTAACTTGGTTCTTTTTGATAGGTCCCAGAGATGTATAATTTGTATCCATTGGTTTTTGCGGAAGGAGATGTGAATCCAGACGCAAAATCAGATTTTAATGCAGATGCAGATATGGATGCAAATCAAGATTTGGATGTAGACGCAAATTTTGATGCAAATGCGGATACGGATATAGATTCAGATTTGGATGCAGATGCAGATGCGGATACGAATGCAGATTTAGATTTGGATGCAGAAGTAGATTTGGATGCAAATGTGGATACGGATGTAAATTCAGATTTAGATACACATGCAGATTTCGAGTTGATCTTCTTGGAAGCCATCTCAATGTTCGAAACTTGTATTTTCGAAGAGAAAAGATGAGAGGCAAAGATTGTCCCACTGGGCGTGCCAATTTGTATGTGTCTGAAGTTTCAATCATGAAATACAATGAACAAGAGCAAGCAAACAATAATATTTTGTTTGAATTAATGTGAATGTTACAATCTTTATAAAATATCTTTAAAAGATATGTAATCCCCTGGTTCTTCTCTTCACAGATGTTTTTGATTTGGTGAAATATTTACGACTCAATATTTGGAGAGAAGACTTCTTACTATACGGAAGACTTGTAGATCACCACTATAGAGAAACTATGTATTTGTGTATGTATGTATGTATGTATGTGTCTTTTAGTCTTATGAAGACCTCTTTATATAGGTTTGAGTTAGCGCTTTAGGGGTATTTTTGTCCGAACAGTTTTGACCCATGGGCCTGAAGAACATGAATTGGGCTCATCTTGCCAATTTAATGGATTGGCCCAAATGTAATTTGGACTTGATTTAAGATATATAATTTTGACTTAGATATTATTTCGACTTTATTAACTAGCAATTTGACTTGGTCAACGTATGGCAAATTTAAGATTTGATCCAAATTTAATATGGATTTATCGATGAAACTCCACTGTCTACACACTAGTAGAATTTTTTTTTATAAAAACATATGTATATACATATTTAATACAAAATGAGAAAAATATAAAATAAAAAAAATATTAGGAGCAAAGAGTTACATAGGATGGGATAGAATTTTCGTTTTTTAAAAAATAAAATAACTTTATTTTTCTTGGGGGGGGGGGGGGTTTACATGGAGGAGGTGGTGGAGAGGGGTAAGAAAAATAATTTAAATTTTACTTTTAAAAAAAAAAGATTTTTTTTTAAAGATAGCAATACTTTAATCTTTAATTTTTAATTGATATTAATAGTTTGTTATTTTATTTTGGGAAAATACCCAAGTACCCCCTCAACCTATGGCCGAAATCCCAGAGACATACCTATACTATACTAAGATCCTATTACCCCCCTGAACTTATTTTATATGTAATTTTGTACCCCTTTTTAGCCTACGTGGCACTAGTTCAAAAAAAAAGTCAACTATCGTTGGGCCCACAAGATAGTGCCACGTAAGCTAAAAAGGGGTAAAAAATTATTAATAAAATAAGTTCAAGGGGGTAATAAGACCTTAGTATAGTATAAGTGTGTCTCTGAGATTTCGGGCATAGGTTGAGGGGGTACTTGGGCATTATCCCTTTTATTTTTGTCAAAGTAAAATATTTTTTCCATGTGAAATGTCATATGTCAAGATTTTTTCAAATTAAAGAGATAGTGTATTATACGCACCACTGATGTGTGTTTCTCAAACTAAAAAACGATAGTTTATGTGTGAAACTTCAATTTCAATAATTTAGATATGAAACTCAAAATACTGAGATAGTTTATGTGTATTTTGTACACTTATCTTTAAAAAAAAAACTGAATTACCTTTTGACTATATTTTATTGGAAAAATTGAATATAATCGCAAATTAATAACCTAAAATAAATAGAGTAGATAGGGTTTGATTAAAGTGTGCTCCATAGTAAACGTTTACAAAAAATTATCAGACGTCTCTCTCTCAAATATCTCGCTCGCCACTCTCCTCCTATCTCTGGCTCGCTTCCTCATTTTTTATATAAACAGAAGTGTATAAAAATTATTTCTAATTGTATAAAGCAAAGAAAATTGTATAAATACATATATTTTTGTTCCCCTCACTCCCCTATTCCAGATCTTGCTCGCCACCCTCGCTTTTCTCACTTATACAAACAGAAGCGAAATGTATAAATTGTGTTTCTGTTTGTATAATGCGTGAGAAAATTGTATATACACATGCAAGTACATATATTTTCGTCCTTTACATATATAATTATACAATAAAAATACTTTTCTGCCCAGTTTCTTTTGTCTTTCTCTCTTTCTCGTTTTATACAATTTTCAAATTGTATCTAATTTCTCTCTTTCTCGTTTTATACAATTCGATTCAATTGTATATTCCTTGTCAAGTCTCTTTTGTCTTTCTCTCTTTCTCATTTTATACAAATTCAAATTGTATATAATCGTTCTATACACTTATAATAATACAATTCGTTTTATACACTTCGTTTTTATATAGTTCTCTGCCCAAGTGTCTTTCTCTTTCTTGTTTTATACACTTCGTTTTATACAATTTTCTTCAACTGTATATGTATAGCGAATTATACAGTTTCTATGTTGCTATGGAGCGCAATTATGCAAACTTTATTATAGTATATAAATATGAATTTTTTATTTGCTATATGTAAAAGTTGCCCTATTTTATTTTAGGAAAAAATACATGAATAAATACACTTTTAAAAATAATTACTGATTTTAGCGATACTTTTTGTTTATTACCTTTTATAGCAATATTGTGATAAATTTATAATTGTATTAAAGTGAATTATGTATGCAATATATTTGAATTATAATTGTTTTTGAAATATATTATGTTTGTTTGGTTAAAAATTGTCACATTATATTATAAGTGTATTAAAACGTGTGATAAATATATCATCCATCATGAGAAATTGTATTATATTTGAATAATAAATTTATCTTTGTAATATATATTAAACTTACATTATAATTATAATTGCATTAAAAATAGTCAAGTTAAAAAAAAAATGTTATTACGATAAATGATAAATATTTTTTTTTGCAGATGTTTATTATATTTTAAATAACAAACCCTTAAATGGCTACAAATGCGCTTCACCTGAAATTCAACTCACTCACAGCCTTAGGCCAAGTGAACACCACTCTCCTTTGCCTGAACTTGGACCTCTCCCGCCGGCGAATCGAGTTGTACGCAGTTTCTCTCCCCACTCTTTCTCTCTCTATATATATATGCAATGATTTTTAGCTGCAAATTGATTTTGCGTTTTTCAAGAAATGAACTTTGAACGCAGGGAATAACAAGTTTCGATTGATGGGTTTGATTGAATTATGCAACATTTCATCTATTTGCATTGGTAGAGCAAAACCCATTTGCTTAATAGAAGGAAATCAGAGGAGGAGAATACTTGTATGGCCTCTTCAGTTTCAGTACAAGAAGAGGAGAGTCATCAGCAGAAACAATGTGTAAATGTGGATTCTTTTATCCGGACCCATCTTCTTAAATTGTCCCCTTATCAGCCCATTTGCCATTTGAGGTGAATTTGTAGGATCCATTTCTTATTTCTTGATGTATGGTTGATTAACTTTTATTTTACTCTATTTATTGGTGAAACGAGTTTATAAGTTATATGTTGATCAATGCAAATGCAATCAATAGTGTTACCTGCAATAGTGGTACCTGTTGCTGGTGAGAGGTGGCAGGTGTCCCATTGAATTAGTTGAGGTGCGCGAAAACTCGGACACTATGGTCATAAAAAAAGCAATAATTGTGTAAATGGGGGTTCTTTTATCAGGACCCATCTTCTTAAATTGTCCTCTTATAGCCTTCGGGGTGGCCTAGTGGTTTGAGCTTGGGACTTCCATGTTGGAGGTCTCAAGTTCGAAACCCCTTGTCAGCGAAAGCAAGGGGTTTGCCTTCTGGGTCAAGCTCGTAGCACCAGGCTTGCCTAGTGCGGGTTACCTCTCCTATGTGGTTTGCGAGTTGTTGCATAGGAGCAGGGTTTTACCCCTTGCACACCCAAAAGGGTAGCGGCTGCAGGTTTCTCTTGTCGTCAAAAAAAAAAGTCCCCTAATCAACCCATTTCACCATTTGAGGTGAGTATTTGGGATCCACTTCTTATTTCTTGTTGTATGGTTGATTACATTTAGTTTTACTGTATTTATTTGTGAAAGGAGTTTAAGTTATATATGAATCAATGCAATCAATAGTGGTACTTGTTGCTGGTGAAAGGTGGTAGGCATCCTTTGGAATTAGTCGAGGTGCACAAAAACTGACTCAGACACCATGGTCATCAAAAAAAAAATAGTGGTACCTGTTGCTGGTGGCAGGTGGTAGGTGGTAGGTATCCCGTACAATTAGTCAAGGTGTGTGATCTGGCCCGAACACCATGGTCATAAAAGAATAGTTTTACCTTTAATAGTGGTACTTGTTGTTGGTCGGAGGTGGTAGGTATCACATGCAATTAGTCGAGCTGCGTGAAAGTTAGCTCAGACGCTATGGTCATTAAAAAAAATAGTGTTACCAGCAATTACCTTTTAAGTAACCTATTTGTATAAATATATTCTTAGTGCATAGAACTTAAAGCCGCTGCTAATTGTATTGTAGGAGACAATGTACTAATAATAGTCAACCTCTCAAAGATTTATATGTTGGTAGAAAATATAAAGAACATTTTGAACCTTTTTTTTTTAAAAAAAAAGTATTTTTGTATAATATTGGCATGAGATGAGTTTATATGAAGTAATATGATCAGTGAAGATTCATATAGACGATCCTAATTTGTGTGAGACTGAAACTTAGCTGTTGTTGTATAGTTAACCTTATATTGTGTCAAGCGAATCAAGTTAAATAATCAAACCAAAAGGAGGACATTGAGAACATGAACTCACTACTGACAATCTCAGTGCTGCAGCTTGATTTAGGGGTGGGTGGAGGAACTTATATAGGAATTTGAATCACATTGGCTTTCTTGGTTGGGCAGAGGGTATTCATTAAAAGGGAACAATTGAAAATTGTGAAATTTGAAAGGATACTAACTAAAAATGTGAAAATTAGGGGGAAAGCAGCTTCTATCTGGCATCTGCGCTTTGTCATTGACTATTTTGTCAATGGTTTCAGCGAACCATTCTAAGCATCCTATCTGTTTATCATTATATAGCATTAAGCCTTAGGGACATTAGATGTTCTCCTCTATTTAGTGGGTGATTGTTGGTTTATCAGCTTGGCAGGTTTTGTGAATACAAGTCGTGTGGACAACTGTTTGCTATTGAAGTGTGATATTTGTAGTAATTAAGTTTACTTAATGAAGAATGTATTTTCTTGGCACAGTAATTTCTATTATATCATCCTTTGGGTCTTGAATTATTTTATGAGGAAGTAAGCTATATCTTATGCCCTTCGAGTCTTGAATCATTAGGCATACAGGAGTTAGTTATATCTTCTTTACTTAGCTAGATAGGCAAAATTACTACTAGGAAGTTTGTTTGTTCATTATAGTTTTTTTCCCTTTTTTCTCCATTTGATAATAGACATAAAATGTGAAGTTCTCCCTGTCTCTCTTGATAAAAAAAATGGTTTTTAATGTAAGTATTGAATTTTGTGTCTTCTATGCAAAAAAAGGTGTTACGAGGAAATTCTGATATATTTGTTGTTTTCCTTTTCATTTTTCTGGGATATAATGAGTTAAGACCACCACATGATTGATATTTTATGTGTTAGATGTGATACTTTCTTGTTGCATCTGAAAAATTGCTTGCAACTATACAAGTGTTGTCCACTCGTCTTGGTAGAAAGCCAGAGGACATTGTGAAATTAGATGCTAACGAGAACCCCTATGGCCCTCCTCCAGAGGCAAGTTAGTATCTTTTGCAATGCCCACTGTTTAATGGAAAAATATCTGTGTTTTTATTTTCTGCCTTCTCAACTTTAAGCTGTTGAAGTTCTTGCAGGTAAGCGAAGCTTTGGGGGCTATGAAATTTCCGTATATTTATCCTGATCCTGAAAGCCGTACGTTGCATGCTGGCTCTTGCTGAAGATTCTGGCCTTGAATCTGAGTATATTCTTGCAAGGTGCGGTGCAGATGAACTCATTGATTTAATTATGAGGTAAATATCATGATTAGACTATCTTTTTATTTGAAGTCTTACTAAACGCTGACAACAAGTGTGGCATTTTGAGATATAGTCCTTGTTTGACCTACAGTTCAGATATTTAACTGTTCTCTGCTGCAGATGCGTATTGGATCCTGGTGACAAGATTGTTGACTGCCCACCCACTTTCACAATGTATGAATTTGATGCAGCTGTAAATGGAGCAGATGTCACCAAAGGTAGATATGAGCTTTAATTATGTTCCTCATTATTATCATACTGAGTCTTAGATCCTTTAGCTTCTAGCAGAGTCGTGAGACTTGGACTTGTTCTGGTGCAACAAATCATCTTTGGTTGAATGTAAGAGAGAAAGAGATAAAATCCTATTGTCTCTTAGTTCAAGAAAGACCAAAACTTTAGACTCACTATCTTGAGAAATAACTTGGTTACATTTGATTAAAATACCCTGACATTCTAATTAATTTTTTGATCAGTGAAATACCATCATTATCTGATGACATCTATTTATGGTTGAGCATCAGCTCTTTTTGATTCCTGAAACAACTACTGTTATCTAATTATTTTCACCCCAAAGGATGTTGGATTCCTAGCAATCATCATTAGAAGCTGATTATTATGTGCTTTATGGAGGAATGATAGTTTTCATAACAAGTAGTTGCATTGGAATCACTGCAGCTTGTTAGTTATTGCTGTTACTTAATCATCAGGCCTTTTCCCATAAATGATGTATTGCTTGGTAATACTATACTGTGAAATGGTGAAATTTCAGAGAGAAATGGAGTGAGAAAATGCCGAGACTCTACATTCAGACAACGGCATCTTTAAGGCATGGAGCAAAATTAAATAAACTGATAATTTCCAATTTTCTTCAATGCGATAATTATTATTGAGCCTTCTGTCAATACATTAACCTGTAGCTCTGTCAAACTGGCAGTGTCTAAAAACCCAGATTTTAGCCTGGATGTAGAATGGATTGCCGAAGTGGTTGAACGTGAGAAACCGAAGTGCATATTTCTGACATCGCCTAATAATCCTGATGGGAGTTATTGCTACATAGCTTTCAGTTTCACCTTTCCTTTTTCTTATTTTCACTATTTTCTAAGTCCACGAGATAAAGAAAACGACTACTAGGAAGTATTACTAGAATTTGAAGTTAGCCAGTAATACTGTGTTTCATTTTTTAGTTGGGGGAGAACACCAATAACAAGATGGTCTTGATACTATTCCATCATTGTTTGGTGGACATATGGATGGAAAGGAACATTAGAATTTCTTGAAGGCAAACATAGAAACATTCAAACATACATAGCTTTGAACAAAATTGTATTTCTATGCTCTCTTTTTGGTGCAACATGGCTGTTGTAAATGATGTAGATTCCATGCTAAATATTATTGGGGCTTGATACACTTCATAATTTTTCAAACACCATCTTAGTGTTGTTTTACCATATATAGAATATCTTTACTTATTATTATTATTATTATTATTATTATTATTATTATTATTATTATTATTATTATTATAATACATCATTGGATTTGCTCACTTTCCACTGCATTGACTTTTCTTTTCTTTGGAGTTTGTTTGGCATTATAAATTTATATACCTTACCTCCTTTATGTTGTTATTCTATCGGAACAATCTGTCTTGTTGTTGAACAGTATTATTGATGATGAAACTCTTTTTAAAATACTTCACCTGCCCATATTGGTAATATTGGATGAAGCATAGGTTAAGTTTTCTGGAATAGAGTCTAAGATAAAGTGGGTGAAGAAGCATGAGAATCTGATTGTTCTTCGCACGTTCAGCAAAAGAGCTGGTAGGTTCATTCTTTCCCATTTGACATTTATAAGAGAATTCAATATGTGTGCTTGGAAAACCCGTGTGCCTCTTGTTGCTCTTCTGCTGATATAGTGCACGATCTTATCAGTTTTGGCTGATACATCATCATCTGCACTGTGTTCCTATCCGCGACATCAGTGTTTACATGTGCTACCATAAATGGGTTGTTGGGATTTGAGTATAGTTGACTAATTTAAATGGTATCCCAATCCGCAGGTTTGGCTGGACTAAGAGTAGGATATGGAGCATTTCCACGGTGTATTATTGAATTGTTTTGGCGAGCAAAGCAACCATATAATGTGTCTTTTGCTGCTGAAGTTGCTGCTTGCGCTGCTTTAAAGAACCCCGCTTATCTTGAGGTATTTTAGGATGTGGAACATTTCTACTGTGCATTATTGAATAACTTTTCCCAAATGTTATAATCTTTATTATAAGTAACAATTTCAATTTATTTTTTTTTTGGAAAGTTTTATTGATTATTGTGGCATTTATGCCAGAATGTGAAATGGGCACTGGTGCAAGAAAGGGAGAGGCTATTTAATCTCTTGAAAGAAGTCCCATTTCTTGATCCATACCCTAGCTATTCTAATTTCATTCTCTGTAAGGTTACATCTGGAATGGATGCTAAGAAATTGAAAGGTAAAAGTACTTATATCACCAAGTTCCATTCTTGTAAAGTCAATTCTGTCACGTCTTCTATTCCAATTCATTTATTTATTTATTTGGTCTCGTGGCTTCCATCCTGTGCTAAACAATACTATGTAGAAGTTTGATACCAAGGTGAAAAGTAAAAGCACTTTAGTAGACTACTTTGTTTCTTTTATGTTATGGTGGTGCATGGAATAACGGAATTAGTTTGATCGTCAAAATACTCGATGATTATGCTAAATAAGTGATGACCGATCACTGCTGACTGCCGAGGCAGTGAATTAACATAACATTAAGAATATGACGTATTTGAGGTCTTTTACAGTAAAATAAGTTGGAGATGATGCAATGGGCTGGAGGTTACGTGATAGACACATTTGAGGAGAACTTGTGGGCTAACCGGGCACCAGTTTTAAGAAGCAATATGCAGATAAGATATTAGGAAACACTATATTGTTCCTAACTATATGTTGGAGCTAACTATATTGTAACACGAGAAAGAACAAAACTGGACCTACTAATTGTTGTGCCAAAAAAAGAAAGAAGAGCTAACATTTGTTATGGGCGGACATGAACTTGTAAATTGATGCATATAAGCCTGTAGTAGTAATAGTAGTATTGAGATTTATGTTAAGGCACGGTTGTGAAGTGATCCTAATACTGCCCATGCTCACCCTTTCTTGGTATTGCATCTGTTTTATGAATATATCGTTATGCGATTTTGAAGGCGTAGTGGGCAAGTACATAATGCATTTCTGTCTCTCCTACATTTTAACTGTAGAAACTCGTGTTGCAGGAAGACCTTGCGACAATAGGAGTGATGATCCGTCACTACAACAGCAAGGAGCTGAAGGGATATGTTCGTGTCTCTGTAGGCAAACCCGAGCACACCGAGGCATTAATGAAATGCCTCAAGCACTTCTATTGATCTTGCTTGGGTTCAGAACGAAAAATTCTGAAGTGTCTGTTGTTCTCTTACAAAGAAAATAGATTGTGAGTTTTCCTTTGCTGTTTATGCTAATTGCAGAGGAATCATTCTTCAGAAATAAGTCTATGGAAATGAGGAGTCACAGAGTGGTCTTCAAGTGTACATTATGTTGAAAAATGGCCATGCAATGGCTTTTATAGTTTTCTACCTTTAGACTGTCTTTTTGCCCACTGATTGCAAAAAGACTCGGATTGTAATTACAAAAATGGCCATGCAATGGCTTTTTTCTTTCTTTTTTTACATACAAATCTCCGGGAGCTTGCTTAGTTTTACCTTGATGTTCTCTTTAACTTTTCAAAGGGTCATAAATCTATGTGATTTTTTTTTAGGTGAAATGGTCTGATAGACTTTTATGCTTGTATGAGTTTGTATGTTGAACCCTTCTATTTTATCAACTGAACCTTAAACTCAATGAAATTCAATATTTTAAGTCATTTTTACCATTAAACAAACTAACATGGCAGTTTATTTATTGAGTTGGCACCTATGTGATTTCACGCTTAAAAGGAGCATGAACTCCAAATTTTGGACTAAAAATAGTAATTTTTTTATTAAAAAATTATAAAAAAAAAGGACCAAAAAATAAAAGAAATTTTGGAAAAAATCACTTATTTCTTCCTTTCCTCCTACCCCACCTCATTTCTCTCTCTCCCTAATTACTCTTACCTTCTTTCCCATTCAACCCCATTTCTTTCTTTTTTTCTCCCCTTGACACATCTCCGATTGTTTCTTTTCTTTCCTTTTCCCATATTTTATTTCTTTCTAGAGAAACAAAAACTTATTGTCATGGTAGATCTGTTTCCCTTCTATTTTTCTAGATTATTTATAATTTCATAAGATGACAAAAAGTCAATAATCTTGATGGATGAAAAGTGATTATTGAATGTTTTGTGAAATTAAATGTATTATGTAAAATTTATGGAAGCTAAATGTGAAGTTCGATGTATACGCCTCATCGAGAGGACCTGATATATCTTGTCATGGGTATAGAGGCATGACTGGCGTGATCACCAAGTATAATTCCCACAGAGGGGACTTACCTATGGGGCACATAGTTCTAGGACTATGAGGGTGACTGACCCTAGTCCAACTCGATATTAAGTATACTCCCAATAGAATGTATAAAATAAAATATAATTGAAATAAACTAGATAGTTCAATATTCTGAAATACTAACTGAAAATGCAACATTAATGTACTAATTTGAAAGAAGTGAATGAAGTATAAAATAAAACAAAAATGAACGACAAGAGAGAGTTGGTTTGATGGTAAACACTCTTCATTTTAGCGACGACATAATTTTGTCGGTAGTAATAACCTTTTAAGTGACAAAGCATACTAGTAACTACAAAAAATATACTTTTTACAACAAATAAATTTGTCACAAATGTTTAAGCATTTGGGGACGATTTTTCTTTTTTTGTAGTTTATATAATACTTTTAGCGACGAAACACTAAATCTTCTTTGTATACTTTTAGAGATACGCATTTAGTGACGACTGAGTGACGAATTATTTTTCGTCATACAAGATTTTTAGTGACGAAATATGATTTATTAATGACGAAATTATTTGTCCCTGATAATCAAATTTGTTTGTAGTGCGTATTGAAAATTGTTTTCGAATAAATTTGAAAGGATGTCTTTCATTTTTAAGCGCGCGAGGAGGGGGGTGATAGTTGTATTATTGGAGTAAACACTTGGTTTTGGCATATTGACATGTTGTTTTTTCTACATGTATGACATTATCATCAAAGCCTCTACAAATCAACCATGTCCCATTGCATAAGCCATTCGAGGATCCAATTTTTTTAGCAGCATGATGAACGCATTTTCTTTTAAAATAAACCTTATTTGTAAATTAAAAGAATCGTCAATTGTTATATATATGTAATCGTGTAATTCTTCTCTTCTCTTTTGTGTTATTCATAGTGAGATAACTATAAATGTTAGGATGGATTAGACAACGTACCGATGCGGCGGAGTCCATTGGGCGTTAAGGTGATTAAGTATAAACACAGATCATATCTTTACTGAGATCGATTCTATGTAGTCTTGCATGTTGCAACCTAATAAATATTTAGCCTCTTCAAATAGTATAACTCAGGCACGTTGTTCACCGACACAAACTTCAAATGGTTATAGTTGTATCGTTGGAGTAAACATCTGATTTGTAGCATATTGACCTATTGTTTTTTCTGCATGTATGACATTCTCATCGAAGCCTCTACAAATTAACTATATCTCATTGCATAAGCCATTTGAGGGATCCAGTTATCTCAGTAGCATGATGGGCGTATTTTCTTTCCAAACTAACCTAATATGTAAAATTAAAAGAATCATCAAATGCTATGTATTTGTAATCGTCTAATACTTTTCTTCTCTTTTGTGCTATGAAGTATCACAATAAGATAACTGTAAAAGTTAGAATGAGTTAAACAATGTACCTATGTAGTGGAGTTTAAGGTGTTTAGGAATTTATACAGTTCATAGTTTTACTAAGGTTGATTATATGTAGTCTTGCACGTTGCAGCCTAGTAAATATTTAACAACTTCTAATAGTATAACTCAAGAACGTTATTCTCCACGATACACTTCAAATAGTCAGCAGTATTTGTTCAAAAAGGGGAGTCAGTTAAAAGTTAAAATTGATTTCTTTTGTTATTAGTAAATGTAGATAGAGATTTTACTGAGTCTAATCTCATTTCGTATTCTACATTCTCACTATTGCAATTGTTACAAGATATAGTATGTTTTATGACTTTCACTATTTTACTGCACTTTTTGCAAGAAGAATACCATAGCTTATGTTTATTCAGTATGTCTATAATTGTTGCTTTGAACTTGTACAAACAATCTCGCACTTGCCAATATATCATATTTGTGATTATATTTTGAATATTAAAATAATTATTATTTTTAGAGAGTACAAGTATAGGATAGTATGTACTTGTTAATCAGCTAGCAATCCATCCATAATATATATCAACGGAACTTCTATGACACTTCTCATTTCCTTACTTGGTGTTACCATAAAATCATTATTTTCAGTCTTTATCATTTCACGTCTGTATTTTTGATGAGATTAGTTAACTGTATCACTCATTATAAGCGAGATGTGCTCGCTGCTAAGGTTTTAAAGAATTTAGGGATTATAGTATGTAATTACCCAACAATGATAATAGAATAATTATGTCCTGATAGAAGTTATAAAAGTAACTTGCCTACAATGCTAAAGTATAGTATGTACATTAGTTGAGATAATCGGGTTTGAATAACATTGCAGAACTCATGTGTAATTGATGTTATGTATCAGGTTCGTGGATTTTGAAACAGTGAAAATAGTAGATATTTTAAAAGTGCCTAGTGTGACAAGACCTTGTTTGAAATTTGAAACAACAACTATACTCAGTTTATTATTAAAAAAAGTACAATAGTCAGTCCAATACTTTTATAGATTAGGATTCTAACGTCACATAAGCCAAGTATGGATTTATCATCTTTCATCTTTTCTAGAAAAGCACCATCATTTTCTGCAAAATCTTCTCATGGAGTAACACTCGTATGCTCCATGTTGGGTTATCATTTAGAAGTGAAATGTCAATACTTCACCATATCTATATATTGATGGTATTCAAAACCTACTGCTCATTTATAACAAATATCTTCCATCTCTTGCTATATTCTTTTTCAATGAGGAAATTCATTCAAACTAAAACGCAATTCAATTCTTTTTCAATGAGGGAATTCATTCAAACTCAAACGTAATGGAGCATGAAATAAATAACAAATTATTTGGGTGGACAGTTACCTAGAATAGCACAATTAAGTAATTTATCGACATGATCCAATGATATAAAGCCAATAGAGAATGTATGTGTTGAAACCTCAATGTCAGTAGCCTTTATGATTGTGTTATCTGTAAATGTCAATTCAACTTATTTATATACAAAATGGTAGTTTGGATTGATGTGATCTAAGCGTCATTTAGCAATGTAGTATCTCTTATTTGATTTCAAGGAGTCCTTCCATGTTTCGATATGTTTATTAAATACTATTGCTTGAATTTTTGTACCTAGTATTGTGCAAAGAGGTGGGGGGGAGGGGGAAGGGGTATAAGTACAATAAATATGAATGATGAAATAATAAGGTAGTAAAAATGTCAATGTTATTGCCTCTTTATTAACTAATATATTGTTCTTAAAGTCCCTTCATGCATTGAATTCTTTTAAGGTATTATGAATCCCTTCAAATCACTAAGACTCTTGTCACCGAATTAACGAATTATTTTTGCATTTTATTTATCGGTATATTCCATTTTGCTAGTTCAATTTCAGTCGTCATGTGGGTTGGATCTTGATGACTTCCATTGGAAGATTAGAGCGACAATTTTAATTCTAGGTTTTATTGTGTATTAGTACCATGGACGAGGGAGGCAAATGATCGAAATATGCACGATTACAGAAGGATTTGATGCATAAAAGAGGATATCAGTAAAATGTAAAGTGCGGCTTAAGATTACAAGTAACATATATGTGTAAAGTATATGTAAGCAGGTGAACCAATAATGGGTTGAATAAGTAATGCTTCATGGGGAAGAAACAAAGTTGATTAGTCATGTAAAGTATGTGTTTATAATTGCCAAGGGACTATATGAAAGAAGGTGAACTAATATATATATATATATATATATATATATATATATTGGTTTATTAATGTAAATATATATATATATATATATATATATATATATATATATATATTTACATTAATAAACATATTTATCTCATAAAATTAGCCATCATATATTTATATAAAAGATAACTCTATACCCGTCCACGTGGCACCAACACAAGCAAGAATTTTTTTTAAAATTTATTTCTAAAAATAACCTTCCTCTTTCACGAAGAGTTGCAACTTTTATCAAAAGTTCTGACTTTAATGAAGAGTTGCGATTTTTGAGAAAAGTTGTGACTTTTATGAAATGTTGCGACTTTAATGAAGAGTTAGGACTTCATGAAAAGTTGTGACTTTTGCGAAAGGTTGTGAACTTTCCAAAGAGTTGCAACTTCTCCAAATAATTGTAACATTTCTGATAATGCACAATAAACATTTGTTCGCACTATCCTTTGTTCTCTATAAATAGTTAAATTTCCTCTCATTTTAAAACAACAAAACTTCTGATCTTCTTCTTCTACATATGTAAAATGAAATATTTGTGTGTTTTGCTCATGTTGAGTGACTTACTAACACCACTATTTTTGTATCAATAAGTTGGTTAAATAAAATTGTTCCATACTGGTAGGATGTTATTCTTTAAACCTCTGGTATTCGAAGGTAACGGGACATTGTGCATTCAGTGGACTCGATTTTTTCTCTCTATTTCAATCTATTTTTACATATCCTGATATGTTTTTTACACTCATTAATTTATGCTTATGATATTAATTGATGTTTTTGAGTACATGTTTTTAACTCTATTATTTATATTTCTGCAAAGTTATTCTCTCCAATTATACTGAACTACACATATAGTACGTATATTCATTGTGTAGAAAATACTTCTTGTACTCAGTTCCAAGAATTCATATTTTGATATTCTATATTAAATTTTATAACTTAAAAATACTATATATAAGCTTATAAATTATCTATTTTAACCTATGTATTAAATTTCTCACTTATCAATTGAAAAAATTCATTATTTAAGTTCAAAAGTGTAAATACTTTCATGTTCAAGCGTTATTTTTTTTTTTTGCATATGTTAACAAATTTTTTGAATTCTCCGAAGACATATATCACAAATGTATAACCTAAACTTCAATGTTTCTTTTTATTACGAAATACCTTTGTATATCTATTCTTATTTCTTGTTTGTTTTCCTTTTAATGTTTATTAACGAAACAATTCATTCATTAGAGGTTCTTGAGTTATGTGACAATTACAAATAATCAACTTCATGTTGGAATATTGCTAATATTTTTAAGAACCTATTTATTCATTATTTTTAATTTATGCATAATAGTAAAATATTATTTAAAAGTTCAATGCATTTATTATTTCGCTCGAACAAATTACCTAGTCAATTTAAAAATAAAAAAAACAGAAGTTATTACGAGCTATATGAACTTTTCTTCATTTGAAATACTGAAATAAAAAAATAGTAAATAAGTAAATCAACAGGGTAATGTTTATATAATAATAACTATTTTGAAGCAAACTTGTTGAGATTCTAAATAATATCAGTAGCATTGATAATAAAGTAATTCTTTTATCTTAAGCGTTAAAAACAAATTGTCACAATTTTTTAAATATTTCAGAAGCATATATCTACGTCACAAGAGAAATTGTTAACACAATCAAATGAATTTACACTAAATCATGTTAACTTTATATATTGGAACACTGCATACTAATATATATACTAAGCAAAAAAATAATTATCATATCATAAAAATTATATTATTTTCGTCGTGTACTCAAAGTTATAGAGAAAACCCTCTTAGGATAGAACGATTTACTTCATCAGAATAGTGGTACCTCATATATTGCTAAACATTGAACTCTCTCATAGACAATAAATCACATACAAAAAAAATTAAAATGCAAGAAGAAGAAGAAGAAGAAGGAGAAGATGAGTAGGTGATCAGAAAAAATGTGATTGTAAAATGAGAGAAAATCCCTTTATTTAGTCAAAAGTGGTAGTATGAACAAATGTCTTTTGTGTCTTATCAGAAAAATCATGACCTTTCCGAGAAGTCACAACACTTTGGAAAAGGAACAACTTTTTGAAAAAGTCACAACTTAATGAAAATGTCACAATACTTTGAAAAAGTCAAAATTCATCAAAAAAATCATAATCCTTTGAAATAACTTATCGAAAAACTCACAAGTTATAGAAAAAGTCACAACCTAACTAAGGAATATTATAGTAATTTAACATTCAAGTTAAGAGTTCATGCTTTTATTATATATATATTATCCATCAATAAAACTTGTATTATATGTGTTTTATAAATTGTTCTCCGTAATATGTATTAAAATTGTATTATAAATTATAAACGTATTAAAAGTGATCAAGTGAAAAGAAATAATACTGCTATAAATGGTAAATATTTTCTTAATATAGTATATTTAATGTAAGTTTCCCGTTGTCTTTTTTAAGTGAATCCTAGTTAGTAACGCTTAGGTGGAGGGATTAGTCTCACGTGTCTTGTCACGTCACTAAAAATTTGACTTGTTAATTCTTGAGAAAATTTGTGGTCTCTTTGAATAACGGCGGGGACATTTTTTATTTCAAATTGTAACAAAAGGTATAAGTGATTTATTTCAAATAATTTAGCAGCAATTTTGACACTTTTTCATATAAAGAAAGAATGTCACATAAATTAGACTAGTAAAAATAGCTATCAACACAAAGTAGGGATAAGATTTGTGTATACTGTCTTCTCAAACTCCAAATTTGAGAATATACTAAGGTGTCGTTTGGTAGAGTGTATTAGAGAAAATAATGCATTCATTAACTTGATGTATTAGTGGTAATTTGTTTGGTACACTTTTTTAACCTATGCAAACTAATACTTGTATAAGTAATACACTCTATTGTGTATTAAAGAGTGTATTACTAATACCATCTATTTCTATGCATTAGTTATGCTATGGATTCTAATGCATGCGTTAATATTATTAAAGACACAATTTGTAACGACCTGTTTAGTCATTTTGAGCAGCAGATTTTAATTATGGAAAAGCTGTCTTGGTCGACGGACCCCACGACGGACCGTCGTAGGCACGACAGACCGTCGAGGGTGTCTCGTTCCAAAATACTTAGAATTCTGAAAATTGGGTACTGAAATCGACTCTCTGAACTTCGTAACGGAATGGTAGGACGGATCGTCGTGGGCACGACGGACCGTCACAGACCCTTTAATGGAATGGAGTCTCTGAACTCTGTGACGGAGCAGCAGGACGGACCGTCGCAGGCACGACGGCCCGTCACAGGCTGCGTAATCCCAGACTGGGTCGGATTTCTGTTAAGTAATTTAAGGGGCGTTTTGGACTATTCCTGCTTTAATTATAAAGTTAGTGGTTTAGTATTAATGACTCAATTTCTTGGGGGTTAAAAGAGGTAACCTTGAGTTAATTAGTGGGTTACTATTGCCATCTTTTATACTTAATTATATGCTAATTAGGGTAAAAGAAAGAGGGTTTGAATAATAAAAATAGAAAGAACAAAGAGAGAGAGAGAGAGGATCGAACGAGAAAGAGGAGAAACGAGAAGAAAGCAAAGATCTTGGGAAATTGCTTGCTTGATCACGAATCTTCGGTGGAGGTAGGTTATGGTTTATGCTATTTGATAGTAAACTCTTAATAGCGAATGATATGTATTGGGTAGTATTGTAAACCCTTCTATATGCTTAATTGTGTGCTTGCATGATGTGTTTATATAATTGTGATAAAATAAGCATGATGAAGCTATTGAATCCTAAATCTTGAAAAACCTCTTGTTAATGATGATGCCTTGGTATAAGAGAAGGCCTGATGAACTGAATTAATGAGATTGATGATGCCTTGGTATAACAGAAGGCCTGATGAACTAAAGTAATGAGATTGATGATGCCTTGGTATAAGAGAAGGCTTGATGAACTAAAGTAATGAGATTGATGATGCCTTGGTATAAAAGAAGGCTTGATAAATTAATAGTATGAGATTAGTGGAGCGGGTGTCACGAACCGACACGTAGAATTAGGGGATCGGGTGTCACGAACCGACACGTAGAATTAGGGGATCGGGTGTCACGAACCGACACGTAGAATTAGGGGATCGGGTGTCATGAACCGACACGTAGAATTAGGGGATCGGGTTTCACGAACCAACACGTAGAATTAGGGGATCGGGTGTCACGAACCGACACGTAGAATTAGGGGATCGGAGTATCACGTACCGACACAAGAGGAATAAATATAATGAATCTTGAAAGATGTTATATACTCAATTTAATGAACCTAATTCCCAAATGAGTATGATGGGGAGGCGTGAGTCCTCATTGATGTACTTGGTGTTGTGCCCAAGGGTTATGGTAAATGTAAATGTCGCATGTTGAGTATTGTAGTTGATTTTATGATATTATCTGCTATATACTGTTTTCTATTTTGAGTTGGCCGATGATATCTACTCAGTACTTGTGTTTGTACTGACCCCTACTTGTATGTTTTCCTTTTGTTCATTGTGGAGTGCAGCAAACGTACCGTCATCTTCAACGCAACCGCAACTCTAGCCAGTCTTCGTCACACCAGATTTCAGGGTGAGCTAATGCTTCCAGCTTGGACTGGATCTTCCTCTTCATGTCTTGATGCCTTGAACTTCCGGCATGGACTAGCTTTTTACCTATTTTAACTTCTTAGATACTCCTAGATTAGTAATTTGAGGATAGATGTTCTTGTGATGATGACTTCCAGATTTTGGGAATAATTATAAGTGTTTGAGTTTTAGAAGTTATTAATTGATTTCGTTAATGAGTTTTAAGTCTTCCGCATTATTTTCTGTTTATATGGTATTGAAATGTTGGGGTTTAGATTGGTTGGTTCGCTCACATAGTAGGATAAGTGTGGGTGCCACTCGCGGCTCGTTTTGGGTCGTGACACAATTGCCCTTAAAAACATTTTTATATGCTTTCCACTATATTTGTGGAGGCTATTTTTGTAAACAAATATTTTTTTCTAAAAATATTATGCAATGCATTATATTTAACACTTGAATTAGATTAAATAATTATAAACCTACCCTCAAAGCCTTTTTTAAAACATTTCCTAACTTTTTCTTTTCTTTTAATTTTCTTTGTTGTCATATGTTTTTATTTTCATTTATTTTTCTAATCTTTTAATTTGTTGGTGTTTTAATAGACTTTATGGCCTCTTAAAAATATTTTTTCTAAGAAAAATAATAATCTAATTTCAACGTAATTTTATGTCACGACCCAAATCGCGTCGCGACTGGCACCCACACTTACCCTCCTATGTGAGCGAACCAACCAATCTAAACCTTAACATTTCAATATAATATCAACAGAAAGTAATGCGGAAGACTTAACTCATTAATAAAAACCAATTCAATAACTTCTAAAATCCAACATCTATTATTATCCCCAAAATCTAGAAGTCATCACCACAAGAACATCTATGATCAAATTACTAAACTAAGAGTATTCTAAGAAGCTAAAATAAGTAAAAGCTAGTCCATGCCGGAACTTCAAGGCATCAAGACATGAAGAGGAGGATCCAGTCCAAGCTAGAAGCACTAGCTCACCCTGATATCCGGAGTAATGAAGACTGGCTAGACTTGCGGTTGAGTTGAAGACGACGGTACATTTGCTGCACTCCACAATTAACAAGAAAACAAAACATAAAAGTAGGGGGTCAGTACAAACACAAGTACTGAGTAGGTATCATCGGCCAACTCAAAATAGAAAACAGTATATATTAGATAACATCATAAAATGAACTAATATCCTTAGCATGCAGCATTTACAATTACCATAACCCTTGGTCACAACACCAAGCACATCAATGAGGACTCACGCGTCCTCATCATACTCATTTGGGAATTAGATTCATTAGATTGAGTATATTTACATCTTTCAAGATTTCATTATCTTTATTCCTCTCGTGTCGGTACGTGACACTCCGCTCTTCATATTCTATCCTGGTGTCAGAACGTGACACTCCGATCCTCATTCTATCTTGGTGTCGAAACGTGACACCCGATCCATATTCCATCCTGGTACCGGAACGTGGCACCCGATCCATATACTATCCTGGTGTCGGAACGTGACACTCCGATCCTCATATACTATCCTGGTACCGGAACGTGGCACCCGATCCATATACTATCCTTGTGTCGGAACGTGACACTCCGATCCTCATATACTATCCTGGTACCGGAACGTGGCACCCGATTCCCTAATCTCACTACTTTCGTTCATCAAGCCTTCTTTTACACTAAGGCATCATCATTAACAAAGTAGATTAGGGTTTCTCAAGATTTAGGATTCAATAGCTTCATCATGCTTATTTTATCACAATTATATAATCACATTCATGCAAGCATACAATTAAGCATATAGAAGGGTTTACAATACTACCCATACATATCATTCGCTATTAAGAGTTTACTACGACTAGTAAAAAAGTTATAACCTACCTCCACCGAAGATTAGTGATAAAGCAAGCAATTTCCCCAAGCTTTGTTCTTCCTTTTCTTTCTTCCTCGTTCGATCCTCTCTCTCTCTCTTTGTTCTTTCTACTTTTCTTATTCAAACCCTCTTTCTTTTACCCTAATTAGTATATACTTATGAATAAAAGATGGCAATAATAACCCACTAATTAACTTAAGGTTACATCTTTTAACCCCCAAGTAATTAGACTTATTAAAATTAACCCACTAACTTTATAATTAAAGTAGGAATAGTCCAAAACGCCCCTTAAAATAATTACAGAAATCCGACCCAGCCTGGGACTATGCAGCCTGTGACGGCCCGTCGCGCCTGCGACGGTTCGTCCTGCTGCTCCGTCACAGACTTCAGAGACTCAATTTCTCTGAAGAGTCTGTGACGGTCCGTCACACCTGTGACGGTCCGTCCTGCCATTCCGTTACGAAGTTCAGAGAGTCGATTTCAGTGCCCAATTTTCAGAATTCTAAGTATTTTGGAACGAGATACCCTCGACGGTCCGTCGTGGGGCCCGTTGTTTTAGCCAGTTTTTCCAGAATCGAAGTCTGCTGCTCAAAACGACTAAACAGGTCGTTACAATAGATACCAATTTACCCATCGTTCGTCCTCGAACGATCATAAGAAGAAAAACAAGGGCGAAAAGAAGAACCTGAGTCTGTAAACAGGTGTGGATATCTTTCTTGCATATCAGCCTCTTTCTCCCAAGTGGCTTCTTCGACTGGTCGATTCTTCCAGTGAACTTTGATAGATGCACTCTCCCTTGACCTCAACTTGAGAACTTCTCTATCTAAAATAGCAACAGGCTCCTCCTCATAAGACAAATTCTCATCAAGCAAAACTGAATCCCAACGAATGATGTAGTTTCCATCCCCATGGTATCTTTTCAACATAAACACATGAAATACTGGATGCACTCCGGACAGCCCTGGAGGCAAGGCTAACTCATAAGCCACCTCCCCTACTCGCTTGAGTACTTCAAGTGGACCAATATACCTTGGGCTAAGTTTACCTCGCTTACCAAACCGCATCACCCCTTTCATGGGCGAAACCTTCAGTAAGACTTGTTCACCCTCCATAAACTCCAAGTCTCTAACCTTTCGATCTGCATATTCCTTTTGCCTACTTTGCGCTGCTAAAAGCTTTTCTTGAATAGATTTCACTTTCTCTAATGAATCCCTCAAAATGTCGGTACCCAAAGGGCTAACCTCAAATGCATCAAACCACCCAATGGGAGACCTACATCTTCTCCCATATACTGCCTCAAATGGGGCCATATCAATGCTTGAGTGATAGCTATTGTTGTAGGAGAACTCTGCTAAGGGTAAGAAGCTATCCCAATGACCACCAAATTCTATCACACATGCACGAAGCATATCCTCCAACACTTGAATCGTTCGCTCAGACTGACCATCGGTCTGAGGATGGAACGCAGTACTAAGGTCCAACCTAGTACCCCATTCTGCATGCAATGTTTTCCAAAACATAAAAGTAAACTGCGTACCTCTATCTGATATGATGGAGAGTGGAACCCCATGCAACCGAACAATTTCTGAGATATAGATTTTGGCTAACTTCTCTGCATTGTAAGTCACCTTGACCAGAATGAAATGAGCAGACTTAGTTAACCTATCAACAATCACCCAAATAGAGTCATACTTACCCATTGTCTTTGGAAGACCAACCACGAAATCCATTGCAATCCTTTCCCACTTCCATTCAGGAATGGGCATTCTCTGAAGTGTTCCTCCGGGCCTCTGGTGTTCATACTTTACTTGCTGACAGTTTGGACATTTGGCAATAAAATCAACAATATCACGCTTCATTCTACTCCACCAAAAGTGTTGCTTTAGGTCACGATACATCTTGGTTGCACCAGGATGTATAGAATACCTTGAACTATGAGCCTCTGTCAGAATAGTGTTGATCAAATCATCTACTCGGGGTACACATACCCTCCCCTTGATTCTCAAAACACCTTCCTCATCGATTTGTGCTTCCTTAGCCTCTCCTCGCAATACCTTATCTTGGATTCTGCTTAGTTTCTCATCATCAAACTGTTTTCCCTTAATCTTGTCAAGAAAAGAAGATCTTGCCTCCACACTGGCCGAAAATCCTCCCTTCTCATTTACATCTAACCTCATCAAGTCGTTAGCCAAAGTCTGAACCTCTCTGGCCAATGGACGTCTAGAAACTTGCAAGTGAGCTAGACTTCCCATGCTCCCTGCCTTTCTACTTAAGGCTTCTGCCACAACATTAGCCTTTCCTGGATGATACAAGATAGTGATGTCGTAGTCCTTCAGTAGTTCCATCCATCTCCTCTGTCTCAAGTTCAAATCTTTCTGAGTAAAGACGTACTGTAGGCTACGATGATCCGTGTATACTTCACACTTAACCCCATATAGATAGTGTCTCCATTGCTTTAAGGCAAACACTACCGCAGCCAATTCCAAATCATGGGTCGGATAATTACGTTCGTGCACCTTTAATTGCCTTGAAGCATAAGCAATTACGTTCTTCTCTTGTATTAGCACTGCACCCAAACCCGAATAGGATGCATCACAATAGACAATGAAATTCTTACCTTCCACTGGCAGGGTAAGGATTGGTGCAGTAATCAACAAGGTCTTGAGCTTCTGAAAGCTTTCTTCACACTCGTCCGACCATACAAATGGAACATTCTGCTTAGTCAAGTTCGTCAATTGGGAAGCAATGGAAGAGAATCCCTTGACAAATCGACGGTAATAGCTAGCTAAACCAACAAAGCTCCTTATTTCTGACAAATTAGTAGGTCTTACCCAATTCTTCACTGTCTCAATCTTAGAAGGATCCACCATCACTCCATCCTTAGACACTACGTGACCCAAGAAGGACACTGAATCTTGCCAAAACTCACACTTGGAGAATTTGGCATAAAGCTTTTTCTCCCTCAACATTTCCAATACCATTCTCAAATGCTCCTCATGTTCTTTCTTGCTCTTTGAGTATATCAGTATATCATCAATAAATACGATCACAAAGAGATCCAAATATGGCTTAAAAATCCCGTTCATCAAGCTCATGAAAGCAGCAGGGGCATTCGTAAGACCAAAAGACATCACTACAAATTCGTAATGCCCATACCTGGTCCGAAAAGCAGTCTTTGGCACATCCGTTGCTCGTATTTTCAATTGATGATAACCGGATCTCAAGTCAATCTTAGAGAAGACACAAGCACCTTGTAACTGATCGAACAAGTCATCAATGCGAGGAATGAGATATTTGTTCTTACTAGTTACCTTGTTCAACTGCCGGTAGTCTATGCACATTCGGAAACTCTCATCCTTCTTCTTCACAAATAACACCGGAGCACCCCAAGGAGATGCACTTGGTCTAATGAAGCCTTTGCTCAACAACTCTTGAAGTTGGGCCTTTAACTCTCTTAACTCCGCGGGAGCCATTCTATAACGGGGTATAGAAATAGGGCGAGTGCCTGGTTCAAGATCAATGCAGAAGTCAATATCCCTATCTGGTGGCATACCAGGAAGATCTGCGGGGAACACATCCAAAAACTCACGGACTATCGAAACCGACTCAATCGAAGGTACTTGAGTAGTGTCATCCCTGAGATGTGCCAAGAAAGCTAAACACCCTTTACTAACCATTTTCTTAGCACGAAGAAAGGAGACGATACGAACCGGATTGGAACTGTAATCGCCCTCCCACACTAACGGTTCTGTCCCAGGCTTGGCTAACGTCACAGTTTTAGCATTACAATCCAAGATCGCAAAATTCGGAGAAAGCCAAGTCATACCGAGAATTACATCAAAATCAACCATTTCTAAGATAACCAAGTCTACATAAGTATTGCTCCCCACAAAAGTCACCAGACCAGACCTATATACTTTTTCAACTATCACAGACTCACCCACCGGAGTAGAAACACGAATAGGCATGTCAAGCAATTCACAATGTAAATTAAGACCATTAGCAAATAAGGAAGATACATAAGAAAATGTGGATCCAGGATCAAACAATACAGAAGCCATGCAATCACAAACCAAAAGATTACCTGTGATGACAACATCCGATGTCTCCGCTTCAGATCTCCCAGAGAAAGCATAACAATGGGCCCTCTCACTTGTCTGTCCGTTGCCCCTACCATGTTGTGATATAGTGGCTCCAGTTTGCCCATCACCCCGTCCGTTTTGATGACCACCATTGCCTCGACCACCGCATCCTCCAGAATGACGGCCTCTTCCATAATCACCTCTACCTCTAACATTTGGAGGTCTGTAACTCTGTTTTGGACAATACCTCTTAATGTGTCCAGTCTCCCCACATCCATAACACTCTCTGGATTCAAGCATGGGTCTCTCAGAGAAGTGTTGACCGGTCTGAGGTGGACCCCCAACTACAGTCTGTAGTGAAGACTGGATTGGTCGAACTGAGTAACCTCCTGAACCCTGTCCTCTAGAGTAAGAACCATTAAACTCACCTCCCTTTCGAAACCTTTTTGATGTTGATGCCATGGTGAAGTCATCTGGCTTCACTCCCTCTACCTCTATCACGAAGTCTACTACTTCTTGAAAAGATTTCGCTGTAGCCGCTACCTGTAAGTCTGAAATCTGCAATTCTGACTTCAACCCCTTCACAAAACGGCGAATCTGCTCTTGTGGACTGAAACAAAGCTGAGTGGCATATCTGGAAAGTTCACGAAACTTAGCCTCATATGCAGTAACCGACATCCTACCTTGCTCTAGGCTCAAGAATTCATCTCTTTTCCTATCCCTCAAAGTCCGGGGAATATACTTCTCCATAAACAAGCTAGAGAATGATGCCCAAGTCATAGGTGGTGCCTCTGTTGGTTGACACTCAACATGTGACCACCACCACATTTTGGCGTTCCCTTGAAACTGATAAGTCACAAACTCAACACCAAACCGTTCTACTATACCCATCTTGTGTAGTAGCTCATGACAGTCAACCAGAAAATCATTGGCATCCTCAGATTCAGCACCCTTGAAGACTGGAGGTTTCAATTTCAAGAACTTAATGAAAAGTTCATGTTGATCATTTGTCATTATAGGCCCTGTAGTCAGACGAGGAAACGTGCCTATTTCTAATGGAACATCCATGCGGGGAGCCGCAGTAGCCGCATGTTGTACCTCCGGACCCTGAGGTGCTGGTGCAGAAAACGTACCGTCATCTTCAACGCTACCGCAACTCTAGCCAGTCTTCGTCACACCAGATTTCAGGGTGAGCTAATGCTTCTAGCTTGGACTGGATCTTCCTCTTCATGTCTTGATGCCTTGAACTTCCGGCATGGACTAGCTTTTTACCTATTTTAACTTTTTAGATACTCTTAGATTAGTAATTTGAGGATAGATGTTCTTGTGATGATGACTTCCAGATTTTGGGAATAATTATAAGTGTTTGAGTTTTAGAAGTTATTAATTGATTTCGTTAATGAGTTTTAAGTCTTCCGCATTATTTTCTGTTTATATGGTATTGAAATGTTGGGGTTTAGATTGGTTGGTTCGCTCACATAGTAGGATAAGTGTGGGTGCCACTCGCGGCTCGTTTTGGGTCGTGACACAATTGCCCTTAAAAATATTTTTATATTTTTTTTCCACTATATTTGTGGAGGCTATTTTTGTAAACAAATATTTTTTTCTAAAAATATTATGCAATGCATTATATTTAACACTTGAATTAGATTAAATAATTATAAACCTACCCTCAAAGCCTTTTTTAAAACATTTCCTAACTTTTTCTTTTCTTTTAATTTTCTTTGTTGTCATATGTTTTTATTTTCATTTATTTTTCTAATTTTTTAATTTGTTGGTGTTTTAATAGACTTTATGGCCTTCTTAAAAATACTTTTTCTAAAAAAAGTAATAATCTAATTTCAACGTAATTTTATGTCACGACCCAAATCGCGTCGCGACTGGCACCCACACTTACCCTCCTATGTGAGCGAACCAACCAATCTAAACCTTAACATTTCAGTATAATATCAACAGAAAGTAATGCGGAAGACTTAACTCATTAATAAAAACCAGTTCAATAACTTCTAAAATCCAACATCTATTATTATCCCCAAAATCTGGAAGTCATCACCACAAGAACATCTATGATCAAATTATTAAACTAAGAGTATTCTAAGAAGCTAAAATAAGTAAAAGCTAGTCCATGCCGGAACTTCAAGGCATCAAGACATGAAGAGGAGGATCCAGTCCAAGCTAGAAGCATTAGCTCACCCTGATATCCGGAGTAATGAAGACTGGCTAGAGTTGCGGTTGAGTTGAAGACGACGGTACGTTTGCTGCACTCCTCAATTATCAAGAAAACAAAACATAAAAGTAGGGGGTCAGTATAAACATAAGTACTGAGTAGGTATCATCGGCCAACTCAAAATAGAAAACAGTATATATCAGATAACATCATAAAATCAACTAATATCCTTAGCATGCAGCATTTACAATTACCATAACCCTTGGTCACAACACCAAGCACATCAATGAGGACTCACGCGTCCTCATCATACTCATTTGGGAATTAGATTCATTAGATTGAGTATATTTACATCTTTCAAGATTTCATTATCTTTATTCCTCTCGTGTCGGTACGTGACACTCCGCTCCTCATATTCTATCCTGGTGTCGGAACGTGACACTCCGATCCTCATTCTATCCTGGTGTCGGAACGTGACACCCGATCCATATACTATCCTGGTACCGGAACGTGGCACCCGATCCATATACTATCCTGGTGTCGGAACGTGACACTCCGATCCTCATATACTATCCTGGTACCGGAACGTGGCACCCGATCCATATACTATCCTGGTGTCGGAACGTGACACTCCGATCCTCATATACTATCCTGGTACCGGAACGTGGCACCCGATCCCCTAATCTCACTACTTTCGTTCATCAAGCCTTCTTTTACACTAAGGCATCATCATTAACAAAGTAGATTAGGGTTTCTCAAGATTTAAGATTCAATAGCTTCATCATGCTTATTTTATCACAATTACATAATCACATTCATGCAAGCATACAATCAAGCATATAGAAGGGTTTACAATACTACTCATACATATCATTCGCTATTAAGAGTTTACTACGAATAGTATAAAAGCCATAACCTACCTCCACCGAAGATTAGTGATCAAGCAAGCAATTTCCCAAAGCTTTGTTCTTTGTTTTCTTTCTTCTTCGTTCGATCCTCTCTCTCTCTTTGTTCTTTCTACTTTTCTTATTCAAACCCTCTTTCTTTTACCCTTATTAGTATATACTTAAGAATAAAAGATGGCAATAATAACCCACTAATTAACTTAAGGTTACCTCTTTTAACCCCCAAGTAATTAGACTTATTAAAATTAACCCACTAACTTTATAATTAAAGTAGGAATAGTCCAAAACGCCCCTTAAAATAATTACAGAAATCCGACCCAGCCTGGGACTACGCAGCCTGTGACGGCCCGTCGCGCCTGCGACGGTCCGTCCTGCTGCTCCGTCACAGACTTCAGAGACTCAATTTCTCTGAACATCTGTGACGGTCCGTCACACCTGTGACGGTCCGTCCTGCCATTCCGTTACGAAGTTTAGAGAGTCGATTTCAGTGCCCAATTTTCAGAATTCTAAGTATTTTGGAACGAGATACCCTCGACGGTCCGTCGTGCCTACGACGGTCCGTCGTGGGGCCCGTTGTCTTTGCCAGTTTTTCCAGAATCGAAGTCTGCTGCTCAAAACGACTAAACAGGTCGTTACATTTTATTAGAAAAATTACTATTGTGGCGAATGGCGATAAATTTGATAAAAAAAATTCTTTTCCGATTTTTCATAAAAATATTTTGATTCAAACAGTACAACTATTTAATATTATTTTTGAAAAGAAGAAGAAGAGGAGGAGGAGGAGTTAATAATGTTTTAGCAAAGAAATTTGTTGTAAGGAAGTGTAAAAATAAATAAAGTATGAAGGATATTTTCGTAAACATATATTTTTAAATTGCAAGTTTGTTATTTCTAATACATCAAATCAAACAATGTATAAGAAATAATGTTTGCATAACTAATGCAAGCATTACTAATACACCCTATTTTGCATTATTCTTATACAGTCTACGAAACAACCCCTAAATATGTTAAATATACCCTTTTAACACATTAAATTTTGAAAAATTGAAAAGGTCATCAGCCTTGGTTGTGATCCCTTTTATGATTTATAAATCATTTTTCAAAATAAATACAGCAGGTAATTATTATTTTATTAAAAATATGAGAACTTAAACCATGGTAACTTGTAAAAAAGGTGAGAACCTTTAAATTGACAAGGAACTTTACAACCAAATAATCTAGAAAGAAATTTTACACTTCGTGTTTTTACAGTAGAAAATTTTTACAGTAGAAAATGAAAAAGGAATATTATATGTGAATGATCATATATATTTTAGTTTTCCATCTGGTATTCATTGCTTACATGGTCCCCGATTAAATCTTGATTCGTACCATGAAGTTTTTATGAAGTAAATCTTTTTTTAATAAAGACGACTCCATACTCTAGGCTTGAATCTGAGACCTTTGATTAAGGACAGAAAAATACTTATTACTCCACCGACAAATGTGTTCTATCAACATATGTCCTCTTTTTCTTTTTCCTGTGTTTAGAAGTTTTGACTTCTACAAAGCCTAGGCAGAGCTCTAGTCCGAGTCCCTGTCTTCACCATTTTAGTCATCTGACCTTTCATATCTCTACATACTTTCTCCAACTCCACAACTCTCCATTGCATCTTTTGCAAATTTAGCCTCATATATTCATGTTCCTCTTCTTGTAAACTCTGTTGATCACTAGCAACACTTGAACTGTGATGATCACTCTTGTTTGTCTTGTACAAAACCATTTGGTTATTATTGTCTTCTATTGTTGGAATACTTGAAGAGCATTGAGAAGCAAGTGCCTTGATAGCAATTCTTGGTGAAATTCTTGGATTCTTTGCTAAGTCCTTGCATGCTTCAAGGCTTAGTTTCTCATAGTTGAGACATCTACATAATCTTGATCTTTCCTCTAATGAAAGGACTGGATGAGACTGCAACCAAATATATACATGTTAGCTGCAACAAACATACCTGGTCCGTTCAAATTTGTTTGTTTGATTTTGACTTGACATGAAGTTTAAGAAGGTGAAGAAAATTTTAAATCTTGTAATTAAACTAAAGAAATGTATAATATACAAAAATATGCTTTAATATGGTCTTTAACATGTCGTGTGAAAAGTTAGAATGAAAGAGATATCAAAAAGGAAAAGAGATTTTAAACGGAATTAAAAGAAAAGTAAGATACATAAATTGAAACAGACGAAGCAATAAATAAGGTGAAATGAAAGTCATAACTCTTTCGGTTCCGTTTTTTATGAGACAATCTTTTCTTTGAAATCTCTTTTAACTTAACTTTTCGTCTTACTCTTAATTATATTATATTATCAATATTGAAATGTCATGATATATTTACGATCACAAGTTCTAAAAAATGTCCATGTCACTAGTATGTCTTTGTAGCTTAAACTTTGTGTTCAATCAAATACCGTAATATAATTAATAAATAACACCTCAACTATGTTAAGGGTGGAGGAGATTTCCTTGCAAATTAAAAAGGTGTTTATAGAAAGAATTCAGGACATAAAGGACAAAGAAAAAAAACAAGAAAACACAAATCAATTCAAACTACCTAAAAATAAATAAATAATCTATTCATTTATTTCAAAAATAAATTTTTACTTTTATCTACCACTTTAAAAAATCCAAAAAAAAAAAATTATTTTCCCCCAATTATCTTTAATATCAATTACTTATTCTTTAAGTTCTAGTACTATACGTGCAGATGAACAAATAAAAGGTACGGAAAGAATAGTTAGTTTCTGATACAAATCTTCAAATAACTTAAGCCTGTCCAAGGAAGATGTTACTGTTAGAGCAACTAGCCAACTACCACTCAAGTCTAAAGGGTCCCATGTAGATGACTGACTGATTTTCATAAAAGTACTCATGAATTAATGAGGTCACAAGTTTCCATGACAAACTTTAATGACCCTACTATTTCCATTTTAAGTTCAAAATTTTGAAACTCATATTACTAAATTCAAATACTTTTTTTTGAGTGTTCTCATCAATGCTTTACATGCATGTCTTTATGAGTTTTTCTGTCATATGATAAAGCATTACTTCCTTCCACCAAAGAAACATAAAAAGAAAAGCAAAAGTATGTTTTGCCTTGTTTTAGATCATGATCAGTTACACAGCAAAATTGCATTTCACATGGCGATATACAATACTATATAAATTTATAAGTTATGTTGGATGGACTCTTCAAAAATATAACAAAGTATCTATTAAATTTTTCAAAAGATATGTATTTTTAGAAGTTTTGATACGAATGAAATAATATTTTTAAAGGGTTCAAGCAGCATACTTCTATAATTAGCAGCCACTAGTGCATACCTATTATCAAGTGGAGTAAGTGAAGCTTTTTGCACCCCTTGTGAGTTTTCACAAAAAGATTCCACAATGACACATTTTTAACAATAAGGAAAGAGCAAAAAGCTGAAAAGTATTGCCTTGTTGGAAGGACATCTTCTTGTCTTATTCCATATCATTTAGCAATTGTCAATACATTAAAAACTTTTTATCTAACAGGAATGTAAAATTTATGTTGCTCCAACTTGTCAAAAATCTTATTGGATAAGTATAGTTTTCTTCAAAAGTTATGTACTTTGTAGGACTTGACACGAGTATGACAATATTTTTGAAGAAGTCGAACAATATAGTTCGAAGTTATTACTAAATATAAATTTATTTGTCTTACTTTGGAAACTCTTTAAATCTAGTTTTCTGCAAAAATATGTTTATGATCACAAGAGTAAAAGAACATTTGTATACATTTTATATATCTTTCGTTTGACACCATAAGTGTGATTATCAAGTCAAAATCAGATAAACAACTTGAAAAGAAGGGGTGATAAATTATAGTAGCATTTATTAGTTCATGGATATAAGAAGAAAGAAAAGTAATAATGACCTCAAGATAGATATCAATGGCTCTGTAGACTCCATCAAAAGAATCCCTTGCATAATCTGGTAGACTCTCAGCAACAGCAAGAAACTTTGATATTTTAAGAGTTTGGTCAGGAGCAATCTCTCTCAAATACTTATCAATCAATCTTGCAACTTTTCTGAATTTTGTTAATGTAACTTTATCATGATAAACAAAAACTCTAACCAATCTCATCACAAGATTCACATCATAAACACCACCAATATTATTGTTGTGACCACAAACAAGGATATCATCTAGTGTTGCTTGATCAAGCACCCCCCCAATCAGTTTCTCCAAACAACCCCTGCATTCTTTGCTAATCCCGAAACCAGATACAATTCTCAGTACCCAAAAAAGATTTCTGCAAGAAAATGTTGTTTTGACTACCCCATGAACTACTGTGTCAGCAAGTCCACTATACTCACTTCTTGAAATCATATTTTGACAATGGGATGATGTTTTTAGGTAATAAAGCAAGAATCTTGTGAGGAGTAAGCTGTTATTCTTACTACCAAAAGCACCTAAAGTCCTTAAAAACTCTTCTATCATCTTTGGGGGTAAAATGGTCATTTCCTCAAACCACCAAGAACATGGCTTTACTTGTTCAGAAGATGAACAAGAGGAAGCTGATGAACATGAAGAACCAAAAAGGTTACCAAGAAGTGAAGTTATAAGCTTTTCAATCAGCCCACAAGAAATTGCATAATCAAAAAAAGTTTCACAGCTTTTTAGGGATTTCAGAATATCATGAAAGGACCAATAACACAATCCTTCAAAAAAGGTCTCAGCTTTATACAAAAGATTGCAACAAGACAACTTTTCTGTCATTTCAAGAAAATCTGCAGAGCAAATGAGAAGGCAAACATTTGAGACAGTGATTTTAATGCTATTGCTGCTACCATTGTTGTAACAGAATCTTGAAATAAGTTCGAACCCTTGTGCCCCACCTGGGAAATCAAGAATCTCAATACCTGAATTCTTAATCTGAGTTTTCTTCTTTTCTTGTTTGATTATCTTCCTTAACTTCCCAGAAAATCTTGAAAGGACTTTCTGCAACAACAAAGAAAGTAGTAAAAGTTAGTTAATATGGATCAATTGGGAAAAAGGAGGAGTTTAAAGATTGGATTTTTATGAATTTCTTCTTTTTTTTTTGGGTTACCTGGTGCAGAAAGAATGTTTGTTGACCATTTACATGGATTTGTAGATCACACGGAGCTTGTAGTGGCATGGCTACTTTTGCATTCAATGAAAATCAAGACAAGTTTAAAATGAAAAAGTGCTTTGAAGTTAGTGATTGACAGATACAAATGGCCTCTCACAAGCTTTGGTTACATATGAAAGATATTATATACTACAATCCCTACCCCACCCCACCCCTTATGTGGATTTAACTATATACACAAACCAAATAGTACTAATATATATATATATATATATATATATATATATATAACACCCTTATGTGGATTTAACTATATACACAAACCAAATAGTACTAATATATATATATATATATAAAATATCGAAAACAAACTAGACATTAGTAGAGATATAATATGTGTTCACTCTATTATTTTCACACGTCATTAGGTAAGACGAAATTGGAAATATTGTTGTTGGTATATCTTAATATATTATATCAGGAGTTATAAAAAGATAAAGGTAAATTTAAGTAGAATTTGTGGAGGTAATTAAACAAAATATTGATATAGTTTTCAGTTGATGGACATTATCTTAGATCAAAAGGCAAGGAGGTTGAAAAATTAAGGGCATAGGTAGTGTATTATCATTATTGTACTTTTAGTAGTATGATTTTGATATCACGTTTGTCCAAATGTCTATTAATGTTCTATTGTTATACTTGTTTTGTGCATTGTTATTTAGTTATCTTTTTTTTATCTTACTTTGTACTTTTTTGAGTTAAAAGTGTATTGGACACCATATCTCTACTACACGAAAATAAAAAATAAAATATTTATTTATTATATTCTTTTTTAAACTTTAATTGTGAAACTGTACTAAATATATTATTAAATCTTAATATGTTATAGCACATAATTTACTTCTCCTTCTAAATTAATAATCGCATTGTCTATAGCTAGTTATATATTCATCTTTTAGCCGACATAATAGTGAAATAATTTATATACAGATCTCTTTGAATATAGAAACAGATATATTGAAGATTTAAGGTTAATGTCAATTATTTAAGAATAATATAATTTATAAAAATAGTTTATTATTTATATATATACACATATATTCTGGACAAAAATCTACTGAATTCATGGTATAGTTGGCCTTTAGGTAGAATAAATATGCATGTTTGGGGTGTGGGGCCATGCAAAGCATATATTATAAATAATAATAATAAAAAGGAAAAAAAGGGGCTATGTGTTGTGATTTTTAGCAACATCACGAGTTCAGTTTTTTGTACTTTATTTATTGCTCCAAATACATAAATTGATTCTACTGTCCCAACAGTTTTTTTTTTCTACAATTTTTTGTATGTATATGTATATTTTTAATAGATTAAAATATATTGGGTATTTTTGTCTTGTGCATTATACATGTTTTATGTTTTCATCTATACAATAATACATCACCTCAGATATGATTGACTCTTTTTTTAATTCTTATCCAATGATATTAGAATTGTGGCGCAACCAACTTCGAATAATTTATATAAAAAAAAAATCCATAATAACTTTTACATAGCAAAACTCAAATCTAAAACTATTAATTTGGATTATACAAGGGGTAGGGTTCAAAGGCAATACATCGAATGGAATATAGTTTTTTTTTCTTCATATTTTCTATATTTCATAATTTGACATTATCATAATTTTTTCAGAGTAAATTTTAGGTTTAGTAAACATTAAATTATATTTATATGTTATAGATTTAGTTTGCATAATTATATTTTAAAGCAAATTTTATGTTCACTATGGAGTATCAAATTTTATAAATAGAAGGCATACATTCATTTGTATAAAAGCACAGCGATTGTATATGTATATCAGTTAGATAATTATATATATGTAACTGTTATGTATATGTGTCCATAATTGTATTTATATATCTACATAAATTTAAATTTGTATACAATTGAATCGAATAAAATATTTGGATATCAAATCTCTCTCATTTTATACAACACAAATTATAAATTGTAATTTGTATAGTTTGTGTTTGTATAAAGCGAGAAAGGCAAAAGAGAACTAGTAGGAAAAGATTTGTATTTATATAATTACAAATGTATAGGACGAAAATATATGTGTTTTCTCTCGCTTTATACAGACACAAAAATAATTTATACATTTGTATTTGTATAAAGTGAGAGAGACGGTGGAGAGTGATGAGCGAGATCAGACAGAGTGGCAAGCGAGATTATCTAGGGACAGAGGCAAATGACATTTTTTTTGCTATGGGTTACAATTAAATATAACTGTGGTTATAACATTTAATTTGAATTAATAGTTTGCTATTACAACTTTCCCTTCTTTTGACCACAAATTTTCAAATAGGTTTATGAGAATCTAGATTTGTCAATATGGGTTGGTCCACTCCATCCGGACTAACTCATATAGGCTTTGAAATTTGACGGGCAAGGTTCGGCTGACCAATTTTTTAGTGTGCCACAAAATAGTAAGCCTAATACACAAGTACGTGGGTTATGGGCTGTGCCGGACTGATCAATTTTTTTGAATGAGTTTTTTGTAATTTTTTAAATCAAATTATAACTTTGAAATATTATCATAAATATCAACAAGATTATATTACATCGCATTAGTATTACTACGTGTTAATTATATCCACAAATAAAATTATCTTTATAATCTATACTATCTTAAAAGCATAAACTCTCTAATTTGAATATTAAATTCCTATAATCCCCCAAACTTAATCTATCTATATATACTACCTTAAAAGCATAACTTTCTAACTTGAATGTTAAATTACTATAATATCCCCAACATAAAACACCCAATTTACTATATATTATATATCTAATATATTATATTGATAAACACTAATGTATATTAAATGCAGACACTTTTTCACATTTATGGGTAGTGAATTTTTCGAAAGGTTGTGACTTTTTTGATGAGTTATGATATTTTTTGAAGAGTTGTGATTTTTTTGAAGGGTTGTGACTTAGCTGAAAAGACATAATAAACATTTTGTCATACTATCCTTTGTTGTCTATAAATAAAGGGGGGTTTCTCACACTTTTAAACTATAAATTTTATAAGTTTTCTATTCTTCTACTTAGAACAAGAAAGATTGTGAGGTTATTCGATTATGCAATTACAATATTTTTTGGATAAATTAGATAGATCATTAAAAAATGATGCAAAAAAGGAAAATGAAATAACTCAAATTGTAACGACCTGTTTAGTCGTTTTGAGCAGCAGGATTTATTTCTGGAAAACTGGCTGAGACGACGGACCCCACGACAGACCGTCATGGGCACGACGGACCGTCGCAGGGTCTCGTTTCAAAACACTTAGAAAATCTGAAATTGGGTACTGAAAATCGACTCTCTGAACTTCGTAACGAAATGGCAGGACGGACCGTCACATGTGTGACGGACCGTCACAGACTCTTTGGTGGAAATTGAGTCTCTGAACCTTGCGACGACCTGCAGGACGGACCGTCGCAGGCACGACGGGCCGTCGCAGGTTGCGTAATCCCAGTCAGGGTCGAATTTCTTTATACGTTTTAAGGGACGTTTTTGACAATTCCTACTTTAATTATAAAGTTAGTGGGTTAATGTTAATAAGTCAAATTACTTGGGGGTTAAAAGAGGTAACCTTAAGTTAATTAGTGGGTTATTATTGCCATCTTTTATTATTAATTATATGCTAATTAGGGTAAAAGAAAGAGGGTTTGAATAAAGAAAATAGAAAGAACAAGAAGAGAGAGAGAGGGTCGATCGAGAAGGGGAAAGCACAAAGCTTTGGAGAAAATTTGCTTGCTTGATCACTAATCTTCGGTGGAGGTAGGTTATGGTTTTATGTTATTCGTAGTAAACTCTTAATAGCGAATGATATGTATTGGTAGTATTGTAAACCCTTCTATATGCTTAATTGTATGCTTGCATGAATGTGATTATGTAATTGTGATATAATAAGCATGATGAAGCTATTGAATCCTAAATCTTGAAAAGAAAACCCAATCTCTTGTTAATGATGATGCCTTGGTATGAAAGAAGGCTTGATGAACTAAAGTAATGAGATTGATGATGCCTTGGTAAAAAAGAAGGCTTGATGAACTAAAGTAATGAGATTGATGATGCCTTGGTATAAGAGAAGGCTTGATGAATTGATAGAATGAGATTAGGGGATCGGGTGTCACGAACCGACACGTAGATTTAGGGGATCGGGTGTCACGAACCGACACGTAGATTTAGGGGATCGGGTTTCACGAACCGACACGTAGATTTAGGGGATCGGGTGTCACGAACCGACACGTAGATTTAGGGGATCAGAGTGTCACGTTCTGACACATAGTAGTAAGGGAGCGGAGTGTCACGTACCGACACAAGAGGAATAAAGATAATGAATCTTGAAAGATGTTAATATACTCAATTTAATGAATCTAATTCCCAAATGAGTATGGTATTGAGGCTTGAGTCCTCATGTGTGAACTTGACGGTAATTGTTAATGATTTAGTACTTGTTGTTGCTACATGTTGAGTATCATAGTTGATTTTATGATATTACTTGGTATATACTGTTTTGTATTTTGAGTTGGCCGATGATATCTACTCAGTACCCGTGTTTTGTACTGACCCCTACTTTTATGTTTTCTTCTGATTATTTGTGGAGTGCAGCAAACGTGCCGTCGTCTTCAACTCAACCGTAATTCTAGCCAATCTTCAATTACACCGGATTTCAGGGTGAGCTAATGCTTCTAGCTTGGACTGAGTCTTCCTCTTCACGTCTTGATGCCTTGAAGTTCCGGCATGGACTAGCTTTTACTTGTTTTAGCTTTTTAGAATACTCTTAGTTTAGTAATTTGATAATAGATGTTCTTGAGGTGATGACTTCCAGATTTTGGGGAATAATAGATGTTGGATTTTAGAAGTTATTGAATTGGTTTTTATTAATGAGTTAAGTCTTAGGCATTACTTTCTGTTGATATTATATTGAAATGTTAAGGTTTAGATTGGTTGGTTCGCTCACATAGGAGGGTAAGTGTGGGTGCCAGTCGCGACCCGATTTGGGTCGTGAAAAACTTGGTATCAGAGCATTAGGTTCGTTGGTCTCATCACACAAGAACGAGTCTAGTAGAGTCTTAAGGAACGGTAGGGGGACGCCTTTACTTTTCTTTGAGAAGCTATAAGACTTTAGGAAAATTCCATTCTTTCATTCTTTCTTTCGTGCTATTACTTGGATCCAATTGGTATCTAGGTGATACAAATTGGTATCTGACCATCTTCACTCTATTTCGCAAATGGTTAGAACTAGAGCAACGACTGCGCCAACATCAACATCGGCAAGACAAGAAGCGTCTGAGCCAGCCACTGGGGCTGTAGCTCGAGGAAGAGTAACGGCAAGAGGCCGTGGTAGAGGTCGTGGGAGGACGTCCTCTAGAGGAAGAGGACGAGCACCTAGCCCATCTGATACTAGGGCAGTGACTCCTCCACCGACTGAAGAAGTAGTAAGAGAGGGTGAGGAAGGGGAAACTCAACAAGTACAGAATGAGGGATTGCCTCCCCAACCTACCCCAGACATGATCAATCAGGTTCTTGCTTATCTTAGTGGGTTATCTGATCAAGGTCAAACACCTCCAGTGTTTTCTGCAACAGCACCTCAGGGTACGGAGGTACAACATGCGGCTACTGCGGCTCCCCGCATGGATGCTCCATTGGAAATAGGCACGTTTCCTCGTCTGACTACAAGGCCTATAATGACAAATGATCAACATGAACTTTTCAGTAAGTTCTTGAAATTGAAACCTCCAGTCTTCAAGGGTGCTGAATCTGAGGATGCCTATGATTTTCTGGTTGACTGTCATGAGCTACTACACAAGATGGGTATAGTAGAACGGTTTGGTGTTGAGTTTGTGACTTATCAGTTTCAAGGGAACGCCAAAATGTGGTGGCGGTCACATGTTGAGTGTCAACCAACAGAGGCACCACCTATGACTTGGGCATCATTCTCTAGCTTGTTTATGGAGAAGTATATTCCCCGGACTTTGAGGGATAGGAAAAAAGAATTCTTGAGCCTAGAGCAAGGTAGGATGTCGGTTACTGCATATGAGGCTAAGTTTCGTGCACTTTCCAGATATGCCACTCAGCTTTGTTTCAGTCCACAAGAGCGGATTCGCCGTTTTGTGAAGGGGTTGAGGTCAGAATTGCGGATTTCAGCCTTACAGGTAGCGGCTACAGCGAAATCTTTTCAAGAAGTGGTAAACTTCGTGATAGAGGTAGAGGGAGTGAAGCCAGATGACTTCACCATGTCATCAACATCAAAAAGGTTTCGAAAGGGAGGTGGGTTTAATGGTTCTTACTCTAGAGGACAGGGTTCAGGAGGTTACTCAGTTCGACCAATTCAGTCTTCACTACAGACTGTAGTTGGGGGTCCACCTCAGACCGGTCAACACTTCTCTGAGAGACCCATGCTTGACTCCAGAGAGTGTTATGGATGTGGGGAGACTGGACATATTAGGAGGAATTGTCCAAAACAGAGTTATAGACCCCCAATAGCTAGAGGTAGAGGTGGTCATGGTAGAGGCCGTTATTCTGGAGGACGTGGTGGCCGAGGTAATGGTGGTCACCAAAACGGCCGGGGTGATGGGCAAACTGGAGCCACTACAACACAACATGGTAGGGGCAACGGACAAACAGGTGAGAGGGCCCATTGTTATGCTTTCCCTGGGAGATCTGAAGCGGAGACATCTGATGCTGTCATCACAGGTAATCTTTCGGTTTGTGATTGCATGGCTTCTGTATTGTTTGATCCTGGATCCACATTTTCTTATGTATTTTCCTCATTTGCTACTGGTCTTAAATTAAATTGTGAATTGCTTGACATGCCTATTCGTGTTTCTACTCCGGTGGGTGAGTCTGTGATAGTTGAGAAGGTGCATAGGTCTTGTCCTGTGACTTTTATGGAAAGCAATACTTATGTAGACTTGGTTATCTTAGAAATGGTCGAATTTGATGTAATTCTGGGTATGACTTGGCTTTCTCCGAATTTTGCGATCTTGGATTGTAATGCTAAAACAGTGACGTTAGCCAAGCCTGGGACAGATCCGTTAGTGTGGGAGGGCGACTACACTTCCAATCCGGTTCGTATCATCTCCTTCCTTCGTGCTAAGAAAATGGTTAGTAAAGGGTGTTTAGCTTTCTTGGCACATCTCAGGGATGATACTACCCAAGTACCTCCAATTGAGTCGGTTCTAATAGTTCGCGAGTTTTTAGATGTGTTTCCTGCAAATCTTTCTGGTATGCCACCAGATAGGGATATTGACTTCTGCATTGATCTTGAACCGGGCACTCGCCCCATTTCTATACCCCCTTATAGAATGGCTCCCGCGGAGTTAAGAGAGTTAAAGGCACAACTTCAAGAGTTGCTAAGCAAAGGCTTCATTAGACCAAGTGCATCTCCTTGGGGTGCCCCGGTATTATTTGTGAAGAAAAATGATGGGAGTTTTAGGATGTGCATAGACTACAGGCAGTTGAACAAGGTAACTATTAAGAACAAGTATCCTATTCCTCGCATTGATGACTTGTTCGATCAGTTACAAGGTGCTTGTGTCTTCTCTAAGATTGAGTTGAGATCCGGTTATCATCAATTGAAGATACGGGCAACGGATGTGCCAAAGACTGCTTTTCGAACTAGGTATGGGCATTACGAATTTGTAGTAATGTCTTTTGGTCTTACGAATGCCCCTGCTGCTTTCATGAGCTTGATGAACGGGATTTTTAAGCCATATCTGGATCTCTTTGTCATTGTATTCATTGATGATATATTGGTATACTCAAAGAGCAAGAAGGAACATGAAGAGCATTTGAGAATGGTATTGGAAATGTTGAGGGAGAAAAAGCTTTATGCCAAATTCTCCAAGTGTGAGTTTTGGCTAGATGCAGTGTCCTTCTTGGGGCATGTGGTTTCTAAGGATGGGGTGATGGTGGATCCTTCTAAGATTGAGACTGTGAAGAATTGCGTAAGACCTACTAATGTGTCAGAAATAAGGAGTTTTGTTGGTTTAGCTAGCTATTACCGCCGATTTGTCAAGGGATTCTCTTCCATTGCTTCCCAATTGACGAACTTGACTAAGCAGAATGTTCCATTTGTATGGTCGGACGAATGTGAGGAAAGCTTTCAGAAACTCAAGACTTTGTTAACCACTGCACCAATTCTCACCTTGCCCGTGGAAGGTAGGAATTTCATTGTCTATTGTGATGCATCATATTCTGGTTTGGGTGCAGTGCTAATGCAAGAGAAGAATGTAATTGCTTATGCTTCAAGGCAATTAAAGGTGCACGAACGTAATTATCCGACCCATGATTTAGAATTGGTTGCGGTAGTGTTTGCCTTAAAGCAATGGAGACACTATCTATATGGGGTTAAGTGCGAAGTATACACGGATCATCATAGCCTACAATATGTTTTTACTCAGAAGGATTTGAACTTGAGACAGACGAGATGGATGGAACTACTGAAGGACTACGATATCACTATCTTGTATCATCCGGGAAAAGCTAATATTGTGGCAGACGCCTTAAGTAGAAAGGCAGGGAGCATGGGAAGTCTAGCTCACTTGCAAGTTTCTAGACGTCCATTGGCTAGAGAGGTTCAGACTCTGGCTAACGACTTGATGAGGTTAGAAGTATATGAGAAGGGAGGATTGTTGGCTTGTGTGGAAGCAAGATCTTCTTTTCTTCACAATTTTAAGGGAAAACAGTTTGATGATGAGAAACTAAGCAGAATCCAAGATAAAGTATTGCGAGGAGAGGCTAAGGAAGCACAAATCGATGAGGAAGGTGTTTTGAGAATCAAGGGAAGGGTATGTGTACCCCGAGTTGACGACTTGATCAACACTATTCTGACAGAGGCTCATAGTTCAAGGTATTCTATACATCCTGGTGCAACCAAGATGTATCGTGACCTAAAGCAACACTTTTGGTGGAGTAAAATGAAGCGTGACATTGTTGATTTTATTGTCAAATGTCCAAACTTTCAACAAGTAAAGTATGAACACCAGAGGCCCGGAGGAACACTTCAGAGAATGCCCATTCCTGAATGGAAGTGGGAAAGGATTGCAATGGACTTCGTGGTTGGTCTTCCCAAGACAATGGGTAAGTATGACTCTATTTGGGTGATTGTTGATAGGTTAACTAAGTCTGCTCATTTCATTCCGGTCAAGGTGACTTACAATGCAGAGAAGTTAGCCAAAATCTATATCTCAGAAATTGTTCGGTTGCATGGGGTTCCACTCTCCATCATATCAGATAGAGGTACGCAGTTTACCTCTAAGTTTTGGAAAACATTGCATGCGGAATTGGGTACTAGGTTGGACCTTAGTACTGTGTTCCATCCTCAGACCGATGGTCAGTCTGAGCGAACGATTCAAGTGTTGGAGGATATGCTTCGCGCATGTGTGATAGAATTTGGTGGTCATTGGGATAGCTTCTTACCCTTAGCAGAGTTCTCTTACAACAATAGCTATCACTCAAGCATTGATATGGCCCCATTTGAGGCACTATATGGGAGAAGATGTAGGTCTCCCATTGGGTGGTTTGATGCATTTGAGGTTAGACCCTGGGGTACTGACCTTTTGAGGGATTCATTAGAGAGAGTGAAATCTATTCAAGAAAAGCTATTAGCGGCGCAAAGTAGGCAAAAGGAATATGCAGATCGAAAGGTTAGAGACTTGGAGTTTATGGAGGGTGAACAAGTCTTACTGAAGGTTTCGCCCATGAAAGGGGTGATGCGGTTTGGTAAGCGAGGTAAACTTAGCCCAAGGTATATTGGTCCATTTGAAGTACTCAAGCGAGTAGGGGAGGTGGCTTATGAGTTAGCCTTGCCTCCAGGACTATCTGGAGTGCATCCGGTGTTTCATGTGTCAATGTTTAAAAGATACCATGGGGATGGAAACTACATTATCCGTTGGGATTCAGTTCTGCTCGATGAAAATTTGTCTTATGAGGAGGAGCCTGTTGCCATTTTAGATAGAGAAATTTGCAAGTTGAGATCAAGGGAGATTGCATCCATCAAAGTTCAATGGAAGAATCGACCTGTCGAAGAAGCCACTTGGGAGAAGGAGGCCGATATGCGAGAAAGATACCCACACCAGTTTACAGATTCAGGTACTCCTTTTCGCCCTTGTTTTCCTTCTTCTTGATCGTTCGAGGACGAACGATGGGTAAATTGGTATCTATTGTAACGACCTGTTTAGTCGTTTTGAGCAGCAGATTTTATTTCTGGAAAACTGGCTGAGACGACGGACCCCACGATGGACCGTCATGGGCACGACGGACCGTCGCAGGGTCTCGTTTCAAAATACTTAGAAAATCTGAAATTGGGTACTGAAAATCGACTCTCTGAACTTCGTAACGAAATGGCAGGACGGACCGTCACATGTGTGACGGACCGTCACAGACTCTTTGGTGGAAATTGAGTCTCTGAACCTTGCGACGACCTGCAGGACAGACCGTCGCAGGCACGACGGGCCGTCGCAGGAACGATGGGCCGTCGCAGGAATGACGGGCCGTCGCAGGCACGACGGGCCGTCACAGGTTGCGTAATCCCAGTCTGGGTCGGATTTCTTTATACGTTTTAAGGGACGTTTTTTACTATTCCTGCTTTAATTATAAAGTTAGTGGCTTAATGTTAATAAGTCTAATTACTTGGGGGTTAAAAGAGGTAACCTTAAGTTAATTAGTGGGTTATTATTGCCATCTTTTATTCTTAATTATATGCTAATTAGGGTAAAAGAAAGAGGGTTTGAATAAAGAAAATAGAAAGAACAAGAAGAGAGAGAGAGGGTCGATCGAGAAGGGGAAAGCACAAAGCTTTGGAGAAAATTTGCTTGCTTGATCACTAATCTTCGGTGGAGGTAGGTTATGGTTTTTATGATATTCATAGTAAACTCTTAATAGCGAATGATATGTATTGGTAGTATTGTAAACCTTTCTATATGCTTAATTGTATGCTTGCATGAATGTGATTATGTAATTGTGATATAATAAGCATGATGAAGCTATTGAATCCTAAATCTTGAATAGAAAACTCAATCTCTTGTTAATGATGATGCCTTGGTATGAAAGAAGGCTTGATGAATTAAAGTAATAAGATTGATGATGCCTTGGTATAAAAGAAGGCTTGATGAACTAAAGTAATGAGATTGATGATGCCTTGGTATAAGAGAAGGCTTGATGAATTGATAGAATGAGATTAGGGGATCGGGTGTCACGAACCGACACGTAGATTTAGGGGATCGGGTGTCACGAACCGACACGTAGATTTAGGGGATCGGGTGTCACGAACCGACACGTAGATTTAGGGGATCGGGTGTCACGAACCGACACGTAGATTTAGGGGATCGGAGTGTCACGTTCCGACACATAGTAGTAAGGGAGCGGAGTGTCACGTACCGACACAAGAGGAATAAAGATAATGAATCTTGAAAGATGTTAATATACTCAATTTAATGAATCTGATTCCCAAATGAGTATGGTATTGAGGCTTGAGTCCTCATGTGTGAACTTGACGGTAATTGTTAATGATTTAGTACTTGTTGTTGCTACATGTTGAGTATCATAGTTGATTTTATGATGTTACTTGGTATATACTTTTTTCTATTTTGAGTTGGCCGATGATATCTACTCAGTACCCGTGTTTTGTACTGACCCCTACTTTTATGTTTTCTTCTGATTATTTGTGGAGTGCAGCAAACGTGCCGTCGTCTTCAACTCAACCGTAATTCTAGCCAGTCTTCAATTACACCGGATTTCAGGGTGAGCTAATGCTTCTAGCTTGGACTGGGTCTTCCTCTTCACGTCTTGATGCCTTGAAGTTCCGGCATGGACTAGCTTTTACTTGTTTTAGCTTTTTAGAATACTCTTAGTTTAGTAATTTGATCATAGATGTTCTTGAGGTGATGACTTCCATATTTTGGGGAATAATAGATGTTGGATTTGAGAAGTTATTGAATTGGTTTTTATTAATGAGTTAAGTCTTCCACGTTACTTTCTGTTGATATTATATTGAAATGTTAAGGTTTAGATTGGTTGGTTCGCTCACATAGGAGGGTAAGTGTGGTACCAGTCGCGACCCGATTTGGGTCGTGACACAAATTCAAACGAGAAGAGTATTATAACAATTAATATGCACTCGATATAGCCATAAACTATACTTTTGTAGCAATTCTTCCTTGACAAGAAGTTGAATAATATTCCGTTGCATAAATTACAAGTTAGTGTTCAGAATCTGAAAAGTCTCGAACTGTTGGAGAAAAAGTATTTGATCAAAAACTCTTTTGAAGAATCCAAACTACATTTAATAAATACTCTTTCGTTTTCAATTTATTTATTGTTCTTTCATTTTTATTCAATTTAAAAGGAATTTTCTTTTATTTTGCGGGTTGAGGACGCATCTTTAAGTCCACGAAGTTAAAAAACATTTTACATATTCTACATATGATTCTTAAATTAAAAGTCTTCTTTATTTTTTGAAATTTCATTTCAAATTAAAATTAGACCAATTATCTCTATCTATCTTCTTTTTTTAATCTGCACTATCTTAAAAGAATGAACTCATAACTTAAATGTTAAATTATCATAATACCCCAACTTGAAACACTAAATGTAGTATATCTTGTACATTTTATATTGCATTATATTTATTTATGCATATTATATTATATTATACTTGTTATTAGGTTCGCGTTTTGCGTGTTTAGATTATTCTTCTTTAAATTTTTTTAGAATAGAACTTTCTTGTATTCTGATGTATAGTATTTTTATATAAACCTATTTTTAAAAGTATAGAGGTTATTCAATTCTAGTTTACCATTTATTTTATTATAAGAAAAGGCAAAATTACAAATTGTAGCACTATTTTCTCCTAATTTACATAATTTCATTTTACAGATTCATTAATTTGCTTTTGAAATTTTACAATGGTTAGTTTATTTACCATTTGTAGGCATGGTTACATAATGTCTTTAATTAGAGAGTCAAATAAATATTTTTCTCAATTTTCTTCTTTGCGAATTTCTTTAGTACTATCAATTACTTTCAAAATATTAAATATTTTTTTTTGAAATATGTATATAACTAATTTCTTTATCAAGAGCATATATTCCATAGTCAATGATATACCGATAAGTAATATGTAGTCGTTATGTGTTTTAAAATTAAAATATAATTTTTCAAAATCAAAATTTTATATGTAATATAGTTATGATAATATTTTCAAATTGATGTTGTGCACAAACAAAATATTAAATGGGGAAAAAGTTTTAAAATGTATTTAGGTGTAAGAGAATAATCATTATTGTATATCATATAATTGTAATTAATTGCTAGTTTTAATTTCATCATTTGACTTTTTTTTTTTTACTTATGAGAACAACAAAAATCATATAAATTTTTAGACTTGTTCTCTTGGAGAAGAAACTATTTATTTGGAGAATGCTATAAATAAATGTATTCTGGAAAAAAGTTATTTATGAATCTACAGTAGTTGGATTTACATAGAGTATATGTGTACTAATAAATACTTGAAACAAAAACTTTATAGAAATATATACTCATAAACATAAACTAATGACTATAAAAGCCATACTAGGATCTGTAAAACAATCGAGCTCAGTGATTGCACAACGTCTCCTTGTCCGTGAGCCATTCAACAGGAGGAAACTACTCCAATATTTAATTGTGCAAAAGAAAAAGAAGTTGTTCAGAATTAAATATTTAATTGTGCAGAACAAGAAGAAGATTAGAATTTTCATTGTTTTAAAATGAGAGGAAACCCCTCTATTTATAAACAACTAAGGGTGGTGTGAACAAATGTTTATTGTGCATTATCGAAAATTTTACAACTCTTTGAAAAAGTCACAACTTTTCGAAAAGGTGACAACCTTTCATAAAAGTCGCAACTCTTCATAAAAGTCTCAATTTTTCATAAAACCCACATCCTTTGATAAAAATCACAATTTTTCATAAAAGTTACGTCATTTCATAAAAGGAAAATGTCAATTTTGAAAAGGAAAAATCCTTTTGGCCAAAAAATTTGACCATAATTTTGTCATAATACATGTTCACACTATAAACTGATGTACATTTTGACAATTATACCGTACTTTGTCAATTTATATTTTTTTAATTAGTTTATTCATTAATTATGCTTTAATAAATGAGAAATTTTTTCAATATATAGTAAATTGACTAATTTTTAAATTTCTCTAACTTCCATACATAAATGGCTTTTAATTTTGTTTTAGAAATGGTAAAAGGCCAATATACATGTTTTTTTTTCTTCCTTAATTTTCTCATAAAACACTATAAAGAATACAAAATTGAAATTAGTACTAAAAATAAAAAAAAATTTAAAAAAAATTGAATATAAAATTTAAAATTTAAATTATAATATAAATTTACTAATACAATTAAACTCAAAATAATTTTAACGCAAATTCATCTTTGTGTAAAGTCTATTATAGATGTGTCGATTTTTTCATAACTATAAAAAAATTACAAATATGACCAGAAAAGAAAACAATTTTTAGTTTTTTCCTTCTCTCTTTTATTCCATTCTCACTCTTTCTTTTTATTTTTAATCCTTTTCAAAATAAGATATTAAGTAAAAATAAAATATTCAGATAATGATAAGCAAATAAATCCACAAATAAGATATTTAAGACTGAAATTAATCGTTGAAATAGAAAAGTGAAAAAAAAGTCACTTGTGAGAAGTATAAGTATATCTCTATATGAGTTTTTTTTAATAAAAAAAATAAAATAAATAAATTCTGAAAATTCAATGCTTTGACTTCCATCAAGCGAAAAAGTTACGTGAACTATTTGTGTAACAATAGATATATGTGAACAACTTTATTTAACAAATGCATATCAAATTTAGATCATTTAGTTATAATAATGATAACAATAACAACAATAATAATATCCAACATAATTGCACCATATTTTTAAGTCATAGGCAGCCCCTTGAAGTTGTCCGCATAATTCACTTAGACACCTCAACTACGACATGTTTCAATTAAACACTTAAATTGTTCAAAACATATACCCATTAAACACAAAATATGTGGCAAGATAAGTGTAATTCACTGTCCTTGACCGCGTGAATAGATCCCAATATTATAATTTTTAATTTTTTTAAGTTGATTTTGTAATTTCTTGAAACATAGATATATTATTAAATAACTAAATTAATAATTTAGTTCAACAAGGATCTCTTAATATAAAAAAAAAAAAAGGAAAACAAAACCCATTATCCTTCAACAATCTTCTTCTTCAGAGCACTCCGTCTTCTTCAGTCTTTAGAAGATCTTTGACACTTTGTTTTGGTTCCGCTTTATTTTGGTTCCAATTTTTCTTTAAGAGAAACTGAATTCTTACCGGCCAAATTCCTAAGCCACCATCCTCCGCCTCACCCCTTCGCCATATACTTTCTTTCTAGCATTGTTCCGTCATTCTCAATATCATCAGCATTATCTTGGAGTTTTAGAAGAGAATATCATAAAATAATAATAATAATCAAATTGTGTCAAAAATAATTTTGGTGAAACACCATTTTTTCCGGCAAGGCTAATACGAATCTGAAGTTATTTTCTTAAAATTGTTAAAAAATTAATAAACCCTAATAGAGGAATTAAAAAAATATGTGAATCTGAATTAAAGTTTTTTTAAAAAAAAGAGGTGAGATTTGGAGAAATAGCACAACAATGCTGATGAATTTTAGAATAAAGGAGACGGGGCAAGTGTATTAGTGGGAAATAAAATCCTTGTGTGAATTGTGAGAGGAAAAGTGGAGTTACCATTATTATTGAAGTGTGTAACGGGTATGGAGGTGATGTGGTAGGGTTACTGCTATGCAAAGAAGAAACAAAGAAGAAAGGTTTTTTTCATATTTCTATTTTATTTATTTTTTGGCTAAAAAAGTAGTTTTATTTTATTTATTTTTTTAATTGTTATTAAAGGGTCAATGCCATATGTCTTTTTTTTTATTGGTTATTGTACCACGTCATCCGCGAGTGTATGTCACTCACTCTCTATTTTTAATTGATTGTCAGAAAATGTTTAATAGGAATATATTTTAACTAATAAGGTGTTCAATTGAAACAAACCTTAGATAAGGTGTCTAACTGAATTATGCGGACAACTTTAAGGGGCTATGAATGACTTAGGCCAAAAAAATATGTTAGAAATCGACACATCATAAAAATTGTTCTAAATAAATTTATATTTAAATATTATTTAAAATTATTTCAATAACGACATTTAAGAATTTAATACACTTTAGACATGGTGGATTATCAATACGTTATAAAAATTATAAGAATCATATATTTCATATGTATAGATTCTAGTTATATAATTAATAGAAACCTTAGAAAATCATGTACCATTGTTGTAGTTGCGTGCCCATGTATTATGTCTATTTGATAACTTGAACATGATTATTTATATATATGTTAATTATTAATAGAACCTCTAATTAAGTAATTTTATAATTGATATATTTAAATAAATTTAATCATATGTTTAAATACTTTTAAAATAATTGATTAAGTTATATCAAATCAATAATTATACATTGAATATGTATTTGTAATCATATGATTGTTTAAGTTATATACTATTTAACCTTGGTAACTAAAGTTAATTTATTTTTTTATTTTATACTTTTAAAATATGCCGTAACAGAATTTATTGATGATATACATATATATTATTGATTATTTAATTAAGAATAGGGCCTATCTATTTATAAACATATACAATACATACATATCTACATGATTTTATTTTTATGTATATTTTTATGTTGAGGCATCTTCTTAATTAATATAATTAAAGTAATTAATTTTGTATTCGTGATTAGAAACCGTAAAATAATTTGAATATGTTATTTGAACTATAATTGTAAATGCCTTATTATATTTTTTCATATTTAAAACACCTAATTCTCAAATTTATATTCTTATTTTTTTCATGAAAAAAAGTACACATGTTATATTATCAGTCTATTAATCATGGTAGAATTATATAAGGTTATTCATTGATTTAATTTAAAGAAAAGTCAATGTTAATTTGAAGATTATACTTAAGTTAACTAAATTATGTACTATCGAGTAGTTAATATAATTTTTAATTGGAGAATAATCAACTATTGTCTACTATTAACATGAATTTTAATTATCTCCTTCAATAGAAATTATATATTAAATGAACTTATTTTTCTATAAAATATATATACTAATTATGCTATACTTTATTTACATACATTAGACATATTGTAATTTATGTATCCAACATAAAATACTTCTTTTAAAATATTGTAGACACGTAATTTTGACCGAATTTAAGTTTAACACCAATTTTTAGAGCATAAATAATTTTATCAATCTAAATTAAATATATTTTGACTTTTTTATTTATTTATTATTTTCATTAAGTTTATTTAAAAGATATAAGAATAAACAACATAAACATAATTTTTATTAGATAAGTTTATTTTAATTGTTAAAAAAATAATATATATATATTAATTATGTTTTTTTTTGTTTTAATCATCCCTTAAGCTTTTATTTATTTATTTACTTAAAGCAATTAATAATTATATAATTATCATTTTATATATATTTAATATATATATATATATAAAAAATTAAAAAAAAAAAAAGAGAACTACTCCCACACACCCCACAACCCCACTCCCCTACTCCCCACTCACACACACGTACACCCATTTACTAGTACTACTATATACAAAAACACATTAAAACGGAAAAAGAAAAGGGACAAAAAAAAGAGCAAAAAGACACGAGAAAAAAAAAAGAAAAGAGAGGAGTTGATCAGAAAAAGAAAGAAAGCAACAGAAAGAGGAGAAGAAAAAAGAAAAGATCTACAAGCAAAAAAAAAAAGAATAAAGAAAATCTTTATTTTTTTTAAGAATACACGCATAAAGAAAAACACAACTAAAAATAGTGAAGTTCGAGGTTTCAAGTTCGCGGTTCCTTATAAGAATTGTTTTCTTTTGGTGAAATTTTCGCAAGAGGTACCATTTAATATTTTTTTTATAATTTAATATCATGTTTATACAAGCATTGATTATAATATATTAAAGTTGTCAAATTTCACATGTGGTTAAACCGTTATGTTTTTTATATGAAGTTTGTTCAAATATTTCATATCAACTTTATGTTTAGATCCTTTATATAGTTTTATTTTGTGTGAAATTGCTATAACAAACCATAGTTTATTTCATATTAAATAATTCATAGTTTATTTCATGCTTAAGTAAAATTATTGTCTAAGTCTATTCTTATTTTTCATGTTTAGTTTTTAATGATAATATGTGTATTTATTATAATTCTAATGATAATATGCATAGTTATCCAAATTTTTATATTCATGTCTTACTAATGTGAATGAATTTTTTGTTTGGTTGTGTTTAGAAATGTATTAAATTATATTTTATATTATATTATGTGTGTTGTCTTACATTATTATTTTTAGATGCTATAAAAAATAATAATAATAAACTTGTTAGGATAAGGAGAGGATAATAAATTGAAAGAAAAAGATAAAAAAAAAAAAATAATAACAATAAAAATGGAAAAAGGAAAAGAGGTAGAATACGTGAATAACAAAAGAAAAGAAAAGTAGTGAATAAGGAATGTTCGAATTGGAAAAAGAATAATAATAATAATAATAATAATAATAATAATAATATATATATATATATATATATATATATATATATATATATATATATATATATATATATAATAAAAAGAATGTAAAAAATGTACACGAAAAAGTAAAAAAAAAAAAACTTTAAATTGAAAAGATACAAAAGGTATAGTGTTAAAATATATAAAATATTTTATAACTATCATTAAAAAAAACAAAACTATTAAAAAGGGTAAGAAATGAAAAAGAAGAAAATCAATGTAAAAATGAAAAAAAAACATAAGGAAAGTTAAACAAAAAAAACGTGAAAAATTAGTATAAAAAGAAATAAGAAGAGAGAATAAAAATAAAATTAAAAAAACAAATAAAAAATAATAAAATAAAAGAGAGAAATTAAGAAGCAGGCAAATGTTGAAAGAATGAAAAAATAAATAAATAATTAATAAAAATGTGTAAAAACATCACATATTTATAAAATAGTGCAGTTTTAAATATGTTAATATAAATCAAAGAATGAGGATAAATACAGTTGTCTTAATAATATAATATTCAAAAATTAGTTTAAGTCATAGAAGTCCGTAAAGTAACCGTTCTAGAACCACGGGAGTCGAGGGATGTCTAACAACTTCCCCTCGGTCAATAGAATTCTTTACCCGAACTGGTTCGCAGACCAAACAAAGAGTCATTTCCTTTTGATTAGGGATTAAATAAATGGTGACTTGGAACACCGTAACTCAATTCCAAGTGGCGACTCTGAAAAAACTAAAATAATCCCCTAATTAATTACGTCACTTAAATTGGAAAAACCCTTACGCCGCCGCGCGAAAAAGGGGTGTGACATCTCTGGCGACTCCGCTGGGGAATAACTAGAATTCGAGCTTGTAAACATGGACTTCTACATGACTTTATTATGTATTTATGTACTTATCGATTTGTGAATATTGTGTTTAATTGCATAAGATGTTATTTGCTTGCTTATTTACCCTTTTGATAATATGTTAACTATCATATAACTAATCTTTCCTCGCGCATCTATCTGAGTCTTCTGAGATACTATATTCGGAGATGCGATTACGCTTCCGAGCAATGAGATACCAGAGATGCGGCAACGCTCCTGGTAGGATTCTATAGTAACACATGTCTTATAATGGGAAGGACTAACAGTGAGGCCAGAAAGCCCTGCTACTGGTAAGCTGTCCCTTCTCGACTCGAGTAGTCCGCTCATTTTATGGACAGTCTAGACACCTTCCCTATTAGATTGTTTACCTAGTAAAACAAGCCTCAGCAATGACGATCCCTAATAGGATTCGATTTATCTGCATCATGCATAATGTTGAATTAATGGGGAGCTCAACACAAGGGTCAAACCTGTCTAGGAGAAGTATCCCTACTTAAGACTATCATGTACATTATTTGTGTTATTTGTTGCATTATTGGGAAGACTATACAAATGTTGATCGGCTTTAGATGAATGAATTATAATGAAAAATTAATTAGAACAAAAATATCAAATTAAAGTGTATATATATATATATATATATATATATATATATATATATATATATATATATATTATTTTTTTTCTCATTCTTCCTTTAATAACTATTTTTTAATTTAAAAATAAATAAAAAATAAAATAAAAATAAAATAAAAAATTGTTTTTTTTTGTGTGTATTTGTATGATTATTTTATTAAAAAAATTATAATAAAGATTTTTTTTTGTGTATGATTTTTACGTTATTCTTCTTTTAAAAAAATATTTTATTATAAAAAAATTAAAAAAATTACTTTTTTGTGTGTATGATTTTTCCGTTATTCTTATTAAAATATATATATTTTATTAAGCCTAGTTTGTCACTATCATAATATAGGAAAATATGAATCCATATGGAAAGGGAGATAAGAGACAGAGAGGACCTATCACCTCGATTCATGATATTGGATAAGACCCCGACACTCTTGAAGACATGGTATGAAAATATGACAAACCATGGACGAGGAATGGTGTTCAAACGCTTGGGATTTCTACGAAGCCTTTTGTATGTTGAACCACGACGGGATTTGATAGAAGCACTAGTGCATTTTTGGGACCCGTTAAGGAATGTATTCCGTTTTTCTGGTTGTGAACTCACCCCACCCTTGAGGAGATAGGGGCATTCATTGGAAAGGGTAAACATCTTCACAAAGAAGAGCCTATGATACCAAAACATATTAATGGGAGGAGGTTTCTAGAATTACTGCATATAAATGAGAATGATATAGGTGGTTGTCTCGATAATGGATGGGTTCCGTTAGAATTTTTATACAAAAGATATGGCAAAAGTGATGGATTCGAAGTGTATGGAAAGAAACTCCGTAGTAATGGGTGTCGTCTGACCTGGGAAGCACACAGTTATGATGCCTTCGTGGTGGATTTTTTGGGAATCATGGTATTTCCAAAAAAGGGAGGAAAGATTAGCATGAACTTAGCTGCAGTCATTACAACTTTTGAAAAAAAGCCTAATATCACCCTCGTACCAATGATTCTGGCAGACATCTATCGTGCTTTAACTATTTGCAAGGATGGAAAAGTCTACCTTGAGGGATGCAATATGTTATTACAACTATGGATGATTGAACACATTCGTCATCACCCTTAAGCAGTAGACTTTAAAGTAGAATGGAATGATTATATTGGAGGCCACAAAGAAAGAATCAAAGATCATAGTTTTCCGAAGGGTATTGAAGCTTGGAAGCAACACCTCAATAATCTGATTGCTGACAAGATTGTGTGGAATTATCATTGGTTTCCATCGGCCGAGGTGATATACATGTCTACTTTTCGATCGTTCATTGTCCTAATGGGTCTTCGAGGTGTCCAACCTTACATGCCACTTAGAGTCATGCGACAACTTGGGCGACGCCAGTTTATACCACCCAATGAAGATATGCGTGAATTCATGTATGAGTTTCATCCCAAGATACCTTTAAGGAAATCAGAGATATTTAAGATTTGGGGGGGGGGGATGCATACTCTCAAGTCCCCACGATATGGTGAAGGATCGCACAAGAGGCGAGGTGGACCAAGCATACTTAGACTGGGTTCATGATCAGCCCCTTCCTAAGGTTATGCCAGAAGGGTCAATAAAAGGACCTATTGATCGAGAAGCAGAAATTGAGGTTAAGATTAGGCAAGCTCGCCTCGTCGAAAGAAGCTACAAATCTACTCTGCATATCCTAAGTAATGACCTGAGAAACTCTAAAGAGGAGTTGGCCCAACGTGATGCGATATTTGAAGTTAGAGTTAGAAAACACCGCTCTACCATTCTAACCTTACAAGAAGACTTGGGCATTGCCACAGGCGCTATGGAGCAACATGAAGAGGAGTATAAGAAAGAAAAGGCCCAACTTATCTGCGCACAGTCTAGACTCCAAACTCAAGTTAAAGCCTCTATGGAACGGGAAAGAGAAATACCAAGGCGTTTCAGTGCTTATCACGCAGACTGTGAGATTGAGAGAGGTCAAAGGATAGCCGAGCGAGATGCACTCCACCTTCAAATTGAAGAGCTCCAAGAACAAAGGGAAAATTTGACGCATGAAGTCAATACTGCTCACCACTGGTTACAAAATTGTTATGGCAATATGGATGAAGCCAGAGACCGAATACAGCAACTCAGGGATGAACTCAACAATGTTTATGCTAGATATTTACACTAGAACGATGAGAGGTTGGGCCGACAGGCCCGTGCTTTGGCTTCATATCTACCGAAAGCGTTGGCGAAGATTTATAAGGGTCTTGGAGATGATTGCGATTCGAGGATTCAGTTTCTTTTCAACTCTATTTTCTTAGTAGTGATTATTTCATTTTATTTTATTATTATTTTTAATTTTTTCTCTTTCTTTCCGTTTTAGTTATTTTATTTCATTTAGAGTCTATCTAAGTCCTAGGTACTTTTGTTTTTTTTTGTTTTATTCAAATCCTTGTTGTTAAAATATTTGAAAATGAACGAAAAAGATTTGCTTTCGATCACCTTATGTGCATATGTGATGCAAAAAATAATAAAAATAAAAAAATAAAAAAAATTATTATTAATATTTTTCTCGAACTACGCAAGATCTGATTCATGGCCAAACATGATACGTAGGCAACCCAGGGGTTCGATCCAAATTATTATTATTATTATTATTATTATTATTATTATTATTATTATTTTTTACTTTTTTTTCTTTTCTTTTTTCTATCTTCTTTCTCTTAAAAATGATAATCATAATAATAATAAATAAATAAATAAATAAATAATAATAATAAAATATTTTAAAAAAAACTAATGAAGAGAAGAATGCCTAGGTAAGCCGGGATGAAACATAAGGTCCTCCATATTAGAAGTATGTATGTGGATACAATGTGCATAATTTCTTAAAACTAATCGGTTTATTACTCTATTCAGAGAGAGATATATATATATAGAGAGAGAGAGAGACATACTAGCTTAAAGGTAGTTGGTTTGAGGTTAAACTGGCATCACATCCTTACAACACAAGATCGAAAGAGAAACAGAAAATGTCCTCCAAAGACGGAAATGAATCGGACAATGATGAGGAGATCCAAAACCAGATGACTTCATAAGAAATAGGGACAACAGAAGAGATAAGGGCGGCAGAGTTGTACGAGACTTGGATGAGTGGACAACCTCCACCGTCTTCAATCTGAGACTATTTTAATACAAATATGTCTCACCCTATCCAGGTGTCGACAAGAGATCCGATATATCCCCCTGGATTCAGCCCCTACGCTAACACATCCAATGTCGCTGGAACTTCTATGGTGCGCCATTCGGATATGACTGTGATAAGTAATCCACTCTTTGTGTCAACTGCCCCGACTAACAGCATCCCGCAGCCAACGATGGTGCCCAAATCCAACAGCGATCCTCCACCCAAAGTTCGGCGTGATCAGAGTTACACTCTTGAAGGGGCCATTAAAATTCCATGCTCTCATCCCCACATTCATCAATATAGTTCCCCTGTCGAAATTGAGAAGATAGTCAAGAATGAGGAACATGAAGAAATGACTAACAAAATGAAAAGTTTGGAACAAAGTATAAGAGATATGCAAGGACTAGGAGGCCACAAAGGCGTCTCGTTCAGTGACTTGTGTATGTTTCGTCACGTCCATTTACCTGCTGGTTTTAAAACTCCGAAGTTTGAAAAATATGATGGTCACGGAGACCCCATAGCTCATCTAAAGAGATATTGCAACCAATTGAGAGGTGCAGAGGGCAAAGAAGAGTTACTTATGGCCTATTTTGGGGAAAGCTTAGTAGGGATTGCATCTGAATGGTTCATAGATCAGGATATCACCAACTGGCACACATGGGATGATTTGGCTCGATGTTTTGTACAACAATTCCAATATAATATTGACATTGTTCCAGATCGCTCCTTGTTAGCCAATATGAGGAAAAAGACCACGGAAAATTTTTGTGAATACGCTATCAGATGGAGGGAACAAGCTGCTAGGGTTAAACCACCGATGAAGGAGTCAGAGATAATTGACGTTTTTCTCCAGGCGCAAGAACCTGATTACTTTCACTATCTGCTTTCTGCCGTAGGGAAGACATTCGCTGAAGTTATTAAGGTAGGGGAAATGGTGGAAAATAGCATCAAGTCTGGAAAGATTGTAAGTCAAGCTGCCATAAAAGCCACAACACAAGTGCTTCAAAATGGTTCTGAAAATATTGGAGGGAAGAAGAGAAGGGAGGATGTGGCCACTATTGTATCAGCGCCTAGGACTCATGTTCTAGGTAATTCCCCACAACACTATTTTCCTTCCCAAGCTCCACAATATTCTGTCCCGTAAACTCCATATTATGTATTTAATGCACAACCAATTGCACCCCCTTCTTATCCACAATGGCGTGCACCAACTCCACAATATCATCCACCACCCCCACAAGTTCATCAAAATACTGCTAGAATTCCTTTCCGTCCTAGACCACAATACAAAAACAGGAATGGCGTTAAAGATGAGTTCACTCCTATTGGAGAGTCGTATGCTAGCTTGTTCCAAAAAGTAAGGACGTTGAATGTTTTGAGTCCTATTGAGAGAAAGATGTCGAATCCTCCCCCGAGAAATTTGGATTATTCTCAACATTGCGCATATTGTTCTAATGCCCCAGGGCACAACATAGAGAGATGTTGGTATTTGAAAAGGGCCATTCAGGATTTGATCGATTCTAATCGAATTATAGTTGAAAGTTCGAGTGGACCCAACATCAATCAAAATCCATTGTCGAGGCATACTGAAACAAACATGCTACAAATGATGAAGGGTCATGAAGAGTTTGCATCTCCGAATAAGCCAATCCTTAGGGTTGGATCTGGCATTGAGAAAGTGTGTTAGAAAAGTTGAGTCCATCTAACACACTCATCTTAACTATGAAAGAAGACCTTGAAGATGTTTGGGCAAGCCTGAGTAAGGCAAAATTGTTTGTTCCAAAAGGGCCAAACAAGCCTATCTTGATCGTGCGAGGGGACCATATTCCTCCTGTGATTATCAGGCCAGTATCCCAGCTCCCAATGACTAACCCCAAAGCTTTTCCTTGGAACTATGAGCCTACTGTCGTGACATACAAGGGAAAAGAAATTGATGAAGAAATAGATAAAGTAGGAGGAATAACCCTTTTCAATAGGATGTAATTGCATCTTCATTTCAGTCTAATGTATTTGTTCGTTTTCTTTTATACAGTTCTTTCTATGCTGATTCTAGTGATATGACGTGCATGCAGAATTTTTCGCTAGATCTTAATATCCAATCTAATCTTCGACCTAATATTGAAATAATAAGTCAAGAAATTGAACATGATGAAGACAGAGTATTTGAAGAAGTAAGGAGGGATTTCAATCATTTTGAAAATAAGTCAAATCCAAACATGAATGAAACTGAGACGATAAATTTGGGGATCAGGAAATTATTAAGGAGACTAAGATAAGTGTACATGTTCGACAACAAAAAGACGATATAATCCAGGCCCTGTTTGATTACAAAGATGTTTTTGCGTCATCTTATGATGACATGCCTGGATTAAGCACGGACATGGTTGTTCACAAGTTGCCAATTGATCCTAATTTTCCTCCGATAAAGCAGAAGTTGAGAAAACGCAAAACCAACATGAGTGTAATAATTAAAGAGGAGATCACAAAACAACTTGAGGCCAAAGTCATTCAAGTCCGCTCAATATCCTTCTTGGTTAGCCAATATCGTACCTGTCCCTAAGAAAGACAGCAAAGTTTGAATGTGTGTTGATTATCGTGATTTGATTAAGGCAAGTCCAAAAGATGATTTTCCTTTGCCTAACATCCATATTTTATTGGATAATTGTGCTAAACATGAGGTTGCATCTTTTGTGGATTGTTATGCGGGCTACCATCAAATTATTATGGATGATGAAGATGCAGAAAAAACATCTTTTATCACTCCATGGGGTACATATTGTTATCGCGTTATGCCTTTTGGATTAAAAAATACAAGGGCAACTTATATGAGAGCAATGACAACCATGTTTCACGATATGATGCATAGAGAAATCGAAGTTTATGTGGATGATGTTATCATTAAATCTAAAAAATAGTCAAATCATGTGAAAGACTTAAGGAGATTCTTCGAAAGGCTCCGCTGGTATAATCTCAAGCTTAATCCTGTAAAATGTGTATTTGGAGTACCATCGGGGAAGATTTTGGGGTTTATAGTCAGTCGAAGAGGTATCGAGTTGGATCCTTCAAAAATAAAAGCAATTCAAGAATTGCCACCTCCAAAGAACAAAATTGAGGTTATGAGCCTTCTAGGAAGGTTAAACTACATCAGCAGATTCATCGCTCAACTCACAACAACTTGTGAGCCTATCTTTAAGTTGTTGAAAAAGAATGCCACAGTCGAGTGGACCGAAGAATGTCGAGAAGCTTTTGAAAGAATTAAGAATTACCTGTCGAATCCCCCTGTGTTGGTTCCTCCCGAGCCGGTAAGACCTTTGATATTGTATAAGTCAGTACTGGATAATTCTTTTGGTTGTGTACTGGGTAAGCATGATGACACTGGGAAGAAAGAGCGGGCCATTTATTACCTCAGCAAGAAGTTTACCGTTTACAAAGCGAAGTACACCCTTCTTGAATGAACGTGTTGTTCCCTAACTTGGGTAGCACAGAAGTTGAAACATTATCTTTCATTTTACACTACTTATCTCATCTCTCGTATGGATCCGTTGAAATATATTTTTCAAAAGCCCATGCCCACAGGCAGGCTTGCGAAATGGCAAATATTGCTCACATAGTTTGACATTATCTATATAACGCGGACCACAATGAAAGCTCAAGCATTGGCAGATTATTTGGCAGAGAACCCTATTAATGAAGAATATGAACCACTTAAAACCTATTTTCCAGATGAAGAGATATCTTGTATCGATTAAGTTATTCACGATAACGATCAAGGTTGGAAGTTATTCTTTGATGGTGCCTCTAACAGGAAAGGAGTTGGCATAGGAGTTGTTCTTATGTCTGAATCAGGGAAATATTACCCTATATCAGCCCAACTTAGATTCTATTGTACTAATAATATGTCTGAGTATGAAGCGTGCATTTTGGGTCTGAGGTTAGCTGTTGACATGGGCATCCAAGAATTGTTAGTGTTAGGAGACTCAGACTTACTAGTTCATCAAATTCAAGGAGAATGGGAAACTCGAGACCCAAAGCTCATACCATATCTGTTAGGACCGGAAATAAGCAAGTGTAACTGCTGAAGCTAGCCATGCAAACCTTGAAAGACCACGAGCAATAATACAACGAGAAATATACCAAAAGACATAGAGATTTAACGTGGTTCGGTCAATCGACCTACGTCCACAAAGAAGATGAGCAATCCACTATAAATATGAGAGTACAAAATATAGAGGGAAACAACCTCAACCAATTCACTCGGAATACATGGGAGGTTCACACAAGCGATAACGTATCAAGCTTGTGACCCATAAATTCTCCCCCTAACCAAAACTCTCAAAGCCCTTAAGACTACATTGTGAATGCTTATTAAGTTAGAAGGAACATGCCTCTATTTATAGAGTCCTAAACCTTTTCCTACAAGAAAAGGATTAGTCAATCCAAAACCTTTTCCTACAAGGAAAACCTATTTATGGTAATAAATTTAGGGCAAATAAAACCCAACAAATCTCCCCCTTGGCCTGAATTTCTGACAAAATAAATTTGTCCACCTTCTTGACTTAATCTTCAACAACTTGCTTCTCCTCTCCATAATCTCCGTTGCAAAATTTATGTCTCAACACAAAGAATTTCTCTGAAACAATTTCACCAACAAAATCTTCATTACTGTCAAAAAGGTTACTGCTAGAACTACACCGCCAAGATGAACACATCTTTCTAACCTGGTTCAATCATCGATTATCGAACCACTGAACCTAACTCTGTCATTGAATTTGGCTTTGATACCACTTGTTAGGACCGGAAATAAGCAGGTGTAAATGTTGAAGCTAGCCATGCAAACCTTGAAAGACCACGAGCAAGAAGACAACGAGAAATATACCAAAAGACATAGAGATTTAAGGTGGTTCGGTCAATCGACCTACGTCCACAAAGGAGATGAGCAATCCACTATAAATATGAGAGTACAAAATACAGAGGGAAACAACCTCAACCAATTCACTCGGAATACATGGGAGGTTCACACAAGCGATAAAGTATCAAGCTTGTGACCCATAAATTCTCTCCCTAACCAAAACTCTCAAAGCCCGTAAGACTACATTGTGAATGCTTATTAAGTTAGAAGGAACATGCCTCTCTTTATAGAGTCCTAAACCTTTTCCTACAAGAAAAGGATTAGTCAATCCAAAACCTTTTCCTACAAGAAAAACCTATTTATGGTAAGAAATTTAGGTAAAATAAAACCCAACAATATCAACATTGTTTACAAGGTCTTTGTCAACGATTCGTGTCGATAAAGTTTAGACACATTCCCAAAATGCACAATGAGATTGTAGATGCATTAGCCACTTTATCATCGATGCTCCAACACCCTGATGACGCTCATATCGACCCTTTATACATACAAATTCATGATCAACATGCTTATTGCAACATGATTGAGGAGGAATTTGATGGTAAGCCTTGGTTTCATGATATTAAAACATATCTTCAGTCTGGAGAATATCCGTCAGATGTAACAAGTAATCAAAAAAGGACTATACGACGACTAGCCAGGGGTTTTTTCTTAAGCGGAGGCATACTGTACAAGAAGACACCCGATTTAGGTCTTCTAAGGTGTGTAAATGCTCAAGAGGCTTCCACAATCATGATTGAAGTACACTCAGAAGTTTGTGGACCTCATATGAATGGATATGTTCTAGCCAAGAAGATACTTCGAGCAGGATATTATTAACTCACCATGGAGCGGGATTCCATACGATTTGTTCGTAAATGTCATGAATGTCAAATACATGGTGATTTGATACATTTTTCCCCTTCTAAGTTGCATACAATGTCTGCTCCATGGCCTTTTGTGGCATGGGGAATGGATGTGATTGGACCGATAGAACCAAAAGCATCGAATGGTCACAGGTTCATCTTGGTGGCCATTGATTATTTTACAAAGTGGGTGGAAGCAGTAACTTTCAAGTCAGTGACCAAGAAGGTTGTGGTGGATTTCATCCATTTCAACAACATCTGTCGATTTGGTATTCCAAAGGTGATTATAACTGATAACGCCGCAAATCTCAACAGCCACTTAATGCAAGAGGTATGCTACCAATTTAAGATTGTGCATCGAAATTCAACTCCGTATCGACCAAAGGCAAATGAGGCTGTAGAAGCTGCTAACAAAAATATAAAAAAGATACTTCGTAAGATGGTGCAAAGTTCTCGACAATGGCATGAAAAGTTGCATTTTGCTTTGTTAGGTTATCGCACTACAGTCCGTACGTCAGTGGGAGCTACCCTATATTCACTGGTATACGGGACTGAGGCAGTTATACCTGCAGAGATTGAAATCCCATCTTTATGAATTGTTGTGGAGGCTGAAATTGATGATGTTGAGTGGATCAAAACTCGGCTAGAGCAATTAAGTTTGATTGATGAGAAGCGTCTGACATCAGTATGTCATGGACAGTTATATCAGAACAGAATGGCACGGGCATATAACAAAAAGGTGCATCCCATACATTTTGAAGAGGGTCAATTAGTGTTGAGACGTATTTTGTCACATCATGCCGAAACCAAAGGAAAATTTTCTCCAAATTGGAGAGGACCATTCGTTGTTAAAAGGGTATTACCCAATGGCGCTCTTTACTTAGCAGATATAGAAGGCAAAGTAACAGAAACGATCGTCAATGCTGATGCTGTAAAAAGATATTACATATGATTGAGTTTCGACATTAGAAACCCTTATGTTTGGGCTCGACATTTCAAGGGTTGATTCAATGGGATCTCTTGGTTATGCTGTTTCCTTGACTTTTCAAAAAAAAACAAATTGCCTGAACTACGTTTGACCTTATTCTTGTTTCGGCAAGATACGTAGGCAGCCCTAATATTGGGTTCAGTTCAACCAAATACAAATCCAAAAACTCATATTGTAGTATACTTGGCAAAAGTCATTTGTTATTTCATTTGGTCTCTCATCTCATAGCTCAAAATCAACCCCATCATCTAAAGTAAAAAAAAAAGGGTCTTTGCTTCAACCCTTGATATGTCGAGAATAAGTTGGTTAAGGGTAGGTAAAAATCCTGAATGGGCACCATAAGACAAATGTGAGTAAAAAGAAATAAAAATGAGAGTCTTATTGGTGAAAACCCTAAGTGGGCACCGTAAGGCGAAAAGGAGTTGAATATAAGAGAGTCTTATTGGTGAAAATTTTGACATGCACCATAAGGCAGACGTGAGCTGGAGCAATTAACATGATTGATTTTTAGCGGGAAAGACCTTCGTGAATATCACAAAGTCTATAAGGGTTCATATTATTTATGGCTTCATTAAGTGTTGGGATTCCACATCAAGATTGAATAATCAATAATGGTTGATGAATAGATTGGATAGCCAAGTCTGGAAATCAATTCAAATTGCATGGCATGATCAGTAGACTCGGCTCCCACACTCAGATAAGTTTTTCTTTCTTCTTCTTACAAAAAGAAAAGTCTTCATTGAATCTTTTCTTTTATTCTCATATAGTTCGTAATTTTCTTATACTTTTTTTCGTCACTTTTTTTTGTATGTATTTGAGTTGAGTCTTTGTCAAAAAAAAAACTATGAAGAAATTTCAAGACTCGCTACCAAGTCTCTAAACGGTAGTAGGCAAAGCATCAGGATACTGAGTTAATCTGTCTTCAAGTGTTGAATTTGAAAATTCTCTGATTCTATGAAGGCTAAACAATTAGTGTTGTGAGATAAAGACATTGGATTTAGGTCCAAAAATAAGTAAATTTGGATGAAGGTACTATCAATCAATAAGAAGTATTGACCGTTGGAAAACAACCAAAGCGTCATAAGTGTTTGAGCCGCCCTTGTCGAAAGATGGAACCACAAACCAACCACCACCTTTTCAAACTCACAAATTTTCTTTGTTGAAGCAGGGACACAAGTTGTTTCAAGATTGAGGATTCGAGAAACCTAGATGTTCAACCTAATCTGCAGCGGGCGAAATGAAAACCCTACAATAAAGACTTGTGGAATATTATATGAAAGTTGGCTAATATATATCAAAATAGCAATTACTTGAATGTTGGAATATTTATTTTTTTTATTTTTTTTATTTTATTATTATTATTATTATTATTATTATTATTATTATTATTATTATTATTATTATTATTATTATTATTATTATTATTATTATTATTATTATTATTCTCCTTGAAGGAACTTCTAAATAATGAAGATAGCATCCACAATGTTCATTGGTATTATTAGTTTGTTGAAAATTTTACTAACAGGACCCTCCTGGATAATGGGACTAGCAGGACCCTCCTGGATAATGGGATTTACAGGACCCTCCTGGATAATGGGACTAGCAGGACCCTCTTGGATAATGGGACTAGCAGGACCCTCCTAGATAATGGGATTAACAGGACCCTCCTAGATAATGGGACTAGTAGGACCCTCTTGGATAATGGGATTAGAAGGACCCTCCTTATAGTTGGATTAGCAGGACCCTCCTGGATAATGGGACTAGCAGTACCCTCCTGGATAATGGGATTAGCAGGACCCTCCTGGATAATGGGATTAGCAGGACCCTCCTGGATAATGGGACTAGCAGGATCCTCCTGAATAATGGGATTAGATTACTTTCTCATAGGATTAACACTTCCTAGTCTAGATTTTTAGTTTTATTTTCTCCTGAAATAAACACTTCCTAGCCGAAGTTTATGTTTTATATTTATATTTACTAATAACTCACAAAAAAAATTTCCCAGTGAAAACTGGGGCAATTTTTTTTTTTTTATGGTGGTTCTCAGGTTTTCTCAAGCGAGACCTGGATTTGAAATTCAAGAACAAAGTTTCAAATTTTTTAGAATAATCAATTCCATGATGGTTAGAATTAGCTTCTTCAATGCATATAGCAGCCTAACTTCCACACATCTTTTACTAGTCAACTTTTGATCAAGAAAACACGCATTTATTCAAGAGCATTTTTCAAGTTGTCATTTTGAAGAATGTCAAAAGTTCCGTCTAAGTGGCAAGTTCAGCCTCCATTCCAATTCTAAGTTAAGATATTCACTCAAAAATCAAGGTGATATCTTAAAGTCAAAATTCAAGTGAAGATTCAAGAAAAGCTGCGTGGATGGAAGTTTGTACATTTGTTTTTCTTTTGACTAATAATTTTCAATTTTTATGTAAGGATAAGAGCCGCGGTCTGGAGGCTCGATGGAACCTCACTTAACATCCAACTCATCACTTTATCTCCTCGAACTACAAGTGGCCTAATTCACTTATCACCCGGGATATGTAGGATGTCCAAACAAAGACTCGGTCGCACAAATTTTGGTCTTTCAAATTAAAGTTCGGTCAAAACTTGTCACTTTGTCTACTTCTTTGTCTGAAAAACTCTTCGTGTTTCCAGTCAAAAAGGTGCAAACTGTAGACACGTAAGTTTGACCGAAATTAAGTTTAACACCAATTTTATATTTTGACTTTTTTATTTATTTATTATTTTCATTAAGTTTATTTAAAAGATATAAGAATAAACAACATAAACATAATTTTTATTAGATAAGTTTATTTTAATTGTTAAAAAAAAGATATATATATATATATATATTGTCACGACCCAAAACGAGCCGCGAGTGGCACCCACACTTAACCTCCTATGTGAGCGAACCAACCAATCTAAACCCCAACATTTCAATCATAATAAACAGAAAATAATGCGGAAGACTTAAAACTCATTAACGAAATCAATTAATAACTTCTAAAATTTATCAATTACTATCCCCAAAATCTGGAAGTCATCACCACAAGAACATCTATCTTCAAATTACAAAATCTAAGAGTATCTAAGAAGCTAAAATAAGTAAAAGAGATGGTCCATGTCCGAACTTCAAGAAATCAAGACGCGAAGGAAAGAATCCAGTCCGAGCTAGGAATAATAGCTCACCCTGAAATCTGATGTGATGAAGACTGGCTAGAGTTGCGGTTGAGTTGAAGACGACGGCACGTTTGCTGCACTCCACAAATAACAAAGAAAGAAACATACAAGTAGGGGTCAGTACAAAACACAAGTACTGAGTAGGTATCATCGGCCAACTCAGAATAGAGAGCAATATATATCAAATAATAACATAAAATCAACCATAACACTTAACAGGTGACAACAACAAGTACCATAACCATTGGGCACAACCCAAGCACATCTATGAGGACTCAAGCCTCCACACCATACTCATTTGGGAAACAGGTTCATTAAATTTGATTATATTAGCATAATTCAAGATTCATTCTCTTTACTATCCTGGTGTCGGAACGTGACACCCGATCCATACTATCCTGGTGTCGGAACGTGACACTCCGATCCTTTAATATCCTGGTGTCGGAACATGACACCCGATCCATACTATCCTGGTGTCGGAACGTGACACCCGATCCATACTATCCTGGTGCCGGAACGTGACACTCCGATCCTTTACTATCCTGGTGTCGGAACGTGACACCCGATCCTTTACTATCCTGGTGTCGGAACGTGACACCCGATCCATACTACCCTGGTGCCGGAACGTGACACTCCGATCCTTTACTATCCTTATGCCGGAACGTGACACCCGATCCATACTACACTAGTGCCGGAACGTGACACTCCGATCCTTTAATATCCTGGTGCCGGAACGTGACACCCGATCCTTTACTATCCTGGTGTCGGAACGTGACACCCGATCCTTTACTATCCTGGTGCCGAAACGTGACACCCGATCCTTTACTATCCTGGTGCCGAAACGTGACACCCAATCCCCTAATTCTACGTGTCGGTTCGTGACACCCGATCCCCTAATCTCATTCTTTCAGTCCATCAAGCCTTCTTTTATACCAAGGCATCATCATTAACAAGGAGGTTTTAAGGTTTAAGATTCAATAGCCTCATCATGCTAATTCATCACAATTACATAATCACATCATGCAAGCGCACAATTAAGCATATAGAAGACTTTACAAAATTACCCAATACATATCAATCGCTATTTAGAGTTTACTACGGAATAGCATAAACCATAACCTACCTCCACCGAAGAATCGTGATCAAGCAATCTACTTTCCGAAAGCTGCGTTCTTCTCTTTCTATCGCTCGTTCCCTCTTCTTCCTTCAGATTTTTCCTTATTCAAACTCTTTTTCTTTTACCCTAATTACCATATAATTAAGTATAAAAGATGGTAAAAGTAACCCACTATTTATTCCAAGGTTGTCTCCTTTAACCCCCAAACAATTGAATTATTAACATTAAACCACTAACTTTATAATTATAAGCAGGAATAGTCCAAAACGCCCCTTAAAACATTTAACAGAAATCCGACCCAGTCAGGGTTACGCAACCTGTGACGGTCCGTCGTGCCTGCGAAGGTCCGTCCTGCTGAGTCGTCACAAAGTTCAGAGACTAAATTTCACTAAAGGATCTGTGATCGTCCGTCGTGCTCACGACGGTCCGTTCTGCCATGTCGTCGCGAAGTTCAGAGAGTTGTCCTCAGTACCCAATTTTTCCAAATCTAAGTGTTTTAGAACGAGACCCCCTCGACGGTCCGTCGTGCGCATGACGATCCGTCGTGGGATCCGTCGACCCAGACAGTTATTACCAGAAATAAACTCTACTGCTCAAAACGACTAAACAGGTCGCTACATATATATATATATATATATATATATATATATATATATATATTATTTAAATAAACCAATATTTCTTAATTATGTTTTTTTTTTGTTTTAATCATCCCTTAAGCTTTATTTATTTATTTATTTACTTAAATTTATTTATTTATTTACTTAAAGCAATTAATAATTATATAATTATCATTTTATATATATTTAATATATATATATATATAAAAAAAAATTTTAAAAAAAAAGAGAACTACTCCCACACAACCCACAACCCCAATCCCCTACTCCCACTCACACACACGTACACCCATTTACTAGTACTACTATATAAAAAAACACATTAAAAATGAAAAAGAAAAGGGACAAAAAAAAAGAGCAAAAAGGCACGAGAAAAAAAAAGAAAAGAGAGGAGTTCATCAGAAAAAGAAAGAAAGAAACAGAAAGAGGAGAAAAAAAAGAAAAGATCTACAAGCAAAAAAAAAAATAAAGAATAAAGAAAATCTTTCATTTTTTTTAAAGAATACACGCACAAAGAAAAACACAACTAAAAATAGTGGAGTTCGAGGTTTCAAGTTCCCGGTTCCTTATTAGAATTGTTTTCTTTTGGTGGAGTTTTCGCAAGAGGTACCATTTAATTTTTTTTATATAATTTAATATCATGTTTGTACAAGCATTGATTACAATATATTAAAGTTGTCAAATTTCACATGTGGTTAAACCGTTATGTTTTTTATATGAAGTTTGTTCAAATATTTCATATCAACTTTATGTTTAGATCCTTTATATAGTTTTATTTTGTGTGAAATTGCTATAACAAACCGTAGTTTATTTCATATTAAATAATTCATCCTTTGCCTTTCCCTTTCGACTGGACAAATTCAATAGCTGCTCCTAGCCCGATTCCAAGACCTGGACCTCTTTCAGGTTTGATTTTCATGCTTAAGTAAAATTATTGTCTAAGTCTATTCTTATTTTTCATGTTTAGTTTTTAATGATAATATGTGTAGTTATTATAATTCTAATGATAATATGCATAGTTATCCAAATTTTTGTATTCATGTCTTACTAATGTGAATGATTTTTTTGTTTGGTTGTGTTTAGAAATGTATTAAATTATATTTTATATTATATTATGTGTGTTGTCTTACATTATTATTTTTAGATTCTATAAAAAATAATAATAATAAACTTGTTAGGATAAGGAAAGGATAATAAATTGAAAGAAAATGATAAAGAAAATAATAACAATAAAAATGGAATAAGGAAAAGAGGTAGAATACGTGAATAAGAAAAGAAAAGAAAAGTAGTGAAGAAGGAATGTTCGAATTAGAAAAAGAATAATAATATATATATATATATATATATATATATATATATATATAGTAAAAAGAATGTAAAAATGTACACGAAAAAGTAAAAAAAAAAATACTTTAAAACTGAAAAGATACAAAAAGTATAGTGCTAAAATATATAAAATATTTTATTACTATCATTAAAAAAACAAAACTATTAAAAAGGGTAAGAAAAGAAAAAGAAGAAAATCAATGTAAAAAATAAAAAAAAAACATAAGGAAAGTTAAACAAAAAAAAAACGTGAAAAATTAGTATAAAAAGAAATAAGAAGAGAGAATCAAAAATACAATAAAAAAACAAATAAAAAATAATAAAATAAAAGAGAGAAATTAAGAAGCAGGCAAATGTTGAAAGCATGAAAAAATAAATAAATAATTAATAAAAATGTGTAAAAACTTCACATATTTATAAAATAGTGCAGTTTTAAATATGTTAATATAAATCAAAGAATGAGGGTAAATACAATTGTCTTAATAATATAATATTCAAAAATTAGTTTGAGTCATAGAAGTCCATAAAGTAACCGTGCTAGAACCACGGGACTCGAGGGATGCCTAACACTTTCCCCTCGGTCATTAGAAATCCTTACCCGAACTGGTTCGCAGACCAAACAAAGAGTCATTTCCTTTTGATTAGGGATTAAATAAAAGGTGACTTGGAACACCGTAACTCAATTTCAAGTGGCGACTCTGAGAAAGCTAAAATAATCCCCTAATTAATTACGTCACTTAAATTGGAAAAACCCTTACACCGCCGCGCGAAAAAGGGGTGTGACAAATATTATAATTGATCATTAAGTATTGAGTGATCTTTTATTTATTCATCTTGAAACATCCTCTTAATTAGTATTATATGAGTACTTGAATCTTTTATTCATGGTTAAAATTAGTGAAATAATTTTATCAATTTCTATATATGTTAGTTCTTATTTGAAATGATTATAATATAAAAAAGTTAACTTGTTATTATAGTTACAAAAGTCTTTTGTTAATTAGTTATATTTTTTATAAATATCTAATTTTCAAAATTACATTATTTTTTCTCTTGAAAAACATCCATTATATAGAAAAATCTATTTAGTTGATTATATTTAAAGAAAAAATTAATTATAATTTTTTGAATATACGCTTAATTGCTATGTTTTACTAAATTTGTATTACAAAATAATTAAGTATAACCTTAAGTAGATAGATAGTCATTTGTAGTTATTATTAATGAGAAATTTAATTGTCTTCTTCAATAAAGAGATTTATTTTAAGCGAAAAATAATTTTTCAAAGATATGCATTGATACATTATGTACATAATTGAGTTCGGGAAAGGGGTAGAGGAAGGAGCGTAGGCTATATAGATGTATGCATGTAGAACATAATTTGTATGGTATAGTAATGAAAACAATATTAATGTATAAAAACAAAAATACAGAAATATTTATTTACTAAAGCGTATAATTTTTTAACCAACTGAACAATGTTTATTTTTAAAAATAAATCGAACAGACTAACACATATAAAAACACTTCTATTTTTCTTGATAGCCAAAAAAATTGTATTTTTAGTAGTTCAAGGAGTTTGGAATTAGTAAAAAAGTTACTTTTGTTTTGAAAGGAAAAATATGATTTGAATAAATGCAAAAATTGAAATAAGTATATTTTAGTCTGTTTGTTTTTTTCTGGCCAAATTTTGATCATATTTTTCTGATCATTTAGCATTACCCAATTAGAAAATAAATAAATTAAAGAGAACTATTATTTATGGTGGCGCCACGTATGAAAGACTAGGGTTCTCTTTATACATACATACATACATAAATACACGTATGTATGTATATATATATGTTAAAGGCAGACAACTTTTCACATTGAAGGGTTGTGACATCTGATGAGTTGTGACCTTTTTGAAGGGTTGTGACTTTTATATAGGGTTGGGGGTTTTCCGAAAAATTGTAACTTTTTTGAAGAGCTATGACTTTTCCGATGAGTTTTGACCTTTCTGAATGGTTGTAACTTTTCTAAAGAGTTGTGACTTCTTTTTTATAAAGTGCCGCGAGCGATTTTTCATAAGCTATCCTTTATTATCTATAAAAAAGAGGGGCTTTTATTTAAACTACATTTAAAAAATTATTATTATTATTATTAATATTATTATTATTATTATTATTATTATTATCATTATTATTATTATTATTATTCAAACACACAATTTAGTACATCTTCTATATTTTTATGACAAGAAACAATATAAAAATACTAATATCACACATTTAAAACTATAAATAGAGGGGCTTCCCTCACATTTTCAAACTACGATTTTTTATGTTTTCTATTCTTCTCTTCTTAAAACCTCAAGTTTGATTGACAAACGTTAACAAGCTCAAAGTTCAGTGAAATTAAAACACTCCATAACATAAATATTAAATTAATCTAATACTCCTGTTAAAACATCCAATTAGTATATCTTGTATATTTGATATCAATATTTCTTTATATTATATTGTATTCAAAGTTAGAACACCTACATAATAATAATAAAACAGCAATGCACTATGAGGAAGAGAGTAGAAAGTTTATTTAAGAGGTGTAACTAAGAGATCGTAAGATAGACTAATTTTTTATTTAGTGATATACATATTATTTTTAAAATGTAGATGGTTTGATTTTCACGTACAACACACGTGCGTCAAAACTAGTATATATTAAGTTTGATTTCAAGTAAAAACATTAATAATTAAATAGAAATATTAACCTAATTGTTTTCTAATGATCATAATAAAACACAAAAAACACCTACGTAGTGATTCCCTAGAAATTTTAGAAAAAATTTATTTTGTGTAGTATATATTTTATAAACATAATTTGTTATAAATTTTAATATTTAGAAACTTTAAAATAGATTTTGAGTTTGGCCTCTTGTTATTGTTAATACTCTATCTTATTTTATTTTTTAATTAATTTTATATGACCCACAGATTTACCCTATCCATATTTTTCAAGCCACACAAATCAGCAGACTTATTCAAGTCGAGCTAATAAGTCATTCTCTTAAAGGGCTTCGAAAATCTTAGTTCTTAAATCATGAATTTGACCAGACCAACCCAACGAATCTTAATCCATATTAACTGCTCTATGAAAATATATTTACTAATGATGAGATTGAATATTTTTTTCAATGTAATTTCCACACTGTATTTAATGTTAAGAAACACTAAAGGAATAATTGTCTAAATTCAGGAGTGTCATTTAGTTGGTAAATAAGTTATATATTAAATTTAATGACGAATCGTAAATAAGGAGATCAAAATAGCAACGAGATTATTTAATGGATATAATTTTATCGACAAATGTTTTACTTTTATTTAAATAAAATGAGATAAATATAAAATAATATTTGATTTTACAGTGAATAAATTTTTATTTTAAATTTTAACCTCAATTTTAAAGGACTTTTTAAGAATCGTATTTCATATTTTTATCCCGCACTATGGTCTTCTATCTTTACTTTCAAAAATAAATCATAGACTAAAAACGGATCGTAACAACTATAATCAGAACAAATATATTGCCACAAATAATACAACAAATTTTAAGATTGCTAAATTAAATATTCTTATACTCTCTCTATCCGGTATTGTTTGTCATGTTGCGTTTTTCGAAAGTCAATTTGACTAATTTTTAAAGTTAAATTAGATTACATTAATTCGATATTTTAAACAAAAAAAATTAGATATTCTAAAACTATATGAAAAATACTATAAATTGCAATTTTTTGCATATTAATATGATGAAAAACTACATCTCAAAGTTAGTCAAAAATTTATAGTTTAACTCTAAAAATAGAAACCATTACAAACAATATCGGACAAAGGGAGATATCTTATTTCAGAAATTATTATTCTTCCTTTTCTTACTAATTAAATGACTAGAGGAGAAAAAAAGAACATAAAAATCTATTACATACATTTTTGCAAAAGATTGTTTCTCTAGCTCAAATTCGTAACCTTCTGATTATGTGTTAATAACTCTATTAATTACATTAAAAAATAAGATATATAGTTATTTTATCAGTTACGTTAAAAATGAATATATAGCAATTAGTATAAAGAATGTATAATATATATATATATATATATAATACTATCCTACATTTTTATAAAAGATTATTTTCACAATTTAAATTCTTAAACCTCTTGATTAGATTATGTAACAATAACTTTATTGCTAAAACCACAAATTTTTGCTAAAACCACAAATATAGATAAAGCAACTAGTAGAATGTACAATGACAAGGTGAATAATTTGTCTCATATAGGGGACAAACTCTGGAAGTCAAAGAAAGAGTATATAATAAATAATTGTTCGAGGCTATTAATATAGCTATCAAAATAATTAAAATAGAGAAATTATTTTGTCGTTTTAATCAACTTTGATTGGTTTCAAATTTGTATTTATGTGGCATGACATCTCTTAGACATGTGATCTTAGGACCCCCCACCAAAAGAAAATCACAAAATAATGTCACAAAACAACCCCTTATGACTTGAAATCTCATAAATATTAAAATTATGTAATTTCATCAATCTAAGTAAACAAATATTTTATGTTTTCTTGTGAACTTACAATTTGCATTAATGAACGATATTAAAGATATATTATATAGTTCAGAGAGAAGTTGATCAATTTGGCTTTGCAATATTAGGAAAAATTTCACAATCATTGAGATTAGTGTTTTTTTTAAAAAAAAAATATATTTCGAACTATCGTGAATGGTATGCAGATACCCTTTGTTATACTTTTGGGACATTAGTGCCCTTACCGTTCAAAGACTATACCATATACACCCTTCACTCTAACGGAAGACTAAATAGGGACACGTGACATCCTATCTATCGATCCGATGTCGAATCGGTGAATGAGATTATGACACCTAAAACACCGTTAGCAAAGAGAGTATTATGCTCTACTTTATGGACGACATGGACACTAATGTCCCAAAAAAAACACAAAGGATATTTGTGTACCATTTACGATAGTTCAGATGTATATTTATCCTTTTTTCCTTTTTTGTTTTGTTTTTAATATCACTATATTTTTATTTCAAAATGTAGCATATACAATGGGCATAATAAATAAACATGATCCTTAACTTGACTTTAGAGGACAACTATGTCCTTCATCTTTGAGTAGGCATAAGTAGATACTTAAACTTTTATAAACTTGAACAAGTAGACACATGTGTCCTGCATGACATAATACACATAGGACGCCACATGGGACACAAAATTGTTATGTAGTGAAGTGAATGTGTCTATTTGTTCAATTTTATACATGTTTAAGTGTATAGCTACTTGTACACGCCCAAAGTTAAATGTCATAGTTGTTAGCTGAATCCAAGTTAAGAGTCATTTTATGTATTATGCCTATACACTATATGCACGATCTTTTAAAACGAAACATATAAAATGTATGTGCTTCCATACCATATCAATATATACTGATGACATAATGCATAAACATGACCCTTAAGTTCGCTTCAGCGAATAACTATGTCTTCCAACTTTGAGTGTGCACAATTGGATATTTAAACTTGTATAAAATTGAGCAAGTAGATATTCCGGCTCAAAACTATCCTTCCCTTCATACTATTGGGTCAAAAATACCCTTCTTATTAACGGATTTTGTTAAATGTGACGCCAATAGGATTTCACCGCCACATAGACTAAACGAAAAAGGGTCAAAAACACCCTTAAACAATCTGAAATAGCTCATATTTACGCTTGAACTATATTTCAGCTCAAAACTATCTTTCCCGTCAAACTATTGGGTCAAAAGTACCTTTCTTATTAACGAAAAAAGTGTTAAATGCCATGTAAGATACCACATTGCATGACAATAAAAGTTCCACTGCCACATAAACTAGACACTGCATTACAAGTAATCTTAGCATAACTAATATCAACATTACTAATGTCGATATTATTAATATATCTTGTTCAACATTATTCTCACACACCCAAATGACCCCAAAATAAATTATACCAGTCAAATTAATAACCCCTAAATACATGAATGGCTGAACATAATTGCTATACATGAATGGCTGAACATAATTGCTAAAGAAATGAGACACAAAATAATTAAAGAAAAATGCATATTCTACTTCATGTCTCATATAAGATGAGATCATTAGTGTTTGGAGAGTTGAATAACAACTTCGATTATGACTTTTTATACAGTCTGGTTTAAAACTTGCGTAGTTTGTGTAAATTTGTAAAAGTTTAAAGGAAGCATAATATATAAATACACTTAAATTTAGTTTATGAGATATATTTAAACAATTCAATTCATCTCTATTGTGTCAGTTGAACAATTCAACTTACAAAATGATCAACTAGAATCTTCAAAATTTATGTATCACGCCAACATTTGATGAGCACGAGACACAATGGTAATGAATAAGGGATCGTTTGGTTACCGTATAAGATACATCTTATTCATATATAAAAAGTTGCATTAGATTTATTATGTTTAGTAAAAGTTTTGTATTAGGTATAAAAGTCAACATAACTTATACCATATTTGGTTGATAGAATTTTAATGTTGTATAAAAGTTATAATGTATTAATTTATACGATGTTTAATTAAATTTTTTGAAGTCCGACATAATTAATATCAATATAAAATATGAAGGAATCTATATATAAAGTTATGCAGGGTAAAAAATGAAATAAGTTATGTGGATATTAATTATACATGTATTAAAATAATAAATTACATATTTATCCTATTATTTTATTTTATTGGAAACATAATCGTTTTCCTATCTACGTTTATAGAATCATTTTTATTTCTTTTAATTTGATTTATTTTTTTAATTGAAAATTTTACTCTTTTTTATCTACGTTTGTATTTCATTTTATATCTAGATCATTTTTATTTTTTTAATGTATTTACAATTTTTATTTATTTATGCAAATATAAATATTTTTTTATATTAAAAATATGATTGTATATTTTTTGACGGTACATATGCTAATCAAATATTAGCATTATATGTTCCACATTCTATTAGCATGTATTATTATTTGTAAATAATATATATTAATAATTTGCAACAAGTTTAATATTCAATAGTTGATAATTGTTTTATGGGCCTTTGAAGTTGACATAATTCATTTAAAGACTTCTACTAAGATTAGTATCTATTACACTTCTATAAGTACCTATTTGATATTTTTCGCTGACATGACAAGGAAGGTGTAATACACATTCATTCAATGCATCAGATCATATTTTTAGTTTTTCTCTAAAAAAAAATCTCTTTCCTTCTTCCTTAGCCAAAGCTTCTATCGAAATCAATATCATCTCCATTGTTGTCGCCGATGTTATCACCACCACCATCCCCACTTTTCTTTAAGTCTGTTGGATACTGCGATCTTATTTACGGGGAAAAAAATAGAGACTCATACGATTGACTACAATATTTCTTCTTCAATTCTTTTTTTCTTATTGAAAAATATATCTTATAAATCAGATTTAAAATAAAAAACAAATAACCTCTCCTTCCTCCTTTCTCCATGTTTTGCTTAGATGATTATGATGTCATGATTTTATCGATATCTAAAATTATAAGTGGTTCATATTTTGTAGGTCAATGTAATTTAATTTTTATCATATGTAATTTGCTATTTTCAACTAAAAAAAACAGATCTGAAATTTTTTTATTGGATTAAGAGGATTTGAAGGTGATAAAGGCTACGGTGATGGCAACTGTGGTTGAAAGTAAATTTATCTCTTCGTAGAAATTCTCAAGGCCTCATCAGACATTACACAAAGTTGCTTGAACTGTAGCTTGATTGATAACTTCAATTTTTCTCTCCCCCCTCCCCCCTCCCCCAAATGCCACATGTATGTCATTGATTTGACAATTTTCCACATCATTACATATTACACACATTTTATACTTTTAGAGCCTGTTTGGCTCAGCTTAAAAGCTGGTCAAACTGACTTAAAAGCTGATTTTTGACTTATTTAACTGTTTGGCAATACTCAAAATAGCTTATTTTAAGTTAAAAAAAACTTATTTTAAGCCAAAAGTTAAAAGCTGGGGTAGGGGTGCTTTTTTTTTTTAGCTTATAAGCTGTTTTAAGTTGACCACATTTTTATGTTTTTTCTCTTAATATTTTTATACAATCTCCAAATTACCCATATAACCCTAACATTTCTTTCTTCTATTTTTCCCTTTTCACGTTTGGCATAACAACTTCAGCACTTTTATCCAAACACATAACTGCTTATTTTACAAATAAGTTTCAGCACTTTCAAAAGTACTTTTTTAAAGCTACTTTTATTAAGCCCATCCAAACGGGCCCTTAGTTGATCGTCAAAAGAAGTGGTGTTTAAAAGGCTTAAATCCAAATAGATAGAAGTGTTCAATAGGTACAAGTTCTAGTTAAGGTGACTAAGTAAATTATGCCACTAATTTTAAAGAATTGTCGATGACTTAAGCCTAATTCATATATTGTAATTTCTACATCACTAATATCTGCATGACTAACCCCTGCATAACTCTAACCAGTAACCAAACAGCCCCTAAGAGTATTAACTTAACAATTAATACCAACCTGACGTGTTTAGATGTATACTCTCAACATAGGAATGCTCACCTACGAGCTAAGGCCAAAACTTGGATGTGTTTATGTCTAAGTTGCTTGGACTCGGTACGGGTATAAATCCATGTATGAATGCGAGTGAAAATTCATCAAAAAATAATTAAAAATGTCAAAATAGATTTATCAAACATAGACTATGAGATATTATGTGGAAAATTTCAGGTGAATCAGAAAGCAGATTAAAGGAAAATGAGCGCCATAAAAATTTCTATATAAAAGGTATTCCTTTCTTCACTTCACCTTAGCTTTGTATTAATTACAAATTATTAGAACTGTCCAGACTTCCCCCTTAATTTTGGTCAAACTACCCAAAATTGATTGACCCAATCGAACATGGATCCCACACACACACACGTCATAATCGTAGTATCCATGTCAATTTTCGCTTACCTTAATTAATTTCACTAAATATCTAGCACTAGCAACAAGCGTGGAGTAACTATGTCCACCAAGGCTAGAACAAATGATAAGAATCTAGCGTCGTCTTTGTTGGGATAAACCTAAGACCTCATGATCCTCAATCAACTTCATCAACCACTAGAGCACACCCTTAGATATGCACCTCCATATTTTCAAGGAGTATAGTAAACTGATTCTAGAATCTCTTAACAGTTCAACTATGGAAAGAAATTAAAGATGCACAGGAAAAGATTGTGATAGCCTCCTTAGAAAAAGAAAGAAAGGGACGTACAAATAAGGCAAAAGACGCTGTGAAATGCACGTCAAATATTCAACATATGAGTGAAAAATGACCAAGATTAAGTCGAAAAGTCGACATATGAATCTGACAGAAATGAAGCAACCTTAAGAAGGTGCCATACGAGTAGCCACCCATACAAAAACATGAGACAAACAAAGTTCGATGAATACCATATATGATGGAATGGTCGCACGCAATCTTCAATGACGATACCTGTTCCGCTCACGGCCGCGGTCACGACCATATTCTCTGTCTCGATCATAGTCGTAGGAGCAGTCTCTATCTCTTCCCCTATCCCTTTCCCGACTTCTGCTTCGATGCCTAGCTCTCTCCCTATCATCATAATCTCTTGATCTTTCTCTGCTTCTTTCCTTTCTATCTCGCTCTGCCACACCTGCAAAATTAAAGAGTGCTCGGAATCAGGAACACGTAGGTCTTCGATTAATTACACCTCACAAGAACACTCAGCACTCCGTTATGAAATCTTTTAAAGCTCAGGACTAAAGCAGCTCATCGATCCCAAAACAGGATGACTAGGATCAATCTAGTAGATCTAGGCGCGTGTCTACTAGATGAAACAGTTCGACTCACTAGATATTGCATTTAAGAGAAATAATGCAAGATGCATAAAACCATAAATTCTACATTATGGACAACACATGTAACAAAACTATTGTCCTCACCTAATTCCTCAGCTTCCCATCCAGCGCGTCCTACTCCAGGGGGGAGGCTCTGGGCTGCTTCTGCTCGCTGTGTTTTAGCGCGAAACTTCTTCTTCAGATTTCCAAACTCGTCATACATTTCACCATCATCCTATGATTGAGATGAAGATTTCACCAGAAAGTCAGAAGCAGAATGATACCCAGGATAAGCTATAGAACTCATAAACTTCTGCAATTTTTATCTTACTTCTTCAGCCTCTCTCCTCCGACGTCTAGTTTCCTCTATTTCTTCTTCATCGAGTTCTTTATAACCTCCAGCACGTCCTCCTCTGACGAGTACAATAAAAGTAGATCATAGTTAATACCTAAGAGAAACACTATTTAATACATCAAATTAAACTTATTACATGCTTACTAACCATAAAAGGCAACGATAAATTATATTAAAAAACTATGTCAGCAATTTGTGTGGGTGAGGGTGGGTGGCTTCCATGTGTTTTCCTGTCCTTAATGATTATAACAAGACTAAAAGATTGACAAAAACAATAATTTTGCAATTACAAGCCTATAATGCAGCTATACTTTTCTTGATGAGCATGTCCCATACACAAGATCCTAAATAAGGAAGTTTTCCTTGGATAATATTCCTGTAGCACATTAATCTAAATCACCAGTAGCTTCAACACCGCCAACATCAACATTAAGTGCCACCTAGCATCATGTCTTGTGCACCTCTGTTCCTTTTCCAGTTGCTAGGAATGCAACATCTTTTAAAATCCTATTGTTGCAGAGGAGCAACAAGGAAAACGGGAGAGGGGAGCGCTTCTCAGAAAACAACAGCGGCACTTCCTTTTTAAAAAAAAGGAGGTAACAGGAAACAACAACAGCACTTCTAAGAGATCTAAATAAGCATTCAATGCTGCATCCTGTGATTCATACCTCACACCACCCTCATTGTGCCCAGGCTTGTTGGTGTTGCATATGTTACACTTGTTCCTCTTAGCCCAGTTAATGTTGGCACACCTGAACAATAGGTCAAAGACAAATAGCAAAATGTCAACCTATTAAAAAAGGGAAACATAATAAATGCCAATCAATAACAATTAACAATTCATTCCAGACTAGTTAAAATGATATTGGACACTGTCACACTGAATTCAGAATGACAAGTATGATTATAATGGTCATACAAGGACAAATACATAGAAACCCCTCTAACTTGCCACAATTTTTGTCTTTTCGTCTTAGCAATCCATCTCAACCCTGTTCCATTTAACCCTCCAACCTCATTCCTTGTGTATCATTTAAACACAAAGAGCTGACTTGTCACATAGCTGAGATTCCTTTACCTGGTAGGCGCTTGAGGGTTGATTTTACACTAAAGTAATAATAAAGAATTAAGAGAAAAAAACAGAAGTAGAATCACTTGGTTTGTCTGATCTTGAACAACGCACATTTTCTATTTGCTAGCTTTATTGGTCTTTTCTATACCTTGGAATCGCTTTCAAGTAGAATGAAATACTTGGAGATTAAAAGTCAACTAAAACAACTAGACTAAAGCAAAATGACAGAGTTAACAATTCCTACGTTTCTCGGATGGATTTTGTTTCTTCAATCTAAAAGGTTTTGGTAAAAAATATTCTGGGCAAAAACTGCACCCACCCGTACACTCTCATAAACAAAAGAATCACACCAAAACCAAGTCCCTGACAACAAGACTCCAGCTATTACTTTATTTGAGTCATCTTCGACTAGGTAGAGAACATCCAAGTAATCTAGGGAAGGTACCCAACATCCAAGTAAAGCCAATGTAGTTGTTAAAGGTACTGGTAAGTCACTTACCCAAAAAAAGAGGAGTACAGTAAAACCCAACTGTATCTATTTCTAACAAGCACGCCTTTATAGGAGAACACAAATTTAAACCTACCAGATACCTGAAGACTAGACTAACTTCAAGATTAGTGCAATAAGGTGAATACAAAGTCTGATTATGCTCGGAATGGTTTTTCTATGAGAAGGTATAAGGAAAATGGAAGTGCGGGCAGGGAATATGCTCAGGCAGTTTACAGGTTTAAAATTATACTCCCTCTGTCCCAATTTATGTGACGCATTTCATTTTTTGAGATTCAACCAGTTTAAGTTATACCAAGAATTTGCTAATGGAATCCTCAAATTTTTTTTAAATGAAATTTATACATTTTTAAACTACATAGAAAGTACTATTAGTTATAATAATTGACAATTTTAAAATATTTAAAAGGTATAAGAAAAAATTCCGGTCAAAGATAAACTTGTTTGAATGTCGAAATCCGTAATGTGTCTCATAAATTGGGATAGGGAGTATCATATTTCAATAAAATAGGTTGCAAAATGAAAATGAAGATTCTTACATCGGACAAGCCCAATCATTTGGACCAAAGAGGCCTGGAGGACCACCAACTGCACGACCAGGAGCGCCTGGGTCCTGGCTACCACGTCCTCTCCCGCGACCAGCAGCTCCAGCCCCACCGCCACCAGCACCAGCAGGCCGAGCAGTTCCACAGCGGTTGCAAACTCCACGAAATGCAAAGTTCACATTAGTGCAACTGCTATACATTAATTACAAGTACTGTAAGCACAAAAACATATTGGACTACTCGAAATAAAAACAGACAATTGAAGAAGATACAGTAGAGCACGAACGAGCTGCTCACCAATGATCATATCACAGACCTTGTATTTGGACACAGCCAGTCACCATCTTGTTGCCATGCCTTTGCAGAAGCATCTCCCCTGCCCCTACCTCTTCCGCCACCTCCATCTATATCGTTGGAGCCTTCATCCAGCACAGCCAGACCACTGTTCAGATTGGGCTCACTAATTTGATTCACTGAAACATAGGAAGCCTCGTCTTTGTTCTTAGACTCTGCAATAAATACCCCAATCATTGACCCATGAAAATCCTTGTTATTGAACCATTCAACAGCAGCTAATGCAGCATGAGGGTCTTCATATGTGACTGTGGCATCGCCTTTGGGCTCATTAGTAACTTTATCACGGTATAACCATATCTTGGGCCTACCGCTTCGTTTGTCTTTCTACAAAAAACATGAAGCAAAACAAATCCTTAGAAAAGAATAAAAAAATCAAAGTGATCTTTTCAAAGCAGAGTAGGGGGAAGTGGGAGAGAGCATATAACAAACATTCTCGAACATAATTAGAAGTACCTGTTCACAACCATACCTTTAGCACCCCTATTGTGCCAAAATATTCAGCTAGCATATCTTCATCTGTACCAAGGGGCAAGTTACAGACATACACAGAACCATTTAATGTAGATGCTTTCCCTGAATAGCTTGCCATTTATGCTCCAATTTCATCAAATCCAATGACACAATAAAAACCCCAAGAACTGCATAAAGCAACAACCTAGTATTAGTCCTGCCACAGTTCCCCTGTCCTTAAAAGTAACTACAGGCAATCATATTGAACTGAGAAAAGCACCAGAGTATGTGCAAGTCAAAGGACCAAACCAGAAGAAATGAAGAGATAACTAAAGAAATTTTTTTTTTTATAAGATAGGGTGTAGGGAGGAAGTTGGGACGAAGCCAACTTTTAAGTGGTGGGATTAGAGACAAATGCCAGTTGGCAGTACATTTTCCAAAACAGCTGGGATTTGGTTAATGTTTTCTTACTGCAATCTTGTAATACATTAAGGAAAGAGCTAAGTAGTTATGGTCCTTTATGAGTATAGAATTTCAGGTCAATGGGCTAAAAGCACGTGTAGAATACAATACTTTCGAGTATACCCAATTTGAGAACACTACTAGGGACCTTCACATGTCGATGCCTGTTAATTTTTGCAACAAGTTGAGAAAATTATCAGGAACTCTGATTTATCAATCAATCAACTACCTCTTCATCCCAAACTAATTAGTATTGGCTATATGATCCTTCATATCTCTTTCGCACTATTTTTTTTCTTATCAATGATGTTATAAGTACTTGCACTAAGTCAGTGCCACAAAATGTAACTAAAGATTGAGATTTGAGGCATTGAGCATATCCACTATTGCATCTAGGCTAGCATCTTCATCATGTTCAATAACCAGTTTGCACTAAAAAGATCGAAAAAAGTATACAGTTTTGTTTAAGGGTATGTCTGATTCTTCAGTTGCCTAAGAAAAAATCTGCTATTTCTTTCAAGCCATATAGTCCACCAAATGGCTCATGGAATGCTATTCCAAGCATTTGGGGATTTCTTGCACAGCCTGCTCTCCTTGTTCCAGCATTGCAATAGCTCAAAAATGGAGAACAATACAGTGCAAGACATGCTAAAAATTGACAAAAACATGCACCATAACCAGAACAACAGGCTTCAAAACAAAAGCTTACTAATCAAACGGCTTTGGAGACTCAAAGATGAAAACTAAAGTATCAATACCATATGTGGCAAGGAGGACCAGTGGACTCCTAAAATCACTAATAACTAATAGAAACAACTATTTGGAAGCATATTTGTCCTTACTAAAGGGAGTTCAACTCTTTTACTAGCAGAGTTGTGGGAATCGGCAAATGCATCAGATTCTGACTGGATCACTAGTTAGATATTGTGATACTAAAAAATGAGGTCCCTACTTCATTAAATAGGAAGTTCATGATAAACTGATGGCTGTTTGTTTCTCTAATACTAGATAACATCTACAACCTAGAAGTTAGAAGAAACCTCAATGATTGGGAAAGACTAGAGAGTTATGAGTTTGGTCTTCTAAAGAGGTTCTGCAACCTGTATCTGCAAAAGATATTAATATTAATTCATTGAAGTGGCTGGCTAGAAAGAGTAGACTTCACTGTAAAGAGTTGCTATGATCTACAAAAGCAATCCCATGATTGAGATATGGATTAGCTTTTGAAAATTATTTGGAAATCAAAGGTACCTCCAAGGTAACTTGTATTGGTAGAGTTGGAACCAAAAGCAACCAGGAATGCCTGTATTCAGGACAATCTTGAAAGAGAAGGTGTGTCCTTGTGCAGTAGATGTTTCTTCTGTGAATGTTACCAGGAAAGCAGCAGAAACCTATTTCTCTATTGTAGTCAAGCCTTGCTAGTTCAGTCATTTCTCAATTTGTTTGCTGTCTGTTGGGATATGCCAGGAGATGTATAGTGGCAAGGACAGAGATATCAAAAAATTCAACAAAGTTCGAAAGATTGCTCCTTCATGCATTTTCTAAACTATTTGGACCCGAACAAGAGTTGATTTAAAGTTGATGAATTTTACCATAGCCTATCATGTTCCAATAGGTTGATACAATAAGGACAGCACGTATCTTTTTAATGAATTTCATCTTACCCTATCGAAAAGGAGCTGAAACCCACAACACATGGAAAAAAATATATTTATAAGTCTTGAATCTTTTTCAGTGTGTGACGGCAGGCAGATTGGCAAAACATAGAATTTCAGAGCCATTAATAAGAAAGTAGTATGTAAATTCGAGTACAACCCAAGAGTACAAGCGAAGCAATGCAAGTCATGAGTGAAAATGAAATTAGGGTTTTAATTTTGACAATAAGAATCTAGAGAGGGACTTACAACTCGATTACGCCGGGGCTGTACTGAAGAGATCCACCGGAGAACAACGGAGAGAGAGCAATTTCGCCGGCGCCAACTTCGCCGTAGAATAAGAGTGCCTTTGAAATTGGGGCAGAAACCAATAAACAATATGTGTTGTGTTTGGGTTGGGTCCATTTTTATCCGTTGCACGAATTTGGGCCTAAGAGTTCAAAATCCATTTGAGCCTAGTGCACAAACAATTATTTTTTTGAAAAAAAAATTAAACAACTACACAATATTTCTTGGACAACTTTCACATATAACAAAACTAAAATTCTTAATTTTATGCAATGACAAACTTTTCAAAATTGCATTTCGTAGCAAAATTATAGTTTGCTACGGTTGAATAGTTATTTGGTGAATTGTATAATTAGTATATTATACAGTGCAGAAGAAATTGTATAAAGTAAAGAGAAAAGAAAAAACATATGTTTGTAAACTCAGATGAATCACTGTTTGGTTAATTCTATAATTAGTATAGTTATACAGTATAGAAGAAATTGTATAAAGTAAAGAGAAAAGAGAAAACATATGTTTGCAAATTACGGATTTATCGTTGTTTAGTGAATTGTATAATTAGTATATTCATACAGTGTAGAAGAAATTGTATAAAGTAAAGAGAAAAGAGAAAGTTTTTGTTTTTATATTTATATTTATATAGTGAAGATTCAATGCCCGTTCGGATAGACTTAAAAAGTAGCTTTTAAAAAGTACTTTTGAAAATGTTGGAGCTTATTTTTAAAATAAGTAGTTATGTGTTTGGCTAAAAGTGCTGAAATTAAAAAAAGGTTGTTGATGTGTTTGACAAATAAGTGCTGGTAAACACTTTTTTAATCAAAATATTTGAAATACCCTAAAAGTTGTGAACATGATGAAAGTTGATTAATTTAAGATTTTTATACTTCAAAAACTGTAACAAAATTAATTTATATTTTACATCCATCAATAATTATATTTTGCTATCATTCACATATTTCCTTATTATCACAAATTGTGTATAAATAACAATAATAATAATTATAATAATAAATAATAATAATAATAATAATAATTGAATATGAAAATAATAATAATAATAATATAATAATAATAACAACTATTATTATTATTATTATAATTATTGAAATAATAATTATTATTATTATAATAATAATAATATATTATAATAATAATAAATAATAATAATAACAAATACTAATAATAATAAATAAAATAATAATAATAATATAATGATAATAATATATAATAATAATATAATGTTATTATTATTGTAATTATAATATAATAATAATAATAATAATTATAATAATAATAATAATAATGATGATAATATATAATAATAATAAATAATAATAATGATAATTATAATAATAAAGATAAAAATAAAATATTAATTATAATATTAACTATAATAATAATAATAACAATATAATAATAACTATATATAATAAATAATAGTTATAATAATAATAACAATAATAAAATATGAAAACAGTAATAATAATAATAATAATAATAATAATTATAATATAATAATAATAATAACATATAATAATAATAATAATAAAATAATTAAATAAATAATAATAATAATAATAGAATAATAAAAATAATAAAATTAATAAAATAATAATAATAATAATACTAATACTAATAATAATAATAATAATAATATAATAATAAAATAAAATAAAATAATAATAATAAAAAAAAAATAAAAATAAAAAATTAAGGGTAAAAAGGTAATATACATGATCAACATAAAATGACTTTTAAGTTAAAAAAAAAAAGCGGTCCTCACCTAGCTTTTAACTTTTGGCTTAAAATAAGTTATTTTTGACTTAAAATAAGTCATTTTGATATTTGTCAAATACTCTAATAAGTCAAAAACTGACTTTTAAGTTAATTTGACCACCTTTTAGGCCCATCCAAACAGGCTCTCATCCTTAGTTTGGATGTATGATTTTATATATATATATATATATACACACACACACACATATAAATATATATATATATATATATATATATATATATATATATATATATATATATATTATACAAATAGATTTCAATATATTTATGTGTGTAAGTTTGTACAATTGTATATGTCTAAATGAACTTATACAAAAGTATCATTATACAAATGCAAAAACTTATACAAATTAATTGTATAATTTGTGTATGCATAAAACGATAAAGAGAGCAAGATAATAGAAAATTGGACACGAAAATATTTGCATTGCATAATTATAAGTGTATAGGACGAAAATATATGTATTTGTATGTGTATATATAATTTTCTCTTACTTTATACAATTTTCGTTCTATTGCATAAAGCGAGAGAGACGAGCGACTGAGAGAGGGAGAGGGAGAGAGTGGGGAGCGAGAATATGAGGGAGAGAGACGACTGACAGACAATTTGCTATGAAACACAAATAAAATAAATGGTAGCTACTATATTTATTTTACATTATTTGTTTGCTATTTTATACAATTATCTCATATTTCTTTCGTATTTCTTAAAATTTCCTACCATTTCAAAATATTACAAAAAATCCTTTTCTTCTCTCATTCTCTCCTTTTCCAGATACATCACCTCACAGCCTTTCCAACCCAATGATTTTTGTCATGCCTAAAATCACTCTCATGTGTTAGCAGTTACATAAATCCCTCCATTTTTTAATTTTAAATTTATTCTCGAGTTCATTATTTCAAGTTTCTAAAGAAATATAATTATTTCTTTATCAATTTTTTCTTTTCAGATATTCAATTATCCTTTTTTTATATAAAAAAAAAATATTTTTCATCTACAATTTTATGATATATATGGATAATGCTCCCTCTTTTGTATTGGGTTTTCTCAATTAGTTTCACCTACTAAAGATACAATATTTTGTAAACTTTCATAAAAATAGATCTAAACAACGAAACGGTCCATTAGTCATGACGAATTTGAGAGAGGAGAAATTGAATAAGGATGCATGCTTTCAAAATCTATTGTTGAAAAAACACCCAAGGGTGGGGGGGGGGGGGGGAAACTGAATATGTCATTACACGACCATCACTATCATAGCTACATTTTCAATGTATTTCAGTTATTTTGATTCTTAAATTAGCCTTTGTTAATATTACTACTGCTTCGATATGTTACTGTTTTAGTAGTTTTTGTTTTAAGTAATATATCATATTAATATTTAAAGTATTGATGCATTACCTTAATGTTGTTGAATCTTCAATTAGTATTAATTATGTTCAATATAAATGTACTTGATACACAAACACTACTTAATCTATCATTTATATGTATCAAGTTCTATAATTATCTTCAATCTTATTCAAATATAAAAGGTTATATAGATAGTACTAAATCAGTTGTACACTCTTTAATGTTTGTTCAATCTCATCCAACTTAGAAGGCTATGTATAGGTATAAATATCCAATCATAATCTTGATACATTAATTTTAATGTTTAATAACTGAAGCACATTGTGTTATATCCAATAATAGGCACATCATACATACGAGTGACAATGTTGATTACTTTATCATGTATCAGATTATGATATTGATATTTTTTAAAATCTTATATTTCATTTTTTTTATTATTCATTTTGTAGCACATTGATGTAATTTTCTACTACCTCCGGAAAAGTCAAATTTTATATAAGCAACCAATATAGATACATTTTTTCAAATTCCTAAATACCTCAATAAAATTGAGATATTCATGATGTATCTGTTTAATTTCGACAATTTAAAATCAAAATTGAAGAATTTTGAACGATTTGAGAGAAGAAATTTGAAGTTTGAATTGTTTCAAGTTTTTACACTTTGATTGATTAGTAGGAACAACATCGTGATTGTGTGACTTATGAATTTGTTATTTAATTTCATGTATCTTTTTCTTTTTAAGTGTAACAGAAAAGATTAATCTTATATATCAAATTCTATGTATCAACACTCTCATGTATGAATTCGTTGTTTGATTTATGAATTGACATTGTCTCATGGATCACTTACAAATAAGCTACAATAATTACCAAGCATAGTAGGATAAATAAATAGTAATATGTCATGTCACTTATTGATCAAAAATCATAAACTCAAATTAATATTACATGTATTTGATACATATTAATGACTAATATGTATCACACGTATCTAATACATATTAATGGTCATGATTGTAAGACCCCGAAAATGACTTAGGTGAAAGCTTGTACCAACATGGTTGTCGTGATGGTATAAGGTCCAAAAATGGTTTATAATGTGTGTTAGTGTTTAAGAGTTTGGGTGTATTGGAAGTCAAACGTCAAAGGATGATCAAGACATTCGACGACTAAGTGACCTACGTACCTCATGTGTGATTTAATGTGTTTATGTGTGATTCATGAGGTTATAAGGTATAGTCAGTGTTTTAAGTTTCGTGAAGTTTGGAGGTCAAACGTACAAGAATGTCCATGACATTCGAAAGGTTTGCCTTGAAACGAACTTGTGTGTCTATGTATGTTTGTCGAGTTTTACGTGTTCATTTTGGATGAAACTCATTTGGTAGGTCTTAAACTCGTATGAGATCATATTTGAGTTGGAAACGTCCAGGAACGACTCTATGTAGGACCCACAAGGGGCCCTAGAAGGAGGACCCCAACTTGGAACTAAACACTGCCAGGCAGTGGCAATCGACTGACCAAAACGATGGCCAGTCGACCAGGCGATGGCACATCGATGGGTCTCGTTGATGGAGCCACTTGTCTTGCAGGTTGAGAAGCATCAGGATCAAACCACGAGACCCCACCGACGGGGCATGGTCTACCCACGGGCCGTCGATAGTAGCGCGTCAATGGTGCTGTGAGTTATTGCCAGTTTTGTTGTTAAGGCTTGGGGGTTTTGGGAAATTCACCCCAAGTATTATAAAATGTGAAGACGGGGTTTTTAAGTGTTTATGGATATTTTAAGAGTATATAAGTCATTAAACTCTCATTGTAACCCTAACACCTAGATCAAAACACATTCCCTCCAAAAGTTTCTCCAAAAACCTCCATGTGAGTTCAAGGTGAAGATGGATCTTGAAAATGGTTCTTCAATGGAGTTTATTCTTCAATTTTTATTGGATTCTTCAAATAAGGTTTGAGAGTTCTTCATCTAAGGCTTGTTATCACCTTAGAACCAATTTCAAAGATGATTTTCAAAGTTTTCAAAAAGATGAAAAGTCCAATTTCTACTCTAAGTCATGAGCTCTTGCATGAATGTTTTTCAAACGTTAATATATGATGTTATTGATGTTTAATTTATGTTTTCCAATGAAATTCTCCATGAACCCTTGACCTTCACAAATCTCTCAATTTGACTAAAATATGGGCTATGTGATCATGCTTTGAGATTGATGAATTCATGTGTAGATTGTTATGGGTTCTTGATTCATGTATAGATTATGGTTAATTGGTTTATAGGTTGTTTCAATTTGATCAATTGAATATTGTACATTCTTAGATCTATTGAATTTTAAGCTTACTGAATTGATATTAACTTGAGGTTTATGAATTCTAATGTAGTTCATATAGGCTTTTGATTGATGTAATGATTATAGTAAATTGATACCTAGCTTGCATTACATTTAGTTAGTAAATTGACCTATTTTCATAAATATTGTTATAATTATATCAAATTGTTGGTTATGACCATGGTTAAGGGCATTCTGATGTTGAATTGGATGATTAAGACTTGAAATCAAAATGGTAAATAGAGTGGGGGTATGCTGCCCTAATTCCTTTTAGTTTATGTTAATTAGACTTCAATTATGTTGTGATTGGTATGGTCCACTTATGGTGGTGCTGCTATGTGAATTGATATGACCTTGTCTTCTTTACTTTATACAATATGATGATCATGGCCTTGTCGACACTACTTGAAGTACTATGATGTTTTGTGTAGTTTTTTTTATGTGAAGTATGAGTATATATCTATATGTGAAGTAATGTGAAAATATGTGTTCTTTCTATGTATGTAGGAAATCATGTAGACTATGACTATGTTCTTCTATGTGTAGTCTTAGGGTTGATGCATGGTTGTTCCTACTTGACTATACGAGTCTATAATGGTTATATTTATGATGATATGGTAGTGTATAGGATGACTTAAAGATGATAATGGTTATTCCTAAGTGGCTTAAAGAATGACTTGTATTATGAGTTAAAGTGAAGTATATGGTGTCTTGACTTGTGTCCCTTACTTGATGTATGTATGAATGTGAATATGTGATGTCTTGACTTAGGATGCATAAGTATCTTAGTCTTTAATGTATTAATGATATGTGACCTTGAATGATGTTAAGAGGGTCTTTATGTGCAACCTTGAACCTAGTGGTAAGGTTATGAATGTTGAAGTCGTAAGCCATAATGGTATCCTTCAAGTAAATGAATGATGGACTTAAGGTTGATTGGCTGGAATAACATCATATCAAACCTTAGGAAAGTCATCATGAGCTTATTGTCGCCAATGGAAGGTAGCCCTAAGAGAACCTCTTTGGTAGGGTAAATGTGATTGGATTATGAACTTGATATGGAACCCTTTTATATGAACCTTAAATGTGAATTACTCTATAAGAATGAAGATTAGCAGCGAGTGAGTATGGTAAGGGAAGTAGTTCAAGTTAAAGGATGATACTAGATTACAAAGCATGCCCTTCATATTCTTTAACCATGTGCCTACTTGGGATGTGTCTAAGTTCTACCATTGGCAAGTAGAACACCCTCATTGGAGTAGGTTAGAATTCCGGATTCCATGCTTTGCTACCATGGTCTATGTCGGTTATTGCCTCTCATCATATGGGATACCTACTAGCATTAGAGAAGTTCTATGAGGTTTAGGTGATGGTATGGGATACTATCTTGACATTGCGCAATAGGCTTTGAAGGTGTTAGTGAAGTCCCTAGGTCTTGTCCAAAACCATTACTCGAATGTCCTTTATTTGATGAATGTCTCTTAATGAACTAATGAATGTAATGATTTAAGTTAAAAAAAGTATGTCAAAATGAATAAGTACTTATATAGAATAGTTAAGGGTTGTCTAGTTAACGTGTGAAGGGGGCATAAGAATGATCACTTCTTATCTTACCTAGATAAGTCTTAAGAATGACTCTAGTTAGAGAAGATGATTATTTATGTGGACATGATCCAAACTTAGGTATTCTTAAGGATTTCGTAGGTAATCTTGAAAAGGTCAATCATGGACGTTATCTTCTTGATTTACTTAAGTAAGTCTTTGATAGCCTTTGGTAGGAAAATGTCATTTTCATATGTTTGATGTCTTGTAAATCTATGTTGATCTCATTATGGGTGGTCTTAAGGATCATTTAGGTGTGCTTAGAGAGGGTGTATGGGCGGTCTCTCTTTGTATTACTTAAGTGAGTCTTAGAATGACTTTTAGTGAGGGATTATATGCTAATAAGGTGTGCCAAGTGAAGTGAAGGAACTTCACTGTAACAATGAATTAGGTGTTCACTGTAACAATGAAATGTTACAGTGAATTCACTGTAACATTTCTCAAAATGTGATTATTTGCTTAAATGATTTCTTATGTGTTTCTAAGTTGTTAAATGTTGTTCTTATGCTTATAGTATGATGTTTTAATCGAAATTCATGAAAAGCATGTTATTACTAAATGTCCCTTTTCATGGTTTTTGCATGATTTCCATACTTAGTGCATCTAATGTGCTAACTTTTTTTTTCATTTTTGGACTAAAGTGTAGGGAATTGAAAGTCTTGATGTGCCATGGAGGATGGATAGGTTTCTAAGTCTTGAAGATGAATTATTGGTGAGTCCTCATCGATTTGAGGACAGTATCCACGTGTCTCTTATGTCATAGTCTTTATTTTATTTTTTATATGGGATTAGTCCCAAGTGTTGTATACTCTAAAGTTTAGATGGTTCAAGTAGATGTTGTAAAGATTTAATGTTTTAAATGAAAGTCTTCCGCTTGTGTAATGTTTATGAAAGAGTTCTTCGTGTGTGAAGAAAGTTTTAAATTCTTACTCTTTTTAGTATGTTTATTATGCAATGAATGATACGAGAGGCTTAGATGAGACTTCTTGAAAGAGTTCTTCGTGTGTGAAGAAAGTTTTAAATTCTTACTCTTTTTAGTATGTTTATTATGCAATGAATGATACGAGAGGCTTAGATGAGACTTCTTGAAGTCTCATTTGTCGTGTAACGACACAAGAATGCTCTAACTTCTAGGGTGTGCTTGTAGGTCGTGACAATGACACATTCATAAAAAAAATATAGTTAAACACTCATTCTTTGTCAAGGATACATTTATACAAGCCAACACTACATGTATCTATCCGATACTTAATAACTATCATACAATAATGTATCGATCTAAAATCAAACACTTTATAAACAATTTTTACTTCTCTAATGCATCTTGCAGGGTTACAATACTTAACAATTTACTAAATATTTTAGGAATAATATTGTATCATGGGTAATATATCCTTCTTGAAAAAACAAATTGAAAATAAAGCTTTGATCAGATATATTATACATGTTAACACTACATGTATTTGATACATAATAACTATCACACAATAATGTATCGATCTAAACTCAAACACCTTATGGGAAATCCTTATGGATAAGACACATGTACCCCCCCCCAAGACTATGTCTGAAATCCAAAGACACACATTAATTAAACTAAGGTCCTATTACCCTTCTTCAAGTCTTTTTTTTTGTAATTTTGTACACCTTTTGTCTTATATGACACATTCCGTGACTCCACGTAGTTGAGGCGCGTGAGAGATATTTGGATGCCATGTTAGTCAAAAAGGTGCACAAAATTATAAAAGGATGGATTTATATGGGTAATAGGACCTTAGTTTAGTTAAGGTGCGTCACTGAGATTTCGATCATAGTCTAGGGGGGTTACTTGTAACTTTTCTCCAATTTTTACTACTTCAATGTATCAAGTAGAATTGCAATACTTAGCAATTTACCAAAAATTTAGAAATAGTAATGTATCATGAGTAATATATCCATCTCGAGATCACAAATAAAAAAATTGACTACATAACACAATACGTGTAATTCCATATCTTTTATCATCAGAGCTATTTATGCCTTCAGTTAAAGTTATATATAGTAAAGTATCATGCACAATTTCATGGGCATGATATAAATACATAAAAGCTGATACTTATGAATCCAACCAGTTGCTCTATCAATGTTGTATTTTTTTATTTTTTCTGTTTCTTTTACTCTACAAAAGTAGGCAGAGTTTAAATTTTACATTAAGTATACAATTATATATTCAATCTCAATAGAGGAAGAATGTTATATAAAGGCGGCGGCAATGACAGAAAGAGAGAGGGGCGACAACAACACAAATGGAGAGGCTCAGAGCCTTTGGAGAAGTGTAAGATTTTCGTCAAACCCTTGATGATAAGATTCGTGAATATCTTCATGATGTATGTTCTAAAAAATTTTGATAATTTTGAATCAAAATTGAAAGAATTTTCGATGAACTAGGAGAGAATTTTGGATTCCAAATTTTTAATAATTTTGAATTAAAATTAAAAGGATATTCGATGAACTAGGAGAAGAATTTTGAATATCAAAATTTTCATTAATTTTGAATCAAAATTAAAAGGATATTCAATGAACTTAGAGATTGTAATGACCCAGTTGATCATTTTTGGAATGAACTAACTGTTTTGCCCCTCTCAATATCAACCCCGAGATTTATGATTGAGTTTTAAAAGTTAGTTTTGAACTTTAGGTTAAAGGATGAGTTTTGGTAGGTTTGTATGTTTCAAAGGCTAAATTGTTGAGAAAAATATTTTTGGAGCCTTTTAGAGTTTCGAGTATCAGAATGGAATTCTGGCGATTCCATCATCTCCAAAATGTGAAATATGATATGTGAGAGTTTTAAGTTTAAAATTCTGAGTCTTTTTGAGGATTTGAGGTTCTAAGTTGTGGATTTGCAAAAATTTAGCCTTTGGATTGACTTTGGTCAACATTCAGGGTTCGAATGCTCGAATCAAAATTGAAAGAGTTATGTTGAATTCGGGGGATGATTTTAGGCCTTAATGAGGTCATGATTCATTTTTGAGAGGTCCCGAGTTCGTTTTAGTCTTTTATGTGTGAGTTAATTTCTTGTGAATTTTAGGGATGTCAAGTCGATGATACCTCATATTTATGTTTTGATGGTTTCATTGAGTCTGAAACTTCGAGTATAATTAATATGTATATGTGGTTTGTGTGTGCAGGGTTCTAATGAATCCCGAGGGTCGTTTCAATGATTTTGAGTTTGGCTATTTTAGCTGTTACAAGTGCTATGATAATTGTTCTTCGGGACCGGGTGGATGACCTTCGCGATCGCAATATCGGCCGTGTGGAAATTTGTCGTGATCGTAATGGTCAAGTTTAACAAATTTGACCTATTTAACTCATAGCGACCGCGAAGCCTTGTTCATCCCGATAGCAATGAACATTTTGTTCATGGGAAAATTTTTTTTTCTAATAATTGGGGTTCCAATCCCATTTCGCCTTTTTTTTTAGTTCTGGGAGCTTTGAGAAGGCGATTTGGACCAAATTTTTCTTAGGGAAATCTTTAGGGTAACGTTTGTAAGTCTAGATCTTCTATTACTCATTATTATTTAATTCATGAGTATAAATCAAGATTTTGGGTTGATATTTTAGGGTTTCTTCATGAACTTAAGTTTGGGAGTAAAAGTGAGTTTATAAGTTTGTTTTAAGCCTATTTTTGAACTGATTTGAGTTTAATTTCAAGCTTTCTTTTTCGGATTCAAACCTCCATTAAGATGTTGTATTTTGAGTTGTTTGACCGATCTCTCTATATAATTGATGTAGGAAGTGTTGTTTCCAATGGGTGATTGTGAATACTTCATTATGTGTAGATTTTTTGACTTTGAAAGGGATTCGGAAAGAAAAGACTCGACTTTTGGAGTGATTGCTCTTTCCTTTAAAGCAAGCGGAATCCTAAACTTCTCACTCTAGTTAAATTCATATGCCTCCTTATTGTTTGTGTGTTGGGAGTAATGAGGATGACATGAAGGGTTAAATTATCCAGTTGTTACATCTAAATGAATAAAACAGGGTCGAAATGAAAAAAGATATGTGTTGAGATGATGATGTGAGTCGTCTTATTGTAACCTTTGTTGCTTGATTGATGAAATGCTTGAAAGCATGATTGTGGACTTGAATTGTGTAATTTGATGTCTCTTCTATATGGTGTGATATTGCCTGTGTGTCTTGATTGTGAATATCGTTACGAGATATTTGATAATTTATGATGCCGATGTATTTGTCGGGGAGTGTGATTCTTAGGTCTTTGCCGGCGAGTGTTATTATGTCGAGGTTTTTGCCAACGAATGATAAAAATTGATGGGAAATGGTTTTGGCTAGTGATTTTATATAAAGCCGATGAAAAATGATTTTGACTAGTGATTTGATATAAAGTCGATGGGAAATGGTTCTTTCTAGTGATTTCACATAAAGCCGATGAGAAATGGTTCTGGCTAGTGACATTGTGTTGATGGGAAATGGTTCCGGCGAGAGATTGATCATGTGACTTGAAATATTTGGTGCTTATGCATGATTTTCTTGATACTTGAAATTGATGTACTTGTTGCGTGTGATTGAACTATTTGAATTTGAGGTTTACTGAATTGATCTCTTTAATTGTTTTATTGTGGCTACTAGACTATGAATATTTTGCCTTGTGAGTCATGTATTATAGAATTGTTAGGTTAGGATGATTTTTGTGCAGGTTGTATTTTGAGGAGGTTCTGTTGGAGAGTCAAGGATATTCGTTTTCTAGATATTTGACTTTTTTATTAGGTTGTTTTTTGGGTATCGTATTGTTGGTATTCACCCCTTCTTTCTACACTTGTGTAGATTCGAGCGCAGACTTGTGAAAGATTGAGAGAGATAGCTCCTTCTTATCATGACAGGTCCTCTTTTCCTTTTTAAGGTTTGTTATATTTGAGAAACGATGATTGATACTTGTAGTTATCTTTCAAAATTTAGTACTTTTATTAATGGATTGTACACTTGAAAAATCATGTTTTGGAGTATTGTTTTGAATGAATAAGTTTGTTGTCTTGTGTTGGTCCGTTTTATTGTATTTTTACTTTTAATTTCGTTTTCATTGGGTTGATGCCTTGTCTGGTGGGAACATAAAAGTATCATCACTTCCATTTTCAGGTCGTGACAAAATGGTATCAGAGCTCAGGTTCATAGGTCTCGTGTGTACAAGTCAAGTATAAGTAGAGTCTTGATGATCGGTATGGAGACATTTGTATCTTAAAAAGTCTATAAAGATTGTTAGGAAACTTTCTTTTATTCATCATTTCTTATCGTGCATGGTTACCTTCACTAGTGCTGAGTTGCCACATGTTGTTTTGGCAAATGTAGAGGGCTAGAGCTGTTGTTTCCGATGGTAAAGTGGAGGCAGTCCCCGAGGCTGTTGGTGAGACCCCAACTAGGGGTAGATGTAGGACCCGAGATAGAGGTCATGCTCTTAAAGTCGCACCACGTAGAGGTCGTATCTATAGAGCGACACCATCCAGAGAAAGGGCTAGAGAGGCTTCTCTTGAGAAACAAGTTGAGGTTGTTGAGGACCAGGTTCCTCATATGAGTTTGGAGCTTCATTTTTTCAATAGATTTATTTGAGGATTATTGATATGTTAGAGAACCTTTCTTCAAGAGCGTAGACCCCAGGTCATTAGGAAACTCCAAGTGCTCATGTTCAGGTGGGCAAGCCACAAGTAGTTCCCGCATTGATTGTTGGTGCATAGATTGCTCCTATGGTTATTGCTCATAATTTCTTGACCTTTTTCCATAAGATACGTAAGGTGGTGGGTATGGTGGATGCCTTTAGTGTTCGATTTGTTGCACTTCAACTTTGTGGTCGATTTTAGAGAGTGGTGGAGGACTTTTTTGAGGTTTTGAGTAGTTGTATCTCCTCTGATGGAGTAGGATGTGTTTTGCAGTGCTTTCCAAGAACACTTCATTCCTTGGAGCATGAGAGAGGAGAATCATTTGAGATTCGAGATCTTGGTCCACGGAAGTTTGTCTATGACCGAGTATGAGGTCCATTTCTGTGAGATTTCTAGGCATACTTTGACTATTATTCTAGATAAGGCTGAGAGAGTTCATTGGTTTGTGAGAGTCTTGACTTTCTTTGTCAAGCCTTGTGTGTTCAGGGTAGTTAGGGAGAGGGCTTCCTTTAGGTCCATTGTGAGCACTGCTAAGTAGGCGGAGTTGATGGTCTTAGAGGAGTTTGGGGAGCCAAAGAGGGCTCATTCTTCTGGTTAGTTTTCTGTTCATCTACAGGCAGAGGTTCACATAGAGGTAATGGTTTATTTCAACGTCGTGGGCCAGTTCATGCTTTTATGCTAATAGCGGGGAGTTGGTAACCAACCAGAGGATCTTATGGTTTTAGCCGAGGTGGTCATGGTAGTTCGTCTAATTCATAGTAGTAGATATTTGTGCCGAGATCTTGTTAGACTTTTGGTGATCCAGATCATTTGATGTGATGGTGTCCTCTACAAACGCATTCAGGACCTCGACGTTCTTTTTCGGTTGCTCTGGCTAGGGATCCAACGCCTTCAACTAGGGGATGAGGTAGAGCTCAGGACATGAGAGGTTGCAGGACTTCTGGTAAAGGTACTCCACCTTCGTAGGGTGGAAGTAGAGGTTCTATTCAAGCTATGGGTGGCTGAGATGGTAAATGTTATTCTTTTCCAAAAAGGCCTGAGGTTGAGATTTTTGATGTTGTGATCACAAATATCGTCCTAGTTTTCTATGTATTGTTTGATTCAGGATCTACTTTCTCATATGTGCCTACCTATTTTGTTGCTACACTAGTAGGTAGGGGTGTTCGTGGTTCGATTTGGATCGGTTATTGGTAAAAAACAAAATTAAATGAATCTAGTTGGTTTTTTAAATTTCTAAAACCAAACCAAACCAAATGAAAAATATAACCATCGGTTTGGTTGTTGATGGTTTGGTTTGTTTTTTTCTGATTTTTTCGGTTTAAAAGTAATAATTTTTTGAGAACATATGTATCTTGATAAAAAAACATCTAGTAGATGAATAATCGCTACCAAAAAATGGTGTCTAGGTACGGTTTATTAGCCACAGTTCTAAAAATCGTGATAAAATTAATGGGAAGTGTCGAGATTTCCTATGAAAAAAAAGAACATCGCTGAAATAACGTGGGAAAATTAGTCGGGTAGTATAATTTCATTCCCTCACTTTTTATTTCATTTGCCCCCATTTCTTTTTAACCAAAATTAGAAAAAAAACTCTTTTTCATCAAGAATCACCTAAATCTACTTCACCCAAAACCCTACTTCATACAAAATCAAACAAATCTGTTTTTATCCAAAAATTTCTTCACCCAAAATTAGCTTCATCAAAAATCACATTAATTATTGCTTCACAAAATCATTGCTTCACTCCAAATTTTTTTGAATGGTTCGAACAATGAAAAATTGTAGCCTTGCTTTGTATTAGTAACGGAAATGGTAAATTCACTTTTTCATATAACATATTTTTGTTATCCAAGAGTTTCAAGTCAATATTTTGTTCAATATTCAATGGTTCTTTTGAGCATTTTTGTTGTACAAAAATTTAAAAAATCTCGGGCAAAGAAACTGTTTGGGAAGCCGAATTCTCCCTTATGCATGAATACAAAAGAAAATTGATGTTATGTAATCTCTACAATTTCTATAACTTTTGATGTTTTATTGTACAAATTTCTAACTCTTTTTGTTTTGAATATTTTTACTAATTTAGGTTTCTTGATGGTTAATTTTCAAATTTTGCTCTGTTATGACTTGGCCAGTAAAGGAGATTAGTTTTCTGAAGCTCCACTAAGGTAAATAAACGTTAATTTTTCAATGTTTTATTGAAAATCAGCTTGCCAAGTATAGAAATACTTTGAATATAATTAAGAGTTTTAAAGCCTCAGATTTCTCGATCTATTGAGTAGGTGACACCAACTAATATTGGTTGTATAATGTATGATTGTCTTTTGGAAAATACTTCAGAAAATTTTGAAATACATTAATGTATAAGTGTTTTCCGTTGGCCTAACTGCTTGCAGTTTTACGTCTAAAATGATTTAATCGTATAAAACATTAGCTTCCTTATCTAATAGTAATTTTTTCCTTAAAAAATTACTTTATATTCATTATAGCATTTTATCTGTTGACTTGGTAGGTTATTTTCATTCCTTCATTTCCATCACACCCTCACATTTAAGGATGGACATATCTGTTTACGTTTCCTCATTTGATCTTAATTGCATCCTATAATGCAATAGTATAAATTATCAATGTGACACTTGAATACACAAGGATAAAAAATGTGTACATCTTATAACAATATAACATGAGATGAGTGAGAAGCATTTTCTCGTATTTCCACAGCATGACCATTTTACAACAATATCTTGAATTGGTACGACTATGGAGTTGCAATTGTGTTAACTGTAATGTTGTTCCCATATTTCATCCTCGATTAAGGTTCTCTGTGTACGTAGTATGTTGCTTATCAATGCAAGTTGAGTAAATATTAAATCTAACCTAGATATAGTTATTTTGATTTGGCTCTATAAACTTATATTGCATGTTTTGTTTGTGTATGTCTGTGAAGTGTCATCTCATGTTTGTGGAAATGGAGATGAAAATAAGTTCTTAGCGTTTAACATCTTGTTTGATACTCTAACGCTTAAATTTGAGCCTTTTGATCAAATCTACTTGTTAAAACAATGAGATGAATTCAGGAGTATACCACTTGAGTACCATCTATGTTGTCAATTCTTAGAATTGGTCGCTAGAGCTTTCTAGTTATTTGAGAAATTTGTGTTATGTCTCTAACATATGAACTGATTGTGTGTGCTCTGCTATAATTCTAATCTTTTTTATTTACTGGTTTGCAGTTCTTGGGAGATTAATTTTAGCTAAATGAATTTATTACAGATCGTTTCTCATCATACCATTCGGTGTTCAAGTATCATGCAAATAATTTCATCAAGGTATAATGCTTATCAATTGTGTTGCATATCGTTTGGCATCTCACCAGAAAATTATTATTTTGGTGTTTTTAGTCTTTGATAAAAATAAATACATCTATAATTTAGCTCTCTGAAATGGTTTTACCAATATCTTCCACTCATTTCATGGGACTGATGAGAACAAAAAGTGTCATCTCCTTCCAAATTGAGAAAATTGGCGTATGCCTATCTTATAAAAAAATATATGTCTGCTTATATCTTTTTTTTCTCATTTATTCTAAATGTATATATGATACTACCTCTTGACATCTGTTAAACTGTTGATCTTAGATATCTCTGTGGAACTTATTGAGTATTGATATTGGGCATATATATATGTCCATAATGTTAAGTATGTCCACATTTATGCCTAGTTTGTAGTCAATATATATGTGTTTAGAGTCATATCGAGTCATTTGTGCAAACCAGCATGATTAGTTCTGTTGGAAAGCTTAACGGGTGAAACATACACAAAAAAGGACAAACAAAGCAATCTGAAGATTCAAGTCAAAAGAGAGCAAGGAAGAAGCTGAAGAAAATGCTCTAAGGCATTTGTATGATGGCCCAACATCAAGGAGAGAAATGCACAATTAGGTTTGCAAAAATTAAATCGAGATAGGACACCTCGTGATGCCTCTGCGTTGTGCAGAAGCAGAAAAGTTTTTGGACAACAATCTGGAAGGTGTTGTGCGCTTGAGGCCCAGAATTGGACGTTTCGTCTTTTCGTATATATAGGATTTTATTTTGTTTTATTAATTATTCTTTTTTTTTTGGGGGGGGGGGGGGTTAAAGAACGACGATTTTGGAGACAATTTTCTGGAGTTTTTAGCATTCATTATTAGACTCTTCTCTTTTCAATCGTTTAATGAATCAAACACATTGTATGATTGAATCTTGTATTATGAGTAGCTAAATATCCTAGTTCTAGGGCTGTGGCTACAAGATAAATGTATTATTTTGAGTTTGATTTTGGGTTTATTATTCACTATCACATGAACCTCTCTTAAGTTATTATTTTTGTATTTCATGCTTGATCACCATATAAATAAGTCTATTGTCCGAATTGAACTTGGGAGAGGAATAAGAGGATATAACGTGGGGCATAGGGAGCTTGTTGAACTCTAAATAACTAGGGTTGATTCGTTTCTAGGATAGGGATATATCTAGAGACCTTGCTTGAGTCACCATAGATGAAGATAACTTAATGCTCAGTATTTAATCATTTTATCCCGCTCAACGATGTAGTTAGAGTGTTAGGTGTTATAGGCGATTAGAGTTTGGGATACCATGATCATACATCTGACCCTATGATTCAGTGATTCAATAGTTAATAATTACCCATTGAAATGATATTGATTGCATGATTCCTGATAAAAGTTGTAGCCTAGAATATTTCCCAAATCAATGTTTGAAACCCGTGAAATTGAATATCATATTAGTTACATTTCATTTTAAGTTATAAGTAGATGATAAATAACTCTTGAAATATGAAAATTACATGTATGTGAAACTGCAAGTTAGGAGAATTGAGTAGTTTTAATCGTAAGTCCATGTGGGTACGAAACCCGGCTCTCACAAAGAGCCACTTTACTACTTGTACGATCACCTGCACTTGCGTGTGTGATTTGACCGCAACAAGTATGTGTTGGGTTCTTGGTGATATTTCTTTGTCCGTTTGACATACCTTTTCATTGTTTATGATATCCGACAAATTTTACGCCTTTAATGTACAATTATTCAACTGTGTAAATGTGTGTCTACATCCCGTTGCAGCTGATTTTTTCAATTAGGAGGCACCTCAACATTGATTAACTTGTGTAATCCCATGTTCTTTGTAATCCATGTATCCACTTTTATATGAAAAATAAAACATCATATTTAGTTAATAAAGAGTTTCCCTGCGACAAAACTATATATTTAAATTAGTTTATCTAATTGTTGTCATAAGTAAAGAATCTACATGTGTTGTATGATTGGGTTTATCACTGTTGTGAGGTCTATCTTGTTGCATCATTGCTTTCGAATCGTTCAGAAAAATTGTTGAGCTTAAGGCAAATGAAGTAAAACATACTCTGAAAGAGATATCATAAGCATTGGTGCTTTAAATATTTATGGATCCCAATGTATATTTAGTTCCTTCAATAAGCACCTTAGATTCTCGTTGAATTGATATCTGGCCAGTTAATAAAAAAGACCATCTTGAGCATATGATTTGGTATTATGGTCAATGTATTAGTGGATGCCTATCAAATATTGCATTGTTTGCAGGGTATTTCTAGGAAAAAATGTAAATTTTTTAATTAGAAAACTGTAATTAGCCACGGTTGAACTGTGGTAAATATATATTATGAACATTATCAGTGGTTATATTTCGCCACGATCAACCGTGGCTATTTCACATCAAATCATGGCTAACAAAATGTTACCATGGACGCCTAAACTGTGGCTAATTTTCCGCGACGCCTGTTATAGGCACACCATCAATCGTGGCTAAATGATCGTGTCAAAGTAGTGTTAGCCACAATTCTGTTACTGTTTAGCCACAATTTTGCATGTTGCTAAAACACATGTGAAACCACATAAAAATCAATCAATTAAGCAATACTATTATACTAGAGTTATCATTACACGATCAAAGTTATTAAATTAAGAGAAAGTGTGTAACTATCTTATGAAAGGTTGGTAGGTAATAAATTTTGATGGAATTGGACTTAGTATTGTAATCGGGCTAAAATTTAAGTGTTAGACTTGAGAAAATTGTAAAGTTAAAGACTTCCGTTACTTAAAATTTAACAAAATATTTATATTTATTTATAAATAATATATAAATAATTATAAAGTTTATATATCTAGTTATCGGTTCGGTTTGGTTATTTTTGCAGTTATTTTTTAGTAAAACCACAACCAAACCAAATAGTATCGGTTTTCAAAATTTAAAATTAAACCTAAACAAATCAAACCAAATATCAATTTTTTAAATCGGTTTGGTTTTTGATTGCGGTTCCATTTGATTTTTTTTAACCATAACCACGAATAGCCCTACTAGTGGGTGAACCCTTTAGTGGTGGATCAAGTGTATCAATCATGTCTTGTTTCTTTGGATGGATATGATATTTGGGTAGAATCAATCATTTTGGGGATGATAGACTTTGATATTATCTTGAGTATGAATTTACTTGCTTTCATCATGCTATTGTTGATAATTAAGCTAAGATTGTCATTTTAGCGTGCCGGGTGTTCCAAGAGTTGAGTGGACGGGTGTTAGTAGTTCTTACCCTAACGAGGTAATCTCCTTCCTTAGAGCTCAGATATTGGTTGATAAAGTGTTTTTTCCAACTTGGCGTTCATTCGGGGTACTAGTGTTTAGCCACCTCTCATGGATTATGTGCCCATTGTTTGAGAGTTTGTAAATGTTTTTCATACTTATCTTCCAGGTGTTCCCTGGATAGGGATATTGATTTTGCTATTGACTTGGAATTGGGCACCAAGCCCATCTCTATTGCTCCATATTGCATGCCTCTAGCCGAATTGAAGGAATTGAAAGATCAGTTGCAGGATTTGTTCAGTAAGGGATTCATTCGCCCTAGTGTTTCTCCGTGGGGTGCTCCTGTGTTGTTTGTGAGGAAGAAAGATGGATCCATGAGGATGTGTATTGATTTTCATCTTCATCGTATTAATGATTTGTTTGATCAGTTTCAAGGTGCATCTCTATTTTCTAATAGTGATTTGAAATCTGGTTACCATTCAACTGAAGTTTTGGGCATCAGATACCCTAAGACAGCCTTCAGGACTAGTTGTGAGCATTGTGAGTTTCTTGTGATGTCTTTCGGTTTGACTTACGCCCCTACAACATTCATGGAGCTGAGGAGTGTTTTGGCCTTATTTAGATTCGTGTCATAGTGTTCATTGATGACATCTTTGGTGTACTCCAAGATTGAGGAGGACCACGTTCGACATTTGAGAATTGTACTTCAAAGATTGAGGCAAGAAAAGATTTACGCCAAGTTCTCGAATTGTGAGTTTTGGCTTGATTCTGTTGTATTTTTGGGACACACGGTGTCCAAGGAGGATATTCGGATGGATCCAACCAAGATTGAGGCAGTGAAGGGTTGGCCAGACCCACATTGATTACTAAGATCTGGATTTTGTGGGACTTGCGTGTTGTAACCGACGATTTTGTGTAGTGCTTCTCTACTATTGCATCTCCCTTGACTAGATTGACTCGTAAGATTGTGAGTTTCCAGTGGTCGGACGATTGTGAAGAGAGGTCTCAAAAGCTCAATACTTTGTTGACGTCGACTCCTGTTTTGGCTTACCCGAGGGATTTCAACATTTATTGTGATGCTTCTGGAGTCGGGTCAGGTGGTGTTTTGATGAAGAAGGATAAATTAAAGACCTATGAGAGGAACAACCCTACCCATGATTTAGAATTGACAGTTGCAATGTTTGTGCTTAAGCTATGGCAACACATGTGGAGTTTATAGTGAGCTTCTCACGGATCATCGTTATCTTCAGTATATATTCAGGCAGAGCTACTGAACGACTATAATATTACTTTTGTATCATCCAAGGAAGGCCAATATGGTGGCCAATGTTTTGAGTAGGAAGACTTCTAGCATGTGAAGTCTTGCCGCTATTAGTGTGGAGGAGAGACCATTGACTAGAGATGTCCAGAGGTTAGCCCACAATCTCGTCCGGTTGCAGATCTCCAAGGGTACAGGTGGTTTGATTACTTTTATTGAAACTTGTTCTTCCAGCACATTCGCGAGCACCAGTCTAATGATGAGAAACTATATCTCATTCTTCTGACGATGTCTTGCGGATTGGAGGCGGGATTTATATGCCCAAGTTGGCGAGTTGGTTAGACTGATTCTTGTGGAGGGTTCCTGATATTCCATCCATCGGAGTGCGGCAAAGATGTATCATGACCTGAGTCAGCCCCATTGGTGGTGTGGTATGAAGAGGGATATTGTAGATTTTGTTTCGAAGTGGTCATAGTTTCACTTTGGAATAAAATTCACAAATAGAACTTCTCAGCTCCTATAATTGAAAAATAGTCGCTACAATGGTATTTCAACTGAAAAGTGATCAACAACCATCATTTCGAGGCCTTACAATCTAACAAATAGACACCATACAGTTCTGTAGAACAATAAGGCAAAACATGCTATACATAAAGCAACAAATGATATTCTGATATCTCTATCGTATACACCATTTTCCTATTTGTTCTGGTAGCAGCTTGGGAGCAGAACACTTCTCCACTTACAGAGGTTTGAATTCTTCCAATATCTTTACCTTCGGCGAACATCTGGGGTGGCCACAGCCTCTGATTTTGGTTCACCGTCTGCCAGTCTCGTGCTTGAACAGTTGATAACATTGCACAAGAGATCGAAACATGGAACCAGCCAAGATGAAAAATTACAGCATGACTTGGTAAAGTTCCTGATAATATTCTCTGCTATCCTGTTGCGACGGTAATCGATGTTGAAGCCTAGATTCGAGACATGAAATAATCTGACATTCAAAAGACTTCCTTAGATTATTAACTCAAAGCAAACTCTAACCAAAAAGTTAACAAAGTTCAAGTACTTCCACATAGGCATTAACAATCTAATTATAAATGTGTATGAACGTATAACACTTGTACATGTAAAGACCTTGACAATAAATAAATAAATAAATAAATAAATAAATAAACAGCACAAATACACTTTTACAACATGAAGCATTCAAATATAAACGAAGAAAGAGCACAAATAATACTTGAAAGAAATATCTGGTTCAACTCGAAGAGTAAACATCAAAGTCTAAGAGTTGGCTAAAAGGACTCAACAGGTGACAAATGTGATGGGCTTAGATTTTTTAGTTCTTTGTTTGCGAGTGGGGGAATGAAAGAGGGGAAGGTTCCTGGAGCTCTCCAGGTTCAACCATTTAAGAATATAGAAAGAAGGCTAATAAAGCATTTGAGTATACATGCTCGAGACTTCAGAGTACAAACTCAAGGCACCAGCAATTTACACAACACGAAGGTAAAATCACAAGCAATAAGTTTAGTGCGTTCTCATGATCTAGTAAAGTAGAATTCCGCAACATATGTTCCTACCCCATGTGACAAAACCAGCCTAATTAAACTGCCTTCCACACTGAAAATAGTAGGATGTTCCATTGAAAGGTAATAGTAAGTTTGTAACAACAAAATGTACAAGCTATGAAGCTAATATCAAAAGTCTTGTGACACACACAAAGACAGAATGGTTTCAAAGAACAACAGAGCAATCACACTCGGTAACCGTCACAAATTTCTTACCAGCAAATTCAATTATAAGACACTTCTCATTTTTAGACTGGTGAAATGGAGCATAAGCATTTTTTGAGATCGACCAGCACAACCAAGAAACTGATATACACATACACCTTTGTCAAGCCTGCAACAGGAAATATAGGTGTCAAGCCTGCAACAGGAAATATAGAAAGTGATAAAAGTGAAAGCTCTATTTCCTGAATTTATTTCTCAGGCAGACAAATAAAAAAGGTAATGGATAAATTATCTAATAGTTTGAAATGGTAAAAAAATGAGCATGTCTCTGCCTCACAGAAGACAAACATATCAATTAATTTTAGTCAACTTAGCTTACTTTTAAAGGAATGACTTGTTAGACCTTAAAACTAACAAATATATACTCCTCATTCCAAAAGAAAAATTGTTGCAGTGATTTGAAAGGATTTAAAAAATTTTATTTTACTTGCATCAAATGGCAATTATGTGACTACAACACTAAACAAAAGTAAATATGCAAGAGAATGAAATGATTACCTCCGTAAAAATCTCTGTTCCATTCCCAGTGTATTTTGGTGCTTGAAGACACGAAGTGATTTAGAAAGATTCTTCTTTATTGATGGTGATTGGTCATGGTATCCATAGGTCGTAGTCATGCTTCTTTTTCGGCCAAATCCTGATTTTGTTTTGCAAATTGATGAGTTCTTAACTTTAATCAATGAATTGGTAGTGAACCAAAATCAAGTTCAAATTTGAAAGACCTTTCTTTATTTTCAGGCCAAGAACAGGGAAGAGTGAATTCCAGAAAAAGAACGACTGTGAGGATTCATCAATCACAGTACAGTACAACAGCTTGAAAAGAACAAATTACATTTCTTGCAGCAGCTACAGCATAATGATGCCAACCTTAAAAGGTTTAAATTTCTCTGCAGAACTATGGGCGTATATTACCAGTAATCCCCACATGAACAAACACCATTCTTGAAGTGATGAAAGCGATTGGAGTCCCTTACAATAATCTCTCTCTCTGTAATCTTAGAAATTAGTTTAGTTACATTGTGGCAGTCGCCACAAACCCGTAAATTTTTATAGATCCGTAAAGGACTTTTAAGAGGAGTGCTAAGAATTCCATAAGCAATAGCCAATCTCTCACTATGACTGGTAAGGATCTGTTCCTTCTCGTCCTCCTCGACATCTTGTAATACAAAGGTATAATCTGGAGTATAACCTAAGGTCTTGATCTTAGCAGTTAAAATACCTAATTCCTCATATATCTCGTGGCATTGTGGATGAGACTGGTTTCCTGTATAAAATACTTCAATCTTATTGTTTAGGTCAATTGAGCTCCATCCTGGAGTCTTCTTCAACCCCTTGTCTCTAGCCAATGATCTCACTTCATTCACCCCCTCCCAGCTCCCATAATTAGCATAGATGTTGGACAGCACTACATAGTAGCCAACATTCTCTGGATCAACTTCAAACAAATTATCGGAAGCCAATTTACCCAGCTCAACATTTCCATGTACTCTACATGCACCAAGAAGAGCACCCCAAACTGAAGCATCCGGTTGCAAAGGCATGTTTTTTATAAATTGGTATGCTGTTTCTAGGCCCCCAGCCCTGCCAAGCAGATCAGCCATGCAGCCATAGTGCTTTAGACCAGGTTTAATGCCAAACTCTTGCTCCATCATATGAAAGCAAGTTTTACCCTCATCAACTAAGCCTGAATGGCTACAAGCAGCCAATAGAGATAAAAATGTTACATGATCTGGTTTAATACCTGCATTCAGCATATCATTAAACAGTTTCAGAGAAACCCTACCATTTCCATGAATACCATGACATGATATTATGGCATTCCAAGGGACTGAACTCATTCTAGGCACCTCATGAAACAATAACATGGCTTCATCCAGTTTTCCACATTTTCCATAAAGGTCAATGAGGGACGTACTAACAAAGACGTCCAAATTAAGAGCTACTTTGAAAACATGCCCATGAGTCCTTGTTCCTTCTTGCAGTGCCCCTAGATGAGCATAAGCTGGCAAAATGCTCACCCAAGTTCCTTGGTTTGGTTCTATGTCGTTGCACTCTTTCAGCATGTTGTAAATTTCAATAGCCTCACTTGCAAGTCCATTTTGAGCATAACCTGTGATCATTGAGTTCCATGACACTACATCCTTAATAGGGATCTCGTCAAAAACCTTACGACTACAATGAATAAGACCCAACTTCGCGTACATATCCACAACAGCATTACCCATAATAACATCTACCTGAATCCAAGATCTCCTTAATACAAATCCATGAACCGATCTGCAAGAACGAAAACTTTTGGTTTGAGCAATACTAGAAGCTAAGCTCACCAATGTCAACAAGTCAGGCTGAACCCCATTTATCATCATCTCTTGAAAGTACTTCAGTGCTTTTTCGGGAACATTATTCTGCTCGTATGCAGCAATTAAAGAGTTCCATGATACTAAATCTCTCACTACCATCATACCATCAAATACTTTTTGTGCATAACTTAGCTCACCAAATCTGGCATACATGTTTATTAAAGCATTCGACACAAAGACATCTAATTCTAGGCCATGCTTTATAACATACAAGTGAATTGACATTCCATGCACAATATCACCAAGCTGTGCACATGTAGGAAGTACTACTGCAATAGTCACTGTATCCATTTTTATACCCTCTAATCTCATCTCATCCAACAAGCTCAATGCCTCTGTAGCATTTCCATTCTGACAAAACCCAGATATCATAGCATTCCAACAACCCATATCTCGATAAGGCATGTCCTTAAAAATTCTAAAGGCAATACCAGAAGATTGGAAACGGCAATACATATGCACCAAGGAGGCAGCTACAAACACATCCCACTCTAACCCAAGTTTTGAAGCCCAGCAGTGTATCCTTACACCATCAATTATACTATTACAAGCTTTCAACACTGGAGGAAAAGTGTAAAAGTCAGGCTTAACATCAGCTGTGGACAACATTTCATTCAAACAATTCAGGGATTCCCAGAAATGGCCATTACGAACATAAGACGATATCATAGAATTCCAAGTATAAGCATCCTTATTCTCTATCATGCAGAAAGTCTTCTGTGACAAAGAAACATCACCCAAGTGAGCATAAAGATTCACAAGTCTAGTGCCAATAAAGATACTCTGAGCCTTCCCTGACACAATGAGAAGGGCATGAAGGCACTTCAAAATGTAGATTTTGGTACAGGAGTGGAGTAAATGCTCAAAATCGAACTCTTTTTTCTTGCTTGCAACACCATTTGATAATACCTCATTGTAACTTCCACTTGAGTATAACTTGCACCAGAAAGAGGAGAATGACAGAGATTTTGTGGAACGCCAGCCTTTGAAGGCCAATAATAATCTGCAAAGACACAACAGAAAATGAAATCAATATGCAGACCAAAGATTACATGTTAGAAGAAATAATCATATCAATAAAATGCCACAACAATGTTAAGAACATAAAGGGAATTTAAAGCCACCACTGATCCTAGGATAATTGATAAGTAATTGAAGTGTAAGTTCCTCAAGATAACATGTGGAATTACTCACAGTACAGATAGAGAATACATGGAAGTGAATGTTTATGTAGTGGATTTTGAGGATAGGTTATCTAGTTGTACATCAGATGGTTCTGCATACCCTCTTTCAAAAGTTGGACCTATCAAGTTAAATCCTACATCCAGGTCGAACAAATTACCTAGATTAATAAAACTTGAGAGGGTGAAATTATTCTTGGGTATAAATGATACATGTAAAATAGGTTGTTGACCTTTGAATGACTTAAATATTTGCTAACAAAAGCATCAGAATATCCTTCTATGATCCCTACTTTATCCTAACGGATGTGTACGCCTTAAATAGCTTTCAAGAGGACTCATATGATGGGCAATCTACACATTCCTATCAACCTTCCCACTTTCCAAATCTTGGGACATGATCAGAACTTAAATGAAAAAGGTGAATAATCTTAGGCTCATTTTGCCTTCTTGAGTCAGATGACCATTTCCAACTATCAAGACATGCATTTAAGCACATCAACCAATTCATCCTTTTGTCACAACTTGTTCATTCATAATCCTTGAGATTCTTTTACTCACAGTACACTAAACACTCATCAACTCCAACGGTTGAGAAGGTCTAGCAATATTCAAGTTCCAATTATTTTTATATGTGCAAGTATACCGATGAGATTGAACCTGCCTGTTCTTTGGAGTATGTGGCAATTCTAAAATTGGTTTAGGTGAGGAAATGGAAAAGGAATGGACAGATTTTATAACGACTTGCATTGTAAGATATACACAATTCTTTTTCTTTTTTTTTATAAAGGATATACACAATTCTTCCGCTCAATCATGTGCAAGATAGACCCCCCTGACCTTTTCATTAAGGAAATTAGAAGTCTCTGTTCCGCTAATGTTGATGTTATGTTAAACATTTGATTAAAGACTTAATTATCCTCTTCTTTGCACGCTTATTTCTACTTTCCAATGAATAGATCTGACGTAGTCATAAAAGAAACATAACCAGCATTTCTTGTTTGATTTTGTTTATTTAGTTTAGTTTGTATCTAATCTATCATAGAGACTTACTGTTTCACGAGTTATAAATTATAGAGCTCCCTATTCTGTAGATATAACCCGTATATTCTTTTGAGGACATATCACTTCGCAAATTGAATTGAGGTTATCACAAGCTTCCTCTTGCCTTTCTCTCATCTACTTCTTCCTCTTTTGCCATCTCTTACCCTTGATTTTTTTCTCTCCTTTACTCTACTATGCTTTTCTCTCATTCTCTCTATCACTCTCTCCCTCTCTCATTATTTCACTCCCTTCTCCCTCTGTATTTTTCTTTTTTCTCTCCTTTCTCTTTTCTTCCCATGCCTTTATCCATTCTCCATTTTATCACTACAGTAATATCCATTTCGGGAAAATGCATAACTACCCCTCAACCTATGCCTGAAATCCCAGAAACACACTTATACAATACTAAGGTCCGATTACCCCCCTGAACTTATTTTATAAGTAATTTTCTACCCTTTTTTGGCCTACGTGGCACTAGTTTGAGAAAAAAAATCAGCCAACGTTGGACCCACAAGATAGTGTCACGTAGGCCAAAAAAGGGCTAGAAAATTATTAATAAATAAGTTCAGGGGTAATAGGACTTAGTATAGTATAAGTGTGTCTCTGAGATTTCGGGCATAGGTTGAGGGGGTACTTGTGCATTGTCCCTATTTATTTCGCCTAGCTCATCAAGTAACTCTTACACAAAGAAAAGTTTGACATTATTAACACAAATTATCATCACAGACTGGCATAGCAGCTTATGTACTTCGTTAGTTGGGTGTGAGCATCAATTCGAATTACACTTTTACAAGGAATATATTGTGTCATTTTATGTTGATATTAAAGATGTTTAACTTTAATGAAGCACACCACTGTGCTTGCAGCAGCTTGAGGGTTCATTACCCTTATCTAGACAGTGTCATAAGGTAGCTATTTAGAAAGTTAAAAATAATCTAGGATGACCTACCACCTGCCACCATAACATAGAAAAGTTAGCAAATTCTACATCTCAAATTGATTGAGGTTGGATCACCATGGGGTATAAGACTTTTTGTAATTGGTATCACTACCTATGGATGAAGCAAGTTGTATCACATGAGTGAAATTTATGCCTCTTTAGATCGACCTACAACCATGTGATTTGAGCTAAAATAGTTCCTTCAAACCAAGAAAACAGCAGGTTGGCAATACTTGTGATCTTACTTCATTTGAAGTTGTCCTATCAATTGTATCACATACAACAACTGTTGTTTGTGATATTAATATTCCACCTGTTAGTTAGAAAAGTATCAGAAATAGGAACAAGAATAATATATACCATGCTACTTAGAATAGTAATAGGAATAGGAATAGAAATAGTATATAGAATTTTACTTAGAAAAGAATTGCATTATAGTGTCCTAGTGGGAAAAGGATTCTTGATGTAAAGGCAATAAATAGATTCTCAACGGAATAATGTAGGGAACAATTTAGTAATATTCTTTTCCTATATTTCTCACATGGTATCAGAGCTCTTACGATCTTGGTAGAAAATCAAGAAAAAGATTCCGCCGCTGGCGAACGGCTATGACTCAGATATGCCACCTGTCTTGCCATTGGTTATGTTAACGAAAGTAGGGCCAATGATATATGCATGAACACCATATTCAGGGGAAGAAAACTTAGCCAAAAGGTCACGCATCAACTTTCTATAACTTTCTAGGGTGGTTTTTGTGTCAACTCCGTACCAGCCAATGTTTGTGTAAGCATCGTGCCATCTTTCCGGCGACTATTTTCACATATCTGATTTGTATAGCACCGTGTAATCATTCTAGTGACTACTTTCATGTATCTAATTTTTGTAGCACTATGCCATCTTTTTGGTAACTATTTTTTTATACTTACTTTGTGTAGTAACATGTCATCTTTTCGGTGACTATTTTTTCATGTTTAATTTTTGTAGCACTGTGCCATCCTTCCAGTGACTACTCTCTCATATCTAATTTTTGTAGAATCGTTCCATCATTCCAGTGACTATTTACTTTTGTGTAGCATCGTGCCATATTTTCGGTGACTACTTTTTTATATTTAATTTGTGTAGCACTGTGCCATCTTTTTGGTGATTACTTTTTTATATTTAATTTAGGTCAAACCCAACGGTGGTCCCCTAAAGTTGGCATCAATTTTCACTTAGACCCCTTAAGTAAGCTTTATTAATTTTAAACACCTCATGTGGGGGTTTGTTGTGTCATTTTGGCACTTTTTTTCTATTCGATTGTGCAGGTCACTCTATGGTCTGAAACGTTCTTCTCAAGCTTGGTTTGGGAAGTCGGGAGATATTGTTACAGAATTTGTGCGTCGAGTGATCAACTTGCAGATATCTTCCCCAAGTCTTTTTTTTAAAAAAAAAACTAGTAAGGTTGAATTCTACAGCATTAAGGGTATGTTGGCTACCTCCAAAAAGGAATAATAACAAATTTCCTATCAAATTTATAATCTGGTCTATATCATCTATACAAAGTTGTTTACACCAAAAAAGTAGAGATACTATACAATTCCATTAACTTTGTGGATGAAATTGGATCTATCTTCAAAACATCTTCCATTTCTTTCTTTCCAGACCAACCACCATACACATGATGATATTAGCTTTCACCATCTCTTTTGACTCTTACTGCCTCCCCTCCTAATCCAATAGCTCAACAAATCTGATGTGTGTTCTGGCATTGTCCAGTTCAAGCTTGTGATGTTGAGAAACAAGTTCCAAATTTGAGCAGTAAACTATGCAGGAAGAGATGGTTATTTGTTTCCCCTGTCAAGTTGCACAAAAACACCTAGGAACCAATTGTCTGCCTTTCTTTTGTAGAACGTGTTCTCTTAAACATGCTCTCTTTATCACTAACCAAGTGAAACACTTTACTTTTGTAGGAAAATCACTCTTCCAAAAGTAGTTCCAATTATATTTTGGGGCCCCTGTCATCCCCATTAGTCCTCTTTTGTGGACATTGTTGACTGAGAAGACTCCATCCTTGCTATGTTTCCACAGGATATTTTTTGTTGTTGTTGTTGTAGTTATAATCATTTCAGCTAGTTTTTCCATTAGCGCTGTCACCCTCTCCATCTCCCAGTCCAAGTCCCTCATCGATCCTCATTTCAATTACATTTGTAACAAGCTAGGTATATATGATTTGTATGCACCAGCTTGAGGGAGAGTGTTACAATTGGAATAAGAACAAGAATAATATATACCATCCCACTTAGAATAGTAATAGGAATAGAAATGGTATAAAGAATCCTACTTCGAAAAGAATTGTATTGTAGTGTCCTAGTTGGAAAAGGAGTCTACTGTGGTGTCTATAAATAGGGTCTAGTGTAATAATGTAGAGTGAACAATTCAATAATATTTTTCTCTATATTTCTCACACCACCTATTTACTTAAACTCACTACATGTCCTCTCACAGGTGAGAGAGCTTTTTGCTCCATTAGCACTTCCAAAAAGGATTTCTCTAGATGCAATTTAAGCTGCAATCAAGTAACTTAGCTCACTTGTTTGTTTACGCTTGCCATCATCTACATGTAGGCCCAGTGTTTTAGACGGCGAGAGGCGACAAGGGCCTGCCTCACCACGCGGCGAGGTGAGCGGCGAGGCACTCGCCTTTTTTAATCGAGGCGCCAATTAATACCAAAAGTTAACAACATTTAATTGCACATATAATATTCAAAATTTCAATAGCAATTACATATATTACAAATACTATAATAATTACTATAGAAGAATTAATTTTTTTTCAAAAAAATAATGGACAGCAGTCACAACACAGTGAAAACAAAAAGCATTTTACAGTAATCCGGGACAAAACAGAGAGTGAAGAAAACAGAGGGAAAAAAAGAGTAGTGAAGGCAGGGAGTAGTGAAGAGTGAAAGAGAAAGAGACGAATGGAGAAGCAACTCGAGGGAAAGAGACGAAGAACAGAGCAGCAAATGAGGAAGACAAGAAGAGAGTAGCGACTGAGGAAGACAAGAAGAAGCAGCGACTCGAGGAAGAGAAGAAGAGGAATACACGAAAGTCTGATGAAAGTTTGAAAATAGAAAAAAAAAACTAATATTATTAAGTTAAAACTTTTTTTTAAAAAAAATCAAAATGGCGACGCCATTTACGTTGTCATTGGGTCGCCTATTCGAGGTCGCCTCGCCTCAGTAGATAATGGCGACACAGCCTCGCCTCGCCTCGCCATTTGCCAAAGGCGCTATGGCGAGCGCCTTTCACAACACTGTGTAGGCCTAGGTATGTTTTTGACAAGGGTGTAGGATAGATGTGTTTTTTATCCTGTTGGAACTAAACATACCTATTTGTCTGGGAAAAGACCTAATCAGCATACAAAATGCTTTTCCTTAGCTGTTTACAGTTATGTATTAATACCACTTTTAGAAAAAATACTTCTTTGTCACCTAGACAAGAAAGAAAAAGAGTTGCTATCAATCATCACAACCATTGATTTGCATTTCCAATTGAACTTTGTGTGCCTTAGGGCATCTCCAACCTTGCCTCTATTTTACTCTCTAAATATAGAATTCTCTATTTTTTCAGACAACAAACTCCAACCCAATTCTCTATTTTACTCTCTAAAAAGAATCATTTTCTCTCTCCTCAATATTTTATTATTATTATTTCTATTTTAATCTTATTTTCTTATTTCATAATATAATTTCCCTCCTTTTTTTCAAGTAACCACTTCATATATTTTTCATGTGATATAAATTATATTTTTTAATTTTTATTATTTAACATAAAATTAGATTTTATTCTAAATTTCTAAATAAAATAAATTGCAAGCAAATATTATATAATATAAAAATTAATAAACATAACTTTCTCGCAAAATTGTTGTGATAACATTATTATAATATGTATTGTATTGTTATCTTGTTTTTAAATAATTATCTCATGTATTGTATTCTCAAATGAAAATTTTCATCTCATCATTTTAATTTTGTGCATTCTTCATAGTGAAAATTATTAATAATATCAAATTATATTAAAGTGACGAAAATTTAAAAAAGTTGAAATATTATTAATATGGGATAAAAATAATATATATTAAATAATATTTTTCAAAACTTTATATTACATTTAAAAGGAATTGTATATATTAAAGATTTAATTAATTGCCTTATATGAAAAATAATATGTTAATTATAAAATAATAAAAATAAAAATAAATAACCAAAAAGTAAAATAAAGAGGTGAATAGAAGTTTTCCAACCTCTCTATAAATGGAAGAATAGAGAGACAATTAAAGTGTGGTTGGAGTGAACATTCTCCATATTCTCCAAATATAGAGAATGGAGAGTAAAATAAAGAGGTGAATAGTAGTTCTTCAGCCTCTTTATAAATGGAAGAATAGAGAGACAATTAAAGTGTGGTTGGAGAGGACATTCTCTATACTCCCCAAATATAGAGAATGGAAAGTAAAATAGAAGCGGGTTGGAGATTGTCTTAGAAATGCAAATTAATGTCCGCAAATAAAATCTAAGCAATGTTAGATAGATGTCTTGCCACATCTTCAATCAAACAAGAATGATTTAGATAAATGTTTGCAGTAATATTTGATACAGATCCATACGATAAAAGTTACACCACATTGTTCTTACCTGTCTCTGTGACATGGCAATATTGACCTCAGCACAGACATGGCACTATTGATCTTGACAAGATATAGGCACTCTCGTTACCAGCCTGTTTGTGCAACCACAAAGTAGCACCAGTTGTTCCAACAAAACTAAGATTGTCATTTCCTCAAATGACAGCTTATCCATTCCTATGTAGTGAGTTCAAAAAGGTTAAAAATGTGGCATCACATTTAACAAACTACATTACAATCACATTTTTATAGAATGATAAGCATACCCATGTTACAATCACTATATGATCAATCAAACATTTTTTTTCTTTGCAAACCAGAACCAATCAGCTGCCAATTCAAGAAAGAGCGAGACAGTTGCATAAGTAAGAAGCTTGTTTTTTCTCTTATAAATTTGCTTGCCCAGACTCCACTTGTGAGATCACATTGGCTATGTTGTTGTTTTTGAAACTGAATGACACCAAATGGGACTTTAAGTTGATGCCTAAGGATGAATTTAAGGAAACAATACAATACAAATAGTAACAACCATCCAAACAAGCTGTTACAAAGAACCCAGTGATAAAAACATAAAACAAGTAGTCCCTCCGTCCAGAATTGTTTGTCATGTTGCCCTTTTCGAAAGTCAATTTGACTAATTTTCAAAGTTAAATTAGATCACATTAATTCGATATTTTAAACAAAAAAATTAGATATTCTAAAACTATACGAAAAGTATTATAAATTGCAATTTTTTCATATTAATATGATAGAAAGAATAAATCTTAAAATGCTAGTCAAAGTTTATATAGTTTGACTCTAAAAATAGAAATCATGACAAACAATACGGGACAGGGGAGTAAAATGCTAAATAAGCCATTTCTAAAAAGAGCAAACTAAAGCTAATATTTATACATTTGCACTAAGTTTCCACTTGAAGTCAGTGACTTAAAACAGTGAATCCATAAAACTTTAAGAGAATATATTCAATTTTCGATGAACAGTAACTAGAAATAATAAATAAACAAAAAAATAGAGCAAATATAATGGAACTCAGGATTAGGTAGTAGTAAAATAAAAGATTAGAGATAAAGTTACCGAAGGAAAAACTTGTTGTTGGAGTTACGGTTTGGAGCTGCTGTTTGTCAAAGTAGGTCTGTTTGGGTCTGGTTTTTGCCGGAGAGAGGAAGAGAATAGTGGGGTCTGGTATCGGTTTCAGGTGGGTTTTGGGGTTTTGTCGTTTGGTGGCTGAAGCAAGGGGCTGAGGTTGTTGGTTGGTCGAGAAGATGGTAGGAGCGTGGAGGTGTTTTGACGGAAATGGTAAAGGGAAATGGAAGGGGGTTTTGGGACTTGGAGGTCCTTTCTTTAGCTGGTTTTCTGGTGTGTAGGCTTGTCGGAGAAGATGGGGCACAGCAGAGAGGTGACTTTTCACTGGAAAATTGGCAAAGGGAACAAGTTAGAGGAGTAAATTGAGGGATAGGTGAAAAAAACTGTTTGGAAATTAAAATTGGTTGGGTTTAAAATGTAATATTTAAAATTTCTAAACTTTTAAAAATATTCAAAATAAATTCACATTCTGATTTTAAAATATTTGAAAAGGTTTCTCTCTTCTTAAATTTTAAAATTTCTTCTTTTTCATTTTTTTTCTCTTTCATTTACTTGTTATTTTTTGGTGTTGTTATCATTTTTGTTGTTGTTTATTATGTTTTATCACTTTATATCTTTTTCTCTTATTGGTCCTATTTCACAAATTAATTTGCTTTAATTTTAATTTTTTTTTAAGTTAAAGTTATTTTTTTCTTTAAGAAAATCAACCAATAGCTAAAGTTGTCGCAATAACTGCTTAAGTTATTCTAGCAACCGTTTGAATTTTTTTTAGCAACTGTTAAAGTTTGCTAAGCAACTGTTGATGTTATTGTAGCAACTGTTCAAGTTTTTCCGCAACTGCTCAAGTTTGCTCAGCAATTGATGAAGTTGCACAGGAACAATAATAATTATTTTAGCAAGTGAGATAAAAGAGAGGGTGTTAGAGTGGAATAATGAAGGTGGAGATGGTTGTTGTGGAGACAGAGGTAAAGAATAAGGAGATGGCAACAATGGTGGTAAAAGAGAAAGAATAAGAGAGTGATGGCAATGGAGAAAGAATTAATGGTTGTGGTAGATGAGAAAGTGGTGACGGTGACGATTACAATGGCAGATGGGGAGGGGATGGCAGCGGCAGAAGAGTGGAGAGGAGGGATGGGGTGGGGGTGGGGGAAATAGGACTTCTATATAAATAATAAAACTTGAGGGTTTTAAAATAGTGTCATTAGCACTAATTTTAAAATTGTCGCCTCTACTCAATAATTAAAACTTGTGTCACTTTTTCTTCACTTAGAAACTCTTTTGTCACCCTTAAATCATTAGGAGCCACACGAGTCTTTTCGATGACTTGCCAGGAAAAAAAATAAGGAACAATAAAAGAAATCTTTTGAAAAAAATTTCTCCTACAATTTTATTTACCACATTAGGCATCTCCAACTCAAGTACCACATTTTACATTAAATTTAGTGTTAGCATTATTTTTGGTGTGATTAACTCCAACTCAATGCAAGACATGCTAAATATTGACAAAAACATGCATCATAACCAGAACAACAAGCTTCAAAACAAAAGCCTACTAATCAAATGGCTTTGGAGACTCAAAGACAAAAACTAAGTTATCAAAACCGTATATGGCAAGGAGGACTAGTGGACTCCTAAAATCACTAATAACTAATAGAAACAACTATTTGGAAGCATATTTATCCTTATTGTAGGGAGTTCAACTCTTTTACTAGCAGAGCTGTGTGAATCGACAAAAGCATCAAATTCTGGCTGGATCACTAGTTAGATATTGTGATACTAAAAAATGAGGTCTAATACATCATTAAGTAGGAAGTGCATGATAGGCTGATGGCTGATTGTTTCTCTAATACTAGATAAAAATCTACAACTTAGAAGTTAGAAGAAACCTCAATGATTGGGAAAGACTAGAGAGTTATGAGTTTGGTCTTCTAAAGAGATTCTACAACATGTATCTTCAAATGATATTAATATTGATTCATTGAAGTGGTTGGCTAGAAAGGGTAGACTTTACTGTAAAGAATTGCTATGATCTACAAAAGCAATCTCGTGATTGAGATGGGGATTCGCCTTGGAAAATTATTTGGAAATCAAAGGTACTTTCAAGGTAACTTGTTTTGGTAGAGTTGCAACCAAAAGCAACCAGGAATGCCTATATTCAGGACAATCTTCAAAGAGAAGGTGTGCCCTTGTGCAGTAGATGTTTCTTCTGTGAATGTTATCATGAAAGCAGCAAAAACCTATTTCTTTATTGTAATCAAACCTTGCTAGTTCAGTCATTTCTCAATTTGTTTGGAGTCTGTTGGGTTATGCCAGGAAATGTATAGTGGCAAGGAGAGAGATATCAAAATTCAACAAAGTTCGAAAGATTGCTCCTTCATGCATTTTCTAAACTATTTGGACCCGAACAAGAGTTGATTTGAAGTTGATGAATTTTACCATACAATTAGGACAACACGTATCTTTTCATAAATTTCATCTTATGATATCGAGAAGGAGTTGAAACCCATAACACATGGAAAAAATATCATTAGAAGTCTTGAATCTTTTTCAGTTTGTGAAAGGCAAGCAGATTGGCAAAACCTAGAATTTCGGAGCCATTAATAAGAAAATAGTATGTAAATTCGAGTACAACCCACGACGAACTATACAAGTTGGATTCTAGGATTTGTTATACAGTGAGATTACAAGAGAAGCAATGCAAGTCATTTGTGAAAATGGAATTAGGGTTTTAATTTTGACATCAGGAATTTAGGGAGGGACTTACAACTTGTAACGATCCATTTGTTTGTTTTGAGTAGTAGGTCTTTTAATTTATTAAAAGGCTCTTCCGATAAATTTTAAATGGATAGCTTGGACTATTTGTAACTACGCATATAGAATTAAAAGGGATAGTTTTAATAATTTATATTGTTGATGGTTAAAGAAAATAATAATAAAATTAACAGAGGATCACTTTTGTATTTTTTTATATTTGATCTTATATAGTAATTAGGGTGGAAATATTATGGGAAAAGTATAAGGTTTTGTGGGATATATGAAGAATGATTTATAGTAGGGCAACTTTCACATATAGCAAATAAAAAATTCATAGTAATTACCCTAGGTCCCTTAATTAATTAAATTATTCATTTAAGTAATTAATTGAAAGGGTAAAACGAAATTCTTAGGAAAATTTTCAGATTTGACTAAGTGTTGTGTTTTCCTATTTCTATTCAATCTAGGAGGGGATTTTTAGAAAATTAGTTAGTTAAATTATTTAATTAACTTGTTAAACCTTAGTTGAATGATTCAAGATCAGTTCCTAAGACTTAGACTCACGTTCAAACACTAAGAGTTTCCCAACGCAAATCAGAAAACAACGAACGAAAGAAAAAGGCAGAAAGTTTTTCAATTTCTCTAGGGCGGTTTCAAGGTTTCGTTCAAGGTGGTCTTCATAGGTTAAGTTCTACATAAGGTATCGGTTTCTCTCCTGGAATTATTTCTCCAAGAGTACTTTCTTTCAAACAATTCATAAGATCTTGAAAACTAGGGTTATTCCCGTTGTTCTCGTCGAACTTCCCTTCCCTAGTATCCTATTTATGATTCAAATATTGAATAGGTTAGAGATCATGTTATTGGTATGTGGTGCTGGTTGATCTTAACGTATACTGTTCTTAAATTATGAATAACGAATAACCTATAAAATTGTGGTCATATGAAGTTAAATGTTTAAAACATGAATTAAGAATAAAATATATGTTAGTTACACCCGTATATGCTTAAGTGTTGAAGTGTTTATTCAAATGTAGACTTGCTGTTATTGTGACATTATGAAGATGCTAAATTCATCAAATTTTAATATGATGCTTAGAAACGTGATTCCTAAAGTCATGAACTAAAAATGGCTTGAAATATCTCCATGAAACGAAAGTTGAATGAAATGCCTATCTTATGCCAATGAAATGGCTAAAAGTACCTTGTCAAAAAGGATGCATGCAAATGACTATAATATTATGTTAAATTATTAAAAGATTGGCAAATGGTTCATACATACCAAACTAAACATGAGCGAATGTAAAATGGGTCTATGCCAACAAAGATGGTTATGTAATCCTTCCCAAAATTGTTTAGCCAATACTAAATCATATTCCAATAATATGTAGCCAAAATAAGGAAATGACATCACCAGTACTTCTAAAGTATTTCAATGAATCCATATTCAAGGGCATGCCATTCATTGGGACAACTCCCAACATGCTCTAAAAGAATGAACTATGAACTTATGTAATTCATTGAATGAAATGCTCATCGTCCATAAACAATGATATGAAGCTACTAAACGAAAGTAAGCAAGTAACGTGATTAATAACATTACTAAATATGTCTAAGTTAAGAAAGTGATTAGAATGAGGTGTTAAAAGAAGTGAGACAAGACTCACTTACACCTAAGTTATTATGTTATAAATACTCACGAATAAAGGTGTTAGAACGTTTGAGACAAGTCTCATTAACACCAAAGATATTATGTGAGGACAATTCATATTTATCAATGTAAAGAAAAGGATGACAAGTCATCAATTGAGTAAGTAAATCTCAATCTAGAAGCAAGCTTCCATAATGTTTGAGTCAATTCTAGAAGAAAAGAAGATAATGAAATTTAGCAAAGCACCGATAAATTAGTTATGAGCATGTGCTTGCACGTGTAAGTCTCATGACACGAGGCTACCAACGAGGTGGATAAGTAGTCTCCTTAAGTCCCTAGTATTCGAACTATGTCTAGACAACATTGGAACTAGCCTGTGGTTTCCACCTAAGAGAGCTAGGTATGTTTCGATTTCACCTTGGTCGGTGAGATCACCTCTTTTTGGTGTGGGGTAGACACTGGATTTCATTACTAGCTCACATGATCTATGTTGGTTAATGATAAAAACATGTTAATGGTTCACTATAGCCGCGAGCCACTCCTTTTCGGTGTGGATTGAATACTTGAGATGGATTCGCCTTAGCCGGGAATCACCCCTTTTCGATATGGGGTAGACACTGATTTCATTAGTATATCACATGATCTAGATTTATTTTAATCGGTGAATCACCTCTTTTTGGTGTGGGAAGACACTGGTTTTCATGTTAGCTCGCATGATCTTACTTCTAAGGGTGTCTCTATGAAAGCAAGCAAGAATGATGATGGAATGTATGTTCAATATGAGCTATGAAGAAGAGCTTAAGAGTGTTAATTGTCAATATCAATACTTATGAAGTTTCAGCATATAAAGGGCAAGGCCAAATAAGATTGGCTTATAATGACTTCTTAAATGAAGCAAATAAAGGAAGTAGAAACATAATTACAACTAAAAACCTCATAACTTCCCTAACATGAAAGTAGTGAAACAGATGGCATAGCCAATACAGATTGGCTTATGAAATGTTAATGGATACATAGAGTAATGAATGACTCATTGTAAGGATTGTGAAATCATTTCTTAGCTCTTAGATTACTTACTTGATTCATTGTGGGTATGGGACTACAACGAATCATTGCACTTGTAAGTAAAACATAGAACTAAAGGAATTATTGAAATACACAACAAGAAGAAGAAAAAGATTGAAAAATAAACTAAGTGACAAATTAGGAGCTCTCGGGTTGGGCAACATCAAATTTTAAAATCTTCACCCGAGTTGTTATAAAATTATGTTGATGATTCTAACGTCTTGTAATCACATAGAAAATGAGTTGTGTGATTTGAATGCATTAAAATACATCATATTCATACCACAGTTCACAACTAACAATTTAGGAAAGTTTAGTGACTACACTTTTCAGAAATGACATGTTATTTAGGAAGAACTTTCCTTGATCATGCATAGCCTTATGTGTATGTGTGCATACACCCATTCTTAGTAAAGTGGTTTACTAACCCTATACAAATTTACTATTTTATAGGTGCAGGTCAAAGGACAAATTAAAGACTCTTGCAGTGGTTTGGACATCAATGTTCTCCAGCCCATTTGGTAGGTCCTCTCAATTTTGAGGATGCTACAGTTTCAGTATAACTTTTGTGATAGATATCGCTAGTGGATGTTGTCCCTAGAGTTTCTTTCATACTTTCATTTCGAAGCTTTGTAGTAAGGTCGTGTTTGGCAAACTATTATGTTATATTAATTATTGGTTGCGATTTGATCCTTATGTTAGATGGTTGTTTCTTTACTTTGAGCTTAGTATGTTGTATAGCTAGTTAATAATTATATGAAGTCTATGTATACTTTATACGTTTAAAAACTTTTAAATTTTGCACAAATTTAACTAGATTAATGTGATGAATGCAAGAAGAGGCTTGTCTGCGACCTCTGAGAGGTCAACGACACCGGTTGTAATTTGGATTCCAGAATCCGGGTCGTGACATAGGTCTCCTTCGGTAGAGTAGGATGTTTTTTACAGTTCTTTCAAGGACCACTTCATTCCTTGGAGCGTTGGGGAGGAGAGACATTTTATATTTAAGAGCTTGGTTCAGGCCAGTTTGACTATGTTCGAGTACGAGGTTCATTTATGAGAGATTTCTAGGCATGCTTTGACTATTATTCTAGATGAGGCAGTGAGAGTTCACCGGTTTGTGAGAGGTTTGACTTTCTCCATCAAGTCTTATGTGTTTAAGGCAGTTAGGGAGGGGGCTTCTTTTCGGTTCATTGTGAGCACCTCTAAGGAGGCGGAGTTGATGGTTTTAGAGGAGTTTGTGGAGCCCAATAGGCTCATTCTATTCATAAGTTTTTTTGTATCACATCTAGAGGTAGGGCTTGACATAGAGGTAGTGGATCCTTTCAACATCGTGGGTCATTTCATGCTTTTATGACAGTATCCAAGAGTTGGAATCGAGCCCGAGGATCTTATGGTTCTGGACGAGGTGGTCATGGTAGTTCGTCTGATTCACAACAGTAGATATATGTGCCAATATCTTTCTATACTTGTGGCGATCCAGAACGGTGTTGTCTTCAAACTCATTCATGACCTGAGCATTTTTTTTCCAGTTGCTCCAGCTAGAGATCCTGCGCCTTCGGCCAATTGTCAAGGTAGAGCTCAGGACAGGAGAGCTTGCAGACTTCTGGTAAAGGTACTTCAGCTCACTAGGGTGGCAAGAGGTTTTTTTCAAGATGCAGGTGGCCAGATGGCCAATGCTATGCTTTTTGAGGAAGGCTTGAGACTTTTGATGTTGTGATCACAAGTATCATCCCAGTTTTCTATTGACCTGTGTCTGTATTATTGGATCCATGATCTACTTTTTCACATGTGCCTACCTATTTTGTTGGTAAATTTGATATGATGTCTAATTGCATGCATGCTTATATTCATGTTTCTACACTAGTGGGTGAATCCTTAATAGTGGATCAAGTATATCGATCATGTCTTGTTTCTTTGGCTGGATATGATATTTGGGTAGAACTAATCATTTTGGGGATGATAGACTTTGATAATATCTTGGGTATAAATTGGCTTGCTCTTCATTATGTTATTCATGATTGTTATACTAAGTCAGTGACCTTAGTGTGCCGGTTGTCCAAAAGTTGAGTGGATGGGTGTTAGTAGTTCTTACCCTACCAAGATCACTACTTCCTTAGAGCTCATATATTGGTTGATAAAGGGTGTTTATCCTACTTGACATTTACTCAAGATACTAGTGTTAAGCCACCTCCCATGGATTCTGTGCCCGTGGTTTGAGAGTTTGTAAATGTGATTCCTACTAATCTTCCAGGTGTTCCCCGGATAGGGATATCAATTTTTCTATTAACTTGGAGGTGGTAACCATGCCCATCTCTATTGCTCCATATTCTGTGCCTCAAGCCGAATTGAAGGAATTGAGGGATATGTTGCAGGATTTGTTGAGTAAGGGGTTTATTTTACCTAGTGTTTCTCCGTGGGGTGCTCGTGTGTTGTTTGTTAGGAAGAAGGATGGATTCATGAGCATGTGTTTTAATTATCAACAGTTGAACAAAGTGATAGTGAAGAACAAGTATGTTTCTCGTCATATTGATGATTTGTTTGATCAGCTTCAAAATACATCTCTGTTTTCTAATAGTGATTTGAGATCCAGTTACCATAAACATATCCCTAAGATAGCCTTCAAGACTCGTTGTGGTCACTATGAGTTTCTAGTGATGTCTATCAATTTAACTAACGCCCCTACAATATTTATTTAGTTGATGAACAGAGTGTCTGTCCTTATTTGAATTTGCATGTGATAGTGTTCATTGATGCTGTTATTTGTAGTTTTGATGATTTGACAAACGTAGGGACCTTGTAAAGGTACCAAGTTTCTTACTTGAGTGATGAAGATGAAACAAACCAAGGGACCTTGTAGAGGTACCAGACTCTCATTGTGACGAGCCAGTTGGCTGCCAGCTGGAGACGGTACAGAAAGTAGGTGCACACTTCTCGATGACGTCAGAAAGTGAGACTTCTCCAACCAATGGCAGAGAAGTTAAGAAAATTGACTTGTCCATATAAAAGGCACTTTCCTAAACATCTTTCAGAGTTTTTGCAACTTGATAAGAAACTTTTCAAGAACTCTTGCAAAGGCTACTACCAAGCAAAGGCAGAATCATTCCAAGAACAACAGAAATCTCTGGAGATTTTAGTGTAGCTGTTTAGGAATATATTCTCTTGTTCTTATATTGTAAACTATTCCTGAAAATATAAAGGAATCAGTGGGTAATGTTGAAATTCTAAGTTATCTAAGTGGGATAGCTTAGTGGGTAGATTTATTTCTACTTAGGCTTGTTAAGCAATAGAGACTATTGCTTAAACGTGAGATTAAAAACTTCTTCTCACATTTGTTGTAATCGTGTTTTACTTTTGCTTTTGAAGATTAGTGAAAACGATTGAAAATCCTGTGAGACAGGTTGTGGTTTTACTCCCTTAAGCAAGGAGGTTTCCACGTAAAATCATTATGTTGATTTTACTGCATTTAACTTTCTGGTTTTATTCATTAGTGTAGTAAGGGACATGGTCCATTACTTTGTTAAGTGAAGGAATATATTCTATCAAGTGGTATCAGAGCAGACACTCCCTATTTGGTTAACACCAAGGAAGTGATATTTGTTCTAGAATGGCTGCTCCACTTAATCTTGAAGAAGGTCAGTCGTCAACAAGACCTCCTCGTTTCAATGGACATTTTTACAGTTGGTGGAAAGTTAGAATGCACGATTACCTCATGGCTGAAGACAGCAAGCTATGGGATATTGTACTTGATGGACCATTTATTCAGACGATGGAAGAAAAGGATGGAGAGAAAACTAGTCTTGTTCCAAAGCCTAGACAGAAATACGACGAAACTGATAGGAAAAAGATTGAAAAGGGCTACAAAGCTAAAACTCTTCTTGTCTGTGGGATAGGACCTGATGAGTTCAACAGAGTGTCAGCTTGTGAGTCTGCTAAGGAGATTTGGGACTGTTTGAAGACTGCTCATGAAGGAACTAAACAAGTCAAGGAATCAAAGATTGACATGCTTACCTCAAGGTATGAGAACTTCAAAATGAAGGAAGGAGAAACAATTCATGACATGTTCACAAAATTGTCTTCCATTACAAATGAGCTGCGAAGTCTTGGTGAACCTATAAGCATGACCAAACAAGTCAGAAAAGTGCTTCGAATTCTTCCAAAATCTTAGGAAAGCAAGGTTGATGCCATTACAGAAGCCAAGGATTTGAGGGTGCTGACTATGGATGCTTTGATTGGTAATCTGAAGACACATGAGATGAATCGAAATTACGATTTGTCAAAGAAGTAAGCCAAGAAGGATAAGTCATTTATGCTAAAGTATAAATCAGATGAAGAATCAAGTGATGATGATATGGCATATCTCATCAGCAGATTTCAAAAAAATGTGAGAAAAAACAAAGTTTTTAAAAGAGGAACAAATGGTACTCGAAATGCTACTCAAGGTGACACATCCTACAAGTGTGGAAAAGTTGGCACTTTATCAGAGAGTGTCCTCTGCTCAGTAATGAAAACAAGGAACATCAAAAACCAAGAAGTGACAAAGAAAATAGAAGGGACCTGGTACTCGGTAAGAGAGATTGAAAAGCTGCTGCAGATTTGGTGGTCAAAAAGGCTCTGGCTGCACGGGGTGATTCTTCAAGTGATTCAGAAGACCCTGATGAACCAAATGATGTCTCTATGGTGGCTGTACATGAGGAGGAAACCGTTTTCAATGAAATGTTTGCTCTCATGGCTCATACAGAAAATGAAGAAGAGGATAACCAGGTAACTCTTCTCGATATGAAAAATGACTTGGATAAATATTCTCTTAAAAAATTGAGAACTTTTGCAAAAGTCATGATTGATTCTGTAATTGAGTTAACATCTGAAAGAGACACCATGAATGCTGAACTTGACAGTTTAACTGAAAACAAAGTTAAACTTGAAGAGAAAATGTCAAGGATGGTGTCTCTAGAGTCTGATAATTCTGAACTTAAGAACCAGTTAAATCAGATAACTGAAGAAGATGAAAAGCTAAATGGAATGTCAAATGGTCTACAAGCTGAAATTCAAGAAAAATTGAAAAACTCTGAGAAAAACCTTGGTCTGTCGCTGGAAAAAAGTAACAAATTAGAAAAGGATATTGTCAAACTTAAGGAAGAACTTGAAAAATCCCTTAAGTGGACAAAATCCTCAAAGTTACTGTCAAATTATATATATGTGTTATATAATTGCGTACATTACTAGTGTATTTTATAAACACTTCAAAAATAATCTCAAAAGATTTTATGTTTTAACAAGTTTTTATTAAATTAGTTTAGTTTAAATTATAGTTGTATTTTTGGATCACTAACTTGCAATTAAGTTAATTATTATAAGTCATTAAGATTAAGAGGCTCCTAAATTAATTACATTAATTCATCTTGTTTAAATTTTAATTTGTTAATCAACTCAACTTGGCCAAATTAACTTTTAATGAGCGAAGATTTCAAGACAATTTTGGGTCTATAGCTACAAGTTTGCCAGCAACCCCTTCTTTTAATCCAATTCGAAGAGGCCTAATTCCAACTCAAACGTATCAGTCGGACCAATGCTTTGATCCGGACCATTCCCTCTTAAATTTCTATTTTTTTCAGCCCACTCTCTATTTCCAGTAACCAGTGACCCAAACCCGACCCATTCCTCTTTTCCCAGCGCACCAGCCCAATTTATTAAACTCGACCTAGACCCGCACTTGTTCTTGTTTTTCTTCAGCCAAATGACGTAGAAGCAGGGGAAAACCCAGAAATTCCAGCAACCCCAAAATGTGAAAATCAGCCAGAATAGAAACCCATAAAATCTTGATCCTAGAAAATCAAGCCCACGTCGAGCAGCCCAATAGATCGCGACCAGGCCCATCTTTCCCATGTGTTTTCCCTAGTACATTTGTACTGTTTGCAGCAACCATGAGGCACGTACTTTTCATTATGATGGCTTGAGATGACGTCACGTCGATTAGCAAGGACGTTAGAATCAATAGAAGTCATCGATTCTCCTTTCCTCTCTCGAAATGGAGTTGAAACGTCATAAAAAGGGTGTTTAGCCTAAGTTGTGAAAAGTTTAGGTATTTTAAATTTGAATTAGGTCTCGATTTTGGTAAAAAAAATTGACCCGTTTCCCCCCACTTTTTTCAAACCCAAGTTACCTGCTATATATTGCTTATTATTCATCGTTGAAAGAGGGAATTTTTTTTAAAAAGTTTTTGGGAGCTTTTCTTTTGGTTGGAGAAATTTTAGGAGGAAATTTGTTGGAAATTGGATTTGGATAAAAAAAATTGGGAGCCTTACTTAGCAAGAATACAAAGAAAGCTTGCACTAGCACTAAAAAGACGCACTATAGACACTTCCAAAAATAGAGAGCTTTTTGAATTTGTGCCTATTTTTCTTGTTTGCTGTCTAAGTCTAGTTCACATCATAGGAGTCTCTTCGTAGTGATGGAATAGCTCGCCCCTTGCTACTCGTCGTCTCTTCGCTGCACCGGAAAAGGTGATCCTTCTTCTTACTTTTTTTCTTTTCTTTTCTCGGTATTCTTCTTGCCTCTGTCTCCATCTTTATATAATATGTTTGATGTATGGAAAAGTTGATACGTGACTACTTGTTTTCTGTTCACTATTGATTTGTTGTTGATGATTCGATGTGCACATGTTTTCTTAATCGTTTCAGTGATCTAGTCCTATGTCGAGTTAAAGCTTCGTGAGTTTGGATTTGGCATGTTGGTTTATCGTCTTCATATTAGGAGTTTGCTTTGGTTACTCTTTATTCTTGTGTGTTTGTTTTGAGTGGATTCAAAGCTCCGTCTTCTTCGTTTCTTCAAAATTTTTATTTATTATTGCTTTTGATACTATTGTCCTTACAACCTTGTTTCAGGTTATTTAAATAAATGTTAATCAATCGATGTTTTGAGGCTTGGTGATCATTTTCCAGCATGTTGTAGCTAATTAAATCGTAGTGGTATCTTTTATGTTATTTATTTATTTCGTCCAAATTTGAAGAGATCTATCGTGTTTTTAGCTCGATGTCTATCCTAACATTTAGGTGGTACATTTTCTCAATGACACTTCTTTTCTTGGCATTTGTATATTCATGTCTACATGAGCTTATATCCATTGTATATTTCTGAAAATTAGGTTGCTTGATTTCGATTATTCGCAGTCATATTTTAGCTTTCTTTCTTTCTTCTTCATCCGTCGCTCAAAAGAATTGGGTTCGTTGTTCCTTACAAACTTTTTTTGTTCCCTTCGTCTCCTTTCATGTGTTAATCCAGCATCCCTAGACACCATTAAATAAAATTGGTAAGACTATAGAATGAGATGTTTTTTGCAGCATGTTCCCTCTTAACATTGTGAGTTGTTGTGGATTATCGGCTAAGTATGCCCACATATTATAATGTGTTCATAAGTTTATGTCTGGGTCACACTTTCATGTCGAACTTTATTTTATGTTGTTAATTTGTCTTAGCCTCCACTGAATCTTACCTTACCTGATATCTCCTTATTAAATTGTTTCAAAAATGCTAATGGTGTAATTTTATTTTTGTTGTTGCATTGATTCTTTCGAGTCTATTGGACACTTTCTTCCAATCTTTGCAGATTGAGTTTGGGCCTTTAAGACCCAATTTTCCTTTATCGAGTCAATTGGGTCGAGGGAAACTGAGGAAGAAGATCAAGAATTGAAGAGCTTGGGCAAGGCCCCACATCTTATTTTGCTTTTAGATGTATTTGTTAAATATTAGGCCTGAAGCCTGAAGAAAAAATATTTACCTTTCATGATTAGTTTAGGACAGGTACCGAATTGAGTGAGCCGAAGGCCCAAAATGGAAACGGTTCCAAACACCAGTCCAGGCAGACAGAAACCAAATGTGGAACTAACCATCTCTTTCTCTTACTTTATCGCTCTGTTGTTTGTTATTAATTGCCGTTAGCCTTAGGGTTAAAAATTCAAATTCCAGCAAGACATCACTTCGTTTTAACCACTTAAGCAAGTTAGATATCTCACTCAGAAAGTAGGTCGATATTTCATTTTTAAAGGATCCTAAATTATTTTAAAAATCAACAAAGTTACACCTTTAAGCAAACAAATTAGTTGTCGGATAATTGCAAGTTAGCGAATATTTTCTAGGTGTCGTAAAAACCTTCCTAAAATATTAATAAGAACCTACAAACCCCCTTTAAGGTTTTCAATTGATTTTCTGTGCAAATCTTTTGAAATAAAGGTTTCTTGATTTTTCCTAAAATTAAGTGGCGACTCTAAAGTCAGTCTTAAACCATAAATAAATATTTTTTCTTTAAATAAAACAATGTTATCGTTATGGAGAAATAGGGCATATAAAAGGATATTGACGAGCCGATGAAAGCAATATGGCTCAAAAAGTTGCAGAAGAAGAATAAGAGTGAGAAAAGTGTTTAGTAGCTGAGGCTCAAGCAATAGATGTCATGATTTCCATCAATCTTGAAAGAGTCCGGATCTAGGATATAGAATATAATACATCCGATCACTTAAAGAAGCAAGAAGTTGATGTTATCGGTATGAAGCAAGAAATATTTGAGGATGTTCCAAGTGGTGATATGGTAGCTTCAATCGAAGAAATCAAGGAAATAGATTCTGAACAGGAGTGTCTGGAGCTATATGTGTCGATCGTTACCTTTATGGAGAAAGTACTGAGAAAGATGTATAGGAAGTTGAAGTCTCTGATCAATCGTCAATCATATAGAGTTTGGCCATTGGCTTAGATCAAATGTTTGAAGCAAATGGAGAAAATGTTGATCAAATAGAGGAAGAAGTTGACATTAAAGTCTGGAGTCAAACGATATGCTCTTTGAAAACTTCAAAGCTCCAAAAATATATATCAAGGAGATGATAAGAGAATATGACAGTAGATCCTACGTTGGTGTTGAGACTTCACAGAAAATTGATAGTGCTTGTCTCGATAATATTATTGTTGAGAAGTTGAGAGAAATGGGGAGTTTGAGAACTCAACAAGGAGACAATCTACATGGATCAAGTGACGGTGAAAAATCTTTATCATTTGAAGAAGGAAGAGGAGTACGGAAGAAAATGCTGAGATTTTCACCAAAACATGACTCAAAGCTTCGTTTGAGTTCTTCCACAACAAGTGTGGGGTAGTTTCAAAAAATCACTTTAAGGAGGAGTGTGAAAATGATAAAGATGATTTTTGGAATATCATAAATTTTTCTAGTATAGTTTCTAGAATGGTCTAGTGTAATACTTAGAATAATTATCTTGAAGATATATCTAGATATTCTAGAGAAAGTGCTAGAAGATAAGTGTTGGTTAGTGAGCATTTTAATATTTTATATTATGTTAAAATTGCTCACTTTTAATGGCTTATTGGTGCCTAATTACTCACTTGTTAATCAATGTTTACAGGCATAATTGCCTTTATTTGTTGAACCATTGGAAGTTACTGTTTGAGGGAGAGTTGATCAACCATGGCCATTACTTCTCTAACTTATTTCTCTTTTATTTTCACTCTTTATTCCTCTATTATTCTTTGTAACATATATAACATATGTAACTTCTAAGACCATTAGCTTCACTCATTACTACACCATTATCTTCCTATTCATTGCTAGGAAGACTTCTTGTAGTAGAAATAGTGGTGATTTTCATTTGGTTTTAGACATACAACACATAAGAGAAAATATAAAGTGATAAAGTTTGTCAAAAAGAAAGTTCTTATTAGTTGAAGGGAGGTGTACTTTTTGTGGAGCTTTAGACTCAACTCTTGTCCAGAATTGTTGAGTTATATTTTGTGAATAGGTTGTTGTATCTTGGAGGGGGCAAGTCAAAGAGGAATATTGTTGGACCGGTGAAAACATTTCATGCAGTGGGCTTGAATCTATTTAAAGAGAGCGAGATATCCGCGCCTCAGTCTGAAGAGATTTTATTTCTTCATTTCATTTTCAGTTGTAATATTGTATTTTTTATTATCTTGTACATTTTCACTGATATTTTTAAGGAAATTCAACATGGCTACAAATGAAAAAAACTATGGATGTCAAGATGGGAGATCTTAACAAGTCATTTCGGTTCAATGGTAACCATTTTAATAGATATAGGGATAAATTATTTTTCTGTTTAAGTCTTCTCAATGTTTCTTATGTGTTAACTGAGAAGAATCTGAATAAAGTAGACATCACCTCTATGAATGATGATGAAACTATTTCTCATCTTGAGAAAGTGGAAAAGTACAATGGTGATTCCTATAAATGTCGGTATTATATTCTTAATTGTCTATCTGATAACTTTTATGATTATTATGATAGAACTTACTCTATTGCAAAGAAAATTTGGAAGGCATTGCCAAGTAAATATGATACCGAAGAGATGGGAACGAAAAATGTACGGCTAGTAGATTCTTTCATTGTCAAAGATGGATAATAAATTAGTGGTAGACCAAGATAAGGACTTTATCATGATTGTTAGAGAGTTTAGGTCTGAAGAGGTTAAAATTGGAGATAACCTTATTGTTTGTGCCATAGTAGATAAACTTCCACCTTCTTGGAAGGAATTTCAAAAAACAATGCGCCACAAACAAAAGGAAACCTCTCTTGAAACCTTGATAATGAAAGTCCGCATGGAAGAAGAAGCAAAAGAACAAGATGCATTTTTACAAATAGAAAAAAACAATATCACAACGAAGGTAAACTTAATTATTTCGAATAATGCTACTGTTGAAACTCATAAAAATTCTTCTTTGAAGCCTAAGAAAAAAGAATTCAAGAAAAGTAATGGTAGACCTCCCAAGAAAAATAATGGTGAAAATAACCAAGCACAAAATTACCAAGTTCAAGAAAAGCTATCATGCTTTGTTTGTGGCAAGAGTGCGCATATTGCTCGATTTTACAGATTTTGAAAACATGGTCCTAACCCTCAGGCAAACGTTATCGAAGAATCTTTTTTGGCGGTGATTACAGACATAATAAACATGCTTGAGAATATTGATGGATGGTGGGATGATTCTGGTGCAAACCGTCATGTTTGTTATGACAAACACTGATTTAGAAAATATACTCATTTTGAGGAGCCCAAAATCATCAATCTTGGTGATGCTCACACTACTCAACTTCTGGAAAAGGGAGATGTCGAATTGTGTTTTACTTCTTGAAGGGTGTTAACTTTGAAAGATGCACTTTATACTCCTTCTATGACAAAAAGTTGATGTTTAGTTTTCTTTTAAATAAAACAGACTTTAAACAGATTATTGAATCTGATCAACATGTAATAGTGAAGAAGGATATTTTTGTGGAGGAGGGGTATGCATGTGATGGGATGTTTGAGTTGAATGTTGAAATGAATAAAACTTCAACTTCTGTTTATATGATTTCTTCTACCAATTTTTGGCATGCTCGTTTTTGTCAAATTAATGATCGTTATGTTGGAATCATGAGTAGTTTAGGATTAATCCCAACGGTTAAAAAGAATTTTGAAAAGTGTGGGGCTTTTAGTAAAGCTAAAATCACTAAAAGGCCTTTCAAGTTGAAAGAAAAACTCATTTGCTAGAATTAGTTCATACTAATATTTTGAACTTGGTTGATTTTTAACTCATGGAGGTAATAAATATTTTATCACTTTCATTGATAATTTTTCTAAGTTTACATATGTTTACCTGATGAAAAATAAAAGTGATGCTTTTGAAAATTTCAAAACTTATCTCCATGAGGTTAAAAATCAGTTTGGAAGAAAAATAAAAAGAATTAGAAGTGACAGAGGTTGTGAATATGAATCAAATGAATTTAGTTCTTTTGTTAGATCATAAAAATAATTTATGAAGCTACTCCTCCTTTTTCTCCTTCATCTAATGGAGTAGTGGAAAGAAAAAATAAAACTTTGATTGAATTTACTAATGTCATGCTTATTGACTCATATGTACCTTTAAATTTTTGGGGTGAAGCTAGTATAACTAATTGTTATGTGTTGAATCGTGTGCCTCATAAAAATTAAAAATTGACACCTTTTGAATTGTGGAATGGTTACAAGCCAAGTTTTGGGTTGTCTAAACTTTGTGAGGTTAATGGATCTCAAGATTACAAAGTTGGTTAAGAAAGTTACTACTTGTGCTTTTCTTGGTTATGCTTCAAATAGTACAGCGTATATATTTATTAATCTTGAAGATAATATTGTAATAGAATCCGATGATGCTATTATTCATGTAAATAAATTTCCGTTTGATTCTAAAAATAGCGGGGGTCAAAGGATTGAACAAAATATTTTGTCACTACCTAGTTCTTTTACTTCTACTTTGAAAAATAAAGAAGATAATGATTTTGAGTTAAGAAGTAAAAGAGCTAGAGTAAAAAAGATTTTGCTCCTGATTTTTATGTGTTTAATGTTAAAAATGATCCTCTAACTTTGAAAGAAGCATTACCTTCACATGATACTATTTTTGAAAAGAGGATGTAAATGATGAAATGAAATCTCTAATTTCTAATAAAATTTGGAAGTTAGTTGATTTACCATCGGGTTGTAAAGCTATTGGTTGTAAATGGATCTTATGAAAAAAGTTAAAACTGGATGGACCTATTGATAAGTATAGGAAAAATTAGTTAACTAGTCAAAATAAATAACATATTTAGTAAAAATATCCATACTTTATAAATATTAGCAATAATGTCAAAAATGTCATTATTTTAAAAAATTTATGTGTCCCAATTTTCCTCCTATTTTTTTTCTCTTTTTCAATTAATTCTATATATCCTTTTTTTTAAAATCATTCTCTCTCATATTTATCTTTTCAAATTGTTAATTCTCTCTCCCATTTAATTTTTTCTCTCTCTCATGGTTATCTTTTCTGATTTTCCTCCAACATTCAAGTTGCAAATATTTTTCTGCCATATATTTTGGTTGTTTTTTTAATCGAAAATTGGATCAACTAGAATCCCTTTGATTAAGGTATCTCTAATCTTTATCCTGTTTTCAGATTTATTTTCTAATTTTATTTTTGTTTATATCTTAAAAAAATGTTGTTTGTATTTTTCAATTTCCGTTATGATTTACGATCCAAAGGCTGAATCCAAGAGGCTTACTAGAGGTATTCATCTTAATCAATCAATTTCTGGTGATTTTTCATCCTTTAATTTATGTATTACTTAACAAATAGTGTATAATGTATGATCCGCTGGTAAAATGAGGGAAGAAAGAGGGTAAGAACAATTATAAGAGTCATTGGTGTGAAAAACCTTCCTCAAATTTATAATGCAAATGTAGAATCTTTGTCTACTCGTGAGGATCTTGCAAAAAGACGACGAAGATCAGATATTTTTCGAACAATTTCTATTAGTTTGTTTTGTATTTATAGTTCTTTTTTAGAATTTAGTATGCTTTCTCAATTTGTATTCAAATCACTATGTATACTATCAATATTTGTATTTATTAAAAATTTCATGTTGCATGGTTTATGAATTTTGTATTTGTCCGTAATTTGTATTCATCTGAATGTATGTCAACTAGTTATGTTTTTTATTTATAAGAAGAACAACTTTCTATTAGTTTATTTGTATTCTAATACAAATACAAATAATAAACATATCGGAATAAATATGACTTAGAAAAGGAAACAAGATTTTGAAAAGAAAAATAAATACACAGTGAAAAATATATATGAATACAAATGTATTTCTTAAATAGCTACATTTTATTTGACATACTTATTGGAATGAATACAAACTAATAAAGAAATACAAGCTTCATTATACAAAATACAACATGAAAACTAGAATGGATACTAATACAAAGGGTATACATATTGGAATAAATACAATTTAAGCAAGGATACAAAATTTTAAAAAATAAAACAAATACACTGTGAGAAAAGTATGGCAATTACAAATAACTATAGGTGTTCAAGTTTCTAAATTAAAAAATAAATAAATTTAATAGATTAAACTATAATGTATCATCACAAAGTTTCATAATAATAATTAGTGAGAATGAGATACTATATTTTTTGATTATGATTTTCATAACAATAATTAGTGAAAAATTGATATTGAAATTTTATAGATGTGGCACTTCTTTAATTTCGTGATTTTTATAATAATAATTAGTCAAAATTGGATATTTATTTTGGTTAATAAAAGTGTTTAGAAACAAAAAAAAAAGATCAGCAGAATTGGATATTGAATTTTTTTAGAACAATGGAGAAAAAAAAGAATTTTTTATAACATGATGAAAAAAAAGAAAGAAATAGATAAAAGTTGGTGTATTTTAATAAATTGTAACTGATGAAACTTTTAACATTTGTTCCTTTTTAAAAATAATAATCTCCCCTAAATTCCTCTCAATCTATTATATAAAAATTATTTTTTTTAAAATAAAATAAATAATAAGAACATAAATAAGATACATAACAAACTTAAATTTTGACATTTTTACTAAATATTGAAAGTGTTGTTAATGAACCCTCTTAAATGTTAAAATATTGACATTTTAAAAAAATTCCCATAAATATAAGGTTAGGCTAGTTGAAAAAGGTTTTACACAACTAGAAGGCCTAGAATTTTTGGATACTTTTTCTCGGGGTAACAAGAATTACATAAATAAGACTTTTAGTTGTTATGGCTGCAATTTTTGACTTGCAAATTCATCAAATGGATGTAAAAACTGTTTTTTTTTTCTAAATGGAGACCTAAATGAAGAAACTTATATGGATCAACCCGAGTGTTTTGTTGAATCAGTCCAAGAAATCAAAGTACTAAACTTACTAAATCCCTATATGAATTGAAACAGGCACCAAAGAAATGAAATGAAAAGTTTGATTCCTGCATAATTATTCAAAATGGTTTTAAAACAAATGAGTGTGATAAGTGCATATATCATAACTCTTGGAATAATTCACATGTGATTATTTGCATATATGTTGATGACTTGTTGATCTTTGACTTTAACATGAATGTTATTGATGAAACTAAAAATATTGTTAGAAGTCATTTTGATATGAAAGATCTTGGTGAGACAAATTTTATTCTTGGAATAAAAGTAACAAGAACATGTGAGGGAATTTTCCTTGACCAGAGTTACATTATGTTGAGAAAATTTTGAAAAAATATAACTTTCATGATTACAAACATGTTGCTACTCCTTTTGATTCAAGTGTTCACTTTTTTCCTCTTAAAAGTGAAAATGATGTAATAAATCAAAAGAAATATGCTAGTATAATCGAAAATTTGAGATATATGACTGATTGCACTAGGACTAATATTCATATGCAGTAGGAGTACTTGGCAGGTTTACAAGCAAGCCAGGTAATGAACATCGGTATGTTGAGATATTTAATTGGAATGAAAATTTGTGGTTTGTTCTATAAAAACTATCCTGCTATACTTGAAGATTTTTGTGATGCGGATTGGAACAGTTTATCAGGCGATTTATGTTCTACCACTAGTTATGTCTTTACTTTACGTGGTGGTGCTGTTTGTTGGAGATCAAAAAGCAAACTATAATTTTTAACTCTGCCATGGAGGCTGAACTAATTGTTTTAGCTTCAGTTAGTAAGGAAGCGAATTGGTTAAGAGATTTATTATTTCAAATTTCTTATTTTGAAAAAACAATTCCTCCTATTTTAATTTATTGTGATAGCACCGCTGCAATTGGTAGAGTTCAAAACCGTTACAATGGTAAATCCAAACCTATAAGGAGGAACACAGTAATGTAACGTCATATTTGACAAATGGTACCATTAATGTTGATTATGTCAAATCTTGCGATAATCTTGCAGATCCTCTTACTAAAGCCTTAACAAGAGAAAAGGTTTGGAGCCCATCGAGGGGGGGGGGGGGTGAGATTGAAGCCTATAAATCCTTGAGTCATATATGAGGAAGCCCAATCTAGGGACTAGAGATCCTATAACCAGGTTCAAAGGGAAAAACTAATCATATGATGACTTTTTGTGAAAAAATGCATTATCTTTTTGTTCCCTCCCTATGATGTGGGTGCATTTTTTCCTATAGTTTGTGAAGGCTGAGTTAATAAAACTTTTAATGAATATTTGTAGCCCGTATGGGTGCAGTGTTAATCTTACAGGGGATACTCTCGACAAATTTCACCTATGTGATGTGTGGAAGTAGGTCGCTTTCTATGAGAATTAGTATTATTCTCAAAAACACTCGTGAAACCTTGATAGCACATGACCATAACCTGCTGGCTTTTAGAGCTCATGTCAACACCTTGATTATTATGTGTGGACAGAGATATTTTATTTCCCTCAAGAAGTCATAGTTCAAGTCTGAGACTACTACGATCTGGAGTAAAAATTACTGTTTCACTAAGTGAAGGTTCAATGAGAGCACACCTTCATTATGCATGACAGTCTTCCTTCAACTGATATATTCTCTTAGTTTAATATTAAAATGAGTGGGGGCTTATTGGTTAATGAGCATTTTAACATTATATTTTATGTTAAAATTGCTCGTATTCTTATATGGCTTATTGGTACCTAATTATTCACCTGTTAATCAATGTTATAATTATCATTATTTGTTGAATCAATGTTATAATTATCATTATTTGTTGAACCGTTGGAAGTTACTGTCTGAGGGAGAAGTTGGTCAACCATGGCCACTACTTCTTAAACTTATTTCTCCTTTATCCTCACTTTTTATTCCTTTATTATTCTTTGTAACTTATGTAATATATGTAACTCCTAAGATCATTATTTTTACTATTTACTACACTATTATCTTCTTATTCATTGTTAAGAAGACTTCTTATAGTATAAACAGTGGTGGTTTTCATTTGGTTTTAGACATACAACACATAAGAGAAGATATAGAGTGATAAAGTATGTCAAAAAGAGAGTTCTTATTAGTTGAAAGGAGGTGTTATTTTTGTGGAGCTTTAGACTCAACTCTTGTCTAGAGTTGTTGATTATCTTTTGTGAATAGGATATTATATCCTGGAGGGGACAAGTCAAAGAGAACTACTGCTGGACCGGTGAAAACATTTGTCGCAGTGGACTGAAATTTCTTTAAAGAGAGCAAGATATTTGCGCCTCAGTGTGAAGAGATTTTATTTCTTCATTTTGTTTTCAGCTCTAATATTGTATTTTTTGTTATCTTGTAAGTTTTCACTAACAATAAGTTCACAAGAACCTTCTTGAAAATATTTTTGTAGTAAATAATAGAATAGTCTAGAGCTTGTAGTATCTAGAACAATCCCTACGTTAGTATAAATATGAGATGATATTGTACAATTATAATCAACCAAAGCAACTCAAGAACAACCGAATAAAAGAGTATTCTTCCATAAACAAGTTCTCCTTTCTAGCTTCTTCTTCGTTCGTTGAGTCTTCCGATCTTGATTAACGATCTTGAGCTAGTAGAAGATTTCCCGATTATACTTTTTTTTTGTTATTCTCTACAATACCATAGCCTAGCTTAAAAGTTTGTGTCACCCAAAAACGTTGAAGTTATGAACAATCTAAACCTAATTTCATACTCAAGGTCAAGGTCTATAGCTAAGAAACTTGATCTGGCTGCATACCAATCACTTCGATTTTGAAGTTTACCAATTTAACTTATTGATTATTGATTTGTAGGGATGTAATCGTTACAGAACCATTAAGATATAAATTTATTAGTAATTGGTTAATAGGTTTTCAATTTAATCGTTAAGATTTGACACACAAAAAAAGTTACTGAAAATCACTTAGAAACAAGGTAACAAATCAAATGTACCATGCATATGAGTTCAAAAATTACATCTTGATAAAAAACAAACTCTTTTACATTGTAGAATAAGAGTTTGAAATATCCATAAATAAATGTAGGAAACTAAACTCTAAGTCAAGGATTTTATAAACAAAATGGTATAAATATAATTATTTAATTTGCTATTGGATTATCAGTAAATCCGTTAAGAAAAAAATTCAAACCATGAAAAATCAATAACGCGATAACAAAAAATTAAGTTTGTTAAAACCGTCAAAAGAATAACTTTTTTGGTTGAAATTATCACGTTCGATTCAATCCTAATCGAGTGGATAACACTAATTATTATTAATAATATAAAATTCATTTATGTATAAATTAGTCACTTGAGAAGTACTAATGCGATAACGTGAAAAATTAGTAATTAAGGGCTAATCATACATGAATTAAAAATGATTATTTCTTTAAAAATGAGCCGTTTGGAGTGGTTTTTTTTTTTTTAAACAGTTTTTATCTAAAGAATAATAGGTTAAACTTAAATGATTTTAAGTCAAAAAACATAAAATAACGGAAGACCTATTTTTAATTTTAACTTATTTTAAGTTATTTTTAACCTTGTGAATATACTATAACTTATTTTAAGTCATTTTGACTTATTTTTGAATTTGACAAACTTACTTTTAAGTCAATTCAAACACCCTCTTAAACTTTAAAACTTTGTAACTTTGGCTATTCTTTAAATTGTGGTCCTAAAATTAGGAATGACAATGGCACGGGACATGTGTTGGATGGGGCGGGATGGGTTAAAGAAGAAGCGGGGCGGGTTGGACTACTTCATAAAAATATTGAAGCCGGGCGAGGCAGGTTGTAAATTAAAATTTTTAATCCGCAATTTCATACTAGGTTAGGGAGCAAAAGTATTATATATACTACAACTAGGGGTGTTCGTGGTTTGAATAAAAACCGATCCAAATCAAAAAATCAAACCAAATTGATTAAATAAATTGATTTAATTTCGATTATGATTTGGTTTGGTTTTAGATTGTTAAGGACCAATAGTATTTGATTTGATTATGATTTTGATCGAAAAAATCGAATAAATAACCGAACTGAACCAACAAGTTATATACATATGTTTTAGTATTATACATACATAATGTTTATATTGATAAACAATTTAAAGATTATATATGTTTCATCAAAAATTATTTATAATTTACTTATGAAAAAAAAAGTGCAAGGTGAAAATATTTTTCTTATTGGTTTCATGTATATGAGTGTCTATCGAAATTCTTTGTGGGACTGAAAAGGTCATTGTCTCTGCCTTCTAATGCCAAAATAGTGAATTTTGAAGTTTTATTCAGTAAATTCAATGATCGAATATTTTGTGATGACATTCATTCTAACTAGATTTTTTCTTTTGAATGGATAGATTGTTCTCGCTTTTTTCACGTTTTGAATGACTTGTTTCTTTTATTTTTATGTTTGGTTAATAACCGAATAACCGAACTAAACTAAACCAAAATAAAAACTAACCAAATCAATAAATGCACATTATATTTGATATGGTTTGGTTTTGATAATTTTAAAACCGATTAAATTAATTTGATTTTGACCGATAATCGATCTAAACCAACCCGCGAACACCCTAACTACAACTTTAAAAAGTTAAAAGAAGATTAAAACTAAATACGGTAATATAAGTATTATTAGATATAAATGAAATCATGTACAGTTACAAACTATTTGGTATATCAAATTCTTATTATTATCATTATTATTATCATATATTAGGCATCAATAATGTATGTCTAAATATACCAAATAAAATATTTGTATGTTGGGTGGTGCAGAAATCTTTGCTACCTAAAATCGAATATTTGTGCACTCCCCAATCATTCTAGGGAGTGTATTTTGACATCGATCCACTTTGGAGTAAAATTCACGAACAACACACTTGTCGGCGAAATTTCAACCGAGAAATGATCAGTGGACGTTATTTCTACATAAATAATAAGCATCAACTACTGAGGCATTACAACCTAACAAATACATACGATACACTTCTGTCAAACAATAGAAGATATCTGATATCTTTTCATATTTTGAGGCTTCATTCTCCATGACCATGACCATGACCATAATTTTAGTACATAACTAACAATCCTCATGAATAATATTTTTACATCATCCCGCATAATAAATATTACATCATGTTTCCTTCAACAGCATCTTCAAAACTGTCCACTATTCTTATTAATGATACAGATACAAGCCAAGCCCGAAACGAGCACATGCGCTGCAAAATGCTATCTCCTCAGCAGCAGCAACCACATCTGTGTACTGTCCATTGCCTGGTGATACTGTTCCAGTTGATTCACGGTGTGCCTAGAATAATGCATCAAAAGAATGTACAAGTACACACATCAAAAAAAGGAAGGAAGGTGACTATGACTCCAACATAAATTCAACAGGACAAGTGTTTATCGGAACTTGGAAGTGCTTGCTTGCTTTTTTCAAAAACATAGCAAGATCAATTATTGATCAATAGACTTCTCCATCTTGGTAGTTTTACAACATCAATAACACATGATACTTGAGCCAAATAAAGGCACCTTTAGTGATGGTTGGGAGTGTAATGAACAGAGCCCACAACCTACATGCAAGCTAATAGAAGAGACGTGGTCCTTAAAATAGAATAATGAACAGTTGCTTTATCATTAAACCTGTACATGCAAGCCCACTTTATCAAATGCGAAAGGTATCAGTATCACTTCCCACAATAGCCAAATTAAGGCAACCTTGCTGAAACATATGCATTATGGTGGAGTTTGTAGGCCTACTCTTATTCCAGGATAAAACTCCAAATAGGTATCAGAAATCCTACTAGCTAATATCAGCCAAAGATGATCAAGAGTAAAGGACAGAATGAACTAAGCTTTAACCTATACCTAGAAAATTACAAAGAATTACAAACTTGGATTTTAGAAAATCTGCATATCTGAGAAATAAGAAATACAAATATAAGAATTGTCTTGCTGCGGTTATGAAGACACAACCTTTGAAAATTTGGACCAACTATTGTTTTCTTTTCAATATGTTCTAATAGACTCACATCAGAAGTCTGAAATGAAACTTTAGACTTTGGCTACAGCGTATTCTTCATGTCAGAAAGATTATTATTATTTTGATGATGGTGGTGTCTAGATCAACTTGAGCGTATCTCAACTAATGTCTGAGAAGATTACTGGTTTGTGTTCACAATCAAAAGATGACCCAAATTTTGGATGTAGAAGAGAAAAAGTGGAGTAGGGTTTTATCACAACCTAAATACATGTAATACGTGTAGATCTTCACAGACTGGCAACATGACATAAACCATGTATATGCAGTGTATGGAGTTGTTGACCTGATTTTGATCAACAAATCTACAGTATATAGTAAAGCTCCCGCAAACATAAATATAAATAATCATAGTAAGAGGAAAACTAGCTGCAATCTTTATTAGACATTAAAAAATCTAACAATGTTATCTTACGTGGCAGATTCTAGGTTGGCCTCCGCCTTACGCTGACAAATTCAATACTTCAAGCTCAAGATCTGCCAAGACTTTGAGGAATTTTAAGGGCTTCTATGACCTATTTATTTATTTATTTGTTAATCGCCTAATACTTTTTTCATTCTTATTTAAGCTTTGAGCTACATCGAAGACATCTTAAATACCTTTGTTTAATCATATGCTAGCTAGTTTCATAAATCCTCACAGGAACAACTTTGTACTTCAGTTTTTTAACGGACTTAGGTTTTCAATCTTCTAGAGCCAAAAATTCTAACACTTCATCATTTGGCAATTAAAATGAATTACAATAAAGGAAAAATAAAGAATGGGCATTTCATGTTGGATCAACAAAATCAAACAAGCCATATTGGCTGCATAATGATTTACTTCTTAAAAAGGAAGACTTATAGCCAATTCTTGATCAAGTCTACTTGGCCCTTGCTGATTATAATCAAACATAGAACATATTCAGAAATGGTGAAGGGGGAAGAGGAAGGGGGAAAACATAAAAAAAAGGATGAGGCACTCATTCGGAGGAATGATCATACCTCTCCATCTGATCCGCGTATAGTGACACGATAAACAACTGTCACACTTCCATTATCTGAGAAAATGACATCTCGTACTTCCCCGCACCAGCCTGCCAAAAGAAATTTAATCATCACATATGCTCAGAACACCAAAATTAATTCCCAGTGTTTACATCAGTCATCAATATGCTGCATGAAGGTCATTTGCACATATTTTTCTAGTCATTTCCAGAAAAACTCAGAAATAATAATAGTTAAGTACAAAGCAAATCAACCATTATGCTGAAGCTTGCAACACATATTATTAAACCAAAAATGTAAATGCCTCATAGAAGTTACAAGGGCAGGGGATTAAGCATCAGCACAATGAAGTGAAAACATTAAGAAAACTAGAGCAAAAATGTTGCAGAAAAAAATTGAAGGTAGAATAATAGGGCCGATCAGATAGAAGAAGCATGTCATTTCCAATTGGAAGAAGAAGATATGAGAAGGTTAAAACAAATAATATAATGGACGGAGAAGAAGAAAAAAGGAAACAAGAATTACTGAGAATTTCTGAAATATCATTGATTCATCTGCCGTGGCCACATAGTAAGCAAATGTTTTTTGCTGGGAATACTGCTAAGGAATAAAATATGCTTGACAACTATAGGTGTTTCCAATGAAAAATTGGTGGGTGAGAATTTCAAGACTGCTTACTGTCCATTGGTTATCCCATATTTCCCAACTCATCTAGACAGCAAATTAAACAATATCAAGGGTGAAATTTGTCTAGATGCTAATTTAGCTACAGTGAAAACTAGCATTAAAGATGAATTAATCATATATCTTTTATCTTTCCAAAGTCCAAGCTCATGTTCCCCAGAGATGTATAAGTAGCTTGATCTCAACATTAGATTTTAAAAGCTAAATCCAGATCGCCACATTTCAGTATCATAATTGTGAAAGCATTAAAGATCAGAAGATACGAGATATGTTCAGTTATCCAAAATTGTTGACTGAAGAAAATTGCAGAAACTTAAACTAATAAAAAGAAGTGAGGATTGCACCATTATCAGAAGTGCAAACCTAGGCATAACAATATGATCTTTGAGATATTTTGTTTATTAAAACCTGTGTTTTTTTTATCAGTTAATTAGAATCTGTGGCTTAAGCTTTAGGGTACCCCAAACAGAGACAACTCCTTCTTCTGTTTTTGATGTAGTAATCCAAGCAAAAGACATTTCCTGCGGCATCCAATCAACAGTTAACAGAACTCCTGACAAACTAGCTTTTCAGAGGAAGAACCTCTCATGGGATTGAAGGAGGAGGCTCAAGGGTTAGAACATTCAAGCCCCCAACCCTTACTTATGCCTAGGGCTTGGGAAAATGGAAGGGATCATTCTACACTGTAAGAAAGGAATACGGAACTGAAGAAGGAACCTTCAAAACTGACTATTAGGATATTCATTGAGTAGAACAGCTAAAGTGTCAAAGCTTTGGAGGCTATGCCCTATTGCAGGTTTGAAGTTATTAAATGAATTAGTTATGCTTTATTTTAAAATTTTCATTTTATGGAGGACACCGAAAAACAATAACTTGTGATGGAGTTAGTTAAGTAACAGAAAATCCTAGACACAATCTTTCAACATAAAAGAAGACGAGAAAGAAGAGGTATCTATGGTTGAGAAGTGCATTTCTTCAAATGTGCAGATTAAGGTTTTAAATACTGCAAATCCAGAAGAAGAGTCACCATAAACATATGCACAGGAACATCATCTAAGACATGTTCTCTGTTCTAGGCTCAAGGGATTCCTACTTCTAGTGATGGTCTCAGAATAACTCAATTCCTTTGCAAAAGAATTTATTTATTAACAAATCACAGGCAAATAAAAATTGGGGCTTTTACACCAAAAAATTCATGTCAAAATGTTTCCATTAGTTCCGACAAAAGAAAATAATACAATCTCATCTACATGACAAAATTACACACTTTCCAAATCCTATTTCTCTACCAATGATACAACGAATAGAACACAGTCATAAGTAGTATACAACAACATAATGATAGAAAAAATAAACAAAAATGCTACCGTACCTGGAGCGTAGAAGCTCAACATCCGGTTAGCATGGTACCTAAATAATTAACAACGTCTTCAGTATCAGATCAACAACAGAAATCGTTGCGGCTGATCTTAATCAAATACTCCTTCAGACTGATAGAATTCATGTGAATTATTAATTTTAATTATTATATTTTTACATATTCAGAGAGTACATAAATTATATAACATCCCGTAAGCAACAATTTCATAAACTAAAACATCTTTTAAAATTGTGCCTGCAAAATAAAAAATTATAAAACTAATAAAAGAGAAATGAAATTACCAGGTGATAAAGGTGGAGTGATTATCATTGTTATCAGCTTTGATGATGTTATCAGGAATTCTCTTGTTCAGGTCACGTAGGATCTCGGCCAAGGGACGAGTAATGCAAGACGAAGCCTTGTCTAGTGGCACCACGTAGTTCGTGTTCGGAACCGATGATGACGGCGATGAAGCGGCGTTCTTACTAGCGCCGACGCCGTCACCGGTGCTACTGTTGTTACTGTTCCGGTCCAAAGCTTTGACTTGCAGTTTCGATGTTCTAGTAGAAAAACTATTGAAGCTGAAATGAAGCTCCGCGGCCGGACTCCGCCGTGGATTTGGGAGCCGCAGCGTTGGTAGGTGGGCGTCCGCCGCCGGCAGCGATGACTTTGTACAATGCGCAAACATTTTGAGTATTTTTCGCAAACAAAAAAAGAAAAGAAAAGAAGTAAACGTGGCTTCAAAGTTGTGAGCCCACAGGCTTTTGCAGACTTCTATTTAAGGTCTTGTTTGGATGTTAAAATTTAGTGATGTAACTCACAGAGTTAAAAGTGTATTGATATACAAATATCTCAACAGTAAGTTTTAAGTATCTCGCCTCAATAATTTAAAAAAGTTGAGAGATTTACAATGATGTTATGTATTGTATTGGAAAGGGACGAATGTAATATAAGCTCGTATCTAGTATTTTATGTGATAAGAATGTGTCATCCAATTTTGAAGATAAGTTTTATAAAGTAATTGTTACACTAAGGGGTCGTTTCATAGTTGGTTAAAGTTATTCATTGATTAATTATTCGTGTATTAGTTATTTAATCTTTTATCCTACATAGAATTCCTCATAATATGTTCATGTATTAGTTATGCAGGTTTCTAAATGGCCAATCAAACGTCTTATTATTTTATACATGAATAACTTATTCTTATCTACCTACAAAATATCATATAAATTATATGAAAGTTAATACATGAAAAACTTGTTCCTTATTCAGTTATCAAATGAATGATAACTATGTTATATGGAGTGAAATATCATCTGATCAAGATCTCGCATGACTAAAAAAATGAAAACTTATCTATACAAAAATATTTACCAAACATCATATGAGATATACAAAAATTAATATATGAATAATTAATTCTCTTATTTAGCTATCAAATGATCCTTAACATGTTATATGAAGTGAAATATTGACCAATCAAGAATTTGTATGATGAAAAATTATCTACATTTGACCCTTGGGGGTGACCCAATAGTTTGGGTATGGAACTTCTATGTTGGAGGTCTCAAGTTCGAAATTTTTACTAGGGAAAGTAAGGGGTTTGCTTTCTGGTCGAGCTCGTCGCACCAGACTTGTTTTGTGAAGATTAACTCTCATATATAGTTTGCGAGCTATTGGTAGAAGCAGGAGTATTAACCAATGCACCCAAAGTATAGCAACCGCAAATTTTCCTTGTCATCAAAAAAATTATCTCCATTTAATATTTATATTAAAGTAGAATATGAATTCATCATTGACTATATAATAAATTAAAGTGAGTTCATATACTATTAGTTACAATTTATAATTTAATTATAATATGTCAATGTATATAAAAATACTGGAGAACATATTGTTAGGTAGAAATAAATTTCAACAATGACAATACAGAGTTCAAAGTTCAAACCTTCCACTTGTGAATCATAAAAGATTAGATATGTGGCCTCTCTTTTTGTACTGGTGGTCGAAGTCCAACCATGGACTTATATTCCTACCTACTACAGCACCCTAACCTTTAATAGTATCGTGCGATAATGATATTTCAGGACAAGAAAAGTGAATAATCCATAATTCACGTAGCAAACTCACATATTTTAATAGTTTAAGCATGAGATTTAAAAAATAAAGTTATTTTAGATGTATTTTTTATCAGAGTAGAAAAACAATAATCAAATTTGCTATTTATTATACGTGAAAGATTAATTTATCATATTGTTATACTATTGGTTCAAAATTATTCATGTTAGGATCGTTGTTGAACATCTCATTTCTACGCGGTACACATTTTGATGAAGATTAAAAGTTTGACAAATTCAAATATTTTTCGAATTTTGCATTCAACTTTAGACATTCACGTTTGAAGTTATAATTTGCAAAACATAACCTCATAGTATAAAACCGTTTTATCTTTGATAAGATTTAATCGTCAATATTAAATAGGCATATATACAAATTATAATCATGATTGTTATTATGTGAAATAGATAATAAGTAATTTCGTTGAAAATTGAATATTCTCTTTAATTTTTCTATTTCAAAACCTCATGACTAAAGGTTGGTACAAATTCTGTAGAACCAGAAACAATTGGTCTTGCCCCAAAATTGTCTCATCACATACATTACATTGCTATCAAATTTTCAAGATTGATTAAAAGTTAAATACTTGAGAAAATTGGCTATGACTTAAATAGTAACACTTATAAAATCAGCCTAAGTTGTAGTCACCTGATAATGTTATCCATCTCACATTAGTCTTGTCCTAAACAGATGATGTACCAATTTCGAGTCCATGTCTAGATGAACAAATGGAGTGGGATGATGAAGATATCGATCCACTTCCGTGCCTTCCCCACAGAGAAGAATGCAAACAGTATAAAGTTCAAGAACCGGATCAAGCCAGAAACTGTCATCATAATGCAGCTTGTGTAACCTGTCATTTCAAGTTTTAGCAGAGGATCCCAATTCAACTTCAAATGAAAAAGGAATCTATTTAGCTTTTGATGGAAGGTCAGGTTAACTTCTTTACGAAGACTTTCCACATCTATTGTGTATTCTTTTCTAAGATCATTTAACTGTTGCCTCGTCCTCTCAAGTACCTTGTTCAATTTACACAAGTCTCTGAAGGTTTGAACTTCCTAGTAGTATGTTTTTAATTGCGTAAAGAGCCTGCAGTGAAAGCAATATCACAGGTGAATCTTTTTAAAAGATGTCACCAACACGAATGTCAATGTTTTGTATTACAGAGGCCTTGTTCAATGTATTGAGGATGGAAATGACATGAAAGATACGCGAGATAGTTACAGGACCTGAATGCATAAGTCATTGCAAAGTGTCAATATGATAGCCAGTAAATTTAGAATATAAACACAAAAACTGCACAGATGAAAGATACAAAGAAACTAAAGCATTAAAGACTAAACTTGTATAAAAACATAGCTCCAATACCTGCTTCTAAACAATGGGGTTATTTTGATTGGCTTTGCTGAGAACCCATGATTAAGTGTTCTTGATCGTAGGCTGCTCAAATGTCAAGGAGATATGGGAATGCTTGGAAGAAACTTATCTTCAAGCAACAAAAGATAAAAGTTCCAACTCAAACAACAACGATAAATTATGAAGATAGGAACCAAAATAATTGACGAATATATTAAGCAATTCAAAGGCATGACAACCTTACAGCCATTTACAAGCCTGTAGATAAAAATAGCAAAGTGAATAATTTTTCTAGAGGTCTAGGTCTTAAGTATAAGACCTTCAAGACTATCATGCTAGGTAAGACATCATATTCTACTATTAATCAATTTGTTAATGCTCTCTGGGGCTTTTGATATGAGGGAGGATGAAGAAGAAGTGCCTCAACAAAACCATAACCCGCATTTTATGCCCAAAGAAGCAGGGGAAGAGGAAATTACTCTCAAAGAAGAGGAAATGATAATTTCAATTCCAGAGGAAGAAACTTTAAGCCTGCTCGACAAGAAAAAAGTTCTTATAACAGCAGATACCAACTAGGTCCTCAGAACACTTCTTCAAGTGGAAGTCATGAGAGGAACAATATTGATGCATGTCAAATTTGTGGTAAGAATAACCATACTGGTCTTAAGTGTTTTCACAAGTGTCATCACTCTTACCAAGCCGCAGATGAGCTACCACAAGCATTGTCTGTTACTAATCTACAAAGCACTAATGATGTTACCTTGTATGTCGACTCAGGAGCAGGTATCTATATGACACATAACATAGGTATCCTAACTAATCTTAAATACTACAATGGACCAGATAAAATCATTATTGGAATGGATCAAAGTTAGACATTATACATGTTGGGGAATATATTCAGATTGGGTCTAAAGTTAAAAGAAATTCTTATAGTCCCTAATAAGAATTTACTCTCAGTTAGTAAGCTTGCAAAGGATAATTCTTCCACTCTTGAATTTGATGAAACTAACTTTTTTGTTAAGGAAAATAAGACAAGGACACTGTTGGCCAAGGGAGGTAAAAGGAATGGACTATATGCTTTGGAAGATAACAATCTCTATGCTTTAAATGTTGCACACAACAGGAACACTTCAGACAACATGTGACATACTAGATTAGGACACGCTAGTTTGAAGACTTTAAAAGTTTGAATAGTAATAGTTGCATCAATATTAGTAGTTGGAGTAAAATGCCTACTGTTTGTTCAAGTTATCAGTTGGTAAAGAGTTGTAAACTTTCATCGGTTTGAGAGATAAAATTGAGAACAAACCTTTATTGAAAATCTATTGTGATTTATACGGATCTGCTCTTGTCAAATTTTCCCAACATATGAAATATTATGTCATTTTTGTTGATGATCACACGAGATTTACATGGATTATCCACTGAAAAAGAAATCAAAATTTTTTGAGGTCTTCGTAAAATTTGAGAAAATGGTGGAAAAACAAATTTTTGAAGAGATTAAGATTTTTCATCGTGATAGAGGTGGTGGGTTTATCCAAACAACCTTAATTAAGCATTTGGAAGATTATGGCATTGTGATACATATTTCATGTGCTAACACACCTGAACAAAATAGAGCTATAGAGAGAAAACATAGGTATATTGTGGAGTGTAGCTTAGCTCTACTACTTCATGCTGACCTACCTTTGTTTCTATGGGTTGAGGCATTCCTCACTGCAGTATTCGTCATCCATAAAATTCTTGTTAGGACCGACAAATATGCAGGTGTAAACGCGGAAGCTAGCAATGCAAACCTCGACAGACCACGAGTAAGAAGACAACGAGAAATATACCAAAAGACACAAAGATTTAACGTGGTCTGGTCAATCGACCTACGTCCACAAAGGAGATGAGCAATCCACTATAAATATGAGAGTACAAAATACAGAGGGAAACAACCTCAACCAATTCACTCGGAATACATGGGAGGTTCACACAAGTGATAACGTATCAAGCTTGTGACCCACAAATTCTCCCTCTAACCAAAACTCTCAAAGCCTTTAAGATTACATTGTGAATGCTGATTAAGTTAGAAGGAACATGCCTCTATTTATAGAGTCCTAAACCTTTTCCTACAAGAAAAGGATTAGTCAATCCAAAACCTTTTCCTACAAGGAAAACCTATTTATGGTAAGAAATTTAGGGCAAATAAAACCCAACACTTCTTTCATCAATCCTAAAGATAGCAACTCCGTTTGTTAAGTTGTATGGAGAATAACCTGATTACAATAGCCTAAAAGTGTTTGTGTGTATATGTTTTCCATGTATCAAAGGTAGCAATAAGTTTAGTCCAAAGTCCTACCCTTGTGTGTTCATAGGGTACACCAACTTACACAAAGGATATAAATGCTATCACCCCTCTACAATGAGGGCTTACATATCTAGAATGTTGTGTTTGATGAAAACACATTACCCTAAGTGTCTCCAAAGCAATCTCAGAGTAACATTGATGACTTACCTTATCTTGCTACATTTGTTGAATCTTTCTCTAAACTGTAGGCTGATGTACCGTGGTTTTACGGTGATTTCAATGCATTTAGCTTAAGAGTTGTGTGTGTCTAGAGTCTATTTGTAGTATTTTTAACATGTTTTTATGTTTGTCTTGCAGGAAAAATGTCCAGATAAAAAAAGCATAAGGCAACTAGAAAAAAGGTGCAGAAAGATGACCTATGAAGGCCATCGACGGCTCGTCGTTCAATCGACGGTCCGTAGGTGGTGAACATCGATGATAAGTTCAGGCTAAGGGAGAAGATTAGAGAATTCTGACTAAGTGTGGGACCACGAACTCAAATGACGGTTTGCCTATCAATCAAATTAACAGACCGTACTGGTGAACCGTCTATCGGTTCAAAGAAGGATAAGTATGGAACAATAGAGGAGCATCGATGGACCGTAGATGAGTCGAAAGACCGTACTACAAGTCCGTCGTTGCTTTAGAAAATATACTGAGGTGATAAAGAAAAATAATTCTAAGTCTGGACTGATAGACGCAGTCGACGGACCATCATTCCATCGACAGTCCGTTAGTAGGGGTCGTCGATCAATGTCGTGTTTTTGGACAAACTTTCCTCATTTCAATTCCTTTTAATTTAGGGAAATATTTTCTATAAATAGAAGATTAAAACCTCATTTTTGGGGTTATACATTATTAGTATTAAACTACTTTTGTTTGGAGATTGGTTTTTGCAAACTTTAACAATCAATCAATTTTCGGATTTGGTTTGAAGTATCATCTTGCAATTTCAAGTTGATTTTTCTGGGTTTATTCTTATTGTTGAAGTAAGTTCATGATTTTTTCTTTAAAAACTATGAATTGTGATCTTGCTTGGATGGATAACTAAATGCGCAACTAGGTTTGTGGGAACCATGGGTAATTAACAAAGTAGACCTAGCAAATAACCAATTCTCAAATAGGTTCTTGCATGTATTGATAATTCTTTCCTTTAAAAGTCTTTTTAATGAGTGCACGCGTTACAACTAGCATTGTTGCTACTTGTCGGACCAAGGAGGTAGTAATAGGGAAAGAATTATCAACATAGATTTAGTGGGATACTATCTAATAAGCTATTGTCGATTGGTGCGAAGTAATAACTAAGCACACATCAATTATGATGTCTAATATGAGGTAACGGTAAGAGTTAGTTAATTATACGCACGTAGCTGGACCAAGGTGAGAGATGAAATTCTCTAGATGCCGGAATAAGGATTTAGAGATACATAACTTACCACTTTATATGCAAAACACTAGGAACAATTGCTATTGCTAGGAATACGACGTTATGAACCTATGTGGAACACGTATACCCTACTTAGTCTCACAAATTGATAAAATTTCAATTTTTACTTTTGCTTACTTGTTAACTTAGAAGTTTTAAATAAACTTGTTTCACAAACCCCCCTTTAATTACTTGTTTTCGGAAAAACCTTGGCTAAATAGACATAATTGTACATTGAAGTTAAGTCAACCATTTTCCTTGTGGGATCGACCCCAACCTACTAGTTGGGTTCTCTGCTTAATTACGACCGCTTATACTTCATTAGAGAGGTGTAATTTGAGCGTATCATAGGCACATGATAATTCTTATTCAAGGGAAGTACAAACTAATAGTCCATTATAACTCATATACTCCTTGATGATGAGAATACTATTGACCTCTCAGCCGCAATATCAGATGTTTAGAAACATGTTAAAAGGTGATGATATATGTAGTAGTATTGAAACTCTAGTTGCATATTTTGAATCAGGTAGTAGCAGTGAGGAGAAAGTTGAAATTACATGTCCAACCAATGAGCATCATGAAACAACCACTTTAATTAATGTACCCGTTGACCATCAACCTGACAATGCTACACTCCATTCAACTACCTTGGTTGATGTTCCAATTGAGGTACTTCTTTCACCACAAGTGAATCATATGATTAGCAGACACAAGGCGAAGGAACATCACTTGTCACATGTTGCTTGAAGCAGAACATAAATTGTAAGAGAATAAAATGCTACTACGGAAGCACTAAGATCACTCCATTGGCTTGCAGCAATGCAGGAAGATATTATTGCTTTACATAATAACAAGACATGGATTTTGGTGCCCAAATATCCTGGTATAATCTTGGTTGGCTCAAAATGGGTGTTCTAAGAAAATTAAAAGTTGATGGGACATTAGATAGATATACGACCAGACTTGTGGCATGGGGATTCTCATAGCTTGAAGGGATGGATTTTGAAGAAATATTTAGTTCTGTGGTTAAAGCCACAACTATTAGGGTGGTTCTATCCATTGTTATCAGTTCAAAGTGGAAATTTGGATAACTAGATGTCAAAAATTTCTTTCTCTATGGCTTCCTACAAGAAGAGGTGCACATGAGTCAACATTATGGTTTTATTGATACCCATTATCCTCAACATATGTGTCTACTTAAAAACTCATGGTATGATCTTAAAAAAACACCAAGATTCTGGTCTGATATGTTTAGCATGCATCTCTTACACCTTGGTTTCATTTGTAGTAAGGCTGGCCCTTTCTTAGTTACTTTCCAAACTCACAAAGGCAAAATATTTCTCTTGTTATATGTGGATGATATTATTGTCACGGAAATTAATCCATATCATGTCTCAGAGTTGCTTCTACAACTTGGGAAAGAGTTGCTATGTGTAATACCTCGAAATTAAGTGTAGTTGAGGTTTGGGGTGTTGTATAAGGGATAAAACTTGTATAAATGATTACCGTAATTAGAATTACATGTTTAGGGTTTTAACGTCTAAGTAATACCCCCCAAGGACTACCCTAGGGGTCTTTGAAGAGGACCTCAAAACAGTCCCCTAAATTTGTCAAATCTAGTGACCTACGGTTAGCCGTTCACGACCAGGAGACCAGTCCACGGCCCGTGGGTCATGGGCATGGACCAAGTCCTAAGTTTTCTAAAACTTACAGGTCTCAAAAACAAACCACAAGACAAAACCACAGCCAGTAGACCCATCCACGGCCCGTGGACGGGTGTCTCGTGGATGCTGCTAGTTTTCAACATGTAGTTTTTAGTTAAGTGTTTAGTGGTTAAGTTAGTTATTAATTAGGGGTTAATGTAGGTTTATTAGTAGTTTTTTAACCACTTATATAAGCTTAAATAAACCCTAAAGTAATCATTAGAACTCATTCATCTAAATCCCCCAAACTCTCTCCAAAAAAATCAATTCTAGAATAGAAGAAGAAGAGAAAAGAAGAAAGTCAACAACTAGGGTCGAATTCATCCATGGGTTCAAAATTTTTTTAGGGAAGTTATTAAAGATATGTGAATCTTATTCATCCATGGGTTCTTCCCCATGAAGCCTCCTTAGTTTCCCCCCCAATTGGGAGTCAACAAACCCAAATTCTAGTTAGGGTTGTGCTTGCATTCTGGGTAGGGATTGGATGTGATTCCAATCTAGTGGATATCAACCAATTATGATTGATTTATATTTTTTTAGTGATTATATAATCATTTCATATGATTTCTATGATTAACCCTAATCTAAATTGGTGAACGTGATCATTGTGGGTTTAGGAACTTAAAGGCAAAGTTGAAGGTTCTAAAATGATCTTCCTAAATCAATGTCTTGAATGCTAATTGATCAAAGTTAGGATCATCTAATTATGAGTTGAACATGACATTGAATAGGAAGTATCTTGACTTTTAAGGTTAGAATTGAAACTTTATTATCAAGTATGCTAGAATCACATTCTAATGAACAATGTGATTGAATAACCTGTAATTTAGACATGGATCATGATGGAATGAAGTTAATCTTGATAGTAGGGCTTTTACCATCATTGTTAGGGATTTTTTGGGGGGGGGGGGTGAAGTCAATATAATGTGATCTTATGGTGTATTCTCTACACTTTGACATGAATATGCTAGGAAATTCAAGTTCTCTCACATAGAAGGATTTTAGCTTGACTTAAGAACCTAAAATGAATCAAATCATGTTAGTCTAGCTAGTGGATCCACATAGTTGCTATGTTTCATCTTTTGGTAATACATTGGCAAGTAGTCCGCCTTCTTGTAGTGTATGGTTTTATGACACATGATTCCACACTAGCTCATGTGGTCTATGTCAGTTAGGACAAGATGTTCCAAAAGGGTAAAATGAACTAAAGGTTTGAACTCTAAGTAAGATAACCTAAGGGGTCTAGCTTTGTTTAGGTAGGCGTATGAGACTCTACCTAAGCATTGCATTAGTTAGCCTTGAGGGTGCATTAGGAGGATGTTTGTATGTATGAAAATGGTCATAATGTTATATGACATGTATATGATGAACTTATACATTGTTGATACTATATCTTTATTATTTCACTTATGAATATGTGTTGGTTTATATTGTCTAAGTATGATGATATGTACACCTAAAATACCATGTTATGTGAAGTAGGATGTTAGTCATGATTCTTGTTGGGTTACATGATTGACTAAGGTTATGGGGCTTTACTTGGTCATTGCACTTTTTAACTTATTAGGGGTTCATGGGTAATTGACTTGCTTTGTTTATGTTTAAATGTACTCTTATTCATGCTTATTGTTAATATGACTTGATGATAGAGTTACATTAAGTATGTATTTACTTCTATGATATGTATGGATGACTTGAATAGACTTGATGTTGTAGTCCATGTAATGTACATGCCTATGACTTAATAAATATGCAATATTTATTGGTATGGTCTTGTTGAATATGCATGAAGATTTTTAAATGGAAAGTCCATACTTTATGAAATGTCCCCTTTGTTAGCATGATTTCAAAGTATGTGCGCATATGGTCTCATATTTAGTACAAGTGGGGTACTAACCTCATTTCTTCCTTTTTTCCCAAACATTTTAGGTTCTGATCGTTAAAGTGTTTTTGAAGGACACTTGAAGAAGGATTGGATCCGTTGATCATCCAATTAGGGATATGTCCTCATTTTCTAAGGGTGATGCCAATATCAAGCTTATGCTGTTGTTTTAGTTCTAAGATTCTTACAATCTATTTCCTTTCATTTGATTATGGATTGTATAAAGCCTATATGTGTCTATCTTTACATTGATGTATGGGCTACGCCCACATTAGTAATCATGTTAGATGGCTATGAGATGAGACAATATTTGAAGACTATGTTCTATCTTATATATATATATATATATATATATATATATATATATATACTTATGTGCAATAAGAGTAGACGGCTATGTAACCTTCCTATACGAAGGGTCTATGTTTACTTGATATATATATATATATATATATATATATATATATATATATATATATATATATATATACACACACACATATATATTTGTATGTATGTAGTGGTCTATATAAACCTCCAATTAGATGTAAATGAAAAGTTTTAAATTTTTCGCTAAATTTGACCTATAAACGCAATTATGTAAACTAAGAGGCTAGTATAAATCCTCAAAGAGGATGATTACACCGGTTACGTCTAGTTGGTAAATGCGGATGTGATAGCGTGTCTCATGTACAGGAAGCCATGAAAGACATAGTGAAAAATGTTCATAGGTTGGATAGATTGGTGTTAGGTTGGAAGATTCTCAGAAAATTCGTTTTATGGTCCATCATAAATCCGAGTCATCCTTGGTGGTTGAGGTGAAGTCTAAACAACACCTTGATCAACCATTGATGGAGTTGAAGGAATGGGTTCTTGGTAAGCTTAATGAGTCATTCTCCTTGCGGGGTGGGGGGGGGGGGGGGGGAGGTGTCTTGAGGTATCGAGGAAGGTTGTGTGTTCCCAATGTAGATGGTTTAGGAACTGGATCCTTGAGTAAGCTCATGGGTTACTCCAATCATTCGAGTTTGATAAATATGTACCATGACCTTAGGAAAGTCTTTTGGTGGGAAATTTTTAAAAGGACATAGCGGAATTTGTTGTTAAGTGTCAAAACTGCAAGCAAGTGAAGGCCGAACACAAAAATCTGGGTGGTTTACTTCAAGAAATTGAAGTTTCTACTTGTAAGTGGGAAGACATCAATATGGATTTTTTGGTAGGTTTGCCTCGGACACAAAAAGCAATATGACTCTATATGGGTGTTTATGGATATGTTGACCAAATCTGCTCATTTCATTCCCGTCAAGTCTACCTATTCGGCGGAGGATTATGCAAAGATCTTCATAGATGAGATTGCGTATCTTCATGGTATTCCGTTATCCATCATATCGGATAGGGGTGCACAATTCTCATCTAGGTTTTGGATGTCATTCCGAGAAGGCTTGGTTACCAAGGTGAAGTTAAGCACCACTTTTTATCCCTAAATGGATGGTCAAGCAGAGTGAACTATTCAAAACCTTGAGGATATTCTTAGGGCTTGTATCATTGATTTCAAAGGAAATTGGGATAAAAATTTTCCTTTGGTGGAATTTGCTTGCAACAATAGTTTCCATTCATCCATATCCATGGATCTTTATGAAGCCTTGTATGGTAGGAGGTGTAGGTCTCCAATTGGATGGTTTAAAGTGAGTGAGTCTTAACTTTTGGGTTCTAATTTGATTTATAAGACTTTGGAGAAAGTTCATATCATAAGGAACCGATTGCAAACAACCTATAGTAAGCAGAAGTCTTATGCCGATCATTGGAGAAGGGAATTAGAGTTTGAAGAGGGTGATAAAGTGTATTTGAAAATTTCTCCTATGAAAGTGTGGTTAGATTTGGCAAAAAGGGATGTTGCGTCCTCGTGATGTGGGTCCCTATGAAATCTTGCAAAAGGTTGGTAAGGTTGCTTATGAGTTAAGGTTGCCTAGTGAATTGGCTTCAGTTCATCCGGTTTTCTATGTTTACATGCTTAAGAGGTGTATTAGTGATCCCAAGTTAATTCTTACTATTGAGGGTCTTGGTGTAAAGGAAAACCTCTCTTATGAGAAGGTTCCGATTCAAATCCTTGATAGGAAAGTAAAGAAGTCAAGGAAAAAGGAGGTGGCTTCTGTAAAGGTGTTATGGAATAATCACCTAGTTGAGGGTGCTAGATGGGAAGACGAGGCCGTTATGAATTCCCATTACCCTCATCTACTTCATAACTAAGGTTAGTAATTACTATTAATAATGAAAATAATAACTAAAATTGAAGTTGCTATGATTTTTAGTGAAGTTTTGCAAAAATGTACATGTTTGATGTCATTACAGTAAGTTATAGTGAAATGTGGTTTCAACTTGGAAATTTTGCAATTTTGGTTGTTTTGAGTTATGTTGTGCATTTTGACATGATGAGTCTTTATGAAATGATATGTAGCATGTTGATAAGTTAAGATTTGGCATAAGGTATGTTGAGCTCTTGTTGTTGTGAGAAGGATATTCCTCATTATGTAATATTGAGCATTATATGTGGTAATTGAAGTTTTGGATTTCCTTGTGTAAATGATATGATTTATGTTGTAAATGATATGAGAATGTATTTTTGTTGGTTGGGCTGCTCTTCTTGAGTCTATTCCTTCCTTTCAAATGATTTTAGTGTCATTCAGGGACGAATGTTCCTAAGGGGGATAATATAACACATCAATAATCGAAGACGTGTTCTAGAGACTAACATGAGTGTCAAAAGGTTTAGAAACTATTTTTAGGTATATTTTAGTGAATATAAATCATTTACGATTATTGGAAGTCAAAACGTCCAAGAACGTCCATGACCTATGGAAACTAGTTCAATGAGGTACTAGTGTGACTTATCCTATTTGACTAGCTTTTAGGAGTCGGAAAATGATGAAAATTTGTGGAACAGTGTCTATAATATATTAGAGTTAATTCACAGTCAAAACGTTTGGTCACGACTCCCCAAGGACAAAACAAGGTCCCTTAAGGATGGCCCTAGCAAAAGTCACCAAAAATTGTCAAGGGACATTGTCATCAACGTATGCCACCAATGGGTCGTTGGTTAATCGACGGGGCGTTGATGCCTCCATAGATTGTCACATAGCCAAAATCTTGGATTGGTAATTTTGCATAGTCTATGAATTCATCGATGGATGTGCAGCACAGAGTTGCACAAGGACCTCAATTGACCCATGATCCATCGATCGTCGTGTCGTCTGTGATGACTGATTTTCCTGCACGTTTTCATTTTATTTATTTACTTAGTTGTCTTATTTAAAAGGTTAATTAGGTTTTAAGCAAGGTATAATTAATTTACTTAACAACCTATATAAAACCCTAACCTAATTAGACTAATCTAGACTCTCATAATTCACAAACCCAAAACTCTCTTCCTTCTGTCTTCTTTCTCTCTCTCCCAAAGAAACCTTATTGAATACCAAGCTAGAAGTGGATTCAAGGGATTCAAAGGGTTAATTTTATCCATCAATATTTATCAATTATTATGGTATGTGATTCTTTTCTCCTTTGAAACCTCTTTTCTCAAAGGGTTCCATCAAGTTGATTTCCAAAGTTGAGTTTTCATGTGTGTCTTTTGCAATCTCAAAATTGATCTTGTGAATTACTTTTTTTATGATTTATTTTGGATAATATCAATAGATTAGAATTTATTTTCACTCAACTATGTAAATTGTTGATGGATTTGTCTAGTTTGTAGAATATGACTTATTTCCTTAACCCTAGGTTGTGATCTTGATATGAACTGTGTTATATTGGTTCAATTGACTTGCTTATTGGTTGAATTACTACTAGATGATGTTTTTGTATCCATAAGAAATAAATTTGGATGAATTGTATCCCTATCATTCTAGTTCTTAAGATGTTGATTTAGGTTATGAAGTATGTTGTAAATTTGACCTATGTCTCTTGTCTTTAGCAATGAACTAGTAATGAATTGTGAAGTAGTGATTCAGTTAGCCTTGTTATCATGTTTTTTATTTCTATATGATAATACTACACCATAATTGGGTTGAGTTTAAGGGTTGATGATAAGACCTTGATGATGGATTATGAAGGAGACTTGGTAAGTCTTGTGATCCTTATTATTTACTACAATTATGGTTAATTGTAATTAAATCATGATTTTGTATTAGAGTATGCCTTGTATTAAGTTTTATACGGTTGTTATGATTTTGAATTGAAATGTCTTGACTATAGTTTGGGAGGTGTTAGGTAAGATGTAAATGTTATAAGGATGGTGATGACCAATGTGCCTTATTATGAAGTGATATGCAAATGTGCTAACCTCACTTATATGAATTGTAATGAAAGAACTATACTCATGCAATTCTTATTGACCTATGATGATGATGTTTATACAAGGGTTAGACCCTATGTCCGACATTAATCTATGATGATTAATAAAGACATTAAAGATATTTCGAAAGGGACTTTACTTTAGCACCAAGTGAACTAGATTGAGGAGTGTCCCTTCCCAAAAAGAGAAGGTAGGATCACTAATGTACTCTTGAGATTGGAAACTCTAATGCATGTAGCATATGGATGGTACCAACTATATCTCCTAGTTCTTGAACTCCATAGGAGTGCTAGCTAGTGGATTCACGTAGTTTCTATGTTCATGTTTTATATTACCTTGGCAAGTAGTCCACTTTCCTTCGATGTAGGGTTCCATTCCACCGGATTTCACATTAGCTCATGTGTTCTATGTCGGCTAAGTCAAGTTCTTTCGAAAAGGTAAAATGAATTAAATTAATGGACTCAAACTAGGATAACCTAAGGTGTTTAGCTTAGTCTAGGTAGGGGTATGAGACTCTACCTTAACATGGCACTAGTTTGTCTTGAGGAAAGTCTTAGGAGGATGTTCTTAAGTATGAATATGGTTTTAATGGTACATGATATTTATATGAAGAACTTGCACATTGTTGATACTATATGTTGATTAGTTTCACTTATGAATATTTGTTGGTCTACGTTGTTAAAGTATGATGATAAGTACTCTTAAATTCCATGCCATGTGAAGTGGAATGTTGGTCATGATTCTTGTTGGGTTACTTGTTTGAGTAAGGTTATGGGGCTTTGCTTGGTCAATTCACTTGTTGACTTAATAGGGGTTCATGGGTAAATGTCTTCCTTTAGTTATGCTATAATGAATTGTTATTCATGCTTGTGACTATTATAACATGATGATAAAGTTGCTTGAATATGTGTGCAATCATGTGACATGCATGTTGACTTGAATAGACTTAGTATTGTTGGTCTTGTGGTGTACATGCTTTGGACTTAATGAATGTTCCGAATTTATTAGTATGGTCTTATTAAATGTGCATATATCTTTTTAAAGTAAATTGCATGCTTTAATTAAAGGTCTTTTTTAGCATATTTTCATAATATGTGTGCATATGGTCTCATATTTATTACACGTGGTGTACTGACCCCATTTTCTCCCCTTTCCCCAATATTTTAGGTTCCGGTCGTTGAAGGGATTTGAGACAACTTCGATGAACACTTGAAATTCTCGATCATCCAAGTTGGGTAGGTCCTCTTTTTTAGGGCAATGCCATTATCAAGCTTATCATGTTGTATTAGTTTTTAAGACTCTTATGTTTTTACTTTTCATTTGGATACTAAACATTGTATGACCTATATGTGGTCTTATTTCAATGATGTTAGGCTATGCCCAAAATTATGTTCTTAGTCCTCAAAAAGGAAGACAACGTTGGTTACGTCTAGGGGCTGCTCCCCGGATGTGACAATATGCAACCTTTCTAATTCGTTGCAATACCTTATAAGGACCTACATACGGGGGATTTAGCTTCCCCTTTCTACCAAATCTGATCACACATTTCATAGGTGAAATCTTCAAGTAGACCGTATCACCTACTTTAAATTCAAGGTCTATGTCACATCCCTAGAGAACACCCTACAAGATATGATGTTCTCACAGTGCGGCATGGTGTAGTTGATTTCTCAGAGATCTTGTACAAGCCTTTTGACATCGTTCATTGTATACATCTATGAAAAGTAGTGCAGAATTAAAACTTTTCACACGAAATAGTACTTTTCATTAAAAACATAAGGAATATATATAGCTAAGTCTCAAGTCACAATATTAGGCACATGAATACTTGGGAAACGTCTCATACAATTGAAATATAAAAATACATAGTCTATTACAATACTTTGAATAAAAGAACTCTAAATATAGTTATGTCCTCAAGTCAAATGAGGACATAGTTCAACTTTGCTTGAAAGAGTCTAGATTCCAAACTTTTCTTCAAGAGGCCTTTGACCTTCCACCTACACCTTTAGATATAGACATAATGTATGGAAATAGTACAATGCATGTACTAAGTATGACATATTGCATTAAATAATGAGAAACATACATTTGTATCAAAATAAGATCTTTTAGATTACAACTCTACACATAAGCATAAGAACAACATTTAAACACCAAACAATATATTTAGAACACATTCAAAGTCATATCCAATTTATAACAACAATACAGTAACCTTCCAATAACTTTACAGTGATTTTACATATACCTCACATATCATAAGATTGCATCGAGAGCACATCAAAACACATAAACATGATATCCTTCTACCAAAGATGATTCTAAGGGTCACTTGAGTGAGTTATGAAGCGACCGTCCATACCATCCCTCCTCACACACCAAAGAGATCCTTTATATTACCTAAGATAATGTTATTCTCATTACACATAATAGTATATAATATGACATTCTCCTCCCAAAGGTTATCATAATAATTACTCAAGTAATTCAAGAAGAGACTGCCCATACACCCTCTCCAAGCTTACCTTAAAAATCCTTAAGACTACGGAAGTTTAAATCATGTCTATTTTATCAATTAACTTTTCTATCTAGAGTTATTCTTGAGACTTCCCTAATTTGGCCTCTCCACACCCTAAGTAGAAAATCCTTAAACTACTCTAGGTAAGTACTTATTCATTACATACTTTCCATCTTAAGTCATTATCTTAATTATTTCATTAAGAGACATTCAACACTTAAGGACATTTCAATTATGGTCTTGCTGAAGACCTAGGGACTCACACACTAACATTTTCAAAGCCTAATCCTGCAATGTCAAGATAACATCCCATACCACCACCTAAAATTCATAGAACTTCTCCAACACTAGTAGGTATCCCACATGATGAGAATAGGGAATAGCCGACATAGACCATACTAGATATGGATGGAATCTGGAGTCATGAATCTACTCCGAATGGAGGATGTTCTACTTGCCAATGGTAGAACTAGGACACATCCCATGTAGGCACATGGTTAATGACTATGAAGGGTTTCTATGTTCTATAATCTCATTATATTTAGACCAACTTCCCAATCATACTTACTCGGTGCTAGCCTTTGTTCTCATAGAGTATCTCACTAAAGGAGCATATGAAGAGGTACCATAACTTGTTCACAACCCAATCATATTACACCTTACCAAAAAGGGTCCACTAAGGCTACCTACAATGGTCAAGATAATAGCTCAATGACTTTTCTAAGGATGATTTCATGCCGTTCCAGTCAATCAATCCTAAGTCCATCATTCACTCAAGAAGGATACCATACGACTTTCAACTTCAAGGATATCATAACCTTCTATCTAGGACGATGATTCTACATAAAGTACCTTCTTAACTATGTTCAAGGTCACATATCAATCACACATGCAAAATAAACTTTAACATACTAAGTCAAGAACTGATATTTACATTTAAATATATCAAGTAAGGGCACAAGTCTACCAAAACATGACACACACATACTTCACCATATCACATATAATATATCATTTAAGAAGCACATAGGAATAACCAATGTCTTGTATAAGACCTTACATATCAATCCTCGCATATACATAATGAAAAGTAGTGCGGAATAAAACTTTTCACGAAATATATCATAGTCTTTAAAAAATCTCTTTCATATAAAGTCATAGGGAATACTAAGTCTCAATCTCATCAAACTTAAGATACGAGAATACTTGGGACACGGCCCATACACAATACTAGTATAAAAATACTTAATCTTATTACAATACTTCAATAAGAAACCTAAAATACATCTATGCCCTCGAATCAAATGAGGACATACATCAAATTCTCTTGAACGATGCTACAATCCAAGTCTTCACTTCCCAAAAGCTCCTCACCTACAAACAACAATAAAGATAGATAAAAGCATGGAGTTAGTACAACCACATGTACTAAGTATGACATAATGCATAAAAACCACGGAAACAGATACCTAGTAGAAATATGCATCTTTTTATTTAAAAATCATATTATAGTCATAAGAACAACATTTAACAACTTAAAAACACATAAGATTACATTTAAGTGAATATCATAATTTTGAGTCATTTTACAGTGAACTCATTTCATTGTACAGTGAAGTTCTTTATTGTTAAAGTGAAGTGCTTCCTTTTCCATTTTAACACCTCTTAGCATGTACTCTCCTCACTAAAAGATATCATAAGACCCCCTTACGTAACACAAAGAGAGAACGCCCGTACAACCTCCCTGAGCATACCTAAATAACCCTGAAGAACACATATAATAAGTCACATACACACTTCAAGTTATCAAACATATCAACATATAGAAAGTATGACATTTCCTCATCAAACACTATTATAAGACTTACTTAAGTAGATCAAGAACATTAAGTCCATGATTGACCTCTTCAAGACTACCTAAATAATCCTTAAGACTTCCTAAGTTTGGATCATGTCCACATAATGAACATCTTCCCTAACTGGAGTAATTCTTAAGACTCATCTAGGTAAAATACGAAGTGACCATTCATATTCCCCCTTCACACCTTAACTAGACAACCCTTAACTACTCTAGATAAGTACTTATTCAGTTAACATACTTTGTTACATAAGTCATTAGTTCATTGAGAATCATACATGACATAAAGGACATTCAACTGGTGGTCTTGGACAAGACCTAGGAACTCCAAATAACTCCTTCAAACCCTATTGTGCAATGTCTAGATAGCGTCTCATACCACCACCTAAAGTTCATAGAACTTTTTAAATGCTAATAGGTATTCCATATGATGAGAATAGCCAATAACCGACATTAACCATGATAGATAGACATGGAATCTGGAGTTCTAACCTTCTCTGATGAGGGTGTTCCACTTGCCAAGGGTAGAGCTAGGATACATCCCATGTAAGCACATGGTTAAGGAATATGAAGGGCTTTTATTCACTCTAGTAACATTCTCAAGTAGAGGTAAATTGTACTCTATATCATTCTCAAGTAGAGCCACTTCCCTTAACATAATCACTCAGTGCTAGCGTTTGTATCATAGAGTTATTGACATTAAAGGATCACATGAAGAGGTTCCTAATCTAGTTCATAACCCAATCGCATTAACCTAACCAAAGAGGTCTACCAGGGCTACCTTTTAATGACGACTAAGATAGGTCAATATGACTTTCCTAAGGATTAATATGATGCAGTTCCAGCATATTAACCATATGTCCACCATTCCTTTACATGAAAGATACCATTACGGCTTTCGACTTCAAGATTCATAACATAACCTTTAACACGTACACGACCTTCTTAACATCCTCTGAGGTCTCACATATCTTTCATTAATACATGAAAAGGGTGCACTAATCTTATCTAGTCAAGACATATCATAATCTCATAACCTTTATATATATATATATATATATATATATATATCAAGTAAGGGATACAAGTCTACAAAACAAGACAACATTCTTTGACCTTATCACATATAGTATATCATTCTTTAAAGTACTTAGGATGACTCTTACCATATTTATGTCACCCTATGCATAACTACAACATCATCCTTGTCACCATTATAGACTCATATAGTCAAGTAGGAACAATCATGCATCAACTCTAAGACTACACATATAAGCACATAGTCATAGTCTAACATGATCTCCTAATATACATCAAATGTTCACATTACTAGCATGTAGGTATGATCATTCTTTCACATAAACAACTACACAAATAGCCACATTACTTCAAGTAGTTTGCGGACAAGGCCATGATCATCATAATACATAATGTAACGCCGACAAGGCCACATCATTTGATAGTAAAGCACATAACACCGCCACCATAAGTGGACCATACCACTCACAACATAATTGAAGTATAAATAACATCAAAATAAAAGAAATAGGGCAGCGTATCACCACTCCATCCTCAACACCTCAACTTGATGCTAAGTCATCCAATTCAATAACATAAGGCCCTTACAAATGGCCATGAACATCAATTCAACATAAACTATAATAATAAATGAACTAGGTCAACTAAATGTAAATTAATCAATCAACTACAACCTAGATATCAATTGAATACAATTATTACATCATTAGATAGCCCATAGAAATATACACCATAATTCATAATCATTAAGTCAATATCAAGTAACACATAGTGAAGATCTAGGGTTCATCCAATTCATGGGTTCATAGGTAATTTAGGTTAAAATAATCAATAAAATAACAATTTAATCATTATTCGATGTTTAGAAATCATTAATGCAAGAACCCAGGGTAGAATCATGAAATTTGGACAATTCAACTTGAAAAATTTAGAAAACATCTTGAGAGTTGGGCTCCTTGATGAAGAGTGTCTCAAGAATCAAAATCCATACCTTGATGAATGTAATTCTTCACTTTGATGAAGAATCCCCACTCAATTCGTCACACCAAGCTCATCTTTGACTTTGGACTTCAATGGAGTCTTAAGGAATTTCTAAGGGATTTTGGGGTTTTGATTTACAACCATGAAGTCTTCTTAGTGTTTAAGGCATATAAACACATTTAAATACCCAAAAGAACCCTAAGGAACCACCTATACTCTTATTTGGATGTTGGGTGAAATTACAAGTTCACCCCTCAAATTACAGTGAACTGCACACCGAGCGGCAGTCCACCAACGGTTGACAGCCGACGGACCGTTTGTCCAAAAGCAGACCGTCCTGTCCTTCGGTTAAATGTTTCGATTGACCCACTGGGCGTCGACTGCCTTCGTGGTTTGGCTGTTCGGTCCTTCCTCAAGGACCCTTGGATAGTCCTTGGGGATATTTTCCCTGACATTTCAAACCAAAACATGATCATATATGAGTTTATTACCTCTCACATGAATTTCATCGAAAACAAACACGTAAAACTCGACGAAATATGCTTAGACACACAAGGTCGTTTCAAGGCACATCTTTTGAATGTCGTGGACGTTTGACCTCCAAACTACACAAAACTGGACACACTGACTATATATGCAATAATAAATCACTTAAAAACATTAAAACCTTATTAATCACACATAAATAGATAAAATCACATATGAGGCACATAAGTGATTTGGTCATCAAACGTCTTAGTCTTCCCTTGATGTTTGACTTCCAATGCATCTAAAATATTAGATACCTCATCTATACCATATAATAAAGCTATTTAGGACATTAGAACATCATGACAACCATGTTAGTCTCTAGTTCACCTATGTCATTTTCGGGGTCTTACATTCTCCTCCACTTGGACAACATTTGTCCTTGAATGACACATACAACTCTCCAAACACTTCTAAGAATAGAGATTTAACTAGAAGCTCATTAACATACCATACAACACATGGTCAAGAAGAAAACATCGACCCCATATAGTCAAGAGATTCACAACACAACAAGAAACTAGAAGACAATTCTATAACTCATGATGCTACAAAACTCACATGCTTCATTAGGAAAAACTCATTCTATATTCAATATCATGATCATATACATCAGTTCTTACCACATTACAACAATTTTAGACCAAAGAATCAATTAGTCAAATTTTAGAAATTCTTAACAGTGAGTAGTTTCAAGCTACAGTGATTTTTGCCAATTTCAAAAATGTAACTTTTATGCCACTCCTGATATGAACATGATACTATTCATAGTAAAACCATATAAACACATCTCACAACGTAATCATCGCTTCAAAAAATACACAATTCAAGAAGTTAATGACATTCAATTTCAACAGAACTCCTATACACCATGCACATACAACATACTTCTAATATCATTTTATCCCATCTCCTAACCATACTCCCCCACTTAGAAGGAACTCATATCTCTAGAAAGAAAAGAAAGGACATACCCTAATCATCATCATCATTCTAATCCGGCTTTGATCCTCTTTCTCGGAGTGCATAGGAATGAGCCTTTGCCTGTGGAACATCCTCTTTTGGAACATTAGGAGCAACTTGCTTACTCTATCTTCCTCTAGCCGCAATGATAGGACAATCTCTCACCTTATAATCATCCTTCCCACAATCAAAATAACCACTAGTATAGGATAGACACTTCCCATTTTGCCTCTTTTCACAAGTAACACACGTAGGTTTTTCATTTTGAGAACCACCTCCTTTCTCAAATTTCACCTTCGCACTCATAGGTTCTTCTTAAGTTTGAGAACTTTTATTAACCCTAGTTTGCTCATGATCACTAGAACCACCCCTTTTCAAGTTTCTAGCCATCCTCTTATGTTTAAACTCTTCAATTGATTGTACATTCACCATGAGTCTAGCTACGATCATTTCATCATGCAACATTGTCGTATGGCATTCTTCCCTTACTAAGTCGGCGACGCCGGTCACAAAGCGACTCATTTCATCCCTTGGATTTGACACAAGAGAGGGAGCATATTTGAACAGCTTAGAGAACTTTAAAAAGTATTCCTGAACACTCATGTTGCCTTGCTTGATATTCATAAACTCCTCTACCTTAACATCCCCCATCTCAAGGGGAAAGTACTTACCAATAAAAACTTCCTTATATTCTTCCCACTCAATAGGACCCGACTCCTACATCCTATTGCCTTTTCATTATAGGTACCACTCTTGAGCCACATCATTCAATTAATACGAAGCAAACTCCACTTTATCCGTAGATGTCACTCACATAACATGGACTATCTTGTACTCCTCATCTATAAACTCTTGGGGATCCTCTCACACCTTAGATCCGACAAATATAAGAGGATTCATCTTAACAAAATCTCTCAACCTAGAGATCATAGTTCTCTACACCACATTCACCCTAGGAACCATACTCAAATTCACTTGAGTAGTCATGGCTCGGGCAAAATCAAGTAAAGTCTCTCTAATATCCCTATTACTAAATTCTGGGGTCTCATTACCTCTTCCCACAATAGGTACTTGATCACCTTGAGCACTCTCATCACCTCCTCGCACAATAGGTACTTGATCACCTTGAGCACCTTGAGGAACTTGCTCAACTTTCTCAACTTGAGGAGGAATCTCCTCTTGCACCTCATTCTCCTCAACTCTCCTAGCCGGTGTCCTCCTCGTATTCATTTTCCTAGAAACATAAGTAAAACCATAAGAAAAGAGTAATCATAACTTTTACTCTACGTCACAACATGGGAGTACAAAAGAAGGGAACTCTATCATCCTATAGCCTCTCACCTATATATTTGTCGGGACTCAGACTGATGGTGAAGTCTCTACTAGACGTTACTTGATAAAACTTCTTGATTCCTAATACTACTTTCATGAACTATCATCTGATATCAAGTTTGTCACATCCCAAAACCACACCCTAGAAGTTAGGGGCAATCTAGGATTGCAACCGGCTACTTGACCTCTTGGAGGTCTTATACAAGCCCTTACATATCATTCATCTCATATACATAATGAAAAGTAGTGCAGAATTTAAACTTTTTACAAAACATATCATAGTCTTTAAAATATCTCTTTCATATAATGTCATAAGAAATACTAAGTTTCAACCTCATCAAACTTAAGACACGAGAATACTTGGGACACGACCCACACACAAAACTAGTATAATAATACTTAGTCTATTACAATAATTCAATAAGAAACATAAAAGACATCTATTCCCTTGAATCAAATGAGGAAATACTTTGAATTCTCTTTAACGATGCTATGGTCCAAGTCTTCGCTTCCGAAATACTCCTCACCTACCAACAACTATAGAGATAGATAAAAGCATGGAGTTAGTACAACCACATGTACTGAGTATGGAATAATGCATAAAAATCATCGAAACGGACATTTAGTAGAAATATGCATATTTTCATTGAAAAATCATATTATGAGAATAAGAACAACATTTTACAACTTAAAAACACATAAGCTAACATTTAAGCGAATATCATAATTTTTGAGTCACTTTACAGTGAACCCATTTCACTGTACAATGAAGTTCTTCACTGTTACACTGAAGTTCTTCCTTTTCCATTTTAACACCTCTTAGCATGTACTCTTCTAACTAAAAGCTGCCCTAAGACCCACTTAAGTAACACAAAGAGATACCGCCCATATAACCTCCCTAAGCATACCTAAATGACCCTCAAGAACACTTATAATAAGCCACATACACACTTCAAGACGTCAAACATAACAACATATAGACAATATGATATTTCCTCATGAAAGGCTATCAGGAGACTAACTTAAGTAGATAAAAAAGATTACATCCATGATTGACCTCTTCAAGACTATCTAAATAATCCTTAAGACTTCCTAAGTTTGGATCATGTCCACATAATCAACATCTCCCCTAACTAGTATCATTCTTAAGACTCATCTAGGTAAGAAATGAAGTGACCATTCCTATGCCCCCTTCACAGCTTAACTAGAAAATCATTAACTACACTAGATAAGTGCTCATTCAATTAACATACTTTATTGCATAAGTCATTAGTTCAATATTTTAATCAGACTCATACATCACCTAAAAGACATTAGAGTAATGGTCTTGGACAAGCCAAGGAACTCCCAATAACACCTTTGAAGCCTATTTTGCAATGTCTAGATAGCGTCTCATACCACCACCTAAACTTCATAGAACTTATTAAATTCTAATAGGTATTCCATATGATGAGAATAACCAATAATCGACATAGACCATAATAGCTAGACATGGAATCTAGAGTTCTAACCTACTCCGATGAGGGTGTTCCACTTGACATGGGTAGAACTAGGATACATCCCATGTAGGAACATGGTTAAGGAATATGAAGGGATTTTATGCACTCTAGTCTCATTCTCAAGTAGAGGTACATTGTACTCTATCTCATTCTAAAGTAGAACCACTTCCCTTAACATAATCACTCAGTTCTAGTGTTGGTATCATAGAGTAATTGAAATTAAAGGATCATATGAAGAGGTTCCTTATCTAGTTCATAACCTAATCACATTCACCTAACCAAAGAGGTCTACTAGGGCTACCTTTAAATGACTACTAGCTCATTATGACTTTCCTAAGTATTAATGATGTCGTTCCATCCGATTAACCTTAAGTGGACTATTCCTTTACATGAAGAATACCATTACGACTCTCGACTTCAACATTTATAACATAAGCTTTACTACGTACACGACCTTCTTAACATCCTTTAAGGTCTCACTTATGTTTAATTCATACATTACTAGTATATAGGTATATATGATCATACTTTCACATAATAAACTACACAAATAGACACATTACTTCAAGTAGTTTGCCGACAAGGCCACAATTATCATAATACATCAAGTAACACCGACAAGGCCACATCATTTGCAAGTAAAGCACATAATACCGCCACCATAAGTGGACCATAACAATCACAACATAATTGAAGTATAAAGAAAATTAAAATAAAGAAAAATAGGGAAGCGTACCACCACTCCATCCTCAACACCTCAACTTGATGCTGAATCATCCAATTTAATGACATAAGGCCCTAACCAATGGACATGGATATCAATTAACTATAAAAACTACAATAATCAATGAAATAGGTCAATTAAATATAAATTAATAAATATACTACAACCTAGATATCAATTGAATACAATTATTACATCATTAGATAGCCCATAGAAATATACACCATAATTCATAATCATTAAGTCAATATCAATTAACCCATAACATAATCAATATATAAGGTTCATCCAATTCATGGGTTAATAGGTAATTTAGGTTAAAATAATCAATACAATAACAATTTAACCATTTTTTAATGTTTATAAATCATTAATGCAAGAATCCATGGTCGAATCATGAAATTTGGACAATTCAACTTGAAAAATTTAGAAAACATCTTGAGAGTTGGGCTCCTTGATGAAGATTGTTTCAAGGATCAAAATCCATACCTTGATGAATATAATTCTACACTTTGATGAAGAATCTTCACTCAATTCGTCACACCAAGCTCTTCTTTGACTTTGGACTTCAATGGAGTCTTAAGGAATTTCTAAGGGATTTTGGGGTTTTGATTTACAACAATGAAGTCTTCTTAGTGTTTTAGGCTTATAAAAGCATTTAAAATTCCCAAAAGACCCCTAAGGAACCTTATATACTCATATTTTGATGTAAGGTAAAATTACAAGTTCACCCCTAAACATATAATGAATTGCACGCAGGGAGGCAGTCCACTAATGATTAGCACGACGGACCGTTTGAACACAAACGGACTGTCCTGTACTTCCCTTCGATGGTTTAGAGACTCAAAAAGGGTATAATCCCTCCAAATTATAAGTCCCATTCGATGAAACCCTACCAACTGTGCGTCGACTGCCTTCGTGGTTTTGGCTGTCTTAGGCATCCTTGGCACCTATTTTGGGTCCTTTATTAAAGGAACCTTGGATGGCCCTTGGGGATGTTTCCAGGTATTTTCCAACCCAAAAATGATTTTATACGAGTTTAGAACCTCTCACATGAATTTTATCCAAAAGGAACACGTAAAACGTGATGAAACATGCTTAGACACACAAGGTCGTTTGAAGGCACATCTTTCAAACGTATGGACGTTCTTGGACATTTGACCTCCAAACTCCACGGAACTCAACACACTGATTATATCTTCTATAATAACTCATTTAAAAACCTTATACCTCATGAATCACACATAAAAATATAAAACCACATATAATGCACATAGGTGACTTGGTCGTCAAACGTCTAAGTAGTCCCTTGACGTTTGACTTCCAATGCATCTAATTTCTTAGATACTGCCTTTATACCATATAATAGACCTATTTAGGACCTTATGACACCATGAAAACCATGTTATTCATTATTTCACATAAGTCTTTTTTGGGGTCTTACACATCAAGACCTTCACAATACTCACCTATTCAAGTTATAACATTAGAACATCATAATACATAAAATAATTATGACAAGACCACATTGATTCACAATTCATAAAATAATGCCGACGAGGCCACATAATTCACAAGTATTGCAAATAAGCACTGCCACTATAAGTAGACCAAACCAAACATTATCATCATTATCATCTAAGTCTTATACTACACAATATAGAGAAGGTTAGGTAAACATACAACCATTCCAATATCACAACTCCAATACATAGCCAAACCATTCAACACAATACTCAAAGACCCTTACCAATGTCCACGATCACCAATTAAATCCAATAATCATATATACTATGAATCATAGATAATATAATATGAATTTATAAATTTAGGACAAACTACATATGACTCTAACATAATTCTTTCATAATTCAATAGTCTTTGAAAAACATGTTGAAGATTGGCTCCTTAAATAAAAGAGATTCAAGGGTGAAATCCATACCTTAATTGTTTCTAGACCACAAAAATTGAGAAGAATTGATGGAGAATTCAACATTCAACCTTTAATCTTCCTTCAAGCTTCAATTGTGTTTTAGAGAGTTCTTTCAAGGTTTTGGGTTTTGAATTAGAAAATTGAATTCATCTAAATAATTAAGACTTATAAAAGCATTGAAAACACCCAAAATAACCTTAATAAGTCATCACGATCAGAATCTAGAGCCTAACAAAGACCGGCGTTGTTGACCTCTCAAAGGTCGCAGACAAGCCTACATATGCCATCGTTACTTCATCTAGGTTAATTTTAGCAGAAAATTTGAACTTTTTGATTTCTTATTTCATGTGAAACACATTATACTTAACATCATAGGCATTCAGAAACAACCATCTAATATAAAAATAATCAAATAAAAGAAGCAGTTCATAATTGAATTAAATGTATCCTTGCCAAAACGACGCCAATACAATGTCTGAAATAAAACGGGGAATGAAAAATTAGTGGAACATACTCCACTAACTCAAACCAATATCTAAGCTAGAATATAATGGTCAAGTGTACTAGAAAGCATGAGGGTATACCAAGTCTGGATGAATGCTCCACGTCCAGATAGCTGCAGTGTTGTATCGTAAGCTCTAGTGTCCGCCTGCACCTGCACCTAAAAGTATAGAGTTGTACGGGATTAGTACACACTTGTACTAAGTATGGGTATATGAAAACACAGACCAAGAACATGCATGATTAAAAAGAGCTCTTTCCTAATGATATGAATTATGGAAAGTCAAGTCTGTGGACTGGCCATATTTTGATTAGGAAAGTCAGTTGTCTTGCCAAACTTAGATTAGGAAAGTCAGTGGACTTGCCGAATTTGGATTATCAAAGTCATTCCATGAGAGTAACATGCATCATTATACGTATGATTTTACAAGCAGCACATAACATATTGCTCATATTATATCACGTAGTTCATATCATTCTTTCATATGCCATGAGACCTTGGAATCATGGACTTGACATTAGGACTTCCCAAAATCATGGCTCAACATATGGGAACTCAACTAGGGATCCTTGTTTAATAAACAAAGAGTCTGCTTTATTCATTCATGCATACTTCATTTTCATTATTTAATATACTAGTGCAGCCACAGCCATACCTAGGATGTAGTTTAAGACTCTCATCGGGTTCTTTGTGCAATGACCAAGAATAACCTAATGTTATTACTTATGTCTAGCTTACCTCTTGAGTTCCTACCCAAACACCTTTGCTATCGTTCATTTCATTATGTGCTTTTGTTGAGGCTGGCCTCATTTTTTTTGGAAACTTTAACCTTAACCCACATAGATCGTGTGAGCATCATGAAATCCAGTGTGTAATCCTCACATCAAAAAGAGGTGGAATCATTGGCCAAAGTGAACCAAAATATTCTAGCGTATATAGGGAATTGAACCCTGTTATATCCCTATATTGGCAGTATAGGTTCAAAGACTAGAAGATATAAGGAGACCCATACCAGGCATGCCGGACAGTATCATCTCATAAGAGTTACGTGAACCTCCTCCCTTCCCGAAGAAATGCATAGCCGCTCATAGCTATCATATCGGTGCTCAGTACAAAGTTCCATTACCTTCAACTCATACATCCTAGAAGTTGTCTTCTAGCATGAGGACATCATAGATCATTAGATGATTTCTCATCTCATCATTAGTATTAAGTATGCATTAACTTCAATACTTTTATTAGAGTGTTCCTAAAGACTGGTCTCTTCATTAGCTTTACACTCTCATAGGTGAGTACGTTTTGGTAACATTTACTTAGGCTCATTTGAGATTTCTCTCATCTTTCACATATCCTCTTATCATATTGTCACGTCATTCAGTAACTTTAACATGTTTTCTTTTAATAATTACTCACCCCTTTACATGAATGTTCATTTCATCATATGCCAATGCACTTGGACATTTAGTGTGTTTCAGACTCTTACTTGACCCTTCTAGGGTTAAATCATTTTATCTCATACATCTAAGGCTCACTTACTTTTAAAGGTATTCTAGACTTATTAGTCCACACATACAAGCTATGAGACTTCATTCATAGTTTGTCTAAGTGATTCATGTTTACCCAAGATTATGTAGTACAAGTCTTATGCATCATGTAGATATGCCAAGATATTGATTTCGATCTTTAAAGGCAACTTTCATTAAATATTTACTTACGTATGACTTATGTGTCAATATGAAATTGGGCAAGGGAACCCGATTTCGAATCCATTGGACAACACTTAATCTTATTTTAAACTTGATAATTGCTTTTTTCAAATTTGGGGGAATCTAGTTTGATCCCCATCAACCCCATAATATTTCCTTTCTTTTTATCCTCTCCATTTTAGTTTAAGTCAAGGAGGTTGTTGGTTCAATCCCCCCACAAGCTCATTATTTTTCTTTTAATTTAACTCTTAACTTTCTCACCTATCCAAGCGGTTGTGGGTTCAATCCCCACTCTCAACATTTATTTTCTCCTTTATTTTTCTCCTAACTCTGTCTTCCATTCAAGAGGTTGGGGGTTCAATCCCCACTCTCCACATTTATTTTCTCCATTATTTTTCTCTTTACTCTCTTGTTTAACCGAGAGGTTGTGGGTTCCAATCCCACCCTTCTCATTTCATTATTTCCATTTTAGGCTTAGGAGAGTCGACGAAGGTCACTCGAGTTTGAATCCCATGTGCCTCACTCCTTTTTATGTAAATTAATTAAAATATGCCTTAGTGAAATATAATCATTTTAAGTCAAGGTCACTCAAGTTAGATTCCACTTAACCCCATTTCCTCATTTATTTGATTAATGATTGTTTTGTGTGAGGTCTCGGGGTTCAATTCCTAGCTACCTCACGTATTTAATACTTATTTAAAATTTCTTTCAGATTTGTTTATCCTTGTTTGGCCGAAACCAAAATTATAAAATGATGGAAATTTGGTCATGTCTTTCAACTCTTTTTTATTATCGTTTATACATTAGTTCTTATGGTAATTCATGGATCATTTAGTATGTTTTTAGGTGTTGTTTTGTAGTTACATTTAGTTAAAAGTTTTTCCACTCCAATCACCCATATTACACCTCATATGAACATGATTTATACAAGTTTGCGCACATCAAATACAACCATAAAACATGTCATTTTTTAACTTCAAACCAATAGTACATGTCACGGCTTACATATTGCAGACACATAATTTTTCACATGATTTCGGAAGACATAAATTATCAGTCATAACATTCCGAGCACAGTATCATGAACATATTCATCACAAACATGAAATTACGCACCTAATATACCAGTAGAAATACCAACCTAAGATCATTGGGAGCTAGTGCCAGGGAACATGTAATGGGGAACAACCCTAGTTTTCGGAGTAGATTCATCTGAGACTTAGGGTCTCTTTGGAAAGGGATCAAGAGCAAGAAAACTCATACCTTATTTCACGTCGTTCAACCCTTTCACGTGCTTCCCAAAGGCCTTTTTCAAACTCACGTCCAAGTCCTGAAACGTCAACATAAAACTCAACAGAAAACCCTTCCTTTTGCCTTACATTTTTGGTTAACGTTTTGTGTATGTTTTTAACGTGAAAGTTCTTCAAGTGTGAAGAACTTTTGGCTGCTTTTCAATTCTTGTGTTTTGGTTAGTCAGAGAGAATTTGAAAAGAAAGAGAGAGATATTGACGTGAGAAAAAGTTAAACGTGAAAGAGTTGAAAGAGGTGAAGTAGTTTAGACTTAGTCAACTAGGACTCTTAGGTAAGACTTAGTCAAATACAATATCTTAATTAATAAATAATAATTAATAGTTAAAATCTCATTTTCCTTTTTCTTGAATCATATAATAAATATTAATTAATTAAATTAATTTACCAATTTAAATAAAATAAAATAAATCATTGCTCCCACCTAGGTTCGAACCTGGGTGGAGGATGATTTTGCTAAAAGGGATATTTTGGCCCAATCTACCCAAAATATCACTCCACCTTATCAATTTAATAATTAATTACAAATTTAGGGTAATTACGATACTACCCTTAGCTTGATAAAAGACCATTTTACCCCTAGATCCTCCAAACTTAAGATTTCCACTTTTTAAGTTCGATAAAGACTCATCCGAGTGAATCTTCATATTCGGGAGCCCTACATGGCTGGACCCAACATTTCCTAGCTCAACTAAATTCCCAATTTAGTTGGCTTGGACGTCGCAAGGGTTCAAAGGTCTGGTTCTACGTGAATCAATCCATGTGAATCCGATATAATCGTAGGCATTCTAGACACATTAAGCATTACTTAGAATATCCATTATTAGAGTTGTTACATAAGTCGTCCAACTAATTTTAGGAAGTCTAGGTGAATACCCTAAAATACCCTTTCCTTGGCGACGCCCTCCAGGAGTTTGTAGGCCTATCAACGGCTCCCCAAAGACGGGGTGTCAACCCATCGACGTGTCGTACTGGAAAGTCGTTGATTGGGTCAAAGCCTCAAATTTGGGAGGTTAGGCTCCTTCCACTAACTGTAAACCTAGACCTCTGTCTACGGGGCATCGCTACAACGACCCAAAAGTACCCCCTAGAAGAAGGGATCACCCATATGTTTGAACAATTGCATACTTGACCTTTCGGAGTTCTTGTACAAGATTTAGATATCATTAATTACATAAGATATGAGATGTAGCGCAGGATTAAAGATTTTCACGAATAAATTAATAAAAAGGAAACAACTTTCATAAAATCTAAGGAGAGATCTCGTCTTCATAAGACAACATAAAGAGACGACATAAATATCTTAAGGACCCAACCCTTTACATTATATGAATATTCATACTAAGTCTTAATAATAGAAACTAAAAATAGAACTATGCCCTCGAATATATAAGTACACACTAAGTCTTGAGAGATTAGATTCCCAAGCTTTGTATTCTAGCCATCAACTTGCCTCAAACCTATATTTATTAAGTATAAAAGAATATGGGGTTAGTAAAAAAACAATGTACTAAGCATGTCATATGCACAAACATGCCAAAAGGGACATTTTAGTCAAATAAGCTTTCATGCAAAATGAGTAAAACCTTCATGATTATATAGATAAAACAGTATAAGAACCAACATTTATCAAGTAAAATAGAACTCTCATGATTTTAGAACCAAAAGGTAAATTTATAGTAAACTGAAGCAAACTTTACCGTAAACTCAGTGAAGCCTTACAATGAACATTTTACCCCAAGCATAGTGAACTCATTTACGTTTAGGTTTCCCTAACCAAGTTATCCTAAGACTCCCTAAGGTAAGACAAAAAGGGACCTCCCATTCACCCCCTTCAAGACACACCAAAGTGATCCTTAAGACTACCAACCATAGGCTTACCTCGTTCTGGAAATGAGACCACACTTTTGTCTAGACATTTGAAAGACATTCATACATTAAGGACTTAATGTACGTACCCTTCTCCAATAGGAATTATAAGTTTCACTAAGTGCAATGTGAGAGTAGAATCTCATACTACTGCTCCCACTTCGTGATCCTTGAGGGTTCCCTTGGATTAAGCACTCTACATTAGTCATTCATAGCTTCATTACATAAACCTTTACTGTAACTTGCTATATTAACATTAGACCTTATGTCATCTAACTTCATTTTAAACTCATTACAACTCATTCATATTCTTCATATAGGACACACCAAGACTTCTCTTTCGGAAGGTCTACTTAGTCCAATGGATAGATAGCGTCCCATACCACCACCAACCCTAAGTAGTACCTTCTTTTAGGAAACTTAGTCATTCATTCTTTCATGAGGGAATAGCTTAACCGATATAGACCATGAGAGATACACATGGAATCTCAAACTAACCTTATCAAATGAGGATTCCCCACTTCCGTAGAGTGGGGTCATTCTCTTATCTTTTACATGACATTTCCAATAGCTACACCTATGCAGGCGCATAGTTAAGGGGTAAGGAGATTGTTACTAAGCAACTCATTCTCTACTAACAAAGAGTATCATCTGAAGAGGTACATTCGTATACAAAATGTCAATTCACTAAGTGTAACCACCACTTCTTGATATCATCTCGGTGCTAGGCATAACTCCACCGTGGTTTCTTAAACATTCTTTACTATAGACTATGGGATGGATAATTAGCACCACATCTCAAGTCACGAAGGGTACTTATTCCTAGAGGTTAAATTGGAATACCAGATCTTAACTCATGAAGGGTATCCAACCTCAAACATATCTTATAAATCTCTTAGGAATAGTGAGGTTGCTACTAAACACTTCATATCATCTAACAAAGAGTGTTCACCCCAAAACTCCCCTTTTCATTCACATTCTTTAACTCATTCAATCATTCATTCAAAGTGTAAGTGTTCGTGTACATGTGAGCACACCTTGCACATAATCACCATTCTAATTAGCATTGAATTCTTTACATTTTTACACCTTAATTTATCATTTTTCACACACTAGCATGATCAACACATACACATACTTCATTTAGGCATAATCTAAGTAAGGTATACAATTCACGCTTCATAATGCATATCAATATGAACCTCATCATTATCACTTCAGTTCACACCTTAGGCCTTCAAAGCCATATTCGCAACATATACAAATATATATGCAAATACATCAAGTCAACATCGCCACCAAGAAGGTGGACCATACCACTCAAGAGTATTTCATAATAAGAGTTATACAATATAACCAACGCCCCATTTAAGCAAGATTTCAGCTCCTATAACAAATTATTCAATATTTCATCATAATATGGTACTTAGGGCAGTAGCTAGACCACAATAACAACATAAGGAAACTAAAGTTCATACCCTACACAAACATGTTCATTAACCCATTTCTTAAACTAAAATTTGAAATATGCATAGGCATGAGTTCATTAGGGTTTTGAGATTAAAATCAAAAATTAATAGTAGAACCAACTTTAATCATTAAAGCAATTTACATGAAGACCCATGCTTAGAATCAAAAATAAGATAAGATAGAGTTTGAAAATCCTTTTTCAAATCTCTTAGAAATGACTCCTTGAATGGAAGAGGTTCAAGTATGACTACCATACCTCAAAGAGAAGCAAACCCACTGATTTTTAATGAAGAAAAGTTTCCAACCATCCCTCCTAGATGTTCCTTGAGTCTTAGCTCAAATGATGACTTGAGAGAGTTTTTTTAGAGAGAGTGTTTGAATATTTGAAGTGAGGGGTCTTGTGTAGGTCTAGGACTTAAAACTAATTTAATATACCTTTAAAAACCCAAAAATATCATCTTAGGTTCATAAAAGAAATGGGGTGAATTTACAAAACACCCCAAGACAAAACAATACACGTGACAACTTTTGCAGGGACCATCAACCGACCCAAGCAACGGGGCGTCGACTAAATGATAGCCCGTGCTGCATGGGTGTCGTTTTGGTCTGCAGCTGGCAATTGGAGGTTTGATCTCCCAAAATAAGTCTTGAACTAAGCCCCTAGACAACGGGGCTTTGTCTTGACTACGACCAGTAGGCTTCTAGGGCGTTGAATGCCCAGTCTTGGCAGCTTGGTTGCCAAGTGTAAGGTCCTCTTCTGGGGCCCTCGTGGGTCCTAGGTCGGGTCGTACTGGATGTTGAACCCCTAAACATAGTCTATAGTTCTTAGGTACATCCCATATTATTTTTATTAAAACAAACACATAAATATAACGAAAACACATGAAGACACACAAGCACTTTCTAAGGCACACCTTACGAACATCAAGGACGTTAGTGAATGTTTGACCTCCAAATGTCACCAAAATTCACACACTTCATAAAAACATAATTTTTAACCATTTTAACACAAAAATAACTCATGAAATATTTACAAAGCTCTAGTTCACCTTAGCTCTTTTAAAAGAATTCTATTCTCCCCCACTTGTAACAACATTTGTTCTCGAATGATACTAAATCTTTTAAGAAAATTAAGGAATTAATTGAGTCATATAAAACAATAAATCAAGACTCAAACATTCTTTGTCAATGCACCAAAACTTACAAGGAACAACAACTACACAATGATAAGCATTTGCTATGCAACAAAGACAGCTTTTTGGAAGTAACTTCCACACTTCAAAACACATTCTCATTCCTCATTTTATGGAGGAACTACATTTTCCAACATTAAACATGCTCATAAAAATCATTTTTAACACATTGGAACCATTATTCATGAAGATGCAAATTTTTCTCAAACTTTGAAATTTTACAGTGAGTATCACTGTCAGACAGTGAAACATGCATGATTTTCGACAAATTCGTCTTTAAGTATTTTATCAAGAAAAAATGATCACAAGAAACAAAAAACCATTTAAAATCATCTTTCCACATAAACACAACAATCATAAAGTCTTAAGGCTTAACGGGTCTATCAAATCCGGATTATTTCTCCCGACTAGCCCCCATTCCATAGGGAGGGTTCTTCGTAGAATTAGGATCTAGAGATCTTGATTGAACTCTTTCCCTTTTGCCTGGATTACATGGAAGTCCCTCATATTTTGATTCTCACTAACACATGCGAAACAACTATCCATTTCGTCAAATTACTTAACCAAATATTGCTTCCCATAAGTAGCACACCTAGGTATGTCAAAGAGTATGGCCACCTCTTTGGGAATTTTGGTTGGAAACTCTATCCTTGTTCCCCATGGAATACTCTTGGTTATATAACCTCCTCTTAGGTTTTGTTTCAAGGCAAACCTTTTGAACGTCATGGACGTTCTTGGACATTTGACCTCTAAACCTGTAAGACCTCCAAAATGTGTTAGGGTTTCTAGATCCTAAAATTTTTGTCATAAGACTATAAGGTAATAAAATTTATTATAATATCGTATTGAGTTAGTGTGTAAGGTTTGAGGTGATTTGGAAGTGAAACATCAATGGACGATCAAGACGTTCGACGACTAGTCATTTATGTGCCTCATGTGTCTATAATTTCTTATATTTGTATCTCATGATGTTATGAAGTCTTAAAATGAGTTATAATGCATTTTATAGGTATTATATGGAGTTTCATAAAGTTCATAGGTCAAACGTCGAAGAACGTCTAAGATGTTCAAAAGTTAGCCCTTGAGACGTTCATGTGTGTCTTGATGGGGCCTAGCATGATTGGACGTTTTGCGTGTAATTTTTTTGGATAAAACTGATGTGTAAGGTCCTTGAATTTTTAATGTTTGTATTTACGTTGGAAACATCTGGGTACAATTTCCCAAGGGCCCCACAAAAGGGCCCACAAGAAGGACCTACGGGCTGTGGAGACACTGCCAAGGCAGTGTCAATCGACGAGCTCCAATTGATGCCTCGTCAGTCCATCGACGCCCTGTCAATTGAGGTGTGGGTTGACACTTTGCCTCACGAGTAGAAGCCACAACAGGCAACTGCAGTCACCAACAACGGAGCAGCATGACGCCCCGTCGTCCAGTCGACGCCTAGTCGATATTGTCCGTCGACTAAAAGGGTAAATGGAAAATTCAACACACATCCTAACCTGAACCTTATAGGTTTATTTAGTAAATTTTTGGAGTATTTAAGGGATACAACGTGATCAACCCCACTCCCAATACAATTTTCTGAAAATAGACTTTCCCTCAAAAAATATTCTCTCTAGAATATCCATTGTTGGTGAGGATGAAGAACAACTTCGAGCTTGGATTCATATGGTTTTTTCATCAAGTTTTAGAGTTTTTAAACTATAAAACGGTATGGTGATCCTTCATTTCTAGTAGTGTTAATCTCTAAATTTTCAAAGAGATTTCACTATCAGACTTTCAATCTTCAAATCTAGACATTGGTTCTTTCTTAAAACGCTTTTAATAGATTAATAATGATGAATTGATGATTATGTGATGGTTTTAACATGAAAAACAATCAAATTTCATTGTAAACCCATGTCCCTTCCCATAATCGATTTAGCCCTTGCATGGGCATTATGATCGTGGCTTGTTATTGGTAGATTTGTGATTCTGTTACATTGAATTTGTTATATATACTTTTGTTAATGTGAATTGATGATGAATTGATGATGAAAGATCCATGTGGATCAATATATGAAGATTTAAACTTGCCTAGTTTAGATTTCTAAGAGTTCACTGTACCATTGCCTTTTAATAATTGAATGTTGAATTCGATTAAATGAAGAGAATTATAACTACTGCTTTAGGTTGATGTTATGAATAAATTGTGGGTATAAATCCTTGATGATCAAATCAAAGGAACCTTGATAAGGATTAATCTACGTGTTTTAGCCTAAAGGTTGATAATGCTATGAACATAATGTGATCTCAATTTAAGGTAGATGAAGCATGATTTAGTATTGATTATTATGTCTTTATCAACTTAGCTAAATTGGTATTATTGGTATATTATGAATTCTAATCGTGATGATCAAAGCAAGGAATACTAGTAAGTGATCTATGTCACTCTACTTTGTAGTATATTGGTGACGTAGTGTTCATTTTGTAGTGGCTTATGCATGGTTTCTTTTATGATTTAAGTATATATATCTACTTCCATATACATGAATTGTTGAGTAAAAGGTGTATTGATCAATGATGATCAAAGGTTGATAAATTGGTAAGAATGACTCTTCCTCTCTACTTTTCTTATAGTATTGATAGTTTATGAAGTCTTGTATGACATTGTATGGTATGGTACACTTATGGTGGAGCTTATTAATTTATTGTCATTATATATGTGTGGATTATGGCAAATTGATGAATATATGAGTGTATGTTTGTGATAATCATACTATGTGAAGTTTATACCTACTTTCCCATTCTAGTTGTGATCTAGGTTGGTATAGCTGCTGCCACTGATGATTTAAAATGGTTAATAATCCCTTACCTATGTACCCCTATGATAATGTCTGAATAGACAAGGTTAGGAGTCTTGAATGTAAAGTGAAGATCTGCTTGCCTCCTGTTGTGTGGTCTATGCTTTGTTGTGAATTGTGGTCTTAAGAGGGTGGCTGCCTCAAGGTGTTATTGATAGCGAGTATGTGATCATGTTGACCAATGTACGTACACTCACACAATATGCATGCTTACATTGTAGTAAAGGGCCATGGAGTCTAATGAAAGGTTGAACACATATACACTAAAAGTCTACTACACTGCACATGTGTGCCTTGATAGGATAGTTCCTAGGTTTGGTTTCTATGAATATGAAAATGAATATAAGGACATTCCATGAATATGTATTATATTCAATGATTTTAAGTATATGATATGATGAAATATGAATGTGCATAGTGTCTAAAAGTGTTGATATGAAAGGATTTCTCATATAGTTACACCTATAGACTTGTGCGTTCATATATGAACACGTGTGACATTTATGTGGTATGTGAAAGGTTTTCTCACATACAAGTGCACACACACACATGTATGTACATCTAGTCAATAGAGGGGCCTTGAAAGGTGTTCTCATGTGTACCCTAAAACTAGATAGGTGCTTGAGTATGCTATGAGCATATAAACAATCAATATCCTAAGTCTATGTTTGATGAAGTAAAGTAATATAGATTTCTAATAAAAAGGGAACTTATCTTAGCACCGAGTGAACATGAAAATGAGAGGTGTTGGCTTCCCATGAGGAAGATTCACCATTGGTTTCTCAAAGAGTGTTGGCTTTCCTTGGGGGAACATTCACCATTTGGTCCCCATAAGAGTTGACTTCCCTTAGAGGAATATTCACCTATGGTTCCACATGAGGTGGTGGATTCCCTTTGAGGAAGGTTCACCCATTTTTTCTCATGAGAGGAGGACCCAATTCCCAAATGGCATGTAGAGAGATCATACCTGTCTCTTAGTTCCATAAACTATGCTTGCCACATACGATCTAGAAAAGTGAATTCTCACTTAGGATGCTAGGATATATGTTAAGATTATACTTTGGCTAAGTGGAACACCTTCCATTGGTGTAAGGAACTACAACACCAAATTCCATGTTTAGAACCCATGGTCTTAGTGTCGGTTAAGGCTATAGTTTCCCTAAAGTAAAATGGAAAATGGAAGTACAGTAAGGACTCTTACTAGGATAACCTAAGGGTAGTTTCTTAGTGTAGGTGGGGGTATGAGACTTCACCTATGCATTGCACCAGTGACACATGAGTGAAGTCCTACGAAGATGTTCTTATGCATGTGTCTATGATTATGGTTCTCTTTCATGACATTGTGTTATTGTTTAAATGATGAGATGATATGCACTATTTTGGTCTTAATGACTATATGATGAAGGTTTTTTAGATGAATGAAGTTGTCCTCACTTGATATGTTGATATATGAATTGGGTGTTATGGTTTTTGGTCTTATGATAGGTTTACTAATTGTGTGTAAGGTTATGAGGCTTCACATATAAATTGAACTAGTAGACCTAGAGTAGGATTATGAGTAAGGTTTCATAAGGTTCTAGGTGAAGTAAAATAAATATATGTGCATAATGAGTAGAGCTTACTGTAATGTCTTATAACCTTGACTTTAATGTGACTTGTAATGTGTTATACTTCTATGAGGATATGTGTTGGCTTAGGTGTATGTATGCTTTCTTTATGACCTTAAGGTGATGCATTGCACCAAGTATCACTAAAGGGTTACTTATAAGGTTGATGAGTTAAAAGAAAATGATTCACTAAAATGTGAAGGAGCTCACTGTAAAGTGACCCCAAATGTGGCGTAAATCCTATATGTGATTTTATATTATGTTTGGCTTTTTAATATGTCTATATGAAGTATGTGAATGATATAAATGCTATTGTATAAAGTTTTTATGATGATTTACTCAAAAAAGCATGAAGTATGATTTCAAGTAAAATATCCCTTTAAAATGCATGTTTTTGCATGGTTGTCATACTTACTGCATTCTTTTACTAATCCCATTTTTCTCTACTTTTTACACAAAGTGTAGGTTATGGATCCTTAAAGGATGTCTATATGAGGATCTTGATATGTGATTCCCAATCTCAAGGAAAGGAATCCTTAAGTTCCAAGAATCTCTTAAACTATGGTTTACTGTAAAGTGCAGTATTATTGTACTTATGTATTATGTTTTAAGTGTTGTGTCCCTAATGTACTCTAATATTGTTGAGTCTAAGATGGCAAAGAGACTTAGAGTCTAAGAATGTACTTATGATATTTTATATATAGATGAGGTAAAGTTTCTAGCATATGAAGTGCTATGAAAAGTAATAAATTTTCTCTTAAATTTTCCTATGACAATATGATGAATGATAATTATGGGCTTTTATAAGACCTCCGAGAGTTAAGTAATCCATGTTACTTCTAGGGGGTGCTCTCCGAATGTGAAAAACATGGTATTAGAGCATGAGGTTTTAAAAGTGGTTTAGGGTCCAAGAAGTCTCATACTGCCACGTCTAGTAGAGTCTTGTATCATTGGTGGTGAGTCAGGACACATCAAATTGTATGAGAGGATATAGGACGATAGAGTTTCCCTTCTTCATCATTGCCATTTCGTGCCATAGAACTTAACTCTATAAGATATCTCTCTTATGGTTTTTTTCCTGGTGGTCTTTTAGATGTTATTACTTGGATGAGATTTTATCTCTATGCTTGAGGGAGAAAAGGTGAGTTTTGATGCTTATCTTAGTCTTATGATTTTATGAGTATGTGTGAAGTTGAATTCTGCAATGATATGTTGATATAATGTCCCTTGTAGCTATATATGAGAACTATGTGAAATAGAATGTCATATTAAGGTATGTATGTCATTCTATAGTTAAAGCATGTTAGAAGTTGTTATGATTAAAATGAGTTTCTTTTTGAATGTTATGCTACTATTTGGTTTTGCGTGATGGAATTAATGGAGTTTGAAATTCATAGTGACTACTTATGGAAGCATGTTGCCTAAGAAATTGAAAATGGGTCGAATGTTGCCTTTATGATATGTATGAACCTTATGATTGCTCTCATGCATTATAGTTCTTTGTATAGACTTGATCCTAGGTATGAGGGTAGTATGCATTCTTATACAGGATGAGTTGGTAATGTTTTGTATCTCATATTTTCATGCTTTACCTATCACTTGCCTAAATCTTGCATTTTTGAAATTTTGAAGCATGTCCACTATAATGATTGGAAGCTTACTGTAAGATTTTTGAAAAATTGACTAAATTGTTCTTTGATTTGAATTTGTTGAAATGTGTATTAAATTGATGCATATGAGCATGATAATGAATGTAAAAGGATATTTTCTATTGGGAATGAATAATAAGAGTCTTATGGCATGATGGGTCGTAGATTTGTCTCTAACTTCTTATTGTGTTGTGAGTCCCTTGATGCTGTGGAATTAATGTTTCCCCAAGAATGGAGGGTAGTATTCTTATCTATGTATGGTGATGATATGGGTTTGTTTCACCTAGAAGTTACCTTAGTTTAATGTTGAAAGAAAAGAAAGAGTCCTTATGGCCAAGTCTCCTTGTTGATTTCCCGTAATGATGTATGACCTTGGTGTCTATTGTATTGTTGAAGAACTTTTGTGGTTAAATAGTATAACCTAACTTGATTATTGGGGGATAATTTTCCAAAATGACAAGGTTTAAAATACCTTGGAGTTCCTATGTTAACTTAGTGTAAATCCTTGTAAAGTGGTAATCACTTTTAAGTGATGAAAATTAAGGGTGTTAAGTTAAGATCCTCTTAAGGTTGGGTTAAGTTGCTCTTAATTGGATCTACCCTGAGTGGGGGATAGTGATAAAGTATTAAGGTTGTAGATATTTTTCTACCTTGTCCTTTTATTCTTACTTGGACTTGAAACTATTGAATTGTTAGTAAGCTTGTGCATGCTAAGAGTTTTGCGTTATAGTATGAATCGCATGACCTCTATATGGTTAGTATGTCTTGATTGACACTATTTTAATAGTATTATTAAGATTCTAAATTAATTGAAAAGAATTTTTGATTAAATTAATGGTTTTCTCATGTTGATTGTTCATCTTGATATGCTAGTGGCGCATTTAACTTCATGAGGTAAGATAAGAAGCATGGTTGTAGTCACTTGTGAGGTGTAATTTTTAGCCTTATAATGGAAAGTTGAGTCTTTAAAAATAAAAGTGTGGAGTCTCTTGAAACTATGTGACTTTTATGATTTGGAAAGCATGATTGTAGGTCCACTTTTGAAATGTGAAGGCATGTCTAGCTATTGTCCTTGTGTGTGCCTATGAATGGTATGACTTTCCCTAAATGAGTCTTACTGTGAAGGTGATTACTATTATAAAAATTGACATTTTATGAAATAGGTTCCTATTTTTTGTGATGTGCTTGGTGTGACTTACCATTTAAACTTCACTAGTAAGAAAACAGAACAAGTCTTTGTTTAAAAGTTGAGAATTCCTCTTGGTACAGAAAAGATGACCTTTGTGCATTATCTTAAGTATGAACTCATGAGACATGTTTGTTGAGGATAAGGACATTCCTCCATGGAAACAACTAATCTAAGTATGGTTGAGTATGAACATAATAGAACTAGGTCTAACTAATAAAAGTGCATTGTCAATCCAATTAACTCATGTCCATGTGCATTGAAGTATGAGCGCTTAAATGGCTTTTGAGTATTGTTAGAATCTTCCTATGTGTAACCTTACATGATGAGCTCAATGAATTGAAATGTAATGACCATGTTATGTTTAGGAGAAGGATGTTCCTCCTATGAACATAGGAAATGCCTAGGTGTCTGTTGCATTAAAGGGTGAATGAATAAAAATTTTACTTGCTTGCTTGCATGCATTGAGTGCTAAATTGTTTTAAGTGTGTTCCTTGTAAATTTGGTGAATTAACTTATATATGATGATGTTATGACTTTTATAAGCTGATATATGCTTCTTTGAAGTCCTTCTTGTGATTAAAAGGTTCTAAGTGTCATTCGAGGACGAATGTTCCCAAGTAGGGGATATTGTAAGACCCCCAAAATGAGTTAAAGTGTATAATCCTAACATGTTTTTCATAATTGTATAATGTCCTAAAATCTTTTATGATATGGTATTCAGGCAGTGCGTAAGGTTTGAGGTGATTTGGAAGTGAAACGTCAAGGGACGACCAAGATGTTCGATGACTAGTCACCTATGTGCCTCATGTCTCTATAGTTGCTTTTATTTGTATGTAATAAGCTTATGAAGTCTTAAAAAGAGTTATAATGATTTTTATAGGAAATATTTGGATTTTCATGAAGTTTGGAGGTCAAACATTAAAGAACGTCTAAGACGTTTGAAAGTTAGCCCTTGAGACGTTCATGTGTGTCTAGATGGGGCCTAGCATGTTTGAAGTTCTGTGTGTAATTGTTTAGGGTGAAACTGATGTGTATGGTTACTGAATTGCTAAGGTATGTATTTACATTGGAAACATCTGGGTAAGACTTTCCAAGGGCCCCATAAAAGGGCCCACAAGAAAGATCCAAGGGGTGTCGAGACACTGCCAAGGTAGTGTCAATCTCAAACTCCAATTGATGCCTCGTCAGTCCATCGATAACCCATCGATAGAGGAGTGGGTTTACACTTAGCCTCAAGAGCAGAAGCCACCAAGAGGGAGCTGCAGTCACCAACGACGGAGTAGCAGGACGCCCCGTCATCGAGTCAATGCCTAGTTGATATTGTGTGTTTATGGTGGCTTACAACTGCTGCCATGCTACTGCCTCATTAAAGGGGTGAATGGGAAATTCAACCCACGTCCTAACGTGACCCTAATAGGTTTGTTAGTTATTTTTGGGTGTATTTAAGGGATCAAAACGTCATAAACCCCACTCCCAATACAATTCTCTCAAAATACACTTTACCTCCAAAGATATTCTCTCTAAAACCTTCATTGAAGGTGAAGCTCAAGAACATCATGGATATTGGATTCCTATGGTTTCTTCATCAAGTTCTAGAGGTTTTAAACTATACAAAGGTATGGTGTTTCTTCATCTCTAGTTATCCTTCCATCTAGAGAGTCAATCTCAAAGTTTTCAAGGAGATTTCAGTATTAAACTTTCAATCATTCAATCTAGTCATGGGTTCTTTCTCAAAACTTTTTTAATGGCTTAATCATGATGAATCGATTATAATGTGATGGTTTTAACGCAAAAAACAATTCCTTTGCATTGTGAACCCATGTCCCTTCCCAAAATTGATTTAGCCCTTGCATGTGCATTGTGATCGTGGCTTGTTATTTGTAGATTTTTGATTCTAATATGTTGAATTGGTTATATCTACTTACATAAGTTTATGATAAATTGATGATGAAGGATCCATGTGGATCAATGTATGAAGATTTGAACATGCCTAGTTTATATCTACTGTTGTTTACATGAGTTGATGATTAATTGATGATGAAGGATCCATGTGGATTAATGTATGAAGATTTGAACATGCCTAGTTTAGACTTCTAGGAGTTCACCGTACCATTGCCTTTTAATAATTGAATGTTGAATTTGATTAGGTGAAGATGATTATAGATAATGCTTTAGGTTGATGTTATGAATAAATTGTGGGTATAAACCCTTGATGTTCAAATCAAAGGAACCTTCATAAGGATTAATCTACATGTTTTATCCTAAAGGTTGATAATGCTATGAAGATAATGAGATCTCAATTTAGAATAGATGAAGAATGATTTAGTATTGATTATTATGTCTTTAGATACTGCCCTATATTGGCATTATTGTTATATTATGAATGTTGATCATGATGATCAAAGCAAGGAATACTAGTAAGTGATCTATGTCTCTCTACTTATATTGTATTGGTGATGTAGTGTACATCTTATAGTGGCTTACGCATGGTTTCTTTTTATGTTTTAAGTACATATAGCTACTGCCATATACATGAATTGTTGAGGAAAAGGTGTATTGATCAATGATGATCAAAGGTTGATTAATTGGTAAAAATGACTCTTCCTCTCTACTTTCCTATAATATTGATAGGTGATGAAGCCTTGTATGGAATTTTGTCGTCTGGTCGACTTATGGTGGAGGTTTTTATTTTATTGTCATTATATATGTGTTGATTACGGCCCTTAAGGAAAATTGATGAATATATGAGTGTATGGTTTTGATGATGATACTTTTTGAAGCTTATGCCTACTTTCCTATTATAGTTGTGATCTAGGTTGTATGTAGGTGCTACATGTGTATATCTATGTTAGGGTAAAGTAAAGGTGCTTCCATTGATGAGTTAAAGTGGTTTATAGTCCCTTACCCATGTACCCCTATGTGAATGTGTGAATACCTAAGGTTAGGAGTCTTGAATGTAATTTGAAGATCTTCTTGCCTCCTATGCTAAATTGTGTTGTGTGGTCTATGCATGGTTGTGCATTGTGGTCTTATGTGGGTGGCTACCTCAAGGTCTTATTGATAGCCATTATGTGATCATGTTGACCAATGTATGCACACACTCACACATTATGCATGCTTATATTGTAGTAAGGGCCATGGTCTCTGGTTGATCTCATATTCACTAAATGTCTACTACAATGCATGTAAGGTAAATGTATGTGAAGTATGTTATGTGTTCCATTTACTAGGATGACTTGAAAGGTGTACTAGTATAGGCAAGGTTATGGGACCTTGTATATGCATTGCACATGTTTGCTTTGATAGGATAGTTCCTATGTTTTGTTTTTATAAATATGAAAATGAGTATAAGGACATGCCATGAATATGTATTATATGCTATGATTTTATGTATATGATATGATGAAATATGAATGTGCATAGTGTCTTAAAGTGTTGATATGAAAGGATTGTTCATATAGTTACAAGTATAGACTTGTGCCTTCATATATGAACATGTGTGACATTTATGTGGTATGTGAAAGGTTTGCTCACATACAAGTACACACACACTTGTATGTACATCTAGTCAATAGAGGGGCCTTGAAAGGTGTTCTCATGTGTACCCTAAAACTAGATAGGTGCTTGAGTATGCTATAAGCATATAAACAATCAATATCCTAAGTCTATGTTTTATAAAGTAAAGTAATAAAGGCTTTTAATAAAAAGGGAACTTAGCTTAGCACCGAGTGAACTTGACATTGAGAGGTGTTTTATTCCCATGAGGAAGATTCACCATTTCTTTGTCATAGAGTGTTTGCTTCCCTTGGAGGAAGATTCACCATTGAGTCCCCATAAGGTTTGACTTTCCTTAGAGGAATACTCACCTATGGTTCCATATGAGGTGGTTTCTTACTTTTTAGGAAGGTGCACCAATGTTTTCTCAACAGAACATGCCCCAATTGCCAAATGGCATGTAGAGGGATCATACCTATCGCTTAGCTCCATAAACTATGTTTGCCACATAGGATCTAGCAAACTGAATTCACATAGGATGCTAGGATGTATGTTAAGGTTCTACTTTGGCTAAATGTAACACCTTCCATTGGAATAAGTCTCTACAACACCAAATTCCATGTTTAGTGCCCATGGTCTTAGTGTTGGTTAAGGTTATAGTTTCCCTAAAGTAAAATGGACAACGGAAGTAACGTAAGGACTCTAACTAGGATAACCTAAGGTTAGTTGCTTAGTGTAGCAGGGGGTATGTTACTTCACCTATGCATTCCACAACTGACACTTGAGGGAAGTCCTAGGAAGGTGTTCTAATTCATTGGTCTATGATTATGGTTCTCTTGTATGGCATTGTGTTAGTGTCTACATGATGAGATGATATGCACTATGTTCGTCTTAGTGATTATGTGATGATAGTTGTCGACATGAATGAAGTTGTCCTCACTTACTATAGTGATATATGAATTGGGCTTTAGAGCTTGTGTTTTTATGATAGGTTTACTACTTATGTGTGAGGTTATGAGGCTTCACATATAAATTGAACTAGTAGACCTAGAGTAGGATTATGAGTAAGGTTTCATAAGGTTCTAGGTGAAGTAAAATAAATATATGTGCATAATGAGTAGAGCTTACTATAATGTCTTATAACCTTAACTTGAATATGACTTGGAATGTGTTATACTTCTATGAGGATATGTGTTGGCTTAGGTGTATGTATTCTTTCTTTGTGACCTTAAAGGGATGCATTGCACCAAGTATCACTAAAGGGTTACTTATAAGGTTGATGAGTTAAAATAGAAGGATTCACTATAATGTGAAGGAGCTCACTGTAAAGTGACCCCAAATGTGGCGTAAATCCTATATGTGATTTTATATTATGTTTGGCTTTTTAATATGTCTATATGAAGTATGTGAATGATATAAACTCTATTGTATAAAGGTTTTATGAAGATTTACTCAAAAACACATGAAGTACGAATTTGAAGTAAAATGTCCCTTTTAAATGCATGTTTTTACATGGTTGCCATACTTAGTGCATTCTTGTACTAATCCCATTATTCTCTTTTTTTAACACAAAGCGTAAGTTATGGATGCTTAAAGTATGTATATATGATTTTGGAGCTTCATATGTGATTCCCAAGCTAAAGGAAAGGAATCCTTAAGTTCCAAAGATCTCTTAAAGTATGGTTTACTATAAACCGCGGTATTATTGTACTTATGTCTTATGTTTAAAGGGTCATCTCCCTAATGTACTCTAATGTTGTTGAGTCTAATATGGAAAAGAGTCTTAGAGTATAAGTATGTACTTATGATATTGTGCGTGTGTGTGCGTGTGTGTATATATATATATATATATATATATGAGGTAAAGTTTCTTGAATATTGTGTGTGTATATATATATTTAGGAGGTAAAGTTTCTAGCATATGAAGTGCTATGAAAAGTTTTAAATTTTTCACTAATTTTCCTATGACAATACGATGAATGATAATTATGGGCTTGTATAAGACCTCCGAGAGTTCAAGTACTCCATGTTACTTCTAGGAGGTGCTCCCCGGATGTGAAAAAACCTCACCAAACTTCAGACACTACCTCTTAACCTCAATTCCACTCATTTTAGAACTTTAAAACATCAAGACACAAGTGTAGGCTCTAGTTTCACTTAAGTCGTTTTAGAGGTGTTACAATCTCTTCTCCTATTGTCAGAATAAGACTTTTGCCGACTATATGTTGTTTTCAACCTATCCCTTATCACCGAACTTTTAATAATGCTTCGTAGAGTATTTTGGGACCAAGGAAGGAAGACTCACCAACCTTAAACCCCCTAACTAGAGACCTATATCACCTACCATAGAGTGCTTCAAACGATGCCATGAAAATATATTTGAATTGTTGCTATTATTATGCTAGAACTCAATCAACGGTAGGTAATTGTCCCGATTACCTTTGAAATCTATTACACAATCCAATGACATGTATTCTATGATTTGGATTGTACTCTCCGCTTGACCATCCGTTTGAGGATGAAAAGTGGATATAAGCTTCACTTGAGTACCCAACCCTTTTTGAAATGATATCCAAAAACGAGAAGTGACTAGAACACCTCTAGCCGAAATGATGGACAAAGGGATCCCATGTAACATCACTGCCTTATAATGTATATTCTTGCATAATCCTCCGCCATATAAGTAGACTTGACGGGGATAAAGTGTGAAATTTTGTTTATCTATCCACAATAACCCAAATTGAGTCATTTTGACTCCGGTTTTGAGGAAACCCTACAAAAAATTCCATATTAATTTCTTCCCACTTCCAAGTAGGAATATCAATTATTTGGGTTAGACCACTCGACTTTAGATACTCGGCTTTAACTTGTTGGCAATTTGGACACCTAGCTACAAACTTAGCTATGTAATTTTCAAACCATCCCACCAATATACCTCTCTAAGATCAGAATACAATTTGGTGGAATACGGATGAATTGAATATTGGGAACCATGAGCTTCTTTCAAAATTCGTCCCCTCATATTGTGAGTACCCCAAAATGAACTAGGCGAATCTAGAGCCTAACATGAGTTTCATTAGTTTTTAGGGTCTTAAAATTACTAAATTTAATGTTTAGAGGTATTATATAAAGTTTGGAAGAATTCGAAGGTCAAACCTCCGAAACGTGCGAAATCTAATCTAAATTGAACTAGTTTGTCATAGCATTGTATTGCGGATTTTTTTGGTATGGTGAGAACGTCAAATTGAGTATTAAATATTCCTACACATAAAATGAAATACAAAGGGTCAAAATTTCCGAGTACGACATCTCGGGAACCACCCTAAGGGTCCCCAAAAAGGACCCAAACGTTGGCCAAGAAAGCTGCTCAGGCAGCCATGATTTGGGGTCCAACGCGCATCGCGCAAGCAACACTGAAAGGACATAAAGTTTGCTCTGCGATGCGAGAATGACACGAACCAGTTTTTGTCAAAATTTTGCAGAAAGAAGAATTGAAAATATTGCGTCAATTTTTAGTCAAATTAGAATTTGTTAAATAGTCCAATACTTTCAGGGGTATTTTGGGAACTTTAGTGATTAATTATTGGATGTTATTTTAGGTATTTGAATTGTATTTAATCAGAACAAAATCCATTTAGACCCTAGACCCAAAATCAAAACCTTTCTCTCCCAAAAGTCTCTCAAGAACACCATTGAAGAAGAAGAGAAATTGGGGGTGGCTCTTAGGACGAATTCACCAAGGTTTTAATATGGGTTTAAGTATCTAACCTAAGGTATTTGAAGCTTATTCATCCATGGATTCTTCCATTCATGGAGTCCCCTAGTTATCCCATAATTGTGAATCCAAAGAACCCCAATTTGGGAAGGCTTGTGATTGCATTTTGGGTAAGGCTTGATTGTGATCCAAATCTAGTGGGTAGCATTCAATTATGTTCATATATTATGATTATGTGATATTTTCATGTGGTTTTCATGGTGAATTGTCGTAATTGTTTTTGAAGGTGATCATGACGATTTCAGGCAAGATGAAGCTTCTAAGTTGATATTTTTAATTCAAATGTATTATATCCTATTAGATAATAATTGAATCACATAGATGTGAATATAACTAGGCTGAATTGATCTAGGTTGGTCTTGACTTGTAATAACCAAATTGGACTTATGTGATAATGTATGCCTAGAGATACATTCTAATGATCAAATTGAATAAAGTAAACACGAAATTAAACATAGATCATAATGAATTGAAGGTAACAATATATTATAGATTGTTATGCCTTTAATGCTAGGGTTTTGATGGTAAAGTCATTTTGAAGAGATTATTATGAGGTTTTATTCTACACTTAGCCATGAACATGATAGGAAAAGCAAGTTCTTTCACAGAGTTGAATGTTAGGTTGACATAAAAACCTTAAATGAACAAAGACATGATGAACTACATTAGCTTGAAAATGGATTTTATGATCACTTCTTGTGTAATAGACTTGGTGAGACAATACAAAGCTATGATAGCTTGAGATGTGAATATCATGAAAGCTTAAGATGGTAGGTCTCAAAGGTAGCTTGGGATAGTAAATCTCAAGGAGGCTTGAGTTGAAATACTCATGGTAGCTTGAGATGTTGAGCCTCATAGACGTTTGGGTTGAATTACTCATGGTAGCTTGAGAGAATAAACCTCGTGATAGCTTGAGATGGAGGAGGTAGTCTATCTCATATTAAGCTTGGTCATGTGTTGGTAGGATACATGATCATGAAAACTTTGAAATGGTGGTTCTCATGATAGGTTGTTAATGGTGGTTCTCCTGATAGCTTGGCATTTAGTTGTGTAACTCTCATAAGAATAGCTTGAAGTAGCATGACTAGAGTTCCATCATGATAGCTATACTTTGTTAGGCCTGAACCATTTCATGATAGCTTTAGGGGAAAAGCCTATACCCTCCTAATTTTAGTTTGACTTGTATGCTAGGTGCTTTACATGAAAGCTTATGTTGCATCCAAGGTGCATTACATGAATTATCTTTAGATTAGTTTCTCATTGTATCTTAGGGTTGAGGATTCATGTTCCCCTATGGATTAGTTTGAATCTAAATGATTGGTTGCATGGTGGTAAGGGTGGTTTTTTTCGTCATTTAGTTAATTTGATTAGTATGTTGGGATGTTTTCCACGGTAGTAGGTCTATTATGATAGTATGTTGAGATTAATGGCAAGAGTTAAAGATAAGTTAGGTTGGAGTAGGATAGTCTAGACAAGCACAGTGGCTGGTAGTATGGGATGCTATCCGTACATGGAAAAAGTATGACTTGAAGCAACCTATGGCATGACCACTACATGATGTATGCTTAGCTTGGATAGTGTTATAGTTGATTTCCATGACATGATTGACTTAAGATGATAGTTCCTTGTCAATATGAAGTAGGTCCATTAGATACACCTTAACTAAAATTAAAGGAATTAGGGTTACTTCAAGATATGCTTAGTGTGTGAGGTAGAATGGGATGCTTCACATGCATTGCACAAGTGTGCTTGTTAGTGTCCTAGACGCGTAGTACTCATATGATGTGGTGAAACTAAGTATTAATTATGAGAGTGGGTTATGATCAAGAATAACCCAAGAGAGGTTACTTAGCTTTAGTGGTTTTATGGGATGCTACCTTAGCCTTGCACAAGTACACTTGGAGGTGGCTTGTGAAGTAGTTCATTTGAGTAAGAATGACAATGAGTTAAGTATGAATTCTTATATGATTTATTGTGCTTATGTTATTCATGTTATGTTTATGTTCTTTATTTCTTATGATTATGTCTATTATTGACTAACCCTTTGAGATTCGTATGATTATGTCTATTATTGACTAACCCTTTGAGATATTTTATCTTTGGTATGATTGTTTCCATACATAGTATATGTCATACTAACACATATTTGTTCCTACATTCTAATACAATGTAAGGTATTGAGGAGATTGAGTTTCTTTAAATGGCATAGTTTCGAAGGCTTTCAAGAAGTGAAGATTAGTGAGTCCTCATAGCATCTAAGAACACCACCGCTATGATGTCTTTTATGTTCTTTTCTATGTTTAGATTTGTATGGGTTATGACCCAAGACTATTGTACTCATGATTTCATAGATGGTTTTTGAGAGGTTTTTTAGAATTTTTATGAAATAATTCCACATTATGCTGTGAAATAAATGTTTTAATTCCGCACTACTTTTCGTATATATGTAATGAATGATGTGTAAGGGTTTGTACAAGACCTCTGAGAGTTCTAGTAGGCCGTGTTCCGACTTGAAGGATGCTCTATCTTATATTGTGTACTTTGTGTCATGACAAACTATGTATCAGATCATAAGGTTATGAAATGGTCATAGGATGTCTCAAAACCAACTCTAGTATAGTCTTATTCATCGGTGTGAGTTGCGACATATCTATGAGTACGAGGCTACGACATGATTAGAAAAGTTTCACTTCTTCATTATTCAATTCGTGCCATAGATCTATAATCTCTATCTTATACCTTATACTATGGTCTTTAGGGCATGACTATTAGAAGGGTTATGCTACAAGGAGTGAGGGAAAAAAGTGGGCTGAAATTCCAATTATTGTTAAGTTACTTGATAGAGTTGAGATTATGTCTTGTGATGTGGTGGAGTAGAGTGTTTGAGTACTACCTCAAGGGGCGAGCGAATAGACTTCTCTAAGGAGGCTACAAGTGTAACTCATCATGGTTTAAGGGTCACCTAGGCTAAAGGATGTAAAATCTTAGTGATTCTTAGAAAGAAGTTAGCATAGGCATTCTCCAAATGGGGGAATAAGATTGTTATCTGCCCTTGATGTGCATAAGTTAGGGTTAGTAGAGATTATTACCTTGGGTGGTGTAGTGAGTATGAAAAGTTTGGTAATGTTGCTCGGTTCATGTGAGAGTATGAATGTTGCCTAGTAACTTTGCCCTAATACAAAGGCTTATGTGAGAGAAGGTAAGCAAGTTCCTACTAATCAAGTGAATATGGTCCTCCAAAGAGAAATAGGTTCTATGCTCTCCAAGCCAAGGGTGATCAATAATGATATCCTTATGCCCCTCCCCGGTATGTGTTTCTTTATTGATTTATGAAAACTTTCAGAATTTGTTATGATTATGATATGCTTTGTGAATTTGTTGTTTTCCTAATGATGATGAGTTGATGTTAGAAAGACATGTGTAGCTTATTCCCGATTGGGGGATAAGGATACTTTTTATGAGGTTTCTATATGGTTATGTGTAATTATGTATATCTTGGAATTGAATTTTTTCCTTGATTTGGGTATGTGAATTTAGGTATAATGCATATACAATGGGCGGCTAGTCTAGAATCTGTCATTTAAGAAGTGTTGAAGAAGGTGTCATTCGAGGACGAAAGTTTCCCAAGTGGGGAATATTGTAAGGATCCCAAAAAAAATAATGAATATAGAGCCTAAAATGAATGTATTGTGTTAATTGTGTATTAAATGACTAATTTTAATGTTTAAAGGCAGTATATAAACTATTGAAGAATTCGGAGGTCAAACGTCCAAAAGCTCGTCTAAGTTGAATTAGTATGTCGTAGCGTTATGTAGTAGAATTTTATCCAGGGTTCCTACATATAGAATGACGTATAAAGGGTAAAAATTTCAAATTATGACACAGTGGGGATCAACCTAAAATTCCCCAAAGAGGACCCAAATGTTGGCCAAGCAAGCTGCCGAGGATGCCAAAATGTGGGGTCGAAGACGCGTCGTACAAGCAACACTGAAAGGGCAAAAATTTTGCACTGAGATGCGGGGCCTACATAAACATTCTGTCTCAAAATTTTCCAGAACAAAGAAATGAAAATGCCTCCGTGACTCACAGTGAACTCCCATATTTGGTCGCGTCGATTTTAAGTCAAATTACAATTGGTCAAATGGTCCAATAGTTGCAGGGGTATTTTAGGAGCTTTAGCGATTAATTATTGGAGGTTATTTTGAGTAATTGAATTGCATTTAAGCAGAACATAATCCATTTAGACCCTAGACCCAAAAACAAAACTTTTCTCCCCAAAAAGTCTCTCAAGAACACCGTTGAAGAAGAAGAGAAATTGGGGGCTGCTCTTACGACGAATTCACCAAGGTTTCAAGATCGATTTATGGATCTATTCTAAGGTATGTGAAGATTATTCATCCATGAATTCTTCCATTCATGGATTCCCCTAGCTATCCCTCAATTGTGAATCCAAAGAACCCCAATTTGGGAAGGGTTGTGATTGCATTGTGGGTAAGGCTTGAGTGTGATCCCAATCTAGTGGATAGCATTCAATAATGTTTAGATTTGTGGAACTAATCATGCCTTTATGCCTATCATCTTAGAAGTTGTTCCGAGGAAAGATTATGTCTCTCGGGTATCCAACCAATTAATCCCACAAAGCCATGACAAAGAGCCAGTACTTGTGATTTGCTGAGGCAGACAAAAAGATAGCAAATTTCTACCAAGATAAATGGAAGTTTTAAATATTTTTTCATTCATTACCATCCAATCAAAAAAGACTTTTTTCGGATTTTTTTGAGTTTTTTCTGGATTTTTATGAGTTGTACCTGACTTTCTGAAATGGGATTCCGAGAAGGTAGAGTTCAGTAACCTAGTTCACTGATCGGGGAGAGGTTGATTATGTGATGTTTTAATGGTGAATTGTAGTAATTGATGTTTAAGGGGATCATGGTGATTTTAGGCAAGATGAAGGTTCTAATTTGATCTTCTTAATTCAATTTCATTGTATACTATTAGATCACAACTGAATAACCTATGAATTGAACTAGGCCTAATTGATCTACGTTGTTATTGACTTGTAAATATGGAATTGAACCTATGTGATCATGTATGCCTTGACTTACCTTCTAATGATCAAATCGAATAAAGTAAACATGAAATTGAACATAGATCATCACGAATTGAAGGTAATAATCTATTATGGGATGTTATGCCATTAATGCTAGGGCTTTGAGGGTAACGTCGTTATGAAGATATCATGATGATGTTTTCTTATACACTTAGCCATTAACCTGATATGAGAAGCAAGTTCTCTCCCATAGATGAATGCTTGGTTGACCTAAAAACCTTAAATAAACCAAGACATGATGAACTAGATTAGCTTGAAGATAGATTGTATGATCACTTCTTGTGTAATAGACTTGGTGGGAGAAGAACAAGGCATTATAGCTTGAGATGTGAATCTCATGAAATATTGATATGGTAGGTATATAGGTTAGTTTGGGATAGTAAATATCAAGGATTCTTGAGTTGAAATACTCATGGTAGCTTGGGTTGTCGAGTCTCAAGAAAGATCGCGTAGAATTACTCATGGTATATTGAGTTGAGGTACATCATAATAGCTTAATGGAGGAGGTAGGATCTCTAATGTTTATCTTGATCATGTGTTACTAAGATTCTTGATCATGATAGCTTGGGAATGGTGGTTCTCATGATAGCTTCAGAATGGTGGTTCTCATGATAGCTTGGGATTGAGTTGTGTAACTCACCTAAGAATAGCTTGAAGTATAATGACTAGAGTGCTTTATGATAGCTTGACTTGGTTCGACATAAACCATTTCATGATAGCTCTAGGCGAAAGGACTATACTCTCCTAGTATTAGCTTGACTTGCATGCTAGGTGAATTTCATGATAGCTTGTCTTGCATTCAAGGTGCATTACATGTATTATCTTGAGAGTAGTTTCTCATAGTATCTTTGGGTTGAGAATTCATACTCCGCTATGAATTATCTTGCATCTACGTTATTGGTTCCATGGTGGCTAGGATGGTTGTTTCCTTTCCTTAGTTAGCTTGGTTAGTATGTTGAGATGCTTTCCATGGTAGTAGGTCTATTATGATAGTATGTTGAGATTAATGGACAAGGATATAAGATAAGTTAGCTTGGAGTAGGATAGTCTAGAGGAGTACTGACTGTGAATGGTAGTAGGGGATGTTATCCATACATGACACAAGTATGACTTGAAGCTACCTATGACGTGAACACTAGATGATGTATGCTTAGCATGTATAGTACTATAGTTTCTTTCCATGACATGATTTACTTAAGATGATAGTTCCTTGTCAATATGAAGTAGGTCTACTAGAGACTCCTAAACTAAAATGAATTGGATTCGGGTGAGTTCAGGATATGTTTAGTATGTGAGGTAGAATGGGATGCTTCAAATGCATTGCACAAGTGTGCTTAGTTGTGGCCTATGGGCATAGTGCTCATATGATGGGATGAAACTAAGTCTTAATTGTGAGAGTAAATTATGATCAAGAGTGACCAAAGAGAGGTACTTATCTTTGGTTGTATTATGGGATGCTACCTTAGCCTTGCACAAGTATACTTAGAGGTGGCTTGTGAAGTAGTTTATTTGAGTAAGTAGGACAATGAGTTAAGTATGAACTCATGAATAATTTATGATGCTTTATTATGATTATGTTATTCATGTTATGTTTATGTTTATCTCTTATGATTATATCTATTATTGGCTAACCCTTTTAGATATTTTATGTTTGGTATAATAGTTTCCATTCTTAGTACATGTCATACTAACACATATTTGTGCCTACATTCTAATCCAATGTAGGGTCTTGAGGAGATTGAGTTGCTTTGAAGGGTAGAGTTTCGAAGGCTTTCAAGAAGTGAAGATTTGTGAGTCCTCATAGAATTCGAGGACACCACCACTATTTTGCCTTTTATTTTCGTTTCTATGTTTAGACTTTTATGGGCGGTGACCCAAGACTATTGTACTCATGATGTTATAGATGGTTTTTTAGACTACATTAGAAGTTTTATGAAATGATTCTGCGTTATGTTGTGAAAGGAAATTTTTGATTCCGTACTACTTTTCGTATATATGTATTGAATGATGTCTAAGATCTTGTAGAAGACCTCCGAGAGGTCAAGTACGCCGTGTTCCAACTTAAAGGATGCCCTATCTTCTAGGATTTACGTTGGTTTGTGACACAAGTTATCCACATCCGGTACACACAATCTACCTTGGTGCCTTCGCACACCATTTTCTCCTTAGGAGAATTACTTCTTGAACTTTCTAAGCACCGATTCCTTTAACTCCATTAATAAAGGATCAAGGTGGTTATTAGAGTTCACCTTAACCACTAATGATGATTTGAAGTTACGATAAACCATGGATCATCCTTTTGGAGAATCTTCTAACCAAACATTCGACCGAGACAATCTATGATCCTCTTTCACTAATTCTTTCTTATCATCGGGAACATGGGCTACACTACCCATTTAAATAAGACTTAGAGAATCCACAACCACATTGGCTTTGCCGGGCTACTAAAGGACACTCATATCATAGTCCTTCAAGAGTTCCAACCATCTTCTTTGTCAGACATTAAACTACTTTTGCGTGAACACATATTAAAGACTCTTATCATCGGTAAATACATCCTCATGGACACCATACAAGTAATGTCTCAATATTTTCAAAGAAAACACAACGGACGCTAATTCAAAATCATGATTTGGGTAGTTCTTCTCATGAACCTTGAGTTGCCTAGAGGCATACGCCATTACCTTTCTATGTTGCATAAGGACACAACCCAAATCTACCCGGGAAGCGTCACAGTATACCACAAACCCTTGAGTACCCTTCAGTAAGGTCAACACTGGAGCGGAGGTAAGCTTGTGTTTCAACACTTTGAAGCCCTTTCACAAGCTTCTGACAACTCAAACTTAACATATTTTTTGGTCAAGGTAGTCAAAGAAGAAGCCATGGATGCAAAACCATCCACAAACCTCCAATAGTACCCGAATAGACCCAAGAAACTTCTAATATCAGTTGGAGTAAAAGGTCTAGGTCATTTCTTAACTGCTTTGGTTATCCTCGAATCAACCTCAATGCCCTCACATGAGATAATATGACCAAGAAATGTTACCGATCTTTACCAAAATTCACATTTACTATACCTGGAAAAGAGATAATGTTCCTTAAGGACTTGCAATACTACCCTCAAATGACCCATGTGATTGTCCTCACTCTTAGAGTACACCACGATATCATAAATGAAGACCATTACAAAGGATTCAAGGTCATTCCAGAATATTTTATTCATAATGTGCATAAAATACATCGGGGCATTAGTGAGACCAAAAGACATCAGTAAGAACTCATAATGACCATACCCAGTTCGAAAAGCCATTTTAGGTATGTCTTCACCTCTCACCCTAAGTTTGTGATACCTTGACATCAAATCAATTTTAGAAAAGTTGGTTGCCCGTTGGAGTTGATCAAACAAGTCGTCAATACGAGGGAGAGGATACTTGTTATTTATGGTGACCTTATTAAGATGATGATATCAATGCACATCCTATGGAACTATGCTTCTTATTAAAGACAACACTGGAGCTTCCCATGGCAAAATACAAGGCTTTATGAAACCTTTGTCTATCAAGTCTTTGAGTTGAAGCTATATCTCTTTCAGCTCAGCTTGAACCATACGGTAAGGAGGGATTGAAATAGGCTTCATATCCAGTAATAAGTTAATACCAAAATCTATTTCTCATTCGGGAGGAATTTTTGGCAAGTCTTTTGGAAAGACTTATGGAAAATCCTTCAGTACGGGTACTAACTCTAAAAAATGAATGTCAGACTCAAGATCCTTGATGCTCACAATATAATAAAGACACTCCTTAGAGATCATTTTATAAACTTTTAGACTCAAAATAATACGACATCTAGGGATTCAGTTACACCCCTTCCACTCTAAGACAGGTTCATTAGGAAAATTTAACTTGTCCACCCTAGTTCTACAATTAATGGAAGCAAAACAAGCATGCAACCAATCCATTCCCAAAATGACATCGAAATCAACCATGTCAAGTTTTACCAAATCCACCCATCTAACTCTATTGGGAAAAGATATAGAACAACTCCTAAAGACTCTTTTAGCCACAACGGAGTAACCCACCAGGGTAATAACCATAAAAGGTTCAACTAGAATATCGGGTAGAACATCAACCTTTTTAGCTACTAGAGGAGTTACAAATGATAAAGTAGCATCGGGATCTAGTAAAGCATATACATCAATAGAGAAGACTTGCAACATACTGGTGACCACATTAGGATATTCCTCTTGCTCACCCCTACAGAAAAGAACACGGAAGTGGTTCCTCTTTGGAGCATCAGAACTAGGACCTCTTGCTTGAGCTTTGATACCCTCATTTCCTCTAGGCTTAACCAAGGGACAATCCCTAACCTTATGGCCATCTTTTCCACAACCAAATAAATTTACGGTTTCCACCAAGCATTCACCCATATGCTTTTTAGGGTTACACACCCTATCCTTGTAAGCCTTAGGGAAATTGGAAGGAACTTGGTTGGAGGCCCTCTTATTGAACCTAGAATTGTCTTGAATTTCAAGCGTACCCCAGGAAGTACCTCCCTCATAAAAATTGGCCTGCTTCAACTCCCTATTTTTCGTCCTTATTCTAATTTCCTCAACTTGTTGAGCATGCACCATGAAACAAGAAGTATTTATATTGTCATGAAGCATCACCAAACGACACTCTTTAACTAGATCATCGGATACTCCCATCACAAAATGACTCATATCATCCCTAGGATTTGATACAAAGGAAGGATCATACTTGGACAATTTAGTGAACTTCAAGGAGTACTCTTGCACATTTATACCTTCTTGATGAAAGTTTATGAACTCTTCCACTTTCGCCTCCGTTTTCTCCCTTGTAAAGAATCTATCAAGAAAAAACCTTCTAAAGACCTCCCAAGTTATAGGACCTGCTCTCAAAGGCCTTTTATATCTCCATTGTGTATACCAAGTTTGAGCCACATCCTGGAGTTGATATGAGGATAGCTCGGCCTTCTCATTAGAACTCGCTCCCATAGAATATAGTATCTTGTAAACCTCATCGAGAAAGTCTTGGGGATATTTATTCACCTTAGACCCAAAGAACATTAGAGGATTCATCCTTGTGAAGTTCCTTAAGCGAGAAGCCATAGTACTAGAATTTTGTTGAACACGGGGTCCAACCACACGGTTTGCTTGAGTCATCATGGCTTGAGTAGTTATCGCTTGATCTTGAGTAGCTACCACTTCTGCTTGGGTAGTCATAGCTTGTGCAAACTTAGATAGTCGACCTTATCTTTCCGTCTGTCGTGGGTGGAGGAATGACAAGAGCTTAGCCTTGCGGAGGAACTGAATGCCTTGTGGAGGACCTTTGTTCTCTAGGGGAGGAACTCCAACATTAGCCAAATCTTCCTCCACTCTCCTTGCGTCTTCCCTTCTTGTATTCATCACCTATAACCACAAAAAAAATATTAGAAGGAAAAAGGGACACATAGAGTTATCACTCTTCAGGCACAACATTCAAGATTACCAAAAAAGAAAATTCTTAAGCATCACCTAGTCTCTGATTCATAGGTGTGGCGCTCTTCACACCCATGAACAAGACTCTACGTAGATGTTGTCACGACCGGGGAGCACCCCCTAGACGTAACCGGCGTTGTCGTCCTCGGATAGGACTAATATTAACCTCTTAGCAATCATTATTATATTTCATAGGCTAAAAAGTACAAAAAATTAAAACTTTTTGTATATAGCTACATACTGAGGTTTACATAAACCTCTTGCATACTACATGTGGAGTTTACTTAGATTCCTCGTATATGAAGCATCAATAGGCTTCTAATTTATACAACATAAGATACATAAGATTAGTATAATACTTTGTCTCATATTGAACCATATAAATGAGTACAAATCTTGCACATAGACAATACAAAGGCAATATGCAAATATAGGCTTACATCAATATCCAAAGGATAAAAGAAAGGACAATGTCCTTAAGACAATACAACTTCAAAGCTTGAATGTAGAAAAAGGTAACATCCCCGAACATGAGTACCTACCAAAACTTGGAGAAAAGATTCCAATTCTTCCTCAATTGGTCTTCTAGTAACTCAATGGTCGGAACCTATAATGTTGGGAAAAAGGGAGAAATATGGGTTAGTACAAACTACATGTACTAAGTATGGTTCCTATACAAAAAAATCATCAATGTATGAGAAAAGGCAAAATTTAGTCAAAAATATGTCTCATGTTCAATCACTCATGCATATACATGTGGAACATTATTAGTCAACCCAAAATGATATTAACCCAACACAGTAGCAACCTAAAAGAGTACTCGTGTAATGCCAAGAGTAGAACCTCATAGCCCCATCCAAAGCTAAGCATCACACTAAGTCACTTTCCACATGCATACACATAATCTCATAATTAATCATAAGATGATTGATTCATAAGGTCATATAAGCTTAATATGCACAACATATAAACAACTTGATCATACAACCCAGTATTAGAATCATACCTTAGGATCCTACATCTGCAATGAGTAACAGAAGTCACATACCCTCCCTCACCCTATGTAGAAACCTTTGAGACGAACCTAATAACGCTTACATACATAACTTATTTACTTACCTTATTACATTAGGAAAAATAGTGCAATAACCGATATGAGACCATATGAGCTACAGGGAATCCAGTGTTCCCCTCCCACACCAAAAACAGATGATTAACACTTGCCTAAGGTGTAACCAATTTGCATAGCTATCTATGTTGATCAACTAAGTTATAGTCCTATGTGGGTACATAGTTAAGGTCAAGGATGTTATTACTACAATCTTTGACTTACCAACGTGGAGGTTTCCATCTCATGGGAAGTCGGACTTACTAAACATGAAGAAACACATATGGGAGGCTGAACTTACTAAACATGAGACCTCCATCTCATTTACATGTCCTTTTGGTACTAAAAATTTATTCCTTTTAGTAATCACCATACCTTTCATACAAGATCACATTAGTCTCTTCTGGACCCCTCTATGAACAATTCATCATGATGGCTCATAGATATTCATAAGGAAGAACTATCCTTTCACTTTAGAAGACCACATACAAGTGAGTAAAACTTTCACTCAACACTTTATTATAATCATGAGAAGCTACTTTCAATCATATAATAATCATACTATAACATACTTGTATAATTCATAACAAATTCAATAGTCTATGGTTACGGATAAAGAATACCTGCTATCAACATCACAACCACACATTAGACATAGAACCACTACAATCAAAGTAAATCATACTTTATAATCGGTTTCAAGAAGAATTAATCTTCATAAATTATTGACCTCTCATTTCCTTCATACTTCAATTACAAAGAATTTCACAACCAATGCATAAATAAGGTAAATCCAAGAAGTAATACATAGCAATTACTATTATACACCTTCATATAAGCATTAACTTTCACAATTTCTATAGAATTACAAGACATAATGAAAGTAGGGAAGAACAAGGATTCAAAGGGACAATCTTGATAGATTAAAAATAATTTACCATTAATACTTAGTTAAACCACGACCGTAGGTCAGTCGATGATTGATGCCTCCTTGCACCCACCGTCCTTCACATCTGTCGATGGTGTCAGAGATTGGTTTTTTGGGCCAGTCTTGGATTTTGGCTAAGTGTGGAACTATGGACCCATAGATGCCCTGTCACATAGGCGATGCCCCGTCGATTGGCTTCATAGGTAGCTACTGCCAACACTGCCTTTTTGGGATCAAATTGAAGGGTTCTCTCCAAGGATCCTTAGGGTGGTCCTTGGGGAGTCGTACACGGAAGTTTCAACCCTTAATATAATCTAACACTGATTTGACACCTTTCCATCAAATTCTATCAATTTTAGACTCCTAAAACCCCATGAAATAGGCTAAGGCACACTAGCATCTATTTCACTAGTTTCTGAACGTCATGGACGTTTCTTGACGTTGTGACTCTAAAACTTCCTAAATAGCTTATAAACATTATTTTATTTCTTATAACAATTTTTTAAGTCTAGGATACTAATGTGAGACTCTAGATTAGGTATTGGAATTTTAGAGTGTTACAAACGTGGTTTAGTCATCAATCCTCAGATTATTTCAACCTCATGCTCTGATACCAAGTTTTTCATGATCGAGGAGCACCCCCTACATGTAATCGACGTCTTTTTCCTCGGAGTGAACTTAGACTAGCCCATAGAATTAGTCAAAACATATCATCGGTCAAAAATGCAGAAAATTAAAACTTTTTTACATATTGAGGCTTACATAGACCTGTCACATATCATATATGGAGTTTGCATAGAGTCGTCGCTTAGTGAAGCATACATATGCTTTGTTTATACAGTATAACCAATACATAGGAAATAGTCTAATACAATCGTCTCACATTAAACAATCTAAAGTGTATTACAACATCTAAAGGAATGAAATAGTCTCTTAGACATAACAACTTCATGCTAGAATAGTGAAAAGGTAACATCTCCAAACATTGAGAACCCACCTATAACTTGGGGAATAATGATCAAGTCTTCTTGCGAAGTGGCCTTTTAATTTTGAATGGCTTGAGCCTACATTGTTTGGGAGAAGGGAAAGAATATAGGTTATTACAATTACATGCACTAAGTATGGAAACATATGCAAGTAAAATCATTGAAATCATGCTTAAAAGGACATTTTTCTCAAAATTATGCTAAGTCACCTTTAAAAACCTTTATGCCCAGTTAACAACATATACAAGCCAATAGACATATCATCACTTAAGATAAATCCATATTCAACACATGTCCAACATAATCATATGGTCAAATCAACATGGATATTATCAACATAAGGTCATATCAACATGGATAATGTCATATTAAGATCATATCAACATGAATAATTCCAACAAAATGTCACAACAACAATATATATACAAGAGTTGTTATATAAGATTCTTAGTCACAACCCCTTCTCAAGTCTACAAGTGCAATGCTTATGTGAAGCCCCATAACCCCACATAATCAAGAAAACTAAATAAAGGATCATAAGCAATATCTACATTTTACATATCTTCATATCACACATGTTATTCATCATATATACATATATATATATATATATATATATATATATATATATATATATATATATCAATTTAGACCAATTACATGTTCATCAATGAAAATAACGTCATAAAGTATCATCAACATGTAAAGTCATTATATACATTTCATTCATACCATAAGTACATCAGAACAACATCCTAGGACTTTCTTCAAGGTCAACTTGTGCCATGTATAAGTAGAGTCCCATACCCCTACCTATACTAAGTAGAAACTTTTTATTCAACCTAGTAAGTGTTCACATTGTTACTTTCATTTTTAATTTTGGGAACATCAACCTTAACCGACAACAGACCATGAGAGGCAAATATGGAATCTAGTTTCATGAAACCCTACACTGAAAGAAGGTGCTTTACTTGCCAAGGTAGAACTAAAACATGAACATAGCATTCTAGATGGATCTTCTAATTAGTATTCTTATGGAGGCCACATAGTTAAGGAACTAGGAGATATACGTTGAACCGTCTACATGCCAATTAGATTTGGAGCCCTCGTCTCATGAGAACATTAGTGAATCTCCCTTCCATTGGGGGTTCAATATCTCTCATTGTCAAGTTCACTCGGTGCTAAGCTAAAGTCCCCTTTTGAAATGTCTTTAAGCCTTTCTTAATCATCATATCTTAGTTTAGTCCATAGGAGACTAACCCCTTGTATATCATGTCATTATATCATTGGGTATTGCATGAGAATTTACTTTCATAACAACCCTTCATTTGTGAGATCAGCACATCATAATCATATCATAGTAAGGCACACAAGTTATTCATATTCAAACTTGTATCATCATACCCTTAACAAGATCTCACAATTCACATACTCAAGACTTTCATAATATTAATCATATAACCATCTTATTAATCTAATCACATATAATACTTCAATTGAATACAATCATCAAGTATAATCCATCATCGTTGAAGTAAAGAACTCAAGATCACAAAGTCTTACCAATTTGCCTTCATAATCCTTCTTCAAGATCTTACATTAAATCCAAATATATTCATCCATCAATCCACTTAATAAAATTATATAATAGTAATCTATACAAGCACGAAGTCAATTGTATCATCACTAATTGATTCAACCTAAATTCATAACCTAGGGTTAGGGGAAAAGAGTTCAATCATGAATTCTTCCATAGAATTAGGTCAAAGACTAAGTACTACAAAAATTAACCAATATATAATAATAATAATAATAATAATATATAAATAATAATCAAATTAAACCATCATCAAATAAATTTGAAAAATTAATTATGAAATTGAATGAAAACCCAACTTTTTGACTTCATTAGAAGAAAATTTTTAAGAGCGTCTTGGGGAAGGAGATCCCAAGAGTGAATAGCTTACATACCTTAGGATTAAATAGTGTTTGATGGAGAAAATATGAATTCCTGAATCTCTAGTGATGCTTGAAGCTTGGCCTTCAATGGAGTCTTTGAATAGAGAGAGAAAGTAGAGAGCTATTGGAGAGAATTAGGTTTGTGAAATAGGGGGTGTTAGCTTTTATAGTCCCAACTAACTTAATTAAGTATATCTTAAACCCTAATTAATTAATTAAATAACCAAAAAATTAACTCCCTAAACTAAAACTTAACAATTAAACTCGATCCCCAAACCACGAAACCCTGGTCTACGCCTTGTCAACTGGACCCCGGACCGTCCTGCTTGTCAATGGTTTGGATTAGAGACTAGCCTTTTGGAGATATTCAAGAATAAAACTAGGTATTTACCAATGAAACCATCGGTGGTCTTTGACCCATCAATGTTGATTGGCTCGTCATTTGGCTACTGTCAAATGATAACTTTTGAGTCTAAATGTTGGGTCCTCTCTAAGGAACCTTAGGGTGGTGCTTGGAGAGTCGTACCTAGATGTTTTGACCCTAAATGCATTATTATTATATATATATATATATATATATATATATATATATATATATATATATATATATATATATATATATATATATATATATATATATATATATATATAACACATTATTACCAAATTTCACTAAATTCTGACTGTTAAAACCCTATGAAATATGCCAAGGTATAGTAGCACACATTTCACAATTCTTTAGACGTCATGGTCGTTTCTTAACATTTTGAATCTAAAACTTCCTAATTAGTTTAAATACATTATTTTAGGCTTAGAAACAATGCTTAAAGTCTTGGTTCATCTACTGAGGCTCTAGACTAAGTCATGAACTTTCAAAGTGTTACATGGATCTTCCTTATGCATGACATATTAAGTAGACTTTAAGGGTATTCCTAGTAGGTTTCTACTGCGATATGATGATGTATATGATAATTATGCTTATAATTATACACTAATTTTCATCATAATTCTCAGACTTGATAATGTTCATGCTCGTCAACAAAATTGTCCCTTTTTAGCATGTTTTCATGGTTTTGTGCATAAGTATCATAATTAATGCAATTTTGTACTAACCCATATTTCTTTTACATTTTCAATAAATTGTAGGTTCCAACTTTTGAGGTGATATTCCTTCTTGTTAAAATCTTAGATTGAGTATTCTCCAAAGCTTGTGGTGAGTACTCATGGATATGCGAACAAGCGATATTTTACTCTTCCTTTAATTTTTTTGTGTTTCACTTTCTGATTTCTATTATAAGAGTTGTGACCCTATTTTGAGACTTCCATTTTTATAAATGGTTAAATGAGACAATATATAATATTTTTCTTTGATTTTATAAAACCTTCGTAAGACTTGAAAATTGTCTTTTTAATTTTTATTGTTCTTTACTTATGTGATTATGATGCAAACTTGCTTACATGGTGCCTTGTTATGTCTAGGGGTACTCTTGGGTCATTTAACTTGGTAATTAGAGAAAAATGTTTACAATGATTCTAGGATGATGTATTATAAGCAACGACTAGTAGAGTCTTGTTCATGAGTGTGAAGCGCGCCACATTTATGAATGAAAGGCTATAAGATGTTAGGAAAATTTAACTTTCTTCATTACTCTTGAGTCATGCCTTAGAGTTTAAATCAATAAAAGTCCCTGTCTTAATCTGTAAAATCAGGAAAGCACCCCCAAGATGTAACCGGCGTCATCGTCCTCTTTGAGGATTAAGACTAGCCTCTTATTTTACATCATTACATTCATAGGCTAAAAACGCATAAAATTTAGAACTTTTCATTAATTGTACTCTAAGGTTTACATAGACCTATACATACACATACTAGATATATATTGAGTCTACATAGACCCCTCGTATAGGAAGATTACTTAGTCTTCTACATTTATTGCACATAGATATATAAAATATAACATAGTCTCAAATGGCTGTCTCATCTCATAACCATCTAAGAAAAGTATATCAAGTTCGACCTAGCCCGTACATCAATGAAATAAGGCCACATATAGTATTTACAATGTATAGTATTCGAATGAAAAGGAAAGAACATAAGAGTCTTAAAACTAAAACAACTTCATAGTTTGATAGTGGCATTGCCCTCAAAAAGTGAGGACTTACCCAACTTGGATGAATAAGAATTCCAAGACTTCCTTAAATGTCATCTCAAAGCCCTTGGACGAGCAGAATCTAAAATGTTGGGGGGAAAGGAGAAAATGCGGTTAGTACACCACTTTTGCTGAGTATGGTAGCGCATGCACACATATTATCAAATCATGATAAAAAGGGACCTTTTATGAAAACATGTTATTTTACCTGTTAGAAAGCCTTATGCACATTCAAGAAGACCGTACCAATCAATAAGACATATTCATTAAGTCTAAATCTTGTACATCACAAGATTAACAATGCTAAGTCTAGTCAAGTCATCATGCATATCATATAATCAAACACATAGTCAAGGAAACTCTATCATCAAGTTATAATAACAAAAAGCATAGATAAGAGGTCATTACAACATAACCAAAGCAAGACAATTACCCATGAACCCATAATAAGTTAACAAGTGCAATCAATAAGCAAATTCCCATAACCTTACTCAATCAAGTAACCCAACAAGAATCATGACCAACATCCAACTTCACATAGCATGTCATTAAGAGTACATATAATCATATTTTAACAATCAAGACCAACACATATTCATAAGTAAATCCAATCATCAGCAGTATCATCAATGTGCAAGATCATCATATGCATAACATTTACCATTATAAGCATATACAGACATAACAACAACCTTCTAAAGTTTCCTTCAAGGCAAACTAGTGCAAGGCATAGGTAGAGTCCCATACCCCTACCTAGGATAAGTCAAATACCTTAAGTTCTTTTAGTTTTTTTGTGCTTCATTACTTCATTTTAGTTTAGGGAACACTTGCCTTAACCCACATAGACCACAAGAGCTAAGTGTGGAATCCGGTGTTGTAAAACCTAACAGTGATGGAAGGTGGTCTACCAGCCAAAGTAAAACCAAACATAAACATAGCTTTCTAGGTGGATCCACTAGCTCGTATTTTTATGGGGGCAACATAGTTCAAGAACTAAGAGATAGGTATAATCCCTCTACATGCCACTTGGCAATTGGATCCTCATTTCATGGGAATCCGTAGGATGAGCATCCCTCATTGGGGAGTCGACACTACATGTGGAACTATAGGGTGAATCTTCCTCTATAAAATTCAACACCTACCATTTTCAAGTTCACTCGGTGCTAAGCTAAGTCCCTCTTTGAAATGTATTTATTGATCATCATAACTTAATGTAGGTCATAGGGTCTATATCTTGTATAATAATAATCATCATAGCTCAATAGAATTTCATGAATAAATTCCTTTCATTACAATTCATATAAGTGAGGTTAGCACATTTACATATCACTTCATAATAAGGCACATTGGTAAATCATCACCATCCTTATAACGTTTACATCTTAGCCAACACCTCACAAACCATAGTAAAGATATTTCAATTCAACATCATACCAACCCTATCAATCTCAAAACAAGATATATTTCAATGCAATATCATCAAATATTCACAATTTACCACAATTGAAGTATAGGGATTTCAAGACTTATCAAGTCTCCTTCATAATCCATCATCAAGGTCCCACCATCAAACCTTAACTTAACCCAATTAGGGTGTATTATAATCATATAACAATAACCAACATAGCAACAACGCTAATTGAATCACTATATCACAATACATTACTAGTTCATACCTTAAGATAAGATACTTAGGTCGAAATCATAACATACTTCATAACCTAGATCAACTTCTCAAGAACTAGCATTATAGGACTATAATTCATTCTAATTTATTCATAGTTGATACAATAACATAATTGGATAATAATTCAACAAATAACCAATTCAATTGAACCATCATTACACAATTCATATCAACATCACCACCTAGGGTTAAGGGGTAAAGGTCATCTTCTACAAACTAGACCATAAATCAATAAATAACATAATTGAGCTATAATACATGTTAGTATATTCATAATATCCAAAATAAATCATAAACAATGTAATTCACAAGATCAATTTTGAGAATTCGAAAAGATTCATATGAAAACTAAACATTTGAAATCAATTTGATAGAACCCTTTCACAAGAGAGGTATCAAAGCTGAAGGGAATCCGATACCTTACTAATTGATGAATACTGATGGCGAAATTCGACCCTTTGAAACCCTTGAACCCACCCCTATCTTGGTGTTCAATGGAGTTCTTCAACTAGAGAGAGAAAAAAAAGAGAAGGAAGAGAGTTTTGGGTTTTGGAAATTATGAGAGCTTAGGTTAGTCTAAATAGATTAGAGGCTTTATATTGGTTTTTAACTAACTTAATTAGACCTTATTTAACCCCTAATTAACCTCCTAAATAATCCAACTAATTAAATTGATTAATACAAAATGTACAGCATAAGATAGCCTCACAGACAACACCACGATCGACGGACCGTGTGTCCATCGACGGGCATTGTGCACCTCTGTGCTGCACATTTGTCGATGAGTGCAGATACTTGTTAAAAACCTTCCTTTACCAAAATTCTAAGTGTCCATGTACATAGGAAATTGATGCCCCGTCAATTGGACCACGTGCCATTTGTGGCATCCGGTGGTGACACTGTCCATTAACAACTTTTAGTCACTTTTGCAAGGGTCCTCCTCAAGGACCCTTTGTTGGTCCTTAGGGAGTTGTGCCTAGAAGTTTCGACTATGAATGAACTCTTTACGGGTTAGACACCCTTCCACCAATATTCATCATTTTTCAACTCTTAAAATCTAGTAAAATAGGCTAAGACACTCTAGTACCTCATAGAACTAGTTTCTGAATGTCATGAACGTTCTTTAACATTTTGGTTTCTAAACTTCCTAAATGACTTATATTCATTAAAATAGACCTTAAAACAGTGGCTAATCCTTTTGACACTTATGTTAGGCTCTAGAACACGTCTTAGATTTTTGAAGTGTTACGTAATCCTTCTCTTGTGTCATTAGGGAATTAATACACAAAGGGCGGATGCTAGAAGGGTGGAAGCAGAGAATGTGAATAAAGAAGTTCCTCAAGGTAACCTAACTCCACAAGTCAATAAAGCTCCCGATTGATCCTCCGTCTATGGCAGATGTGGAGTTTAGGTCGGCTTTTTAAATATTGAGTCAATCCATGACAACTTAAGCTCAAGCCGTGAAAACTCAAGCCCAAGATATGACGCTCAATCCAATTGGGATGTTGGGCTGGAGTGAATACTAATAAGAATTTTATTGCTTAGATATTAAAGGATTTTTCTAGGATGAGTGCCCCTGAGTTTCTTGGTTCGAAGGTGGAAGAGGATCCACAAGGGCTTATTTATGAGGTTTGCAAGATACTTGATGCCATCGGATGTCTTCGGAAGAGAAGGCGTAGATAAACACCTACCAAATAAAGGATCTAACTCATATTTGGTATTAACAATGGAAGGGCGAGAAGTCAATAAGATCGGCTCCCATATTTTGGGAGGGGTTCAACGAAGCATTTGTTGATAGGTTCTTTCCCCTAGAGTTAAGGGAACAAAAAATGCAAGAGTTTATAAACTTTTGAAAAGGGGGGATGAGTGTGAAAAAGTATTCTCTAGATTTCACCCAACTATCCAAGTATGCTCCAACCATGGTGGAAGACTCAAAGGATAGAATAAATAAATATGTGATGGGTATGTCGGAAGTTGTAGTCAATGAATGTCTTTTGGTAATGATTATCTCATGTATGCTTACATCAAGTCTCATGGTTCATGCCGAACATATTGAGGACAAAAGGCTCAATAAATTAATAGGGGGGTAAAGAGGGATAGAACAGGTGATAGGAACTTTTCCAATGCTAAATCTAATGGAAAAGGTAGATAAAGGTTCAAACCTAGGTTTTTAAATCAAGCTTCCTTAAGTTCTTCTCCTATGGTCAACAAGAATAAGGTTTCTAATACTTAGCCTTAAGGAGAGTTATAATAACGTAACTACTATGTAAAGCCTACTTATGCCAAATATGGTAAAAAAACATTTTAGGAAAGTTCTAGCCGGTTTGGATGTTCGTTATGGTTGCGGAAAGAGTGGACATCAATTGAAGAATTTCCAAAAACTCATGACCAAGGTAGGAAAATATAAGAAAACTCCTCCTATTGGTTCTAACTCCATAGCTCAAAAGCAAAACTGCTTCTATGATCTTATGTCAGATCTAGAAAGTACCCCCCCGGATGTCACCAGCGTCTTCATCCTCAGAGAGGACTAGAACTAGACTCTTAGAATTCATCATTACAGTTATAGGTTAAAAGTGTGGAAAAATTATATTTTTTTGATCTACGTCTACTTCATGAGGTTTACTTAGACCTCTCGCTTACACATAATATATTTATAGTGAGTATACATAGACTCCTCGTATAAGAAGATTACATAGTATTCTACTTTAATGTCACATATAGACAATATACATAGCATAGTCTAAAAAAGGATATCTCATATTAAACCGTCTAAATAGAATAGAACAAGACAGGCATAACCCTTACACAAATGTAAAAGTTACACTCAGGGATTACAATTATGTCTTGAAACAACATGAGTGAAATGAGTGTCTTTAGACTATAATAGTGTAACATAGATATCGTGGTAAAAAGGCATAATCCTCAGAACATGAGGACATACCCACACTTGGAGAAAGGATCCAAGCCTTCCTTCAAAGTGGTCATGAACCCTTCAACGGTCAGAACCTAATGTTGTGGAAAAAGGGAGAAATGGGTTTAGCACATCATTTCTACAAAGTCTGGAATCATATGCACATACAATACTGAAATCATTCTAAATAAGACATTTGTTAAAAACCATGCCATGCTACTTTGAAAAGCCTTATGAACAATCAAGAACTATATAGGACAATAACCACATATTCGTTAAGACGGTAGCATATTCAACACAAGACCAACATCATAAAGTATAACCAAGTCAACATGATTAATATCATACTAGAACCTTAACCAACACAACTCTAACATCATGTGATATCAACATAGCACATATAAGAGTTTATCTCATAAAAATACATACAAGACCCTTACTCATTACCCCCATAAAGTCTCAAGTGCAATGACCAAGTAAAGCCCCATAAAGTTACTCAAGCAATTAAACCTAACAAAGAATCACAAGCAGTGCCTACCATCTCATAATATAGCATCAATGGTAATCATCTTCATATTTCGAAATATAGGCCAATATCATGTTCATACATAACCAACATCAAATAGTATCATCAACATATAAAGTCAACACATACATTTCATTCACTTTATAAGAGCAAAAAGCATAACAGCCTCCTAAGACTTCCCTCAAGGCCAACTAGTGCAATGTATAGGTAGAGACCCATACCCCTACCTACACTAAGTAAAACCTGTAACGACCGGGGTCTACACCCTAGTCAAAACCGGCGTCTTTGACCTTTCAGAGGTCACAGACAAGCCTACATACGTCATCATTACATTATATAGGTTAATTTTAACGAAAAATTTAAAAATTTTGTTTGCTTTTCAATATATCACATCAGTTCAAAACAACCATCTAATAATAATATTTTCAAATTAAGGAAATAGTTCATAACTACATAAATATGAAGTTGCCATAATGGCACCAATACGACGTCTGAAAAATAACTAAGAAAGAAATGCTAGTAAAACACCCTCCACTAGCACATGCCTACGTCTAAGCTAGAATATAAGATATAAACATCCTCAAAAGCATGAGAACCTACCAAGTTCAGATGAATTCTCCACGTCCGGATAGCTTTAGCATAGTCTCGTACACCTTCACCTAAAAGTAAAGGGTTGTATGGGATTAGTACACACTTGTAGTAAGTATGGGTGTATACATGATTAATAAAAGCTCTCTCCTAATGATATGAGTTATGGAAATCCAAGTCAGTTGGACTATGAGAGTAACATGCATCATCATTCTATTCATATTGCACACAACACATAACACATATTATTTAGCATATACATATGTCATATATCATTCGTTCTTATGCTGTGAGACCTTGGAATCATGGAATGAACATTAGGACTTCCCAAATGAGGGCTCAACATATGGGACCTTAATAAAGGACCCATCTTTAGCAAACACAGATGTTTGCTTCATTCATTCATACGTACTTCATTTTTTTTCATTCATTTATATACCTAGGATGTTGTTTAGGACTCTCTTTGGGTTCACTGTTCAATGACCAAGAAAGACCTAGTGTACTTATTTGAGTCTATTTAACCTCTTCATTATCCTAAACACCTTGGGTATGAATCATTTCATAGTGTGCATTACATGAGGTTGGCCTCATTCTTTTTTTGGGAACTTTAACTTTAACTGACATAGATCATGTGAGCTACATGAAATCTAGTGTCTACCCTACACCGAAAAGAGGTGGAACCACCGGGCAAAGTGAAACCAAAACGTGCTAGCGTATATAGGGAATTGAACCCTTCTAGATCCACATGTTGGCTTCATAAGTTCAAAGACTAGGAAATATTAGGAGACCTATACCCTCCTAAACGGACAGTCTCATCTCATGAGATTTAGAAGAACCTTTTCCTTCTCGAAATAAGGAATCGCAACTCATAGCTAGCCTATCAGTGCTCCGTATAAAGTTCCATTACATTCTCTCAAACATGATAAAAGATGGCTTCTAGCATGAGGGCATGATTGCTCATTAGATTATTTCTCATCTCATCATTAGTATTAAGTGTATATTAATCTCTATACTTTCATTAGAGTGTTTCTTAGAGACTGGTCTTTTTATTAGTTGTTACATTCTCATAGGTGAGTATGGTTTTTTGTAACACTTATTAGGCTCATTTGAGATTGATATCGTCTTTCAAATTATCTTCTTACCACATTGTCACCACATTCATTAACTTTAGCATATTATCTCTTCATATTTTCTCACCCTATTACGTGCATGTTCATCTAATCATATGCCAATGCACTTGGCCTTTTGGTGTATTTCACACTCTTACATAACCCTCTTGGGATTACATCATTTCATCATATAGATCTTAGGTTCACTTACTTTTAAACGTACACTCGACTTATGAACCCATATGTACAAGCCATGAGGCTTCATTCATAATTCGTCTAAGTGACTCATACTTACCCAAGATTATATGGTACAAGACTTATGTATCTTGTAAATATGCCAACGTCTCAATTTCGATTCCCATAGGCAGCATTCATTGAGTATTTAATCACGTAAGACATATGTATCAATACGGAATTGGGCAAGAACCCGATTTCGAATCCCTTGAGTAACACTCACTTTCATATTTAATTTGTTTTTGTTTACATTTTTAGCTTGGGGACCCGAGGTGGATCCCCAATGCCCACACTTCTTTTTTTTTCTTTTCTTTCCTCTCTATTTTTGTTTGAGATCAAGAGGATGTGGGATCGATCCCCCACAACTTGATTTTATTTTTCTTTAATTCTCCTACTTCTCTCACCTATCTGAGGGTTTGTGGGTTCAATCTCCACATTCCCCATTTTATTTTATTTTCCTTTTTCTTTAGTTTCTTCACCCAGCCTTACCCCATTTCGAGTCCACTTCACCTCACATTTAATATTAAATTTTTCAGCAGCCTACATATTGTGAGGTCTCAGATTCAATCCTTAATGACCTCACATATTTAAAAGTGATTTTTAAATCTCCAACTCCTCAAGTTACATAGCCGAACCAATCTGGAAATTTGATTACATTTTCCAGTCCAATTTCTCCACATTTTACAAACATCTGCACATAAAATACAAGAATTCAAAATGGATTTTTCATACATCAATTTGTGACACGAGTTACAGACTACACAATGCACACACATACTTTATCATATAACTTTGGAAAGACATAATTATCAGTCACATAAATCCGAAAATACATATATTGAACATAATCATCATGAAAACATGTTACATCCCTAATTTCTACAAGCAAACATACCCAACCTACTACAATCGATGGGAGCTAGTGACAAGGACATGTAACAGGGAAACATTCTTAGTTTTCAGATTAGAATTGACTGAATATTAGGGGTCTCTTGAAAAAGGTACTAAGAGAAAGAAAACCCATACCTTTTGACAATCAACACCCTCAAAACCTTCTCCAATGGACAGCAAACTCCCATGACACCAAAGCCTCACCACCAAACTTCAAGCACCACCCATTAAGAACAATGTTTTTTGCTTTTCGTTTTTAGTTTAGTTTTTCTTTTGAGTTTTAGCGTTCAAGTTCTTCAAGAGTGATGAGATTTTTATTTTTATCTTTTATTGATAATGAATCATGAGAATGAGAGTGGAGAATCGTGAGAATGAGAGTGGAGAGATACTATAGTAAGCTTAGGAGTAGGAGTTTTAGGTAAGGACTTAGTCAAACTTGGACTCTTCGCTATTTTAAATAAAAATCTGATTTTCTAAGGCTTAAGTGACAAGACTAAAATTCTCTTACTTAAACCAAAAAATTAAATACAAATTAATTCAACATAAATATTGCTTCCACTATGGATCAAACCCGGCTGAAGCCCTTCTCCCGAAAGTGAGTCGCTCGGGTCAACCCTACCCGAATTGTCCACTCCTTATATTAATTAATTAATTAATTAAATATTTAGGGTAATTACAATACCACCCTTAGCCTGGAAATGACCATTATACCCCTAGACCCTCCAAACCTAAGATTACCCCTTTCAAGTACGGCTAAAACTCATTCGGGTGAATCTCGTCCATTCGGGTGCCCTACATGGCTGGACCCAACCTTGCATAGCTCAATTAACTCACCAAGTTTGTTAGATTGGCTGGTGCATAGGTTCTGAGGTCTTGTTCCACGCGCATCATGACGTGTGAACTCGGTCTAATCTAGGCATTCTAGGTACGCTTAGGCATTACTTAGCATAGTCATTTTTGGGTTGTTACATTATTCCCCTTTTAGGAACATTTGTCCTCGAATGACACTTCTAATTATCTAGCACAATGCCAGTCATATCATAACATAAGTATTTTACACAGTCAAGCAATAGCAACAAGAATAAAGAAGATAAGGAAACTTAGACTTAAAAGTAGGAAGTCTAACCTCAAGAGCTGAAAAGATGAGGATAGCGGGATCTCATATCGGCCTCGGCCTATCATGTAGCACCCTCAACAAGATTGTTCCTCCACAAAACCTTAACAGTGCAACCTCTTTGTTTCTCAGTTGCATCACCTGCCGGTCTAAAATATCAAAAGGAACCTCCTAATAGGACAAGCCTTCATACACCTCCAACCCTTCAACAGGAAGAATCGATAATGGATCACCAAGACACTTCTTTAACATAGAGACATGAAAGTCTGGATGAACATAAGCTAGATTCGAAGGCAACGCCAACTCATAGGCCACCGCACCCACGCGCTATAGAATCTCGTATGGCTCAACATACATTGGACTCAAGTTTCCCTTCCTTCCAAACCTCATCACCCCCTTCATGGGTGATATTTCAAGTAGTCCTGGTCACCAACATCAAACTCTAAGGGCCACTTCCTACTATCTACATAAGACTTTTGCCGAGTGTAAGTAGTAGCCAAGCTATCCCTAATCATCATAACCTTCTCTAAGGCCTCATGAATGATCTCTGGACCCAAAATGGATAACTCACCAACCTCAGACCACCCAACTGGACACCTACACCTCCTACCATACAGTGTCTCAAAAGGATGCCATCCCAATGCTGGACTGATAGGTGTTATTATACGATAACTCTATTAATGGTAAATGGTCGTCCCAACTACCCCTGAATTCAATCACATATGCTCTCAACATGTCCTCCAACGTTTGAATGGTACATTCTGTCTGCCATTCTACGTGAGGATGTAAAGCAGTACTGAGATTTACCTACATGCCTAATCTCTTCTAGAAGGATCTCCAGAAATGCGAAGTGAACTAAGCTCCTCTATCTGAAATAATAGACAAGGGAATCCCATGCCACCTCACAATCTTATTAATTTAGAGTCTAGCATAATCCTCGGCCTTGTAAGTAGACTTCACAGGGATAAACTGGGTAGACTTAGTCATCCTGTCCATAATAACTCCATATGGAGTCATGTTGTCTCTTAGTCCTCGGAAGACCAACCACAAAGTCCATGTTAATGGCCTCCAACTTCCAAGTGGGAACCCCAATCATCTGAGTGAGACCACCAGGATTAAGGTGCTCCGCCTTAACATGCATACAATTAGGAAACTTGGCCATATACTCAACAACGTCCTTCTTCAAGCCATCCCACCAGTAGATCTTCTTGAGGTCATGATATTTCTATGTGAAACCTGGATGTATCAAATACTGGAACCATGGGACTCTACAACAATCTTGGTCCATAAATCATCCACGTCTGGTACACACAGCCTGTCCTGGTACATAAGTATGCCATCACCTCCCAAAGCAAAGGACTCATTCATCTTCATCAGCAATGATTCCTTCAACTCAATCAACACAAGATCAAGATGCTGACTTTTCTTGACCTCATATACAAAGTATGATTCAGAACTGGGATGAACTAAAACATCCCAACTAGTAGAAGCCATCAACCGCACACCCAGTCTGGCCAGTCTGTGTACATCCTTCACTAACTCTTTCTTCCCATCATCAACGTGGGTTGTACTCCCCATGCTCAAACTGCTCAAAGCATCAGCTAAAATATTTGCCTTTCCTGGATGGTAGTGGACACTCATGTCAAAGTCCTTCAACAGCTCCAACCTTCTTCGCTGACGTAGATTCAACTCCCTCTGCGTGAACATGTACTGGAGACTCTTGTGGTCTATGAACACATCCACATGCACTCCGCACAAGTAATGCGTCCACAGTTTCAATGCAAATACAACTGCTGCAAACTCCAGGTCATAAGTGGGATAATCTTATCATGAACCTTAAGCTGACTAGATGCATAGGCTATCACCTTACTATCCTACATAAGAACAAACCCAAAACAACCCTAGATGCGTCATAATAAACAGTATCATTCTCACCACATTTAGGCAATGTAAGCACTGGGACTGAAGTGAGTCTGTCCTTGAGCTCCTGGAAACTCTTCTCACAAGTCTCCACCCATTCAAACTTGGCTTTCTTCTTAGTCAAAGCTGTCAGTGGGGCAACAATGGAAGAAAAACCCTCCATGAACAAACGATAGTAACAAGCCAATCCCACAAAGCTACGGATATCAATGGGAGTAAAAGGTCTTGGCTAGTTCTTAACAGGCTCAATCTTCCTGGGGTCTACCTCCACAACCTGATAGCACACAACATGCCCCAGGAAGGTCACTAATCCAAGCCAGAATTCACACTTGTTGAATTTGGCATACAGCAGATGTTATCTAAGTACCTACAAGGTTAGTCTCAAATGTTGTTCATGCTCTTCCTTGGTCTTAGAGTAGATGAGGATGTCATCAATGAATACTATGATGAAAAAATCAAGGTATTCACTGAAGACTCGATTGATGAGGTCCATAAATGTAGTTGGTACATTAGTGAGACCAAATGACATGACTAGGAACTCTTAATGACCGTAACGGGTACGAAAGGTTGTCTTTGGGATATCTTCATCCCTAACCCTAAGCAGATGATACTCGGAACGAAGGTCAATCTTTGAGAAGAAACTAGACCCTTGGAGTGGATACTTGTTCTTTATGGTTACTTTATTGCGCTTCCGATAATCCATACACATCATAAGGGTTCCATCCTTCTTTTTCATAAATATCAATGGAACGCCTCAATGGGAAATAATGGGCTAGATGAATCCTTTATCAGTGAGATCTTTTAACTACAGCTTCAACTCTTTGAGTTCAGCTTGATCCATTTTGTAGGGAGGATTTGAAAATGGTTTGGTATCGAGACCTAGGTCGATACCAAAATCAATCTCTCGGGGGGGGGGGACTCTACGAAAATCATTGGGTAAATCATCTTAAAAATCATTCACTAGAGGCACAGAGTCTATGGAAGGAATGTCATGATCTAGATTATTAACTCTCACAAGATGGCATAACAATCCCTTGTACATCATTTTATTAGTTTTTAGGTTTGAAATCAAGGGACCTGAACGGCTAGAATTGTACCCCTCCCAAACCAGCTTTACTTCATTAGGGAAACGGAATCTCACAACCCTACTATGGGCAATACATGAAGGCATAACATTTATTGATCCAGTGCATACCAAGTATAATATCAAAGTTATTCATAGGTAACTCAACAAGTTCTGCACATATTATCTTTCCACATACTACTATTGGGTAGTCTTTGTAAACCCTATCCGCTCTTACATTTTATCCTAAGGGAGTAATAACTATGCTAGGATCAAGTAAAACCTCAAGTAGTGTTTCAAAAGTAAGAGCAAGAAAGGGAGTCACAAAAGAAAGCGTAGACCCTCGATCAAGTACAGCATAAACAGAGGTTGAGAAGACTTGCAGCATACATGTGACAACATCAGTAGACTTCTCCTGCTCCTCCCTGTCCTTCAAGGCATAGAATTTATTCCTCTTAGGAGGCTTGTCTACACTAGCATTCTGGGGATTAGGCAAACATTGAACATTAGCTCCTGCCTAACCCTTATTCTGTCGACAGTCTATGATCATGTGTCTTCTCTTTCCGCAATCGAAGCACTCATTTATGCCTAGTCTGCACTCTCCTCTATGAATACGACCACACTTCCCACATTTCTTTCTGGGACACTGCACTTCACCTTCATTGCTATTCTTTGGCTTGGGTATGCCTCATCTGGGTGATGCACTGCTCTTAGAGTTAGAGTTCCCTGAACTCTGATTCCCCTTAGTAAATCTAGGCTGATCACAAACTCAAAAAGTCCTCCTGCCACCACCCCTGCTGGAACATGTCTGGTCAGAAGGGTTAGACCTCCTGACCTCACGGACTCTCCTCTTCTTCTTGTTGTCCTTAACCTGCTAGACATGCACCATTATCCTGAAGAATTCCATGCTTTTATAGAGTATCGCAGCCCCATACTACTTCTCTAATTCCTTTGAGATCCCAATAAGGAACCTGCTCATCTCATCCCTGTTGTTCGACACAAGAAAAGTGGCATACCTGGACAATTTAACGAATTTCAAGGAATACTCCCTGAGAGTCATCGAGCCCTGCTTAAGGTTGATGAAATCCTCAACCTTAGCCTCTCTTCTCTCGCTCTGGTGAATATCCTCTCCAAAAAGGTTGTCTTAAATAGCTCCCATCTGATCGGACCTCCACCCAATGCCATGCTATCCTGCCACATCTTGCACCAAGCCTATGCAACATCCTTCAGCTGGTACGATTCCAACTTAGCTTTCTCAATCTCCGTGGAACTCATCACCAATAGAATCTTCTGTACCTCCTCCACAAACTCCTGAGGATCCTTTGCATCCTTAGATCCTGTAAAGATGGGAGGATTCATCCTCATAAAATCTCTCAACCTCATCGCCATGTATTGGGCTGGGCCGTCATAGTCTGATCCTGCACAGTGATTGCTTCATTTATCTGTGCCAAAGATGTATGCACCTCTGCATTAGTCAACTCAGTTGGGTTAACTAGCATGGCCGCTCTTGCCGCTGGACCCTAGGGTGGAACTTGGTTGCCCCCACCAGCTGCTTCTCCTCTTACCCGACCCGTGTTCCTCCTTATGTTCATTTTCTGAAAAACAAGAATTGATGTTAGATACGCTCATAAAAAAAAGTAATTAGACATTAGAGAAGGCACGATAAGATCAGAAGAAGTAAATTTTCCTATGCATTATGTAGTCTCTAAATCATGATAGTGGTGCACTTCACTACCATAACTTAGAAACTAATTGATGTGTTTATGTGAACTTATTATCCTTGGAATTAAACCTAATGCTCTGATACCACGTTTTTCATGACCGGTGTCTAGACCTTAGTCGAAACCGGTATCGTTGACCTCTTAGAGGTTGCAGACAATCCTACATACGTCATCATTACATCGTATAGGTTAATTTTAGCAGAAAATTTAAAACTTTTGTTTGCTTTGAAGTATACATAGACTTCATAGTAAGAAGTGCATCATATCACATCAGTTCACAACAACCACCTAATAATAAGATATTCAAATTAAGGAAATAGTTCATAACTGCATAAATATAAAGTTGTCAAAATGGCACCAATACAATGTCTAAAAAATAAGTAAGAAAGAAACACTAGTGGAACACCCTCCACTAGCTCATGAATATGTCTAAGCTAGAATATAAGAGATAAGAATCCTCGAAAGCATCAGGGCCTTCCAAGTCCGGATGAATGCTCCACGTCCGGATAGCTACAGCGTAGTCTCGTAAGCTCTAGCGTCCACCTGCACCTGCACCTAAAAGTAAAGGGTTGTATAGGATTAGTATACACTTGTACTAAGTATGGGTGTATGAAAGTACACAATAAGGACATGCATTATTAACAAAATCTCTCTCATAACGATATGAGTTATGGAAAGCCTAGTCAGTTGGACTTGCTAAATCGGATTAGAAAAGTCATGCTATGAGAGTAACATGCATCATCATTCTTTTCATATTGCACACACAATATAAAACACATCATTTAGCACATACATTTATCATATATCATTCGTTCGTATGCCGTGATACCTTGGAATCATGGACTGAACATTAGGACTTCCCAACTAAGGGCTCGACATATGGGATCTCAATTAGGGAGCCTTCTTTAGAAAACACGGAGTCTGCTTCATTCATTCATACGTACTAGATTTTTTTCATTAATTTATACACAAAGGATGCTGTTTTGGACTCTCTTTTGGTTCACTGTGTAATGACTAAGAATGACCTAGTGTCATTACCTAAATTAGTTCACCTCTTGATATCCAAACACCTTTAGTATCATTCATTTCACAGTGTGCATTACATGAGGCTGGCCTTATTCTTTCTTTGGGAACTTTAACTTTAACCGACATAGATCATGTTAGATTCATGAGATACAGTGTCTACCTAACACCGAAAAGAGGTGGAATCACCAGCCAAAGTGAAACCAAAACAAGCTACCGTATATATGGAATTGAACCCTGCTAGATCCCTATATTGGTTGAATAGGTTCAAAGACTAGGAGATATAAGGAGACCCATACCCTCCTAAACAACCAATCTCATCATATGAGATTTACATGAACCTCTACCTTCCCGAAACAAGGAATTGCGACTCATAGCTAGCCTATCAGTACTCAATATAAAGTTCCATTACATTCATCTCACACATCATAGAAGATGGCTTCCAGCATGAAGGCATCGTTGCTAATTAGGTGATTTCTCATCTCATCATTAGTATTAATTGTATATTAATCTCAGTACTTTCATCAGAGTGTTTCTTAGATATTGGTCTTTTTATTAGTTTTACACTCTCATAGGTGAGTACAGTTTTTGGTAACACTTATTTGGCTTAATTGAGATTGATCTCATCTTTCATGTTAGTCTCTTATCATGTTATCACTACATTCATTAACTTTAGCATATTAGCTCTTCATATTCACTCACCCCATTACGTGAATGTTCATCTCATCATATGCCAAAGCACTTGGCCTTTTGGTGTATTCACACTCTTACCTAAACCTCTTGGGATCACATCATTTCATCATATACATCTTAGGTTCACTTACTTTAAAAAGTACGATGTACTTATGAACCCATACATACAAGCCATGAGGCTTCATTCATAATTCGTCTAAGTGACTTATGCTTACCCACGATTATATGGTACAAGACTTATGCATCTTGTAAATATGCCAAGGTCAAAATTTTGATTCCAATAGAAAGCAATCATTAAATATTTAATCACGTAATAATTATGTATAAATATCGAATGGGAAAAGGGAACCCGATTTCGAATCCCTTATGAAACACTTAGTCTCGTATTTAATTTGTTTTGGTTTACATTTTTCGCTCGGGGACCCGAGGTCGATCCCTAATTCCCACACTTATTTTTTTTCTTTCTTTTAGTTCCTCTCTATTTTCTTTTGAGATCAAGAGGTTGTGGGATCGATCCCCCACAACCTCATTTTATTTTTCTTTAATTTCTCCTAACTCTCTCACCTGTCTGAGGGGTTGCGGCTACGATCCCCACACTCTCCATTTTATTTTATTTCCCTTTTTCTTTAGTTTCTTCACCCAGCCTTACCCCATTTCGAATCCCCCTCATGTCACATTAAATATTAAATTTTTCAGCAGCCTACATATAGTGAGGTCTCAGGTTCAATCCTAATGACCTCACTTATTTAAATATAATTTTTAAATCTCCAATTCCTCAAGTTACATAGCTATTACGTTTTCCAGTCCAATTTCTTCACATTTTATACATTAGACTGTAGGACAATTTGATGAGCATTTTGTACTTTTTTAGGTGCATTTTTATGGTTGCATTTATTCAAGAGTTATCACACAATTCAACAACATCACACCTCATATTAACATCACGATTTTTACAAGCATTTTCACATAAAATACAAGGATTAAACATGCCTTTTTCACACTTGAATTTGTGACACGAGTTACGGCCTACACAATGCACACACATACTTTATCACATAACTTCTGAAAGACATAATTATCAGTCACATAAATCTGAACATACATACATGAACATAATCATCAAGAAAACACCTTACATCTGTAATTTCTACCAGCAAACATACGCAACCTATTACAATCGATGGGAGCTAGTGACAAGGACATGCAATGGGGAAACATTCCTAGTTTTTGGGTTAGAATTAACTAAATCTTAGGGATCTGTTAGGAGAGGGACCAAGAGGAATAAAACCCATACCTTTTGTCGATCAGCACCCTCCAAACCTGCTCAAATGGACAGCAACCTCCCACGACACCAAAGTCTCACCACCAAACTTCAAGCACTACCCATCAAGAACAATGTTTTTGCTTTTCATTTTTAGTTTATATTTTCTTTTGAGTTTTAGCTTTCAAGTTCTTCAAGAGTGATGAACTTTTGATTTTTCTCTTTTACTGATAATAAATCATGAGAATAAGAGTGGAGAATGGTGAGAATGAGAGTGGAGAGATGTTATAGTAAGCTTAGAAGTAGGAATTTTAGGTAAGGACTTAGTCAAAGTAGGAATCTTTGTTATTTTAAATAAACATCTAATTTTCTAAGGATTAAGTTAAAAGACTAAAATTCCCTTACTTAAATCAAATAATTAAATACCGATAAATTCAACATAAATATTGCTTCCATCAAGGATCTAACCCAGGTGAATCCCTTCTCGCGAAAATGAGTCAATTCAGGTCAACCCTACTCGAATTGTCCACTCCTTATATTAATTAATTAATTAATTATTTAGGATAATTACAATACAACCCTTAGCCATGGAAAATACCATTTTACCCTAGAACCTTCAAACATAAGATTACCCCTTTCAAGTCTAGTTAAAACTCATCCGGGTGAATCTCTTCAATTTTGGTGCCATACATGGCTGGACCCAACCTTGCCTAGCTCAACTAACTCACCAAGTTGGTTGGCTATGCTTGTACGTAGATTCTGAGGCCTGGTTCCATGCGCATCAAACCGTGTAAACCCGGTCTAATCTAGGCATTCTAGGTACGCTTAGGCATTACTTAGCATAGTCATTTTCGGGTTTTCACAAAACAGCTCTAGTCATCTTAGTCCCAGTCCACTTTATTACTTCATTTTTCTTTTGGGAATATCTTTCCTTATATGACATAGACCACATGAGCTAATGTGGAATATGTTGTCATGGAACCCCATACTGAAAGAAGGTTGACTACTTGCCATGGTAGTACCAAAACATGAACATAGCATCTAGGTGGATCCGCTAGCTAGTATTCCTATGGGGTCAACATAGTTGAAGAACTAGGAGATGTAGTTTGGGACCCTCTTTATGCTACATGAATTATAGCCTCCAACTGTATATCATAATCATTAACTTATTAGAAATTGCATGAGAATAATCTTTCAATACCACCCTTATAGTGAGATCAACACCATAAAGCATACCATAGTAATACACACAAGTGAATCAATACCATCCTTATATCATCACAACCTTAACGTGACATGACATTCATAAGATAATACATTTCAATACCAACATCATACCAACCTAATTAATCCAATCACAATGCATATACTTCAATTGAATAAACATCACTAGGTATAAGTCATCACAATAGAGTTAAGAATTCAAGATCACAAAACCATACATCTTTCTCTTCCAAAGACATAATCATGGTCTTACCATAATACAATCCCAAATCATCCATCAATTGGTATAAAAAAATCACATAATATTAATTAACACATCAACCAAGTCATTTACATCACTATTACACAATTCAATTCAAGATCACAATCTAGGGTTTAGGTTAAAAAGTCATCTTCCACAAACTAGGTCAATACATCAAGAAATAGCACAACTGAATCACACTACATATTAATCTAATCATAATAACCAAAATAAACCATAGACAATTCAATTTAGAATATTAATTTCGTAATAGAGAGAAACCCACATTAAACTCATCTTTTGAAAATCAATTTTAGAAGAACCCTTTGGGGAAAGGAATCTGAAAAGTGAAAGGAACCAATACCTTATTAATTGTTGAAGGTTGATGCATAAAATTACTCTTCTTTATTACCTAAGGACCTTGAACTAGACCTTCAATGGAGTTCTTCTTTTTTGGAGAGAGAAAGTAGAGAGAAGGAAGAGCAATTGGGTTTTGGGAATTGAAATGTGTTTAGTAAGTTTAAGGCTTGGGGTAGGTTATATAGTTAATTAGCTAACCTAATTAACCACCTCCTAATCACTAATTAAACCTCTAACCAACTAACTAAATTAAACTAACTAATTAAAACTTAACAGAAAAATAGTGGCGCTGACCTACGAGACCCGACGCACGAGCCGTAGGCCAATCAATGGCCAAGACACCCCTCTGTCCTTTGCAGTCATCGTTTTGGTTAGAGAGTGACCAAAATGTACTCTTTTCCAAAATTTAAAAGTGACCATCAAAGGTGGCCATCGAGGCCTTGTCGATCAGGCCACGCCTCGTATTCTGCAACCGTCGGTGACTACTATTCAAGACAACTTTTACCTACAGTGCAAGGGTCCTCCTCAAGGACGCTTTGGGTGGTACTTGGGGAGTCGTAGCCGGAAGTTTTGACCCTAAACCAACTCTAATATTTGTTAGCACCTTACCACCAAATCTCATTAAATTCTGACTCCTATAACCCCGTCAAATAGGCTAAGGCGCACTAGCACCTTTTGCACCAGTCTCCAGACGTTGTGGACGTTACTTGATATTTTGAATCTAAAACTTTTTAAATGACTTCTATACATTAATATTGAACTTAAAAAAATTTACAACCATTGGACACTCATGTGAGGTTCTAGATTAAGTTTTTGAACTTTCAGCTTATTAAGATATTGTAACGACACAAAGTATACCCTAGTCATTACCGGGGTCTTCGTCCTAAAAGAGGGCTAAGCCAAGCCTCTAAGCATTCGACATCACATATCATAGGTCAAAAATGCGGATAAATTTAAAACTTTACATATATACATACTGAGGTTTATATAGACCTCTACATAGGAATCATACATAGGCTTCTCACTTAATATTTGACAACAACATAGTCTAATAGTTCGTCTCACATTTAACCATCTAAAGAACGAATCACAACAGTTTGGGCATATCCCTTAGTTTATTACAATATGCCCATATAGGATACAATGAAGTCTCAACATGAGAATGGAATAATTATCTAAAAAAAATAGACAAAAACTAATTATCCAATTGACTTAGAAAAGAGCCAAGTCTTTTTCTTCAAGCACCACAAACCTCCTTAATGAACCAAACCTAAAATATTGGGGGGGGGGGGGAAGGAGAAATATGGGTTAGTACGAAACACATGTATTAAGTATGACTCCTATGCACAAAAATCATCAATGCATGAGAAAAGGACAATTCAGTAAAAATCATGATTTCTCTCAATTTAACTTAATATGCATATAAGAAGCATAATAAGTTAATTCGACATAATCACAACCCAACAAGTAGATCACCCAAGCAATACTTGTGCAATGCCAAGGATAGAACCCCATAATCCCATCCAAGGCTAAGTATAACATTAAGCAAACCACTTCATACTTACAACATATTTTTATATCAAGCTTATACATCAAGAATTACATATAGCTTGTCAATAATAACCATAATTATAATCATAATCATAATCATAAAATTAAATTACTAGAACCATCCCTTAGGATCCCACATGTGCAATGAATACGAGAAGTCCCATACCCTCCTACACCTTATGTAGAAGCCTTAAAGAAAACCCAACTAAGAGTTCATATTCTTCACTTATTCATTTACTTTCACGTTATGGAAACAAGTGCATTAGTCGACATAAGACCATGTGAGGTATATGGATTCGGTGTTTTACTCCCACACTGAAAAGAGAGAGTTAACACTTTCCTAAGATGTAACTATCCGTACGTAGCTATCTAGGTGGATCCACTAAGATAGAGTCCTATGTGGGAACATAGTTAAGGGGTAAAGGATTGTTCCTAGAAACCATGACTTACTAACGTGAAGGCTTCCATTTAATTAGATAACACATAAATAGGGGATCTAGACTTACTAACATAAATAAACCCATGTGGGGGATTGGACCTACTAACGTGAGACCTCCATCTCAGTTACATGCCCTTTCAGTTCTAAGTAATTATTCCCTTTATTAATCATCATATAACATCATACAAGTTCACATTAGTATCATTTAGACCTTTAAGTAGACATCTTATCATAATAGCTCATAGGTGATCACAAATGAGAACTATCCTTTCACTTTAGACAAAACAATATAATTCATGAGAAACTACATTCAATCATATATAATGATCACATCATAACATGATTTCATACTTCATAGACAATTTAAGTAGATTTCACCTTGCATAATTGATGTCAAAGAAGAATCAAGAGCATACCCCATAACCCTTTCATGAAACTTCATACTTCAATACCCAAGAACTCACAACCAACATATGAAATAGGGCAATTCATGAAGTATTAACATAACTAAAATCAAAGTTAAAAAGTGACATGTTCATCACCCTCAATAATTCACCTTAATCAATCAAAAAAATTAGGGATTTGGGAGGAAAGACATGGATCAAGGGAATACTCATAGGAATTCATCAATTTACCATCAATTCATACTTAAACAACACTAAATCAATAATAATTCATCACGATTAACTCACAATTTCATTTTAGAAAGAATACCCATGTGAGGAGAAAAACCTTTATTTTGGGGGATCTAGAAATCATCTTTTGAAGGACCTCTTGGGGAAGAAAACCCAAGCGTAAAGGAAATCATACCTTAATAAAGATTAATCCACGAAATTTAGTAGAAAAACTTGAAGTCTTGATCTTTTTCTTGGAGTTCTATTGGTCTTCAATGGAGTTTTGGAGGAAGAGAGAGAATTTTGGAGAGAGATTTTTGAGTTTTACTTGTGGGACTTGGTTTGAGTGATAAACTTACCCTAAGACATTATAAAATCACCAATTAAATTACCCAAAAGACCCCTCACTTAAATGGATTTGTTTGTGAAGTCAAAACACCAAAAATACGGACTTTTACGATATTTGGGAAGTAGGTGAGCGTCGCAAGGCTAATTCCCAAATTTATTTTCGAGTTTTAAGCTGAGGTAGTAGGGTCCGTATCATACCCGCGTTTTGAGACCAACTTCATATTCTCAGATGATAGCTGTGTGACGCGCAACAGCCACCAGAATCTGCATGTGCGCAAGCTGCCTTGGCAGCTGTCTCGCCCAACTTCGGGTCCTCCTAAGGACATTTCCGGTGGTCCTTGCGGTGTCGTGACTGTAATTTTTGACCCTATATATAATACCTATAAAATTCTTCTTATAAATTTTGGACTTCATATGACCCTCCGAAACATTCACCAAATATAGGGACGTCAACTAGTTGAATTTTGCTAGTTTCTGGATGTTAAGGCTTTTCTTTAATCCTATGGGTCCAATACTTCTCAAAAAAGTTGTTTATACTTATTTAGGTCTAAAATCATTATTACTCTACATGTTAGTCTCTATTATGGGTCGTGGATTTCTGGGGTGTTACAATATCCCCCCTTAGGAACATTCGTCTCCGAATGACACCTAAAACCTTCTATTGGGAAAAAGGAAAAAAGGACTCAAGACCAGCAGCCAAAAAGAAAAAAGGACTCAAGACCAGCAGCCAACCACAACCAAAATCATAATGAGTCACAACTAATACGAGGAAACTTCAACTTCTTTCAACATAAAAACATATCATAAAGAAATAGGAACTTAATTCACACATACCATAACAAAAGCTCAAATTTTCGTATCACTTAAGAAGGTACTACCTTCTCCATTTCAATATGAGCTCAATATTAACATTAAAATTTGACATGTTGGTTTCTTATCAAAACAACATCAAACATGATCATTATAATCTTCCATGAACACTTATAGCACATAACACACTTAAGTGAAAGCCAACATAAAAAACATATTTCATGGAAAGAAAAAAAGAACTCAACTTAGGCATGAATTTCACTATAATATGCACATAGGTTTAGAAAAAACATAGTGGGACTCCATGTCGACCTCGGCCTACCATGTTGTGCGCTCAACAAGGTGGTTCCTCCATAGAATCTTTCCGGAGGAAACCTCTTTATTCCCCAATTTCTTAACTGGGCGATCCAAAATCTCAACCGGGACCTCTTCATAAAAGAGGTCCTCTTTTACCCCTAAACCATCTAGAGAAATAAAGAAAATCGGATCACCTATACACTTCTTAAGCATAGAAACATGGAACACCGGATGAATCATGGCCAACTCATTTGGCAGCCTCAACTCATAGGCAACACTCCTAACTCGCTTCAAAATTTCATACGGGACCACATAGCGAGGACTAAGCTTCCCTTTCTTTCCGAACCTCGTCACCCCTTTCATAGGTGAAATTTCAAATAGACCCAATCTTCTACTTTTCATTCAAGGGATCTGTTTCTATTATCGACATAAAACTTTTGCCGACTAAAATCCGTTTTCAACCTCTCCCTTATGAGTCAAACATTATCCATGGCTTCACACACTCACTCGGGACCAATAAGAGCAAACTCACCCACTTTAAACCATCCAATCAAGGACCGAAACTTTCTACCATAAAGCTCTTCAAAAGGTGCCATACTGATACTTGCATGGTAGCTATTGTTGTAGGATAACTCGATTAGTGGTAAATGATTACCCTATTGCCCTTGAAATCAATCACGCAAGGCCTCAACATTTCTTCTAGAGTATGAATAGTGCACTCATCTTGTCCATCCATTTGGGGGTGGAAAGTGGTGCTAAGCTTTATTTGTGTACCAAGTCCATCTTGGAAAATTTACAAAAATGTGAAGTGAATTGAGTTCCCCTATCCTAAAAGATGGACAAGGGGACCCCATGAAATTTCACAATTTCCTTAACATAAAATTTATCATATTCCTCCACCGAGTAAGAAACCTTTACGGGAAGGAAGTGGATTGACTTTGTCAATCTATCCACTATGACACATATTGAGTCATGTTGTTGACGGTTGCGAGGTAAACCTACCAAGAATTCCATGTTGACATCTTACCACTTCAAAGTAGGAATGTCAATATTTTTTGTGAGAACTCCCAGACCATTATGCTCGGCATTGACTGGTTGGAAAGTTGAGAATCTAGCCAGAAAATTTTCTATCCTTATTTTCATTCCATTCAACCAATAAATGTTACGCAAATCATGATACATGTTCGTGGCCCCCGGGTGAAAGGAATATCGGGCGCCATGAGCCTCTTCCATGATCCTGTCCCTTAAACCTTCAACATCCGAAACACATAACCTTCCTTGGTATCTAAGTACCCCATCCTCCCTTGAGAGAATGATTCATTAATCTTTCTAAGGACCGACTCCTGCAACTCTATCAATAGGGTAGCAAAATGTTGTTTAGATTTAACATCCACCACTTAGGACGACTCGGAGTCGTTAGGAACCATGAAACCACCCTTTGAATATTCTTCTAATCGGACACCCAACCTTGCCAACCGATGAACATCTTTTAGTAATTATTTCTTTTTATCAACCACATGAGCAGCATCACCCATAGACACTCGACTTAAAGCATCCGCCACCAAATTAGCTTTCCTGGGATGGTAAAGAACACTCATATCATAGTATTTTATAAACTCTAGCCATCTTCTTTAGTGTAAGTTCAAGACTCTTTGGGTGAATACATATTCTAGACTCTTATGATCCGTGAACACATCAACATGCAGCCTATATAGATACTGTCTCCAAATCATTAGAGAAAATACCACGGTCTCAAGCTCAAGGTTGTGTGTTCGATGATTCTTTTTATGAGATTTGAGTTGTCTAGAGGTGTATGCTATAACTTTGTCATGTTACATGAGCACACATCCTAGACTAACTCAGGAGGCATCACAATAAACCACAAACCCATTGGTACCCTTTTGTAAGGTCAATAGCGGAGCGGAGGTGAGTGTATATTTCAATAAACCTCCTATAGTAACAGGTCAATCCTAGAAATCTTCGTATTCAGTAGGATTCAAAGGTCTATGCCAACTTTTGACCATTTCTGTTTTCCTTGGATCGACCTCGACCCTTTCACTAGAGACAATGTGACCAAGGAAAGCTACTGATCTCAACAAAAAATCACATTTACTAAATTTACCGAAAAGTTGGTTATCTTTGATAACATGCAAAATTATTCTCAAATAATCCATATGATCATCCTCACTCCTTGAGTATATCAAAATATCATCAATAAAGACAATCATGAACAAATCAAGACACTTTCTAAAAACTCGAATCATGAGGTCCATGAAAGTCGTCAGGGCATTAGTTAGACCAAATGACATCACTAGAAATTCAAAATGACCATATCTTTTTTGGAATGCAATTTTTGGAACATCAACTTCCCTCACCCTAATTTGATGATAACCTGACCTCAAGTTGATTTTTGAAAAGTAACTCACTTCTTGGTATTGGTCAAACAAGTCATCACTCCTAGAGAGAGGGTATTTACTCTTTATGGTGACTTTATTTAGTTGACAATAGTTAATGCATATTCTCAACAACCCATCTTTTTTCTTTACTAGCAATACCGGAGCATCCCATGGAGATATGATCGGTTGAATAAAGTCAATTAATGTAACTCTATTGGGCAAGGAAATAGGACAACCTTTATAGACTCTATCAACCACCACGGAAGCACCCACCGGGGTAGAAATCGAAAAAGGTTCATCTTATATGTCGGGTAGTATATCGAACATCATGACTACAAAAGGGGTCACAAATGACAATATAGCTCCCGGATCCAACAAAGCATATACATTAAAGGAAAATAATTTTAACATACCGATTACCACCTCCGGTGAGCTCTCTTGATCCATTCACGATTGGAAAGCATAGAAGCGGTTCTTCTTAGGAGCATCAGGATTTGGGCCACTTGCTTGAGCTTGAGAATTTTCCCTTCCTTAAGACTTCATCAAAGGGCAATCTCTCTTCATGTGACCACTCTTTCCACAATTATAGAAATTACCCATGCCAATTAGGCTTTTATAAGCATTCTCTTATCACATTTTTCACAAAGAGGCTTATCAACATAAGATCGACCACCTTTCCCCTCTTGGGGCTTGGGAGTAGACACCTTATTCTTGTTGAACCTTGGATCATTAGAAGGGCCTTGGTTACAAAACCTCCTTTTGAACCTTGGTTTTTCTTGTACCTCAAACATAGACTTGAAAGAATTCTTACCTTCCTATACTCCCTCCTTACTTGTTTAAGCTTTTGCTCCTAAATTTATTTGGCATGAACCATGAGATGAGATATGTCCATGCTATGAATCAACATACACGACCTATACTCATTAACCAAAAGATCAGATATCCCCATAACAAATTTGTTTATCTTAGCTTTAGAATCCACAATCATAGTCGGAGAATACTTAGATAGTTGAGTGAACTTTAGGGTATACTCCTTCAGGATCATATCCCCTTGACAAAGGTTGATGAATTCTTGCATTTTGCTCTCCCTTATTTCCAAGGAAAGAACCTATCAAGGAAAGTCGTTTTGAAAGTTCACCAAGTAATCTAGCCTTTTATAACCGATTTCTCATCCTTCCATTACTCATACCAAACATGATCTATGTCTTTCAGTTGGTAGGCGGCTAGTTTCTTCTATTCTTAAGAAGAACGAACACTTCATCTCTTAACCCTTGTGGGTCCTCCTCCACCTTGGAACCAAAGAAAGTAGGGGGATTTATCTGTGTGAAATCCCTAATCCTTGAAGCAGTAGTGTTAGCATTGCGATTCACTTTCACTCTTGAATCCCTATCAACTTGGGTAGCCAACACTTGAGTCAAGCTATGTATGTCCGACCCTATCTCAAGGTTAGACATATCCCCTTTTTCAATAGGAACTTGAGGGTTTTGAGGATCTTGAAGGGGAACCGCCGCATTCAAATTCTCCTCGCCGGAACTTCGAGCATAGTTCCTCCTTGCATTCATTGCCTATGAGCACAATAAAAGGATTAGAAGAAAATACTAAATAGAGCCACGACTGTTTGGCACGACAAAAGAATAACAAAAGAGTGGAGGTTCCTAAGAATCACATAGTCTCTCATTCATAAGTATGGTGTGCTTCACAATTATGAATAAGACCCTACATAGACGTGGTTTAGTGACACATCAATCCTAATATTTACTTTAACCTAAAGCTATAATACCAAGTTTGTAACGACCAAAAGTACACCCCAATACGTTACTGACGTCGTCGTTCTCAAAGAGAACTAAGACAAGCCTTTCAGCATTCGTCATCACATATCATAGGTCAAACATGCAGATAGATTTAAAACTTTACATATATATGTAATGAGGTTTACATAGGAAGCATAGATAGGCTTTTCACTTAACATTTGATAGTAACATGGTCTAATAGTTCGTCACACATATAACCATGTAAAAAATGAGTCACAATGGTTTGGGCATAGCCCTTAGTTTATTACAATATGCCAATATAAGCTACAAAGAAGTCTCAACATGAGAATGTAATAGTTGTCTCAAAACATAGACAAAAACTAATAAGGCTTAAAAAGTGGTTCTATCCTAAGAAACTCATTAGGACTCACCAATTGACTCAGGAAAGAGAAAAGTCTTCTTCTTCAAGAACAACAAACCTCCTCAATGACCTAAACCTAAAAATTTTGGGGAAAAAGGGAGAAATATGGGTTAGTATGAAACACATGTAATAAGTATGGTTCCTACGCACAAAAATCATCAATGAATGAGAGAACGACAATTTAGTCAAAATCATGCAATCTATTAGTTTAACTCAACATGCATATATAGGAAGCATAATAAGTCAATTCAACATAATCGCAACCCAACATGTAGATCACCCAAGCAACACTTGTGCAATGCCAAGGATAGAACCCCATAATCCCATCCAAGGCTAAGTATCAAATTAAGCAACGCACTTCATACTTACAAGATAATTTCATAACATGAGTATACATCAATACTTACTTATAGTTTGTTAATCATAACTATAATAATAATCATAATCATAAAAGGACACTACTAGAACCATCCTTTAGGATCCCACATATGCAATGAGTAATAGAAGTCCTAAACCCTTCCTCACCCTATGTAGTAGCCTTTAAGATAACCCTAATAAGAGTTCATATACTTCACTTATTCATTTACTTTCACATTAGGGTGACAAGTTCAATAGCCCACATGAGACTATGTGATCTACATGGAATCGAATGTTCTACTCCCACACCAAAAAGAGAGGATTAATACTTGCCTATGGTGTAACCATTCGTACGTAGCTATCTAGGTGGATCCACTAAGCTAGAGTCTTATGTGGGTACATAGTTAAGGTTCAATGAGATTGTTGCTAGAAACATTGACTTACTAACGTGGAGGTTTCCATCTCATGAGACAACACATAACTAGGGAATCCGGACTTACTAACGTTAGAAAACCCATGTGGGTGATCGGACTTACTAATGTGAGACCTCCATCTCAATTATATGACCATTGGTTTCTAAAAAATTATTCCCTTTAGTAATCATCATATAACGTCATATAAGTTCACATTAGTCTCTTTTAGACCTTTAAGTAAACATCTTATCATAATAGTTCATAGGTGATCACAAGTGAGAACTATCCTTTCACTTTAGACAAAACATTATAATTCATAAGAAACTACATTCAATCATATAATGATCACATCATAGCATAATTTCATACTTCATACATAATTCATATATCTAGGGTTAGGGATGAGGGATCCTTGTCATCAACATCACAACACAATTAGCTATAACATCATTATCACATAAGTAGATTGCACCTTGCATAATTAAGATCAAAAGAGAATTAAGATCACTCCCATTGCCCTTCATCAGAGTTCATACTTCAATACCCAAGAACTCACAACTAACATATGAAATAGGGCTAATCATCAAGTATAAACATAACCAAAATAAAAGTAAAAAAGTTACATGTTCATCACCCTAAACAGTTCACCTTAATCAATCAAAAAAATTAGGGATTTGGGGGGAAAACATGGGTCAAGAGAATACTCATAGGAATTCATAAATTGACCATCAATTTATACCTAAACAACATTAATTCATCATAATTCATCACAATTAACTCACAATTTCATTTTTGAAAGAAGACCATGTAAAGAGAAAAACCCTTGTTTTGGGGGATCTACAAATCATCTTTTGAAGGACTTCTTAGGGAAAGAAAACCCAAGAGTGAAGGAAATCATACCTTAATTAAGATTAATCCACGAAATTGAGTTAATAAACATGAAGTCTTGATCTTCTTCTTGGATTTCTATTGGTCTTAATAGAGTTTTGGAGGAAGACAGAGAATTTGGGAGGGAGAGCTTTTTGAGTTCAACTTGTTGGACTTGGTTTGATTGATAAAATTGACCTAATTCTGACCCTAAGACATTATATAGTCACCCATTAAATTACGCAACAGACCCCACACTTAAATGGGTTTATTTGTGAAGTCAAAACACCAAAATACGACTTCTACGATATTTGGGAAGCAGGTGTGCGTTGCAAGGCTAATTCCCTAATTTATTTTTGAATTTTGAGTTGAGGCAATAGGTGTCCGTGTCAGCCCCGCATTGTGAGGCCAACTTCAGATTCCCACGTGATCGTTGCGCGATGCGCAGTAGCCACCAGAATCTGCCTGTGCACAAGCTGCCCTGGCAACTTGCTCTCCCAACTTCAGGTCCTCCCCAAGGACCCTTCCGTTAGTCCTTGTGGTGTTGTGACTATTTTTATTTACCCTGTATACTACATTCTACCTAATCAAAGTTGTTTTACAAGTTTTGGACTTCATATGACCCTACGAAACCTTCACCAAACATAGAAACGTCAACTAGTTGAATTTCGTTAGTTTTCGGACGTTAAGGTTTTTCCTTGATTATGACTCCAATACTTCTCAAATAAGTTTTTTATAATTATTTAGGTCTAAAATAATTATTACTCAAACATATTAGGCTCTATTATAGGTTGTGGATTTCCGGGGTTACAAATATCCCCCCCTAGGAGCATCGTCTCTGAATGACACTAAAAATCTTTTGAAGGGAAAGGATATACTCATTACTAGAAGCCAAACCAACAACATTCAAAACTAAATGTGAGTTAAAATTCAAATTAGGTCAACATGGCATTTACACAAACTAACACAAAATATCTTTTACAACAGATAAGAGCTCCTATCACAACATGAGGAATTTTCTTCTCACAACAACATGGGATCAACATATCATTATAAAGTCAATTATGACAAAAATTCAACCTATCAACATGCTCAATATCAGTTCATAAAGGCAATAACATACCAAGTATGCAATGAGTAAAAAAACAAGGAAAAGAGCATTTTGGTATGAAACTTCCTTCAAGCAAAAACCTTCATCATAAATATGCATATCTTTTCACAACAAGTCAAATTCAATTAACTTTTTATTCTCATAATTAATATGAACAACTAACATTAATTATCAAATAGATGAGGGTAACGGGACTTCATATCGGCCTCAGCCTCCCATGTTGCTCCCTAACCTAGGTGGTTCTTCCTTAACACCTTTACGTAAGCCACATCCTCGTCCCCAAGTTCTTTGTGTTTGCAGGAAAAATGGACCAGAATGAAAACCTTGAAGATGTGATGAAAATTGCAGAAAAGATAACATACGAAGCCATGACGGTCCATAGGTGGCAACCATCGCCAAAAGATGTTATGATGCCAATCAAAAAGATCAGGGAATTCTGACCAAGTGTGAGGCTACGAAAGGGATGACGTTCCTTCGTCTCATTGACAGACCGTCATGGTGATCCGTTGGTGTTAAGAGAATGTAGCCCCAGTACCCCATTTGATAAGATTCTAGGTGTGGAGCAACAAAGGCCATAGTCGTCCTGTCAACGAACCATTGTCTTTGTCTGTCAATGGTAACAAAGAGTTAGAGAAGAAAGCAGCTGAAAATAGAGTTGAAGTATGGACCAATGGAGGTTTCGACGATTCGTCGTTACCTCAATGGTCCATCGGTCAGGTTGTCGATGCGAGAAAGGTTTTTGGATAGATTTTCCTTATTTAGGTTTCCCTTTATATTTAGGATTTTGTTATTATAAATAGGACCAAAAACCTTATTTTTAGGGTTAAACTCTTTGTTATTTTCTGATTTATAATATTGGTTGTTAAATATTGGGTTTTGGAAAATACTTCATTTTTATGGAATCGTTTATTGCATTATTTTCTCGAATTCAAGTGATTTTTTTGATTTTCTTCAATCTCATCAAAGTAAGTACATGAATTCTTGTCTAATAAATATGAATTGTGTAATTATGAACATGGGCAACTAAATCCATAACTAGGATTGTGGGAACCATGGGTAAATAACAAAGTAAAACTAGGTAAAATAACAATTCTTGAATAATTTCTTGCATGTATTGATAATTCTTTCGTTTAGAAGTCACCTTGTTGCTATTTGCCGGACCAAGGAGGTAGGTAGTAAGAAAAGAATTATCAACGTAGACTTAATATGTACTATCTAATAGGCTAGTGTTGATTCGCACAAAGTAATAAATAATCCATACATCGATTATGATGCTTAGTATGAGGTAAAAGGTAAGGTTTAGTAAAGTAAACATATGTAGCCGGACCAAGGTGCATAGTTAAATTCACTAGTTGTCGGACCAAGGAAATAGGGATACATAACTTACCACTTTGCATGCAAGATACTAGAAAAGAGTTGTTATAGCTTGGGTTACTGCGTTATGAACCTACGAGGAACACTTACACCCTAGTTTCTCTCATCATTTGATAAACATCAAATATTTGAACTAGATACTTCTTTACTTAGACTTAATTAGTTATTTTTGTTACACAGAATCCCCCCCCCCCTTTAAGTGTTTGTTTCCGGAAAGGACTTGACTAAATAGAAGTAATCGTAGATTAAAGTTAAGTATAAACCATTTTCCTTGTGGGATCGACCCAAACCTAACATTTGGGTTCTATACTTTATAATACCGCTTATACTTCTTTAGGGAAGTATAGTTTGAGTGTATCAAATTTTGGCGCCGCTGCAGCGGAAAGTGGATTTTAGATTAACTTTAAGCACATTACCGAATTTTAGTCAACAATTTCCTAATTTTACTTTTTCTTTTTTGGTTTTTTGTCTCTCGCAGGTCTAGCTTTAGTGTATGCCAAGTACACGGAGTCGAGGAGAACCAATACTTCCACTTGATCCAGAACTAAACCGCACACTTTGTAGAATGAATATTCAAAACAATCCTGCTTATATCAATGATGAGATCAACCCTCAATTTCCCCCGCCGGTTGATGCTCATAATCGAGTGGTTGTTGATAACCCTGGTGAAGTTAATTCGAGGATGCAACCTCTTACGCCACGCCCTCAAAAGTACTATAGGGGAAGTGTTAACATCACTAACTTTGATGGGCCACCTGTCTTACCTCCTTTAACACATGGTCATACTTTTGTGGTAACTAGTAGCTTGATGCAGATGTTCACCGCTAGAGGTTTGTTTTCGGGGCTACCATTTGAGGATCCACATGCTCCAATCTCCAAACTAAAGTCGGTGTGTAAGCATTGTGTAGGGAGGCCAGACTTTGACATGCATGTAATTTGATTAAGGGTGTTCCCTCTCTCACTAACTGGGGAGGCCGCAATTTGGTGTATTGAGTTTCACTACAATTCAATCTATACTTGGGAGAAATTGAGAGATGTGTTCCTAGCAAGGTATTACCCTGTTTCTAAAAATCAAAACCACAAAGATATGGTGAACAACTTTGTGGCATCACCAGGAGAATCACTAAGCAGTTCTTGGGATAGGTTCACCTCATTCTTGAGAAGTGCCCCAAACCACTACATTGATGATGAGTCACTGAAAGAGTACTTCTATGGGGGAAATGATAATAATAAATCAGTGCTAGATATGATTGTGGGTGGTTTTTATGGGGGTGTACTTATTTAGAGATCGCAGAGAACTTAGAGAAAATCTCTCGAAATAATAAAGCTTAAAGCACTAGGAAGTGAGATACTGGAGAAACACTTTTGCAGCACAATCTTCACATAACCCAACTGCAGATGAGATTCGTGAAGAGATGTCTCAAATAAGAACTAAGCTTGGGTTAGTGTTAAAACACGGGGGTGTATAAAAGGTAAATGCGGTGAACTATTTGGCTAAACCACCACCATCGGTTGATGAGTACTACTATGAAGAAGATTCTTATGCAATCAATGAGCAGACGGGGGGGTTTTGGCTGAATGTCCAAGGCTCCAATCAAGAAAATTGGATCCGAGGTCAAGGAATTCAAGGTCAGAACTATGGGAATTACAACCGACAGGATCACTATGTTCGAGATGGCAACTACAACCGCAAAAACAACTTCAACCGGGGTAACTATGGTAAGAAAAATGATCGGAGTTGGCCCTATGTTACACCTCAAAATCGGGAAGTTGCTCCTAAGGATGGTGGGGGTAGTATGGCCCGAGTTGAGGATATGTTGCAGAAGATGAGGAGGAGGTTTGATGCTAGTGATGAGCACGCCAAAGAATTGAGAGGTGATTTAGCAAATATTGGGCAGAACGTGGAAGCACATGCAATCTCAGTTAAGCATCTTGAGTTGCAAATAACCTAATTGTCTTCTAGTGTGAACCCATACCAACCAAGTACTCTTCCTAGAAATATTGTCTAGAATCCGAAAAATGATGGACATTATATGGCAATCACTACTCAATGGGGTAAGCAGACCATGGATCCACCTATGTCGTCTCGCGTCGAAGATGAGAAGAGAGGAGTTGATGAGGTAGAGGAAGTTCTTAGTGAGTTGGTAGATAAATTGGGGAAAAAAGTTGAGACACCCCAAAAAGTGACCCTCATTCCTAGACCACCACCCCCATTTCTGTGAAGATTAGTGAAAAAGACCGAGGATGGTAAATACTGACATTTTATTACTATGTTGAAACAACCTTCCATCAATGTCCCCGTGATAGAATCTCCTGAACAAATGGTCGGTTACTCCATGTTCATGAAAGATATGGTCACTAAGAAGAGATCGATTAGATTTAAGGATAATGATCGGATGCAATACTGTAGTGCTATTGCTACAAGGTCTCTTGTGCAAAAGAAAGAAGATACGGGTGCTTTCACTATTCCATGTACAATCAGGTTGTTACACTTTGCTAAAGCATTATGTGATCTTGGGGCAAGCATAAATCTCATGCCTCACTCTATTTACAAGAACTTGGGTTTGGGTGACCCAAAGCCTACTACGATGCTGCTATTGATGGTGATCGAATGGTGAAGATGCCTATTGGGATACTCCATGATGTGCTAGTAAAAGTGGAGTCATTTATTTTTCAGACGATTTTGTGATTCTTGATTGTGAGGTGGAATTTGAGGTTCCTATTATTCTTGGGAGGTCGTTCCTTGCTACCGATTGCGCCTTAATTTATATGGAGAAAGGGCAGATGAAGTTCCAGTTGAACAATGGAGAAGCTACTTTAAACATTTGTAAGTCTATGAGGCAAAATGGTGAGCTCCAATCAGTATCTGTGATATCCTACAAGGTTGAGATTTCATCCGAGGTACAAATGGAAGAGTGTCTTGATGTTGAGGCCCTAGAAGCAGTGATCATGAATTTTGAGAGTGATTGTATCGAAGAGTATGGGTCATTGGTTTCAGCACTTGATCAAGGTGATGTTCGGTTCAAAACAAAGAAATTGGATTTAGATATCAAGCATTGAGAGTCTCCACCCCGCGAAACCATCTATTGACGACGCTCCAAAATTGGAGATTAAGGCTATACTTCCTCATCTAAGGTATGTATTTTTGGGGAAAGGTGACACTTTTCCGGTAATTATTGCATCATATTTGAATATGCAACAAGTAGAAAGTTTGGTTGAAGTGTTGAAGAGGTTCAAGAGAGCTATTGGGTGGACTATTGTTGATATTATTGGGATCCCTCCCAGTATTTGTTCACATAAAATCCAACTCATGCCCGATCATAAGCCTAGTATTGAGCACCAGAGACGTTTAAATCCCCCTATGCAAGAGGGGGTAAATAAAGAAATAATTAAATGGGTGGATGTCAGAGTCATATATATGATCGCTGATAGTAGTTCGGTATTTCCCTGTTCAATGTATGCCCAAGAAAGGGGGAATGATTGTGGTCCCTCATGAGAAAAATGAGCTTGTTCAAGTAAGGTCGGTGACTGAGTGGAGAGTGTATATGGATTACCAAAAATTGAATGTATGGACTAAGAAAATCCATTTTCCTATGTCATTCATGAATAAGATGTTCGATAGGCTTGCAGGAAAGGGTAATATTGTTTTCTTGATGGTTATTCTGGTTACAACCAAATCTCTATTGCACCAGAAGATCAAGAGAAAACCACTTTTACTTGTCCTTATGGAACTTTCGCGTTCAAGAGGATGCCCTTCAGGTTGTGTTATGCACCGGCTACTTTTCAGAGATGTATGATGTCCATATTCCCCGATATGGTGGAGGACTATTGCTGCGGACACTACTGATATTGTCCCTACTACAGAGGTAGCGGGTTTTGGGATACGGACCCTCCATCTTGTTGATCATCGGCGCTATGCGCCTCAGGTTTGCTTCACCTACCACTCGGTTTTATATTTTTTTACGTATTAGGGACAATTGCATGATCTTTTGTTGGGAGTGAGGTAAATGGAAAGTGAGTGCTAGGGTGAAGTCTGAATAGCCCAATGCACTATCTTTTCTTGGGGTGTTCCTGCCTGCTTTCTTTTTCCCCAAGAGACTGCTTACTTTACGGTTGAACTGGCACGTTTGTATCTTGTACATAGTATTGATATGAAATCTGAAGTGTGATGGCTGAATAAAATGATATCCTGATTTAAAGAATATGATTGCATGATAAGTCATAGTGAATGATGAATGTGTGGCTCTAAGAATGACATAGATATACACCTTTGCATGACCCTCAATCTTAAGCTTAAACTAAGTGTCTGATTATCTGGTAGGGCAATGAGGTGTTAAGTGAGTGTGAGAAAGTTAAAGGTATTAAGTTAGAACTTGTCCGGTTAGTCCTGCTAAAAGTAATATGTAATAGACAATTAGGAAAGGATCATAGGCCATTGTTCAAGATATTCAATATTTAGCCTAGATAAAAGAAAAACGAATGAAATTAATCTTGAATTGATTGAAATGATTTGAGATTAAAATGAATCTTTCTTTTCTACCCCAACTTATCTTCTAGAAATAATGTGTAGGCCCTGGTCCCTCCTTGGACAGGTGCACTTCAGCTTATGCCAAAAGCATAAGTTGAGGATGGCTAATGCAGAAAAACAACATTTTCGTGGCCCTGACCCAATCTTGGGTATTATGTACATTGACTCGTGGCAAAGCCATGAGTTGAGCGTGGCTATTATGAGGAATGCTCCAGAAAGTTGGGTGGAAAGAATAAAGAGAGAGAAAGAAGAAAAGAAAAGTGACTCAAGCAAAGTTGAAATCAAGTGAAAAAATTTGCAAAATTTGTAAGTAAAAAAAAATTAAAAAAATAAAAGAAGTATCACTTACACAAAAGGAGAAACAAAGGAGAAAAGCAAGGCAAAAAACAAAAGAAAATTAAGAAATAGGGTTAAATAAACGATGAAAAGGTAGGATGCTTAGTTGTTATGTCAAGGAGGACAACAAGTCACTAAAATACATCAAATGTACCCTACCTGACCCTGAGCCTATTTATAAGCTAAGAAAGTCCTATCGTGATCCTAAGAGTCTAATACGTTGAACTTAAAACAATGAAAATAAGGGCAAGCCTATAGGATAAGTACCAATGAGGTGAGAAGTTATTCTTAGAATGAGTGTTGAAAAAACAATCCTTATACTCAAACTGAAATAATTGTGTGAAAAAGGAGGATATCGTTTTTGAACAAAGGACACTAGTTTCAATACTTGAAAGTTGGCACCATGGTGAGAAGTAAAAGAGAAGAGGTGTCAGTGCGTGATGAGTCTGTGTCATGGTCTGATCCACATGAGCGAGCCTAATAGTGATATCATGCATGGAAATAATGAAAATAATTGGGATTGATGGCTAGATGATTGTGAAAGCTAAAATAAGGATACTTTTGTACAAATGTTTTTGTGGTGAGCCATAGTTTGTCGATTGAGGACAAACAACAAACTTAAGTTGAGGGTGTTGATGTACCGTGGTTTCACGATACTTTAAATGATTTTTTATTATGTTTAGTGTGTGTCTAAGGCCTCTTTGAAGTAGTTTTAATGTATTTTTATTTGTGCTTGCAGGAAAAATTGTCCAGAATGAAAACGCTAAAGATGTGTTGAAAATTGCAGAAAAGATGACCTACGGAGCGATCGATGGTCCGTCTACCCATCGATGGTCCGTCTACCCATCGACGGTCCGTAGGTGGCAACCGTCGCCATAAAGAAGTTATTCTGCCAAGGAAATATCAGGGAATTCTGACCAAGTGTGAGGATATGGAAGGGAAGGACCATCCTGGTGATCCGTTGGTATTAATAGAATGTAGCCCAGTACCCGTTTGAAAGATTCTAAGAGTGGAGCAACGAAGGCCATCGCTAGATCATCGTCCTATCAATGTACCGTCAGCCTGGTCCACGATGATAACAGAGAGTTTGAGAAGAAAGCAGCTGAAAATAGAGTTGAAGTATGGACTGACGGAGGTGTCGACGATCCGTCGTTACCCCGACGGTCCGTCGATCACGTCATCGACGTGAGATGCGTTTTTGGACAGATTTTCCTTATATAGGTTTCCCTTTATGTTTATGATTTTTTTTATTATAAATAGGACCAAAAACCTCATTTTTGGAGTTAGACTCTTGGTTGTTGAATATTGGGTTTTGGAAAATACTTTATTTTTCCGGAATCGTTTATTTTCTCGAATTCTAGTGATTTTTTGGATTTTCTTAAATCTCATCAATGTAAGTACATGAATTCTTGTCTAATTAATATGAATTTTGTAATTATGAACATGGGTAACTAAATCCATAACTAGGGTAGTGGGAACCATGGGTAATTAACAAAGTAAAACAAGCTAAAATAACAATTCTCGAGTAGTTTCTTGCATTTATTGGTAATTCTTTCATTTAAAAGTCTTTTTACAAGTACACACATTAGAACTCGCCTTGTATCTACTTGCCGTACCAAGGAGGTAGATAATAAAAAATGAATTATCAACGTAGATTTAGTATGTACTATCTAATAGGTTAGTGTCGATTGGTGCAAAGTAATAACTAAGCCATACATCGATTATGATGTTTAATATGAGGTAAAAAAATAAGGTTTACTAAAGTACACACATGTAGACGGACCAAGGTGCGGAGTGAAGTTCACTAGTTGCCGGACCAAGGAATTAGGTATACATAACTTATCACTTTGCATGAAAGATACTACGAAAGAGTTGTTATAGTTAGGGTTACTGCATTATGGTTGGGAACACTTACACCCTAGTTTCTCTTATCATTTGATAAACATCAAATATTTGAAATAGCTACTTATTTACTTAGACTTAATTAATTACTTTTGTTACACAAAATCGCCCCTTTAATTGTTTGTTTCCGGAAAGGACTTGACTAAATAGAAGTAATCGTAGATTGAAGTTAAGTCTAAACCATTTTCCTCGTGGGATTGACCCCAACCTAACATTTGGGTTCTTTACTTGGTACGACCGCTTATAATTCTTTAGGAAAGTATACTTTGAGTGTATCACACTTCTTAAGCATGGAGACATGGAACACTGGATGAACCAAAGCTAATTCACTAGGTAATCTCAACTGGTATGCAACCTTGCCAACTCTTTGCAAAATATCCTAAGGACCCACATATCGAGGACTCAATTTCCCTTTCTTACCAAATCTCACCACTCCTTCATGGTGAAATTTTAAGATACATTTATCACCCTGTTCAAATGCTATGTCTCTCCTCCTATGGTCGGTATAATATTTTTACCGGCTATAGGCTATTTTCAATCGGTTCCTTCTCATACGAACTATCTCAAAAGTCTTATAAATCAATTCGGGACCCAAGAGTGAAGATTCTCCCACTTCCAACCATCCAATTGGAGATCTACATCTCCTACCATACAATGCCTCAAAAGGAGTCATAGATATAGTTGAATGGTAGCTATTGTTATAAAAAAACTCACCCAAATGCAAATGTTTCTCCTAATTTCCCTTGAAATCAATTACACAATCTCTAAGTATATCCTCAAGGGTTTTAATAGTACGCGCCGCTTGACCATCCACTTGAGGATAGAAAGCGGTTCTTAACTTCACCTTGGTACCCGAACTTTTTGGAATGACCTATAAAACCTAGATGTGAATTGTGCACCCACATCCAATATGATGGATAAGGGAATACCATGGCGGCTCACAATCTCAATCATGAAGATCCTTGCATAATCTTCCGCTGAGTATGTGGACTTGATGGGAATAAAATGAGTGGATTCGGTTAACCTATCCACAACCACCTATATGGAGTCATGTAGCTTTTGAGTCCAAGGCAAACCTACCATGAAGTCCATATTAATATCTTCCAACTTTAAAAAGCGAACTTGTATTTCTTGAAGTAACCCACTTGGCTTCTAGTGCTCGGCTTTCACTTGCTGTCAAATTGGACATTTTGCAATAAATTCCGCTATGTCCCTTTTTAAGCCTTCCAACCAAAACACTTCTCTATGGTTATGACACATTTTTGTTGAATTCGTATGAATGGAATAACGAGAAACATGAGCTTTCTCTAGAATCTGATTGCTCAAGTCATCAACATTGGGCACACATAATCTTCCTTGACACCTCAATACACCATTCCTCCCTAAGAAGATTGACTGATTAAGATTACCAAGACTTGATTACTTCAATTCCATATATGATTGATCAAGGTGTTTCTTAGACTCCACCTAAACCACCAAAGATGATTCGGAGTTATAATGGACCATAAAGACACCATTTGGAGAATTTACAAATCTAACACCAAAACGAGCCAACCTATGAAAATATTTTACTGGGTCTTTCTTGTCTTCTTGTACATAAGACACAGTATCCATGGTCATAGGATTTAGAGCATCCAAAACCACATTGGCCTTGCGCGGTGGTAGAGAACACTCATGTCAAAATCCTTCAATAATTCCAACCACCTTCTTTGTCGGAGATTTAACTCCTTTTGAGTAAACACGTGTTGAAGAATCTTGTGATCGGTATACACATCAACATGGACACCATACAAATAATTCCTCAATATTTTCAAGTCAAACACCACGGCCGCTAACTCTAGATAATGAGTTAGATAATTCTTCTCATGCACCGTAATTTTTTTAAGAAGCATAAGAGACTACTTTCCCATGTTGCATAAGGACACACCCTAATCCAACTCGAGATGCATCATGATATAAAACGAAACCATTGCTACCCTCCAGTAAAGTCAACTGTGGAGCGTAGGTAAGCCTCTTTTCACATGCCTCCGACCACTCAAATTTCATAATCCTTTGGATCAAGGCAGTCAAGGGAGATGAAATGGATGCAAAACCATCCACAAACCTCCTATAATATCTCAAAAGACCCAAAAAGCTTCTAATGTCGATTGGGGTCAATGGTTTAAGTCAATTCTTAATCGCCTTCATTTTCGTTGGATCAACCTCAACCCCCTCACTAGAGATGTTATGACAAGAAACGACTCCTACCTTAACTGCAACTCATGTTTGTTAAACTTGACAAATTATTGGCGTTCCTTAAGCACTTGCAACATCGCACTCAAATGGTCCAATCGTTCACCCTCATTTTTTGAATATACCAAGAGTCGTCAATGAAGAAAATGACAAATGAATCTAGGTAACTTGAAACAGCCTATTCATGAGTTATATAAACTCCATTGGGGCATTAGTGAGACCAAAGGACAATACTAAGAACTCATAGTAACCATATCTAGTCCAAAATGCTATTTTTGATATATCCTCACCTCTCACCCTAAGTTGTTGATACCCCGATCTCAAGGTAATCTTAGAAAAGTAGCTTGCCCCTTAAAGTTGATCAAACAAGTCGTCAATATGAGGGAGAGGATACTTATTCTTAATAGTGACTTTATTGAGTTGGAGATAATCAATGCACATTCTACGGTACCCATCCTTATTATTCACAAACAATGTCGGTGCACCCCATGGAGAAATACTAGGTCTAATAAAACCTGTGTCTAGCAAATCCTTTAGTTTAGCCTTCAAATGTTTCGCAACATCTCCAGTCCATACATACGAGCCATGATTAGTTCATTGCGACAATGACTCTTTGAATTGGTGAGTGATGGTCCGAACTCATTATTAGGCCCCTTTGTCTTTGTCACATCCATTAGCATTGATAAATGAGGTGTCAGATAATCTACACTCTCCTTTGGTACACCTGCAGAATGACACAACCGAGTAATAATACCTTCAAAAGCAAACATGCTCCCTTTCTGAACCCTGGCCTTCCTCATGGCAGACTTCAAGACACAACCGATGTTTAAATCAGTGTTTGCTATCAATGCCTAAACTAAATAAACTCTATCACGTGTGATATCTGTGTATTGCAGCCCATGTATTAAGAAATTCATTACTATTTCAACCAGACCCAAGCTTCTCTGCTCATATGTGCATAGGCAAAATATTTGTGGAACCTCTTTGTGTTGTTCTTTATCCACTAAATCATTGACTGAGGTCCACAATGTGTGTGTCTGATGGCTCAATAGGGAGGGCAAATATTCAGTCCCATTAGGACCAATGGGTTAGTATCAATTGTAGTTCCCACTATGTCATTTAAAATTGTAGAAGTTAAAGTCACATTAATGCTGTGCACCTTCCCAAAGTGTAATCTTGACTTTGTTCCATAGTTAGCATAGAACTCTCTCACAACGTGCAAGTTGCAGTAGGTAGGCTCAGCAAAGATGAATTCAATATCATGTTCTTGAATGCGCCTCATGATTCGTGGAAAATCTCTTGTGAGACTATCCCTTTTGATCCATACGTTGGAGAAGTAGTGTGCCTCTGTGTATTTCATCCACCAAATTTTTCCCTCTTTGGCCGCTGCTCACAACCAAATCTCTGAGTTTTCCCAAGTGGGGCTGATGGTGCTGGAGGTACGTTCCCCCACTTCTTACTCGTTTCCTTTAGCTTGAAATTGCCACCTCTTTGTCTGGTCACTGAGTACCTGACATGATTACCTGCAAGCACAATAGATTTCAGCCCAAGACAACAAACAATTCATTCAAGGACATAGGTGATGCGCAGACACCACCTACACTTATTCAATCAAATGACCCTACCTTGGTACTCATACTTCCCAAGGGTTAACACGCAAACCCAAGACTAAAACACACCTACATATTTAGCATGTTTTATTATTCAATTACCACAGCATCGGTCAAGTAAAAACAACCTCAACTTCCCCCCCCCCCCTCCCACAACAAGTACATAACAAACACACAATCTCACATAGAGATAATTACAATGCTACTCAAGACTTCACACTAATACCCTCAAGTTCCACAAAGCGCAGAATCTTATTCATCAAACAACCCCCATTCCTCACCCTACAATGTTCATACAACCACAAATTTAACCCAATGCCCACACAATTTCAATAAATCATGAGTTTTCTCTCAAGAAACTGAAACAATTATCATGACTAACTAATGCAACTTTCATCAGCTACCAATCAAACCCACAACTCATCACAAAACATGTAAACCAAACAACATCATCAACCATCATCAATGACCAACGATGAAGCGAGAATATATAAAAATATATACCTTTAATGTTGAAAAAGAGAAGAATTAAGAGATTGATAGGCGGAACAAAATCGTGTTACTGATGGAGACTTGAAAAATCATAAGGTGAAAATGAGAGGGGGAAATTGTGGGTAATGGGGGAGAATAATGGGAGAATAGAAGGGAATTCTGGATAAAAATAGATTTAAAAATATTCAGGTCGTGTATAAAGTAAATAAGCGGGTGAAACCCATTAATTTAATGAAAACTAAATTTTTGTACCTGCTCCATGACGTGGCTCCAATACAGAGTGTTTTGTCTCACGACAAATTTAATTCCCAGCAACATCAAATTATATTGTGATATTTCGCGACGCATCTTCGATTAGAAAATTAATTTCGTCGAAATCCAAAAATCCTTGCCTACTTCATGGCAAATGCACTTACAAAGTGTTTCTAACACGCCCTCAAAAATTAATTCTTAGAGAGGTAAAATTCACCACCTACTCCGCAACGCGGTCTAGTCCGGATCCATGTTCCCTGCATAATATAATAACAACACCCACTAATGCAAACCCGGTGAGCTGCCTCGCATCCAACGCCTTAATTTTGTCGTGGCGCGACTAATTTTTTTGCATTTTCTTGATATATCAATTTTTATAACTAATTCCTACATATCAAAATTACACAAAGAAGAAAAAAATCCTATCTACTACATATGATCACGGGTTCCTTCCCATGTAGCACTTGATTTAACGTCACGGCACGACCCAACTCATGATTTATTAATCATTCAAATTGAGTGTTTCTTGCTCACAATCTATGTCATTCCCAATGTATTGTATCACTCTTTGCCCATCTACAAGAAAAGTTGAGATTTTATCCTTCATTATTGCTCCACAACTCCATATTGTGTCATTCTCACCACCTTAAACGGCTCACTCCACTTAGAAGGAAGTTTTTTGGGGAAACACTTTAGTCTTGAATTTAATAGTAACCAATTGCCTAGGCTCAAATATAAGTGGTACAATATGTTTTTTATGCCACTTCTTGGACTTCTCTTTATACAACTTAGCCTTTTCATATGTGTGGAGCCTAAATTCGTCTAGCTAATACAATTGTGTTATTCTTCTCTTGCCCGCCAATTTAGGATCCAGATTCAACTTTATAGCTTAGCATGTTTGATACTCCAATTTTGTTGGAAGGTGATGTGTTTTTCTAAACACCATGATAAGGAAAAGTCCCTAATGGTGTCTTCTATGCATTCATGTATTTCCACAATGCATAATCTAACTTGTCAGCCAAATCTTTTCGTTGTGCATTCACCGTCTTCTGCAAGATTTACTTCATTTCCCTATTGGACACTTCCACTTGACTTCTAGTTTGAGGATGATAGGTTGTGGCTATTTTATGTCACACTTCATACTTAGCCAACAAATTTTGCACCTTAATTATTAATGAAGTGCTTACCCTCATCGCTTATCATGGCCCTTGGAGTTCCGAACCTGGTGAAGATGTGCTTTTGAATTAACTTTATCACCACCTTCACATCATTAATAGGTAAAGTAACATCCTTGGCCCACTTAGACACATAATACACTACCACTAGTATGTATTGGTTTCCATTATAATCTAGGAATGGTCCCATGATATCTATCCCCCATACATCAAAGATCTCGACCTCTACGATGTTGCTTAACGACATATCATGCCTTCTAAAAATAGAACCCTTTCGCTAATATTAACCATATACCTTCAACAAAAAATGCAGCATCTTTAAATAGAGTAGGCCAAAAGAAACCATATTGTATTACTTTACGCTCGTACTCTCTCCTCCGTGGTGCCCGCCATATGGTGAAGCTTGGCAACTCTTGAATACTTGTATTGCCTCCTTTTCATCCATACATCTTCTCTTACCTGGTAAGGTCCTTTCTTGAATAAGAAGAGCGCATCCCATATATGAAACCTTGCCTCATGTTTTAGCTTCTGTTTTTGATGTCTCGAATCCCCAGGTGGAAAAGACCAACTTACAAGAAATTTTACAAATAAGAGTATCAGGGTACTTGTGTAATGTTCAAAGCTAGCAATTTCTCACTATGAAATTCTTCACAAGTTTGTCCTTCATTCATCACATGAGATGAGTCCTAAAATCTTGCTAAATGATCAACGATTTGATTCTCAGTCCCCTTCCTATCTTTGATTTCCAGATAAACTCTTATAGGAATAATATTCATCTTATCAGCCTCCGCTTCAAAACCTTCTTGTTAAATAAATACCCGATCGCAGCATAGTCAGTATAAACAATAACTTTGGTACCTACCAAGTAAGATTTGAAATAATCAAAGGCAAACACTAGAGCGGGCATCTCCTTCTCTGTGATGGTGTAGTTTGATTGTGTTTCATCAAGAGTCTTACTCAATGGAATGCATAATCTTGTCTTTTCTATGGCCTAGCACTACACCCAAAATTGTATCACTAGCATCGCACATGAGCTCGAAGGTTAGCTTTCAGAGAAATTAAATTAGACGCTTTAATCAACTTCTTCTTAATTAGCCCAAAAGCCTGCAAACAATTTTCATCAAATATAAATTTCACCTCCTTTTCCAACAAATTGCACATGGGTCTTGCATTCCTAGAAAAATCCTTCATGAATCTTCTATAAAATCCTTCATGTCCGAGAAAACTTTGAACTCTACTCACAATGATGGGCGGTGATAACTTCTCAATTACCTCCACCTTAGCTTTGTCAACTTCCAACCCATTTCTTGAGATCTTGTGCCCCAGTACAATCTCTTCTCAAACTCGGAAGGGGCACTTCTCCCAATTCAATGACAGATTAGTCTCCTAACACATCGCAAGGATACCGTCAATATTATGCAAATAAAGGTTAAAGGAATCACTAAATACCGAGAAGTCGTCCATAAAGACCTAAGCGAAATCCTCCACCATATCGTGCACAATCCAAATGGTATGTGGTTGAACTCAAAGTTACATATGGACAAGTAAAGGTTATAACTATCTGATTGTAACTTGAGGAGCCATCCAAGAAACAATATACTCTTGTCCTGCTAGTATGTCCAACATATGATCAATGAACAACACATGGTAATGGTCATTTCTGGTGGCCTTATTTAAATTTCGATAATCCATACAAATATGCCATCCAATTACTGCCCTTGTAGGGATCAGTTCATTCTTCTCATTAGTTACCACTATCATACCTCCCTTTTTTAACACACATTATACATAACTCACCTATTTGTTATCTAATATGGGGTACACTATCCCTGCATCTAACCACTTGATTAAGATTTTCCCTGCCACGTCCTTCATGAATAGATTTAGTCTGCGTTGGTGTTGTGCACTGAGCTTGTGACATTTCTCTAAGTAAATCTTGTGAATACAAAATGTTAGATTTGTCCCGTGCATGTCGAATATCTACCAGCCTAACGCTTCTTTTCTCCTCTTCAATATACCGAGTGTTGCTTCAACCTATGGTTCAGACAAATCTACAAGCAAAATCACACGTAAGGTCTTATCTTTACACAAAAATGCATACTTAGGTTAGTTGGCAATGTTTTTAACTCAAGTTTGGGTGCTTATTTAATTGAAGGCTTGGGTGGAGGACCCAACACCCTATCCAGTGGCTCCCAATGATCTCTTGATATGCCGACACTCAACACATCCATGAATTGCACCATTTATTATGCTTCAGCATCCCCAAAAAAATCATTCCCCACTAACACACGCTCAAAGGTTCCTTGGATATGATGTATTGAGCTTCAACTACTATATCTATTAGTGCGATGGCTTACAAATCTTCAGACATGACTGGAAGTTTCAACGCTTTGTATACATCAAATACTTCTACTTTATCATGCACCCACATGGTTAATTAATTAGCTTCTACATCAATGATAGCACACCCCTTGGACAAGAAAGGTCTTCCAACGATGACAGGAACCTCGGGTCAGGCTCAAAATTCAACACCATAAAAATAACCGTGAATATCAAGGATACCACATGGACCAAGACATCCTCCACAACACCTTCTAGTGTAGCCACCGACTGATCTGCCAAATTGCAAGATAATGGTGGTGGGTTAAGGTCTACCCAACCCCAATTTCTTGTACAATGATGTTGGCAACGGGTTCATACTTGTCCCAAGGTGACACAACCCTCGCACATGAATGTTTTTCCCTATGGTGATCTGTATCGTAAAGATGTCTGCATCTTTGAGCTTTGTGGGTAACTTGTTTTGTATTTTGAAACCGCACTCTTCAGTATGTGCCACTATTTCATACTATGTCAATCTCCTCTTGTTTACCACGATATCCTTCATATACTTGGCATACCTAGGTATACCTTACAAAAATATCAACTAGAGGAAAATTAATGTGAACTTGTTTTAATGTAGTGATAAATTTATCAAAACATTCATCCTTATTTTGTTTTTTAAACTTCTGGGAAATGGTAGAGGTGGTTTTACTATTGTTGTTCTCTTTCTTCTTGTGCATCCTACTCCCTCTCCTCGCGTTCACTCTTTATAAATGAAGATTTACCACCTCTCTTCCTAGAAGACAATTACTTTAATCAGAACCCACTCCGAGTACCCAATACGTTTACTTGCTTGGGATCCGGATCAGTATTTCTCAGTACACCTCCTTGAGGCTAAGAGTTTTAGGAACAAGAAAATTTCCCGAATGGTTTTTCTAGATCTAAGGTTCTAATTTATTATTTCTCAAATCAGCGGCTCGTTGAGCTTGATCAGCCATAATTTACTTCAGCATCACTTTGGTGCTCATGTTACCTTGCTCGTTATTATGTTGATCACGGTGGCCCTGTTGTTGATAACTTTGTGCATTTCCTTGGCCTATATTGATTCTGGTTTTGTGCCTCACTCTGATTTTCTCTCCAAGAAAATTTTGGATGATTCCAGCTAGGATTGTAAGAGTTACCATAATTTTGATGACCTCTTCTTCACTATGCATTCCCTAAAAATTCACATAATCTTCTTTTGCTCGACATACGTATGCAGTGTGATCTACATCCCCACAAATCTCACACCATGTTGATAGTTGTTGCACCACATTTACTTGAGCTTGATGTTATCCTAGCGATAGGTTGTAGAAGTGTGTATTCATCATATTCTGCATTGTAGAAACTTATGTTGTTAATGTCGTTAATGCATCTACTTCCACAATCTAATCAATCTTTTGCACTACCAATTTGGCGCCTTCTTCATTACACTCTAGATTACATTGTGAATATTTATTCAACAAAGTGAACAACTCAACCTACGTTTTCTCTAAATCATGTCCACCTGCAGCTGAATCAAGTAAAATTTTGGTGTTGGGTTCCAACCCTTTAATGAAGGTGTGGACCAACACCTCGTTAGCTTGATAATGGTGTGGACATCTTAACAACATAGATTTAAACTTGTTCCCACACTTGATACAAGTTTCCTCCTCTGTTCTAAGCTCAAGATATCATTCCTCAACTTAGTTATTTTCCCAAATGGGAAACCCTTATCAAGAACTTCTACGTAAGATCGTCCCACGATGTTATGGAGTTCACTATCTTAGAGTTTTACCATCTTCTTGCTTCCCCTATCAAAGAAAAGGGGAATAGGGTAAGTCTCACATAATCGGTGTTCACTCCAGTTGGAGCAAAGTGTAACTGATTTTTGACGAAATTTTGGATATGCACTTGTGGATCCTCATGTGATAAAGTGTGAATTATCTGTTTGAGTGCAAAATGTGCACCATATTCTACTTCAATTTAAATCTACCATCAACTTCAGGTTTCTGAACACATGATGTAACAATAGTGGTGTGTGGGATTACCACGTCTCTCAGTTTCATATCTGTCATCAGTGCAAGTGTAATCTTGCTCAACCCTTTCAACTAGAGTTATTGGTTCACTAGCGACAAGAGGAACAGGGTAAGTGAGTCATCTTTTCCTTCTCTGGTAAGGAAAAATATTGGTTTAGCAAGAAGCTCTACCAAGTCCTGTCGTCTTCCAGTTTAAAGTCTCAACACAACCAGCAAAATGAATAACTAAGATCAAGTTGTCAACACTTGCTCTCTAACTTTAGAAAATTAGACAAATCAATTACTTTATAATTCCAAAGCCTCCAACAGCGGCACCAAAAACTTGTTCCGCCCAAACACACATTCAAGTGTACATGGTCGTGCAAGTATTAAAGTGGATCTTTTTAAGAGTTATATATCGTATCCATATGGACTTGTAACAACCCTAAAAATGAATAAGATAAATTCTTAAGGTGTCAAGAATTCTTGCGATTAGACCCAGGGTTCACACGGATTGATACACGTAGAACCAAACCTCATAACCCTTACTACGGCCAAGCCAACTAACTTGGGGAGTTAGTTGAGCTTGGAAAGGTTGGAACCAACCAGGTAGGGCTCTCGAAAATGAAGATTTAATCGAAAGAGCCTTTATCGGACTTAAAATAGGAAATTTTAAGTTTTGAGGGTCCAGGGGTAAAATGGTCTTTTCCAGGCCAAGGGTAATACTGTAATTACCCTAAGGAGTTGATTAAATAATTAGTTAATTTAATTAAAGAACCAATTAGGCTTGGGTTGACCCGAAATTGTCCATTTCGCAAGGGTCACTCCACTAGAGTTCGAGCCTTAATGGAAGCAACATATTGGTGATTTAATTATGTTTTATAATCTGATTTCTTTAGGGAATAATGGTCCTTTCACTAAGCTAATTAAAAATCAGGTTTTTTTTATTTAAATTAATAAGGAGTCCTAGTTTGATTAGTTCCCAAACTAAAACTCCTAATATTAGACTACTCTTTCACGATCTCTCTCTCTCTCACGTTTCATCATCTCTCTCATGTTGGTTTCTGCCAAAACAACTAAAAGAACAGAAATAATATTAAGAGTTCTTCACACTTGAAGAACATACATGAAATTTTAAGAAAAACAAAGCAACCAAAAATGTTAAGGCAAAGAGAAGTTGTCCGTCAAGGGGTGTGGACGTTGAGGAAGCTTGGACTGATTTTGGAGAGGTTTTTAGGCAGCAACTTCAACGTTTGAACAATCAAATAAGGTATGGGTTCCTTCCCTCTTAGTCCCTTTCCCAAGATACCCCTTAAGATTCAGTCATTCAGTCCGAAAACTAGGATTGTTTTCCCCGTTGCATGTCCCTGTCACTAGCTCCCAATGATTCGTAGGTTGGGTATGTTTACTGGTAGATTTAGGTATGTGTGATGTTTTTTTGTTGACTGCGAATATGTTTATGTACGTGAAATCATGAAAATGGCAATCAATGTGTGTTTGAAGTTATGTGCAAGTGTGTGCAAGTATGTGACTTTGGCAAGGGTCTCGGCTTGATGCTCAAAATTTGATAAAGTTGTAGTTGTTGTTTTATGTGCATAAATCCATGAAAATCGTGATGTTCATCTAAGGAAATGTGTCTTATTTAGTGACAATCTTTTAGCCAAATAAACTCATGAAAGATGCGCCTAAAGATGTGTTAAAATGGTATATGAATACGCCCTAAGAACTAACATGAGAAGGTTGATGAAAGGAAGCTAAAAATAATGAATAAATTTCTGGCTTGGTGTACCTTAATTTCGTTCAAAAAGAAGGTTGGAAATCTGGAAATTTAATACATTTTAAAGAGGTGAGGCCACCAGGATTTGAACTTGTGACCTCACCCTTTGGCTACTGGAATTCACCAAAAAAGGAAAAGAAAAGGGGGTTGGGGGAATCAAAACGGGGTCTGCTGGTTTAGGAAGAAGAGAACAAGAATTAAAATAAATAAATGGGAGGCATGGGAATCGAATCCACGACCTCCAGGCAGCGAGTGAAGAAGAGAAATTAAAGAAAAGAGAATGAGAGGCTTGGGAATCGAACCCACGACCTCAAGGCTGGAAAGGAGAAGGCGAAATTAATTAAAGAAATGAAGTGAGGTTGTGGGGGTTCGATCCCACAACCTCACTGCCACACGTATAACTTAGTGAATTTTTAATTAAAAATAAAAATAGGAGGTTGTGGGGGTTCGAACCCACAACCTCATAGCTCCTAGCGAAATTAAAATTTAAATAAGGAGGATGTGGGGGTTCGAACCCACAACCTCCCAATTCCCAGTAAAAATTAAGATAAAAGAGGCTGTGGGGGTTTGATCCCACAACCTCTTGGTTTAGGCAAAATTGGGCAACAACATGATAATGAAAAATAAAAAAGGGTTGTGGGGGTTCGAACCCACAAGCCTTCGGCCAACCTACGAGGAAAACTAAGTAGAAAACTAAAGATACAATGTTAATGATAGGGTTCAATCTAGATTCCCAATATCATGGAGATTAAAAATAAAATCAATGAAAAACGTAAATGTTATCCAAGTGAGTCGAACTTGGGTTTCCATGCCCAAACTTCTGTAATGATACATAAGTCATACGTGAACAAAATATTCAAGAATAATGCCACCTACTTAGATCGAAATTCAGATCTTGGAATATATACAAGATACATAAGTTTTGTACTACATAATCTGAGAAATGTATGAATCACTTAATGAATTATGAATGAAGCCCCATGGCTTGTGTGTATAGACTCATAATTCTAGCATACGTTCAAAAGTAAGTGAACCTAAGATGTATGTAATGAAATGATGAACCCTATAAGGGTTAAGTATGATGTAAGATACACTAAATGGCCAAGTGAATTGGCATAAGATGAGATGAACAATGAAATGAGGAAATGAATAATGAAATGATGAAACCCTCAAAGGGTTAAGTAAGGGTGTGAAACACACTGAATGGCCAAGCACATCGGCATATGATGAAATGAACATTCACGTAATAAGAGGTGAGTAACTATGAAAAGCAAAGGTGCTAATGATAATGAATGTGGTGACAACATGATATGAGGCTAATGTAAATGATGAGAGCAATCTCAAATGAGCCTAAGTAAATATTACCAAAACGTACTAACCAATGAGAGTGTAAGATAATGAAGGTCTCTATGAACACTCTAATGAAAGTATTGAGGTTAACATACTTAATACTAATGATGAGATGAGAAATCATCTAATGAGTTATGATGTCCTCATACTAGAAGCCAGCTTCCATGACATATGAGATGAATGTAATGGAACTTTATATTGAGCACCGATAGGCTAGCTATGAGCGGTGATGCCTTCTTTCGGGAAGGGCAGAGGTTCACGTAACTCTCATGAAATAAGACTGTCCGGCTTGCCGGGTATGGGTCTCCTTATATCTCCTAGTCTTCGAACCTATATAGCCAATATAGGGATCTAGCGAGGTTAAATTCCCATGTACGCTAGTATGTTATGGGTCACTTTGGCGATTTCACCTCTTTTCGATGTGGGGAGGACACTGGATTTCATGATGCTCACATGATCTATGTCGGTTAAATTTAAAGTTCCCAATGAATGAATGAGGCTAGCCTCATGATAATCAAAAAGTGAGTTAGATTCAAGTAATGACATTGGATCATTCTTGGTCATTGCACAACGAACCTAATGAAAGTCTTAAACTACATCCTAGGTATAGCTGGTGTTAACACTGGCCTATGAATGAAATGATATGGAGTACGTATGAATGAACAAAGCAGACTCTGTGTTTGCTAATGAAGACTCCCTAGTTGAGGTCCCATCTGTTGAGCCCTCATTTCTGGGATGTCTTGATGTTAAGTCCATGATTCCAAGGTCTCATGGCATATGAATGAATGATATTAAAGAAGTTATGTTTTACATGCAAAATGTGTTGTATGCTATATGATAAGTGTTATGTATAATGTTATATGTTGTGTGCAAATGAGAAAAGTATGATGATGTATGTTATTCTCATGGCACAACTTTCATATTCCAAGTCTGGAAAGCTTACTGACTTTCCTTTTTCAAATTTGGAAAGCTCATTGACTTTCCTAATCCAAATTTGGAAACTTTCCTGATCCCAATTGCTGACTTGACTTCCAAAAATCATGTTGTTAGGAAAGAGCTATTCTTTCTCATGCATGTCCTTGGTGTGTGCTTGCATATACCCACACCTAGTACAAGTGTGTACTAACCCTATACAAACTCTACTATTTTAGATGCAGGCACAGGTGGACGATAGAGCTACAGGAGTATCGTTGTAGTTATCTGGACGTTCAGCATTCATCCAGTTTTGGTAGGTCCTCACGCTTTGGAGGATGCTGTTGTTTTATGTTCTGAGCTAGTGGAGCATGTTCCACTAGCGTTTCTTTCCTGTTTTTATTCAGACTATGTATTGGTGCCATTTTCGCAATTATACACTTAGTAAGAATTGAATTATTTCTTTCAGTTGCTTATCTTTTAATGTTAGAAGGTTGATGGTGAATAACTACGTATTAATGAGAATGTTTTTATAAGTATGTTAAGAAACAAAAAGTTACAAATTTTACGCCCAAATTAACCTTTGTAAAGTAAGAATGACGTAAGTAGGTTTGTCTGCAACCTCTAAGAGGTCAACGACGCCGGTCTCATCTAGGGTCTAAATTAACCTTTGTAAAGTAAGAATGACGAGATTAGATTTATTCAATTTTTCCAATAATTTCAATTTGAAACAAGTGTTATCAACAATAGTGAAGTGAATTTTTATATAATTGATAATCTAATTATAAACTTAACTAATATGATTCATTCTCAAAAGGGTTTGAATAATGAAGGGGGAAACTCCAGGGCTGCAGTTGACTGAAGGATTCATGCATATTATTTTTCGTAAACTGGATATTAATTAACTATCGAATCAATTATCAAAGAGTTAATTATATGATTATGGTCTTCTGACGTCTAACCGCCTATGATAATTGACAGTTTAACTACATCGTTGAGCGGGGATAGGCTGAATCAATTACGAAGTATTACTATTTTGTATTGTCTTTTCATGACCAAGGAGACCCCCTAGAAGTAACGTGGCGTACTTGACCTCTTGGAGGCTTATACAAGCCTATAGTTATCATTCACCGCATTTCATAGGTAAATTCAGTGGAAAATTTAAAACTTTCATAGCACATCATATGTTTGAACATCACTACCATTATATCTAAAAAATATTATATTTACATAGTGAGCCTCTAAGTCTCTTTGCCATCTTAGACTCAACATCATTAGAATATACTAGGGACACGGCCCTTACAACATAAATCATAAGTACATTATTATTAAACTTTACAGTAAGATAAGACTTAGGAAATCCTTGGACTTAAGGATTCCTTTCCTTGAGTTTGGGAATCACATATCAACCTCTTCACCATATAGACATCCTTTAAGCATCCATAACCTACACTTTCTGTAAAAAGGGGAAGAAGAATGGAGTTAGTAAAAGAATGCACTAAGTATGGCAACCATGCAAAAAAAATGCATTTAAAAGGGACATTTTACTTAAAACCATGCATCATGCCTTTTTGTGAAAACTTCATAAAACTTTGGTACAATGAGCATCATACAAATCACGTACTTCATATAGGCATATTTAATGGTCATACATCATATAAAATTACACATTGCATTTAAGGCATAATACTCATCACATTACAGTAAGCTCAATCACTTTACAGTAAGTTTCTTCTTCACTTTACAGTAAAATCATTTCTTCTTATCACTATAACTTTCCAAGTAACCCTCTTGTGATACTTGGTGCAATGTATAAATGTCCCATAACACTACCCACACTCAACTATCACCTTAAGGCCACAAGGTAGTCATGCATAGAGCCTTCCTAACTCAACACATACATTCAAGTGTAGCACATCGTAAGACACATTCAACTCAAAACTACCAAAGTCATCACAGTAAACCATAGTCAATTGGCACATATGCTAACTTCACTTTACAAAGACTCGTATAAGACCTTACTCATAACCCCAATCTAAGTGTACTAGTGAAATGTACATGTAAAGTTCCATAACCTCACACATACTAAGTAAACCTCTCAAGAGACCACAAGTATATCATTCACTTCATGCATCAACAAGGAAAGTAAAGACACTTCATACATACCAAGCAAGACTTCATCATATAGTCAATAAGACTTATATTATGCATATAAGGAGAGACCACATCATATAAACCATTAGGACTCATACCATGCATATCATCACAACAAGAAGAGGACACTACCACGTCATGCATAAGGACATATACATCATGATATACTTTAGAACACCTTTCTAGAACTCCCTTCAAGAGCTACTTATGCAATGCATAGGTAAAGTCCCATTACCCCACCTACACTAAGAAACTTCCCTTAGGTTATCCTAGTTAGGGTCCTTACTTTACTTCCATTGTCCATTTTTACTTTATGGAAACTATAGACTTAACCGACACTAAGATCATGGGTGTTAAACATGGAATTTGGTGTTGTAGAGTCTTACACCAAGGGAAGGTGCTCTACCTAGCCAAGATAGAACATCAACACATGCTAGCATATTAGGTGATATCACTTGCTAGATCCTTTGTGGCAAGCATAGTTTATGAAACTTGGAGGTATATATGGAAACCCTCTTTATGCCAAATAGGGCATTGTGGTTATAACTTATGGAAGCCCTCTTTATGCCTATTGAAGCATTGTAGTTATCCACCTGATGAAGACTATGGTGAAAAATCCTTCCCACATTGGGAAGGGGCACCCCTCATCTAAGTCCAATCGGTTCTAAGCTAAGTTCCCTTTATTGAAAAGTCATTATTATCATTACTATATAAAATATATGCTTAGGAGAGTTATCCCGTCATATGCTTAGCTCATAGGTCATAGATGAGAGTTCATCAACCTAAATCATGTGAAAAGTCCTTTCACGTGGTTATAGCATATGCAAAGCACCAGCTAGTTTAGGGTACCCTTAAGAACACCTTTCAAGAGCCCCTCTATTGACTAGATCATCATACATGTGTGTGTACATATATGTGAGCAAACCTTTCACATAAACACCCTTTGACCACACATGTTCATACTTGTACTTCATTCATGCATAAGAGTACAAGTGTAACTATGTGAGCATTCATGTAAACACATTTAGACACTATGCACATGCATACTTCATCATATTATATACTTGACATCATAACTTGTAAGTCATACTCATAACATGTTCATGCATTCTTATTCATGTACTTAAATCACAAACCTAGTAACTATCCTATCAAGGCACACATGTGCAATGCATGGACAAGGTCCCATGCCCTTATCCATACTAGTACACCTATCAAGTCATCCTAGTTAAGGGATACATAACATACTTCATAAACATAAGCTTTACATACATAGTAGTAGACACAAGTGCATATGAGAATACCCTTTCATTAGACACCATGAACCTACACTACTGTGTAAGCATACATGAAGTGTGAGTGTGTGTACATTGGTCAACATGATCACCTAATGGCTGTCAACAACACATTGAGGAAGCCACCCTCTTAGTACCACAATGCACATTCAAGCATATACCACACATCACAAGTTACCATAGGAGACAAGATGACTTCAACACTTACATTCAAGACTCCTAACCATAGTTAATCACACATTCATATAGGGTATATAGGTAAGGGGTCATTAACTATTTTTTTTAGCTTCAATGGCAGCACCTAAATCTTACCTTAATAAGTTCATTCAATTATAGAAGAAATCATCAATACCTAGAACATGCTACTAGATTGAGAACTAGGCATAAACTTCACATAGTAGTGTAATCATCATAACCACACACTCATATATCATCAATTTTCCTTCAAGGACATGATCCACACATATATAGATTGACATGAAGTAAACACTGCCACCATAAGTAGACCATACCACACAATGTCATACAAGGCCAATTCAACTAGCCATGACAAAGAAAAGTAGAGGAATAGAGTAGACCGTACCAATTCATCAACCTTTGATCATCATTGATCAATATCCACCTTTCATCAACAATTCAAGTATAGGGAAGTATCTAAATGTAATTTAACATGGACGAAATCATGCATAAGCCACCACAAGATCATGATACTAACATGTACACTATATCACCAATTCAATAGAGAGTAGAGAAACATAGATCACTTACCAAATCTCCCTTTGATCATCAATGATCAATACAATATAGGGCAGTAGCTAAAGATATCATAACCTAAACGAAATCCTACTTCAATTGCCCTACAATCGAGATCACATTGAAATCACTACATAACAAGCTATAGAAGTAGAAGAAAATAATTCAATTTCATTCAAATCTTCAAACCTTGATCCACATAGGATCAACTATACATAATTCATCAAAAAATTTGCATCAAGTACCTATATCAATTTATCATAATTGAAACTCATAACAATAATTCTAGCATCAAGATCACAACATACTACAATATAGGCTAATTCGAGATTGAGATGGATCATGGGTTCAACATGGAATTGGATTGAAAATTACATTCAAATAAATGATAAATCATTAATTCATAATCATCATGCTTTTGAAATCGTTGTTAGAAAGAACCCATGGCTAGATTGGAAGCTAGGAAGATTAATCATAAATTCTCTTTTGAAAACATTAGGAGGAACTCTCTAGATAGGTTATATCGATATGAAGGATCAACGTACCTTATTAGATGAAGAAACCTTGAGAATCCATCACCATGGATGTTCTTGAGTTTCATCTCCAATGGAGGTTTCTGGAGAAAATATTTTGGAGAGGGATGTCTAATTTTGAAATCATAGATTGGGAATGGGGTTTTGATCTTTTTAACTAACTTAGTATACCCAAAAATAGTTAAGTAAACCGCCTAGGGTCCGGTTAGAACGTGGGGTGAATTTCATGTTCACCCCTTAATGAGACATCTCGTGTGGCAGTGAATTCCAGACTGCATCGACGGTCCCATAGACGCCCCTTAGTCCTAACGATAGTCCGTAGGTAGCCACCATCGTTTGGGTATAAGGGTTTTCTTTTGGCTGAGCCTCCTCCAAGCTAAGTGTGGGACAATGCCCATCCACCGATGGGACGTCACCACACCTACTGGGCATCGATTGAGGGTCCTAAGTAGACACTGCCAAGGCAGTGTAGTCAGACTTTAGGTCCTCTCTAAGGGCCTTTAGCGGGGCCCTTGGGGAGTTTTACTCGGACATTTCCAATGTAAATACACACATTAACATGTCAAGGACCTTCCATACCATTTTAATCATCAAACAACACTCGCAACATATCCAAACATGCTAGGCACACTCAAGTAACATATGCACATCTCAGAGGCTAACTTTCGAACGTCTTGGACATTTTTGAACGTTTTACTTCCAAATGACTTCAAATCAATCATACATGCTTTAAAACACTTAATCAACATGTTAACAAGCTTATAGTCACATGTGAGGATCTAGACACCGTAACTCATTTTGGAGGTCTTACATGTCTAATAACTGAGCAAGGTTCCTAGGTATATCCCTATTCTAGATACAAATCAACTTTAAATTAAGAGAAATCATGATCCTTTTGCCCCCACGTTCTATCCTCTTATTCCTCTCCTTAATTTAAGTCACACGAGACATTTATTCCTGTGGCGATCAAGCACGAAATACTAAAACAAGAGCAAAGAGTGATTCATATGATAATTATTTTTAATCCATGAAACTCAATAAAACACAAACATCTAGTAGCCACATCCCTAGAAGTAGGAAAATTAGTTACTCATATCAAGATTCTCAATTACCCAATGTTTAAATAACATAAAGAGATCAAATAAAGAATACTTTAGGGATAAACCCTAAGAACAGATGAAAAAACTCCCAAAATAGTTATTCTTCAAAACCCAAAAAAATAATAATTCTAAAATAAAAAAATCTGAGTCGATTTATATTTAGTCAAAACCGGCCAAATCTTGCACCAGGGTCCGCGATGCGGTGAGCCTTCAAAAATCCAACAACTCGTGAATATCTCTCTTCGCGACGCGTGCACAATACGGTGTGTTCTTCCTCCAACTCCAATTTTTTATCAAATAGTAAATTCCCTCTTCGTGTTACGGAGATGCCTTGTTCGTCATTTTCATTCCACTTTCTTCTTACTCTTTTGCTTGAATCCTCTCTTGCTTCCTAGTGCATGTTTCAACGCTCATTTATTGATTTAACCTCACCTACATAATTGGTAAGTCTAACTGAATTTAGATGGCTTGATACTACTAACAACTAGTACAGATGATTTCGAATTTGGACAAAATGTGGGTGTTATTTGGTTCTTAAACATACAAATATATCCTAGATCATATACAATTGTTCACGTATACATATAAACATTAATTTAACAAAATATGTGTGTCATTTTTCGTGCTTGTTGAGACAAATGTCTCATTATATGGTCCTTTAAGTTGCTACCATCCATCACAACTACTGCTCTAGAATGCATAAATTCTCGTCTCAATATATTCAATGTAATAAATAGATATAAAAACTCATTATTATGACTCTTTTTAATATGTATATGGAATCCCATGTAAGTTATATCCATCATATATAAATACGCAAGTAATTTTGCATATGATCCAGCTGGTGTACCCCTCAAAGTTTACAATATTTTCTCTTTAACCTTCCAAGCCAACGTATAGTTAACATTAACTCCAAGATCAATTTTCATATCCTTTTTAATGCCAAATGGTGTATATATACGTTTTGATCTGCCAATTTAGGTTTCACAATCCCTTCACACAAATTGCTAGTTACTTGTCTGTGTGCGTAAACTTTATCCTTTATAGGACATGTATATTGTGTGTTGAATGCTCAAATTCTGAACATTCCAGATTTGTTGATATTTGATGCTCATTAATCATTCACATTCTTCAGAATAATATTCCAATGTATAATTACATAAGAATTTTATCACAACCAATAAATATGCATAGTATAATCAGATATATACAAATATATTCTATAATATACAAAAAGATCACACATACAAATATACATAAAAGTATTGAAAACATTACCTGATTGAATTTGACCTCACAATTCTATATTAAAAAATTTGTGCAATTACATATTTTTTCATAATTGATTTCAAATTTGATTTGTCCATATATACTTGATCAATTTTAACATGTTTGTTAGATGGATTTGAAATCACCCATTAATATCCATCAATACAAACATAATATTTGTGTCTTCCAATTATGCAATGGTATGTTGTGAACCATATCCAATAATCTCATTAATACAAAATGGCGTCAGTACTATCGACTCTCCATCTAATGAACTCTAACACAATTGATTCTATCTATTACACAAATTCAAAATTGTTATACAAATTGAAATTTTGTTAAAATCATTGTTTTTTAAGCTATTTCATACACTCTAATATCCATGTCATTGTGTATAACTATTGGTGTATTGATTTCTCCAACCTTATACTCAATCTTCAATATCTTCATATTCATATCAACACTAATATGTGTTACAATAATTATATAAAACTCAACAAAATATGTTTGTTCTTTAAATACTTTCCTCTCTATAGTATAATTGGTATGACAAATTATATCGTCTCATTTTCCAAAATGCATGACATTTTTTGGTAGTTACAAGCAATTTAATCATTAATAAAAAAAAATCAATTGCACGCCTTTATATATACTCATATACAAATAGCACACATATATAAAGTTACACATTTGTATATAATAAAAGTAATTATATACAATGCATTTATATACAATTATTTCATACAGTTACGAACGTATGTACATAATATAAAAATAATCATACAAATACCTACACATATACAATAGCATGAAATAAACAATGTACAAACCTGACAAAATTATATATACATCTATAGTACACAAAAAAATTATCAAATTAAAGCACACCCTTTTTTAATCAAATCATATACAATTGACGTAGTAATTTTATACAAGTACTTACAAATATACTTGATATAAGAATTTTATACAACTACTTACATATATACAATATTATAAATCAAACGATATACAAATCGTATAAATTACATATTAGTAAATTATAATTTATAAATCAAATTAAAGTACAGCGATGTTGTCAATCAATAAACTTCATATATACAAATCGTGTCAATTTTTCGAGTGATTTGGAGTAGAATTGTAATATACAATTTCTCTAATCTTGTATAAACAAAAATATTTTTTTGCGAACCATAAGAATGAAGAAAACAAAAATAATTCGTATTTCAAAATTCCAATTACATACTGTACAAATCAATTGTATACTTTATTGACATTCAAAACATGAAGTTTTCTTAAAGAAATCTTACCTAGCGTCGAATATACAAGAATATTAATTAATCTATCTTCAGTCGTTTGAGGAAACCAGTTGTTATGATGTTTCTATCGCTATAGAACTCTTTTTTGAAAAAATATTTAATTTTTGACAATTAGTTTGAATCATTGGATTATATAAATTTTCTGTTAGCATATTTAGCGCTCATGTATCCATTTATTTTAAAAAATTAATATTATATTGTATAAATTATATTAGAAAAATATTATACACAAATTTTATGCTTCATAGCAAACTAAGTTATACCCATGAAATGTAATCATATAAAACTATACATATAGAACGTTATTTCATTAAGTACGTTTGTTATATATGAAATTTTTCCAAAAAAAAAAAAAGGAAACTTACATAAATTACTATAATAAAAAAGGGGATAATGCCCAAGTACCCCCTCAATCTATGCCCGAAATTTCAGAGACACACTTATACTATACTAAGATCCTATTACCCCCTGAACTTATTTTATTAATAATTTTTTACCCCTTTTCGACCTACGTGGCACTATCTTGTGGGCCCAACGATAGTTGACTTTTTTTTCCAAACCAGTGCCACGTAGGCTAAAAAGGGGTAGAAAATTACTTATAAAATAAGTTCAGGGGGGTAATAGGACCTTAGTATAGTATAAGTGTGTCTCTGGGATTTCGGGCATAGGTTGAGGGGGTACTTGTGCATTATCCCTAAAAAAAATATTTACCATTTATAGCAATAGTATATTTTTTTTTCACTTGATCAGTTTTAATTTATTATAATACAAGTTTAATACATATTACAAAGAAAAATTTATTATTCACATATAATACAAGTTCTAATGATGGATAATACATTTATCACACATATTAATATTTATAATACAATGTGTCAAATTTTTACCAAACAAACATAATATATTTTAAAAAATAATTATAATTCATATATATTGCATATATAATTCACTTTTAATTCATATTGCATATTTTAAAATAATATTGTTATAAATTGTAATAAATAAAAAGTATTGCTAAAATCAGTAATTATTTATTAAAATGTACCAATTTATGTATTTTTTCCAAAAAAAAAAAGCTTATGTGCAAAGAGGCTCTTATTGAGCCATAGTACTACTACCAGGACCAACTCGAATTGGGCCTGCTTCCGAGATCGGCCCACTAATCTTGGGTCCACATCTGTTTTCTGGCGCCAAATTCTCCCGCCAAAACAACGAGATATATAAATCAGCCGCTCAATCTCCTCTCCTCTCCAAAACCCTACAAAGCACAACGCCCGAGAAGAGAGAGAAACAGAGAGAAAATGGCCGGAGAAGATTCCAACGGCGATAGTGGTAGCCACCGTCCGGCGGAGTCTCCGTCGTCTTCCGATCATAGAAATGGCAATCCACCGTCTACTCCTGATTCTCCGACGTCAGTAGGATTCAACACCGATCAGCTCCCTTTCAACACTAGCCAAAACTACTCTGAAGAGGATGAAGCCTCTGTCGATCCTGATATCATCAGAGACGATCCAGAAGATGCTGACATTGAAGAGGAAGATGGAGAAGACCTTTTCAACGACAATTATCTCGAGTTCGTATTTTGTTTTTTCATTTCTAACATTTCCACAGTTCAATTCGTTCATTTTTTTAAGTTTTGCTGAAATTACAGTGACTATCAGAGGATGGGTGAGGCTGACCAGTACGAGTCCCTCGGATTGGATGATTCCATGGTGGATGAAAGAGATCTGGATCAAATCATGGCAGATCGTCAGGCTGCTGAAGTGGAACTTGACAATAGAGATGTACATGTCTCTAACCGCAAGCTTCCTCAACTTCTTCATGATCAAGGTATGCTTTTTATGTGCCTCTTTATCGTGTTATTTCTTCATTTGTTTGATATTTGAGACTCATTTACCTGTATCTCATACTTGCATTGTGCTTATTTTACATGTTAAATGCAATTTCTTAATTTTCTTTTCATTATTTATTTGTTCCTCCTTTATTATTATTACTTTAGTTCACTATTCTGGTATGATTCTACTCCCACATTTCTATTTAGTTTGATGTCTCCTGTATCATTTCTAGTATTCTATCCTTGTGGCTCTAGATTGAATCTTTCCAATGTGTTTACAATCTCATTTGATAGTTTAAGGACCCCCTCCCTTCTCACCGTCCATATATTTTGATCAAGAGTGAGTTTTTACATTTTAAGCAAGTTATACTATTGCCACTACTAAAAGTTTAGGGGCAGCGCTAACCCAGTCTTAACACTTTAACCAACTTTTTGGTTCAGAAAGCATGGATTGTTTTCAAATTTGTATATAGGTGTTATGACATTGCCCCTCTAATTATTTAGCGGTTGTACCACTGAACACTTGTGTTTTCATGAACCCCCAACCCTTAAGGTTTGACTATCTTCTGGTAGGAGCTGATATATATGAACTTAACTTGTTTAGAATATTTGGGATGATGTGTTTTATTAATTAGTATGACTTCAGAGCAGACTAAAATCTAAAAAGCTAACACTCGGGTATTTTGCTTCAGATACTGATGATGATAACTATAGGCCATCAAAAAGGACTAGAGCTGATTTCAGAAGGAATTTTGATGATACTGATGCAATGCCAAGTTCGCCAGGGGCATCACAACGAGTAAACTCCAGCCAGGATGTACCAATGACTGATCAAACTGATGATGATCCCTATGAGGTTTGTATTTTCACAGTAACACTTCTCTACTAAGGTTAATCATAATTGAATTGCCTGAATATATCTCTTACAATTCTTTGGATTTTCCATGCAGGATGATGAAAATGATGAAGGGGAGTTTGAGATGTACAGGGTTCAGGGAACACTTAGGGAATGGGTAACTAGAGATGAAGTCCGGCGCTTCATTGCGAAGAAATTCAAGGAATTCTTACTCACATATGTAAATCCCAAAAATGAACATGGGGACTTTGAATATCTTCGACAGATTAATGAGATGGTATCAGGTAAATACGTTTCTGAACTTGTCAAGTCATCGCTGACCTTTTCAAGAATGAATTAAGTTTTATGAGTTCCAACAGAGATCTTTTATTAATTTAGATCTTCTGTTCATCATTCATCTGCAGTTAATAAATGCAGCCTTGAGATTGATTACAAACAATTCATATATGTCCATCCCAATATTGCCATCTGGCTGGCAGATGCACCACAATCCGTTCTTGAAGTGATGGAAGAAGTTACCAACAAAGTTGTCTTTGATCTTCATCCCAACTATAAGCAAATTCATCAGAAAGTCTATGTCAGGATTACCAACTTACCAGTTTATGATCAGATTCGTAATATAAGGTAATATCACTTACTTGCTTACTTTGGCTTGACTACATCTAGTGTAAATAAAACCTCACTTGAAGTTGTCATTCTTTGCAGGCAGATCCATTTGAACACCATGATTCGTATTGGTGGAGTTGTCACCCGGCGATCTGGTGTTTTTCCCCAATTGCAACAAGTGAAATATGATTGTAACAAATGTGGAGCAGTATTGGGTCCTTTTTTCCAGAACTCATACTCAGAAGTCAAGGTTGGTTCTTGCCCAGAGTGTCAGTCAAAAGGACCATTCAGTGTCAATGTTGAGCAGGTAAACATTGTGTTGTATATTTCTTATAGAAAGAGAACTATGAAATTGATAACTTGATTCTCTTTCTAAATCTTTTGCAGACAATATACAGGAACTATCAGAAACTGACACTACAAGAAAGCCCAGGAATTGTGCCAGCTGGTCGGCTTCCTAGATACAAGGAAGTGATACTGTTGAATGATCTAATTGATTGTGCCCGACCAGGAGAAGAGATAGTAAGACTTTTAACTTTTTTTTGGCTTGTTTATGATAATTAATCCTAGTTAAATGAATATTTGGCATGTGCAATACCGTGTGTTTCTCAAACTTGAATGTTTTGGAACTTTTCAATGACCTTGCTTAAGACAGGCAGTGTTTCTTTCTAATGTCAGGAAGTCACAGGAATCTACACTAACAACTTTGACTTGTCCCTGAATACCAAGAATGGGTTTCCTGTCTTTTCTACTGTGATTGAAGCAAATTATGTTACAAAAAAGCAAGACCTCTTTTCAGCTTACAAGCTAACTCAGGAGGACAAAGAAGAAATTGAGAAGCTGGCCAAAGACCCTCGGATTGGAGAACGAGTATGTCCATGTGCCTTGTCAATTTTAAAATCCAGTTGGTCCTTTTGATTTGTAGACTATCTTAGCTATCTCTTTTCCCATGTATTTTTATCCCACAGATATTCAAGTCCATTGCCCCGTCAATTTATGGCCATGAAGACATAAAGACTGCCATAGCTCTTGCAATGTTTGGGGGCCAAGAGAAAAATGTTGAAGGGAAACACAGACTGAGAGGAGACATAAATATTCTCCTGCTAGGTGATCCAGGCACTGCAAAATCCCAGTTCCTCAAGTAAGTATTAATCTAGAATGACCTCATTTTGAATCAATGAGTACTGTAATCACCATACAACCCTATCAGGTATGTCGAGAAGACGGGACAACGAGCTGTCTATACAACTGGCAAAGGAGCTTCTGCTGTTGGGCTTACAGCAGCAGTACACAAGGACCCTGTCACTCGGGAATGGACCCTTGAAGGAGGAGCACTAGTTTTGGCTGATAGAGGAATATGTTTGATTGATGAGTTCGATAAGATGAATGATCAGGATAGGTATGCAAGTCTGATAGCTGCACTTTTAGCTGGTCTTCCCTACATTGCTTGCTTGATTATAACATTCTCATGTTTCTTTCTTTTTTTATTTTTTATTTTTTTTAGAGTGAGTATTCATGAAGCAATGGAACAGCAGAGTATTAGCATATCAAAGGCTGGCATTGTCACATCTCTCCAGGCCCGCTGTTCTGTTATTGCTGCTGCAAATCCTATTGGAGGAAGGTATAGGAGAACTAAATTTTGATGTTTTTAGAAATAGGATGATCATATGATCCTAACTGTAGACATTTCCTTCCAAGTCAATGTTACTATTAGTAGGCTACCAGCTCTATCTTGGAAATCTAGCTTAATCCCTCCATTACAGCTGTGGTTTCAACATCTTTGATGGTCACCAGATCTTGGATTTCTTTACACTTTCTTTATCTATGCATTAGATTTAGGTTTCCATTTGCTTTTGTTGTATTGCCATAAAATTCTCACTTTAGCTGCTACCTCACATTCACAGCATCCAATAGTTGTTCTAATGTGCAAATACAATTTGGTGGAATCAAGCATTCTACTTTCTGGAAGTCATTATTTATCCTCTGAATAGCTTATGCTTTTATATTTGTCTTTTCCTGACATTTCTTCCCTGCTTTAGTTTAGTGACTTTTCTCTTAAATCCTTGTAGATATGATTCCTCGAAGAATTTCACGCAAAATGTGGAATTGACAGATCCAATTATTTCTCGATTTGATGTGCTGTGTGTGGTCAAGGTAATGTCATTCTTTTAGAGCCCTGTCGATCTAGTTTAACTTTTCCTTAATCAACTTTTGAAACTGAAAGGTTACTGATTTTGTGCAGGATGTGGTTGATCCAGTCACTGATGAGATGCTTGCAAAGTTTGTTGTCGATAGTCATTTTAGGTCACAAGCAAAAGGTGCTACTATAGATGAGAAGTCATTTACTGATTCACGGGATGATGCTCGTGCCACTATGGCTGCAACTGATCCCGAGGTTACCCTTGCAGCTTAATTTTTTACCATTTGTTTGAACTTTTATGTTTTATTTTCTTGAATCTGTACAAGTTCCTTTTTCCCCTCAGATAATTCCACAAGAGTTGCTAAAGAAGTACTTAACTTATGCAAAGTTGAATGTATTCCCAAAATTACACGATGCAGACTTGGACAAGCTCACACAGGTTTATGCTGAATTAAGGAGAGAATCTTCGGTGAGATTGCCATTTAGTTGAAGCTTCTTTTTGAAATCATTTGAAGTATGGTAGCTTAAGCTTTTTAGCAATGACACATTGTCTAATGTGTTCCATGTGCATGTACAGCATGGACAAGGAATTCCCATAGCAGTGAGGCACATTGAATCGATGATAAGGATGTCTGAAGCCCATGCAAGGATGCATCTTAGACAACATGTTACTCAAGAAGATGTGGATATGGCAATTCGTGTCCTTCTGGATTCATTTATATCAACCCAGAAATTTGGGGTGCAAAAAGCATTGCAAAAGGTAATTACTATCAGCACTCTACCTCTTTGTAGCTCATGTTAGGCCTACATAAGGCATAATCACATTATATTCATATGCCCCAGTAATAGTTGTCGATATGGACATTTTGAAATGGTTTTGAATTTTGGTGCAGAGCTTCAAAAAGTACATGACATACAAAAAAGATTTCAATGCTATCATTCTTCACCTCCTACGTGGGCTTGTAAAAGATGCATTGCAGTTTGAGGAAATTGTTTCAGGTTCTGCTGCCAACCTAGACCATATTGATGTCAAGGTTGAGGAGCTACAAAGCAAGGTATTTATACTCGAAATTCTCTTTATTTATGTGATATTACTTCCCAACCGTTGCCTAATGAACATCCCATTCTCTAAAATCATTGCAGGCACTTGATTATGGCATGACTGATCTCAAAGCATTTTTCTCAAGCAATGAATTTACTAAAGCAAACTTTGAGTTGTACGAAGATCAGGGTATCATAAGACATCGCCTTCCAGCTCGATGAGTTATGTTATTGTTTCAGATTTAGTCATATGGCAGGTTGATCTAGTTTGTTTTAAATTGTACACAAATGAATGCAGAATTCTGAGACGGTTCTTAACATTTGATCAGTTTTAGCTTCTACAAGGAATTTGTTTTTGCCTTTTGTTGTACTTGTATTACAGATAATTTAAGTTGTTTCAACATTGAAAAGTTACTTTAATATTAACAATTGAGCCAAAAAACACTTGGGTTAACAATTTTGGTAACGCTAAAAATTGTAATTAACCAAAGATCTTTTAGGTACTTGTTTTTATCAAGATAAAGACATGTTCATTTGGATATAAATTTCTCATATTCAATGTGTAACTTACTAGAAATAAATTAAAGGGAGCAAGTCTTGTTCATGGGATAAATTAGAGTCAATTTAGTAAGTGTTCATTTATGTTTCATTTAAATTAGGATCAAAATATCAATCAACTATACCTATCTTCTTTCAAATATACTTGACACTTCAAAAGGCTCACTTTCTCCTAGTTGGAATGTCATGTGACCATGTCATTGAAGTTTTTTTTTTTTAAGAATAGACTAATTTAATTCATCAAACTCATTTAAATGAAATAATGCTCTTATTATTGTAACGACTTGTTTAGTCGTTTTGAGCAGTAGAGTTTATTTCTGGTAATAGCTGTCTGGGTCGACGGATCCCACGACGGACCGTCATGGGCACGACGGACCGTCGAGGGGGTCTCGTTCCAAAACACTTAGACTCGGGAAATTTGGGTACTGAGAACAACTCTCTGAACTTCGTGACGAAAGAGCAGCACGGACCGTCACAGAGTCTTTAATGTAATTGAGTCTCTGAACTCTGTGACGACTCTGCAGGACGGACCGTCGCAGGCACGACGGGCCGTCACGAGCGACGTAACCTCGACTGGGTCGGATTTCTGCTAAAGTTTTTAAGGGGCGTTTTGAACTATTCCTGCTTATGATTATAAAGTTAGTGGTTTAATGTTAATAATTCAATTACTTGGGGGTTAAAGGAGATAACCTTGGAATAAATAGTGGGTTACTTTTACCATCTTTTATACTTAATTATATGGTAATTAGGGTAAAAGAAAAAAGGTTTGAATAAGGAAAAATAGAAAGAACAGAGAGAAGAAGGGAGAACGTACGAGAGAGGAAGAAACGAAGAGGAAAGCAAAGCATTGGAGAAGTAGATTGCTTGATCACGATTCTTCGGTGAAGGTAGGTTATGGTTTATGCTATTCCGTAGTAAACTCTAAATAGCAATTGATATGTATTGGGTAATTTTGTAAAGTCTTCTATATGCTTAATTGTGTGCTTACATGATGTGATTATGTAATTGTGATGAATTAGCATGATGAGGCTGTTGAATCTTAAACCTTAAAACCTCTTTGTTAATGATGATGTCTTGGTATAAAAGAAGGCTTGATGAACCGAAAGAATGAGAGTAGAGGATCGGGTGTCACGAACCGACACGTAGTAGTAGGGGATCGGAGTGTCACGTTCCGACACCAGGCTAGTAGAGGATCGGGTGTCACGAACCGACACGTAGTAGTAGGGGATCGGAGTGTCACGTTCCGACACCAGGATAGTAGGGGATCGGAGTGTCACGTTCCGACACCAGGATAGTAAGATGAATGAATATTGAGGGGATCAGAGTGTCACGTTCCGACACCAGGATAGTAAAGAGAGTGAATCTTGAATTATGCTAATATACTCAGGCTTAAAGAACCTGTTTCCCAAATGAGTATGGTGTGGAGGCTTGAGTCCTCATAGATGTGCTTGGTGTTGTGGCCAATGGTTATGGTACTTGTTGTTGTCACCTGTTAAGTACTATGACTGATTTTATGTTATTATCTGATATATATTGCTTTCTATTTTGAGTTGGCCGATGATACCTACTCAGTACTTGTGCCTTGTATTGACCCCTACTTCTAATTTTCTTTTTTGTTATTTGTGGAGTGCAGCAAGCGTGCCATCGACTTCAACTCGTCCTCAACTCTAGTCAGTCTTCATCACGTCAGATTTTAGGGTGAGCTATTGTTCCTAGCTCGGACTGGATTCTCTCTCATTCATGTCTTGATGTCCTTGAAGTTCGGACATGGACCATCTGTTACTTAATTTAGCTTCCTCGACACTCTTAGATTTAGTAATTTGAGGATAGAATGTTCTTGTGGTGATGACTTCCAGATTTTGGGAATAATAATAAGTATTAAATTTTAGAAGTTATTTATTGGTTATAGTAATGAGTTTTAAGTCTTCCGCATTATTTTCTGTCTATTATGGTTGAAATGTTGGGGTTTAGATTGGTTAGTTCGCTCACATAGGAGGGTAAGTGTGGGTGCCACTCGCGGCTCGTTTTGGATCGTGACAAACTTGGTATCAGAGTATTAGGTTCATTGGTCTCATCACACAAGAACGAGTCTAGTAGAGTCTTAAGGAACGGTAGGGGGACGCCTTTACTTTTCTTTGAGAGGCTATAAGACTTTAGGAAAATTCCATTCTTTCTTTCTTTCGTGTTATTACTTGGATCCAATTGGTATCTAGGTGATACAAATTGGTATCTGACCATCTTCACTCTATTTCGCAGATGGTTAGAACTAGAGCAACAACTGCGCCAACACCAACACCGGCAAGACAAGATGCGTCTGAACCAGCCACTGAGGTTGTAGCTCGAAGAGGAGCAGTGGCAAGAGGCCGTGGTAGGGGTCGCGGGAGGACGTCCTCTAGAGGAAGAGGACAAGCACCTGGCCCAGCTAGTACTAGGGCGGTGACTCCTCCACCGACTGAGGAGGTATTAAGAGAGGGTGAGGAAGGGGAGGATGAACAAGTGCAGAATGAGGGATTACCACCCCAACCTACCCCAGAAATGATTAATCAGGTTCTTGCTTATCCTAGCGGGTTATCTGATCAAGACCAGACACCTCCTGTGTTTTCTGCACCAGCACCTCAGGTTCCGGGAGTACAACATACAGCTGCTGTGGCTCCCCGCATGGATGCCTCATTGGAAATAGGCACGTTTCCTCGGTTGACTACAGGACCTATAATGACAAGCGATCAGCATGAGCTTTTCACTAAGTTCTTGAAGTTGAAACCTCCAGTTTTCAAGGGTGCTGAATCTGAGGATGCCTATGATTTTCTAGTTGATTGTCATGAGCTGCTACATAAGATGGGCATAGTGGAACGATTCGGTATTGAGTTTGTAACCTATCAGTTTCAGGGAAATGCCAAAATGTGGTGGCGATCGTATGTTGAGTGTCAACCAGCACAGGCACCACCCATGACTTGGGCATCATTCTCTAGCTTGTTTATGGAGAAGTATATACCCCGGACTTTGAGGGATAGGAAGAGAGATGAGTTCCTGAGCCTAGAGCAAGGCAGGATGTTGGTTACTGCTTATGAGGCTAAGTTTCGTGCATTATCCAGGTATGCCACCCAGCTTTGCTTCAGTCCACAAGAGCGGATTCGCCGTTTCGTGAAGGGATTGAGGTCAGATTTGCAGATTCCAGCCTTATAGGTAGCTAGTGCAGCAAAATCCTTTCAGGAGGTGGTAGATTTTGTGATAGAAGTGGAGGAAGTGAAGCCAGACGAATTCACCATGGCATTGACACCTAAGAAGTTTCGTAAGGGAGGTGAGTTTGGTGGGTCTTACTCCAGAGGGCAGAGTTCAGGAGGTTACCCAACCCGGCCTATTCAGTCTTCACTACAGGCTGTAGCTGGGGGTCCATCGCAGACCAGTCAACATTTCTCTGTGTTTGGAGGTTATCCCCAGACTCCGTCGTTCTCATAGAGACCTATGCTTGAATCCAGAGAGTGTTATGGATGTGGAGAGACCGACATATTAGGAGGTTTTGTCCAAAACAGAGTTACAGACCCCCAATAGTTAGAGGTAGAGGTGGTCATGGGAGAGGCCGCCATTCTGGAGGACGCGTTGGTCAAGGTAATGGTGGTCAACAAACCAACCGGGGTGGCGGGCATGCCGGAGCGACTGCAGCACAACATGGTAGGGGCAACGGATAGACAGGTGATAGGGCGCATTGTTATGCTTTCCCTGTGAGGTCTGAAGCGGAGACATCTGATGCTGTTATCACAGGTAATCTTTTGGTTTGTGATTGCATGGCTTCTGTATTGTTTGATCCTGGATCCACATTTTCATATGTATCTTCCTCATTTGCTACTAGTTTTGATTTACATTGTGATTTTCTTGACATGCCTATTCGTGTTTCTACTCCGGTGGGTGAGTATGTGATAGTTGAAAATGTGTATAGGTCTTGTCTTGTAACTTTTGTGGGGAGCAATACTCATGTAGACTTGGTTATTTTAGAAATGGTTGATTTCGATGTAATTCTGGGTATGACTTGGCTTTCTCCAAATTTTGCAATCTTAGATTGTAATGCTAAAACTGTAACGTTGGCCAAGCCTGGGACAGATCCGTTAGTGTGGGAGGGTGACTACACTTCCACTCCAGTTCGTATCATCTCCTTTCTTCGTGCTAAGAGAATGGTTAATAAAGGGTGTTTAGCTTTCTTGGCACACCTCAGGGATGATACTACCCAAGTACCTTCAATTGAGTCGGTTTCGATAGTCCGTGAGTTTCTGGATGTGTTTCCTGCAGACCTTCCTGGTATGCCACCGGATAGGGATATTGACTTTTGCATTGATCTGGAGCCGGGTACTCGCCCCATTTCCATACCCCCTTATAGAATGGCTCCCGCTGAGTTAAGGGAGTTAAAGGCCCAACTTCAAGAATTGCTAAGCAAAGTCTTTATTAGACCAAGTGCATCCCCTTGGGGTGCTCCTGTTTTATTTGTGAAGAAGAAGGATGGAAGTTTTCGGATGTGCATAGACTACAGGCAACTGAACAAGGTAACTGTTAAGAACAAGTATCCTCTTCCTCGCATCGATGATTTGTTCGATCAGTTACAAGGTGCTTGTACCTTCTCAAAAATTGATTTGAGATCTGGTTATCATCAATTGAAAATACAGGCAACGGATGTGCCAAAGACTACTTTTCGGACCAGGTATGGACATTATGAGTTCTTAGTAATGTCTTTTGGGCTTACGAATGTCCCTACTGCTTTCATGAGTTTGATGAATGGGATTTTTAAGCCATATCTGGATCTCTTTGTCATCGTATTCATTGACGATATACTGGTATACTCAAAGAGCAAGAAAGAACATGAGGAACACTTGAGAATTGTATTGGAAATGTTGAGGGAGAAAAAGCTTTATGCCAAATTCTCCAAGTGTGAGTTTTGGCTAGATTCAGTGTCCTTCTTGGGGCATGTGGTTTCTAAGGATGGAGTGATGGTGGATCCTTCTAAGATTGAAGCAGTGAAGAGTTGGGTAAGACCTACCAATGTTACAGAGGTAAGAAGCTTCGTTGGTTTAGCTAGCTACTACCGTCGATTTGTCAAGGGGTTTTCTTCTGTTGCTTCCCAATTGACAAACTTGACTAAGCAGAGTGTTCCATTTGTATGGTCGGACGAGTGTGAAGAAAGCTTTTAGAAGCTCAAAACTTTGTTGACTACTGCACCAATTCTCACCCTGCCAGTGGAAGGTAAGAATTTCATTGTTTATTGTGATGCATCCTATTCTGGTTTGAGTGCAGTGCTAATGCAAGAGAAGAATGTAATTGCTTATGCTTCGAGGCAATTAAAGGTGCATGAATGTAATTATCCGACCCACAATTTGGAGTTGGCTGCGGTAGTGTTTGCATTAAAGCGATGGAGACATTATCTATATGGGGTTAAGTGTGAAGTCTATACGGATCATCGTAGTCTACAGTATGTCTTTACCCAGAGAGATTTGAATCTGAGACAGAGGAGATGGATGGAACTACTGAAGGACTACGATATCACTATTTTGTATCACCCAGGAAAAGCTAACGTTGTGGCAGATGCGTTAAGTAGAAAAGCAGGGAGCATGGGAAGCCTAGCCCACTTACAGGTTTCCAGACGCCCATTGGCTAAAGAGGTTCAGACTCTGGCTAATGACTTTATGAGGCTAGAAGTAAATGAGAATGGAGGATTTTTGGCCTGTGTGGAGGCAAGATCTTCCTTTCTTGACAAGATTAAGGAAAAGCAGTTTGCTGATGAGAAACTGATCCGGATTCGAGATAAGGTATTGCGAGGAGAGGCTAAAGAAGCAAAAATCGATGAGGAAGGTGTTTTGAGAATTAAGGGAAGGGTATGTGTACCCCGCGTCGATGATTTGATTCACACTATTCTTACAGAGGCTCATAGTTCAAGGTATTCTATACATCCCGGTACAACCAAGATGTATCGTGACCTAAAGCAACATTTTTGGTGGAGTAGAATGAAGCGGGACATTGTTGATTTTGTTGCTCAATGCCCGAATTGTCAGCAGGTAAAGTATGAACACCAGAGGCCTGGAGGGACACTTCAGAGAATGCTCATTCCTGAATGGAAGTGGGAGAGAATTGCAATGGACTTCGTGGTTGGTCTTCCAAAGACAATGGGTAAGTATGACTCCATTTGGGTAATTGTTGATAGGTTAACTAAGTCTGCTCACTTCATTCCGGTTAAGGTGACTTACAATGCAGAGAAGTTAGCCAGGCTCTATATCTCAGAAGTCGTTCGGTTGCATGGAGTTCCACTTTCCATCATATCAGATAGAGGTACACAATTTACTTCTAAGTTTTGGAAAACATTGCATGCTGAATTAGGTACTAGGTTGGATCTTAGTACTGCATTCCACCCTCAGACCGATGGTCAGTCTGAGCGAACGATTCAGGTTTTGGAGGATATGCTTCGTGATGTGTGATAGAGTTTGGTGGTCATTGGGATAACTTCTTACCCTTAGCAGAGTTCTCATACAACAATAACTATCACTCAAGTATTGATATGGCCCCATTTGAGGCACTGTACGGGAGAAGATGTAGGTCTCCCATTGGGTGGTTTGATGCATTTGAGGTTAGACCTTGGGGTACTGACCTTCTGAGGGAATCGTTAGATAAAGTGAAATGCATTCAAGAAAAGCTTTTAGCGGCTCAAAGTAGAAATAAGGAATATGCATATCGAAAGGTTAGAGACTTGGAGTTTATGGAGGGTGAGCAAGTTTTGCTGAAGGTTTCGCCCATGAAAAGGGTGATGCGGTTTGGTAAGCAAGGTAAGCTTAGTCCGAGGTATATTGGTCAATTTGAAGTTCTGAAGCGCGTGGGGGAGGTAGCTTATGAATTAGCCTTGCCCCCAGAGCTGTCAGAAGTGCACCCGGTATTTCATGTGTCTATGTTGAAAAGATACCATGGGGATGGAAACTACATCATTCGTTGGGATTCAGTTCTTCTTGATGAAAATTTGTCTTATGAGGAGGAGCTTATTGCCATTTTAGATAGAGAAATCTGCAAGTTGAGATCAAGGGAGATTGCATCGATTAAGGTTCAATGGAAGAATCGGCCTGTTGAAGAGTCTACTTGGGAGAAGGAGGCTGATATGCAAGAAAGATATCCACACCTGTTCACAGATTCAGGTACTCTTTCTCGCCCTTGTTTTTCTTCTTGTGATCGTTCGAGGACGAACGATGGGTAAATTGGTATCTATTGTAACGACCTGTTTAGTCGTTTTGAGCAGTAGAGTTTATTTCTGGTAATAGCTGTCTGGGTCGACGGATCTGCACGACGGACCGTCGAGGGGGTCTCGTTCCAAAACACTTAGACTCGGGAAATTTGGGTACTGAGAACAACTCTCTGAACTTCGTGACGGAAGAGCAGCACGGACCGTCGTTGGTACGACGGACCGTCACAGAGTCTTTAATGTAATTGAGTCTCTGAACTCTGTGATGACTCTGCAGGACGGACCGTCGCAGGCACGACGGACCGTCACGAGCGACGTAACCTCGACTGGGTCGGATTTCTGCTAAAGTTTTTAAGGGGCGTTTTGGACTATTCCTGCTTATGATTATAAAGTTAGTGGTTTAATGTTAATAATTCAATTACTTGGGGGTTAAAGGAGATAACCTTGGAATAAATAGTGGGTTACTTTTACCATCTTTTATACTTAATTATATGGTAATTAGGGTAAAAGAAAAAGAGTTTGAATAAGGAAAAATAGAAAGAACAGAGAGAAGAGGGGAGAACGAACGAGAGAGGAAGAAACGAAGAGGAAAGCAAAGCATTGGAGAAGTAGATTGCTTGATCACGATTCTTCGGTGAAGGTAGGTTATGGTTTATGCTATTCCGTAGTAAACTCTAAATAGCAATTGATATGTATTGGGTAATTTTGTAAAGTCTTCTATATGCTTAATTGTATGGTTGCATGATGTGATTATGTAATTGTGATGAATTAGCATGATGAGACTGTTGAATCTTAAACCTTAAAATCTTTTTGTTAATGATGATGCCTTGGTATAAAAGAAGGCTTGATGAACCGAAAGAATGAGAGTAGAGGATCGGGTGTCACGAACCGACACGTAGTAGTAGGGGATCGGAGTGTCACGTTCCGACACCAGGCTAGTAGAGGATCGGGTGTCACGAACCGACACGTAGTAGTAGGGGATCGGAGTGTCACGTTCCGACACCAGGCTAGTAGAGGATCGGGTGTCACGAACCGACACGTAGTAGTAGGGGATCGGAGTGTCACGTTCCGACACCAGGATAGTAGAGGATCGGAGTGTCACGTTCCGACACCACGATAGTAAGATGAATGAATATTGAGGGGGTCGGAGTGTCACGTTCCGACACCAGGATAGTAAAGAGAGTGAATCTTGAATTATGCTAATATACTCAGGCTTAAAGAACCTGTTTCCCAAATGAGTATGGTGTGGAGGCTTGAGTCCTCATAGATGTGCTTGGTGTTGTGGCCAATGGTTATGGTACTTGTTGTTGTCACTTGTTAAGTACTATGGCTGATTTTATGTTATTATCTGATATATATTGCTTTCTATTTTGAGTTGGCCGATGATACCTACTCAGTACTTGTGCCTTGTATTGACCCCTACTTGTAATTTTTTTTTTGTTATTTGTGGAGTGCAGCAAGGGTGCCATCGACTTCAACTCGTCCTCAACTCTAGTCAGTCTTCATCACATCAGATTTCAGGGTGAGCTATTGTTCCTAGCTCGGACTGGATTCTCTCTCATTCATGTCTTGATGTCCTTGAAGTTCGGACATGGACCATCTGTTACTTAATTTAGCTTCCTAGACACTCTTAGATTTAGTAATTTGAGGATAGAATGTTCTTATGGTGATGACTTCCAGATTTTGGGAATAATAATAAGTATTAAATTTTAGAAGTTATTTATTGGTTATAGTAATGAGTTTTAAGTCTTCCGCATTATTTTCTGTCTATTATGGTTGAAATGTTGGGGTTTAGATTGGTTGGTTTGCTCACATAGGAGCGTAAGTGTGGGTGCCACTCGCGGCTCGTTTTGGGTCGTGACAATTATTTTCTAAAAAGAATATATTCGTTTGTTAAAAAGAAATTTTCATGCTTAAAAATCTTTTATTATAATTTTTTTTTATGCTATTAAGAATAGTTTTTCAAACTTACTATAATGTCATAAATTTTGAATACTTGTAAAAATATATATTCAAAAAGTATTGATATACAAATTACTCATTAATGTCAACTTATATCAATTGATCATATGTTATATAATGGATCACTAATACTAAAGGTCAATTAACTATTAAAAATAATTAATTGGGTACTTTGAAATCCATATTTACAATATCTTTTAATGAAAAGAAAATAGAAAGTGAATAATATTCATATTAGAAAATAAAATTTTGATCTTTATGAGAATATATATTAGTGTTTTATTGTATGATAAGTTAAAATATAATATAACATAGCAAGAATAAAAAATAAAAAAATAAATACTCCCTCCCTTTAAAAAAGAATGACCCCATTTTCTTTTTAGTCTGTTTCAAAAAGAATGACTCCTTTCCTTTTTTGGCAGCACTTTAACTTTAACTTTTTACGTGACATGTTTAAGACCACAACATTAAAGGGTATTTTAGTACATTTGACATAACTTTAAATTAGAACCACAAAATTAAAAACTTTTTTTTTTAAACTCCGTTCCAAGTCAAACTAGGCTTATCTTTTTGAAATGGAGAGAGTAATAACTTTCTCTTTCTTACAAACTGTATGTCAATCTTACAAATTTATTTGAATGCTTTCATAAAAGAATTGCTGAAAAGTTTTAAATAATTTACTTAAGGGATTTTAAAAATTACCAAGTAATAATTGCACACAGAGTTGTTTTCATTGAATTTTGTTTGGTAAAAGAATATAAAGAAATTGTTTTTTTTATTTTTTTATACTATTCGTAAATTCTCATGTAATTTTTATATTTGTCTTATATAGACATAAGTTTGACGAATTAATTTAAAAAATGATGATTTAATAACATGACATATCAACTAGAATAAAAGGAGATTTTTGAGATAAGTATTTATTTTATTTTGACAAAAAACAACGATAATATTATTCACTTTCTAATATATTTTTTCAAGAAAAAAATATTGTAAGCATGGAATTCAAAATACACAATTAATTTTATTGTAATAGTTTTTTGACATTTAATATTATTGATTCATTGTAAAATTATGAGCAATTGATGTAAGTTAGAATTCATAAGTGTTATGTAAATTGATAATTTTTTTTGACGTATATGTTTAGAAGTATTCAAAATTGATAATATTACAATATACTTCAAAAAACTTATTCTTCATAACATAACAAAAATAAATTTTTTAATTATAATAAAGATTCTTAAGTATGAAATATTCTTAATAAATTAATATATATATATATATATAAAATAATATGATAATTATTTTAGTTATATAGATTTAATGAATTAAATTAATCTTTTATTAAAAAGACTTTAATGACATATCATGTCAACTAGGAGAGAATGGAGCTTTTGAAGTGTCAAGTATAAGGAAGATGATAATAATTGAGTGATATTTTAATTTTAAATAAAATATAAATAATATTTCATAATAATTGCTTAATTTAGGTGACCATTTAGTGAATTAGCTAGGATAAATTATGTGACAGACCTATCAATAATAGTAGACAAAGAATAAAAAAGAGTTTTCAATTGTGAGGTGTAATTGGTATAGTACCCCTTTTAGCAGTAGGGAGTAAAATTGCAAATTCATATTAAAAAAATTGTATTCGATTCTTAATTGTTTGTCTATTTTTTCTTTTTTAATTGCCTTTAATTACTTGTATATTTTGACAAATAAAAAGACAATTTTTTTTTTACTTCTTATGCCTTCAATTAATAATTTTTAAAAAGATAAAACTTCTTCAAACTCTTCATCTTTAATACTCTCTTTGTTCCTAATTATTTTATCTACTTTTTATTTTATAGTTGTCCTTAATTACTTGATCATTTTGATAAATCAAGAAAGGACAATTTTTTTTATCTATTATATCCTCAATTAATTAATTTGAAAAAGGTAGAAATTTTTTGAAAATCTTAAGTTTTTAATTCATCCACTTCATAATTAATAATGATAACATGATAAACTGAGCATCTCAATAATTGTTTTTTTAATATGCATGTCAATTTAAAAGTAGACAAGTAACTAGGGACATAAAATAAAATGATAAACTTACTATATCAATTAGTTAATTTGAAAAAGGTAAAACTTTTTTAAAAATCTTAAATTCCTAATTCATTCACTTTATGATTAATAAGAATAAAATGAATAAACTCAATATGTTAATAATTATTTTCTTAATAAATATATCAATTCAAAAATACATTGCAAAATGGTCATAGATTTTAATTATTCTTTATATTTCGCATTGGTGAATTAAGACGGAAATACTATCCTAGGGCATCATTTATACCTAAATTAATTAATATATTGAAAAAATAAGGAGAAAAGGACAAAAACAAGTTATTTTTACCCCTCACTTTCGTGAGTGTGGCAACGTCATTAATGACGGAAGACGTCCCTAAGTATCACAAATTATTTATATTATTAGATAGTTTAACTCGAATTAAAATTGAATAATTTAAATAAAATTAAATAATCTAAATTGATTTAAAGTTTTTTATTTAAGAAGGGATATATTTATTAATTATTGACTATAAGATTATAAGTAATTTATTTTTAATTACAAAATTAAAGTTAATCAACAAAACAAAATTAAAGGGTAATTTTGACATTTTACCCAGAAAATAATAATAAAAAAAATTGGGAAACTTCTCATATAGAGTAAGTAGTAGCAAAAGGGGGATTGTTTTGTGAAAGAGAGAAGAGAAAGCTGAAATTATGGGTATGAAGAGATGGGTAACGATAGGTGTAGTAGTAGCGATAATGGCATCAATGAAAGGATTAAGCAGCCAATTGGGTTTCGAAAAAGAGATAGCAATTCAATGGTTAAAGCTAATGTCCGATCGATTAGGAAATTGGGCGATCCCTGCTTATGTTGCTCTTCATACAATTACACTTGCTCTTTGTCTTCCTTATGCCGTCTTCTTTGAAGCTGGTGCTTCTCTACTTTTTGGCTTCTTACCTGCTGTCTTGTGCGTCTTTTCTGCTAAAATTCTTGGCGCTTCGCTCTCTTTCTCCATCGGCAGGTAAATTCTTCTTCCTTTTTCTTCAAATTTCCAACAAATCAATATATCATGCGGGGCTTACATAATCTTTTATCTTTTTCTTCTACTTTGGCTTCACTGTTTCTTTCTTCAAATTTCGGAGTTAATTAGTTACTTATTTCTATAGGATTGTCATTTTTTAGTTTGCCTCAGCTGACTTCACTGTTATTTTTTCAAAATATTATCTGGGTATTGGAGTAATTTAGTTATACTTGAAATGTTGACTTCACTGTCAACATTTCATATTATTGAGGAAAAGGGGATTGTGAGGAAATGGGTGACAATGCAGTGGTGGTAGCGATAATTGCTGCGATGAATGGATTAAGCAGCCAATTAGATTTCGAAAAAGAGGCAGCAATTGAATAGTTGAAGAAAATGTTGAATCAATTGGGAAAATATATGTGGGGTTTAGATAATCCTTAATTTGCCTTAAAAAGATTGTATTTTTTTTTTCAATTTGGGAATGAAGGGACTCGAATGAGCAGATTAGTTATACTTGTAGGAATTATTTATGTGGGGTTTAGATGATCTTCAATATTGTAATTTTTTAGTTTGGGAATGAAAGATCAGCTCAGTTCACTGTCAACATTTCATATTATTGAGGAAAAGGGGATTGTGAGGAAATGGGTGACAATGCAGTGGTGGTAGCGATAATTGCTGCGATGAATGGATTAAGCAGCCAATTAGGTTTCGAAAAAGAGGCAGCAATTGAATAGTTGAAGAAAATGTTGAATCAATTGGGAAATATATGTGGGGTTTAGATAATCCTTAATTTGCCTTAAAAAGATTGTATTTTTTTTTTCAATTTGGGAATGAAGGGACTCGAATGAGCAGAAGGGATATAGAGGATTAATATAAGGATTTGGGGTTAATTTGCTTTGAAAAAAAGATTGTTTATTTTTAGTTTGGGAATGAAAGGGTCAAATAGAGCAGAAGTGATATAGAGGATTTATACAAGGAACTTGGGATTAATTTGCCTAAAAAGATTGTATTTTTTCTAGTTTGGGAATGATAGGGAATCGAACAGAGCAGAAGGGATATAGAGGATTAACATAAGGAATTTGGAGTCAATTTGCCTTGAAAAAGATTTACTTTTTAGTTTGGAAATGAAAGGGCTCGAATAGAGTAGAAGGGATTTGAGGAGTGATATAAGGAAATTGGGGTTAATTTGCCCTAGAAAAGAGACATTTATTTTGGTTTGCTTATGAAACGGATTCGAATAGAACATAATGGGTATTGAAGATTTAATGTAGCGAAATTGGGATTCAAGTGTAGTTGTTTAATTGATTTAACAATAGATACTTGAGAATTTGTTTGCTGAATTCACAGATTATCTGGGGTTTCCGAATTTTATTTGACAGTTGAATTGTACATCTTGTCTCCTAGAAATTGTAGATGATTCGTGATTAGCGGTGATTGTTTGATCTAGAGACTAGATACTTATTACTCATGAACTTGTTGTTTCAAATTATCAAGCCTACCTAGGTTTCCGAATTTCATTTGACGGCCAAATTGTATGTTTTGTCTACAAGAAACTATATCATCTATTTTTCTCGTGAGTCCAAATGAGGAGATTGCGAAACATACCCCTTTATTTCTTTGAAAGGTAAGTTTATTACAGAGTAATCTTACTTTTGTTTTGTTTCCATTGACCGGAATAGTATGTTTTGTCTTGGCATATTGAAAATTGAAACAAGTTACAAGGTTTCCTCTCTTTAAGCTTTGCAGTTCAATTAGGGCTAATAACATTTCCTAATAAAAGCTTCCAACACTAGATTAGTGCTTGTCTTTCTATTTGTTAAATAATACCAATAAAAATAATAGTAATAATAAGGCTTATCCCATCGGTGGCCCCCCCTAAAGTTGACACCAAATTTCACTTGGACACCTCAATTGGAGGATGTTCATTTTAAACACTTTAAGTAGGGTCCTATTATGTTAATTTGACACTTTTTGATGAGTTGACATATTATGTGTGTTGCACTAGCTTTGAGCGCGTCAAAGGCTTAATTTTAGTGATTTATTTTTAAAAAAATTCTTCTTTTTCTCTCCTTTCCAAACTTCCTCCACTATCGACCACCACCTTGCCACCACGTTGCCACCATTGTATATTAACTTTCTCTTCTCTTGTCATTGTATATATCAACAAAAATAACTTAACAAAGGACCAAAATATGTCTACAACATATATCTTCTTCGTGATATCAATTTTCTCCACCTAATTTTTCCATAGTTCCATTGTCGGAAAGTTCACTGAATCCTTCAAATGCTTGTTGGTCTATTTTCACCTTTCTCTATTTAAGTAATTCTTTTCCAAGTTTCAATTTTTGAAACACTTCTACTTCTCAAAGCTTTTAACTTTTCTATTTCGATAAACCCATTTCAAGTAAATTCATAAATAGATCTGATTTCATCATGGAATCAATTCTTTTGGGTACTTTGAAACTTTCAAAAGGAGCAGTTCCAATGGTGGAGGTGATTGGAGAAAAAAACGATGAATTTGAACAGGGATGGCAATGGGGTGGGGCTGGTTTTGTCTTATGCGGGGTAGGGCGGGGTGGTCTTTATGTGAGTGCGGGGTGGAGCGGGGCTGGTTGATTTTTTTCAAAAGAAATTAAGTGCGGATGCATGGCGGGTTAACTAACATTAGATATGAAATTATGAATATTTACCTATGAAATCAGTAGATAACTTGAGTGTAGAAGCATAGCGAAAATTTATTTACTTTTCCTTTAAATGTTTGTCATTTTCCCTTTTTTTTCCTTTTATTGGTATCTCAAATGTCCATTTTCCTTTAATTTTAGAAGTTCAAATATGTGTTGTTTATCGTGTAAATCTTCAGAAAGGAAATGGCAGAATATTGAATTTTTTTTAGGATCCTATACAGTATATAATTATCAACATTTGCTGGATTTTCAAGGAAGCTAAATCTTTCTGTTTTGGGGGATATTGAATGCTTATGTTGGATAGTGTTTGCCTCCGCTGAAGCAATTTCTTTTACCAAAATTCTGAAGTGAGGGGAATATTGATACTAAATGAATATTGCCTATCGGAAAAAATAAAAAAATGTGAGTTTTATATTTAATATCAAATTCAGCTTTTAAAGATTAAAAAAAATCATGTGGGGTGGGTCTATGCAACGCGGAGCGGTTGCGGTGTGGAGCAGGGCGGGTTAAACTCTTCACGTGTTTGCCCCTTAACCGCCCCGCCCCTGCCCCATTGCCATTCCTAAATTTGAAGGATCGAAGAGATGGTGGTAATATGATAGTTGGATTAAAGGTATTTGCTTATGACGCAAATTGATTATAATAGGTAGATTTGAAGAAAGAGATGGTAAGAATGATAATCTTCAAATTTGAAGGTCATAGTGGTTAGAGGAGGAGGAGATGTGGAAATGGTGAAGGAATGAAATGACGGAGGAGAAAAGAAAGGTGGTTTTTTTTTCCTTCTATATTGAAAGGTAAGTTCTAAAGTAACTAAGTAAATAGTTTTAAAATAGGTTTTGATTCATAATATATTTCTTTAATAATTATTTTCTATTTATACCCCACATGTCTTTATTTAATTCGCTACTTTGACACGATATCGCTGTGTGTAATACACACATCTTATATATTTGGCTGGTTGTAAAAAAAGTGACAATATGACACATCGTCCTCCTACTTAAGGTGTTTAAAATGAATAAAGCCTACTTGAGGTGTCCAAGTGAAAATTGATGTCAATTTTAGGTGGCTACCGATGGGTTCAACCTAATAATAATAATCTCAGAAGAAGCTTGTAGAAGCTAGGTTTGTGAGAATTGTACCATGTCAAGTAATCTCTTTTTCTTGACCTATACAAAGAAAAGAATATGTTTTTCTTGTTCTTTTATTTATACGCCAGTATCATAGACAACAACAACTATGCCTCAGTTCCCCCCAAAAAGTAGCATAGACAAATATAGGAATTAGTGCTGCTACAGAGAAAGATGTAAGAATGATCACCTTCTTAGCTACATTAGGAGATACAGACAAATGTCAATCCATATCTGATGAGGAGTGTAGCTTATAGTACTATCTGAGATGATTTGCAGCTGACAATGCCATGCAGCCGAGATCAAGGTTTCATTCTTTTCAGATATTGAAACTGCACTTACTTTCTATAAAGACCATAATCGTTCAGATTTTGGTTACAGCATAGTGAATCCTTGCGGCTGCTGCTAATTCTGTTGGACAGCAAAAGGCATAGTTTTTTTGTTATTTTTTTTTAAAAAATTAGTAATGTTGTAGACAGCAAAAGGCATACATTTCTGTATTCCTGCTTTATGACAGTTGTTTTTTAGAATTCTTTCCCTTATCTTATATCCCTGAAGTAATACCTCAGTTTTCAAAACTCGTAGTTGAAGGGGTTAAATGTGGATTGAACCCATATCTGAAGCAATATTATAATGGAAGTACCTAGAAGGGAGAAAAAAGGGTTAATTATAGGAAAGGTTACCTTGTAGACAAATCATTGTTGTTTCACTCTAAGAGATCTTTTATCTTCCCCAAATCTGACATCCTAATATCTGATAAATGTGAAGATGGTATAATATAAATTTGTTTACAAATAGTTGATTAAGCGTGCTAAATTGGACCATGAAATAAAAAAGTGAAGTAGGTAAAGATGTTGTGGAATGCATATGTAATATATTAATTCGGTTGACTGTTCGAGGATGCATAAATGAGACAAAGAAAGTAAAAGTGGGGATATGATCAGCTTATAAACAAGTTAATTTGCAAATAGCTGCAGTCAAAAGCATTGTGTTTTGAACTGTGCACCATTGACCCTCGGAGGTTTCTCCGTTATCAAAAAAAAAGAGAACTTAATTTTTCACAGATGAACAACCTAATTTGGAGGAATTGGATATGGTATTGGCTTGAGAAAAGGTTATTGATGATTTGGCTATTTTCTTTCCATTAATTGAATGGACAAGGAAATTATATTCTAGTCGTTGGATTTCAGAATAACAGGTGACGAGATAGTCATCTGTTCCCCTTCCCCTCTTTTAAGCTCGTCTTTCTGCTTAAGCGAAATAAGCGTATAGTATCCGAGGAGGTGTACATTTAAACTGTTCACCTGAGCACACTCTGCTTTGGTTTGTGAAGTTATAATTTGTTAAATGTTGTCGATATTTCTCCCTCTTAGGATCCTGACATTTCAATTCTAATATTGTACTTCCCCAGGTTTGTGTTTCGCAGTTCCAGCTCTGCTGTTGAGTGGGTGCAAAACAACAAATACTTTCATGTGCTTTCAAAGGGTGTTGAACGAGATGGATGGAAATTTGTACTCCTTGCCCGTTTCTCACCTATACCGTCTTATGTCATCAACTACGCCTTAGCAGCCACCAATGTTAGGTTCTTCCTGGATTTCCTACTTCCAACAGCAATTGGCTGCCTGCCAATGATCCTACAGAACACATCTATTGGCAGTCTAGCCGGTGCTGCTGTATCATCCGGCTCTGGATCTAATACATCCAATTTATGGTCATACATCTTTCCTCTACTTGGTATCTTAGCAAGTATCCTCATTTCTTTGCGGGTGAAAAAGTATTCCAAGGATATCTCAGTCGCTGAGACAGTTCCTACAGATGATAACGACAACAATAGATTGACTGGAAGGGTAAAAGGAAAAGACTCAAAGAAACAGTAATATACTATATATAGGTTTTTCATTCCTTCTTTCCCTCTTTAATATCCCCCTGATGGTGGTCGAAAGGTAGGGATTTATCGAGCCATGGCTGACATAACCCGTGGTCCCGTTGCAAAGGAAGAAAATGAATTGCGATGAGAACATGGTGGTTTTTCCAAAAGAAGTTGATAATTTATTTTATCTCTTCCTACATTATGGTTAAGAAATTTGATGTTTGTGTAGACAAAATCAATTCTTGAAATCAAAGAGATACTGTGACCGTCATTATAGAGATTTAAGCTTGATGGATAAATGGTTTATATTCTCCTTCACTATGCATTTTGTTTTAGCTCGAATGTTTTATTCATGTAGTTTTGTTGCTTTTGTTATCGGTTATCATCTGTTGTTTAATATGTTTAGGTGATTGCACTATTTTGCAATTGTTAATGTTCCTTGCTTGAATGCTTCCGATGTTCTCTTCACTATCGTTTTCCCTTTTCATTTCCATTGAGAGTCTTCTGGAAATGACTTTTGTAGCTCCATGAGATTTGGGGTAATATTTGCGTACGTTCTATCCTCTTTGGACTCAGTTTGTGGAATTTCATTGAGTATGTTATTGTTGTTAGGTCTGTGTTTCCGGGAGGAATTGGATCTCGGAATACCACCTAAATAACTACGGCCGGAGAGTCAAATAGGTTGGGAATAAAGAGTCCGAGAAAACAGTTTGAATGATTTTTTGAAATGGTGCATCATATTATTTTCTTTTTTATGTCAGTTGAATAATCAAGGTGGAGTCTCGTAGATATATCTAATAAGATTCTCAAATATCTGGAGTTTATTTTTGTATATAATATATGGATGATACGATCCACAACCAAATCCTATGAATGAAGACATGGTTGAATTCTATTGAATTTCATAGACGGTATAACTTTGACTTAGTCAATTTCTTTCTACCACATCGTTTTAAATGAAGTTTTACCGTATGACCCTTATTATAGGTACTATTGCATGTGGCTAACTCAATAATGAAAGTTAATAGTATAGAAATATGCTTGACCTTTTGTCGCGATAATAAAAGGTTTTTAGGATGTACTTGTGTATAGCGAATCTTAGTTTACCGAACTGATATTTTTCTTCCGTGTGGGACTTCCTTTTTGATTAATTTCTGGCAACACATAAATTATGTTTGCATATAGTTAAGACAACTTCAAGAAATTAATTAGCACTCTGGAATTATGAACCTTCTAATTGCAGAAAAGATAATGATGGAGTATTGGTTAATTGATGCCATTTTAATGCTTAATTAATTTGTTGAAGCAAATGTCACACTAGCACATGAAGATGTCAGTGCTTAGTTAACCATAAATTTCTTTAGACACCATAAATTGAAGGGTAATTATGCTGTATCACTATTTAAATATATTTTCTTCGTCTCTATTTTAGAATTGACACATATATTAAGATAGCGATAATACTTATAATTTTACCTTTTTCACTTATGATTTCAAAAAAGATACATTAAAACTAAGAAAATTTTCAAGAAATTCAAATGAGGGTATAATAAGAAATTTTTTTATCCTTCATTAATTTGTCAAAATAGACAAATAAATAGGGACAACTAAAAAGGAAATATAGACAAGTAAATAGGGACGGAGAAAGTAATAAATTGAATGTCTTGAAAAATGTAATAGATTAATGATAAGAATATATTAGAAAAAATGAAAAAATTATTCATTAATTTTATAAAAAAAAACAAATATTATTGAATATTTCAAATTACTATAGTAGAAAAATCAATTATTATTGAACCGGGGAAATATCTCATTAATTACTTTCTTGTTATTTTAATTAGGCTTATATTGATGGACTAAAACACTTATTTTCGTGTTAAGATAATAATGTCACTTTATTTTATGTTAATCATGTGACCGTTGCGAAAAACAACTAGTCAATTACAAGTTAGGTTAGCTTCTGGACAACCTAGTCAGTCTAATTATTATTTCCTTCATTCCATATTAACTTAAATAAATGAGTTTTTTTTTAAAAAAAAATCAACATAAGTTTTTTATTTTTAATATTATTTTTAAAATATTTTTTTAATTTTATTCTTTAAATTAGTATTGGAATTAGTTATTATAATTAATATTTAGTTATTTTTTTATAATAATTAATAAGGATAAAATAGAAAATTATATTTAATCTTTGTCCTAACCTAATTTTCTTTAAGGGTGTGAAACAATTCAAAACTTAAGTTAATATGAAATGAAGGGAATATTGTATAAGATTTGCCTTTTTAAGTCTCGGTTGTATTCAAAGTATCAATTTTATCTATTATGCCTTGTGTGACGTCCGAGTCAATTTTTTTGTTACTTTAGATAATTGATTAAAGATATTTAAAAATTCTTCTTTTTTATAACAACTTTAATAATAGAATTTCGCCTAAATTTTAGTCTCATGTGCTCTACATTATCGTTGCTTCAAATATATTATCTTGATTTTATTCAATTTGAACTGACCTTTAAACTCTAGAATTTATTTACAAACTTTATCTACGTCATTAATCAACATTAAATGTGATTTACAAATGAAATATATTATGACACCTCATCGTGGATTCATCGCATCAAGATATATATAAATATTTGTGTTCATGTGATGTGTGTTGTTGGTATAGTTAGTTGGCTAATGATATTTGCATCCAATGGAAAACTATATTTTTATGGATATTCCCAAAATAATTATGAAGTGAGAGAAAGCTCTATGATTATTATGCACTTAATTAAATGTGATTATTATTAATTATAATTCTATGTATAATATATAGTTGCTTGATCATGTGCCTTGGTTACAACTATTGCCAGACTTGGCACATGTCATGTGCTATAATACTAATAATTATTCATTTGAAAATTTTCAAAAAAGACAAATTATTTTTATCGTATAAATTCGTAAATTTAAAATTTTAATTTATCTATTTTAAAATTAATTGGAATAAAATAATAAATTTACTATGTTAAACAATTATTTTTTAATAAATATGTCAATTCAAAAGTGGACAAATAATTAGGAACAAAGGAGCACCTTTTAGTGATAGTAATTAGGACGAAAAGCAAGAATTTATACGTATAAAATACTACTCTCTCTATCCCTTCTTACTTGTCCATTTTTTCTTTTTTAGTTGTTCCTAATTATTTCTTCATTTTGACAAATCAAGAAAGGATAATTTTTTTTTATCTATATACCTTAATTAATTATTTTGAAAAAATGTGGAACTTTTGAAATTCTTAAGTTATTAATTCATCTACTTCATAATTAATAGGTGTAAAATAGTAAACTCACTATATCAATAATTATTTTCTTAAGAGGTGTGACAATTTAAAAGTGGACAAGTAATTAGGAGCAATTTCAGTATTTAACCTAAAACTTAATAACTCAAAATTTTCCCAAATTACAGAAATCACATACTCCTCCTGTCCGATATTGCTTGTCATTGTTTCTATTTTTAGAGTCAAACTATAAAAACTTTGACGAACATTTTAATTTTTATTCTTTCATCATATTAATATGAAAAAAATTGCAATTTATAGTACTTTTCATATAATTTTAGAATATCTAATTATTTTTGTTTAGAATATCGAATTAATGTGATCTAATTTAACTTTGAAAATTAATCAAATTGACTTTCAAAAAATGTAATATGATAAACAATTTCGGATCGGGGGAGTATGATTTAAATTGTGTAATAACATGTGCACGTGCGTGCAATGCTAGTCATTGACCATTAGAGACTTTCGAGATATAATTAATTACATTATCAATTCATCATTAATTCTGCCTCTTGAATCCTGTGACTATAACTAATTTTTGTAATTGTGATGTTGGGTCGGTTTAAATGCATTTTGACTAATTTTATAAGCTAATTTTTATTTTTATAAAATTGTTGTACGTAATTTATTTTGTCTTTTTATTTCTTAATAGCGTTTGTATTTAAAATCTCATAATTTTTTATACTGACCAAACAGATACCTTAAGTGCCACTTTTAAATTTATGTATATATATATATGCTATTGAGTGATGTTCTTACTGGGTATACCAAATACTTGTTGTTTAGTGTGGTGGATAACAATAATAACTTTATGATAAGAAATAAAATTAATTTATTTTGTATTTGATTAGAAGTATTAATTAACAAATCTCAAAATTATCTATAGCCCATTATATTAAAATAATGAAATTTGTTATTAACTTATAAGACATTCAAATTTATGAGGTCGAGATAACTTTGTCTTTCCTATACTTATGGGTGGAGTATATATTTTCTATCGAAAAATTATGTAGTGTTTGAATATTACAATGTAATTATTATAAAATATTTAATTTTGCAAATTCTTAATATAATTAGGAAATAAAATTGTTCACTTTTCATCAAATTTCTAACTATGTTATTGCATATATGCTCACCCCACAATTCCTTAAAAATCATTTATTATGAAACGAAAGAATTAATTGGCCACCTAGTATTGGGACTGCCAAAGTTGCAGTAACTTCCACGTTAGAGTATCTACACTATATATAATGGCATAGAATTAGTACATTTTCTCATCCCAAAACCAAAAATTAAATAAATTCTCTTAGTAGGATTCTATTTATTTTAAAGAATGCTCTTTATTAATTGAGCTTTCTCATTTTTTATTTGAAAGTCGTAACAACATTTCAATTCGCATAATTTATAGTTATTATTAGAGATTTTCTTTATATTCGATTTCTACTCATCGACTCGAAAATAATCGAAACATTATGGGCTTCAAATGGACGATGATGTTGGTGTTGTGTGTGTTAATAGGAGGATCAATGGGAGCTAAGCCCAATAAGCCAATTGATGTCCCATTTGGAAGAAATTATGAACCTAGTTGGGCTTTTGATCACATCAAATATTTGAATGGTGGCTCTGAGATCCAGCTCTCCCTCGATAACCGCACCGGTAATCTTTTATTTTTGATCGGATGTGTTTGGTACGATTAAAGTCATTAATTGTATTATTTTTGTTGTTACTGTTGATTTTTGCATTACTTTCAGCATGACTAGCTTCTCTACTTCTTTATTTGTTTTACATACGTGATTCTTTTGTTATGTTTTCCTTTACTTCGAAGGTTTATCGAAAATAATTTCTCCGTCTTCACAAGATAAGGGGTAAGGTTGTTTATACACTACCCTTAACATTCCATCGTATGTATTTGGTATGCTGAAAGTCATTAATCGTATTATATATTGTTAATCTTGATCTTTGCAATGTTTTCAACATGACTTGTTTTCTGGAGTACTTTATTTGTGTTACATACGTGTTTTTTTTTGTTATGTTTTACTTGAATTGAGAATTAATCGAAAAATAGTCTCTCCGTTTTCATAAAGTAAAGGCTAAGGTTTTATATACACCACCTTTTTTAGATCTCGATATTATAGTGAGTATGTTATTGTTAGTTTTAGTTTTTGTAGAACAATCTTGACTTAACTTTTGATACTAATATTATTATTTACTTTAACATATACTATACTTTTTTTTTTCAAAAAGTGTTAGTATTTCTTATGTTAATGCTTCTGATTTTGAATTTGTTTTGGGACATATAGGCACTGGTTTTCAGTCAAAAGGATCTTACCTATTTGGGCACTTTGCTATGCACATAAAGATGGTTGCTGGTGATTCTGCAGGCACTGTCACTGCTTTCTATGTAAGTCAAATTACATATACTAATAGTCAGTGTTCCGATCTTAAACTTGTTAAAATTGATCTATATAAATTATACAACAAACATATATTTTGTTATAATGTAAAGGTGTGATAGTCTGTGACAAAGCTAGGATTTTTATTTAGGGGTATAAAAAACTTATAATAATGTTGCTAGCAAGGATATATATTAATCAAAAAGCAAGGAGCGTCAACATTGATATATATATATATATATATATATATATATATATGACTATAAAACTAAAATTTTGACCTATTTATACAATATAATTTCCTAGTGAAGGGTTGTCACTTGACAACCCTCGAGCAAATGTAGCCCCGTCCCTGATGATAGGGCGCTTCGAACAAAATAATAATTCGAAACTATTTGCATAAAACTTTGTGTCACGGGGCACGATCCATGAAAGACCATCGATTGGCTTCTTTGTAGGTTTTACAGCCGAAAAACTATATTCAGAGGCAGATTTAATTTTATCTCATACACTTTATATAACGATAACAATAGCATATCCAATATAATTCTAAAATGTGAGGTCTGAGATATATATATGTTAAAAACTTATTATTACATAGATACAAAAAATTTCCGAACCTGTGAAGTTGTTCTGACGATGTGAATTACTTTGTGTGTATATAGTTGTCTTCTCAAAATTCAGAACATGATGAAATAGACTTCGAGTTCTTGGGGAATAAAACAGGAGAACCATACATTTTACAAACAAATGTATACACAGGAGGGAAAGGTGACAAAGAGCAAAGGATTTACTTATGGTTTGATCCAACAAAAGATTATCACACTTACTCTGTCTTGTGGAATCTTCATCAAATTGTGTAAGTAACTTTTTATTTTTTTATGATCATTTGATAATTGAAAATCGTTTAATTAATTTAGATTCGTGTGATACATTAAAAAAAGAATTTTATTAAGGGGTTTTACATTTCAAATGTCCAACCTGTTTAAATTTAAATGAATTGAATTATATGATTATTATTAATTTAACATAATGAATTAAACTGAAATGATTCATCAAACTATTGAGTCAAATGAGTCAAAATATAACCAAATCCAAGTTTACAAACTCAAAATTTGAAGATTGGGAATTATATAAATCTAAAAAAATTAAGGTACTAATTTAAAGAAAATGTCAGTTTCATTCTTTTTTTCTCAAAAAGTCGACAAAAAAAAGGAGGTTTAGTTAGGTCAGGATCGAAGGGCTAAGTTACCATCATTATTTGAATTAATTTAATCTAAATAAACTTTAGGCACGTTAAATCATGAAAATTTATTAGTTTGACATGTTTTAACATAAAAATAGCGTTTACTTCATAATTTTTTTTTTGTTTTCAAATAAATAGTTATTATCTTAAAGTTTCATATATCACAAGTGAAATTTTAAGTCATTATCTTTGCTCTTTATTTCCTTTATAACGAAAGAAAAATACATAATTATATATAAGTTTTTTTAAATATATTTTAATATATTCAAATTTAATTCAATGCTTCCTTTTTTGACAACAGATTTTTTGTGGATGAGTATCCCATAAGAGTGTTCAAGAACAACAAGAACTTAGGTGTCAAATTCCCATTTGACCAATCAATGAAGATATACTCAAGTCTATGGGAAGCAGATGATTGGGCAACAAGAGGTGGACTTGAGAAAATTGATTGGTCAAATGCACCTTTTGTTGCCTCATACAAAGGCTTTCACATTGATGGTTGTGAATCTTCTGTCAATGCCAAATTTTGTGCCAATCAAGGCAAAAGTTGGTGGGATCAAAAGGAATTTCAAGATTTGGACAAAACTCAATGGAGGCTTTTGAGAAGAGTTAGGGACAAATATACAATTTATAACTATTGTACTGATAAAAAGAGGTTCTCTACAACGCCAATAGAGTGTAAGAGGAATAGAGATGTTCCAAGGAATTCAAGAAAGGAAAATTAAGTTTGGTTTATTACTAGGCATGTGTCTGATTCTGTAAAAGCTATGCATTTTAGAGGATCTAATACGAATATGATAATATTTTTTTAAAAATTGAGTACGGAGGCTGTAATATTGTGTGTAGCAAGTCTACTATAATAATAATAATAATATAATAATAATAATAATAATGATTTTTAATTTTTGAAGGAAAGTAGCACTATCATCTACTATTTTTTTTAAAAAAAATATTTGGTGTTTGCTACTTATATTGACGCTCGATTTATTTGAATTTGTGTTATTGAAGGCTTCCATTATCTGATCAGGCTAAAGAAAGACTTCAGGCCAAATTAGATATGAGGAAAGGTTGAAACGACAAGAAGAGTGCTTAGTGAGGAGACAACACCGGAGTAATTAAATAAAATCCCTTAAACAAAAGTGCTACCAACAAATAGAGTTGTTAAAATGAGTTGGTCCAACTCTAATGAGGTAGAGAGTTAAATGGATTGACATGGTCTGACCCTTTTAATTAAAGGGTCTATAAAATAGCAGTCCAATTCAGTCCTAAAGGAGCCACGGGTTGGCCCTTCAACCAAAAAAAGGACAACATTTTCCTCTTAGAAAGGATATGAATGTTGATGTCCGATGAATACGACAACAACACATAAATAAATTTATTCATGAATTACACATAATTCAGTAAATATTTACAAAACAAATACATAATAGCCAAGATAAAACATTCATAAGATTCATCCGAGCAAAAAAAATATTACATGATCACTATTTTCATAAACAAGATAATAAAGGAAAAGTGAAAAATTAGGCATAAAAACAAAAATAAAAGAGGTCAAAGATTCATAGTTATTATGGAGTAATAGACTTGGACTAATAAGAAAATTTAGCGGGCTAAAGACCCTAAAATGTAAAAGATATGTAAAAATATTATCTTGATTTTATACAAATATTTTAAAAAATATTTATTGACAAAATCTTAACAAGTAAAACACTATTAAAATATATAAAAGAAATTTTTTTCAAAATTCATAGCCCGCGGGCTGGCCTCTGAGACTTGCAGGTTGGGCTTACGAGGCCAACGAACCAAATGAAATTGAACTAAAAAGTCTTATTCATAAATGGACTGAAAAAATTGATTCCACGCTATTTAATTCAAGGGTTAGATTAGATCGGTCTAGCGCGTCAAGCTCATTTTGACAACTTTACCTATCAAATACCAATAACTAAATTTTTACATATTTAAGACTTGAATCCAAAACCTTTAATAATGAAAGAAGAATTTACTTATAATGAGTTCACATTTTAAGATCGTTGTCAGTTCAGATTTTGTGATGTATTTTTTAAAAATCAATTAAAAATTTTAAAAACTATCTACCAGGAAGCACCTTATTAAACCTTTTTTTTTAAAAAAAAAGACTTGGGCTTTTAGTAAAGGGAAAAGGGTTAAATATGCCCCTAAACTATTCAAAAAGGTCTAGATATACCCTCCGTTTAAAGTTTGGTTCACTCATGCCCTCGCCATTGAACTTTTGGTCCAAATATACCCTTATGGGCGTTAGTTTCCATGTTGGACATATCCAACTCATTTTTCATTTCTTTAAATGTCACATGGAATTGTCATGTCATTTTGGCCTTACCACATAACATTTATATAAAAATAGAGAGATATTCGGACTCATAAACACCTAATCCGATCCATAAATCGACCCTCTTTTAAATAAATTATCCGATCAATTTTCAACAATTTTTTTTAATTTTTATTTTTTTCGATAAATTCCGAAAATTAGTAATTGATTAAAAAAAAAATAGGAAAATATGAAAAAAGTATAAAATTAACGCCAAAAATTCATAAATAATTATAGTAACCTTAAATTCAATTTAAACACTTTTAAATTTTTTTATTTTTTTCGATAAATCCCGAAATGAGTAATTGATTAATAAAAAGTATGAAAAAAATATAAAATTAACGTCAAAAATTAAAAAATAAATACAGTAACCTTAAATTCAACAATTTTAACATTTTTTTAATTTTTCATTTTTTCGACAAATCCCAAATATGAGTTTATTAACAAAAAAATATGAAAAAATATAAAAATTACGCAAAAAATTCACAAATAAAAAAAATAAAAATATGAAAAAATATAAAATAAAAAAAATTGTTGAAATTATTGAATTTAAGTTTACTATATTTATTTATGAATTTTGACGTATATTTTTTATTTTGTTTTCATATTTTTCCCTTTTTATTAAAAAATTACTCATTTTCGGGATTTGCCGAAAAATATAAAAAATTTTAAAAATTGTAGATTGAAATGTTATTATATTTATTTGTGAAATTTTTGCATTAATTTTTTTCATACTTTTCATATTTTTTATTAGTCAATTACTCATTTTCGAGATTTATCGAAAAAAAATTAAAAAAATAAAATGTTAGATTTAAGGTTACTATATTTATTTGTGAAATTTTGGCATTAATTTATATTTTTTTCATATTTTTCCTATTTTTTATTAATAAATTACTCATTTTCGGAATTTACCGCAATAATAAAAATTAAACAAAATTGTTAATAATGGGTCAGATAGTGAATTTAAAAGGAGATGATTTGTAGGTCGGATTAGGTGTTTATGAGTCCGAATATCTTTCCATTTTCATATAAATGTTATGTGGTAAGGTCAAAATGACATGGCAATTCCATGTGGCATTTAAAGAAATGGAAAATGAGTTGGATATGTCCAACATGACAACTAACGCCCATAAGGGTATATTTGGACCAAAAGTTGGACGGTGAGGGCATGAGTGAACCAAACTTTAAACGGAGGGTATATCTAGACCTTTTCAAATAGTTTAGGGACATATTTGACCCTTTTCCCTTTAGTAAATGAATTAACTTCTAGTTTTCTACTATTTCATCACTATATTAACTTTGAGATTTTGATTGTTGAACTAATTTTGTCTTTAAATAAATTGATGATGGTTGGTATTAATATGCACCTACTTTTCAACTTGGATTCTATATATAAACTTAATAAGACTTAATTTTTATACATTATAGTGTAGTTTCGTGTTATGTTACTATTTGTTACATGCATAAATTGGTGTGGGTTGGTATTAATGTGCCTGGAATTTCGTGTCCTTTGACTTTTGTTACTCAATATATGGTATTTTTTATGTTGATTACCCTACTATTTTGTTATATAATTTTTATATGTTACTATTTGTTTTTTTATTTTTTTTCTAAATTATTTTTCTTTGAGTCGAATGTCTATTAAAAATAATGGTAAAAATAATATTTATTTATACTCTATTTTCTTCATACACCTCTTTGTGAAACCACACCATGTAATTTTATGTTAGTAATATTTGTACATTATAGTAGTGTTCAAAATTGACATAATATTGGACTATACATAGAAATAGATTTCAATTTTACATAGAAATTTAAAAGTTAAATTATTTCTTAGACTGTAAGGACAAATGTTATTGCAATATGTTGACAACCAACGTGAAACTATGATGAATATGTGCCCACCTACAGGCTATATCGAACATGAATAGAGAAAACTAGATAACAGAGGGTTCATGTATCCGACCTCAACTCAACTAGTCCGATATATGATACGGCAAGTAGTAGTGTGTGATGAGAAGTCAATCTCAGTGGACCTAAAAAACTAACTACTGCAGTTTACCAAAGAGAAAATATTCATTGTCCTGAGGTAATACCTCTGCTGCTTCTTTGAGCAGATTTCTCATTCATAAAAAAAACCGCGTTTCGAGCTAATAAAATATGATGTGTGTGTGTTTCGTGCACTCGTAAGTCAATAATACATATACATAAATTTACATATAGAGAGTGTCACGCGAAAGATGGAGAGATTATGCCTTGTACTAAGCTCTGAAGATTTCATTTCATTACGCGAAAAAATTATCAAGCATTGGTGATAAATGCTTTAGCGCCGGTTATTGCTCTCTGTTACTTCTTAGGTCCGACACCAATCATCGTGAGCTGCCAAAAATGGAACGAATAGTTAGAGGAAACTATTGAAAGATCACAAATTCATCGAAATGGATAATGTGTAAGAGTCTAAGCATGTACTGACAATGTTGTTTTCAGGCCGCCTCCAGTAGAATCCCTGCAAAAGAACGGGCAGGATGTTGCACGATACAAGAATGTAAATCAGCAACGCGTTTGTTCCCATCCATTTCAGTATTGTGGTCCAGTGTCTATAGCCCCACACATCAACCTATACAAAGGACAAAGCTTTTAGCTATGTGACAAAAGAATGACTTACTTACCAACCCCTAGCATGGCTGCAGTTTTTGACAGAGGTAAACTACGACGAAAAAAGATTGGACCGTCTCAAAATCATATTGCCATGGGCGGAACTAGGGTAGCAGAAGGGGTTTGTCAAAAAAGTACACTATATATACAAGGTCAAAATTATTTCTTATATTAGTGGATATGAACACTTATTTTTATTTTGAATCTCCTTAGTGGAAATCCTTTTCCGGCAACTAGATATAGCTACTTGTATATCTGAAGCTTTTCGATAAAGGAACTTCTTATATTAAATCTTGACTCATTGACAATGGAGTTTTAAGAAGTAGAAAAAAACTTTTGATATGTAAAGCCAAATATGTGCGAAATACAAAACTCATTCGTTAAACTATACTTTCCACCGAGTTTCAACCATTGCACCATTGAACCAAGAAATCCTGAGGGTCAATAATAGCACAAGGTTCGAAACTAAGTTCTTGGAGATGCAAGTAGATAAAATCAGATACCAAAACGAAACACTACGAAGCTTTGCCTTAGTAGAGACAGATCTAGCATGTTCAGATAATGTTCGAGGAAAGACTAAAAAGGGATGAATAGTGTCTAACCATCATATAGACTGCAGTGAAGAGAAAGCCAGCAGAGCCAGCAGTAATACACATATAACTGAAGGAGTACAAAACCTTGTTTGCGTGCATCCCTAGACAAAGTAAATAAAAAGAGAAGTTAATACCCTGTATATTTGCTCTCTATGGTAAAACAAAGCTCTAAGATATATACAATGAAAAGGAACAGATGTTTAAAAGAAAAGCTTACCCAGGCAGTCACATGTTACACCCAATAGCACGAGACAAGAGGATGGTACCAACCATTGCTGAATTCTAACTTTATGATCCTGGAACACATTAGGATGCAGAGCAACAAAATAAGTGAGCTTCTCATCCAACGGAAAGAAAGAATAGACAAAATGAGAATGCAGAAAATGTTTACCTTGAAATGAACAATGATGTGTCCGTAATGTAAACCAATGAAGCAAGTTACAATAGCCATCAATGAGCTACAACAAAGTCAAATGAGCTTAATTGGCAAATTCCAACCAAAGATAAGAGAGTTAAAAGGAAAGGGGCTTTTTTTATTGAGACACGTCATAAGTTTCTGGCAAATAACAAAAAATATTGAGGTATCAATAACAAACCTCAAAAGTCCTTCTGGGTCGAAAGGAGCTTGACACCATGATGGAGCATCTAGCGGAAGGGGACCGTAGTTAGGGGAGTTGACACTACATTCCTGTCAAGAAAACAATCAAATGTTTGAATATCAAGGAATGCTGAAAATGGTAAGTAACAGAAAGAGAAACTTTGAATAATTAAGGGAGGAAGAATACTTTTGATCGTCCATAAATGGCTCTTGCATATAAGTGTTGAACACCCAATATTTTTCGATCAATCATTCCAACAGCATTACATGCTGGTCCACTGTCTCCCCGTAAACCACATTTCACCTTCAAAGGGAACATAGTCATGTCAACGAAACTCATCATTTTTGTAAAAAACGGGATGTCATCCCAGACCTTTCAATGAAAACTAATATAGACAACTAATTGCAGTGAAGAACTTACTGTGAATATCTTTGCTTCTGAAGAAGATATGTCCATTGGCATCTGATATTCCCAGTCAGAAACATATAAACCGTAGAACAAAGAAAGGTATAAAGCAGTAACCATTATAGCCATGGCCCTGGAGAAACAAAAATGGAGGGAGAAAAAGGAAATATGATTAAACAGGAGGATGAAGATTAAGCATCGTTTTCTTGTTTTTGAGAATAATGCAGATTAAGCATTCAACATTAAAAAAATCGACAGAAGCATAAAGCTTTAGGAAAAGTTCAAAATGCACCACATTTGCAGCTACATAAGACAAAAACAAAAAAATCAGACAAATTGCAGCATCTTGTTCTTCTATGGATAACCCCCTAGAAATAGTCCAACATGAAATAATCCATGGTTCATCCCTATCCGTTTGTCTGCCCTTTTGAAGGGAACAAATTACCAGTCTGATATTAATAGACTCGGATCGAGCAGATCAATCTCTACATAGACTCGGCTTTTGGGATCCTTGACCCTTTTACTTACTCTTACAGACTCACTCTATTTATCACTTCAATAAGCTAAAAGGTGTCATTGTCCATATTTGTATGTATCATCTCCAATCTTGATGTACACCATGAGGACCAGGTACTTGCCACCCTATGGGCAGGGCATATAGCTTAAAAGACCATGTTGATAAAATTCCTACACCTTATTTGAACAGAATAAGCACAATAGATTTTTTATCGTTGAAAATAACCACATATTAGTATTTTCTAGCCAATGGAAATCAAGCCTTCACCATACCACACCAACATTTTGCAATACAGTTACTTTAATACTAGACTTCAATCATTTCAGAATTTAGACTGAGGACCATCTTTTGAACACAACCAAAAGTATCAACTTCAAATCAAGCTGATCTTGTACTAATTTAAAATTTTGTCAACAATATGTTATGCTCAACATAAGCAAGACATATTGATGAAAAAAGTAAGTAACATTACTGCAAGGGATGAATAGTTTAAATAATCTTTATTGGAACGAATGGTCAAAAGACTCGGAACTCACCATTGTTGATGGTATCTCTTCAACAAAGATTGTCCTGAATTGACTTTATTATCACCCTTGAGCCAGATTTCACACATTGCTGCCAACAAAAATGATATTGCAATTCTCTGGGGAAGAAAAAAAAAGTTGAAAGAATAATCCACTTGAAAAAGAAGAGAAATACACGATATAATATAAAACAAAAAAAGAATCGGCTTCATACCTGCAATATACCCATCCATCTGATTCTCTCAACGTCCACTCCATAAGTTAGATTTTTGATACCATGAAAATAGCCTCCTGTTTAGAGAGGGATAAAGCACGCAAGTGTCATACTTTCCACCACCGCATGACAATAAATAAACAGCTGTTGCAAGGTAAAACAGATGACTAAAAGAAGAGCACCTTGAAGAAAGAGTCCAAGGATGAGTAGCTTAAGCGCGCGGTGAATTGCTTTTCCAGTTGCAGTCAGTCTGCAGGGTATGTTCTGTATAACACAAAAGAATTTCTATAAGCACAAGAAACAGAAACATCTGAAACTCCAATACAATAGCTTACAGAAACAGCTCAGCCAATATAAAATCATAAAAGTGTCCTTCATATCTTGATTCACAGCTTGTCCATATACAAAATGCATAGATACTAGAGATAAAATTTGCTATAAAACCAATATCTATATTTATGTTGTGGCTCAAACAGAGAAAGCTCTCTGCCCCCAAGACAAATGTAAATGAACAAATCCAGGAACAAAACATAGTTAAATAATCTGAAATTTGCTTAAAACATATTTACCTTGTACCCAAGTGCAAGCGACACTCCAACAATGAAGAGGAAAAATGGCATGACAAAATCTGCCAGGGTTATACCATCCCATGGTGAATGATTGATAGCAGGATAAATTCCACCAGCGTATTCCACAAATATCATTAACTGCAGAAAGTGTACCAGCAGCAACAGAGAATAAGATAATACATTTTAATGAAAAGAACCAAATTGCTCATTCAGGCTTTAGGAATTAGTTTCACATAAACAACAAACAGGCAATCTAACTCCCTCCTTCACATGTGCTAAAGAAGAACTATCGTCATATTTCCCTCTTTGTAATAAATAAATCCTACATGATAAGACATTTTTAAACCTACATAAGATTAGCATCCTTGTCTGGTAAGCCTTGTTCAGTTCCATCTCCTTTAATCCAATTTTCTCATTGTATCCCCGAAATGGTACATTGTTCTCGTTTTCCCACAACTATTTGGCACCAAAACAGGATGATCCAATCGAACATAAGCTTAGACTTGAACCATCACAATGTCATCAGTTTTTGTATAATTTTTGCACTTACTTAACAAGATGAAATGAGGTCTGTGGTGCGTGTTTCTGAATCAAAATCCTGCTTAAAAGTCAAAACATCCTTTAAGTCTTAAGCACCACCCAAGTCCCTGTCTTTTCTTCCAACTAAAGTTCATACTTTACAAGTCAAAACAACTTAATACACAAGTCAAAGAATAATGAGCCAGTTGTAACTTGTAAATCGTATCTATGTAGTAGTCGTACTCTTGGAACAATCAGCATAAACAGATGACAAATTTGGAGGAATCAAGTAAAAAAGCTGTGAACTTTACTCAAATGCAAAGAAATCTGACACAAGAAAACACTAAAGGAAAAAAACAAAAAAATAGAGAAGAGTCAAAAACAACCAAACAATAAAATTGCAAGAATCTGGAATTCCCGGAGAGATCGAAAAAGACAACAATATGTCCATTGAATCTTCAACTAAGACTTAATGCCAAAATTAGTCCTCATAGCAATATGAAGCTGGTAATATGGGCTTGGACTTTAACAAAAAAAATTCAACATTTTTGTTAAAAATAGAAAAATGAGAAATAAACTAAAAATAGACAAGACCCAAGAAAACAAAAATTAGATAAAAGAAGAAAAATTTCAGAATGAGGAAATCCACAGAGACAACTATATGCACATTGAATGAACAAACATCCTAGTGTAATTCCACAATAGATCTTAACACTGATGAATCATTCAACTAAAACTGAAACTGAATCATCTAAGTATATGAGATATATTACCGCAACAGTGATACCGCGAAAAATGTCAAGAGAAAGAAGACGACCACTCCCTCCTCCAGTCTTAGACCTATGAGAATGAGGTCCACCATGATCACCAATGGATTTAGGCAATGTAGACAAAGGAGATGTGGGTGATTTCTCTAAATTACTTGTTGCATCACTAGTAATAACCTCAATCCTAGGAGATAAATTCTTCCCTTCTCCTTCAACTATAATATCCCCTAGTTGTAATTGTTGTGGATCCCATCTTAATCTTGCATCTTTCTTCTCTCTAATTAGTTGATAAGATCCCATTTTTTTCTCTCTACTAATTTTGATTTACACCATTCAACCACCAAAATCAACAATTTTCAAGCAACACCCTTTTCACTAAAACTTGTAGATTCAATCTTTTAATGCTCCAGATTCTTGCACCAACAAAATCTTCACTGCAAAAAAAAAAATACATCAAATTTTTATCAGTCTTTAATTTCTATCCAATAGCATAATGGGTATCTGAAAACAAGAAAAACTCACCCCCCACCAACAAAATTTTTTGCAAGAACCAGCACCAGAGGGGACAATAATGTACCAAAAAAAAAAACCCTCTGTTTTACACAAAACTAAAAAAAATGGTAGAGGGTACACAAATGTTTTAATTGTTTTTTATGTGTATAATAAGTAGACACATATACATATAGATATATATATATATATATATAGATATAGAGAGAGATAGGGGATGAGAGGATGATATGTAGAGAGTGGTGTATGTGCTTATATACAACTCTTCTACTTATAAAACATCTTTTTTATTTACTATAATATTATTACTTCGGTTACGAATTTAAGTTATATATATAATCAATTCAGATTAGAACAAAATTAATGGATCGATATGAATAAATTTAGTAAAATTTATCGATATTAAATGTATATTTAATACAATAGCTATTACTGTAATATTAATATTAGATAAACTTCAATCATGCTCACTAGTTTGATATAGAATTTATTTAGAACATTCTGAACATAAAAATGTGATATTATATAGAAAGGGTATTCATAATAAAATTTTGAATAAGTATTTATTTGGGAAAAAAAATTATGAGTGCAAAAGATTGTTAAACTATATGTATAAAAAAAAATTAATTAATTAATTGTGGTAATATTAATTGATTGTTGTAAAAATATATAAATTTTAAATATTATTTGATATGAATTTAACGAAGAGTTTGAACATAAAAAGGTAATAATAGAAAGAAGAGAAAAAAAAAAGAGTTGAAAAGAGTATTTGAAAATTATATTTAGAATATGTAGTTAATTTGAAAACAAAAAAAAAAGGTTAAATTTTGTGTGTAAATTTTTTTTTAGTGTAAGTTTTAAAACGTAAAATTATTCAGAAATCCAATCAAATATATAAGCAAAATGCTTTTTAAGAAAATTATGAATATATGCTCCTAAGTTTTATGCACCTTTATAGTAGGAAATCTTTTATATTATTAGTTTTCCTAAAATATGATATTTATAATCTTCAAATTAAATAAATTTCTTACTATATATAAATAATTTTAACTCTTTCCTAATAAGGTTTATAATATCATAATTATACTTTTTGACTTTTAAGTTACTATTATATGATATTATAGTCCATAGTATAATTATAAATTTATAACACTATATTTGGAATATAAATATAGAAGTTGACTCAAGATTTTAATTTATGAGTTTAAATATTAAGATTTTTGTATTAATCACATATATATATTTATAATTTATTATAATTTTATTAAATTTGTATTTCTATGTATTTTAATCAAAACTAATAATACACTATAGCTTTATCGACTCAATAATAAAAATTGAGCATCTATGAATGGCATCCAAGGAAAGCATTGATATTTGATATACTAATATGCTCATGTTTTACGTCTACTTGACATTTGCAGACAAAAGATCTTCACATGTGTTGGAATATGGAACAATTTTTTGAAATCATCATTCAAAATATGAGATCATACTCTGTATTGGTAACTCATATAAAAATTGTAATGTAATTTTTTATTAATGTTTTTTATCTTAACAATTTCTTAAGGTGAATTTTTCATATTATTATTTTTTTAAAAAAAAAAACTTTAAAATACACACAGAACGAAGTCAATAGTAAAATTAGATTCAAATTCTTCGTAACTTACTCGACATGATAAATAATTTGGGAAATGCTAAAATTCCTTTACTCATTCTTAAGATCTCAAAGAAATACTCTCTTGATGACATTAGGCAGAACAAAACTACCTTATTTGAATGTATTGACCTTATCTTATTTGAACGGATTGAATTTAACAGTTATTTGTACTGTGAAAAAATAATATTTTTATCGATGAAATTCAATACTTATTATATATGTGAGCCGAGATATGATGATAATTACATAATTTTAGTTCAAATCTTATATGTCCTCCTAAAAAAATCATTTAATATATCAAAATATAGTGTGTATATATATATATATAAAAATGTGATTTTATAGTTTCATCCCTACTTGTTACAATAATATGTTCATCTATCTGTCTTTGTAAATTTTATTTTTTTTATTTTTTTAGTTTGGTGTTAATTTGGTGAATGTAGGAAGGAAAGGGTGGGTGGTGTTGTGGGTGGGTCCCCGGAATAAAAGGGTATTGTTTGCTTCAAAAATGGGAGAATAAATCAAACAACAAACGCGTCCTTATGCTTATTTTCCTTTTAAATCGTTACGCAAAACTTTCTTACATATTCTTCGATCAACTCTCTCCTATGATATGATATGTACTATGTGTTCTAAAATTAAATTAACTTTTTAGATTAAAATAATTTTTATATTTTTAAGATCATTTAGGTCACATGCTAAATTAATTTAATATACACATTACATTTTTAAAAGTTTGTCAACACAAAAATCTATCAACCTTATTTTTGATGGATCGCATGGACATCACCACAACAAAAAATTCATCTCCATACTTTTTTTATGTGATATACCTACTATGAGAAAATAATTTTTTAATGGTCAATTATAATTTGCATTGAAAAATGTATTTTATAAATATCTTGATGTACGTAATTCACCTAGCTAGTATAATTTATTACATGCATCAAAAGATAGCAACTGTGAATTTTCTTATCAATATAAAAAAATAACTAAATTTTGTTTTGGAGGTGTATATATACATGTGCATGGAAAACCTATCGATATAAAAAAGAATAACTAAAGGAATTTTTGTTTTGGGGTGTATATATACATGTGTGTGGAAAAATTTAAGATTTGAGAAATAACTCATAATTTCAATGGTAAGGTGAATTTAATGTATTCTTAAGAGAAATAGAAGAAAATGTCAGAAAATAAATTTACGTATTAAATATTCATAAAATTAAAAAAAATTATAAAATTAATTGGAATCACCAAAATAAGATTGTAGATGTATATAATTATTTGATTAGGCCGGCAAAGGCATATGCTTCAGCTGTAGTAGTGTTTTATTAGCCATGGAACATGACTCTTTTTATTATTATGTTGTATATATATGCATGACTTAGGCTTTGCCTAAATATTAAAATACTTCAAGGGACGCTTTACATAAAACAATTTATTAATATGAATCATCAATGATAAAATAATGAGTACTTACACATTTTAAATATTTTATGTATAAGTGCATCGTTGATATATGGCACACTTCTTAGAAAAATATTTGTGAAATAAACTAAAAGCTGATATCCACGTTTATTTTGAACTATAGAAAAAAAGTTTCTAACAATTTACTTAATATGAACCAGAGGAAAATAAGAAGTTGCAAATATAAGTATCATGTCATTCTTAATAAGTATTGTGATGATATGGTAAGTGTTTCATCATTCTTAATGTAAATTTTTTAAAATTAAATTTAGAATATAAAATATTCTTTATTATAAAGTGATTTGCTGCTATAAAGGAATTTCTCGATACAAATCTAAATTTAATTTAGTTTGAAGTCAATCAAATACCGACCAAGAAAAACAAGAAGCTATTGATAGATATATTCTCTAATCTATTTGATTAAATCAAACTTTGTTTGTGAATTATATTCCACACAAAGCATACTTTTTTAGTTACTAAGAGCATGCCTATTTTCCATCCAAATCACTAAACAATCATTAGCAACAAAACGATCACCCAACAATACCTAAATATTACAAGGAAATCACAATATGGTGTTTTATAATTAAAAAGTTACTCAAATTCAATGGTTGAGCTTAAAAGGGCGGAAATTATTCTATCTCAATTTTTCTTGCTAGAAAAATCACATTATAATAGATATTTAATTTATCAATAAGTATTTTATCTCACCATTACTCATTCGCATATATCAATGATCGTTCTCACTTAGTATACATACATAGATAAATTTTGAATATAAATTAGTATAGTAATATCCCTAGTTTGATTACTAAATCTGAAATAAACTATATCAGCCATACTAATTAGTACTAGAATAAGTTATTTATGTGATAGGGTGAAACAAAACAATAGAATCAGAATTAGTTATTTCGGTATTAAAACAATAAAAATACTTCTGAGGTTCCTCAAACTTTCTTTCTATTAAATAAGGAGAAAAATATTTTTATAAAAAAACAACTTATTCTTAAATAGTATGCAATGCACATTGTTTTTAATACAATAAATCAAAACGCTAATTAAAAAAATATTTAAATAAATATTTCAACATAGTTTATCTTTCAAACCAACAACCCTAGATAATGATATTTAGGGATTGAACTAGCAAGGATGGACAAAGCTATTCATTCGAACCCTTTCACCGTAAATAACATACTATATATACGAAATTAATTTTTTAAAATAATAGATACCTAAAATAAAAGTCAAGTCTCTTATTTATTGTGATTTCAAATACGTGTGAACTTAATAGTAATGGTGTACCATGAACTCATATATAGTTTTATATTATATGATTTGCCTAAATATTAAATACATGAAAGGGTCAATTAAGAAGAAGTACTATATGTTAGGTTAGGTCAATTAGTGATGACCTATTGCATGTATAAACATTAATGCTTATAAATTTGACAATTTCATTGATTAGAAAGGTGTGACCACGTTGACAAAGTTTAATTTTTTAGGGTGTTGAATATTATCTCATTTGAAATAGGTCATAAATACGTTTTTAATATATATATATATATATATATATATATATATATATATATATATATATATATATATATATATATAATTACCACATGCGGAAATAAAAAGATTTTTCGAAGGAATTTGAGTCGTCTAAGATTTTTTTTGATATTATGAGTGAGTTAGAATTATAGTTTTTTTGACTTGGTAAATATATTTTAAAATATCACGTGAACAACAAGTGAAGAAATTAGACTTTTCATTTCCATTAGAACGGATGCATTCCCATTATAATTATTGCAGAGCAGAAGCGGAGCTAGATAGGAACTTAAGATTCGGATGAATTCAATAATTTTTTTATAGATTTTATAACTGTACTAAAATATTAATTATATATATATATATATATATATATATATATATATATATATTAATTTTTAAATTCTTAAAAAATAATTACATTTTTTTAAAAAAAATAGAACCTCCAAAATCTTAATTCAGGCTTCGCCTTTGCACAGAGGATATTTCTATTATGTCTTGTTTATATAACATAATTTTTGTTGTCTATGAAAAAATGAAAAAGGTTTTCCAACTTTGTAATTTTAGTCAGAACAATTCTGTATTATTAAAATATATCATTAAGTTTAAATTTATATTTATTATTTTATAAGTAATCTACTGTGTCACTTTTTATATTAAAATACAAATACCTCATTGAGTTACACTATGATTTTACAAACAGTTTATCATATTTACAAAATAATAATCGAATAAACTTTAAATCGAATCACTCAATATGCAAATTACACAATTTTATTGTCTTTGGGGTAAAAAGTTCTTTCATTTCTTGTTTATGGAATATCATTTTTGATTGAATATGAAGTATATGAAAAAAAATTATATAAATTTGAAGTTTGTAATTTCAAATATCCGATGAAAATTTTATTTTAAATTTAGAATTATTTTATAAGTTATATGATTATGTCACTATTTATATTGAAATGTAAACACTTTTTTTTTACTTTTAAAAATAAGAAAAAGAATTCGTTATAAAATCAAGCTATAAGAATATAATCATAAAGAGAAGAAGACAAGAGAAGTAGATAGAAAAAGGGGAATTTTCTTCGTATTTAAGTGTATATTAGTCTCATCTACATATCTCATACAATAGTGAATGAACAACCCTATTTATAGGTTGAGAAATCACTCCAAAAGTCATCATATTAAGTACCATAATAAATAGATACATTCTTATCCAGAAAAGTTCATAAAACCTAGTGAATATGGATAGTTGTTCATGTACTTACTTTATGGACTATTCATTCATTCAATGGATTTATAACACTCCCCCTTGGATGTCCATAGATATTGTGCCTCGTTAAAACCTTACTAAAAAACCCTGTGGGAAAAAATTCTAGTGAAGGAAAAAGAGTACACATATCTTTTGATACACATTTTTTGTTGCCTCATTAAAAACCTTGCCAGGAAAACCAAGTGGGAAAAAACCTCGGTCAAGGGAAAAAGAGTGCAACGCGTATTATACTCCCCTTGATTAAAACATCACTTAATTTCTTGTGATGATGTCTCCAATCTTCGTACATTGTGGTTGGTATATTCCTTTTCAAAAAAAAACCCCCACACATTTCCTGAATATGGTGTGTCATTTATCTCAACGAGACGCACTTTCGACTTGCTTCATGGAGGGCTCTTATTTCTGCGTAGCAACATTTGCTTTATTGATGCGCCAGGATATTATTGTGCCTCCACATGAAAAAAAATAGCGTGTTTGAGATTGTGCTTTAAGCGGATCAGATAAATATTCTGCATCTGCATAAATAATCAATTTTGTCTTGGATTCTTCGGAATAGAATAAACCCATAATTATGGTCCTTCGAGGATATTCAATCATGTGCTCAACACCATTTCAATGTCCTTTTATCGGGGAGAAACTGAATCTTGCCAGTAAATTTACTGCAAAATAAATATCTGGTCAAATGTTGTTAGTAAGATGCACTAGTGCCCTGATTGCACCAAGATATAGAGTTTCATCACCAAGAAACTCTTCATTCTTCTTTTGAGATCAAACTGAATCATCATTTATTTCAAGCGATCTCATAATCATTGGGGTACTCAATGAATATGATTTATCAATATAAAATGCATCAAAACATATATGTGTATGTGCACTGATGGACAAATATTTTATTTGTCAAATTATCAATCAGTAGGTCAAGACAAAAATTTGTCTTACCAAGACCTTTTCGTAAAATATAAGGACAATTAGGGTCATTCTTTTGTACCCTTTTTCTCCTTGACTATTTCAATCCATATAAGGATTCTTGAAGCTTTATTGAAAAAGTTCATTTCAAACTCTTATATGCTTCAGACACCTCGATTGTTTCAAGGATTTTCATATTACCTTCGCTGTCTATCTAGACATTGCAATTATTCGTTACATACATTCAAGTTTTTCGTATGTTGCCAGATCAAAACAAACCTCATTGCATCCACCATACGAGAAAAATATTTCAAAAAATGTCAGAATTTTTGCGATGAATCTTTATACCCCAAGACAAAAACAATATTTGATATCTTACGGTTATACAATCTCATTATAATTTATTTATACCCCACTGACATTAGACCTTGATTTATGGACTATCTGTCCAAAACGTCACTTTTGTAAGTGAAACAATATACTTGCCTCATGAATTTTACTTGGTCAACCTTTTATCTGTCCACACTATATGACAGATTTGAATTCAAGATCCTCGTCACAATTTATATCATTGAGCGCTACCTCATATCAAAGATACCGTCGACGGTTATTTGATATCGATTCCAATATGACATAGCTTATTGAGATCTCTTCATTTTTCATCATTTTCAGGTACCTGAACCTTTTTCAAGGTTTTATGAATTGTTATGTCGTGGTGCTCTCTTATAGCACTTGCCTCATTATTATGACCATATTGATCATTTGCTCCTCTCCTTCTTCAAGAAATTTTATATTTGTAATCGATTGGTCTATTACGCTTACAACGTATCATAGACTATGTCCTTCAAGGACTTCAGATTGGAGCATTTGCAGCTGAATTATATCATAGGGTCAGTGCATTCATGTGGCAATTGATTTGCAACATTATGCAAATGAATTATCCCTTGAACTTTAAGTTCACATATATAATTAACGAGGATCTAGGTAATTCATAATTAAGCTCACACATCATTTTCAGCTGTCAAAATCATCTCTCCCCCTAATGTTAGAAAATCCAACATTCATCCAATCTTATTTGAGAATTCATCTTTGTGCGTGGTGGTGCAATTAAGATCATAACTGCATATTTAACATTTTAGATGAAAAATATATGGTTCCTGACCCTGAACCAATTTTAATGGGGAGACCTTGTTGGCTTGATGCATACATGTGTTGCTACATGTTAAATAAATTTATTTCATACCAAATTTTATTTTGGGAGTTCTGTTCTCATAACCATGATTTAGCTATAGTTGGAGGCATACAATTTTTGCTAAATCAATCAGCATTATCAATACAATTTCATAATTTGGAACTTGCTCTTAATTTAACAATTCTAGCAAACAACCTTACAAACACCAATTTAAGTTGACAATAAAACACATATGATCATCGCATAGATGCATCTATCATATAGTTGCAGATGATCCACATGGAAGGTGAATGAGTCCATATTCACCTTTTTATATGTTCCAAAAACTTCAGGGGATTACAATCCCAACCTTAGCTGGTACAATGAAAACAAGCAATACAAGAGAATTCTTGAAGAATCTTTTATTTCTTCATCATATAAGTCACATAAATTCTCAATTACATTTGCATCACATTTAAATCAGAATGGTCAACTGATCATGCCAACTGATCTTTATTTCAGTACACTTATAGTTTACTTTTTCATGTGATTCCATCAGCATGTCCATGTTTGTGTGCAACAAACACGAGGAAAAAATGGATAATATTTATAACCCTCTTCGATTGTAGTAATTTAAAGATATTAAATCTTTTCATAATTTACAATCTCAATATTTCTTTTCAATTCATTTGAAACTTAAAAAGTTTCTTTTGAGACTTACTACAACCCAATATTATTCCTTTGATAATATCACAACTCGTTAGAGCTTGCAATTTAATTTTGTGTACTATCACATATTCCATGACACCATCCCTATGATGAGCATCTCCTTCAAGAAGGAAATTATATTATCATTGTCATGGTCAAAATCATTACGAGCAAGACATGTTTCTTGCTTTACTTTTGGTGTACCGTAGGTACACAACCAATGACAAATTTGTATTGCCACACAATAATGACTACAACCCTTATAGGGCAGAACTATTTCTCTTTTGCCCTTTCGATAGTTCACAATAAACATACCATAGAGACGTATAAACATATACATTTCTGTCAAATAAAATTTATTTCCTCTCAAACCTCCCGTAGAGGTGAATTTTGGTATATATCTTTTTTTTTCAAACCTCCCATAGAGGTGAGTTGTGGCATATATTCAACCCATAATGATTTTATCACATCTTGACCCATTCTCTTATAGAATGGTCGAGCATTCACGATACTCATCACAAGTCACATTCTCTTCAAAGAATGGACTAATCATTTATATGGACTTCATAAATTTGCATTATAAGTACATTGTCATGATTTTAAAATTCATCATGTTTCCATGATACACCTCAACATTGAAAGATCAGGTGTATCATCACTTTATCTTCTAGTCTTTTGATGGAGGATTTATAAACTTGTCAAATTATTGGGTCGACAACACTCACAAGTCCAATGTCATTTCATACCATTTTGATAATGAAAACTGCCTTCACATTTCGAAGGACTATTTGGAGAACCCACAGTATTCTTCCTTTTATAATTACCACAATGGTGACTATTATAATTTCGTCCCTTCATGCCCTTTTTCATATCGTTAATCATTTGTCATCTTTTAGACTAATTATTTACTGTTACCGCATTCATACGATAGAATGGAGCAAGTAAACATCAGATTTCAAAGTTATCATATGTTGCTACCACATTCTTTTTCAAGGAATGGAGCAACTCAATGGGACAAATTTCAAGGCTTTTCATCAAAAATACATTATTTTTCTTAGTCATCATTTTATCATTATGGTGCATTGTCTCAAACTCAATGTTTTACCCATATAAGGCGTGTTACTCCATAATTCTATAGGAATTGAACCCAATCATGGTGCATCAAAACTCAAATTGATGTCTTACCTTTTTGGTGCGATAGAACTTGAATCTATCGTTTTATCCTCAAATATTTTTTATTATGGTGCATCCGGACTTTAACCTGATGTCTTACCCTTTTGGTGCGATGAAACTTGAATCCATTGTCTTACCCTTAACCAATGATATAATAAACTGAACTACAACATGACTTACCCTTTAAGTCTTTCAAAACAATCAAAATAATATTTAAACTCATACTATTAAAATTTTATATCTTCTTCCAATTAAGAAGTTTTGTATAGCATGTCATATTCAACCAATAGTTGTATATGTCTTTGGTTCCTGATAATTGTTAGTGATTTAATACTATTGTATTCTAAATCATAAAAATATTTTAGAAAATATATACTTGATTTTATGCATATAATATCTTGATTCTCATAACGAGATCAATCAAAACATGAGTCAAAGAAAAACTAAAACTCATTTTTAATTGGCTAGAGACTCGTGCTGATAACGTGTTATAAAATCAAGCTATAAGAATATAATCATAAAGAGAAGAAGCCAAGAGAAATAGATAGAAGAAGAGGAATTTTCTTCTTATTTAAGTGTATATTAGTCTCATCTATGTATCTCATACAATAATGAATGAACAACCCTATTTATAGGTTGAGAAATCACTCCAAAAATCACCATATTAAGTATCATAATAAATAGATATATTCTTATCCAAAAAAATTCATAAAACCTAATAAATATGGATAGTTATTCATATATTTACTTTATTGACTATTCATTAATAGATTTATAACAGAATTAAAGTTAAACGTACTTCCTTGTTTTAATATTGGCTCAACTTTTAGCCGTCTAGGACATATAACATAGTAGGATTTTTAAAATTATTTTTCTATTCATTTTCTCTTCTTTTTTTAGAGTCACTTTTTGCCTATTATTTTCTGAATGGGTTTTTATTTGTATTTTCTACAAATTTTTTTATTAGTGAAGTTTTGTTTTTATAATTTTGAGTAAATTGCTATAATTTAAATGATTGGCGGTTATTTATTGGATAGAAAATTGATTTTAAAAAAAAGCATGGTTAGGTAAATTTGTACTTGAGGTTTAATTTAATGATTTTATTGGTGTGGATTAAATGTTCAACCCAACCATGGTTTAGATGTAATTTCTTTAATTTTATTAGTAAGGTACTTACATTTAACAGCTCCATTAATACTTCTAATAATTAAGTTGCTTAAGAAGCCATCTATTAATTTTTATCCAAATGACCTTTGAGTTGCTTGTAAGGTTACCGTCATTGCCATTTTTCATGTAATTTTAGAAATTTAAGTTTCAATCACTTTTAACTTTTATTTTATTGTATCAAAATTATTCAACTATCTTTGTCTTATCTAAATAATTACAAAAAAATTATCAGTAATTAAATAATGTTCTCACTCAAATTTAGAGGTGGAGCTAAAGGTTCGAAGGGGATTCATGATTAAAATTAAGTCACATTTTATCGTATGAAGTAAATAATGATAATAATAATATATAGAGAAAATTGTCTGAAAAACAATTTAATTTTGGTCGAAATTGCTATATCAAACTTTATGGAGAATTTTTTTACCTCTGCATTTTTTAATAGTTATTTTATACAGTGCAAACGTGGATACATTACTATTTATATTTATGCAATTTTTTTTATTTATACGTGGACACATTTATACTTTTAAAATACACTATTAAATAGTATAGAGACAAAAGGTCTTTTCCAAAATTTGATATCGTTACAATAATTTCAATCAAAATTCAAATACATTTCAAATTTTTATAATAATAATAATAATAATAATAATAATAATAATAATAATAATGAATTTTCTTGCTGAATATCTTGTTCTTATTGCTATTCAAATCCATATATTCAATAATAGTGACATTTAGTGACCAAAAGGATTCAACCAAACTCTTTTGGTGGAGAGTTAATACTAACAACAACAATAATAATAATACTCAAAATTTTTTAGCGTGGTCATTATAGTAGTGCATCATGATTCATGATTTATGTAACATAGTTTTAGGGGTCATTTGATGGAATAAAAATAATAATTTTATAATAAAATATATAAAAAAAGTTATTTTATCTTTCATTTGTGTATAAATATAAATAAGTCATAAAATTAATTTAGCTCACTATTCTGCTGAAATAATGAAACTGTTTTCTTGTATAAAAAATAAGATAATTAATCTTATTAAATATTTTTATCCAATACTACCCCTATAACTAGTGACGACTTGTTCCATATAAGATTAATATTTTGACAATTTCATTGGTTAGAAAGGTATGAGCACGTTGAATAAGTTTATGTCTTTTATGGTTTAAATATTGTCATTTCAAACGGGTCATAAATATATCATAAAGTATTTAGAGATCATTTGGTGCGAAGGATAATATCAAATACTCTTAAAATTAAATTATAATATAATTTAATTTGTTGTTTAGTGGTAAGTCAAGAATAATTTATTTCGGGGTTAATAATTAATATTAATATAAGTTATTCCTTTCCTTGGGTGGTATAATAATTTCATGATAAAATAAATAATTGACAGAAGTGTCTCTTTCAATCCTTTTGTTATACCACCTTTTACATTCCAGAATGGTACTTTTGTAAACAAATAAATTATTCTTAAAATTTATTATTTTAAATATAATAAACGAAACACTCAATAAAAATAATCTCATTATAATTTATCCCATCATAATTAATTTCATCATAACTTGAATTCAAACTAAACGACCCCTTAGAGCCTATTTGGTTTGACTTAAAAATTGATCAAATCTACTTTTTAAATCGTTTTTAACTTTTGAGAGTGTTTGACAAAGTTAAAAATATCTTGAAATAAGTTTAAAATGACTTAATAAAAAGTTTAAAAATCAAAAGTAAGTATTCTTCAAGTTTTTTATTTTTTGACTAAGAAGCCATTTAAATTTTACTTTTTATTTTTGACTTAAAAACACTTTTTAATCCGCCAATTCAAACGGGCTCTTTTTATTGTATTTGGTGTACTTTGCGTGACATATATGAACGAGCAATATTTTTAAAAAGTTTATAATTTAAATATGTTAAGAGATTTTCTATATAAGCAGAGTCAAAATTAAAAAAAATTATGAATTTTTATATTAATCTTAAGTTGATCTTACGATTGTATTTAATTCTACAATTTTTATTTTATATTTTGGATCAAAATTACCCCTCAACTTTGTTTTACTAGTTGACTACACCACTGCTGTTAAAAACAATTTATTGTTACCTCTGCCGTTAATAAACTTTACAAATATACCCTTCCTGAATGGAAAACCCCAAATCAATTAAAATTATCTGATTTTACTTAGATTATTCAATTTTAACCTGACCAGATCCACTAAATATAACCATTTTTTTACACAAATAAATTTGTTTTCCTACGACCTCCGCCGAACAATCCGCTAACAGATTTAGAGTCTCCACTGGAAACTTTGGCATAATGTCACGACCCAAAATAAGTCGTGAGTGGCACCCACACTTACTCCCCTAGATGGGCGAACCAACCTGTCTAAACTCCAACATATACCAATAGTTCAACTATAAATAACAAAAATAATGCGGAAGCTCCAAAACTTATTAAGTAACCAATTTAAATAAGTTTCTAAAGTTCAATACTTATTATCCCAAAATCTTATAGTGTAACGACCTGTTTAGTCATTTTGAGCAGCAGACTTCAATTCTGGAAAAACTGGCAGAAACGACGGACCCCACGACGGACCGTCATGGGCACGACGGACCGTCGCAGGGTCTCGTTTCAAAACACTTAGAAAATCTGAAATTGGGTACTGAAAATCGACTCTCTGAACTTCGTAACGGAATGGCAGGACGGACCGTCACAGGTGTGACGGACCGTCACAGACTCTTCAGAGAAATTGAGTCTCTGAAGCCTGTGACGGAGCAGCAGGACGGACCGTCGCAGGCGCGACGGGCTGTCACAGGCTTCGTAATCCAAGGCGGAGTCGGATTCCTTTATACGTTTTAAGGGACGTTTTTGACTATTCCTGCTTTAATTATAAAGTTAGAGGGTTCATGTTAATAAGTCTAATTACTTGGGGGTTAAAAGAGGTAACCTTAAGTTAATTAGTGGGTTATTATTGTCATCTTTTATTCTTAATTATATACTAATTAGGGTAAAAGAAAGAGGGTTTGAATAAATAAATAGAAAGAACAAGAGAGAGAGGGAGAATCGAACGAGGAAGAGAGAAACAAAGCTTGGGAAATTGCTTGCTTGATCACGAATCTTCGGTGGAGGTAGGTTATGGTTATTTTTATGCTATTCGTAGTAAACTCTTAATAGCGAATGATATGTATTGGTAGTATTGTAAACCCTTCTATATGCTTAATTGTATGCTTGCATGAATGTGATTATGTAATTGTGATATAATAAGCATGATGAAGCTATTGAATCCTAAATCTTGAAAAGAAACCCTAATCTACTTTGTTAATGATGATGCCTTGGTATAAAAGAAGGCTTGATGAACGAAAGTAGTGAGATTAGGGGATCGGGTGCCACGTTCCGGTACCAAGATAGAATATGAGGATCGGGTGCCACGTTCCGGTACCAGGATAGAATATGAAGATCGGAGTGTCACGTTCTGACACCAGGATAGAATATGGATCGGGTGCCACATTCCGGTACCAGGATAGAATATGAGGATCGGGTGCCACGTTCCGGTACCAGGATAGAATATGAGGATCGGAGTGTCACGTTCCGACACCAGGATAGAATATGGATCGGGTGCCACGTTCCGGTACCAGGATAGAATATGGATCGGGTGTCACGTTCCGACACCAGGATAGAATGAGGATCGGAGTGTCACGTTCCGACACCAGGATAGTATATGAGGAGCGGAGTGTCACGTACCGACACGAGGGGAGTAAAGATAATGAATCTTGAAAGATGATAATATATTCAAATCTAATGAATCTAATTCCCAAATGAGTATGATGAGGAGGCGTGAGTCCTCATCGATGTGCTTGGTGTTATAACCAAGGGTTATGGTAACTGTAAATGTTGCATGCTAAGGATATTAGTTGATTTTATGATATTGCTTAATATATACTATTTTCTATTTTGAGTTGGCCGATGATATCTACTCAGTACTTGTTTTGTACTGACCCCTACTTTTATGTTTTCTTCTTTGTTATTTGTGGAGTGCAGCAAACGTGCCGTCGTCTTCGACTCAACAGTAATTCAAGCCGGTCTTTACTACATCGGAAATTCAGGGTGAGCTAATGCTTCTAGCTTGGACTGGATCTTCTTCTTCAAGTCTTGATGCCTTGAACTTCCGGCATGGACTAGCTTCTTATGTATTTTTAGCTTCTTAGACATTTTTAGCTAGTAATTTGATCATAGATGTTCTTGTGATGATGATTTCCAGATTTTGGGGAATAATAGTTATTGAATTGGTTTTTATTTAATGAGCTTGAGTCTTCCGCATTATTTTTTGTTGATATATGTTGAAATGATAAGGTTTTGATTGGTTGGTTCGCTCACATAGGAGGGTAAATGTGGGTGCCAGTCGCGGCTCAGTTTTGGGTCGTGACAAACTTGGTATCAGAGCATTAGGTTCGTTGGTCTCATCACACAAGAACGAGTCTAGTAGAGTCTTAAGGAACGGTAGGGGGACGCCTTTACTTTTCTTTGAGGGGCTATAAGACTTTAGGAAAATTTCATTCTTTCATTCTTTCTTCGTGCTATTACTTGGATCCAATTGGTATCTAGGTGATACAAATTGGTATCTGACCATCTTCACTCTATTTCGCAGATGGTTAGAACTAGAGCAACGACTGCGCCAACACCAACACCAACACCGGCAAGACAAGAAACGTCTGAGCCAGCCACTGGGGCTGTGGCTCGAGGAAGAGCAATGGCAAGAGGCCGTGGTAGAGGTCGTGGGAGGACGTCCTCTAGAGGAAGAGGACGAGCACCTAGCCCATCTGATACTAGGGCAGTGACTCCTCCACCGACTGAAGAGGTAGTGAGAGAGGGTGAGGAAGGGGAAACTGAACAAGTACAGAATGAGGGATTGCCTCCCCAACCTACCCCAGAGATGATCAATCAGGTTCTTGCTTATCTTAGCGGGTTATCTGATCAGGGTCAGGCACCTCCGGTGTTTTCTGCACCAACACCTCCGCTTACAGAGGTACAACACGCGGCTACTATGGCTCCCCGCATGGATGCCTCATTGGAGATAGGCACGTTTCCTCGTCTGACTACGGGGCCTATAATGACAAATGATCAGCATGAACTTTTCAGTAAGTTCTTGAAATTGAAACCTCCAGTCTTCAAGGGTGCTGAATCTGAGGATGCCTACGACTTTCTGGTTGACTGTCATGAGCTACTACACAAGATGGGTATAGTAGAACGGTTTGATGTTGAGTTTGTGACTTATCAGTTTCAAGGGAACGCCAAAATGTGGTGGCGATCACATGTTGAGTGTCAACCGACAGAGGCAACACCTATGACTTGGGCATCATTCTCTAGTCTGTTTATGGAGAAGTATATCCCGCGAACTTTGAGGGATAGGAAAAGAGATGAATTCTGAAGTCTAGAGCAAGGTAGGATGTCGGTTACTGCATACGAGGCTAAGTTTCGTGCACTATCCAGATATGCCACCCAACTTTGTTTCAGTCCACAAGAGCGGATTCGTCGTTTTGTGAAGGGGTTGAGATCAGAATTGCGGATTTCAGCCTTGCAGGTAGCGGCTACGGCAAAATCTTTTCAAGAAGTGGTAGACTTCGTGATAGAGGTAGAGGGAGTGAAGCTTGATGACTTCTCTATGACAACGACATCAAAGAGGTTTCGAAAGGGAGGTGAGTTTAATGGTTGTTACTCTAGAGGACAGGGTTCAGGAGATTACTCAGTCCGACCAATCCAGTCTTCACTACAGACTGTAGTTGGGGGTCCACCTCAGACCGGTCAACACTTCTCTGAGAGACCTATGCTTGAATCCAGAGAGTGTTATGGATGTGGGGAGACTGGACACATCAAGAGGTATTGTCCAAAACAGAGTTACAGACCTCCAAATGTTAGAGGTAGAGGTGGTTATGGAAGAGGCCGTCATTCTGGAGGACGCGGTGGTCGAGGTAATGGTGGTCACCAAAACGGCCGGGGTGATGGGCAAACTGGAGCCACTACATCACAACATGGTAGGGGCAACGGACAGACAAGTAATGAGGCCCATTGCTACGCTTTTCCTAGGAGATCGGAGGCGGAGACATCTGATGCTGTCATCACAGGTAATCTTCTGATTTGTGATTGCATGGCTTCTGTATTGTTTGATCCGGGATCCATATTTTCTTATGTATCTTCCTCATTTGCTAATGGTCTAAATTTACGTTGTGAATTACTTGACATGCCTATTCGTGTTTCTACTCCGGTGGGTGAGTCTGTGGTAGTTGAAAAGGTTTATAGGTCTTGTTTGGTGAACTTTGTGGGGAGCAACACTTATGTAGATTTGGTTATCTTAGAAATGGTTGACTTTGATGTAATTCTGGGTATGACTTGGCTTTCTCCGCAATTTGAGATCTTGGATTGTAATGCTAAAACGGTGACGTTAGCCAAGCCTGGGACAGATCCGTTAGTGTGGGAGGGTGACTACACTTCCAATCCGGTGCGTATCATCTCCTTTCTTCGTGCTAAGAAAATGGTTAGTAAAGGGTGTTTAGCTTTCTTGGCACATCTCAAGGATGAAACCACCCAAGTGCATTCGATTGAGTCGGTTTCGGTGGTCCGTGAGTTTCTGGATGTGTTCCCTGCAGATCTTCCTGGTATGCCACCAGATAGGGACATTGACTTCTGTATTGATCTTGAACCGGGTACTCGCTCCATTTCTGTACCCCCTTATAGAATGGCTCCCGCGGAGTTAAGAGAGTTAAAAGCCCAACTTCAAGAGTTGTTGAGCAAAGGCTTCATTAGACCAAGTGCATCTCCTTGGGGTGCTCCGGTTTTGTTTGTAAAGAAGAAGGATGGGAGTTTTCGGATGTGCATAGACTACTGGCAGTTGAACAAGGTAACCATTAAGAACAAGTATCCTCTTCCTCGCATTGATGACTTGTTCGATCAGTTACAAGGTGCTTGTGTTTTCTCTAAGATTGACTTGAGATCCGGTTATCATCAATTGAAAATATGGGCAACGGATGTGCCAAAAACTGCTTTTAGAACCAGGTATGGGCATTACGAATTTGTAGTGATGTCTTTTGGTCTTACGAATGCCCCTGCTGCGTTCATGAGTTTGATGAACGGGATTTTTAAGCCATATTTGGATCTCTTTGTGATCGTATTTATTGATGATATACTGATATACTCTAAAAGTAAGGAGGAACATGAGGAGCATTTGAGAATGGTATTGGAAATGTTGAGGGAGAAAAAGCTTTATGCCAAGTTCTCTAAGTGTGAGTTTTGGCTAGATGCAGTGTCCTTCTTGGGGCACGTGGTTTCTAAGGATGGAGTGATGGTGAATCCTTCTAAGATTGAGACAGTGAAGAATTGGGTAAGACCTACTAATGTGTCTGAAATAAGGAGCTTTGTTGGGTTAGCTAGCTACTACCGCCGATTTGTCAAGGGATTCTCTTCTATTGCTTCCCAATTGACGAACTTGACTAAGCAGAATGTTCCATTTGTATGGTCAGATGAGTGTGAGGAAAGCTTTCAGAAGCTCAAGACTCTGTTGACTACTGCACTAATTCTTACCTTGTCATTGGAGGGTAAGAACTTCATTGTCTATTGTGATGCATCCTATTCGGGTTTGGGTGCGGTGCTAATGCAAGAGAAGAATGTGATTGCTTATGCTTCAAGACAATTAAAAGTGCATGAACGAAACAATCCAACTCATGATTTGGAATTGGCCGCAGTAGTGTTTGCATTAAAGCAATGGAGACACTATTTATATGGGGTTAAGTGTGAGGTCTATACTGATCATCGTAGCCTACAGTATGTCTTTACTCAGAAAGATTTGAACTTGAGACAAAGGAGATGGATGGAACTACTGAAGGACTACGACATCACTATTTTGTATCATCCGGGGAAGGCGAATGTCGTAGCGGATGCTTTAAGTAGAAAGGCAGAGAGCATGGGAAGTCTAGCTCACTTGCAAGCTTCTAGACGCCCATTGGCTAGAGAAGTTCAGATTCTGGCTAACGACCTTATGAGATTAGAAGTAAATGAGAAGGGAGGATTTTTAGCTTGTGTGGAGGCAAGATCTTCCTTCCTTGACAAGATTAAGGGAAAGCAGTTTAATGATGAAAAATTGATCCGGATCCGCGATAAAGTGTTGCAAGTAGAGGCTAAAGAAGCGACAATCGATGAGGAAGGTGTTTTGAGGATTAAGGGAAGGGTATGTGTACCCCGCGTCGATGATTTGATCAACACTATTCTGACAGAGGCTCATAGTTCAAGGTATTCGATACATCCGGGTGCAACCAAGATGTATCGTGACCTAAAGCAACACTTTTGGTGGAGTAGAATGAAACGTGATATTGTTGAGTTTATTGCCAAATGTCCAAACTGTCAGTAAGTAAAGTATGAACACCAGAGGCCCGAAGGAACACTTCAGAGAATGACCATTCCTGAATGGAAGTGGGAAAGGATTGCAATGGATTTCGTGGTTGGTCTTCCAAAGACATTGGGAAAGTTTGATTCTATTTGGGTAATTGTTGATAGGTTAACTAAGTCTGCGCACTTCATTCCGGTCAAGGTGACTTACAATGCAGAGAAGTTAGCCAAACTTTACATCTCAGAAGTGGTGCGATTGCATGGGGTTCCACTCTCCATTATATCAGATAGAGGTACGCAGTTTACTTCTATGTTTTGGAAAACATTACATGCAGAATTGGGTACTAGGTTGACCTTAGTACTGCGTTCCATCCTCAGACCGATGGTTAGTCTGAGCGAACGATTCAAGTGTTGGAGGATATGCTTCGTGCATGTGTGATAGAATTCGGTGGTCAGTGGGATAGCTTCTTACCCTTAGCAGAGTTCTCCTACAACAATAGCTATCACTCAAGCATTGATATGGCCCCATTTGAGGCACTATATGGGAGAAGATGTAGGTCTCCCATTGGGTGGTTTGATGCATTTGAGGTTAGACCTTGGGGTACTGACCTTTTGAGGGATTCATTAGAGAAAGCGAAATCTATTCAAGAAAAGCTGTTAGCGGCGCAAAGTAGATAGAAGGAGTATGCAGATCGGAAGGTTAGAGACTTGGAATTTATGGAGGGTGAACAAGTCTTGTTGAAGGTTTCGCCAATGAAAGGGGTGATGCGGTTTGGTAAGCGAGGTAAACTTAGCCCAAGGTATATTGGTCCATTTGAAGTACTTAAGCGAGTAGGGGAGGTGGCTTATGAGTTAGCCTTGCCTCCAGGGCTGTCCGGAGTGCATCCGGTGTTCCATGTGTCGATGTTGAAAAGATACCATGGGGATGGAAACTACAGTATCCGTTGGGATTCAGTTTTGCTTGATGAGAATTTGTCTTATGAGGAGGAACCTGTTGCTATTCTAGATAGAGAAGTCCGCAAGTTAAGTTCAAGAGAGATTGCATCCATCAAAGTTCAATGGAATAATCGACCCGTTGAAGAAGCCACTTGGGAGAAGGAGGCAGATATGCGAGAAAGATACCCACATCTGTTTACAGATTCAGGTACTCCTTTTCGCCCTTGTTTTCCTTCTTGTGATCGTTCGGGGACGAACGATGGGTAAATTGGTATCTTTTGTAACGACCTGTTTAGTCGTTTTGAGCAGCAGACTTCAATTCTGGAAAAACTGGCAGAAACGACGGACCCCACGACGGACCGTCGCAGGGTCTCGTATCAAAACACTTAGAAAATCTGAAATTGGGTACTGAAAATCGACTCTCTGAACTTCGTAACGGAATGGCGCGACGGGCCGTCACAGGCTTCGTAATCCAAGGCGGAGTCGGATTTCTTTATACGTTTTAAGGGACGTTTTTGACTATTCCTGCTTTAATTATAAAGTTAGAGGGTTCATGTTAATAAGTCTAATTACTTCGGGGTTAAAAGAGGTAACCTTAAGTTAATTAGTGGGTTATTATTGTCATCTTTTATTCTTAATTATATACTAATTAGGGTAAAAGAAAGAGGGTTTGAATAAAGAAAATAGAAAGAACAAGAGAGAGGGGGAGAATCGAACGAGGAAGAGAGAAACAAAGCTTGGGAAATTGCTTGCTTGATCACGAATCTTCGGTGGAGGTAGGTTATGGTTATTTTTATGCTATTCGTAGTAAACTCTTAATAGCGAATGATATGTATTGGTAGTATTGTAAACCCTTCTATATGCTCAATTGTATGCTTGCATGAATGTGATTATGTAATTGTGATATAATAAGCATGATAAAGCTATTGAATCCTAAATCTTGAAAATAAACCCTAATCTACTTTGTTAATGATGATGCCTTGGTATAAAAGAAGGCTTGATGAACGAAAGTAGTGAGATTAGGGGATCGGGTGCCACGTTCCGGTACCAGGATAGAATATGAGGATCGGGTGCCACGTTCCGGTAACAGGATAGAATATGAGGATCGGAGTGTCACGTTCCGACACCAGGATAGAATATGGATCGGGTGCCACGTTCCGGTACCAGGATAGAATATGAGGATCGGGTGCCACGTTCCGGTACCAGGATAGAATATGAGGATCGGAGTGTCACGTTCCGACACCAGGATAGAATATGGATCGGGTGCCACGTTCCGGTACCAGGGTAGAATATGGATCGGGTGTAACGTTCCGACACCAGGATAGAATGAGGATCGGAGTGTCACGTTCCGACACCAGGATAGTATATAAGGAGCGGAGTGTCACGTACCGACACGAGGGGAGTAAAGATAATGAATCTTGAAAGATGATAATATATTCAAATCTAATGAACCTAATTCCCAAATGAGTATGATGAGGAGGCGTGAGTCCTCATCGATGTGCTTGGTGTTATAACCAAGGGTTATGGTAACTGTAAATGCTGCATGCTAAGGATATTAGTTGATTTTATGATATTGCTTAATATATACTATTTTCTATTTTGAGTTGGCCGATGATATCTACTCAGTACCCGTGTTTTGTACTAACCCCTACTTTTATGTTTTCTTCTTTGTTATTTGTGGAGTGCAGCAAACGTGCCGTCGTCTTTGACTTAACTGTAATTCAAGCCGGTCTTTACTACATCGGAAATTCAGGGTGAGCTAATGCTTCTAGCTTGGACTGGATCTTCTTCTTCAAGTCTTGATGCCTTGAACTTCCGGCATGGACTAGCTTCTTATGTATTTTTAGCTTCTTAGACATTTTTAGCTAGTAATTTGATCATAGATGTTCTTGTGATGATGACTTCCAGATTTTGGGGAATAATAGTTATTGAATTGGTTTTTATTTAATGAGCTTGAGTCTTCCGCATTATTTTCTGTTGATATATGTTGAAATGATAAGGTTTAGATTGGTTGGTTCGCTCACATAGGAGGGTAAATGTGGATGCCAGTCGCGGCTCGGTTTTGGGTCGTGACATGTAGTTATCACATTAAGGACATCTTTTTTCAAATAACAAGTCTAAGAGTGTTTAAGAAACCAAAATAAGCAAAAAGATGGTCCATGTCCGAAATTCAAAGGCATCAAGACGTGAATGAGAGAATCCAGCACGAGCTAGAATTAATAGCTCACCCTGAATTCTGATGTGCTGGAGACTGGCTAGAGCTAAGGGCGAGTCGATGGTACACTTGTTGCACTCCATAAAAGAACAAAGAAGAAAATACAAGTAGGTGTCAGTACAATGAACACGTACTGAGTATGTATCATTGGTCAACTCAAAATAGAAATTAATATATATTGAATAATAATAAAAATCAACTACAATACTTAACAGGTGGCAAGCAACAAACACATGAACCAATGACAACAACACCATAGTAGGTACACCATCAATCACAATACCAAGCACACCTATGAGGATTTATGTCTCCACACCATACTCATTTGAAAAATAGTTTCTTTGAGATTGAGTAATATTAAGTTAATTCAAGATTCATTTACTTTAATGTTATTGTGTCGGAATGTGACACTCCGATCCCATATATCGTGTCGTAACATGACACTCTGATCTCATAATACCATGTCGGAATGTGACAATCCGATCCAATAATATCGTATCGGAACGTGACACTCCGATCCAATTATCTCATTGTTTTATTTCATCAAGTCTTCTTTATTCAAGGCGTCATTTTAATAGAGAGGGTTCAAGATTAGAAATCCAACAGTCTCATAATTTTAGGCCAACCAAAAACCACACAATCAAAACATACAACCACACAATCAAGTACATAACAGACTTTACAATAGCACTCAATACATATCAATCGCTATTTAGAGTTTATCTATCAAATAGAAATAAACCATAATCTACCTCCACCAAAGGATCGACGTCAAGCAAGCTACTTCTTCAATACATTCCCTTTTCCTCAATGCCTCCAAACCTTTCCAATCTATCAAGTGTATATGCATACTTGTAAGTTAATTAGTCTATAAACTCTCAAATTATTCTATGTCCATCCTAAACCAAAAAACTCACCTACCTAATAGTATAGTCAATCTCCTAAAGTTCAAACCTAAGGGTAAGTCTTAATTCCTTAAATTTTCATAAATTTAATGGTATTCAAATAATACAATGAACCTAATATTTAAATATTAAACTCAATATGTCAATTTTTATTTATTGTATCATAATAGGATTATATTATTAAAAATTAGGCCACTGATTACGAAATCAGTGGCAGGCTAGCGAAATCATGAACCTTAATATTTTGACGTCAAAATTGATTAACATTTGCAAACAACTCTAGTTGCTGCGCAGGGATGATTGTTTCATCTTTCCGATCACCATTCACTGTAATTTTTCCAACCAATTAGCACTCTCCTAACACCAACTCTAATCAATTGTATATTCAACTAACATTTACTTCAATATCCAATTTTATTCTTTCTTTTGCTCCTCAATATTATATAAATATTTAATAATTCATCCTACCTATTTTATAAGAATAATTTTGATTCCTAATAAGAACTACAAATTTACAATATTACATGCATAATAGGAGAAACTACCCATACTTTCTTTCAGCATTAAAGTAATTCTGAGTTAGCACAGAAGTACGGTACCAATTCTAAGAACTTTCGGCGGCTCTTTCTGATAACTACTTTTCTTGATTTCTTCTACACCGTGCGCCTCCCTCTTACATTTTCTTCTTTTCTCCAAATAAATTCTGAACCTAATTGCTTTACAAAATCAAATATAAAATGCTAAAACTGATCCACTAAAAAACCAAGTGGACTCTTCAACTGGACGATTCTTCCACTGAACCTTGATAGAGGCAATCTCTTTTGATCTCAATTTGCGGACCTCCCTATATAGAATAGAAATAGGCTCCTCCTCATAAGACAGATTCTCATCAAGAAGAACTGAATCCCAACGAATAATGTAATTTCCATCACCACAGTATTTTTTCAGCATAGACACATGAAATACCATGTGCACTCCTGACAACCCTGGATGCAATGCCAATTCATAGGCCACCTCTCCCACGCGCTTTAGAACTTCAAATGGACCAATATACCTCGGACTAAGCTTACCTCGCTTACTAAATCGCATCACACCTTTCATGGGTGAAACCTTCAGCAAGACTTGCTCACCCTTCATAAACTCCAAGTCTCTAACCTTTCGATCTGCATACTCCTTCTTCCTGCTCTGAGCTGCTAAAATCTTCTCCTGAATGAATTTCACTTTCTCTAACGATTCCCTCAAAAGATCAGTATTCCAAGGTCTCACCTTAAATGCATCAAACCAACCAATGGGAGACATATATATTCTCCCATACAGTGCCTCAAATTGGGCCATATCAATACTTGAGTGATAACTATTGTTATACGAAAATTCTGCTTAGGGTAAGAATTTATCGCAATGACCACCAAAACCTGTCACACACGTACGAATCATATCCTCCAACACTTGAATTGTTCGCTTAGATTGCCCATCAGTTTGAGGGTGAAATGCAATACTAAGATCCAATGTAGTACTTAATTCAGCATGTAGGGTCCTCCAAAACTTAGAAGTAAATAGTGTACCTCTATCTGATATGATGGAAAGTGGAACTCCATGCAATCGAACAATCTCCGAGATATAGAGTTTGGCTAACTTCTCTGCATTATAAGTCATCTCGACCGGAATGAAGTGAGAAGACTTAGTTAACCTGTCAACAATTACCCAAATAGAATCAAACTTACCTAATGTCTTTGGAAAACCAACTAAGAAATCCATTGCAATTCTTTCCCACTTCCATTAAGGAATGGACATTCACTGAAGTGTCCCTCCAGGACTCTAGTGTTCATACTTTACCTGCTGACAATTCGGTCATTGGGCAACAAATAACAATGTCACGCTCCATTCTACTCCACCAATAATATTGCCTTAGATCACGATACATCTTGGTTGCACCAGGATGTATAGATTACCTCAAATTATGAGCCTCTGCAAGAATAGTGTGAGTCAAATCATCAACACGGGGCACACCTACCCTTCCGTTAATTCTCAAGACGCCTTCCTCATCAATTACTGCCTCTTTAGCTTCTCCTTGCAATACCATATCTCGAATTCGGCTCAGCTTCTCATCAGCAAACTGCTTTCCCTTTATCTTTTCAAGAAAAGAAGATCTTGCCTCTACACATGCCAAAAATCCCCCTTTCTCTTGTACTTCCAACCTCATAATATCATTATCCAGAGTTTGAACCTCTCTACCCAATGGGCGTCTAAAAACTTGTGAGTGGGCTAAACTACCCATGCTCCCTGCTTTTATACTTGAGGCATCTGCCACAACATTAGCTTTTCCTGGGTGATATAAAATAGTAATTTCATAGTCTTTCAATAACTCCATCCACCTCCTATGCCTCAAATTCAAGTCCTTCTGAGTAAAGACATATTGTAAACTACGATGATCTGTATAAACTTTACACTTGACCTCATATAAATAATGCCTCCACTGCTTCAATGCAAATACAAATGCACTCAACTCCAAATCACGGGTCAGATAGTTACATTCATGCACTTTCAGTTGCCTCGAAGCATAAAAAATTACATTCCTCTCATGCATTAACATTGCACCCAAACCAGAATAAGATGCATCACAATAAACAATGAAATTCTTACCTTTCTCTGGCAAGGCAAGAGTCGGTGCAGTAGTCAAAAAGATCTTGAGTTTCATAATGCTTTCTTCGCATTCGTCCAACCATACAAATGGAACATTCTGCTTAGTCAAATTGGTCAGCTGGGAAGCAATAGAAGAGAACCCTTTGACGAATTTGCGATAATAGCTAGCTAAACCAACAAAACTCCTTACCTCTGAAACATTAGTAGGCCTTACCCAATTCTTCACTTCTTCAATCTTAGAAGGATCCACCATCACTCCATCCTTAGAAACCACGTTCCCCAAGAAGGACACTGAATCGAGCCAAAACTCACACTTGGGGAATTTCGCATAAAGCCTTTTCTCCCTTAACAACTCCAATACAATTCTCAAATTCTCCTCATGTTCTTTCCTGCTCTTTGAGTATATCAGTATATCATCAATAAATACAATAACAAAGAGGTCCAAATATGGCTTAAAAATCCTGTTTATCAGGTTCATGAAAGGAGCAGGGGCATTCGTAAGCCGAAAAGACATTACTAAGAATTCATAATGCCCTAACCTGGTTCCGAAAACAGTCTTTGGAACATCTGTTGCCCGTATTTTCAATTGATGATAACCAGACCTCAAATCAATTTTAGAGAATACACAAGCACCCTGTAGCTGATAGAACAAATCATCAATGCGAGGAATGGGTTACTTGTTCTTAATAGTTACCTTATTCAGCTGCCTGTAGTCTATGCACATCCGAAAACTTCCATCTTTCTTCTTCACAAATAAAACAGGAGCACCCCAAGGGGATGCACTCGCTCTAATAAAACCTTTACCTAACAAATCCTAAAGTTGTGCCTTTAACTCCCTTAACTCAGCTGGAGCCATTCTATAGAGGGGGATGAAAATGGGGCGAGTGCCCGACTCCAGATCAATACAAAAATCAATATTTCTATTTGGTGGCATACCAGAAAGGTCTGCAGGAAACACATCCAGAAACTCACGAACTATCGAAAAAGACTCAATCGAAGGAACTTTGGAAGTATCATCTCTAAGATGTGCCAAGAAATCTAAACAACCCTTACTCACCAACCTCTTAGCACGAAGAAAAGAGATAATACGAACTATAGCCGAAATATAGTCACCCTCCCATACTAGCGGATTTGTCCCAGGCTTGGCCAATGTCACAGTTTTAGCATTACAATCTAAGATAGCAAAATTTGGAGAAAGCTAAGTCATACCTAGAATTACATCAAAATCAACCATCTCTTGAATAATCAAATCTACATAAGTATTGCTCCTCACAACATTCACAAGGCTAGACCTATACACCTTTTCAACTATCACAGACTGACCCACAAGAGTAGAGGCACGAATAGGCATGTCAAGAAAATCAGAATATAAATCAAGACCAGTAGCAAATGAGGAAGATACATATGAAAATGTGGATCCAGGATCAAACAATGCAAAAGCCATGCAATCACAGACCAAAAGAGTACCTGTGATAACAACATCAATTGTCTCTGCCTCAGACCTCCCGGGGAAAGCATAACAATGGGCCGTATCACTTGTCTATCCATTGACCCTACTAAGATGCGCTACAGTAGTTCCAACCTGCCCGCCACCCCGACTGAACTGGTGACCACCATTACCTTGGCCATCACGTCCTCCAAAATGGCGGCCTCTACCATGACCACCTCTGCCTCTAACTACTGGGGATTTGTAACTCTGTTTTGGACAATATTTCCTAATATGTCCAGCCTCTCCACATCCATAAAAAGTCCTGGAGTCAAGTATAGGTCTCTATGAAAATGACGAAGTCTGGAGATAACCTACAAACTCAGAAAAAGTCTAACTGGTCTACGACGGAACCCCAGCTGAAGCCTGCAATGAAGACTGAATAGGACGGGCTGGATAACCTCATGAACTCTGCCCTCTGGAGTACGAACCACTAAACTCACCTCCCTTACGAAACTTATTAAATGTCGACGCCGTGGTGAAGTCGTCTGACTTCACCCCCTCTACCTCTATCACAAAATCAATCACTTCCTGAAAGGATTTTGCTGCAGCAGCTACCTGTAAGGCTGAAATCTGCAAATCTGACCTCAATCCTTTCACAAAATGGCGAATCCGCTCTTGTGGACTGAAGCAAAGCTGAGTGACATACCTGGATAGTGCACGAAATTTGGCCTCATAAGCAGCAATAGACATCCTTCCTGCTCTAGGCTTAGGAACTCATCTCTCCTCTTATCCCCCAAAGTCCGCGGTATATACTTCTCCATAAATAAGCTAGAAAATGATGCCCAAGTCATAGGTGGTGTCTTTATTGGTTGACACTCAACATACGACCGCCACCACATTTTGGCATCCCCCTGAAACTGGTAGGTCACAAACTCAACACCGAATCGTTCTACTATGTCCATCTTATGTAGCAGCTCATGACAATCAACCAGAAAATCAAGGCATCTTCAGATTCAACACCCTTGAAGACTGGAGGTTTCAACTTTAAGAACTTAACGAAAAGGTCATGTTGATCACCTGTCATTATAGACCCTGTAGTCAATCGAGGAAACGTGTCTATTTCCAATGATGCATCCATGCGGGGAGCCACAACAGCTGCATGTTGTAATCCTTGAACCTGAGGTGCTGGTGCAGAAAACACAGGAGGTGTCTGGACCTGATCAGATAACCCACTAAGATAAGTAAGAACCTAATTATTCATCTCTGGGGTAGGCTAGGGTGGTACTTCCTTATCCTGAATCTGCTTATGTTCCCCTTCTTCACCCTCTCTCACTACCTCATTAGTCCGTAGAGGAGTCATTGCTCTATCCGTAGCTGGACCAGGTGTTTGTCTACTGCCTCTAGTGGGTGTCATCCCGTGACCTCTACCACAGATAGCCCCAATGGTTGGCTCAGACGCACCCTGTCTTGCCGGTGCTAGTGTTGGCACAGTTGTTGCTCTAGTTCTAACGATTTGCGAAATAGAGTGAGAAGGTCATATACCAATTTGTATCACCTAGATACCAATTGGATCCAAGTAATAGCACGAAAGGGAGAAGGAGTGAAGTTCCTAAAGTCCTATAGCCTCTCGAAGAAAAGTAAAGGCGTCCCCATACCGTTTCCCAAGACTCTACTAGATTTGTCCTTGTGTGATGAGATCACCAACTAACGCTCTGATACCGAGTTTTTCACAACCCAAAATGAGTCATGAGTGACATCCACACTTACCCCCTAGGTGGCCGAACCAACCACTCTAAACCCCAACCTATACCAATAGTTCAACTATAAATAACAAAAATAATGCAGAAGCTCCAAAACTTATTAAGTAACTAATTTAAATAAGTTTCTAAGTTTAATACTTATTATCCCAAAATCTGATAGTCATCACATCAAGGAAATCTATTTTCAAATCACCAACTCTAAGAGTGCTTAAGAAACAAAAATAATCAAAAAGATGGTCCATGTACGAATTTCAAAGACATCAAGATGTGAATGAGAGAATCCAACACGAGCTAGAATTAATAGCTCACCCTGAATTATGATGTGCTGGAGACTGGCTAGAGCTGAGGGCGAGTAAAAGTAGATGGTACACTTGGTGTACTCCATAAAGAACAAAGAAGAAAATACAAGTAGGGTTAGTACAATGAACGCGTACTGAGTAGGTATCATTGGCCAACTCAAAATAGAATCTAATATATATTGAATAATAATATAAAATCAACTACAATACTTAACAGGTGGCAAGCAACAAACACATGAACCAATGACAACAACACCATAGTAGGTACACCATCATTCACAACATCAAGCACACCTAGGAGGATTCATGCCTCCACACCATACTCATTTTGAAAATGGGTTCTTTGAGATTGAGTATATTAAGTTGATTCAAGATTCCTTTCCTTTAATGTTATTGTGTCGGAACGTGACACTCCGATCCCATATACCGTATCAGAACGTGAAACTCTGATCCCATAATATCGTGTCGGAACGTGACACTCCGATCCAATAATACCATGTCGAAACGTGACACTCCGATCCAATTATCTCATTATTTTATTTCATCAAGTCTTTTTTATTCAAGGCGTTATTTTAATAGAGAGGGTTCAAGATTAGAAATTCAACATTCTCATAATTTTAGGCCACCCAGAAACCACACAATCAAAACATACAACCACACAATCAAGTACATAGGAGACTTTACAATATCACTTAATACATATCAATCGCTATTTAGAGTTTATCTATCAAATAGAAAGAAATCATAACCTACCTCCACCGAAGGATCAACGTCAAGCAAGCTACTTCTTCAATACATTTCCTTTTCCTCAATTCCTTCAAACCTTTCCAATCTATCAAGTGTATATGCATACTTGTAAGTTAACGAGTCTATAAACTCTCAAATTATTCTGTGTCCATCCTAAACCAAAAAGCTCACCTACCTAATAGTATAGTCAATCTCCTAAAGTTCAAACCTAAGAGTAAGTATTAATTGCTCGAATTTCCATAAATTTAATGGTATTCAAATAATACAATTAACCTAATATTTAAATATTCAGCTCAATCTGTTAATTTTTATTTATTATATCATAATAAGATTATACTATTAAAAATTAGGCCACTGGTTACAACACCAGTGGCAGACTAGCGAAATCATGAACCTTAATAAATTTTTGACGTCTAAATTGATTAACAATTGTAAACAACACTAGTTGTTACGCAGGGATGATTGTTTCAACTTTCCAATCACCATTCACTTTAATTTTTCCAACCAATCAGCACTCTCCTAGCACCAACTCTAATCAATTGTATATTCAACTAACATTTACTTCAATAGCCAATTTTATTCTTTCTTTTGCTCCTCAATATCATATAAATATATAATAATCATCATACCTATTTTATAATAATAATTTTGATTCCTAATAACAACTACACCTTTACAATCTTACATGCATAATAGGAGAAACTACCCATACTTTCTTTCAACATTAAAGTAACTCTGAGTTAGCAGAGAAGAACGGTACCAATTCGAAGAACTTTCGGCGGCTCTTTCTGATAACTACTCTCTTGATTTCTTCTACACCGTGCGCCTCCCCCTTAAATTTTCTTCTTTTCTCCAAATAATTTTTTAGCCTAATTGCTTTACAATATCAATTATAAAATGCTAAAACCGATCCACTAATAATTTTAATGTTATCTTCTTTAACCTCTAACTAAATTAAATATTATACTACCCCACTAATTTCATAATTATAATTATGAATAGTTCAAAACACCATTTAAAATCTATCAGAAAGTATTTTATCAAAGAAAAAATTCTAGTGCTCAAACTGACTAAATGTGTTGTTACACATAATGTCTTAGAATCGTAGTAATACTAAGTTAACCATTAGGAATGGCGTGGGGCAGTATTTTTTTTTTTTGCTTCTTAACATGTTAAGTTATCAATCTCTTCCACTACTGATTGCCAATTCTTGATTTTACATTATTTCTTCCATTACTGATTGTCAATTCTTGATCTTACGTTATTTCAATTTGTGTCTTACTTTGATTCGTCATGCACAAGTAACAAACTAATAAATTTGTTGAAAGATTTTCTTTACACTTTCTACCTTTCATGTTGAATGTTTGTTGAATTATTTGTTACAGATCTTTAGATTTGATAAACAATAAGAAGAATGATGTTTGGTGTTTTCGGCGGTGTGAGGAAGGAGATCTTGGAAGGAGTGGTGGCTATGTTGGTGGTGGGAAAATTTGATTTAGGTAAAAGAATAAGTTATATTATAAAGTGGGCCGGGATAGGTTAAAATAGGATAGTTAAAGTAAAATTGGATAATTATAATTGATTTGGGGTTTTCCATCCATCGATGATTATATTTATTAAATTTATTGACGGCAAGGATAAAAATAACTTGCTAAACAAAGTTGAGGGGTAATTTTGATCCTTTTCCATATTAATAATTAAAGTAGCATTTTTTTTAAAAAAAAGCTGATAAAAAAAAGCATTATTTTTCTCCCCAATTAGTTTCCCCGCCTTTTCTGTGTCTGGCCAATAAGTTATTTTTAAATTGATTATTTGAAATAATTATTTTAATATTTATTTTTATCAATTAATATTGATTAATTTTATATTTAGTAAATAGCACACATCACATAATTTCTAAGAAAAAAATTATTTATTTATAAAAAGATTTGAAAGACCTCAAATGTATTTTGACATTTTAATTATTTTATTTCACAACCCAAATATAATTTACTTAAACAATAATATTTATAACTTATCTCAAAGATTTAAACTTTTATCTTAGTGTTATCTACAATCTACATTTGCCTACCATGCCAAGCTACCTTTAAATATTTTATTATATAAAGAAAAGAAAATAATTCTAACCTATTATTACCAGCTTTAATGTTCTTTTTGGTTTCTTTTCACTTACGTTTAGTACTTCTATATTATATATCATATGGTTTTTATATACATAAGACAAAAGTGAAATGAGCTTCTATTTTTTTATTTTACTTTTGCAGATTACATATCCCTTTTGGTCTCTATTCTCTATTAAGTACTACTTTGTATCTCTCTATTTACGTGTCATATTTTTTAAATTTATTTATAAAAAATCTCTCATATTTTTTTTAATTAAGAAGTATTATTTCTTTTATATAGAACACCATATAACATTTATTTTATTCTTATTATAATTTCATTTTAATTTACGTGATAATATATATCATCTTTATTAAAGAATTATAATTTTCAAAAGTTATAAATAATTTAACTTAAACTATTTCCTTTCTAAATTTACTTTGAAACATTTTGTTTGGATTGAGGTCTATTAACTATTAAAATTTTTTCTCTATTTTCATATCATAAAGTTAAGGTATAATAATGCACACATAAACTTATAAAATTATATTAAATATATTATATAATGATCTAATAATACGAAATGATTCGTTTTTTTAAACATTATACTTAAGTTCAAACAATACTGGAGCACAAACGCCCTTTTTCATTCCTTAAATAACAAAACGAAATAAAGTTATATGTACTTCCCCCTTTTTAAAAAAATTGGCTCTTATTTAGCCGTCTAGTGAATAATGAAATAACAATTATTCTCCAATTCTTTCTTTTAGAATTATTTTCTTGTCATTTTTTTTTTCTTATAATAACTTTTTTGTCTTTTCATTTTTGATACTTATATTGAAAATTTAATTAATTTTAATTTGAATGGTGTAGAATTTATTAAGGAGGAACCATTCATTATAAGATTTTTTAACCTTAAAAATGAAAATTTAAAATTTTTAATTAGAAATGAATGGATCATATTCATTCTCACCACAATTTTGATTGGTGACACTTTTATTTGTTTCATCTACCCTCTTTTATTTTATTTTTTCCTTGTTAAGTTTTTAAATGGAAAAAAATATCTTTTATCAAATTATCAAATAATATGTAATTATGTATATCATATAATTTTACATGTATATAATTAATTATATTTTTTGTACGATAAAAATATGGTTAGACACAAATATCTTTTTTCTTCGATGAGAGAAGTTTTTTTTTTTCAATATTGGCCTAGTGAAGCTTCGTTAATGGCCAATTTTGAAGGGTCTTTGGTTTGTCCTTGCCCTAACTCTATAATTCACATATCTTCTTTTCTAGTCTTTGGGATTCCTTCGGGGCCTAGCCCCCTTCTCCACCTGAATCTAAATTTCAGTGATTTTCATAGTTGAAAACACCTACATCAATAAGGAAAAGAAATAATATATACATGAGTTTTGATGGGATTAGTACTAAATGTTTAATTTGATGAATTTTATTAGAGTGGATTAAAAGTTCAATCCAGCCAAACGTTTCGTTGTAATTTAATTAATTTTATTAGAAAGATGCATTTAACATATCCATTAATACTTGTAATTATTCACTAATTTAGTGGCTTAACTAAGTAGCCATCTACTATTAGCTTACCAAAAATGACCCTTGGATTGCTTGTAAGGTTACAGCCAATTGAAACTTTTAGGTGGAGTAAAATTTTACAAAATAGATCTTGAACATATTTAATTATATATGAAAAAAATAATTTTATTTTATTTTATTTAATTGTATATGTGATGGATTCACTTGATTAGTAAGCATATCAGTTCAATACACCTGTAACCGTATATATAATTTTTAAGACAAAAGATTAGTATTATCTTAGTGTTTCTTCTTTGATTACTAATTTTGACATGAATTTTATTGAAATTAGAAGTTAATATTGATATAAGTAATCTCCATTAGAGTGTAAACTAATAAAATTGAAATTAGAACAATAGCATCAAAAGTAGAATTAATTTAAGTATCTGAGTTAGAGTGTGGAATAATAATATTGGAATTAAAATATAATAATAGTATCAGAATTAGTTATTTCAAGCTAAAATAATGATAATGACAAAACACCATTGAGGTTACTCATATATATATATATATATGTTATATATATATATGAAGAATATTTTTGTAAACAAACAATTTCTTCTTATAAAAATATGCAATGCATGTTATGTTTAATATAACAAAATCAAATAATCAATAAAAAATAACGCAAAAATAATTGATTCAAATAAAATATTATTATTTATTTACACTTAATAAAAATCTTAATTTTAATTATCACATCTCGATCATTAAGTAAATACAACATTTTTAAAAGATCGAATTTTAATCACCCAATATTTTAACCATTAAGTGCATTATTGTAATCCTACAACCACTCAATGAATTTCAATAAATAGAAATAATGAAGATCCGTCACAAAATCGTAATATCATTAAAATATGCTTATTCAAGTGCACCTTGCTATCTTCATTATTGTTAGTAATCAATTTGTTTTACGTTTAATAATTCTTCTAAACCAAATACATAATAAAAATTCAAATGTAAAATTAAATTTGACAGAGTATCAAATTGCTATGTTACTAAACGCAATATATAAATAAATAAAATGTACTTTTAATTAAAAATAATATATAAATAAAATGTATCGTTATTGTTTAACTGAGATATTGGTATATATGATGGAGGTGCTTTCGACATGTGGTCAAATAATTTTCATTCCTTTTTATATATTTTTTGGAACTAACTTTCACATATAGCAAATATAAAAATTATATTTATATGGTATAATTATAGTTTGCATAATTATTTTGTATAGTAAATATGCTATAGCTATTTCGCTATACATATATGCAAAAGAAGCTAAACTATTTCACTATATATATAGAAAAAAAATAATTGTATATTTCGCTGGTAGACGATTTGTATAAATTGTTGTCAGCCTATCATTTGTATTAATCGTTGATAACCTCTCAATTCAATTTTATGTGTTTGTATATCTGTATAAAATTTAAATTTGTATACAATTGAATCGAAATAAAATGTCTCTCTCGCTTTGTACAAACATATATTACACATTGTATTTTGTATAATCTGTGTTTGTATAAAGCGAGAAAGTGAGAAGGACAAAAGAGAACTGAGCAGGGGAATATTTGTACTGTATAATTATAAGTTTATATGACGAACATATATATATATATATATATATATATATATATATATACACACACACATACAATTTTCTCTCGCTTTATTCAAACAGAAATACAATTTATAGATTTTTGTATGTATAAAGCGAGTGAGAGACGAGAGAGAGACTGGCGAGCGAGAGAGGGAGAGTGGTGAGCGAGAATTTCAGGGAAATAGACGACTGACAACTATTTGCTATGGGGCATAATAAATCAAATCGTAATTATAATATTTAACTTAAATTAATAATTTGTCATTATATATAATTTTTTTATTTTTTTAATATTCAGTATCTAATATTTATATGAGGGGATGCATCATCATAAATTGCTCTCTGAAATGGATTTTGTATCAAGTGAAACTCGAATTCAAAATTTTAAACTAAAAATGAAAAAATATTTATCGATGCTTCATCTCAACCCTTTAATTAGATAAAATTTTGATATATTGTTGTGGAGATGCTTTGACATGTGGTTTGATCAGAAGAGAACTTCTACGGTGCAAGTAAATAACGATATACATAATTTTAGTACACGTAAATATTCACTTTTTGTAAAGTTCATGCATGATGAGATGGATCTTTTAAGCTCTTTTTTTTTTTTTTTTTTTTTTTTTTTTTTTTTTTTTTTTTGTAATTAGGCAGGTTCATCACTTTTTTATTTTTTAAAAAATAGTCTATCAATATTCATATAGATATTGAAATTTAATTAAATTTAAATTTAAATTAAGAAAATTATTTTTGATGTCAAAGTTCTAAATTTAAATTTGTATATTACATGAAACACTTTTTCGATCCAAAATAATAATTCATTTTCAAGGGTTCTCACCCCAGAATTTAATCGACTTAAGTATTGTTTTTTTTTCCATGAAGATGCCGTGTCATTTTTAAGTTGTAACCTTTTTAAACTTGGTGCCATTTGTCTAATTTTGGTTTAGTTTTAGAAATGTTTTCATAAAATATTTCTAGAGAAATTTTTTGTGATTTTGAATGAGTTTTTTTTATAGTTTAAAATAAATTGTTGAATTAAAATTTTTTAAAAGATAATTAGTTGTTTTCTGAATTTGATCTTGAGTTTGATGCTTCTTTTAAAAACAAAAATAATTTGATTTCAAATCCAAAAAAGTAACAAACTTATTTATAAGAAAATCATTATCTCCATTGGAGTGTTTCCTCTACGTGCTATACACGCCTAGCTAATTTTTAGAATTTTTTTTTCTATTCTAAATAAAGTTATTTCTCCTTTAATTAGGAAAATTTTCTAACCAATCTATCCCAATAGGATCATACATTAGTTTGTAATTTAAATAGGTTGTTCTTTAATTCATTACGTCTTACATAATAAATAACTTTTTTTTTTCACTCACAATACTAAATCTATATTTTAATATTATAATATTCCGCAAATTATGTTCAAACTGTTGGATATATACTATTATATTTAGAATAATTGTTTGTTCAATTTTAATGAAAGTTCTAATAGATCATATATTTATTTATGGCATTTGTTTAATTATATAGTAGATGGTTTAGTGAATACAGTTTTAACTTATGCAAAGACGTGTAAGTCATCGATTTTTATAGAGTTTTAACTTATACACAAAGGACATGCCATCGGTACAATTGTAGCACAATATTATATATAATTTATCTTGATTATGAAAATGATATAGTTTCAACTTTTTGTGCTAGCTAGTGTATTTTAATATGTATTGAATGAGCAAGAGTAGACATAGTTATTTTAGATTGACGGACAAAAACATATTCTCTAAACTGTTAAATGTACTTATATTGTCAATCTTAATATAACTATTATGATGCGTGTATATTAATTATCTTTTGATTTATTAAAATGCGAGATTCTAAGATGAGTCAATATATTTGGAAGATTAGATGATAATAATATATATTGGTGAAATAATAAGTTAGTTGATAGAGTTCATGTCTTGATATAGAGATTGATGATATGTCTTTCTGAGAAGCTTATAAGTTTTCGTCTTGTCAAATCTTGCAAGTGAATTTATGAACCTGACGAGTGTAAAAAGTTAAGCAGTGCTTTAAAGAAAATTAATCATTGAATTAAATTCATCAATAATTTATTTATTGATTAATATCAGTAATCTTAACAGGAGAAATTTCATAAGTGTTTAATGAATAATTTCTAAATATTAATAAAGGAGTGCAATTGCGAATTTCTAATGGAATGATTTGTATTTATTATTGTGAAAATAGTTCAAATTAATAACTCCCACCATCAACCACTGTTTGTTAGGTATACTAAAAATAATTATCCAAAATTAATTGTCATTTAACAAATCAATACACAATTAAATATTTTTTTTTCAATTTTGCGCTTAATAATTACAGAACTACATGTTTAAAAAAGTAATCATTTTAAAAAATAGTCATTTAGAATTAATTCTATAATAGGAAGCCCCAGTAATTAATTATGTGATTCTTACAATACTCGTATTTAACTATAACTTAGAATCCTATTTTCTTGGAAAACAAAGATGGCAACATGTGCTTTTTTAAAACTTTTTTCCCAACATAAATCATTTCAACCTTGGACCCAAGAAGTTGGGCCATAGCCCAATGGTGATACTCTTTGACTAGAAATTGACTGGAGGATCGCTAGTTAAGTTATAGAAGTCTATAAATTTTTGTTTTAGCCATTTCAAAAGTAACTTTAGATTTCCGATATAGAAGTTGAATAAAAATCCGTATATGATATATTGCTTGTATAGTCAAGTTTTACACATTGTTTAATTTCCTTGGTTATTAACATATGTCAAATTTCAGATATTTTTCTTTAAAACCCCATCTACTGTAAACATGAAGTTCAATTTCATTTATTCTTTTTTTTTCCAAATTATTTTATACCGTATCAGAATTGTAGAAATTTACGAAATACTAACATGAAAATTGAGATTCTTTTGTTTCCCCATATGGATATGGATGTAAATCTTTAAACAAGCGACTGACTATATATTAAATGATGTGATGCAAATAGGCTATTCTATGAAATTAGTACATAGGTGGTAGGACTATAATAATGATGCTCATATTGCATAAGTATTAGTAATTTTTAAAGTTGTGTAAATGCAATTGTTAAGGCACTATCCTTTCAGATTACAATAGATTTAGTGTGATACTTACTCATATATTGCTCAATTTGATAAAAATATTATAATTGTCATGCCCCGAGTCACACCCTGACATGACGATCACTCGACAACCTTGCTGACTCCAAGCGAACCTTTGACTGACTGACTACTTACAGAAAGACATACTCAAGCAACATGCGACTTAAACATAATTGAATCAAGTATATCTAAAGTACTCATTTCATAATATTTGGAAATACTAATAGTTTGCAAAACATCTCAAGGGAAAGTAAATAATGAGAGACTCACCAACTCCATGTATCTATGAAACCTCTATTATTTAAGATGAATGTCGGGACAAGATCCACAATATTTCAAGACAACTAACTAGAAAATAAATGTGAAGCCTTACATAACGCAAAGAGGCTCATCCAACCTATCTGAAGTGCAACGTGATCTCAACGAAGCGCGTGTTGATGATCTTGAACACTTGTATACATCTTTAAAGATGCAGGACAAATGACATTAGTACATTGAATGTATGAGTAAAGCTAAATGAATAAATAACTAAACTGATAAGGATGGAGGAATACTCACCTCACCTCACCTCAATCAAAGCAATAATGAGAGATATTTTTTTGAAGCATCATAACTAAATGATGTTAACTCAAGGATGTATATAAAAATACAATAAAATATTATTTACTCTTATTTGAGAGATTATCTAACCGATAATCATTATTATAAGAAACGTGATGATACAACGTTTTGCCACGCCGTCAGTATTGTCTTATACTTATCGGGATATAGGACACTTCAACTAAGTGGATCCACTAAAACTCTGCTCAAAAGCAATACAAAATCACCTTAAAAGTACGATCCTCTATCCATTTTTTCTATATGGTTTACGAGGATTTGGAGTTGTCTGAACTCATCCCATATCAGTGCTCAATAATACTCTCAATAAATATACATACTCATGTTCAAATGTATAAAACATACTCTTTTCTCAATTTGAGATAATTACTCAAATTATCCTCTTAAATGAGGTAACTGTTCTAAAGTATCTCCAAAAACTCTTTATGAGAAACAAAGTTCTCTTCATCAATGTCAAAACAATACATTTGGGAATCAATTGTTTTCCTTAAACTTTGCTCAAAAATCTATCTTTAAACTCTACTAAAACTCTTCTTTACTTCATGAAAAAATCAGTTTAAGACAGTTTTTTGGTTAAAAAGATTCTCACTAATAATTCTGTGAACACTCAAATACTAGGGTTCATGTTGATTAATAATCATGAACAAATAACTCAAGAACTTAATGCATAGCATATAACAACTCAAAAATTAGGAATAGAAACTCAAAATCCAACACCTTATCTTAAGAATTATCAAACTAAGGATGTAATCCTAAACTATCTCTTATTGATAAAAAGTTGATTTAGGGCGTGAGGATGAACTCAATCCGTAACTATGATTATCCTTACATACTTGGAAGAACAAAGTTCTTGGCCAATACCAAAAGAGCGCGTGAAAATCTAGCTTTTTCTTCTCTTAAAATCCTACTCTAATGACTTGAAGAATGCTTAGAGTGTACTTTCTCGTAAGAATGCTTAAGAGTGTATTTTCTCATAATAATTTTAATTTTCTCAAAATGAATCTTTAGATTATGATCCAAAAAACTCATGAATTACAAGATAGATAAATGTACAACCCTAAAATGACTATGCTAAGTAATGCTTGATGTATCTAGAATGCCTACGTTTAGACAAGGTTCACACGGATTGATGCGCATAGAACCAGACCTCTGAACCCTTACAACAGCCAATCCAAACAACTTGGTGAGTTAGTTGATCTAGGAAAGGTTGGGTCCATCCTTGTAGGGCACCCGAATATGAAGATTTACCCGGATGAGTCTTAACCGGACTTAAAAAGGAGTAATCTTAAGTTTGGAGGGTCTAGGGGTAAAATAATCTTTTCCAGGATAAGGGTAGTATTGTAATTGGCCTAAATATTCAATTACTTAATTAATTAATATGGTGGAGGGGCAATTCGGGTAGAGGTTGCCAAATTTGACCCTTTAAACAAAATCTAGCTATACCGGGGTTCGAGCCTTGGTGGAAGCAAAGATTAAGTTGATTTAATTTTATTAAGTGAATTAGTTAAAGTAATTAATATTTAAAAATATGATTTAAGTAAGATAAAAATCAGATTTTTAATAAAAAAATAATAAAAAAGTAAAATAATGAGGAGTCCTAGTTTGACTAAGTCTCCACCTAACTCTCCTAATCCTAATCCTCTCATTTTCACGTATCTCACTCTTATTCTCACATTTTTCATTAGCAAAAGAATTGAAAATAATAGTTCTTCACTCTTGAAGAACTTACACACAAAAACTCAAACGAAAAGCTATGATAAAAACGAAAATCAACAACATTCTTCTTGACGGTTTGAGTTTTGTATTTTGATGGTAAAGCAGTGGTGTGGTGAGAATTGGTAGCATTGAAAAAAGTGTTAAAATACATTAAGGTATGAGTTTTATTCTCTCTTGGACCCTTTCCCAAGTGACCCCTAAGTTCAGTTTATATTCCAATCGAGAAACTAAGGTTGTCCCATTGCATGCCCCTGTCATTAGATCCTTTGAAAGATTCAAAGTATGCGTTGGTATGTCTTCTGGTAGATGATTTTAGGGCTGTTTTTTTATTACATGTTTGAATGTGTATTCGGAAATTATGTAAGGAATGAAAGATGTGTTCCGGGAAAGTATATTAAGTTAACTGTTTGTGCATGTGTGTGCCATGAATTAACTATGTTTTGCTGCCTGAAATTTACATGTTAAGATGTTGTATTTTATGCGTACGAATATGCTAAAAGTTTGATGTTCATATAAGTGTAATTTTGCTGAATAAATATCACACGAAATACTCCAAGAATCAACATAAAAAAATGAGAGAAAAACGAATTGAAAGAGGACCAAATTTCCAGCTTGCTAGAAATGTTGGTCTCGGCCTATATTGTAGAGTTGAATCTATGCTTTAAATTTTTATTAGGGATTGAAACCAAGACCTCACCAAATGCAAATTACATAAAAAGTTTATGAAAAAAATGAAAATTAAATTAAATGTGGTGAGTGGAGATTGAACCCACAAGCTCTTGAATAAATGTGAGAGTTAGGAGAAAAATAAATTTTGGTGAATTGGGATTGAACCCACAACCTCTTGAATAGAGGAGAGAATTAGGAGAAAAAAATGGAAGAAAATAAATGAGGTGAATGGGGATTGAACCCACAACCTCTTAAATAGATGAAAGAGTTAGGAGAAATATAAAAGAAAAAAGTAAATGACGTGAGTGGGGATTGAACCCACAATCTCTTGGATAAAGTTAAGAGAAAAATTAAGAGAAAAAGAATGAGTTTGTGGGGGATTGATCCCACTACCTCTTTGCCTTAAACGAGATAGAGAGGAGGGAAAGAAAGAAAATATTATGGGGGTAATGGGGATCGACCTAGGGTTCCCCATCAGAAAAATGAAAGTACCAAGTTTAATATATTATTAAGTGTTGCTCAAGGGATTCGAAATCGTGTTCCTTTGCCCAATTCCGTATTGACACATAAATCGTACGTGAACAAATAATTACTGAATGCTGCCTCTAAGGATTAAAATCAAGATCTTGGCATACTAACAAGATGCATAAGTCTTGTACCACATAATCTTGGGTAAGTATGATTCAGTTAGACGAATTATGAATGAAGCCTCATGGCTTGTACATATGGATCAATAAGTCCAGCGTACGTTTAAGAGTAAACGAACCTAAGATGTGTGTAATGAAATGATGTGAACCAAGGAGGTTTAAGTAAGAGTGTGAAACATACAAAAAGTCCAAGTGCATTGGCATATGACGAAATGAACATTCACGTAAGGGGAGTGTAGAATTATGTAAAGTTAAATCTCAAGCATACTCCAAAAGAAAGTGTTAAGAATGAATTCATAGTTAATATGTAAAGAAAAGAATGACTTCATGACTATAGGCTAGTGAAAGTGAGATAAGCTTCATCTACGCCTAAAATCAATGTCACTAAATGAAATTACTAAGGGATTATATTTATGCTAAACGATGAACAAGCAAAGAAAGAGTGGCTACATGAGGATAGGCTAGTACAAGTGAGACAAGCTGTATCTATGTCAAGAATCAATGTCCTCAATGTGAACTCCAAGAGAGAATATGTTATACGATGAACAAATAATGAAAGGTGAGTAAAGATGAAAAAAAAAATATGAAAAAAAGAATAGGATGTCATCACAAGATGAGGCTAGTGCAAGTGAGACAAGTTGTACATACGCCAAATATAATGTCACCAAAAGTACTCGCCTAAGAGAGTGTTGAAAATTAAGAGGCAACTCAATCAGACTCTATATGTAAGTGTAAGGAAAATTCACACTTAATACGTAATGATGAGATGAGAAATCATCTAATGAGCTATGATGTCTCATGCTAGAAGTCATCTTCTATGATGTATAAGATGAATGTAATGGAACTTTATACTGAGCACCGATAGGATAACTATGAGCCGCGATTCCTTCTTTCGGAAAGGCAGAGATTTGTGTAATTCTTATGAGATGAGACTGTCCGTACATACGGGTATGGGTCTCCTTATATCTCCTAGTCTTTGAACCTATACTGCCAATATATGGTTCTAGTAAGGTTCGAGTCCCTATAAACGCTAGCATGTTATGATTCACTTTGGCCGGTGATTCCACCTCTTTTCAGTGTGTGGTTACACTGGATTCGATGATGCTTACATAATCTATTTCAGTTTAGGTTAAAGTTTCCAAGAAAGAATGAGGCCAACCTCAAATAATGCACATAATGAAATGAACGATACCAAAGTTGTTAGGATAGGATAATCAAGAAGTGATCTAGACTTAAGTAATGAAACTAGGTTATTCTTGGTCATTGCACAACGAATACGATGAGAGTATTAAACTACATCCTAGGTATAGCTGGTGTTTACACTAGTATATGAATGAATGAAAATGAAGTACGTATGAATGAATGAAGAAGACTGTATTTGCTATGGAGGCTCCCTAGTTGACGTCCCATATGTTGAGCCCTCATTTTGGGAAGTCTTAATGTCAAGTCAATGATTCCAAGGTCTCATGGAATATGAAGGAATGATATGAACTATGTGACATGATATGTGCAATATGTTATGTGCTGTTTGCAAAATAATATATATGATGATGCAGGTTACTCTCGTAGCATGGCTTTTCTAATCCGATTTGGCAAGTCCAATGACTTGACTTTCCATAACTCATATCGTTAGGAGATAGCTCTTATTAATCATGCATGTCCTTTGTGTGTGCTTTCATATACCCATACTTAGTACAAATGAGTACTAATCCCATACAACTCTCTACTTTAAGGTGTAGGTGCAGGTGAACGCTAGAGCTTACAAGACTATGCTAAAGTTATCCGAACATGGAGCATTCATCCGGTGTTGGTAGTCTCTCTTGCTTTTGAGGATGACTATCTTTTATATTCTAGCTTATATGTAGGTATGAGCTAGTGGAGTATGTTCCACTAGTGTTTCTTTCCCAGTTATTTTTAGATATTATATTGGTGCCATTTTGGGAACTCTATATTTTTATACAGATATGTCTATGTCTTTCATTTGATTATCTTGATATTAGATGGTTGATGTGAAACGATTATGAACTAATGTAGATAAATCTTATATAAGTATAATGTATCCTATTATGAAGTCTATGTATACTTCAAGTAACTAAAAGTTTCAAATTTTACGCTAAAATTAACCTAGATTCTGTAGCAATGACGAATGTAGGCTTGTCTGCAACCTCTGAGAGGTCAATGATGCCGGTCTCGTTTGGGGTCTAGATTTCGGTCGTGACAATAAAAAGATACATAAAATCGACGATTGAGAATTAAGATTATATTGATCTCATACTAATATGGTATTTTAGAAAATAGTGATTGCACAGATAACTAATTTTGGAGTTGTTATTTGGTTTTGTTCATTTGAAACTTTTCCTTGCAAGTTTATTTGTTTTAGAATAATTCAAATGTACTCCACAAAATTTGAAAGTGTTATAAATCCATTAAACTAAGTGGATGATCCATTTAATCATGAATTTATCCTTATCAATAATATTTATTCCCAGGAGTGTATTTTTTAGTAACGATTTTGATTTTCTCAAAATTAATCTTTAGATTATGATCCAAAAAACTCATGAATTACAATATAGATAAATTAATACATAAAATCGACGATTGAGAATTAAGATTACATTGATCTCATACTAATATGGTATTTTAACAAATGATGATTGCACATATAACTACTTCTGGAGTTGTTATTTGGTTTTGTTCATTTAAAACTTTTTCTTGCAAGTTTATTTGTTTTAGAATAATTCAAATGTACCCAACAAAAGTTGAAAGTGTTATAAATACATTGAACTAAGTGGATGAATCATTTATTCATGAATTTATCCTTATCATGGATATCTATTCTCTAAAGTGTATTTTCTCGTAATAATTTTTATTTTCTCAAAATGAATCTTTATATTATGATCCAAAAAACTCATGAATTACTAGATAGATAAAAAGATAAGTAAAATCGACGATTGAGATTTAAGATTATATTGATCTTATACTAATATGATATTTTAACAAATAATGATTGCACAGATAACTACTTCTCGAGTTGTTATTTGGTTTTGTTCATTTAATACTCTCTTGCAAGTTTATTTATTTTATAATAATTAAAATGTACCCAAAAAAAGTAGAAAGTGTTATAAATATATTGAACTAAGTGTATGATCCATTTATTCATGAATTTATCCTTATCATGGATATGTATTCCCAAGATTTATCCTTATCTTGGATATGTATGTTCCCAAGGTGACATGAAAATTCACGGGATAATGATATATCTATTAATTTGACATTAATCAAAGTAGTCTTTGAAGTGATCTCTACTTATAAATAGACGTATCATTCTCGATGTATATGACACTTAAATAGAAGAAATTTTTTCTCTTTTCCATCTTAATTCTCTTGCCCTCTTCTCCTTCTATGATATTATGAGCTTGATTTTATAACAGGTTATCAACACAAATAGTCTCTAGTTTCAATTTTGTTCACCATGTCATCCAAGTTGAATTTTATACCAATGAATTGATGGTGATGATCAAAAGGATTAAAAAATAGTTGTTGGTCAAGTTTATCCAACAACAAAAAAAGGAAACCAACAAATATGATGTTACTCCAAATGTGGACATGTGCGATGCGTTGTTTTATTAAAATAATAGAGTAAAAAGGTATATTTTATTTACATATTAAGTTTTACTTTATTTAATGAGTTAGTTTAATATTGCAGATGAATCGCCGATAAGGAATTATATCACCATGCAAGATTAGATACACCTATACTCATGTGACAAATGACAGAGGGGACAAACTTGTGAAATTCAAGAAAAAATATTCTTTCATATATTGTTGAAATTTAATTCACTTATTTATATAAAACAATAAAATGATAAATTTTTTAAAGGATCATGTTTGAATTCTACTAATATTGGCTTATATGTCATTGGTTGAAGGGTAAGACAATACATTCAAGTCACATCTCACCAAAAGAATAAGACATCAGGTTAAAGTCTGGATGCACATAATATTTGAGGATATGACGGCAGATTCAAGTTTTATGGCACCAAGAGGATAAGACATCAATTTGAGTTTCGATGCACCATGATGATAATATATTGGGTTCGAGACACATAGAATTATGACCTAAGACTCCTTATATGGATAAAATATTGAGTTTTGAGTCAATGCACCATAGTGATGATATAATGATGACTAATGCTTTGATGAAAAGCCATTAAATTCATCCTATTGAATTTGCTCCATTCCTTGAAAAGAATTTGGTAGCAACATATGATAACTTTGAAATCCGCCTATTCACTTGCTCTATTCAATCATATGAATGTGGTAGCAGTGAACAATTAGTATGAAAGATGATAAATAATTAACGATATGAATAAGGGTGTGGATGGACGTAATTGTAATAGTCATTATTATGGCAATTATAAAAGGAAAAACACTATGCTTCTCCAAATAGTATTTCAAAATCAAAATGGTATGAAAGGTCATTGGGCTTGTGATTGTTCTCGACCCAATAATTTCACAAGTTTAAAAATTTTCATCAAAAGATAGAATGTAATGTGATGGTGATATTCATCTTTCAAAGTGATGTTTAGGTGAGTCATGTAAATATGTTAAATATAAAGGTATGCCATGTTTAAATGGTTATAGTCAACTAATGAAGAGATTGTGAGTTGGAATAAACATTTTGAATGTTTGCCTACTCGTGAAAGTGAATATGAAAAAAATATGAATAAGAACATATTCATGTATGGTTTGATATATGCCACAACTCAACTCTACGTAAGTTTTGAGAGAAATAAATATTTTATTTGACATGAAAGGTCAATGGTCCTGTAGGTTTATACATCATGAATGTTATGGTATGTTTGTTATGAACTACCAAAAAGGCAAAAAAAAAAAGAACTAATTCTTGGCTATAAAGGTTGTGGTCATGACCACATATACTATGTGGCAATACAAGTTTGTAATTGATTGTGTACCATTTATACAACAAAAGTAAAACAAGAAACATGTCTTGCTCGTTATTATTTTGACCATGACAATAATAATACAATTTCTTCTTGAAGAAGATGATCACCATATGGATGGTGTCATGTTATATGTGATAGTACACAAAATTAATTGCAAGCTCTAACGAGTGGTATTATTACCAGAGGAATACATTGGGGTTGTAGTAACTCTCAAAAGAAACACTATAAGTTTTGGATGATTTGAAAAGAAATTTTGAGACTATAAATTATGAAAAGATTTAATATCTTTAGTTCACTACAACCAAAGCATGTTATAAATATTTATGTAAAAGATTACCCATTTTCCCTGTTGTTTGTTGTAGACAAACATAAACATGCTGATGAAATCACATGCAATAATAAACTATAAGTGTACTGAAATAAAGTTCAATTGACATGACGGTTGACCATTCTGGCTAAAATGTGATGCAAATGTAATTGATAATTCATTTGGCTTATATGATGAAGAAATAAGAAATTCTTCAAGAATCCTCTTGTATTGCTTGTTCTCTTAATAAAATTATCATTGTACTATCTAAGTTTGAGATTGTATTCCCTGAAATTATTTGGAACATATAAAAAGGTGAATATTGACCCATTCACCTTCCATGTGGATCATTTTCAACCATATGATAGATGCATCTATTCGGTGGTCACATGTGCTTTGTTGTCAATTTACAAATTGATCTTTGTAAGGTTGTTTGATTGATTTTTAAATTAAGAGCAGAGTTCCAACTATGAATTATACTGATAATGCTGGTTGGTTTAGTAGAAATTGTATGCCTCCAATTATACCTAAACCATGTAGCAACACTATATGCATCAAGCCAACAAGGTTTTCTCATCATAATTGGTTCAGAGTCAGAAACGAAATAATTTCATCTAAAGGTTGGATGTGCGGTTATAATTTTAATTGCTCCACCATGCATAAAGATGAATTCTCAAATAAGGTTGGGATGAATGTTAGGTTTTCTAACATTAGGGGGAGAGATGATTGACAACTGAAAATTATGTGTGAGGTTTTTTATGAATTATCTAGATCCTCGTTAAAAGAAAATGTGAACTTGAAGTTCAAATGATAATTCATTTGCATAATGTTGTAAATCTATTGCCAGATGAGTTTAATGGTCCTGTTTTATAATTCAGCTGCAAATGCTCCAATGAGAAGTCCTTCAATGACAGAGTCTAGATACGCATGAAGCGTAATAGATCGATCGGTTTCAAATGTAAAATTCCTTGAAGAAAGAGAGGAGAAAATTATCAATATGGGTATGATTATATGGCAAGTGTTATAATAGAGCACCACGACATAACACTTTATAAAACCTTGAAAAATGTTCAGGTACCTAAAAAATGAAGAGATACTGATAAGTTATGTCATATTGGAATCGATATTAAATAACTCTCGATGGTTACTTTTTATTTGGGGTAGCGCTAAATGATATAAACTATGATGAGGATCTTGAATTCAAATCTATCATATAGTGATAAATGATTGGCCAAGTAAATGCATGATTCAAGTATATTTTGTTTCACTTAGAAAAGTGATTTTTTGGACTGATAGTCCATAAACCAAGGTATAATGTCAGTGGGGTACAAATAAATTATTATGCGATAGTATAACCGTAAGATATTAAGTACGACTTATGCCTTGAGGCATAAATGTGTTTTTGTAAAAGTTCTAACATTATTGGAGATGTTTCTCCTATGGTGGATTCAATGAGGCTTGTGTTGATATGGCAACATATGAAAAAGTTGAATGTATATAATGAATGATTGTCATGTCTATCTAGATAAAGACGGTTGTATGAAAATCCTTGAAGAAATCAAGGTGTCTGAAGAATATATAAGTTTGAAGGGAACTTTTTCAATAAATATTCAAGAATCCTTATATAGATTGGAAAAATCAAGAAAGAAAAGGGTACAAAAAAATGACCCTAATTGTCCTCGAATTTTTATGAAAAGGTCAGGATCTGAATTTGTTATAAATTGTGTATGTTGATGACTTGAACATTACTAACACTCTTAATGAACATTTAAGAACTATTGAGTATTTGAGAAGGGGATGTAAAATTAAAAGATTTTGGAAAGAATTTTTTTTTGTTTTGACCTAAGATTGAGTTTATGACGAATGAAATATTTTTCCATCAATCAACATACACAGAAAAGTTTGATATGATTTTTATATGAATAAATCACATTTATTGAGTATCCAATGATTATGAGATCACTTGACATAAATGATGATTCAGTTTGATTTCCAAAGAAGGATGAAGAGCTTTTTGGTGATGAAACTCCATATCTTAGTCAATCAGGGCACTAGTGCATCTTGCTAACATTACACAATAATATATTTGTTTTGCAATTGGCAAAATTCAGTTCCTCCCCAACAAAAAAGGTCATTGAATGGTGTTAAGCACCTACTTGAATATCTTTGATGTAACATAAACATGGATTTATTCCAAGGAATCCAAGTCAGAACTGATTGGTTATGCAGATGCAGAATATTTTTTTGATCCGCATAAAGCTCAGTATCAAAACACTGTGTTTAGGAGGCACAATAATATCTTGGCAATTAATGAAGCAAGTGTTGATAATTATTTGTTCAAATCATTTATAAATAAAATTCCTCATTAAAGCAAGTCAAAAGTGTGTACAATTGAGATCAATGAAAATTCATATTGCAGAAATATGTGATTTTTCTTTGAAAAAGGATATACCAACCACAATGTACGATGATAATTAACTGCAAATGAAAGTGTCCACAAGATGATCATTGATGTGAACAAGTTGAATGAACAATTTACTTGCAATAATGAGGTCATCACGAATAAAATGATATTCAAGAATGTATTCGGCTAAACTCAAAGCCTCATCATATCCATTAAATAAGAAAATGATATATGAGTTCAACAATGCAACATCTTCGTGAATGCGATTTCATCACAAGGACACTGTCAATATCAATATTTGAGAGGATTTTGTATAAGATTGGATGAAATCATCATAAGAAATTAAGTGATGTTTTAATCAGGGGGAGTATGATACGCATTGGACTCTTATTTCCTTGACCATGGTTTTGTCCCACTAGTTTTCCTGACAAGGTTTTTAATGAGGCAACAATAATGCTTATTAAAAGATATATGTACTCTTTTTCCTTCACTAGAATTTTTTCCCATAGGGTTTTTTCTAGTAAGGTTTTAATGAGGCATATAATCTATGAAAATCCAAGGGGAAGTGTTATAAATCGATTGAACTAAGTGGATGATCCATTTATTCATGGACTTATCCTTATAATGAATATTTATTTCAAAGATTTATCCTTATCTTGGATATGTATGTTCCCAAAGTTATATGAACCTTTATGTGATAATGATGTATCTATTAATTTGACATTCATCAAAATAGCCTTTGGGGTAAGGTATGCAAAAACCGAAATGATCGATAAACCGAACCAAAAAATGTCATTGGATGATTGGGTTATTGGCATATTTTTAAAAAATTATTGGGTTATTGGTTTGGTATCGATTTTTACTATTGGGATATCGAGTAAACATGTAATAATCCGGAAGTCTAAGACCTAAGGTAGAGCCTCATATGTTGAACAAGGACTAGAAACAATGTTTTAAGGCCTAATATAATGTATATAAATCATTTATGAAGTTTTAGAGTCAAAACATCAAGAAACGTCCATGACGTTCGATGAACTGTGAAATAGAGGTTAGTGTGCCTTGGCATATTTGATGGGGTATTAAGAGTTGGAAATCAATGAAATTTGGCAGGAAGGTGTTAATAATGTATTAGATATTTTATGGTCTAAAAGTCTGGGTAAGACTCCCCAAGGACCACCCTAAGGGTCCTTGAGAAGGACCCTTCCAAAATGACCAAAAGTTGTCAAATGACAATGGCTACCAACAGGGCGTCGACTAGTTGATGAGGCATCGTTGGCTCCGTCGTCCAAGAATTAGATATCTTCCAAAAATGGCCAAAAATTAAGTCTCTGAAATTATTGATGGATGTGCAGTATGGTGGGCATGATCAGGCGTCCACTGACTTACGGACCGTAGGTCGGGGTCTCGTAGGTTTGGTCTGATTTTGCCGTCCCATTTTTAATGAATTAAATTAAATTAGTTAGTTGCTTAGGTGATTATTTAAGGGTTAGGGGGTGTCTAATTAAGTTAATTAAGGTACTATATAAACACCTAAACCTAATTAAACTAACACAACTCACTTCAATTCCCAAAACTTAAATCATGTTCCTTCTCTCTACTTTTTCTTTCTATTTACCAAGACTCCATTGAAGATAAATTCAAGGTTAAAAGTGCTCCAATATTAACTTTATCTCCATAAATACTCATAAATATCTAAGGTATGGGAACTCTTCACCTTTGTGACTTCTTTTCCCAAAGGGTTCATTAAAATTGATTTCCAAAAGTTGATAAAAACATGGGTTTCATTCCTAATCCGAATGTAACACTACTAAAATCCAAGACGTGTTCTAGAGCCTAAAATTAGGGTCATAAGGTCTAGACAATTTTTAAGGTCTGTTTTAATGAATATAAGTCATTTAGGAAGTCTAGAAACTAAAACGTTCAAGAAAGTCCATGACGTCTGGAAAGTAGTACAAGGAGGTACTAGCGTGCCTTAGCCTATTTGACTAGATTTTAGGAGTCGGAAGATGATGAAAATTTGTGGAAGGGTGTATAACATGTGTTTAAGTTGATTCATGGTCAAAACGTCCGGTTACGAATCCCTAAGTACCAACCCAAGGCCATTGAGAAGGTCTTTTGCAAGAGGAGTCGAACACTGCCTAAGCAGTATGTACCCACAAAAGGGAACAAATGGAACGTGTGTGGATCGACGGGACATCAATGCTAACTGTAGACCAACACTTTGACAATTTTTTGGAGGCGCTTACCTGCACAGTCTCTGACCAAATCGATGAGTGTGCAGCATGGAGGAGGGACCAGTCGTCGACTCACAGACGGACCGTCGATGGGGTCTCGTCTGTGAGGGTCCAATTTTCCTACACGTCTTAACTTAGTCGTAGCTAATTAATTATGGGGTTTGTTGGTTACTTATGGATTAAGGGAAGTCTAATTAACTTAATTAACCCTTTATATAAAGACCCCAACTCCATTAGTCTAATTACAACTCTCAAAATAAAACTCTCTTCCTTCTCTCTTCTTTCTCCCTCTATTGGAAGACACCATTGAAGACAAGCTAGGAGAGGGATTTGAGGGCTGTAAAGGGACGATTTCTCCATCATTTTTTCATCAAACATTTAGGTATGGGATCTAATTCATCTTTGAGACCTCTTTCCTCAAAGGGTTCCTTCAAAGTATTTTCAAAAGTTGAGTTTTCATGTGGGTCTGTCTCAATCTCGAAAATTATGGTATGATTTGATTTGTTTATGATTTATTTTGGATATTATGAGTAGATTAACATGCATTCTGTCACGACCCGGATTCAGGAATCCGAATCACAACCGGCGTCGTTCACCTCTCAGAGGTCGCAGACAAGCCTCATCTAGAATTCATCACGTTTATATGGTTAATTTTAGCAGAAACTTTAAAAAAAAAATGTATGAAGTATACATAGACTTAATATTGTTATTTCATTAATTTATCATATACTAAGATCAACATAAATGTAACAACAATCTATTATAAGAATCAATTCAAAACAGAATAGGAATATATCATAAATACGTTTGCCAAACACGACCTTATTACAAAAGCTTCGAAATGAAAGTACGAAAGAAATGCTAGGGACAATATCCACTAGATTTGTATAAAACTAAGGCTAGACTAAAACTGTAGCATCCTCAAAATCAAGAGAACCTACCAAATGGTCTGGAGAAACGCTGATGTCCAGACCTTTGCAAGAGTCGTCACTTTATCGCTTAACTTGCGTCTAAAAAATAGTAAATAGTAGGGGTTAGTACTACACTTTTACTAAGTATGGGTGTATGCACACATACACATAAGGTTATGCATGATCAAAGAAAGCTCTTCCTAAACAACATGCTATTTCTGCAAAGCCCAGTCACTAGACTTTCCTAAATTGTTAGTTGTGAATTGTGGTATGAATATGATGTATTTTAATGCATTCAAAGCACACAACTCATTTTATATATAATTACAAAACATTAGTATCATCAACTTAATTTTCGAACAACTCGGGCGAAGATTTAAGATTTTTGATCCTCTTAGGCCGAGAGCTCATCTTTGTACACTTAGATTACTTTTCATTCTTTTTATTCTTCTTGTTGTGTAGTTTAATAATTCTTTTGGTCCTATGTTTTACTTACAAGTGCACTGATTCATTGTAGTCCTATACCCACAATGAATCGATGTAAGTAATCCAAGGACTAAGGAATGATTTCCCTACCTTATAGTGAGTCATTCTTTACACTATATTTTCATAACCTTTCATAAGAAATTCTCTATTGATCATGCGATTGATTTCATTACTTTCATGCTTTATATATATTATACATTTCATATACACTATATTTTTGAATTGTTGATGTAGCATAAGATATCTCAAGTGAGGGCCCAACATATGAGACCTCATCCCGAGGGCCTTCTTTAGCAAACACCGAGTTTGCTTCATTCGTTCATTCCTACTTCACATTATCCATTTCATTCATTCGTACGCTCATGTAAACACCAGATAATCTAGGATGAAGTTGATGACTCTCATCGGGATCATGAAGGGAAATGACCAAGAATGACCTAATGTCATTACTTGAATCTGATTTCACCTCCTGATTGTCTTGCACAAACACCTTCGGTATCGTTCATTTCATTATCTTTCATACTTTGAGGATGGAGTCATTCTTTATTTGGGAACTTTAACCTTAACCGACATAGATCATGTGAGCATCATGAAATCCAGTGTCTTCCCCACACCGAAAAGAGGTGGAATCACCGGCCAAAGTGACCCGAACATGCCAGTGTATATAGGGAGTCGAACCCTGCTAGATCGCTATATTGGCAGCATAGGTTCAAACACTAGGAGATATAAGGAAACCCATACCCCGCATGCCCGGCAATCTCATTTCATGAGAGTTACGTGAACCTCTGCCCTTCCCAAAGAAAGACATCACCGCTCATAGCTAGCCTATCGGTGCCAAGGATAAAATTCCATTGCATTCAACTCATACATCATGGAAGCTGGCTTCTAGCATGAGGACATCATAGATCATTAAATGATTTCTCATCTCATCATTAGTATTAAGCATGCATTTACTTCAATACATTCATTAAAGTGTTCAGAGAGACCAGTCTCTTCATTAACTTTACACTCTCAAAGGTGAGTACGCTTTAGTAACATTTAATTAGGATCATTTGAGATTGCTCTCATATTTCACATTAGCCTCTTATCATATTGTCACCATTTTCATTAGCATCATAGATTTACATAATTAATCACCTCATTACGTGAATGCTCATTTCTTCTTTATCTTCCAGTGTTGACTCAAGCATTATGGGGCTTGCTTCTAGAATGAGATTAACTTACTCTAGTAATGACTGGTCATCCTTACTTTACATTTATGAAATGTGAATTTTCCTTACATATCATCCTTTGGTTTTAATGAGAGTGGCTCACACATTCTAACACTTTCATATGTGAGTATTCTTTTAACATAGTAGCTTAGGTGTAAGTGAGACTTGTCTCACTTCCTTTAACACCCCATTCTGGTCACTTGCTTTAGACCCTTTGAATTATGTTATAACTCATGTTACTTACTTATTTTATTGTAGTAGAATTATATAATAATTTATGGAAGATAAAAACTTCATTAATGAGTTTCATGAGTTCATATGTCATTCTTTTAGAGAATGTTGGTAGTTGTCCCAATGAATGTCATGCCCTTAGTTATGGATTCATTGAATTACATTATATGTTCTCATTAATTTGGCATTCCAACATTTTAGTCATATTAGATAATATATGGTATGTTAGGACTTGTCCCATTGACTGACATACCCTTATTATGGGATCATTTTGTTTAGTTTGTCATGCTTAATTTGACAATGCATTATATTGGGCACATAAGATTGGTGTAAATTTAGTATTGGACTAGAAAATTTGGAAATGACTTCATATCCAATTTATTGACCAATATAGTTTCATGAAATTCTCATTAGTCAATTTTTCCATCATTATTTAAAGCAATAATGTAAGCAAATTCCATTCAACTTTTGTTCAAGACATTGTTAGCCATGTTACTGGCATAACCCAAACTTCATGCAACTTATAATTTCATGGAGATCTGTTTAGACAACCTTATACCATAACTTTAGGCATAACACTTTTAAACATCTTGAACAACATAATATGATCATTTAACGAACAAAAAATCATCAAAAAGTCACATTTACAGTAGGTATACACAACAAACTGGAATCATCTTCATACATAACAGTTTCGGACACATCTGAACATAGTATGATTCTCTTAACTAATCTTGGTCCATGACTTTAAGTAACATTTTTAATATATATTGTACAGCATCATATTAATATTTGATGAATTTAACACCTTCATAACGTCACAATAAGAGCAATGCAACATTCGGACAAACACATCAACACTTAAAATAATTACGGCCTAACTAACACATTGTCGATTCATGATTCACGTTTTAAGGACTTAACTTTATACGATCACAACTTCATAGGTTAATCGACAATCATAATTAAAGAACATTACACATAAGATTAGACAGCACCACATACCGACAACATGATATCTAACCTATTCAACATGATATCGAAAATGATAATAGGGACAAAGGAGTTCGACGAGAACATGGGAACAACCCTAGTTTTCAAGATCTTTGAATCGTTGGAAAGAAAGTTTTCTTGGAGGAGATAAACCCATACCTTACGTATAACTTAATATACAAATACAACCTTGAACGAAACCTTGAAATAGCCCTAGAGAAATCGATAAATTTTCTGCCTTTTTCTTGCGTTTGTTGCTTACTGTTTTTGCGTCCTTTTTGTCTATGAGTTTGAAAGTAATTCTTAAGTTTAAGAACTGATATTGAATCATTAAAGGGTTTAATAAGTTTATTAAATAAATAAATTAACTAATTACTAAAAATCCCCTCCTAGATTGATTAGAACTAGGAAAACAAAATACTCAAATATGAAATTTTTCCTAAGAATTTCATTTCCCCCCTTCAAATTAATTAATTAAATGGATTATTTAATTAATTAAGGTAACTAGGGTAACTACTAAAGTGACCCTAAATCATTGGAAAAAAAATTAACTCTTTTGGACCATCCTATGTTAAGTACTAGGATGTTTCTTGAGTTGTACTAGGTTAGTGTAAGAATTTCGATTTGACCCCCTTAATTAAATTAATTATTTGACATATGGTAATTACTAAAGTACCCTTATGTCGTTATAACCATAACTAATCCTTTGAACCATCCTAGGTTAGGTACTAGATTGTCTTTTTTCTTGTTTTAACCGAAATCTGGATTTTGCTTTGTGATTTCAGTTTTGCACCTTTAAATTAATTAATTAAGTTGCTAAAATAATTAATTAAGTAGTCTAGGGTAATTTATAAATTACACTTATGTTTTTATGATCTTAACTAACTCTTTGGACCATCCTAGGTTAGGTACTAGGTTGTCTCTTTAACTAGTACTAGGTTATTGTCAACCTGATTTTGGTCCTAGGTTGTCGGGTGCACTAATGGGCCCATTTAGGTTATTACTAGGTTTATTATCGAGTTAGGGCAGTATTTTACAGTCTAGAACTAGTTAGAGGGCTAGGCTCCACATGGTTGAACCCATGTGCACGCCTACCCCCCTTAACTACCCTAACCAAATTCAGTTAGGGTGGTCCCTCTTGGCCGTTTCTTTTGTCTTGCCCATGTGCTTTCACATGGGTTGGTTGTACATTCCTAACTAACTATTCTTGATGTCCTACTGGGAATATTTACTTATTATCGGACCCTCAATATGTCCTTGGGCACTTCTTAATTTAGATGATCATGTTAAATGGTCATGTGGAATGGTACCTAGGCTTAACACTTGGAGCCTCGTATCTAAAGTGCTAAGTTGTGAATAAATGTTTTTAGCTTAGGGTCTTCATTGCAGGTACATTTCTTTAACAAGCTCATTGATGTTAGAAAATTGGCTAGCACCCTTTAAGCTAATATTTTCTAATATGCCAAATATATTGCTTATTTGGGTATTATATAGAAATCGGCTAATACCCCTTAGCCTATTTTCTATACTATGCCCGATATATCTCAATATTGGGCATTGGGATGCCTATGTACCCCCAATACATATTCTTAAGTACCTATTGTGCTCTTCATTAGACATGTATTTTTTTCGAAATGTTACACTACCCCCCCCCTTAGGAACATTCGTCCCCGAATGACACTTACACATATTTAAACAAAGAGGGTGATTTTTGAAAGTTACTTTATCATGATTAAACTTTTCTCTTTTGTGAATATCTGATTCATACTTATTTGGATGATTCATAACATTCAAACTTATCTGAAGATTCATATTTGAGATTGAGGAATTTCCTTCTCAACTTCACCAAAGTTAATGCACACCACAACTCATGCAATACAAATATCATGTCTATGCTACACACAAACAACAATATGAAAGAAACATGACTTAATTTTAACTCACATAGTGCTATTATAAGACATACGATTAGGTACTTTCAACCAAATAGACTAATGCACTAAAACTTAGAGTTTTGTAAGCAAAACCAGAGTTAGAAAGAGTATATCTAACCTCAAGAACTGAACAAGTGAGAGTAACGGGATCTCATATCATCATCGGCCTCCCATTTTTTTCCCTCAACAGGTGGTTCCCCCCATAATACTCTCACAGAGGCAACCTCCTTGTTCCTCAACCGTTTCACTTGGCGATCTAAAATTTCAACGGGATACTCTTCATAAGAAAGGTTCTCATTGACTCCTTACCCCTTAGATAACATCTTGTTGGCCTTAAAATTTGAAACTATTTGCCTTGTTGGATTTGAACCACGCCCTTTCCATCTCAACTCTAACTCATTTGGAAACGGAAACCTTATTACCCTAATCTATAGTCTATTGTATGATAACACTTATGAAGCAAATTCATACCTTAGACATATCCTTGAGTTTGTATGTAGCCAACTTAGCATTATCCTCTTCATTAGTACTCATAACAGGCATTTAGAACTTACCATGCATTCACCTCCATGCGAATAACCACACTCACCACACGTCTTCGTCCACGTTGGTCATTTCCATTATGGCCCCTTCCTGGGAAGGCCAGATCTTAAGTGTGCCGCCTTAGACCACTTGGCCAATCTAATTATTATGTGTATTCTTCTATGCATTCACACAATAAGGAAGTAGATACTTATATTGAAAAAAAGTGTCAAAACTCTAGATAGCACAATAAAGAGTAGAAGAAGGGAGAATTTCCTATCATAGTGTAGTCTTTAAGTCATGATTGTGGCGCGCTTCACAACCATAAGCTAGAAACTACGTAAAGTGGTTGTGTTGAGATTTAGTTCCTAGGTACTTTATCCTCATGCTCTTATACCAAGTTTGTCATGACCCAGATTCTGGAATCTGAATCGCAACCGGCGTCGTTCACCTTTCAGAGGTCGCAGACAAGCTAAATCTTGCATTCATCACATTCATATGGTTAATTTTAGCAGAAAATTTAGAACTTTTAAACGTATGAAGTATACATAGACTTTATGTAGTTATTTCATGAAGTCATCATATACTAAGCTCAACATAAATGTAACAGCCATCTATCATAAGAATCAATTCGAAACAGAATAAGAATATATTATAAATATGTTTGCCACAGACAACCTTATTACAGAATCTTTGAAATGAAAGTACAAAAGAAACGCTAGGGTTAAAATCAACTAGCTTTTTCTAAAACTTAGTGTATACTAAAACTATAGCATCCTCGAAATAAAGAGGACCTACCAAATGGTCTGGAGAAAATCCAATGTCCAGACCGTTGCAAGAGTCGTCAATCTGTCGCTTAACCTGCATCTATAAAATTGTAAATAGTATGGGTTAGTACGCCACTTATACTAAGTATGGGTGTATTCACACATACACATAAGGCTATTCATGATCAAAGAAAGCTCTTCCTAAACGATATGCTATTTCTTGAAAGCCTAGTCACTAGACTTTCCTAAATTATTAGTTGTTAATTGTGGTATGAATATTATGTATTTTAATGTATTCAAAGCACACAACTCATTTTATATATAATTACAAAACATTAGTATCATCAACATAATTTTAGAACAACTCGGGCGAAGATTTGAGATTTTTAATCCTTTTAGGCTGAGAGCTCATCTTTGTACACTTATATTACTTTTAAGTCTTTTTCTTCTTCTTGTTGTGTAGTTCAATAATTCTTTTTGTCCTATGTTTTACTTACAAGTGCATTAATTCATTGTAGTCCCATACCCACAATGAATAGATGTAAGTAATCTAAGGACTAAGTAATGATTTCCCTACCTTATAGTGACTCATTCTTTACACTATATTCATTACCTTTCATAAGCAATTCTCTATTGATCATGCGATTGATTTCAATACTTTCATGTTTTATGTGTTATACATTTCATATACACGAGACTTTGGAATCGTTGATGTAACATAAGACATCTCAAGTGAGGGCCCAACATATGGGACCTCAACCCGAGGGCCTTCTTTAGCAAACACCGAGTCTGCTTTATTCGTTCATTCATACTTCACATTATTCATTTCATTCATTCGTAGGCTAATGTAAACACCATCTATACCTAGGATGAAGTTTATGACTCTCACCGGGATCATGAATTGCAATGACCAAGAATGACCTAATGTCATTACTAGAATCTGATTTCACCTTTGGACTGTCTTGCATAAACACCTTTGGTATCGTTCATTTCATTATCTTTCATACTTTGAGGCTGGCCTCATTCTTTCTTTGGAACTTTAACCTTAACCGACATAGATCATGTGACCATCATGAAATCCAGTGTCTGCCCCAAACTGAAAAAAGAGGTGGAATCACTGGGAAAAGTAACCCAAACATGCTAGTGTATATGGGGAGTCGAACCCTGCTAGATCCCTATATTGGAACTATAGGTTCAAAGACTAGGAAATATAAGGAGACCCATACCCGTCATACTAGACAATCTCATCTCATGAGACTTACATGAACCTCCGCCCTTCCCATAGAAAGGCATCCCCACTTATAGCTAGCCTATCGGTGCTCAGTATAAAGTTCAATTGCGTTCAACTCATACATCATGGAAGCTGGCTTCTAGCATGAGGACATCTCATCTCATTATATGATTTATCATCTCATCATTAGCATTAAGTATGCATTAAATTAAATACATTCAGTAGAGTGTTCATAGAGACCAGTATCTTCATTAACTTGATACTCTCAAAGGTGAGTACGCTTTGGTAACATTTAATTACGATCATTTGAGATTGGTCTCATCTTTCACATTAGCCTCTTATCACGTTGTTGCCATTTTCATTAGCATCATAGATTTTCATAATTAATCACCTCATTACGTGAATGTTTATTTCTTCTTTATCTTCTAGTGTTGACTTAAGCATTATGGAGGCTTGCTTCTAGATTAAGATTAACTTACTCTACTGATAACTGATCATCCTTACTTTACATTGATGAAATGTGAATTTTCGTTACATATCATCCATTAGTTTTAATGGGACTGGCTCACACATTCTAACACCTTCAAACATGAGTATTCTTTTAACATAGTAGCTTAAGTGTAAGTGAGACTTTTCCCACTTCCTTTAACACCCCATTCTGGTCACTTACTTACTTTATACCCCTTTAATTATGTAATAACTCACGTTACTTACTTACTTTAGTGTAGTAGATTCATATCATCGTTTATGGACGATGAATACTTCATTTAATTGAGTTTCATGAGTTCATATGTCATTCTTTTAGAGCATGTTAGGAGTTGTCCCAATGAATGGCATGCCCTTAGTTACGGATTCATTGAAATACATTAGATGTGCTTATTCATTTGGCATTCCAACAGTTTAGTCATATAAGATCATATAGGGTATGTTGGGACTTGTCCCATTAATTAATATACCCTTAGTATAGATTCATTTTGTTATGTTAGTCATGCTTAATTTGACATTGCATTATATTGGGCACATAAGATTGGTGTAAATTTAGTATTGCCTAGAAAATTTGGAAATGACTTCATAGCCAATTTATTGCACAAGCCAAACATTCATTTACATATAGTTTCATGAGATTCTCATTAGCCAATTTTCCATCATTATTTAAAAGCAATAATGTAAGCTTATTCCATTATAGTTTTAGGCAAGATTTTGTTAGCCATTTTACTGGCATAACCCAAAGATTCATTTAACTTATGATTTCATGTAGATCTGTTTAGACAACCTTATAACATAACTTTAGGCATAACACTTTTAAACATCTTGAACAACATAATATGATCACTTAACAAAAAAAACATCATCAACAAGTCACATTTACAGTAGGTATATACAAAAACTGTAGTCATCTTCATACATAACAGTTTCGGACACATCTTAACATAGTATCATTCTCTTAACCAATCTTGGTCCAAAACTTCAAGGTAAAGTTTTTATGACATATTGGAAAGCATCATATTAATGTTTGATGAATTTAACACCTTCATAACATCAATGCAACATTCAGACAAACAAATCAACACTTTAAAGAATTACGGGTGAACTAACACATTGTCGATTTACGATTCACATTTTAAGCACTTAACTTTATACGATCACAACTTCATATGTTAATAGACAATCATAATTAAAGAAAATTAGACATAATATAACCAAGAACCACATACCGAAAACATGATATCTAACCTATTCAACATGGAATCGAAAAGGATTGTAGGGACAAAAGAGCTTGACGAGAACAGGGAACAACCCTAGTTTTCAAGATCTTTGAATCGTTGGAAAGAAAGTTCTCTTGGAGAAATAAGTCCAGGATACAAAACCATACCTTATGTATAAATTAATCTACAAATACCACCTTGAACGAATCCTTGAAATCGCCCAAGAAAAATTGATAAATTTTCTGCCTTTTTCTTGTGTTTGTTGCTTACTTCTTTTGCGTTCTTTTTGTCTATGAGTTTGAAAGTGATTTTTAGGTTTAATAACTGATCTTGAATCTTTCAACTTCGGGTTTAATAAGTTTATTAAATAAATTAATTAACTAATTACTAAAAAGCCCCTCCTAGATTGACTAGAACTAGGAAAACACAATACTCAAATATGAAATTTTTCCTAAGAATTTCGTTTTGCCCCTTCAAATTAATTAATTAAATGGATTATTTAATTAATTAAGGTACCTAGGGTAACTATTAAAGTGACCCTAAATCGTTGGAACAAAAATTAACCCTTTTGGACCATCCTAGGTTAAGTACTAGGATGTTTCTTGAGTTGTACTATGTTAGTGTAAGAATTTCGGTTTGAACCCTTTAATTTAATTAATTGAGTGACCTAGGGTAATAACCAAAGTACCCTTAAGACGTTATAACCATAACTAATCCTTTGAACCATCCTAGGTTAGGTACTAGATTATTTTTTTCTTATTTTAACCGTAATTTTGATATTGCTTTGTGATTTCAGTTTTGCCCCTTTAAATTAATTAATTAAGTTGCTAAATTAATTAATTAAGTATATAGGGTAACTTATAAATTATCTTTAAGTTGTTAGGATCTTAACTAACTATTTGGACTATCCTAGGTTAGGTACTAGGTTGTCTTTTTAACTAGTACTAGGTTAGTGTCAAACCGGTTTTGGTCCTCGATTGTCGGGTGCACTAATGGGTCAATTTAGGTTATTAATAGGTTAATTATATAGTTTGGGCAGTAAGTTAGAGTCTAGAATTAGTTAGATGGCTAGGCGCCACATGGTTGAACCCATGTGCACGCCTACCCCTCCTTAACTACCCTAACCAAATTTTGTTAGGGTGGTCCCTCTTGGCTGGTTCTCTCTTGTCTTGCCCATGTCCTTGCACATGGGTTTGTTTTGCATTCCTGACTAACTATCCTTGATGTCCTATTGGGAATATTTACTTATTGTCGGACCCTCACTATGTCCTTGGGCACAACTTAATTTACATGATCATTTTAAATGGTCATGTGGAATGGTACCTAGGCTTGACACTTGGATGTTTCATATCTAAAATGCTTAGTTATGAATAAATGTTTTTAGCATAGGGTATTCATTGCAGGTACATTGCTTAAAGAAGTTCATTAAATTTAAAAAATTGCCGCACAACCTTTAAGCTAATATTTTCTAATATAACCAATATTTTGATTATTTGGGTATTAAATAGAAATTGGCTAATACCCCTTAGCCAATTTTCTACACTATGCTCGAGATTTCTCAATTTTGGGCATTAGGATACCTATGTACCCCCAATAGACATTCTTAAAGACATATTAGGCTCTTCATTAGACATGTAATTTTTCTGGAATGTTACATATTCTAACTTAATTATGATATATCTTGATGGTTTGGTCTAGTTAGTAGAAGATGACCCTTAACCCTTAACCCTAGGTTTGACTTGATATGAATTAGAATGTATTTCGTTCAATTAATTTGGTTATTGGATGAATTACTGCTAGGTGATGTTGTTACACTAATCTTGAACAAAATTGGGGTGATTGGTAGTCTTTCATGCTAGTTCTTGAGAATATGATCTAGGTTAGGAAGTATGTTGTGAATTGACCTAAGTATCTTGTCTTAAAGCTGTGATCTAGTATTGAATTATGATGTAGTAATTCTTCTAGCCTTGTTATCATGTTGATTATTGACTTATGATGATGTATACCCAAATTGGGTTAAATTGAGGGTTCATGGTAGGACCTTGATGATGAACTATGAAGGAGACTTGGTAAGTCTAAGTCTATTTAAGCCCTTGAACATATGCTTAGGGCTCGTATTGTTGATTTTAAAGGAAATTTGGATAAGCATTTGCCTTTGGTGGAGTTTGCTTATAATAATTGTTTTTATTTATCAATCTCTATGGATCCCTATGAAGCCTTGTATGGTAGGAGGTGTACGTCTCTTATTGGATGTTTTGAAGTGGGTGAGCCTTCGCTTCTTGGTCCTGATTTGATTTATAAGACTTTGGAGAATGTTAATATCATAAGGAATCGGTTGTAAACGACCTATAGTCTCAAAAGTCTTATGCCGATCATAGGAGAAGGGATTTGGAGTTTGAAGAAGGTGATAAGGTGTAATTGAAAATTTCACCTATGAAAGGGGTGGTTAGATTTGGCAAGAAAGGAAAGTTGAGCCCTCGTTATGTGGTTTCTGATGAAATCTTGCAAAGGTTTGGTAAGGTTTCCTATTAATTGAAACATCCTAGTGTATTGGCTTTGGTTCATTAGTTTTTCCATGTTTCCATGCTTAAGAAGTGTATTGGTGATCCCAAGTCTATTCTTACTATTGAGGGTCTTGGTGTGAAGTATAACATCTATTATGAGGAAGTTCCAGTTGAAATTCTTTATAGGCAAGTCAAGAAGTTAAAGAAGAAAGAGGTGGCTTCCGTAAAGGTGTTATGGAAGAATCACCTAGTTGAGGGTACAACATAGAGGCCTAGGCCGACATGAAATCCCGTTACCCTCATCTATTTGAAAACTAAGGTTAGTAGATCTTACTAATAATGAAATTAATGACTAAAATTGAAGTTGCTTTGATATTTAGTAAAGTCTTGCAATGCATTCTTGATATTGTTACAGTGAATTATTGTGAAATTATGCATTTGAACTTGAAATTTTGCTCTTTGGCTTGATTTGAGTTATGTTGTGCATTTTGATATGGTGAGTCTTTATCAAATAATATGTGGCATGTTGGGAGGTTGAAATTTGACGTAATTGACTCATAAATGCTATATTGAGCTCTTGTTATTGTGAGAAGGATATTCCTCATAATGTAATGTTGAGCCTATGTGTGGTAAGTGAAGTTTTGAATGCCTTGTATAAGTGATATGTTTTATGTTGTTATGTATTGTTGTTGGTTGGGGTGCTAGTTTTGAATCTATTCCTCCTTTCTAAATATTTTAGTGTCATTCGGGGACGAATATTCCTAGGGGGGGGGGGATAATGTATCACTTCGAAAATCCAAGATGGGTTATAGAGCCTAACATAAGTGTCATAAGGTCTATTTTAATGAATATAAGTCATTTAGGAAGTCTAGAAACCAAAACATTCACGAACGTCCCGAGAGTAGTTCAAGGAGGTACTAGCGTGCCTTAGCCTATTTGACTATCTTTTAGTAGTAAGAAAATGATGAAAATTGTGGAAGGGCTTCTTATATGTTTAAGTTGATTCTTGATCAAAACGTCCGGGTATGACTCCCCAAGGACCAACCAAGGGCCTTTGAGGGGGACCCTTGCAAGAGGAGTCAAACACTACCTGAGCAGTGTTCACCCACAAAAGGGCACAGATGGAACGTGTGTGTATCAACGGGGCGTCAATGCCAACTATCGACCAAAACTTATCTAATATTTTTGAGGCTGTCTCATGCACAGTCTCTGACCAAATCTATGAGTGTGCAGCACGGAGGAGGGACCAGTTGTCGATTCACAGACGGACCGTCGACGGGTTCTCGTCTGTGAGGGTCCAATTTTCTTGCACGTTTTAACTTAGTCTTAAATAATTAACTAAGGGGTTTGGGGGTTATTTAGGGATTAAGGGAATTCTAATGAAACCCATATAAATACCCCAACCCCATTAGTCTAATTAAAACTCTCTAAACAAAACTCACTTCCTTCTCTCTTCTTTCTCTCACTATTGGGAGACACCATTAAAGACAAGCTAGGGGAGGGATTTGAGGGCTGTAAAGGGAAAATTTTTCCATCAATTATTCATCAAACATTGATGTATGGGATCTAATTCACCTTTGAGATCTCTTTCCTCAAAGGGTTCCTTCAAAGTATTTACAAAAGTTTGAGTTTACATGTGGGTCTTTCTCAATCTCGAAAATTATGTTATGAATTGATTTATTTATGATTTATTTTGGATATTATGATTATATTAACATATATTCTAACTTAATTATGATATATCTTGATGGTTTGGTCTAGTTTGTCGAAGATGACCCTTAACCCTTAATCCTAGGTTTGATCTTGATATGAATTAGGTTGTATTTGGTTCAATTAATATGGTTATTGGTTGAATTACTACTAGGTAAGGGTTTTACACTAATCATGAACAAAATTAGGGTGATTGATAGACTTTAATTCTTGTTCTTAAGAAGATGATCTACGTTAGGAAGTATGTTGTAAATTGACCCTAAGTATCTTGTCTCAAAGGTGTGATCTAGTATTGAATTGTGATGTAGTGATTCTTTTATCCTTGTTATCTATGTTGATTATTGACTTATGATGATGTATGCCCAAATTGGGTTGAATTGAGGGTTTATGGTAAGACCTTGATGATAAACTATGAATGAGAATTATTAAGTCTTATGATCTCTATCCTTTATTTTCAAATTGTGGTTAATTGTGATTAAGTCATGATGTTATATTGGAGTATGCCTTGTACTAGGATTGATAGGGTGGTATGATGTTGAATTGAAATGTCTTGATTATGATTGTGAGGTGTTGACTTAAGATGTAAATGTTATAAGGAGGGTGAATGATTACCAATGTGCTTTATCATGATATGAGGATGTTAAAGTGCTAAACTCACCTATATGAATTGTAATGAAAAGAGTTATACTCATGTAATTCTTATTGATCTATTAATGATTATGATTATACAAGGGGTAGATCCTATGACCTAACTATGCTCTCATTGATAATAAAGGCTTAAAGACATTTCAAAAAGGGACTCTAGCTTAGCACCGAGTGAACTAGAGTGAGGAGTGTGCTTTCCCACACAGGGAAGGTAGGATCACTAATGTACTCTTGAGATTGGAGACTATAATGCATGTATCATAAAGAGAGTCCAAAATATATCTCCTAGTTCTTGAACTATGTTGCCACCATAGGAATACTAGCTTGTGGATCCACGTACTTGCTATATTTCATGCTTTGGTACTACCTTGGCAAGAAGTCCGCTTCCTTTGGTGTAGGGTTTTATGACACCAGATTCCACATTATCTCATGTGGTCTATGTCGGTTAGGGCAAGATGTTCCAAAAAGGTAAAATGAACTAAAGGATTGAACTCTAAATAAGATGACCTAAGGGGTTTAGCTTAGTCTAGGTAGGGGTATGAAACTCTACCTAAACATTGCACTAGTTAGCCTTGAAGCGATTCTTGGAGGGATGTTCTTATGTATGATTATGCTTATATTGCTATATGACATGTATATAATGAATATGCGCGTTGTTGGTACTATATGTTGATTAGTTTACTTATGAATATGTGTTGGTTTATATTGCTAAAATTAGATGATATGTATACCTAAATGCCATGGTATGTGAAGTAGGATTTTAGTCACGATTCTTATTGGGTTACTTGATTGAGTAAGGTTATGGGGCTTTACTTGGTCATTGCACTTATTGACTTGATAGGGGTTCATGGGTAATTGACTTGCCTTGTTTATAATGAAATGTACTCTTATTCATGCTTATTGTGAAATATGACTTGATGATAGAGTTACTTGAATATGTATCTAATTAGATTCTATGCATGTTGACTTGACTAGACTTGATGATGTTGGTTTGGTAATGTACGTGCTTATGACTTAATGAAAATGTCCTATGGATTCGTATGGTCTTGTTGAATATGCATAAGTGTTTTCAAAGTAAATTGAATATCTTTATAAAATATCCTTTTTCTTAGCATGTTTTCATAGTATGTGTGCATATGGTCTCATACTTAGTACAAGTGGGGTGCTAACCCCATTTCTTCCTTTCCCCCCAATATTTTAGGTTCCGGTCGTTGAAGTATTTTGAAGGAGACTTTAACAAGGCTTTGATCTCTTGATCATTCAAGTAGGGTAGGTCCTCATTTTTCGAGGGCGATGCCACTATCTAGCTGATGGATTTTCTTTTTTGTTAAAGACTTCTATGGTTCTTTCTTTCTATTTAGTATGAAACATTGTAAAGCCCATGTAAGGCATTTTTACTTTGATGTACGAGTTATGCCCAATTTGTTACACTCTTATTAGATGGTTATGAAATGAGACGACTATTATGAATATGATGACTATGATATTTTCTATATATATTTATGTGCAATAAAAGTATAAGACTTAGTAATCTTCCTATACAAAGGGTCTATGTATATCAATATATATATATATATATATATATATATATATATATATATATATATATATATATATATATCTGTGTGTGTGTGTGTATGCAAACCTCCACTAAATTTTCCACTAAATTTAACCTATGAATGTAATAATGTAAACAAAGAGGCTAGTCTTAGTCCTCAAAGAGGATGACGACGCCGGTTACGTTTAGGGGGTAAACCCGGATGTGACAATTGATCTTTAAATTGTATTGTTCTTTGTTTCTTTTCATTATTATGGATATAATACGCTTGATTATTGGTGAATTAGGGTAGTTCTTCATGTTAGACCTAGTTCTATAGAAGATATCATGAATTGACCCTATTTCCCAAACCCTAGGTTATGTATTGATGTTGAATTGAATAGTAATGATGCAATTGACTTAGTTCTTGTGTTAATTACTATTATATGATGTATTAAGTCTATTATTGGATGAGTGTGGTTGGTTAATGGTAAGATCATGGAATAAGGCTTGTGAAGGTAATGTCACGACCCACAAGTACTCCCTAGAAGTTAGAGCATCCTTGTGTCGTCACATGACAAATTAGACTTCAAGAAGTATAATCTAAGCCTCTCGTGTCATTCATTGCATAATAAACATACTAAAATGAGTAATAATTTAAAACTTTCTTCACACACAAAGAACTCTTTCATAAACATTAGACAAGCGAAAGACATTAATTTAAAACATTAAATCTTTACAAAATCTACTTGAACCATCTAAACTTTAGAGTATACAACACTTGGGACTAATCTCATACAAGATAATAAAATAAAGACTATGACATAAAGGAACACTTGTGGATATTGTCCTCAAATCTATAAGGACTCACACGTACTTCATCTTCAATCCATAGAAACCTATCCATCTTCCATGGCACATGAAGATTTCCAATTTCCTACACTTTAGTCAAAAAGGGAAAACAAAGGGTTAGCATATTAGATGCACTAAGTATGGAAGCCATGCAAAAACCATGAAAAAGGGACATTTAGTAAATAACATGCTTTTCATGAATTTCGATTAAAGTATCATACTATAAGCATAAAAAACAACATTTAATAACTTAGAAACACATTATAAATCAATTAAACAAATAATCCCATTTTAGGAAAAGTTACAGTGAATTGGTTTCATTGTACTGCAAACTCAATTCACTGTTACAGTGAAGTTCCTTCACTTCACTTTGCACACCTTTTAGCATATAATTCCCTCTCCAATAGCTATCCTAAGAATAAATCAAGTAAGACAAAGATATACCTCCCATACACCCTCTCTAAGCACAACGAAATGATCCTTAAGACCAAATATAATGAGATCTACATATATTTACAAGACATCGAACATATGAACATGAGATCATCCTACCAAAGGTGATTCTAAGGTTCACTTGAGTGAGTGTGAAGCAACCGCCCATAAGATCCCTTATACACACACACACACACACTAAAAAGTTCCATAGACTACCTAGGGTTGAATCATTCTCACACTATACATTAGCATACACATATACGTTACATTCTCCCATACTAAGGTTATCAAAAGAATTACTTAAGTAAATTAAAAAAATAACGTCCATGATTGACCTATTTAAGATTTCTAAGTAATCCTTAAGAATACCTAATTATGGATCATGTTTACAAAATAAACCATCTTCCGTTAATTTTGTCATTCTTAAGACTTATCCAGGTAAGAGATGAATTGACCATTCCCATGCCCCCTTCAAACCTTAACTAGACAACCCTTAGCTACTCTAGGTAAGTACTTATTCATTTAACATACTTTCTTAACCTAAGTCGTTAAGTTCATTAGTTCATTTAAGAAACATTTATCACATAAAGGACATTCAAGTAATGGTCTTGGGCAAGACCTAGGGACTCTCACTAACACCTTTAAAGCCTATTGTGCAATGTCTAGATTGCGTCCCATATCACCACCGAAACTTCATAGAACTTATCTTATGCTAGTAGTTATTCAATATAATGAGAATAGACAATAATAGACATAGACCATGGTAGAAAAACATGGAATCTGGAGTTCTAACCTACTTTGATGAGGGTGTTCTACTTTCCAATGGTAGAACTTGGACACATCCCATGTAGGCACATGGTTAAGAAATATGTAGGGCATGATTTGTAATCTAGTCTCATTCTTTAACTAGAATTACTTCCCTTACCATACTCACTACTTTCTAGCCTTCGTTCTCATAAAGTAATTCACTCTTAAGAGTCATATAAAAGGGTTCCATATCATGTTCATAATCCAATCACATTTACCCTACCAAAGAGGTCATCTTAAGGCTACCTTCCAATGGTGACAAGAAGCTCATGATGACTTTCCGAAGGTTTGATATGATGCCGTTCCAGCCAATCAACCTTAAGTCCATCATTCCTTTACTTGAAGGATATCATTACGGCTTTCTATTTCAACATTCATAACCTTACCACTAGGTTCAAGGTTTCACATAAAGGACCCTCTTAACATTATTCAAGGTCTCACATATCATTCATACATTCAAGACTAATAGGCTTTAGCATCCTAAGTCAAGACATCACATATTCACTTTCATACATACATCAAACAAGGGACATAAGTCAACCAAGTCAAGACACCACATACTTCACTTTAACACATATTACAAGTCATTCTTTAATCCACTTAGGAATAACCATTATCATCTTTAAGTAATCCTATACACTACCATATCATCATCAATATGACTATTATAGAATCAGATAGTCAAGTAGGAACAACCATGCATCAACCCTAAGACTACACATAGAAGCACATAGCCACAGTTTACATGATTTTCTGACATACATAGAAAGAACACATACTTTCACATTACTTCACAAATAAATGGACAAACTCATACTTCACATACAACAACTATATGAAACATCATATTACTTCAAGTAGTGCCTACAAGTACATGATCATCATATTACATTAAGTAATGCCAACAAGGCCACATCAATTCGCATAGCACTGCCACCATAAGTGGACCATATCAATCACAAGATATTTGAAGTCTAATTAACATAAAATAAAGAAATAGGGCAGGTTACCACCACTCCCTTCTCAATACCTCAAACCAATGCCAAAACACCAAATTCGATATCACAAGGCCCTTACCAATGGCCATAACTAACAATTCAACATAATCATAACAACATTCATGAAACTAGGTCAATTTACTATATATTAATCAATCTAATGCAACCTATATATCAACTTACTATAATCATTACATCAATCAAAAGCCTATGTAAAACTAAATTAGAATTCATAAACCTTAAGGCAATATCAATTCAATAATCCTAATATTCAATAAATCTAAGAATGTACAATATTCAATTGATCAAATTGAAACAACCTATAAACTTGTAACACCTCAAAAACCCAAGACGTGTCGTAAAGACTAACATAGGTGTCATAAGGTCTAAGTACTGTTTCTAATTCCATTTTTAATTAATATAGGTCATTTAGGAGTTTTAAGAACCAAAACGTCCAAGAACTTCTATGACATTAGGGAAGTTGGTTCAAAGGGGTGTTAGTGTGCCTTAGCCTATTTGACTAAATTTTAGGAGTTGTAAAGGTATAAAAACTGGTGGAAAGGTATCTAAGAGGTGTTTGAGTTGTTTCATGGTTGAAACATCTGGGTACCACTCCCCAAGGACCAAGTAAGGGCCCTTGAGAAGGACCCTTCTAGTTTGATGCAACACTGCCTGGCACTGTGCATCGACGGGACAAAATACGGCCTATGTGTGGATCGACGGGGTGTCGATGCAACCGTCGTCCCAACCTTAGTCTGGTTGAGAAGGTCCCTTCACCCGCACAGCCTCTGAACTCATCGATAGAGTGCAGAGGTGCAGGCTACGGTCCGTGTGTGGATCGATAGGGTGTCGATGCCATCGTCGTCCCTCACTTAGCCAATGCATGGAATAACCTCACCTACACAGTCTCTGAACTTATCTACGGTGTGCAGGACAGAGGGGTGAGGGACCATCGACTCACTGACGGCCCGTCGATCGGGGTCTCATTTGTGAGGGTCAAGTTTTTTGCGTAATTTAAGTTGGTCTCATTCAATTATTTAGGGGTTAGGTGGTTTAATTAGGGCTTAAGGGAGTCTAATGAAGTTAATTAAAGACCCAATATAAATACTGCCAACCCTCACTAATCTAAAGATTGCTCTAAAATAAACTCTCTTCCTTTTCTCTTATTTCTCTCTCTACTTGAACTCACCATTGAAGACTAGAAGGTATTAGGGTTCGGGGGATGGAAAGGGAAAAATTCACCATCAAATTATTTTCAAACGTTAAGGTATGGGTTTTATTAACCTTTCAGACTCTTTCCTCAAAGGGTTCCTTCAAAATAGATTGCAAAAGTTGAGTTATTTGATGAATTTCATTCAATTACGAAATTGAAATTTCGAATTGAGTTGTTAATGATTTCATTAGGTTACATTGAATGATAAACATGTGATTTAACTTGTTTATGGTAATTTTTGATAATTTGGTCTAAATTGATGAACATGATCCTCAATCCCTAAACCTAGGTTGTGATATTGACCTATGTTGTACTGTGATCATTCAATTAACTTGGTTATTGATTAAATTACTATACTATGGTGATTTTATGATTAAATTAAGATGAATTGTAGTCCTATTATGCTAGTTCTTACGATGTGATTTAGATTATGAATTGTAATGTCAAATTAGCCAATGCATATTGTCTTAAGTTGTGAGCTAGTGTTGAATTATGTTATAGAGATGCAACTGACCTTAGTATCTTCTTGGTTATCATTGTGTGACAATGTTACACCCAAAATTGGGTTGAGTTATGGGTTGATGGTAAGACTTTGATGATAGACAATGAGGAAGACTTGGTAAGTCTCAAAATCTCTATCTTTATTTCCAATTGTGATTAATTATTGTTAAGTCATGATATTACATTGGAGTATGTCTTATACTAGGATTATAGGATGTTATGATGTTCAATTGAAATGTCTTAAACTATATTATGAGGTTGATAAAGGTGTATGTGATATAAGGATGATGAAAACTATCAATGTGCTTTGATATGCTATGAAATGCTATTGTGTTAACCTCACTTATATGAATTGTGATGAAAGGACTTATACTCATACAATTCTTATTGAGCTATTGATGACGATGATTATATAAGGGGTATACCCTATGATCTAAACTAAGATATTTTTGATAATTAAAGGCTTAAAGACATTTAAAAAAGGGACTCTAGCTTAGCACTGAGTGAACTATATTGAAGAGTGTCCCTTCCCACATAGGGAAGGTAGGAACACTACTTTCCTCTTGAGATTGCATACTATAATTCATGTGCATAAAGAGGGTCCAAACTATCTCCTAGTTCTTGAACTATGTTGCCCTCATCGGAATACTCGCTAGTGGATCCACGTAGTTGCTATGTTTCAGGTTTCGGTACTACCTTGGCAAGTAGTCCGCCTTCTTTTGGTGTAGGGTTTTATGACACCGGATTCCACACTAGCTCATGCGGTCTATGTCGGTTAGAGAACATGTTCTCCAAAAGTTAAAACGAATTAAAGGACTTGAACTCTAACTTAGATAACCTCAGGGGTATAGCTTAGTCTAGGAAGGGGTATGGGACTCTACCTAAACATTGCACTAGTTAGAGTCTTAGGAGGAGGTTCTTATATATGTTTATGTTATGATAATATACGATGTATATATGATGACCATGAGACATTGTTGATACTTTATGTTGATTAGTTCATTTATGAATATGCCTTGGGTTATAATGTTTATATGATGAAATGTAAACCTAAATGCCGTCATATTTAAAGTTGGAAATTGGTCATGTTTTCTTGTTGAGGATACTTGATTGAATAAGGTTATGGGGCTTTGCTCGGTCATTGCACTTGTTTATTTGATAAGGACTTGTTAGTAGTTGTCTTGCTTATTATGATATGTTTGACTCTTACTCATTCTTTTGATATTATTCCTTGATGATAATGTTGTAGTAAATCATGGTATCAAGTATGTTCGGATAATATTACTTGTTGAGATAATAAGCATGTTTGGTTGGTCGATATGACTTGTCTGGCTTTCCATTGTCCCTAAAGGGGTAAAATGACATGTTTTGTCTAAAAAGTCTCTTTTAGCATGTTTTGCTTGTGTATGTGCATAAGGTCTCATACTTAGTAAATGTGGAGTATTAACCCCATTTTGTTCCCTTTTCCCAAACATTTTAGGTTCCGTTAGTTGAAGAGTTTGGAAGGCGACATTGTTGAAGGTATAGATTCTTCCTTTCATCCATGTGGGGTAGCTCCAAAACTTCCAAGGGCAATGCCATCATCTAGCTACCGACTTGTTATGAGCTTAATGACTCTTTCATTTCTTTCCTTTTTAATTGAGTACTATACTTTTGTATGACCTATATGTGGTCTTGTTGGATTGATGTATGGGCTATGCCCATATTGTGATAGTCGTTTACATGGTATGAGATGAGACAATCGTTGAGATTATTTCTATATTTTATATATATGTACGTTCAATAAACATAGAAGGCTATGTAACCTTCCTACACGAAGGGTCTATGTAAACTCGATATGAATATATATTATGTGTATGTAGAGGTTTATGTAAACCTCCAAGTAGTTATAGTGAAATTTTTAATTTTTTCTGTGTTTTTCAACCTATGGCTATAATGACATAAGACTAAGAGGCTAGTCTTAGTCCATAAAAAGGACAACGAGGCCGGTTATGTCTAGGGGGAAACCCGGATGTGACAAAACCAATGAACCATAATCTATAGATGAATCAAAAGACCATAACAATCTACACATAAATTCATAAATATCAAAGCATGATCACATAATTCATATTTTTGTCAAATTGAGTGATTTGTGAAGGTAAAGGTTTCATGGAGAATTCATTAGAAATCATAAATTACATCATATATTAACATTTGAAAACATTCATGCAAGAACCCAAGACTTAGAGTAAAAATTGGACATTTCATCTTTTTGAAATCTTTGAAAATCATCTTTGAAAATGACTCTAAGGTGATAACAAGACTTATATGAAGAACTCCGATACCTTATTAGAAGAAACCAATGATAATTGAAGAATAAACTCCATTGAATAAACATCTTCAATCTCCATCTTTACCTTGAACTCTCATGGAGGTTTTGAAGAAACTTCGGGAGGGAATGTGTTTTTATTTAGGTATTAAGGTTATAATGAGAGTCTAATGAGTTATATACTCTTAAAATACCCATAACACTCAAAACATCCATCTTCTTATTTTATAAGACTTGGGGTGAATTTCCCAAAACCCTCAAGCTTGACAGAAAACTGGCAGCCAATTCAAAGCAACATCGACATCCCACCATCGACGGTCCGTGGGTGAGACCACGCCCGATCGATGGGGTCTAATGGTTTTCTCCATCTTATTCTCAACCTTACATCTATCAGGCTCCATCCACGCCACCTTTACGGGCCGTCTCCTGGTTGATCAGCTGTCGTTTGGCCCTACCTGGCAGTGCTGAGCTCCAAGTTGGGGTCCTCCTTTAGGGCCCCTTTGTGGATACTACTTGGAGTCATACCCGGACGTTTCCAACCAAAATATGCTTGCATACAAGTTAAGGAACTAACACATGAGCTTCATCCAAAACGAACACGTAAAACTCGATGAAACATACATAGATACGCAAGGACATTTCAAGGAAAACCTTTCAAACTTCATGGACGTTCTCGGACGTTTGACCTCCAAACTTCAAAAAACTTTACACTGCCTATATAAACTATAATAAATCTTATAATGACCTTATAACATCACGAATCACAGATAAACACATAACACCACATATGAGTCACATATGTGACTTAGTCGTCGAACGTCTTGGTCATCCCTTGACGTTTGACTTCCAATGCACCTAAACTCTTAGAAACTGCCTCTAAACCACATTATAAACCAATTTAGTACCTTAGACCATCAGAACAACCATGTTAGGTTCTAGCTTCACCTAAGTTATTTTCGGGGTCTTACAGGTAAATTGGTAAGACCTGTGATCTTGAATCCTTACTTTAATTGTGATGGCTTGTACTTGATGATGATGTTCAATTGACGTTTTGATTGTGATTAAATTAGATAGTTTATGGTATGATTTATTTAATTAAAATGTCTTGATTATATTGATTGTGAGATTACAATTAAGGTGTAATGATATAAGGTTGATTTGATCACTTATGTGCCTTACTATGACATGATGATACTAATGTGTTAATCTCACATATGAGGATTATATTGAAAGAAAGTTCTCATGCAATTATAGTTGAGACAATGACTATGAATATACAATGGGTTATTCTCCTCTGCCCTATACTATGCTATGATAATTAATAAACGCTTAAAGACATTTCAAAAACAGACTTTAACTTAGCACCGAGTGAACTAGTTATGAGATCTGTACCTTCCCAATATGGGAAGTTAGGTTCACACTGTTTCTAATGAGATAGATATTACAATGTAATTGTGCATAAAGAGGGTTTTAAGTATGTCTCCTAGTTCTTGAACTATGTTGCCCCCATAAGAATACTAGCTAGTAAATTCACTTAGAATGTTATGTTCATGTTATGGTACTACTTTGGGAAGTAGACCACCTTCTTTCGGTTTAGGGTTTCATGACACTGGATTCCATATTTAGATCATATGGTCTATGTCAGTTAAGTTAATTGTTCCCAAAAGTGAAACAAATTTTATAATGTGGACTCTAACTGGGATGGCTTAAGGGGTTCATCTTAGTATAGGTAGGGTTATGGAACTCTACCTATACATCGCACTAGTTGTCCTTGAGGGAAGACTTAGGAGGATGTTCTTATGTTTTTATGACTATAATGGTATGCAAAACTTGACTCTACATGTTGATGACCTATATGATGTTAATTTCACTTATTTACCTATTATTGGTCTAGTTTGCTAAATATGACGATGACTACTCACGATGCTATGTTATATGAAGTTAGACATTGCTATGATCTTTTGTTGGGTTTACTTGGTTGTGTTGAGTTATGTGACTTTACTTGATCATTTCACTGGTAAACTTGGTAATGGGTTATGGGTAATGATCTTGCACATGTTGTAATGTTATGAACTCTTATACATGCTTTGTTGTGGTATAACATTATGTTGAAGTTGTTTTGGATTATGTGCTTTAATATGCTATCACACATGTTGACTTGACTTTACTTGGTGATGTTGGTCTTGTATTTTATATGGTCTTGTTTGATAAATATGTGTCTATTGATTCATATTTGTTCTTGAATGTGCATAAAGACTTTTCAAAGTAAATAAGCATGGTTTTGAACAAATGTCCCTTTAAGCATGATTTTTATGTTGTATGTGTATATATTTTTGTACTTAGTAAAAGTGGTGTATTAACCCATATCTCAATGTTTTCTACAAAAATGTAGGAGTCCTTATGAAATGATATGTAGCATGTTAATAAGTTGAACTTTGGCATAATTGACTCATGTAAAGCATGTTGAAATCAAAAAATACGGTGAAGCAAACAATAAGAGCTTTGTTCTTCGAATTCGAAGGACAACTCTGTCATCAATCCTCCATATTCTTCTCTTCGGCATAACTGGTAAGCAGCATACTACAGCAATAGACTTGTCCACTAATAGCGGTATACAGTAAGTCAGTATAAGTCAGTACAGGAAGGGCACGCGAAATAGACAACTTTAATTTATCCTGGTGCTACATTATATTTTCTTACTCCCTTGATTGCTAGGAAGTTTGATATTTTGCCCGATATCATAAATGAACCTTTCATGGTAACTACCCATGTTTGTGATTTTTTGGTTCCAAAGAGGGTATATAGAAATTGTCCTATAATATTTTCCAATACAGTTACTCATGGTGAATTAGTAGACCTTTTTATGGTCGATTTTGATGTCATTTTTGTGATGGATTGGTTGCATAATTGTTTTGCTTCCATTTATTGTAGAACAAGAATGTCAAGTTCAATTTTCCAAATGAACCCGTCTTAGACTGGAAAAGGGGAAATTTTATTCTTAGAGATCATATTGTTTATTGTCTTAAGGCTTGTAAAATGATCTCAAAAGTGTGTTTATACCATATTGTAAGTGTCAGATTTAGACCTCAAAAATTCTCCCATTGAGTTAGCCCCAGTAGTAAGGGAATTTCCTGAGGTCTTTCCTAATGATCTTCTCTAAATCCCTCCCAAACGGGAAATTGATTTTGGTATTGAGTTGCTACCGGATACAAACCCCATTTCAATTCCTCTTTATCGGATGACTCTGGAGAAATTGGATATGAAGCGTCCACTTGGGAGAAGTTAGAGTTGGTTTGAAGGAGGTACCCGTTGGATGTGCATGCTAAAGCATTACTAGGCATTAGTACTGATTTTCATGAGCATGTGGATGATGATGTGCCCATAGAAGGGGATAGGTTGTGTACTGGTTCTGATGTTGACTCCAACTCTTACAGGGAGCAGGTTGGGAGGTGATTAGGCTGAAGGCGGAAACCCCATGGAGGAATGATCAGGGAGTTATTTACCTTAGCATTAGACTTATTTTGTTATATTGTGTAGCAATGGGACAATGCTTATATTACAAGTGTGGGATGGGGTGTTAATTCTCTTAAATTTGTATATTAGTTTGGAAAATGTCAATTTCATTTGTTTTATTTTTAATTTGTGTTCCTAAAAGGTTGTTTTCGGTTGTTTGTCCAAGGATTGTCCAATAAAATCGAGCAAAATATTTTTTTTTTGTATTTCTAAGGTTTATTCTGTCGTCATAATTGAGTTGCATTTCCCTATGACAAGTGGATGATGACCTTCTTAAATACATGTTTCATCATTGAGTCTTAGGTATGGTATGAGTGTTGAAGCGTGAATTCTAAAAGGAAATTGTATGAAAGCATGTGGGACAATATACGTGGATACTTGTAAGGACCCTCAAAATGTATTAAGGTGATTAGAGCCTTACATCTTCCTAAAATTTTTTAAAATATGTTAATTAAGTGTTTTACAGTATGCATGCTTGATTTGAAGTCATTTGGAGGTTAAACGTCCAAGAATGTCCGATGACGTGTGAAAGTTAACCTTGAGACATGCATGTTTGTCTTCGTGTGCCTTGGCGTGTTTTACGTGTTTGTGTTGGTATAAAATTATATGGAAGGTCCTTAACATATACAAGTGTATCTACGTTGGAAACGTCCGGGAAAACTACCAAAGGGTTCTTGAAGAGGACCCAAAGGCTGCCCAGAAATTGCCTTGGCAGTGTCAAGCGACTCTTAAGTAACGACAGACCGTCAGTCCATATACACCCCGTCGATGGGGGGCATAGTCCCATACTTATCTTGGGGAAAGCACAAGACAAATGCTGAACCTCAGACCCAAATGACTGTACAGCCTGTCGATGGGTCTACGAGACTTAGCTTGGTGGGCGTCGATGCTACCTGCATTTCTGCAACATGCACACTGCCATGTTATGGGGTGAATAGGAAATTCACCCCACGTACTAATATTACCCTAGGCAGTTATTTTATGTATTTTGGGTATATTAAGTTGGTTAAAAATATCAAAACCCCAATTAGACTTCCTTCTTCAAATTTCACCATTCCTATCATATCCAGGGAGCACCCTTAGAAGTAGCATGGCGTACTTGACCTCTCGGAGGTGTTATACAAGCCCATAGTCATCATTTATCTCATTTTCATAGGTAAATTTAGCGGAAAATTCAAAACTTTATCAGCACATCATATGCTAGAAAATTGCTTTACATATATATATATAATAGCGTAATACATAGTTAAAGACTGTAGTCTCTTTTTGCCATCCTAGACTAAACATCATAAGATTACTTTAAGGACACGGCCCTTAGAACATAATGCATAACTATATAATTACAAGAGTTTATAGTAAACCATAAGTTGACATAGGACGTCCTTGAATCTTAAGGATTCAATTTTCTCGAGCTTGAGAAAACACATAACAACCTTTTCAATCATAGAGACATCCTTTAAGCATCCATAACCTACACTTTGTGTAAAAAGTAAAAAAGAATGGAGTTATTACAACAATGCAGTAAGTATGACAACCATGCAAAAACATGTATTTAAAAGGGACATTTTCTCGAAATCAAACTTCATGCCTTTTTTGAGAAATTCTTAATAAAACCTTTATACAATAGCTTCTCTACCATTCACATACTTTATATAGACATATTCAAAAGCAACACATCATATAAAATTACACATAGAATTTCAGCCACATTTTGGGTAACTTTACAATAACTTATTTACAGTTACAGTAAGTTTCCTCCCTTTTTATTTCTTAACTTCGCAAGTACCCCTCTAGTGATACTTGGTAGAATGCATCACATTAAGGCCACAAATAAAGCATACATACAACTTACATAAGCCAACAAATACCATCATAGGATTATAACACATCATAGACACATTTAGGTCAAGGCTTTAATGGCTTTACAGTAAGCTACATCCACTTGCATGTCTGTTCACTTCACTTCACATAAAACATTATAAAACCTTACTCACAATCCCAATCTATGTCAACTAGTTCAATGTAAATGTGAAGCCCATAACCTGACACATACTTAGTAAACCTATAGTGAGACCACAAGCTTTAACATTCTATTTCGTACATCAAAAAGACCATATAGAAAACTTCATTTATGTCAAGAAATACCTTCATTAAATAGTCATTACGACCAACATAGTGCATATAAGAACAGGACCACATCACATAGATCCATTAGGACTCATACCTTGCACTACATCACAACAAGTAGACAAATGCTACAAAGTCATGCATAAGGAATATATCAATAGACACATACATTAGAACACCTTCCTAGGACTTCATTTAAGAGCCAATTGTGCAATGCATAGGTGAAGTCCCAACTACACTAAGAAACTATCATTAGGTTATCCTAGTTAGAGTCCTTACTTTACTTCCATTGTCCATTTAACCTTAGGGAAACTATAGCCTTAGCCGACACTAAGACCATGGGTGCTACATGGAAGTTTGTGTTGTAGAGCCTTACACCAATGAAATATGTTCTTACCTAGCCAAGGTAGAACATTAATACATGCTAGCATACTATTGAAGTCACTTGCAAGATCCTATGTGGCAAGCATAGTTATGGAACTTGGAGATACATGTGAAAACCCTCTTTATGCCAAATGGGGCATTATGGTTATTCACTTATGGAAATCCTATTTATGACTATTGAGGTATTGTAGTTATCCACCTCATGAGGATTATGGTGACCTACCTTCCTCCAATGGGAATGGACACCCCTCATCTTCAAGTTCACTCGGTGCTAAGCTAAGTTCTTTTTATTGAAAACCCTTTATTAGCTTTATCTTACAAAATTAGGATTAGGAGAGTCATATCGTCCCCTCATATGCTTAGCTCATAGGTGATAGATGAAAGTTCATCAACCTACATCATGTGAGAAACCCTTTCACATGGACATAGCATATGTAACCACCTATCTAGTTTAGGGTACACTTGAGCACACCTTTCAAGGCCCCTCTCTTGACTAGATCCTCATACATGTGTGTGTGTATACTTACATGTGAGCAAACCTTTCACATAACACATAAACGTCACACTTGTTCATGTATGTATGCATGAGTCTATAGGTATAACTATATGAGAAAACCTTTCATATGAACACACCAAGACACTATGCACATTCATACTTCATCATATCATATACTTAAAGACACTATGCACATTCATACTTCATCATATCATATACTTAACATCATAGCATATAACTCATATTCATAGCATGTTCATACATTCCATGCATGTACTTATAAGACCAAACTAGGAACTATCCTATAAAGGTACACGTGCAATGCATAGAAAAGGTTTCATACCCTTGGCCATTCTAGTACACCTATCAAGTCGCCCTAGTAGATGATATATCACACAACATCATAGAATAGATAGAATATCATAATACTCTTTTATTCAAGACTTATAACATCTTACAGTAAGCTCTAGTCTTTATGCACCTATCATAGCTTTACATCTCATATAACATTATAGAACCTCATCATAGGCAGCACATATATATAAATTTAACATAACCATTTATATGATCATGACATTAGCAACACAACCTAGATCATAACTAGATTTGGAAACTAGGCATAGGCTTCACATACGTTATTCATACCCAACACACATTCATAGTATAATTGCCTTCAATGCCATGATCACATTATATATATATATATATATATATAAAACACCGCCACCATAAGTGGAGCATACTACTCAATGCCATACAAGGCTTCATCCACTAACAGGACTATAGAAAAGTAGAGGGAAAAAGCTATCCTTACTAATATATCATCCATTGATTATCATTGATCAATACACACTTTTTTTAAATAATACATTATATGGGTAGTAGCTAAATATACACTTAACATAACGAAATAATACTTAAATCCATGCAAGATCTAGATACTAAAATAGGCACTAAACTATCAATTAAATAGAGAGTAGAGGGAATAGGTAATCCTACTAATTACCCTAGGCCTTGATCAGAAATAATATTTTATAAATAATTTAAATTTTAGGATCTAAATATATCATTACACAAAAGTAATCATGCTTCATCTAACCTAAAATCGAGATCACATCACATACATAGTATTGTCAATCAATAGAGTAGAAGAACCTAGATCAATCACACCAAGCCTTATTTACTTTGAACATACAAGATTCATACCCATAATTCAAACATTATATTAACCTAAGTCAGTAGCTACAATCATCTTAACATAGTCAAATTCCACATTTGTACATTATAAGGTCAATGTTACAATGAACGTATAGAGACATAGGCTAGACTTATTCAAATCTTCATATATTGATCCAAATGGATCATCCATAAACAATTCACTGTAAATATATATAATAAACATTATAAATAAGCAATTCAATGTAATAGAATCACAAATCCACCAATAAGAAGCCACGATCAAAATGCCCAAGCATATGCTAAATCGAGCTTCAGAAGGGACATTGGTTCACGATGCAATTGGATTAAAATGCACATTAAAACCAATACATTATCATCAATTCATCATGATTAAGACGTTGAAAACTTTTTGAGAAAGATCCCATGACTAGTTTGAACAAGAAGTATGGTCATGAAATCTCTTTAGAAAACATTGAGAAAGCTCTTTAGATGGAAGATTAACTAGAGATGTAGGATCACCATACCTTTATTTAGAAGAAACCTCTAAAATATGATAAAGAATTCATGGGAATCCAATCTCCAATCTGTTCTTGAGTTTCATCTTCAATGGAGGTTTCTATAGAGAATTAGTTTTAAAGGGAAAGTTTAATTTGTGTAGAATGGATTGGGAATTGGTTGTTCACATTTTTGATCACTTAAATACACCAAAAAATAACTAAATAAACCATGTAGGTCAGGTTAGAATGTGGGGAAAATTTCCTATTCACCCTTAAATAAAACAGTCGCACGCATGCAGTTGCAGGCAACCATTGACAAACAGCATCAACTAGGCATCAACTGGATGACGAGGCGTCCTTCTACTTCGTCGTTGGTGACTGTAACTCCTTATTTGAGATGCAAGTATAACAAATACAAGTGTTGATCTACGCCTCCCATCGGCGGGGCATCAAATGGGAAATAGGGCATCAACCTTGTCCGTCGATTGACATTGCCAAAGCAGTCTCACGATAACCTTTTGGTTCTTCTTGAGAGGGGAGTCGTACCTGCACATTTTCAACGTGAAAAATACACCTTAAAATGTTAAATACATTCCATGAAAGTGTCACCCAAAACAATTACACCCAACACGTCCAAACATACTAATCACACTCCAGTCACACACATGCATGCATGTCTTAAGGGCTAACTTTCGAACGTCTTGGACGTTTGACCTCTAAACTTCATTAAAATCACAATGCATCCTTAAAACATCATTATGACTTATTTAAGGACTTCATAATCTCATGTCACACACATAAGAACATAAAAACACATAAGGCCCCTTAGGTGACTAGTCGTCGAACGTCTTGGTCGTCCCTTGATGTTCACTTCTAAATGACATTCAAATAACCCAAGAATACTTTAAAATACTTAATTAACATTCTAAAAATATTACAGGCACATGCTAGTCTCTATACATCCTAACTCATTTTTGGGGGTCTTACACTTCCTTCTCAAAAGAAACCTTTCTAGAAACCTCCATTGGAGATCAAGCTCAAGAACAAGTTGTAGATTGGATTTCGATGAAATCTGTTTCAAGTTTTTATGTATTATTCATGTAGAGGGTATATTGATCCTTCATATTTAGATAACCTTTCTTCTAAAGAGTTCTTTCCAATGTTTTCAAAGAGATTCTATGATCAAATTGTATGTTCTTCAATCTAGCCATGGGTTCCTTCTAAAAACGATTTCAAAAGCATGTTTATGATGATTGATGATTATAAAATATTTTAAAGATGACTTTCAATCAAATTTTGTGATGAACCCATGATCCTCCTCAATTCTCAAATTAGCCTATAATGTGGGCATTATGATCTTGATTCAATGTTTATTGAATTATGATTTTAGCATGAAGAATTGCTTTTAGCTACTTATTATTATGTAAATTTATGGTGAATTATGTTTAATTTATCAATGAAGATAAAGGTTGAAGATATGTTAAGTTTGACCTATATTTCCTCCACTTTTTATAGAATTGATTATGTAATGTGCATAATGTGATCTTGAATCCTATGATGGTTGATGCATGATTTTGATTTGGTCTTTATAGTTTTATCTACTTACATATATTTGAATTATTGACAAATTATGATTATTTATCAATGATTATCAAAGGTTGGAGAAATTGTAAGTTGGCCCTATTCTCGCTACTACTCGATAGAATCGTTAGTTGAATTGGCCTTGTAGGACATTGTGTGGTATGATCCACTTATGGTGACAGTGTTTACTTTATTATCAATGAATATATGTGTTGATAATGTCCTTAAAGGCATGTTGGTTAATTGTGAAGTGTGGTTGTGATGATCATACCTATAAACTTATATGTGTAGTCTCTCAATCTAGTAACATGTTCCAGGTATTGATGATGTGTTCTACAATTTAGTGAAGTTGTTAGGGTTAGGTGTAGATTAGGTGCTTAAATTTAGTATGTAATAATGATGAATTAACCCTACCTATGTACCCTTATATGAATGTGTGATATTACCCAATGTTAGGAGTCATGAATATAAGTGTTGACGTTGTATTGTCTCCTATGCAAGTATGTGATGTGTGGTCTATGCTTTAATGTGCATTGTGGTCTAAGAGGGTGGATCCCTCAATGAGATGTTTATAGGCATTATGTGATCATGTTGACCAATGTACACATACTCACACCTCATGCATGCTTATGAGTAGTATAGGTTCATGATGTCTAATGAAAGGGTAATTCTCATATGCACTCATGTCTACTACTATGCATATAAAGTACATGTCCACGATGTATGAATGTATCTATTAACTAGGATGACTTGATAGGTGTACTAGTATGGTAATTGGTATGGGACCTTGTCTACGCATTGCACATGTGTGCCTTGATAGAATAGTTCCTAGGTTTGTAATCTATGCATATGAATATGAATTTATGAGTATGTTATGAATATGTTTTATATGCTATGATTCCAAGTATATGATATGATGAAGTATGAACATGTATAGTGTCTAAATGTGTAATATGAAAGGATTTCTTATATAGTTGCACCTATAAACTTATGCATGAATTAGCTGAAGTATGAACATGTGTGGTCTAAGGGTGTTTATGTGAAAAGTCTGCTTACATATATGTATACACATACATGAAACATGTCTATGATGCATGTAAGATTATCTAATAAAGAGAGGGCCTCTTGAAAAGTGTTCTCAATTGTATCCTACACTATATGGTGCTTAAATATGCTATGTCGATGTGAAAGGTTTTCGCACATGATTTAGGTTGATGAAAGGACTCTCTCTTCTATGACCTATGAACTAAGCATATGAGGATTTAATCTCCTAAATCCTATGTTCTATAAATAAATAATAATAAAGGTTTTCAATAAAGGGAACTTAGCTTAGTACCGAGTGAACTTGAAGATAAGGGGTTCCCCTTCCCAATGTGGGAAGTTTTGTTCAATATAGTCCTCACGAAGTATATAACTACAATGCCTTAATAGGCATAAATAAGGTTTCCATATATGCCTCCAAGTTCAATAAACTATGTTTTCCACCTAGTATCAAGCAAGTGATATCACCTAATATGCAAGCATGATGTTAATGTTCTACTTTGTCAAGGTAGAGCACGTCTTTTGGTGTGAGGTTCTCCAACACTGGATTTCATGTTTAGCACCCATGGTCTTATTGTCAGTTAAGGCTATAGTTTCCCTAAAGTTAAATGGATGATGGAAATAAAGTAATGAACCCTAACTAGGATAACCTAAAGAAGTTGCTTAGTATAGGTTAGGATATGGGACTTTACCAATGCATTGCTCAAGTAGATCTCGAAGGGAGTTCTAGGAAGGTGTTCTAATGTATATGCATATGTTTATATTTATTATGCATGACATTGTAGTGTTGTCTACTTGTTATGGTGATATGCATGGCATGAGTAACATTGAGTTAATATGATGAGGTTTTACCTTATATGCATAATGTTGGTCTTGGTGATGTTATGATTAAGGTCTTACTTAATAATTTGGGAACCACTACCTATCCCAAGCTTTCCCTTTGAAGAACTACTGCCATCTTGATTTCCGGCTCTCTTCTTAAACATAGGTTGGTATTGCTTATTGCCTTTACCCTTTTTTCAAAATCGTTAAGCTTCTACTATGTTTGGGTTATTCAACACCCTTATTACCTTGTTTGGGGTCAATAAACTCTCAAACCTTCACCTCCCTCTGAACACAGGGAAATTAGTTTCCTAAGAAAGTCTACTTAAACTCCTCCCAATCGATGGGACCCGACTCCACCGGCCTATTATCTTTCCATTGAGTGAACCACACTTGAGAAACCTCCCTTAGTTGGTACGAAGCTAACTCTCCCTTCTCCAAGAAATCACCTCCATGAAACTCAAAAGCTTGTACACACTAGAAATTCTTAGGGATCCTGTCCCGTCTTAGAGCCAAGAAAGATAAGAGGATTCATACTCACAAAATTTCTCAACCGAGTTGTTATGGTACTCTCCATATCATTCATTATATGATCAATACCCCTATTCACATGAGTAGTTATGACACGGGCTAGAGCAAGGATATCCTCCCTAATCTCCCAAATGGTCATGTTCGGGGAACCACTGGTACCTCATCACCTTCACCCACTATAGGGACTTGAACACCTCGTAGAGGAATTCCCTCATTCACCCTCCCCTGTCCAATTGTTCTAGCAGCCATCCTCTAAGTAGTTACTTTCCTATAAACACAAAGAAAAACATTAAGAAAGACACTCATAGATTTTGCTCTACAACACGACCCAAGAGTAGGGAAAGAAGGGAAACTCTATCGTCCTATAGCCTATCGCCCATAGATGTGTCACGACTCACACCGATGGTAGATACTCGACTAAACGTTGCTTTTTTATGAGATTTTTTTGATTCCTAAGACCACTTTCATAACCTATGCTCTGATACCAAGTTTGTCATACCCCGAGAGCATACCCTAGAAGATATGACACTCTCGATACGCGACATGGAGCCTTGACCTCTTAGAGGTCTTGTACAAGCATTGGACACCATTCATTACATACATGTATGAAAAGTAGTGCGGAATTAAAAATTTTCACATGAAATATCTTAAAACATCTTTCAAATTAAAATCATAGAAAACACTAAGTCTCAACATATGCCAATCTTAGACTCAAGAATATTTGGGACACAACCCATACAATATGAATATGGAAATACTTAAACTATTACAATACTTTAAATTAAAAGAAATCAAAAGATATTTATGCCCTCGAGTCACGTGAGGTATTACTTCAAGTTGCTTGAAATAATCCTAGTTTCCAAGCTTGCTTCAAGACGCTTCTCACCTTCCACCTACACCTTTACATATAATGAAATGTATGGTATTAGTACAAACACATTACTAAGTATGGTTTAATACATAAAATCAAGAAAATGAAAATTTATGAAAAAATACCCTCTTTGATTAAAACATTATATTTAAAGTATAAGAATCACATTTAAACACCAAACATTACCTTTTGAACACATTACCAATTATAATCAATTTATACAAAAAATCAGAGTAACCTTACAGTGAATGCACAGTGACTTCACTGTAACATTTCCTACAATTCACACATCACAAAACAACATCAATAACACCTAAAAAAAACACATACACATGGGATCCTCCTACCAATGGTGATTCTAAGGATCATTTGAGTGAGTTATGAACCTAGAGACCATGCAATCACTTCACACACACCTAAGATATCCTTTGGAGTACCTAGGATAAGATCATTCTCATTACACAACATAATAGTATGCATATAATATGACACTACCTTCCCAATGGTTATCAAAATACTTACTTAAGTAATTGAAGAAGAGAACGCCCATACCCCCTCTCCAAGATTACCTAAATAATCCTTAAGACAACCTAACTTTAGATCATGTGTACTTTATCAAATTAATTTCCCTATATAAAGTCATTCTTAAGACTTCCCTAGGTAAGACATGAAGTGACCATTCTGATGCCCCCTTCATACCTTAACTAATCAACCCTTAAACTACTCTAGGAAAATGCTTATTCATTTACATGCTTTCAAACTTAAGTCATTCTCTTTACTAATTCAGTCGAAATACATTCAAAATATAAGGACATTCAAGTAATGGTCTTGAAGATGATCTAGGGACTCAGATACTAACAACATCAATGCCTAACTGTGCAATGTCTAGAGTGCGGCCCATACCATCACCCAAACTTCATAGAAATTCTCCAACACTAGTATGTATCACATATGATGAGAATAGGCAATAACTGACATAGACCATGCTATCTAAGCATGGAATATAGAGTCAACCTTACTCCAATAAAGGGTGTTGTACTTGCCAATGTTAGAATTAGGACACATCCTATGTAGGCACATGGTTAAGGAATATGAAGGGTTTTTTTTGTTCTCTAATGTCATCTTAATCTTAGAAAAACTCCCCTAGTCACACTCAATCGGTGAAAGCATTTGTTATCATAGAGTATTGCAATAAGGAGTACATAAAAAGGTTTTATATCTAGTTCACAACCCAAATAACATTACATTTAACCAAAAAGGTCCCCTAGGGTTGCCTTATAATGGTTAAGAGGACAGCTCAATGATTTTCCTAAGGATGATTTCCTGTCGTTCCATCCAACAAACCATAAGTCCACCATTCACACAAGAAGGATACAATTATGGTTTTTGACTTCAATGATATCATAACCTTATATCTAGGATGGAGGTTCCACATAAAGAAGGTATTTAGCAAAGTTCAAGGTCACATGCAAATCACACATACAAGACTAAGATTCTTTAGCATACTAAGCCAAGAAGTCTTATTCACATTTTACATGTATCAAGTAAGGGACACAAGTCTACCAAAACAATACATACATATACTTCACATATAGCATATCATTCTAGAGGCACATAGATATAACCAAAATCATCTGTAGGTCACCGTATTCACAACTATATTATCATCAATATAACCATCAAAAGACTCTCATAACCAAGTAGAAAGAGTCATGCATCAACCCTAAGACTACACATATAAGAACATAGTCATAGTCTTACACGATCAACTAATGTAAATAAAAGAACATGTACTTTCACCTTACTCACAAGTAGATAGATATGATTATACTTCACATAAATTACCTACAGAAACCATCATAATATATCAAGTAATGCCTACAAGGCCATGCTCATCATAATTTATAAAGTAACGTCGACGATGCGACATCATTCACAAGTAAAGAACTTAGCACCACCACCATAGGTGGACCATACCAATAACAACATACTTCAAGACTTAAACTATACAATATAAAGAAAATTAGGGCAGCGTACCACCAATTCATTCTCACTACTTCAATCCATAGCTAAATCATCCAACACAATACCCAAAGGCCCTTACCCATGGCCATGATCACCAATTTAATTCGATACTTACAATAGACAATGAAAAAAAGGTAATTCAACATACATTTATGAATTTAGGGATGCATATTAACAATTATAACATGATTCTATCATAATTCAATAGATCTAATCAAAATATATCTTTGAAAGACATTAGACCTCAATTTGATGTTTGGCTTCTTGAAGCAAAAATATTCAAGGATAAAGGAACATAGCTTAATTGATGAAAGGCCCCAAATTTGACGAAGAATTGATGTATAAATCACCAAGAATATTAAATCCAAGCTCTATCTTGAGTCTTGAATCCAATGTAGTTCTAGAGAATATTCAAAACAATTTCACCAAAACGAACACGTAAAAATCAATGAAACACACTAAAACACACAAGGTCATTTCAAGGAAAACCTTTTGAACGTCATGGATGTTTGACCTACAAAATTCATGAAAAATTAACAACTACATCCTAACAACATTATAACCTATTTTAATACTTCAAAACATTAATACACAAGCTTTAGGATTTAGTTTTTACCTATGTTGTTTTAGAGGTATTTCAATGGCTTATATAAGACCTCCGAGAGGTCAATTACGCCATGTTACTTCTAGGGATAAAAACGATAAGTGCAGTTATAAAGTTTTTTTAGTGTCATTACATTTCCATGTCTAGTAGAGTCTCATTAATGGGTGGTGAGTCACGACACATCTATGAGTGAGAGGCTACATGACAATAGAGTTTCTCTTCTTCACTATTCTAATGCCGTACCATAGAACTTAACTTTATAAGATCTCTCTCTTATGTTTTCTTGTTTGGTGGTCTTTTAAAAAAGGTTATATTTAAAATAAATAAAAAATAAATTGTGTAAATTACTTTAATAATATAAAAATTATGAATTTATGGTATTTGTTTTAAATCTTCAACTTTTAATTAGTTTAAAAATAATGGTAGAAGAAAAAAAAAGGGGAGTCCTAAATGTTCAAATTACCTTCCCATTATCCTAATTATTCCCAACTTCCTAACTTATTTTACTACAAAATCTCATCCCATATATTATTTTTTATTATTTTTTTTCTCTCTCTCTTTGGACGTTTCTTTTGAAACTTTTCACATTTTTTTTATTTTTTTTGGTTAATTTTCTATTATTATTATTTATTTATTTTATATCCTTATCTCAACCCCAATTCCCTCAACAATATTTCAAATTAAATCCTAATCCCACTCTATAACGTTCCTTTTAATTAGCACCAGACTCTCAGCAAAAAATATTATAAAAACACGTTCAGTTAAGAGAAATACAGAGAGATGTAAAAAGAGAGAGAGAGGAACAGAGAGAAATACAGAGAGAGATAGTGTGCAAACAAAAAGAGTGAAAAGTGAGTTTTTATCATGTAATCTGAGGTTTTGTTCGCGGTTTCGGTCTTGCGGCTCTTCAAAGTTAATTAACAATTATTAACTTTGGAAATCAGTAGATCGTAGCAGTTATTTTTGTGGAATCCATTTTTGCATCGAGGTAACTCTAAATTCTTGAATATAATTAAATGTAATGTTGTATGCAATTTGAATCTAATAATATGAAGTTCTTTGAATCGTATGTTATTATTATATAATATCAATCCGTAATGCATGTGTTATGATTTTTTTTAATTTTTTCTCTCGATCTGAGTGTTAATCTGATAACAAAAATAATATATAATAAAATATGTATCATACATTTTTTTTTTGAATTATTATTATTGTCTGTTATTTTTTTGATGCAATTTATATTAAAATTTACTTTGTGATATTTAATTGAAAATGTTTTTCTGGAGCCTAATTTTTCACTAAAAAAATAAAATAAAATTTATAAACTTGTTAGATTAGGATGTAAACTAAAATTTTAATTGATTAGTAATTTAAAAACTTGTGTGTAATACATTTCAATTTTTTAACATATTATTTGGATTAAAAATTATCTTTAGAATAAGTATAAGATAGCTATCAATTCGAATTATTAAAGTTTATCATTGAGAGAATATATAAATATTATTCACAGTGATAGCTAAAATTAAAAATAATGAGAAAGAGTAAAAAAAAATGAAAGAAAACCATAAGAATTAAAAAAAACAAAAAACAAAGAAGGCAGCATAAAAAAAAAAGAGTAAAGGAGAAAGAAAATTAAAATAAAAGTATAAAAACTAAATAAAATAAAAGTAAAACTAAAAAAAACGTAAAAAAAAAAAGAATAAAAAAAAGAATAAAAAAAAAAATTAAAAAAAAGAAAAACAAAAAAAAAAAGCATAAAAAATAAAAAAAACAGAATTAAAAAAAAAACAGAAACAGAAATAAAAAAAGAAAATAAAAGTGAAAAATCAAAATTTAAAAAAAAATGAAAAGAAGAAAATAAAATAAAAATAAAAAACTAACAAATAAAAAGTAAGAAACAAAAAAAAACGTAAAAAAAAAAATGAAAAGAAAAGATGAAAGTAGAATGAAAATAAAATAAAAATAAAAAACTAACAAAATAAAAAGTAAGAAACAAAAAAAAACGTAAAAAAAAAAAAAAATTTTTTTTTTTTTAAAAAAGGAGAAAAAGACAAAAATCTATAAAAAAAAAAGAGGAGAGAAACAGATTTTACAAGAAAATAAAATAAAATAAAAAAATAAAATTTAAAAATAAAACAAAAACGTACGGAGAAAGAAAAAAAAGAGAGAATTTCGTTTCATTAAAAAAAATATTCCTAACGTCAAATCTTAAAATTTTATTTTTTTATTTTAAATCTAAAATAAATAAATAAATATATAATCCTAAATTAACTTGAACTCTAAATATCTCCTTCCTACACAAACTTTAATTCTTTAAATTAGATATCTATACATATTCTACCTATAATAACATTAAAAATTAAAAACATACAAATATAGAAGAAGAAAAAAAAAAAAAAAAATATCTATATATAATATATAATATATATATATATATACGGATGTTCAATTTAAAATTACACAAAAATAAAAATAAAAATAAAAATAAAGACCCTAAAATAAATAAGCCAGTTTCAAATAAGTTTAGAATATATCTGAGGATAATAACAATTTTATTATTAAGTTAAATGATACAATGTCCAAAAATTAAGTTAAGTCATACTAAAGTCAATAAAAAGACCGTGCCAGAACCACGGGACTCGAGCTGTGCCTAACACCTTCCCCTCGATCAACATAATTTCTTACCCAAATTTATAGTTCGCAGACCAATAGAATAGTCAAATTTCCTTTTGATTAGGGATTTAAACAAGGTGACTTGGAACACCAAAACTCAATTTCAAATGGCAACTCTAAATAATAATTATCCCTTTTCAAAATGTCACTTTAATTGAAAAAACTCTTTTTCTTTCAAAACAATAAAAAAAATTCAATAAATTTTAGGGAAAAAAGGGGCGTGACAGATGGCGACTCTGCTGGGGATTAACTAGAATTCGAGCTTTAAATATTAATTTATGTATGACTATGACTTATTTATTTACATTTTTGGATATTGTATTTATTGTCTTAATGTGCTAATTGTATATTTATTTTTATTTTAATATTATTTGAACAGTATATAAATTTTTTTCTTGCACAGAACTAGAAGTATTCATTAATATGATTATGGAAATTGCGACTGCGCACCCCAATTTTGTAAAATAGCCAGTGAATTTTTGGTCCATGGTGAAGGTTATTTAGTCACACCATTTTAGGATGGGGAGCATCCATGCACAAAGCCGGAAAGCTCTGCTACCGGTACGTTGCTACTCCCTAACTCGAGTTGTCTGCTCGTGTTAAAGCCAGTCTGGATACTTTTCTCCACAAGTTTAAGTTGTATAACTTAAACCAAATGTGGTAGTTCCTATAGACATCCTCGTTTGAATCATTTTCATATGATTTAATGAAAGACTCTACATATGATCGGATCTATCTAGGATTACTAACTCGATTTACTATTTTAAATTAAAATTAAAACAATAGAAAAAAGTTTTTTCTTTTACAATGTAAAAGTTTACCAAAGAAATTTTAAAAGTTTTCTTATATCACTTTAAACGAAGAAAAGAGTTGCATTTGTCAACAAATTTCTAACAAAAATTATTAAGTGTTCAATTTGAACGAACTACGCACACCTGATTCTCACCTTGATGAGATACGTAGACAACCTTCCTTGGGTTCGGTGATCCTTATTTAAAAATTAAAAAATTAAAAAAATATCTTAATTATTATTTAAAAATTAAATGTGTATATATTAAAAAGGGAATTTGTCCTTAAGAAAATATATTTTTTAATTACATATTGGAACTACGTTAGACCTGATTCTTGTTTTAACAAGATACGTAGGCAACCTTATTGTGAAGTTCAGTCCAACCGAGAAAAAAAATCCTAAAAATTCTAGTCACATAAACTGGGGCAAAAAAATAGATTTTTTTCTTTGACTTGGTTGGTAACAACATGCTTAAGATTATGCATAAGAAAAAACAACGTTAAACTATTTGGTAAGACATATCAACTTTGTTGTGACCTACAGACTTCTATTGGCATCTATCAATACATTTATGTCATACTTGAGAAATTATCTTGTTTAAAGTTGTGGATAAAATAAATTTGACCACATTGTTTCAAATGCAATGTGTGGTGAGTTTTAGACGTAAAATTCAAAGTCATGATTTTGTTGATCTAGAACTTGGCCCGAATATTGGTTGAGACAAAATTTTGAGCAACATTTAACTTGAGAAAGAATTATAGGCTTTCTTTGAATCGATTGTGCCTTTCAAGACTACCGAATGACATTTATCTACAGATCTCCCATTTCGAACCTGAAAGCTTTTTATTTGAATAACCACATCTTAGCATATATATCTTTTGAGTGTATACATGCACTAATCCCTTTATCTCACCTTCTTGAGCGCACTATGAAATATCTATATAACATCAAAGACCTAAGTTAAGTAACAAAGTGAAAAAGACCAAATATATCCAAAACAAAAAGATAGAGTGGAAAATGAAAAAAAAATCTCCAACAAAAAGGAGAGAAGATCAAAAAAATGAAGAGAAAAAAAAATTGAAAAAGACCTTACAAGAAAACAAAGGTCAAATGCAACAATGAAAAAAAAATATCAAAAGCATCGTGCGAATTCTAAGGAGGAAATAATCACTTTATCTCAAATGAATATCATACCTTTCCCTAAGACTACATTACAAGCCAATGACAGGTCCTATTTGATCTCATTTTTTATGTTCTCCTATTAGTAGATGCTTACATGAGGGCCAAGCATATGGTATCTTAATCTCATGCATTGAATTATCTTTCTGAGTGGGAGTGACTTTCAAAAATGTCCTACAATCTAAATTATTATATTGTGTGAAGTAGGACTTTCATATAGTGAGAGTGCATTTGAAACATGAGGATACGAATAATTCTATCCCTTAATTTTGGTAATATAAATTGATCTTGTAATTACTTAAATATATTTGAGATACAATTTGAAACTATATAAATTATTCAAAGTTGACCTCAAATTTTTTGAAAGTCGTTGAATGTAATTCATATGCATAATACTAATTGTTAGTACCAACTAATGTCAAAGCATTATCAAACATGAACTAATTCTTTTTTCAATTTTTCCATTATATTTCTAAAATAAAAAAAATTTATTATTGAAGTATGTTCGACCTGATTCCTAAGAGGATACGTAGGCAGCCCTTCATTGAGGTTCGGTCTAATCACTCAATAAAATAATGATCATGCTATTTCAAATCTCCAAGGGTTGAAACATGACATTGTAGCCTATGGTATGTTACAAAAATAAAAATAAAAATAAAAAAATAATAAGAGGATCTTATGAGTGAAAACTCTCACGAGAACCATAAGACGAAGGTAAAAAGATAAGAATGTCTACTTGGTGAAAAATCACGAATGACACCATTTATCAAATGATGACATTCCGTCTTGGCATGAGCACATTAAAGAAAGAAATAAAGATATAGGCTGAAGAACTATACAGATAAATCATACAAGTAATTCGCTACAGTCAAACGCCACGATGGTAAGTTTTTGAATCCTTGTCTCTCATATAATATGCAAAAAAATAATAATTTTTTCTTAATAAAATCAGGGGCCATTTTTATTTTATTTTTAAATTGGTCAATGTACTAAAAAGATAAAATAAAATAAAATAATATTAGATAATAATAAAATATAAGTAGAAAAAAAACCCTATCCTATTTTTCATATTTACACAGGGCACGATAACCCCTGGATTGCATATAGGGCACAATAATTCCTATCATTTTTTTCATGTTTTCACAGGGCACAATTACCCCTGGATTGCATATAGGGCACAATAACCCTTATCATTTTTTTCATGTCTTCACAGGGCACAATAACCCCAGAATTGCATATAGGGCACAATAACCCCTATCCTATTTTTCATGTCTTCAAAAGGCACAATAACTCCTGGTTGCATATAGGGCATAATAACCCCTATCCTATTTTTCATGTCTTCACAGGGCACAATAACCCCTGGATTGCATATAGGGCACAATAACCCCTATCATTTTCTTTATGTCTTCACAGGGCACAATAACTCCTCGTTGCATATAGGGCACAATAACCCCTATTTTACTTTTCATGTCTTCACAGGGCACAATAACACCTGGTTGCATATAGGGCACAATAACCCCTATCCTATTTTTCATGTCTTCATAGGGCACAATAACCCCTGGATTGCATATAGGGCACAATAAACCCTATCCTATTTTTCATGTTTTCACATGGCACAATAACCCCTAGATTGCATATAGGGCACAATAACCCCTATCATTTTTTTTATGTCTTCAAAGGGCACAATAACCCCTTATTGCATATAGGGCACAATAACCCCTATCCTATTTTTCATGTCTTCACAGGGCACAATAACCCGTGGATTGCATATAGGGCATAATAACCCCTATCATTTCTTTTTGTCTTCACAGGGCACAATAATCACTGGTTTCATATAGGGCACAATAACCCCTATTTTATTTTTCATGTCTTTAGAGGGCACAATAACCCCTATCATTTTTCTTCACAGAGCACAATAATCCCTGGTTGCATATAGGGTACAATAACCCTATCCTATTTTTCATGTTTTCATAGGGCACAATAACCACTGGTTGCATATAGGGCACAATAACCCCTATCTTATTTTTTTATGCCTTCATAGGGCACGATAATCCGTGGTTGCATATAGGGCACAATAACTCCTATTTTACTTTTTATGTCTTCACAGGATACATAACCCCTGGTTGCATATAGGGCATAATAACCCTATCATATTTTTCATGTTTTCACATGACACAATAACCCCTGGTTACATATAGGGCACAATAACCGCTATTTTATTTTTCATGTATTCACAAGGCACAATAACCCCTGATTGCAATTTGGGTACAAAACTCCCTTTTGTCTATTTTTTTTACATTTTGTAATAGGCTACAAAAATATTATTTTTATTATTAGTATAGACTTTTATAGCTTTCATCAATAACTCACAAAATTTGCTAGTGAAAACTTGGCAGAAAATTTTGTTTTGTGTGCAGGTTTCTACATAGTACACAATTTGCAATTCAAAAATAAAAGAATTCATCCTTTCGAGAAAAATAAGTTTTCAAGAATATCATGCGGAAGAATGTCAGTAGCTGAAGTCTAGTCATGAAGTTTCAAGTCTTAAACTCAGATGTCTAGAGCAAAGGGCGGAAATCGATGAACCTACCAAAGAGGGTGAAGCGATATCTGAATATCCAAAATGAAGACTTAGAACTATCGGAGTAGATAGGATTTCATATCTTTTCTTTTGCAATTTGGTGTTTTTTGGTAATAGCTGGAGCTACGAACCGAAATCTCGACAAAACCTCACTCGACTACGTAATTCATTGGAACTACGCCTGACTCCTTATTATCTCAACATAGGATAGGTAGTTTTTAAAAGTTAGGGCACAGTCAAACCTCTTCTGTACTATAAATTTTTCACATAAATATTTCAGTAAAAAATTAGTCACGTTGTTCACGACTTTGCATGAAAACTCTTCATGGTTTCAAGCAAAGAGGGGCATAATGTGAACACCTAATTTTTTTACAAAAATATAAAGATTTAACACCAATTTTAAAAAAGGTTATATTTTTAAAAAAAATTGGGTAAATTTCTTTAATATTATAAAAATTATGAATTTATGGTATTTGTTTTAAATCTTCAACTTTTAATTAGTTTAAAAATAATGGTAGAAGAAAAAAAAGGGGACTCCTAAATATTCAAATTACCTTCCCCTTATCCTAATTATTTCCAACTTCCTAACTTATTTTACTAAAAAAATCTCATCCCATTTATTATTTTTATTTTATTTTTTTCTCTCTCTCTTTGGACGTTTCTTTTGAAACTTTTCACATTTTTTTTTATTTTTTTTATTTTTTTAATTTTGTTAATTTTCTATTATTATTATTTATTTATTTTATATCCTTATCTCAACCGCAATTCCCTCAACAATATTTCAAATTAAATCCTAATCCCACTCTATTACGTTTGTTTAAATTAGCACCAGACTCGAAGCCATAAATATTATATAAACACGTTCAGTTAAGAGAAATACAGAGATATGTAAAAAGAGAGAGAGAGAGGAACAGAGAGAAATACAGAGAGAGATAGAGAGCAAACAAAAAGAGCTAAAAAGTGAGTTTTTATCTTGTAATCTGAGGTTTTGTTCGCGGTTTCGGTCTTGCGGCTCTTTAAAGTTAATTAACAATTATTAACTTTAAGAATCAGTAGATCGTAGCAGTTTTTTTTGTGGAATCCATTTTCGCATCGAGGTAACTCTAAATTCTTGAATATAATTAAATGTAATGTTTTACGAAATTTGAATCTAATAATATGAAATTCTTTGAATCGTATGTTATTATTATATAATATCAATCCGTAATGCATGTGTTATGATTTTTTTTATTTTCTCTCTCGATCTTAGTGTTTATCTGATAACAAAAATTATATAAAATAAAAGATGTATCATACATTGTTTTTTGCAATTATTATTAGTGTCTGTTATTTTTTTGATGCAATTTATATTAAAATTTACTTTGTGATATTTAATAGAAAATATTTTTTTGGAGCCTAGTTTTTCACTTAAAAAATAAAATAAAATTTATAAACTTGTTAGATTAGGATGTAAACTAAAATTCTAATTGATTAGTAATTTAAAAACTTATGTGTAATACATTTCAGTTTTTTAATACATTATTTGGATTAAAAATTATCTTTAGAATAAGTATAAGATAGCTATCTAATTCGAATTATTAAAGTTTATCATTGAGAGAATATATAAATTTTATTCAGAGTCATAACTAAAATTAATAATAATGAGAAAGAGTAAAAAATAAATAAAGGAAACCATAAGAATTAAAAAAAAACAAAAGAAGGCAGCATAAAAAAATAACAGAATTTTTAAAAAAATCAGAAACAGAAAAAAAAAAGAAGAGGAAAGGAGAATGAAAATAAAAATAAAAGTATAAAACTAATAAAATAAAAAGTAAGAACTAAAAAAAAAAAAGAACGTCAAAAAAAAAGAAGTAACAATTTTTTTTTTAAAAAAAGGAGAAAAACAAAACCTATAAAAAGGAGAGAAACAGATTTTACAAGAAAATTAAAAAAAAAATTAAAAATAAAACAAAAACGTACGGAGAAAGAAAAAAAAAGAGGCAATTTCGTTTCATTAAAAAAAATATTCCTAATATATTTAGGATTTCTTGATAAAACTAACTTCAAATCTTATAAATTTTTTTTTATTTTAAATCTAAAATAAATAAATAAATATATAATCCTAAATTAACTTGAACTCTAAATATCTCCTTCCTACACAAACATTATGTCTTAGAAATTATATATCTATATATTCTACCTATAATAACATTAAAAATTAAAAACATACAAATATAAGAAAATATATATGTATGTATATATATATATATATATATATATATATATATATATACATACACGGATGTTCAATTTTAAAATTACACAAAAATAAAAATAAAAATAAAAATACAGACCCTTTATAATAACTAAGCCAGTTTCAAATAAGTTTAGAATAAATCTGAGGCTAAATAACAATTTTATTATTAAGTTAAATAATACAATGTCCAAAAATTAAGTTAAGTCATACTAAAGTCAATAAATCGATCGTGCCAGAACCACGGGACTCGAGCGGTGCCTAACACCTTCCCCCTCGATTAACAGAATTCCTTACCCAAATTTCTAGTTCGCAGACCAATAAAATAGAGTCAAATATCCTTTTGATTAGGGATTTAAACAAGGTGACTTGGAGCACCAAAACTCATTTTCAAGTGGCGACTCTGAATAATAATTATCCCTTTTCAAAATGTCACTTAAATTGGAAAAACTCTTTTTCTTTCAAAACAATAAAAAAATTCATTAAATTTGAGAGAAAAAAAAGGGGCGTGACAGAGTTTTAGGTAGTTTCTTCTTTAACTTATGTAAGATCTTGATTTGTGTATAACATTGCACGTGGGGCATGTGTTGGTGGGTCTTAGCACATAAATTTAATTCCCTATTAAAAATGAAGATAAAAAAAAAAATTAATTAAGTTGTATCTACAATTATATACCTTTATATAAATATAAACTATTTTTATAAATTTCATATATTTTAAGTTATATTTCCTGTGTACATAAATATAAAATTATATGTATATGAGAATGTTTATAAAAATATCGTACATAGATATACAAATACCTCAAGCAATTTTGTTTATTCTAACTTAATATACAAATCACTTTTTACATATACTTCAAGCAATTTGTATATAACTAATAAAATAAACAAAATATACTTATACTTGAAGCAATCTTGTATATAACTAACAAAATATATACATGTCTATATATAAATGTGATTTAAGTGGAAAATATGCATATACTTCATGCAATTATATATATAACAAAAAAAAAAATACAAATATCAACAAACAGTTGTGTTTTAATCCAATACCTGATGTTCTTTGTATTTGTAATGATATGATGAAACTCCTCAGAATCATTACTTTTGGCTTTTCTCTTACTTCTTCCTTGAACAATTTTAATTTTGCTTGTCTTGGCATTGCCAATGAATTTCTACAGTTAATTTGGTCATAATTTTTATCTCAAATCTTCAATAGATTTTTCTCTACAATTTTTTTAAATTTTCTATAAATCTACATCGACTCTAAAATCTTGAGTTGAACCAATTGAAAATGAAGGTCGATTATCAATAACTTTGATATGCAATGACATACATCTCGTAATTCTCTTAGACGGAGTAGAATTTTTTTTTTTTTTGAAAACTTGTCAATTTATTAAGTAAATGAGAGAATTTTGAGAAAAAGATATCCAAAAATTAACAAACTTAATACATATACAATTATTTGAAAAAAGAGGTTTACCCACGATTTAGGAGGTTACCTGCAAAAAGGGAAAAAACAATTGGAGGGAGAAAGTGAAATTAAAATTTTGAATTGGAAGTGCAAGTGTGATTTTAAGAGAAAAATAGGGAATGAGAATAAGAGATAAATTTGATTTAGTATAAAATCATATACAAAAGTCGACAGAAACTGTATTTACTAACACAAAATAAGTTAAAAGATACCCTCATTTGTTAACATCTTTTAAAAGGTCCAACATTGCGGTGACTCAAAAAATAAACAATTTTAAACAAATTTAAGAATTTTAAAGGGGAAGGGAGGTTGTAAAAAGGTTTAAAGGGGGTCAAAACCTAATTTTAGGGAAAACTAGGAAAATAATTAATTAATTAGATTAAAAGAATGTCTAGAAATCAATAGATTTTACATAAGAGTTTAAGTTATTCTGAAGGGAAGCTATTCATCATCCTTCGAAATCTATAATTGTGATCATGATTGAATTCATTTATTCAAATTGAGGAAGAGATAAAAATAATTTACAAGTATAACAAACATGCAATATATACATATAATTAAATAAAACATAATATAAGAAAGAACCTAAGGTTTTGGTAACATTAAAATATACACAATCATGAAATTCGAGTACCTTCCTCAGAAAGAAACTTCGAGTACACGTAAAGAGACTTAATACAAGTATAAATAAAAAATAAATAGGAATAAAAATAAATAAATCAAATAATAAATTAAAACTAAAAATCCTTCTTATGAGTATGAGAGATTTTGAAAATCGACGATAATTTCTTCATCAACCAATATTAACTTGCAAATAATGAATATTGAAATTTAATTTCCGTTTTTTATATTTGGGAGACCTATAAAACCAAGGAATATATTTTTTCTTTGGCCAATTAACAACAAAAATAGCTCAAAACTCATTAAGAAAAACTATAACTAATCAACTCATGATACAAATAAACAAAAAAAGTTCAAAATTATTCAAATGGTAATATCAATCCAAGAAATGGAAACAACATCAATATAAGAACATAAATATATGAAACTAAATTTAATAGACAATGAGTAGTAAGGGACAATGAGTACATGAAGCAATGATACAGTCAACTCAACTCCAAAACAAGAAAATTGAAAAATGTAATAGACCAAAATAGTGCAAATAATGTAAAATTTTAACAACATCTTGAAATGGTCAAATGAATTATCTATTAGACAAGTTTTTAACAAATTTATACAAAGGAAATTATATTATAAAATAAACTAATAAATAAATAAATGGGAAAAGGTCTAAAATATACTCCAATTTTAGCCAAAATTGTTGTTATGATACCAAATATTATGGAGGACCTTTTACTCCTGCACTATTCTATAGTGTATTTTAAAGGTATATATTTACCCACGTGAACACATAACTATTTATAATGATTTAATTTTTATGATGTCTATGTGCGCACATATATACCTATAATATACATAGTGCAGGAGGGTAAAGTGTCATTTCTAAATTTTTGTATTGTTACAACAATTTCAGTCAAAGTTCGAATATATTTTAAACCTTGTACCCTAACAGAAAACTAAAACAATATCAAAGAAAATCAGTTGAACAATTAATCCATCCAAAAAATAATATGAAATAAGTTGCAACCATAAAAATGAGAAGAAATGAAACTTAAAAAGAGAAACAGTGATAAATAGGTTACCAGAGAACATTGAATGTGGTCGTTTCTAGCCAACATTGTGCCTAGTATGTGCTTGATTTCATAAGAGTTTGGTATGTAATACTGAAGTTTTTGGTCTGCAGGAAATAGTGTCATTTTCCAAAGGTTGGCTCCACATCGAAATTTGTCGATTTTCAACTAAATATGGTTGTTTTACGAGTGTGCCGAAGCTCATGTGATTTTGGGTATTGTTGCTGGAGCTGTTAGCTTCTTCGGCTATTGGGGGGGGGGGGGTTATTTTGTAGAAATATGAGTCAAACATGAAGAAACCTTACCCCAGAACAAGAACCAGGTTCTTGTAAGTTGCTTTTAAGTAAAGACACACTTATTGAATTAAAAATCTTCCTCACTCAAGGAAGGAAAAACCTCGTTTTATTAATTTAACTATAAGATTTTGTGATTACAACTCAATAATCAAAAGTCTTATCTCTACTGCCTCTTTCGATTGACTCCAATCGATCTCTCCAAAAGGCCAAACCCACATTTTGTTACAATCCTCACAGAAACTCAACCCTACAAAGAGCCAAACCCACCCTTTGTACAATAAGCTGTAAATTACAATCAAGAACAAAACAAGAAAATAGTTCTACACGTTAAAAACCTTCTCACTCAAGAACGTTGAAAACGTAGTAAACCTATCGATCTTGTAGACTTCAGTTTGATGAATAATTCTCACTTTTCTCTCTCTGTGAAGTCGCAGTGTTCTTCATCAGCGTCGCCTTCTTCTTATAGAGTTCCTTTTTGCTTGAGTCCTTATCAGATAAGGTAAGGAAGTTATTGTTAAAAAAGGATTCCCTTTTAAAGTACAAGCCTTATTATATACAACTTCCTTCCTTAATAATATATTTCAGGTTTTCCTTATTTGTATCAACTTATACCTTTAATATATTATTTTTGGCTATGACAAATAACTCTATTTTCTTGAATACTTGGCTGACCCATTTTACTCGAGCTTGGACTTAAGTTTGGCTTTTTTTGCTACGTACATTTTCTACTGTTCTTTGCGCTTCTTATATATCATTAAAACATGAATTATCGATTCTATCATATTCCCCCTTTTTGATGAAGACAAACAAATCATTCTGTTTGATGCATGCACAAATACTCTTCCCCCTATTGACAAATAAAAAAGAATCCAACAGCGGCTAAAACAAACTCAATCAACATCCATAGTAACAAAATAAGCCCAGCTAGTTGAGCATTATAAAATGTTCTGGCAACAAAACAAAGAGTAACAACATAGAGTGTAAAATAACTAAGAGAATAAGGTTCAAACAAGATGCTTTTTCAATGTGAAGGTTGACCAGGTTTAGTTGAAGCAGATGCCAACATATCCAGAACTCTGTCAACTCTTTCATTGTTAGCAACTTGCTGCTGCACAAACTGATCCTTCAACCTATGTATTTCAGCATTTGAAGTGTCAATCTCAGCACATAACTTATGGTTTTCTAAATCAAGAGTAGCATTCTTTTCTTGAGCTACTTTAAGTTTCCTGAGTAAGTGAGCAACAGGACCAGATGTACGTGGAGACGCAGTTGCAACCTGCTCCGAATCCATGGGAATGCCACAATCAGCAAGGATGGTTTGAGTGAACATATCTGCACGAGTTAAAATCCTTCCTTCTCCCAATGGAACTTCAAATGCATCAAACACTCTAGTTAACAGGTTTCCAAAAGCTAACTGATGAGAACCTAGTTTAGGGTCCACAATTCTAGCAAGATGTTTGATAATCAGTGTGGGCCAGTCAATGCGTTCTTTGCACTCAAGAGCATTCATAAGTCCCATGTCTCTTATGGAGGCAATGTGACGTTGGTGACCTCTAGGCAGTATCACCTTATGAACTATCTCGAAGAGTAGCTTATGCAAAGATCTCATAATTCCCTTTAAGACAGTTTGTGCCCTAGAATTGACTCTTCCTTGAGAGAATTTGGGAAGCAGGATAGAATATTCATCAAAACCCCAATTGTACTCATTGATCCCCAAAGATAGTATATGCAAGATTTCCCCAAGTTTAGTTGCATCAAACACAATGTCAACCCCTTTTACATTAGACGATACCACATCTCCTTCTAGGATTACCAAGTTTTTATAAAACTCTACCACTTCCTGTTCATAAATCAAATTGGGTTCAAGGAATAACTCTTCCCACCCCTGAAACCTCAGTAGTTCACAAAACTGCTTCACAATATCCATTGAAAGTATATCAGGTTAAAAGTTTTTACCCCTAAGCACTGTTTTGGTTTGGAAGTACTTTTTCTTTCCCACTTTAAGAAATTTATCTGCATTTCTTTTTGCAGATTTTGATTTTGATTGAGGAGTTGCAGAATATTTACCCTCAGACACATCATCAGTTTCAGAGTCAAGATTCATAAGAGAAATGGATGAATGAATAGGAGACTTACCCAATCGTCGACGCTTCACACCAGAGATTGTATCAGCAGTTGGTTTGACCACATGCGCACTCCTAGTTACTGGCCTGTGTGGACAAACCTATTTAACTGCGATGTGCTTTCTTGGCCGCCTTGTTTTTTTAGGATGAAGGGTACTCAAAAGAGTATCATCATTGAGTGGAGATAGTGGTGGATTTTGAGGAGTGGTTTGGTGAGATGGGGAAGAAGGAGGATTATTTCGGACAGTGGTTGTGGGAGTTTTGGGTTTGGTGATAATGAGGTTTCTTGGATTGGTGAAAATGGGGTTTCATGGACTGGGGATGATGGGGTTTCGTGGACTGGGGATGATGGTGTTTCTTGGACTGGTGATGGTTGAGATTCTATGATGGGTGGTGGTGGAGATGTAGATATTGGTGTTGTAGACGGAGCTTTTGGTGGTGGAGATGTATACGGATCTGATTTGGGTGTAGATGGTTTGGTGGGGAGTTGGCTTTCTTCCCCTTGATTAGACACAACATAAAAAACCGTGTTCTCTTCCGCCTGATAAAATGCACTATCAGATGATTTTTTGTCATCAGAGTAAGCCATGAGTGGATTAACCATGGTGATGAAAGGGATTTCTGTTTCCGTTTTCTGAAGAAAGAAGATGAGAGAAGGTTGGTTGCTTGTTTAGAGAAAGAGCTTTATTGGGGACGGTTTGGATGTTGTATTCAAAGGATTTTGGGTAATTATGGGAGTTTGACATCGAGGAGACGTGTGCTGTGATGGTTGCACCTGCTTGTCAGAGGCGTGACTTGGGAGAGAGAAGATGAAAAAAAATAATTTTAATTTTTTTTTTCTTTTCCTTTTTTTTAAATGTACACAAAATGTAGAACCAACTTGACTGAACCTGGTTTATATCTCCTTAGAATTTGGTTGGACAGAGTTCAATCTAAAAAGATGAGCCCTAACTCAAGTCTATTTTTTTGAAATGACTCTCTTCTTAGTGCCTTGGTGAAGATGTCAGCAACTTGATTCTCAGTTTTGCAGAACTTCATTACTATGTTTCCTTTTTCAACATTATCACGAAGAAAGTGATGTCTAACATTTATGTGTTTGGTGCGTTTGTGTTGAACTAGGTTTTTGGCCATGTTCATAGCACTTGTGTTATCACATAGAATAGTAATACAACCTGTTTCTATACCAAAGACTTTAAGCTACTGTTTTATCCAAAGAAGTTGGGCACAACATGAAGCAGCTGCAACGTACTCAGCCTCTGAGTAGATAGAGCCACTGAATCTTGTTTTCTAGTTGCCCAAGATATTAAACATGGTCCTAAGAAGTGTGCCATCCCGGAGGTACTTTTTCTATCAACCATATGTCCTGCATAATCTGCGTCAGCAAATCCCTTTAGATCAAAAGAGTCACAAGTTGGATACCAGAGAACCAGGTTCATTGTGCCTTTTAGATATCTCAAGATTCTTTTGACAGCTTTGAGATGTGATTCCTTGGGACAAGACTGAAACCTTGCACATAGACCAACGCTGAACACTATATCAGGTCTACTGGCAGTGAGGTATAGGAGTGATCCAATCATACCTCTATACCTAGTGTCATTGACTGGTGAACCTGGTTCATCTTTATCAAGCTTTGTTGTTGTCCCAATGGGTGTGTCATTTGACTTAGCTTCATTCATATCATACTTCTTCAGTAATTCCTTGATGTACTTTTGTTGATGAATTGATGTTCCAACTGGAGTTTGCTTAATTTGGAGTCCCAAAAAGAAGTTTAACTCTCCCATCATACTCATCTCAAACTCACTATTCATTAGTTGAGCAAATTCTACTCCTAGTGAGTCATTGGTTCCTCCAAATATGATATCATCTACATATACTTGGACTATGAACAGATCATTACCTTGTTTTCGAAGAAATAGTGTATTATCAATTTTTCCTCTTGTATATCCATGTGTAAGAAGGAAAGTAGATAATCGATCATACCATGCTCTAGGTGCTTGTTTTAGCCCTTAGAGTGCTTTGTCCAGTTTATATACATGATCAGGATACATGGGATTCTCAAAACCTGGGGGTTGTTTTACATACACCTCTTCTTGTAAGTAACCATTTAAGAAAGCACTTTTGACATCCATTTGGTAGAGTTTGAACTCCATGTGAGCAACATATGCGACAAATATTCTAATTGCCTCAATTCTTGCTACTAGTGTAAAGGTCTCATCATAGTCTATACTTTCTTCTTGGTTGTATCCCTGTACAACTAGTCTAGCTTTGTTGCGCACTATTTGTCCTTGCTCATCGAGCTTGTTCCTTAACACCCACCTAGTTCCTATTACCGTCCTGTCTTGAGGTTTTGGAACAAGGTTCCACACTCTTCTTCTTTCAAACTGGTTGAGTTCTTCTTGCATAGCACTAATCCAATCAGAGTCTAGCAGTGCTTCCTATATATTTTTAGGCTCAATCAGGGACACATATGCAGAGAATGCACACATACTACGTAATTTGTATCTTGTAGATATGCCTGAGTTAAGAGGAGTAAGAATGTTTTGCAAGGGGTGAGAGCTTTGATGTTTCTAACTGTGAGTTGGAATACTTACTGGTTCTTGAGGTGCAGACGAACCAGTTTAATTAGTAGACTTATCTCCTATTTCAGATGTTTTATCAGAGGGTATAGGTTCTTTTTCCCATATTTTTACTTCAGATGGCTTGGAGCAGGTTCCCTCATTTTGTTCATCTTCTGAATTTCCTTCAACTTCACTGGTATGTTCATTATAGACAACATGGACACTTTCTTCTACACGATTTGTTCTTTTATTCAGTACCTTGTAGGCCTTGCTTTGTGATGAGTAGCCCAGAAAAATTCCTTCATCACTCTTGGTATCAAATTTTCCCAATTTGTCTTTGTCATTGTTGTGTATAAAGCATACATACCCAAAGGCCCTAAGATGTGCTAGATTTAATTTTCTTCCTTTTAGCAGCTCATATAGTGTTTTGTTTAACACAGATCTGATCATACATCTATTTATTAGATAACATCCTGTGTTCACTGCTTCAGCCCAATAGAATTTTGGAAGTTTGCTTGAGATTAACATTGTTTTTGCAATATCTTCCAGTGTTCTATTTTTCCTCTCAACAACACCATTTTGTTGTGGTGTTCTAGGTGTTGAGAAGTTATGCTCAATCCCATTTGTAGTACAAAATTGTAGGAATTGTGAGTTCTCAAACTCCAGCCCATGATCAGATCTGATGCTGATTATTTCTTTGTTGAATTTCTTCTGAACCAGCTTTGCAACGATTTCAAACATAGTGAATGTCTCATCCTTTGTTGCAAGAAACAATGTCCAAGTGAATCTTGAGTAGTCATCAACTATTACAAACACATATCTTTTTCCACCCCTGCTTTGTACACGCATTGGTCCACACAAATCCATGTGAAGCAGTTCTAGTGGCTTGGTAGTACTTACTGTCAACTTTTGTTTTAAGGATGATCTAACCTGTTTTCCTTGAATGCAGGTTCCACACACTTGGTTGTCCCTGAAACTTTTGGTTGGCAGTCCCCTAACCAGGTCTTTAGATATGAGCTTGTTTATAGTTGTCATGCTAATGTGTCCCATTCTTTTGTGCCATAGCATAGAGCAATCAGAGACTGCACTTAGACATTTAAGAGTATCTTTCTTGGAGTCAACAATCTTGGCTTTGTACACATTCTTGTGTCTCTTTCTTAGTAGAACCAGGTTGCCAGTCACTGAGTTTGTTACTCTGCATTCCTTTTCTGTAAAGAGAACATTGTTTCCTTTATCACATATTTGAGATACGCTCAATAGATTATGTTGTAGTCCATTCACAAAATACACGTTCTCAATTGCATGAGTATCCATTGATCCAACCTTTCTATTTCCCTGAATTTCACCACTTTTTCCATTACCAAAGGCAACGTTTCCTCCATTGATGTTCTTGAGTGAGAGGAAGCTTCTCTTATTTCCAGTCATGTGCCTGGAACATGCACTATCCAAGTACCATTGTTGCTGCTTGCTCTTCACTGATCCCTGCAATTTAATTTTGGGAATTAGATTTTGGTACCCAAATCCATTTTGATTTATGCTTAGGGAATGGGTGGATAAGATTTCTTTTGGCCCATCTAGGAAGAGATCTGACTGTAGGAATTTGTTTTTGCTCATTGGGTTTCTCATGATGAGGTTTTCTCAAAGACTTCAAGTTTTTGCTATGAGCAGTTTGTTTTCTTTGACAATCATGACTTTTATGCCGTACCAGCCCACAGTGCATGCATAGACAATCTATGTTGGAATTTTTAACTTGAGAGCTAGTTCTATCAAAACCTATCCCATGTTTCTCAGATGTGCGATTCTTGTGAATGTTGTCAAGCAGTATGGAAGACCTGGTCCATCTCATTCCATTTTCTACTTCAGTTTTAGTCACAAGAAGCTGTTTGGAGAGTGCTTCATTCTTTTTAGTTACCAAGTCTAGGTTTTTACTTAGTTCAGTATTCTTGAATGAAAGCTGAAGATTCTGTTTTTCAAGAATCTTATTCTCTTCTCTTAGTGATGCATAGTCTTCCATTATCAATTCCCTTTTTGAGTCTATGGTTTTATATGCATCAATGAGAGTGTAGAGTAGGGATTCTATCTCCCTTTTTGAGTATGAGTTTAGATTGTCTTGTATGTGATGAAGACTAACCTTTTCATTCATATATTCTTCTTCTTTATCTTCTTCAGAATTTGATCTAGCCATGAGTGCTAGTATGGTTTCTTGTGATCTGCAGGTTTCCTTATCTTCCTTGGTTTCCACTGCTATAAGAGCAAGAAAGTCATAATCATCTTCTTGTTCTAGTGCAAGAAGAGAGTGGTTTTCTGTCTCATCACCCTCAGACTTTTCATCAGATGAATTCCCCATTGCTGCAAAAGCCCTTTTCATTGAAACATCTGCCTCTTGAGTTGTCATTCTTCTGTTTAAGGGGACAAACTTATCTTTCTTGATGTCTTTGCCCTTCTCAAAGTTTGTCTTTTTCTGCTCTAAAGCCCAAAGTGGACAGAATTTGATGAAGTGATATGGGCTCCCACACTTATGACAAACCTGATCTTTTTCAGATGGTTTTTGAGAAGTTTTCTTTTGAAATGCCTGTCCTCTCTTTTGCATTCTGGTGAGCCGTTTGGTTATGAGGGCAATATTTTCATCTTCAAAATCATCTGATGTAGTAGCCTTTAGAACCAGGTTCCTTTCCTTCCTTTTTCCTCCAATTTCCTTTTCTTGGTTTTTCTTGAGTTCGTATGTGATGAGATTACCAATCAACTCATCCATGGCCAGTGAATCTAGGTCGCGGGCTTCAGTGATAGCCTCGACTTTGCTTTCCTAAGTTTCAGGAAGGAGACTCAAGAGTTTCCTTACTGCCTTTCCATTAGGAACTATCTCTCCCAAGGAGTACATCTCATTGATGATGGAGGTGAACCTGGTGTGCATGTCTTGAATAGTTTCCCCTTCTGCCATCCTGAACAGCTCATATTGCCTGTTTAAGTTATCAATTTTGGACTTCTTCACTTGCGTTGTTCCTTCATGAGCAGTTTGTAGTGTTTCCCATATGGCATTGGCATCTTGACAAGACGATATTCGATTGTATTCATTTGGTCCTATGTCACAGATAAAATTTTCTTGGCTTTGGTATTGTTTTGGATTGCAAGCTTGTCTTCAGCATTTCATTCTTTTCTTTTTCTTTTGGGATTTTGGTGATTCCATCAGGTGCAGTTTTCATAGGTATGGTTGGTCCATCTAGAATTAAACTCCATAGATTAGGATTTTCGCCAATAAGATGGTCCATCATACGATTTTTCCACCATCCATAATATTTCCCTTTGAACAGTGGTGGTCGTGTTTGTGAAGCTCCCTCTTGTGGGGTAGGTGGTGCTGCCATTGAGTCTTTTCAAGGTGCGAATCATTTATCGAAAAGACCTTCTCTGATACCAATTGAAGAAACCTTACCCCAGAACAAGAACCAGGTTCTTGTAAGTTGCTTTTAAGTAAAGACACAAACACTTATTGAATAAAAAACCTTCCTCACTCAAGGAAGGAAAAACCTCGTTTTATTAATTCAACTATAAGATTTTGTGATTACAACTCAATAATCAAAGTCTTATCTCTACCACCTCTCTCGATTGACTCCAATCGATCTCTCCAAAAGGCCAAACCCATCTTTTGTTACAATCCTCACAGAAACTCAACCCTACAAAGAGCCAAACCCACCCTTTGTACAATAAGCTGTAAATTACAATCAAGAACAAAACAAGAAAATAGTTCTATACGTTAAAAACCTTCTCACTCAAGAACGTTTAAAACGTAGTAAACCTATCGATCTTGAAGACTTCAGTTTGATGAATAATTCTCACTTTTCTCTCTATGTGAAGTCGCAGTGTTCTTCATCAGTGTCGTCTTCTTCTTATAAAAGTTCCTTTTGCCTTGAGTCCTTATCAGATAAGGTAAGGAAGTTATTGTTAAACAATGATTCCCTTTTAAAGTACAATCCTTATTATATACAACTTCCTTCCTTAATAATATATTTAAGATTTTCCTTATTTGTATCAACTTATACCTTTAATATATTATTTTTGGCTTTGACAAATAACTCTATTTTCTTGATTACTTGGCTGACCCATTTTACTCGAGCTTGGACTTAAGTTTGGCTTCTATTGCTGCGTACATTTGCTACTGTTCTTTGCGCTTCTTGTCTATCATCGAAACATCAATTATCGATTCTATCAAAACAAATGTGTTTTATGGGTTTATCTCGCCGGAATGAAGAAAAAAGAGGCATTTGGATGGTTGTTTGTTCGCTGCTCCGTCGTGTGAGTGGTTGTTATCTGTAACTCGCTGGTGGTTCAGTAGTGAAGCAAATGAGGGATTTTGGTGGTTGTTTGGGTGGTATTCTTGCACTGTGGATTTGTTTCTGGTTGTGAAATGGTGAATGAAAGGGGCTGGGTTTAGTATAGGAGTAGTGGGGTTTGACGTGGTGGAGGCTGGAGGTGGTTTAGTAGTTGCTGTCGGAAAATAGGAGAGAACAACCAGAAAATGTGAGGTTTGACTAGTGGGGTTTGCGTGGATAGTGATTGGTCGAAGCTCTGGTGAATTTATAGCCAAAGAAAAGAAAATGAACAGTAGAAAAATAAACTAAAAATATCTGAAATGACATCCCTATTCTACCACCACTAACTTAATGACCAAGTTAAATAATTATTTTAATAGAAAATTTATAATCGTCCTAGTACAATATCATTATCTTAAAATCGTGTGCCAAAATCATTGATTAATAAAATATATATGGATACAAATCTTATTGTATTTAATAGTATTTCTAGACTGTACTAAAAAAACTAAAATGACTAAATTAAAATAACAAATAAAATGAGTATTAACAATTGCAACATGTAAAATGAATGACTTGTGAAAAAATTGTAATTTAAAAAAACATGATTAATAAAAGGGAACAAATATTCACAACATATTCAAATGATTGTGACAAAATTAACATAATAAATATTAACTGATAATTTACTTCAAAAAAATAAGAATAATTATCGAGAATTTGCATTAATATTCCAAAACATGTATTTTGAGCTATTTAACGGCTAAATACTTAAAAGTATTAAATTTCAAAATATTAGACCAAAATTTGGTCTCAACAATATTAACTAATAACTTAATGATGTTTGCCAGCTCTCATAGTTTTCCGGTTTTTGTTTGGATAAATTACGCACTATATTTATTTTAATAATATTTTTGTTAACTAGTTTATATTTTATGTAGAAACTTAACTTTTATATATAATAATATGTAAAATTTGTATATTTTTATCAATTAGTATATAGTCTATACTTTATATAAGGTTGATACATTATATATAATATTTTTTCTTCACGTATAATCTTGTATATTAAATGACGTGACATAAATATTTTTGAGTAGACATTGTACTACAAACATTAAGCATATTCTTCTTTTTTATTGACATGTACTAGCCTATAAACTCCTTCTCTAGATGAAAGTTTTCCCCACACCATTGTAGAGACAAGTGGTTCACAACAACTTCATTAGATACTTTATTTCTTTTCCTTTTTTTTTTCATTTTGGGTATTTCATATGGTTTGTTCAGGCAATATATTTAAAATTACTAGACCCTTGATTAAACATGTATACACTCATTTCATCCAAAATTATCATATTTGGTGCACAAACATCAAATACACCTTCCATATTGCAATCTTTTTCTAACTTTTAATATGAAGTAGGTTTAGCCACATCTCCCATCGTTTCAAACGTAACATTAATTTCCAAATATTTAAAAACAAGATCAAAACAGATTTAATGCATAATATTTTTGCATGTTTCACACCTAGATAATTATGTTTTTATATTTTTTCGCCAAAAAAAAATTAGCGTCGAAAATTAACTGCAAGAAAAATAATAAAGAAAAATTTGTTTTTTATTGATGAATCTCGTTAATACTGTTTAGTTGTTCTCTTGATGCTTATCTCCTAAACTTGTCCAAGATTTGAGGGCCTTTAATAACGTACTTCTCAAATTGTTGGATGATGTAGACCTTCTTGAGATATGATTGATCTTGAGGAATATCAGGAAGCGCTTCGCTGTTTAAAGTTAATCTCGGAAAATAACTCCATTGACTACTCCTTTGAAGAGATATTACATGTGACATCAAACATGCTACTTTCTTTACCTCACAGATTCTAATTTATAACGATCATACCAATATGCACAATCATAATGAGAAAACATGAATTTCATGATAATCCTTTTTCATGCAATTGGTAATCTTAAAAACATACTTAACATAGTTTCAATCAAGACATACACAACATATGGAGATCATTAAACTCCTACTTTTATGCAAGACTCGTATCATGAAGAAGCTTTTAGGAACTCTTTAGTCTTGCAACCTTACGACGCTCCTCATCATCCCCATCTTAGGATAAACCCAATTAAGAGAAACTTATCTCACCCATTAAGAGAACATTAGATCACCATCTTTAATAAGTTAGAACATCACCCCCACTATTGGGATCTAATCTTATGCACACCCTCCATCAAAATCACCTAAGAGTGATTTCCCCCAAGATGAAGTTCAAAGGAACTCAACATAGAAACATCAAGGGAAATAAAATCATATTATCTAGGCACACTAACTTCACTTCTAGGACCAAGCCTATACACAAGACTCCAATCCATACAAGGAAACTATGAAGCATTTAACATATATCAAAGCAATAGTGAAACATTTTCACATACACAATGGAAACATTTGAATCCTTACACCCATATAACGGCAACATGCATTATTTAACCATCTACAACACCAACCTAAAACAGAATATTAGACTATTATCACGCAAAATTATATAGCAATATACCATTCCAAAAGAAGATCAATTTAACTATAACAACTTTTCAACAAGCTTTAACCATATCAAAGCATAAATCTTCACATCGTATGTTATTTAACCTAAATCACATATATAGCCATAATATGCATCATATTAAGATATATCAAAATTCCCCTTCGCATATACTCATATAACGATATAACAAAGATAGGAATCAAAATTCAACTTTTCTCCCTCAAGCATAGAGATACCATCTCATCTAAGCAATCACATCTAAAAGACAACTGAACAAGAAAACGTAAGAGACAAATCTTTTAGAGTTTAGTTTTATGAACGACATAGGAATAGTGAGGAAGAGAAACTCTATTGTCCTATATCCTCTCACTCATAGATGTGTGGCGACTTAAAATCAATGATTAAGACTCTACTAGACATGCCAATATGAGACTTTGGACCCTAAAACCACTTCTATAAACCACATGTTGTGATACCACATTTGTCAAAACCGGGAAAAACCCCTTAGAAGTATTATGGGGTACTTGAACTCTCGGAGGTCTTATACAAGCCCATACTAATCATTCATAGCATTGTCATACGTAAATTTAGCGGAAATTTTAAAACTATCGTTGACACATCCGGGGAGACCCACCTTGAAGTAACATGGAGTACTTGACCTCTCGCAAGTTTTATATATATATACATATATATATATATATATATATATATATATGTATATATATATATATATATAATATATATATATATATATATATATATATATATATATATATATATATATAATATATATATATATAATATAAATATATATATATATATATACATATAATATCATCATACATAGTGAAAGGCTAGTCTCTCCTTTCCAGCCCATACTTAACATTATGAGAATACTTTAGGGACACGAACCTTATAACATAATACATTAGTACTATCTTTTACACTGTACAATAAAGATATGACTTAAGAACTTTGGACTTAAGGATTCCTTTCCTTGAGTTTGGGGATCACATTAAACCTACTCAATCATAGAGACATAATTTAAGCATCCATAACCTACACTTTGTGTAACACTTAGAGAGAATGAGGTTATTACAAGAATGCACTAAATATGACAACAATGAAAAAACGTGCATTCAAAAGGGACATTTTCTTTGAAATTATACTTCATGCTTTTTTGACAAAATCTTCACAAAACCATTAAACAATAGATAATTTATATGATTCACATAATTATATAGATATATTTAATAATCATATAACATCTAACACCATACAGTGCATTTAAGGCACAATTGATGTCACATTACAATAAACTATTTTCCCTTTACAGTAAGCATTCTTCTCTTTACAGTGAAGTTCTTCTTTTAACTCATTAACCTCCCAAGTAACCCTCTAGTGATACATGGTGCAATGCATCACTTTAGGAAAACCATACCTACAACTAACATAAGCAAACACATACCATCATAGAAGTATAATACATCAAAGACAAATTTATGCCAATACCATAAGAATATTACAGTAAGCTATATCAACAAACTTCGCTTCACATAAAGCATTATAATACCTTACTCACAATTCCAATCTAAGTCCACTAGTGCAATGTACATGTGAAGCCCTATAACCTCACACATAATTAGTAAACCTATCATGAGACCACAAGCCTTAACACTCAATTTCATACATCAACAAGTCCATATACAAAACATATTTTATGCCAACAAGACCTTCATTATATAGTCATTATAAAAAACTTATGCGCATGAGTATAAGACTACATCACATAGACTCATACTATGCACATCTTTATAACAAGTAGACAAATACTACAAACATGCGTATTTAACATATACATAAACACACGCATTAGAACACCTTCCTAGAACTCCCTAACAAACTACTTGTGCAATGTATAGATGGGTTAGTTATTTCCACCTATCCTATGTAATCTCCCTAAGGTCATCCTTGTTAGTATCCTAGTCATTTAATTCCACTGTCCATTTTACTTTAGAGAAACTATAGCCTTAACCGACAGTATGACCATAGGATGATATATTTAATTTGGTGTTATAGAAACTTACACCAATTGAAGGTGTTCTTACCTAGAAAAGATAGAACCTTAACACATGCGAGAATATTTGTTGATATCACTTCGTTAACCATGTGTGGAAAGCATAGTTATGCAACTAGGATATTTACATGACCCTATACATGCTCATTAGCATTGGAGCCTCATCTTATAAAAACCATTGGTGAATCTTCCTCAAGGAAAGTCAACACATCATGTGGAACCATATATGAATGTTTCTAAAACGGAATTCAACACCTTATGAGAACCCACTTGTGAATCTACCTCAGAGCGAAGCCAACACCTCTCATTCTCAAGTTTAGTCGGAGCTAAAATAAGTTCCCTTTATTGAAAAATCCTATATTACTTTACTTCATAAACATAGGCTCAGGATATTGATTCCTTATATGATTATTGCATATTCCAGCACCTATCTTGTTTTAGGATACACATGAGCACACCTTTCAAGACCCCTGTGTTGACTAGATCTTCATAAATATGCACTTGTGTACTTGTATCTGAGCAAACCTTTCACAGAACACATAAATGTCACACATATTCATACATCTATGCACAAGTCTATAGGTTTAAATATATGAGAAATCATTTCACATAAACACACAAACATACTATGCACATTCATATTTCATCATATCATTTACTAAAAAACATAGCATGTAATACATATTTATAACATGTTCATACTATCCTGTACGTGTACATAGAAGACCAACCTAGGAACTAACTTGTGCAGGTATACATGTGCAATGCATAAACAAGATCCCATACCTTTGCCCATACTAGTACACCTATCAAGTCATCCTAGTGAATGATACATCACACAACATCATATAATTGTTAGCATATTATAAGACTCATTTATTCAAGACTTACAACATTCTTAAATTAAGCTCTAGTTTTTATGCACCTATCTTAAATTTACATGAAATGAAACATAATAGGACCTCATCATAAGAATCAAGTACATATAAACTGAACATAACCATTTAGATGCTCATGACATTAGCAACACAACCTAGATCATATTTAGAACAGGAAACTAAGCATAGGCTTCACAAAGGGTGATTCATCACCAACACACATTCAAAGTATAATTGCCTTCGAGGCAATGTTCATATCATATATATATTTGCAATAAAGTAAAAACCTCCACCATAAGTCGACCATACAACACAATTCCATCAAAGGTTTATCAACAATACAATAGAGAAGTAGAGAAGTAGAAGAGTAGAGCAATTCATACCAATCCTTTAGCCTTTGGTCATCATTGACCATTAACATACATTCATCAACAATTCAAGTATAAAGCATTAGCTAAAGTACAATAATCATATATGAATTCATCCTTAATCCACTACAAGACCATGCTAAAAACTAGTACAATCCATGACCAAAATACTAGAAGGTAGAAGGAGAAAGACCAGTAATCAGTTTCACTTGCATGGATCACAAATAATATTTCATCAATAGTATAAATCTAGGGAGGTAGCTAAATATAAACTTAACATAACGAAATCATGATTAAATACCTAAAAAATCAAGATACCAACACTAAACTATCAATTCAATAGAGAGTAAAGAAAATAAGCAATGCTATTAATTCTTAAGCCTTGATCATCAATCATATTTTATCAATACTGTACATATTAAGCATTTACTAAAGAGATCAAAACTGAAAATTACTCATGCCTCATCTATCCTAATATGGAGAACACATCACATACATAGCATTATCAATCAATAGACTAGAAGAACCTAGATCATTTAATGACAAGCCTTCTTTACTTTGATCATATAGGATTTATATCCACGATTCAATAGAAAAAACCCCAAAATGGGTTAGGGTGTCTAGAGTCTCACTTATGCCTATAAGATTTTTAAATTGATAATACGGTGCTTCAAAGTATGCTTGGGTGATTCGAAGTGAATTGAAAGTCAAACGTCAAGGGACAACCAAGACGTTCGATGACTAGTCAGCTAAGGGGATTTAAGTGTTTTTATGTGCTTATATGTGTGTTATGAGCCTATGAGGTCCATATAAGAGTTATAATGGTGTTAATAAGCAGTGTACTTCTTTTCATGAATTTTGTAGTTCAAACGTCCAAGAACGTCTAAGACACTCGAATGTTAGCCCTTGAGACGTTCATGTGTGTCCTGTTAGTGCCTAGCATATTTGGACGTGTTTCATGTAATTTTTATGGATTAAAACAATGTGGAAGGTACTTAAATTATTAATTTTTATATTTTCGTTTTAAACCCCCAGGTACGACTTCCCAAGGGCACCGCAAAAGGGACAACAAGAAAGACTTTGAGGCTATCAAGACACTGCCTTGACAATGTTAATCGACTAAACCAAATGACAACTAGTTTGTTCAAAAATTGCCTATTGGTGTAACTTAGGATTGATAAGTATTAGACAAAGAACAGCCCAAGGCCTCATCGACTGAATCCATTGACGGCCCATCGATGGACCTACTAGGCGTCAATGTTAGCGTGCAACAACTGCCTAGCAACAGTTTCATTAAAGGGGTGAATAGGAAATTCACACCACGTAATAACGTGATCCTAATAGGTTTATTTAGTTATTTTGGGGTGTATATAAATTAACAAAAACGTGAACAACCCACTCCCAATCCCTTCCACACATATTAGACTTTCCCTCTATAAATATTCTCTCTAGAACCTCCATTGAAGGTGAAGCTCAAGAAAATCTTGGAGATTAGATTTCTATGGATTATTCATCAAATTTTAGAAGTTTTCTCCATATTAAGGTATGGTGATAATTCATATCTAGTTATCCTTCTATCTACAAAGTTAATCTCAAAGTTTTCAAAGAGATTTCTGAATCAAACTTCTTCTTCAATCTAGTCATGGGCTCTTTCTGAAAAATCTTTCAAAAATATAATCATGATGATTTGATTAAAATGTATTGGTTTTGACGTGAATTTCAATCCAATTGCATTGTGAACCCATGTTTGTTCAAAACTCAATTTAGCACTTGCCTAGGCATTGTGATTGTGGCTTGTTATTGGTAGATTTGTCATACTATTATATTGAATTTCTTATGTATACTGTTATTTAATATATTTATGATGCGTTTTTTATTAATGAACCAATAAGATCAATGTATGAAGATTTAAACATGACTAGCATATGCCTCTAAGTGTTAGCTGTAACGTTACCGCTATAAAGTATGAATGTGGAATTTGATTATGTTACGATGATTGTATCTACACCCTGAGGTTAATATCATGGTTGAATTGTAAGTATGAATAATGTATGATAAAATAAAGAAGAATAGGCATGAATTGATCTAGATTCTTCTAGCCTCCAGATTGATAATGTTAGGCACATAATGTGATCTATGTTCTAGGTTAGATAAAGCATGATTTAAACTTGATTATTCTGAATTTAACTACTTCCCTATATTGGTATTGTTGGTATATTATGAATGTGGATCATGATGATAAAAGCAAGTAATAATAGTAAGTGATCTATGTCTCTCTACGTTTTAGTATATTGGTGATGTAGTGTACTTATTGTGGCACGATCTTTTAGCAACTTGTGCGTGGTTTCCTTTATTATTAAAAGATTTTTAGCCAATTTCCTATATCATATTGTTGATTAAAAAGGTATATTGATTAGTGGTGATCAAAGGATGATTAATTGGTAAGGTTGGATTTTCCCTTCTACTTTCTTATAGTATTAGTAGTTGATGAAGACTTGTATAGCACTGTCTTGTATGATCCACCTATGGTTGTGGTATTTACTTTATTGTCATTTTATATGTTTTGAACATGACCTTGAATGAAAATTGATTAATATATGAGTGTTTGGTTATGATTATCACCTTATGTATAACTTGTCCCAAGTCTTCTACTCTAGTTGTGAATTTTTGTTATGATACTATTATTATGAACATGACATATTATGTTAGGGTTATGTGTATGTGCTTCCATTACTTAAATATTAAGGAATGATGACCGGTACCTATGTACCCCTATGTGAATGCATCAATAAAAAAAGTTAGGAGTCAAATACGTAATATGAAGTTCTCTTGTCTCCTTTGATATTGTGTGTTGTGTGGTCTAGGCTTGTTTGTGCATTGTGGTCCTAAGAGGGTGGCTGCCTCAATGTGTAGTTTATATATATTATGTGATCAAATTTACCAATGTACACTCACCTTCACTATACATGCATACTTACAAGTAGTATAGGATTATAGTGTCTAATGAAAGGTTGTTGTCATTTTCACTACTGTCTACTAATTGCCTATAAAGCTATGTCTATGAAAGTATGATATGTGTTTCCTAAACTAGGATGACTTATAGGTGTACTAGTATGGGAAAGGGTATGGGACCTTGTCTATGCATTACAACATGTGTACATTGATAGGATAGTTCCTTGGTTTTGTCTCTTATGAACATATATACGAATGCATGAGTATGTTATGAACATATCTTATATGATGTAATGTGAAGTACGTGGTATGATTGAGTATGATTATACCTAGTTTGTAAATTTGTTTATATGAAAGCATGACTCATATAGTTACACTTGTACACATATGGATGAATAATGTAATGTATGAACATATATGCTCTAATGGTACTATGTTAAAGGTTTGCTTACATATAAGTATACACAATCACATGTATCATTATCATTTCAATAGAGGGGCTTTTGAAAAGTGTTCTCTAGAGTATCCTAAACTAGATAGGTGCTTCAATATGCTATGTCAATGTGAAAGGTTTTCTCAAATTATATAGGTTGATAAAAGGACTTCTCATCTATAACCTATGATCTAAGCATATGGAGAGTGAATCTCTTAAATTCTATGTTTTACAAAGTAATATAATAAAGGTAACTTTTCTTAGCACCGATTGAACTAAAAAATGAGTGGTGTCCCTTCCCAGTGTAGAAAGGTAGGTCACCATATACCTCACGGGGTAGGTAGCCTCATGACCCATAAAGGTTAATAGAGTGATGTTCCTGTGATTGCCCCTAAGATTCCATAACTATGTGGTTGTATAGGATCTACAGAGTGATAGCACCTAATATGCTAGCATGATACTCATGTCTTAACTTTAAAAGTAAGATACCCTCTTTTGGTGTAAGGGGATGAAACCAAATTCCATGCTTAGCACCCATGTTCTTATTTTAGGTTAAGGCTATAGTTTCCCTAAATTAAAATGCACAATTGAAGTAAAGTAAAAACTCTAACTAGGATAAACCAAGGGTAGTTGCATAGTTTAGGTAGGGGTATTATAAGACCTCGAAAATGACTTCGGTGGACTAAATCCTAACATGTATGTATTAATGGTCTAAGGTCCAAAATAGGTTTATTATATGGTATTGAGGCAGTGTCTAAGATTTTAGTTACAGTGGAAGTCAAACATCATGGTACGAGTAAGACATTCGACGACTAAGTAACCAATGTGCCTCCTATGTGTTTTTTCGGGTTTATGTGTGATTAATGAGGTTTTAAGGTGTTTAAATGAGTTATTCTAGCATATATAGGCAGTGTGTCAAGTTTCCTGGAGTTATTATGACCTTCGAAAATGTTGCCTTCAAATGGCCTTGTGTTTCTAAGCATTTTTCGTCATGTTTTACATGATCATTTTAAATGAAATTCATGTGAGAGGTGATAAACTTGTATACGATTATGTTTCGGTCAAAAACGTCTAGAAAAAAATCCTCAAGGACCATGGAATGGTACATGAGGAAGGACCCATGTTGGGTTACAAAAACTGCCCAAGGCAGTCCACTTACGGATGGTAATCGACGGCCAGTGTCCTGGTCGATGAGCCGTAGGTGGTTTGAGTCGTTTAATACATAGACTTGGGATGTAAGCTACCGATTCCAAATAGAATGTTTTGATGTTCTTAAGGGGTATTTTGGGAATTTTAAAAATGTAAATAAGTGTTTAGCATATAAGATTTCATTATTCCATATAAAAACTCCAAATCCCTTAGAATTCTCTATACAACTCCATTGGAGTCAAAACTGAAGGAAGGGATTAGAGTGACAAATTGAGTTGATATTAATCAACAAAGTGAAGAATTATCTTCATGAAGGTATGGATTTTGATCCTTGAAACTCTCTTCATCAAGGATCCCCAATTCTCAAGATGTTTTTTAAAAGTTTTCAAGTTGAATTGTCCAATTTCATGATTCTACCATAGGTTTTTGCATTAATGATTTTTAAACATTGAATAATAATTTTATTGATATTTTATTGATGATTTTAACCTAAATAACCTATGAACCTATGAATTTGATGAACCGTAGTTTTTGAAAAAGTTGTGGATTACTTCATATTGACTTAGTGATTATGAATTCTAGGGTAGACTTTTATGGGCTATCTAATGATGTTATAATTGTATTTAATTTATATCTAGGTTGCATTAGATTGATGAATTTACATTAAAATGACCTAGTTTCATTGATTATCATAGTTTATACATTGAATTATTGTTCATGGACATTTGTAAGGTCCTAATGGTGTTGAATTTGTTGATTTCACATCGAATTGAGCTGTTGAGGATGTTGTTGTGGTAAGATGCCCTATTTCCTTTATTTTGATGTTGTTTATACTTCAATTATGTTGTGATTTGTTTTGTCCACTTATGCTGGTGGTGTTATGTGTTTTACTTTCAATTGATGTGGCCTTGTCGGCGTTACTTTATGGAGTATGATGATCATGTCCTTCTCGGCACTACATGAAGTAATGTGGATGTTTGCATAGTTTTTTATGTGATGTATGACGATATCTATATACATGTTAAGTAATTAGAAAGTATATGTGCTCTATTGATGTTATGTAAGTGATTATGTTAGACTATGACTTTGACCTTGTGTCTATACTCTTAGGGTTGAGTCTTGGTTATTCCTAATTGACATTATGAGCCTATGGTTGTCACATTGATGATGATATTGTAGTTTATAGGATTATTTAAAGATGATATAGTTACATGTATGTGTATCTAGAATTACATGTATTATGCGTTAAAGTGATGTATGTGGTGTCTTGTGTTTGTTGACTTGTGTCCCATTCTTTATGTATATATGATTATGGATATGTGATGTATTGACTTGGGATGTTAAAGCTACTAGTTTTGAATGTATGAATGACATGTGACCTTAAATAATGTTAAAAGGGTCTTTTATGTTAAAGTTTGAACCTAGTGGTAAGGTTATGAATATTGAAGCCGAAAGCAATAATGGTATCATTCAATGTAAAGGAATGATGGAATTATGATTAATTATCTCGAACGACATCATGTTAACCATTAGGAGAGTCATCATGTGCTTCTTGTATGGTAAACATAATAGGGTTATGAACTAGTTATACAACCCTTTTATGTGAACCTTAAGTGTGAATAACTCTATGAGAACGAAGTCTAGCACCGAGTATGGTAAGATATGTAGTTCTAGTTAACAATGAGACTGGATTACAAAGCATGCCCTTCATATTCCTTAACCATGTGCCTACATAGGATGTGTCTAAGTTTTACCATTGGTAAGTAGAACACTCTCGTCGGAGTAGGTGGTGGTATGGAACGCTATAGAGACAATGCACAATAGGCTTTAAAAGTGTTAGTTAGAGTCCCTAAGTCTTGTGCAAGACCATTACTCGAATGTCCTTTATGTGTTTAATGTCTCCTAAATGAACTAATGAATGTAATGACTTGAGTTAAGTAAGAAAGTGTGTTAGTGGAATAAGTACTTATCTAGAGTAGTTAAGGGTTGTCTAGTTAAGGTGTGAAGAGTGCATAGGAATGGTCACTTCGTATCTTACCTAGATGAGTCTTAAGAATGAATCTAGTTAGAGAAGATGTTGATTATGTCGACATGATCCAAACTTAGGAAGTCTTAAGGATTAGTTAGTTATTCTTGAATAGGTCAATCATTGAATATCTTTTTGATCTACTTAAGTAAGTCTTTTGATAGCCTTTGATGATGGAATGCCATATTATCAATATGTTGATACGATTGATATCTTAAAGTGTGTATGTGAATTATTATAAGTGTTTCTGAGGGTCATTTATGTATGCTTAGGGAGGTTGTATGGGCGGTCTCACTTTGTGTTTCTTAAGTGGGTCTTAGAATATCTTTTAGTGAGGAGACTATATGCTAAGAGGTGTTAAAATGGAAAAGGAAGCACTTCACTGTAAATGTGAATAACATTGTACAGTGAAATGGGCTCACTGTAAAGTGACTCAAAAAAATTATGATATTTCATTAAGAATGTTATATTATGTGTGTCTAAGTTGTTAGGTGTTGTACTTATGATAATAATATGATTTCCAAATGAAAAAAATGCATAGTTCTACGAAATTTCCATTGTCATGATTTTTATACATGACGTCATACTTAATGCATGTTGTTGTACTAATCCATGCTTTCATCTATCTCAATAGTTGTTGGTAGGTGAGGATCTTTTGGGAAGTGAAGACTTGGACCGTATAATCGTTTAAGATAAGTTGAAGTATGTCCTCATTTGACTCGAGGGCATATATGTCTTTTATGTTTTCATTTATAGTATAGTGATAGATTAAGTATTTCTATATTTTAGTATGGATCGTGTCCCAAGTATTCTCCTGTCTATTTGATGAGATTAATACTTAGTATTTCCTATGAATTTATATGAGAGAGATTTTTTATAGACTATGATAAGTTTTGTGAAATGTTTTAAATCCGCACTACTTTTCACTATGTTTATGCGATGAATGATATGTAAGGTCTTGTACAAGGCCTCTGTGAGGTCAGGTATGTCGGTTGCTATAAGAGATTACGCCAAAATGCTAGGGAGTGGTTTCCGGATGTAACATGTATGGGACTTCACACCTGCATTGAACAAGTGAATCTTGAGGGAAGTCCTAAGTAGGCGTTCTGATGCATCTGTCTATTTATATGTTCCTTATGGATGACTTTGTAGAAACTTTCTACTTGTTGTGATGAAATGCATGGTATGAGTCTTGATGGATCTATATGAGTTGGTCTTCTCCTTATATGCACTATGCTTGTCTTAATGACTATATGATAAAGGTCTTTATTGACATGTATGAAGTGTGTTCATTTACTATGTTGATGTATGAATTGGATGTTAAGGCTTGTGGTCTTATGATAGGTTTACTACGTATGTGTGAGGTTATGGGGCTTCACATATATATTGCACTATTAGTCTTAGAATAGGATTATGAGTAAGGTCTTAAAATGCATTGATGTGAAGTGAAGTTAGTATATGTTCAAGCTGATGTAGCTTACTGTAAAGTCCTTAAGGTCTTCGCATAAATGTGTCTATCATGTACTATACTTCTATGATTATACGTTATTACTTGTAAGAAATGTATTCATGGTTTCTTTCTGGCCTTAAGGTAACGCATTGCACAAAGTATCACTAGAGATTATTTCACACTCGGAGAGTACACCCCAGATGAGACCGGCGTCATCATCCTCCCAGAGGACTCAGACAAGCCCTTAGCATTCGTCATAACATGTCATTAGTTTAAGTTGCGGAAAATTTAAAACCTTTTAATACTATGTGAAGTATACTTAGACTTAAGACTTAACATTTATATTAGCATACAATATTCTAAAAACTTGTCTGACATGTAAAAAACCATCTGAAGAGTACGAATCGGTACTTAGCCAATAAGTAGACAATATTCCATATAGGTCTTGATACAAAAGAATCCAAAGAACATAAATGTAAATAGAATATTCTTAAAATCTACTATTATCTTCACAAGCTGGAATATCAAAGATAACATCCTCGAACATGAGGACCTACCAATACTTGGAGAAAGAGTTCTAAGCTTCTTCAATCGAACATCTAAATCTTCAATGGCCAGACCCTATATTTGTAGTAATATATAGAACGGACAAGGGCCTAAAATACACTAAAAGTATTCAAAATGGTACAAAATTACCCTTCATCCACATATTGGCTCAAAAATGCCCTTTGCATCCACCTATTTGCTCCAAAATACCCTTGTCATCCATCTTTGGGTTCAAAATTGACCAACTTTTTAATTGCTTTAAAATTAAACTCTTTTAATATTTTTTATAATACTTCTCGTTCAACTATTGATTAAAATTATAATTTATTAATATAATTTATAAACGAACCAACTACCCAGTCATTACTAATTAAACCTCACCCAATTAATAATCCAATTATAATATCAAAATTGTCATAAACACTACTAAAACACGATGAAATTATAAATTCCTGAAATTGAAATTCAAAATTATTCGAGTCCGAATCGAAGTCTCAATTAAATTTAGTTTGAGCCGCTTATTTAGGAGGACACTTTCTTTTAAAATTGAATTAGAAATTTATGATTAAACGTAAAGAAGTAATGCATCAAGAATTAATTCATGCACTCTTTTTAAATAATTTTTTTTAAATATTTATGATTTGGTTTAAAGCCTTCAATATATTATCTCAAAAAAAGTTACCCATGAAGTAACATAACAAAATTGAGACGTAAGAATAATTAAAATGAAAATAGTCAAACTTTTAAGTTTATCGGTGATTTTTATTTATCCACATGAATATATGATAATTTACCTCTATAATTTTTAAAAACACTCAATTTGTAGTAGCTTGCATTAATAATGTGACAGATTCATTAATTTAGAGGGATTTGATTAGTAATAGGGTGAGTAGTTGATTGATTTATAAACTGTACTAGTAATTTAAATTATAATAAAAGGTTGAGCGTCACGTATTTTAAAAAATATTTAAATACTTGAAATTAAAACCGTTAAATAAGTGGTCAATATTGAACCAAAAGGTGGATGACAAGGGTGTTTTGGACACAATAGGTGGGTGGGAAGGGTATTGTGGAGCCAATAGATGGATGGAGGGTAATTTTGTACCATTTCCAATACTTTAAGGATATTTTTGGCCCTTTTCCGTTAAGTTAATTAAGCCCCTCTATATGTACCCTTAACCCTCATTACAAAAAGCCAACTATAAAAATAAACTCTTTTCCTTCTGTCTTATTTCTCTCTCAACAAGAACCCACCACTGAAGGATAGCAAGAAGTAGGGTTTGAGGGATGAAAAAGGTTTGATTCTTCATCAAATTGTTGAGATAAATTAAGGCATGGGTCCTTTTCACTTTTGAGATCCTTTCCTCAATGGGTTTCATCAAAATGGATTTCAAAAAGTTAAGTTTTCTTATGGGTTTCATTCAATTATGAAATTTAAGTAATGGATTAAGTTGTTTGTGAATTCTTAAGGGATATATTGAGTATATTTACATGTAATTCAACTTGTTAATGATGATTGTTGGTGGTTTGGTTAAATTGAAGGACATGATCCTCTATCCCTAACCCTAGGTAGTGATTTTGACATATGTTGTATGTTGATCATTCAATTAACTTGATTTTTGACTGAATTACTATCATATGACGCTATTATGGTTTAATTAAAATGAATTATAGGCCTATAATTCTATATTTTGAGAGGTAATTTAGGTTATAAATTATAATGTGAAAGTTGCCTATGTTTCTTGTCTCAAGTTGTGATAGAAATATGAATTGTGTTATAGAGATACAATTTGCCTTGTTATTCTATTGATTATAATTATGTTATGATGTTACTCCCCATTTTGGGTTGAGTTATGGGTTAATGGTAAGACCATGATGATAGACTAAGAGGAAGACTTATTAAGTGTTAAAGTCTCTACCTTTACTTCCAATTGTGATTAATTGTTGCTAAGCTATGATTTTACATTGGAGTATGTCTTATATTAAGATTATAGGATGGTATGATGTTGATTTGAAATTTCATGACTATGTTGTGAGGTTTATTAAGGTGTATGTGATATAAGGATTGTGAAAAACTATCAATGTGCCTTAATATATTTTGAATTGCTAAGGTGTAAACATCAATTATATGGATATTGATGAAAAGACTTACACTCATACAATTTGTATTCAGATATTGATGATGATGATTATACAAGGGTTAGACCCTTTGACCTTAATTATGTTATGATTTCAACAAAACTAAAGGCATTTCAATAAAGGGGCCTAGCATAGCATCGAGTGAGCTTGTATGTGACGGGGTGACATCTTCTTATATAAGGAAGGTAGGGTTCGCTACGGTCCTCAGGGGGTGGATTGCCTCATAACCCAAGGTAGGGTGTAGACTTGATATTTCCTTGATTTTCCCCCCAATATCCATAATCTATGTTTCCACCATAGGATAATAGCTAGTGGATTAACCTAGATAGCTACGTTTATGTTAGGTTCTACCTTGGCCGATAGACCACCTTCAATCAGTGTAAGGTTTCATGACACCGGATTCCACATTAGCTTAGGTAGTCTATGTTTGTTAAGGAAAGAGTTACCTAAACAAAAATGAATGAATAGAGTATAGACTAATTGAACTGACTTGAGAGGTTTAACTTTAGCTTAGGTAGGGATATGGGACTCTACCTAGGCATTATACTAGTTTTCCTAGATAGAAGCTTTGTGAAGTTAATATTATGTATATAAATGACGATATAAAGTAAATGACTTTATATGTTGAATAAGATGCCTATGAATATGAAATTTGTTATCATTGTTAAACAAAAAATAAAATAGGAGATGGAAGACTATGATATGTGAGGTAAATTGCTAATTATGATCTTTGGTTGGTTACTTTATTAAGTAGGGTTATGGGGCTTTTCTTGGTCATTGAACTTGTCTCTTCTCAAGGATTATAGTTTGTTGGGTTGCTTTGCTATTTTGTGGTTTACTCTTATTCATGTTTGTGATATTACTACGTGTTGATAGAGTTACAAGAGATTATGGGTTTTAGTATGATGACGTGCATATGGTATAATTAATTCATTTTAGTATGTTCAACGGATTGGCTTAAATAACATGCTTTTATTAAATGTCCCTTACTAGCATACATTGTTTGTATTTGTGCATATAGATTCTTACTTAGTACATGTGCGTACTAACCCCATTTTCTCCCTTTTTCGAAAACATTTTAGGTTACGGTCGTTGAAGTTTATTTGAGGTTATTTGATGGAAGAATTGGACAATCTATCATCCAATTATTAGGTCCTCATTTTATCCAAGGATAATGCAAATATTATCTTTCGAAAGTTACTTAGATACAAAAATATTGTATTGACTCTATTTCCTATTCGAGAGAAAGTTGTATAAAGCCTATATAAGGCTTACTTTTATTGGTGTAGGGCTATGGTCAATTTTATTGTACTCGTTAAGATGGTTAATAATATTAGATGGATTTATGACTCTATTTCTTTACTATACAATTGTGTGAGATAAAAGTAGAAGAGTATGTAATATTTTTATACTACAGAGTCTATATATAATCGATATTAATATGATTATGTGTATGTAGAAGTGTATCTAATTCTCTGATAAGAAGTAGTTGAAAAGTTAAGAATTCTTCCGTACTTTTTAATCGATGAATAAAATGATATAAGACTAAGAGGTTTGTCTTAGTCCTCAGAGAGGACGCTGACGCCTGTTACATTTAGGGGATAATAAAGTATGTGCCAAACTTAGTATAAGAGCCTGAGGTTAAATATCCTTGATGTTGACGTCTCTTTCAACCACGTCTATGTAGATTTGTATTCATATTTGTAAAGCGCGCCATACTTATGAATAGGAACCTATATGATTCTTAGGAATCACTCTTTTTCTTGGAAATCTTATATCATGCCAATACAGTATACTTATGATGTTCTTTTGCATCTAATCATATTGTTGTGATTATAGGAAACATGAACACTCAAAGGAATGCGACACAAAGACTTGAGGCGGAAGTTGCTAATGTTGGATCCTATCCCCATGTTGAGCAAGTCCCTCCACTAGAGGGAAATGCTAACGTTTATCAAGCCCCAGCTAACCCTCCACCTATGACGGAGGCGGAGATGAGGGTTATTCTTGCTCATATGTCCCAAGCAATGACTACACAAGCACAAGTCGCTATGGTTTAAGCTCAAGCAATGACTTACCAAGCCAATTGAGATATATTACCTTGGGTTCATAAGCAAACTATTGCTTCTCGACATAGGGATTTCACATGGATGGATCCTTCTATCTTCTATAGGTGTAAGGTGACGAAGACCATCAAGAGTTCATTGATGAGGTCTGTAGATACTATGTGCTATGTGGTTGTTTTCCAATAAAAATGCCGAGTTTGACTCATACCAACTCAAGGATATGGCACACATTTGGCATGCACAATGGAGAGACAATAGGCCACTTCAAGATGGCTGGTGACTTGGTAGATCTTCAAGAGGTCTTTCCTTGATCGGTTCTTCCCTAGAGTTAAGAGTGAAGCTAAGGTTGTGAAATTCATCAATTTCCTCTAAGAAGGTATGAGTGTTCATGATTACTCTTTGAATTTCATTCGAGTGGCTAAATATGCTCCTTCATTGGACTCCTATCCTATAGACAAAATGAGTCAATTTGTGACAGGTGTATCGGCTGACTTACAAGAACATTGTAATTTGGCGATGTTACACGACAACATGAATATTGGTCGTCTTATGGTGCATGCTAAAATGATTAAGGAGGCTAAAAAAAAGCAATGGTAGGGATTCAAAAAGGACAAAGTCTTTGGAGAGTGGATCTACTAATCATAGACTTGGTATTCAAGATAAGCCTAGATTCAAGTAGAGGTTCTCCAATCAAGTTCCATCAAATATTCCCAAGGCTTGGGAGGAGCGGGCCCTTAGGCAAAGATTTCAAAAAGGGAAGAGTGGAAATTCGTCTATTGAGAAGCCACCTTGTAAGGAATGTGGAAAAAAGCACTTTGGTGCTTGCCTCTTAGCGTCGGACAAATGCTTTTGTTGTGCAAAGATTGGTCACAATGTGAGAGATTGTCCTAATGCCAAGAGGAAATATAAGGGTGGACAACCAAGTGGTTCTAGTGATGCTCTCAAAAAGAACCTCTTCTATGCTCTTCGTAATAGATATGACCAAGAGGCTCTCCTGATGTGTTGACCGGCATATGTTACGAATCTTTGCTATTGATGTGTATATTTTTCTTGATCCTTGTGGTACTTTTTCTTTTGTTACTCCCTTAGTAGATAAAAAGTTTTATATTTTACCCTATATTTTGCATGAATCTTTTGTGGTATCTACTCCAGTTGATGAGTCAATTATTGCAAAAAGAGTATATCAAAATTATCCTTTTTTATTGCCCAATAGAGCTTCTTATATAGATCTAGTTGAACTAGATATGGTTGATTTTGATGTCATTTTGGGTATGGATTGGTTGCATGCTTGATTCACTTTAATTATTTGTAGGATTATAGTAATGAGGTTTAGTTTCCAAGATGAACCCATTATTGAGTGGAATGGTGTGAATCCTGTTCCTAGAGGTCGCTTCAGATCTTGGTTAAAAGCATGCAAAATGATCTAAAAGGGATGTCTTTTTCACATTGTAACACTCAAAGAATTGGATTCAGAAATTCCTCCTATAGATCGTTCCCCGTGGTGATTGAATTTCTGAAAGTCTTTCCTAATGACCTTCCTTGTATTCTTGCCAAACGGGAAATTGATTTTGGTATAGATTTAATAGCGGAAACGAAATCTATATCTATTCCTCCTTATGGAATGGCTCCGGCCGAATTAAATGAGTTGAAGGCACAATTTAAATATTTGCTAGAAAATAGTTTTATAAGGCCTAGCATTTCTCCATGGGGTTCTCGGATCTTGTACGTGAAGAAGAAATATTGGTACTCGAGAATGTGTATTGATTACCATCAACTTAACAAGGTTATTATCTAGAATAAAAGTCCTTCTTCGTGGATTAATGATTTATTTGACCAACTCCAAGGAGCGAGCTATTTGCCCAAAATTTATTTGAGGTCGGGGTATCACCAACTAAGGTTAAACAATGAAGATATTCGAAAGACAAACTTTTGGACTCGGTATGGACACAATGAGTTTATGGTTATGTCATTGCGCCTCACCAATGCTTCAATGACATTTATGGACCTAATGAATAGGGTGTTTGAACACTATCTTTATTGATTATTTATTGTGTTTATTGACGATATCTTGGTGAATTTGAAGAATGAGGTTGATCACATGGGTCATTTAAGGATAGTATTGCAAACCCTTAAAGATCATCAATTGTTCGCCAAATATAGAAAATATGAGTTTTGGTTGAGGTCGGTCAGTTTTCTTTGACATATCAACTCTAGTGAGGTAGTTGGGGTAGACCCAAGGATAATAGATATTGTGAGAAATTGGCCTAAACCTTTGATTCCGACACACATTAGGAGTTTCTTGCGTCTATCTGGCTATTATTTAAGGTTTATGGATGGAATTGCATCCATAGCATCTCTTTTGACCACATTTACTCAGAAGTGTCAAAGATTCAGTGGTCGAAGGCTTGTTTTAAGAGTTCTCAATTATTGAAAGATAGGCTTATTCTGCTTTGGTGTTGACTTAACCGGAAGGTTATATGGGGTTTTTGGGTATTGTGATGCATTCTGCATAGGTTTGGGATGTGTGCTTATGTAGAATGAGAAGATGATTGCCTATGCTCTAAGACAACTACAGGTACATGAGAAGAAATACCCCAATCATGAACTTTAATTAGTGGCCGTGTTGTTTTCCTTGAAAATTAGGATGCATTATGTGTGTGGGGCTCATTTAAATGTTTTTACCGATCATAAGAGTCTCCAATATGTGTTTACCAAAAAGGATTTAAATCTCTGACAATGAAGGTGGCTCGAGTTGTTGAAAGATTATGATATCAGTATCCTTTATAACCCTGGGAAGACTAATGTAGTTGCGGATACCCTAAGTTTGATGACTATGGGTAGTGTATCCCATCTTGATAAAGCCAAAAAAGACCTAGAAAGGGAAGTGCATAGGTTGGATTGGCTAGGGTTGAGGTTGGACAGTGCTCCGAATTTTTGTGTCGTAGTTCATCATATCTCTGAGTTATTGTTAGTGGTCGAGTTGAAGTCCAAACAACACCTTTATTTAGCCTTGATGGAGTTGAAAGAATCTGTTCTGGGCAAGATGAATGAAACATTCTCCCTGGGGGGGATGTTGTGTTAAGGTGTTAAGGGAGATAATGTGTTCGTGATGTTGATAGGTTGAGGGATCAGATCTTTGAAGAAGCCCATGTATCCCACTACACCATTCATCCGGGTTCGACTAAGATCTACAATGTTCTTCGGGAGGTTTATTGGATTGAAGGCCTGAAGACGAACATAGCAGAATTTGTTGCTAAGTGTCCAAATTGCAAACAGGTGAAGGCAGAACATTAAAGTTGGGTGGCCTACTACAAGAGATAAAAATTCATACTTGGAAGTGGGAATACATTAATATGGACTTTGTAGTAGGGTTCCCCCGGTCTCAAAAGTCATATGAATCTATATCTGTAATTGTGGATAGATTGACTAAGTACTCTCATTTTATTTCCGTCAAGTCCACATATTTGGCGGAAGATTATTCAAAGATATTCATAGAGGAGATTGTGTGCCGCATTTCATTCTCAATTTAGGAGGTTATTCAAGAAAGTTTTGTCACTAGGGTGAAGTTGAGTGCCGCATTTCATCCTCAAATGGAAGCAAAATGCACAGTAACATTGGTATTAAAAACTTGAAATTTTGTATTTTTCTTACTTTTGGTTAGGTTGTGTATTTTAATCTGGTAAGTCTTCATGAAATGATAGGTAGCATGTCGTTAAGCTGGACTTTGTGCTAAATGACTCATATGATGTGTGTTGAGTTTATAAATATGGGGAGAAGGAAATACCATATGATAAAGTGTTTCGAGACTTAGGTGTGGAATTATGAGTTTTGATATTTTCTTTGTTGAAGTGATATGATTTATCATAAATTGATATTGTTGATTGGTCGGGCTGCTTGACATGGGTCTATTCCTTCCTTTAAAAGAGTTTTAGTGTCATTCGGGGACAAATGATTCCTAGGGGGGCGATAATATAATACCTTGAAATTCAAAAACTCATGGAAAAGCCTAACATAGGTGTAATAAAGTCAAAACATTATTTGTAAGTCCATTTTTTTATATAGGTCATTTAGAAGGTTTAAGAACCAAATGTTCAAAGACGTCTAGGAAGTTGGTTCAAAGAGGTGTTACTGTGCCTTAGACTTTTTACCAACTTTTAGAAAACGGAGATGTACAGAAATGAGTGGAAAGGTTGCTAATGGGTGTTTGGAGTGGTTTCATGATTGAAACGTCTGGGTACGACTCACCAAGGACAACCAAGGTCCCTCAAGGAGAACCCCTGCAGTTTGATACAACATTAGCAGGAGGTGTACATCTACGCTCCATTAGAGGCCCGACGGGGCGTCGAAGTCCATCATCATTCCTCACATAGAAAGATTGTGAATTCCCTTGTTTACCTAACCAGTCTTTCACTCGACAAAAAGGAAGACGGGGCATCATTTGCTCGACGGGCCATCGAGGCCACCACTATCCCATACTTAGAAAAATTTAGAGGAAGGCCTCGCCTCCAAAGTCTCTAATAGGGACAAGTTAAGTACAGGAGGAAGGGGGGGTATCCGTCGACCCACCGACGGACCTTTGACATGGTGTCGTTTGTGAGGGGTTGAATTTCACTGATGGATTTTAATGATTTCCTTTAAATAAATTAAATGGTTTAGGGGTTAGTTAGTGATTTAAGGGATACTAATTAAGTTAATTAAGACCCTTTATAAATACCCTTAACCCTCAGTAACCAAAAGCCAACTATTAAAATAAAACTCTCTTCCTTCTCTCCTATATGTCTCTCTACGTGAAACCACCATTGTAGGATGGCAATGGCGTATTCTTCATCAAATTGTTGAGAGACAGTAAGGTATGGGTCCTGTTCACCTTTGATGTCATTTCCTCAAAGGGTTCCTTCAAAATGGATTTCAAAAAGTTTTAGTTTTCTTATGGGTTCCATTCAATTACGAAATTTAAGTAATGAATTGAATTGTTAGTGAATTCCTAGGGTTATATTGAGTATATTTACATTTAATTCAACTTGTATATGATGATTGTGGATGGTTTGTTGAAATTGTAGAACATGATCCTCTATCCCTAACCCTTGGTAGTGACTTGACTTATGTTGTATGTTGACCATTTAATTGACTTGATTCTTGATTAGATTACTATCCTATGACGCTATTTTGGTGTAATTAAGATTACCTATAGGCCAATAATTCTAGATATTGAGATTTAGTTTAGTTTATCAATTGTTATATGAAATTAGCCTATGTATCTTGTCTCTAGTTATGATCTAAAGATGAATTGTGTTATAGAGATGCAGTTTGACTTGTTATTCAATTGAGTATCATTGTGTTATGATGTTACTACCCAAGTTGGGTTGAGTTATGGGTTGATGGTAAGACCTTGAGTATAGACCATGAGGAAGATTTGGTAAGTCTTAGAATCTCTACCTTTACTTCCAATAGTGATTTATTATTGTTAAGTTATGATTTTAAATTGTAGTATGTCTCATATTAGGATTATAGGGTTTTATGACATCGAATTGAAATGTCTTGACTATGTTGTGAGGTTGGTTAAGGTGTATGTTCTACAAGGATGGTAAAAACTATCAATGTGCCTTAATATGTTATGAAACGCTAAGGTGTTAACCTTACTTATATGGATTGTGATGAAAAGACATACACTCATACAATTCTTATTGAGCTATTGATGATGAATATTATACAAGGTTTATACCCTATAACATAAATTAAGTTATGATTTCAATAAGACTAAAGGAATTTCAATAATGGAGCCTAGCTTAGCACCGAGTGAGCTTGTATGTGAGTGATTGACATCTTCTTATATAAGGAAGGTAGGGTTCGCTACGGTCCTCACATGATGGATATCCTCATGACACAATGAAGGGTGTAGAGTTTATATTTCAATAATTTATTCTCCAAGACCCATAAACTATGCTGCCTCAATAGGATACTAGCTAGTGGATCCACATAGATACTATGTTTATGATAGGTTCTACCTTGTCCGATAGAACACCTTCCATAGGTGTAAGATTTCATGACACCACATTCCATATTAGCTTATGTGGTCTATGCCGGTTAAGGCAAAAGTTCCCTAAACTAGAATTAATGAATGGAGTATAGACTAATTAAAGTGATTTGAGTGGCTTAACTTTAGCTTAGGTAGCGATATGAGACTCTACCTAGGCATTGTAATAGTTTGCCTTAATAGAAGCTTTGAGAAGTTAATAATATGTATATAAATGATGATATAAAGTAAATGACTATAAATATTGAATAAGATACCTATGAATATGAAATTTGATTTCATTGTTAGACAGAGAATAAAATAGGAGATGGAAGACTATGCTATGTGAGAATACGTGGTCTACTATTATTCATGTTTGTGATATTATTACGTGGTGATAGAGTTAAAAGAGATTATGGGTTTAAGTATTATGACGTTTATATGGTATAAATAATTCATTCCAGTATGTTCAAAGGATTGTCTTAAATAACATGCTCTCATTAAATGTCCCTTTCTAGCATACTTTGTTGGTGTTAGTGTATATGGTCTCATACTTAGTACATGTGGTGTACTAACCCTATTTTCTCCCTTTTTCCCAAACATTTAAGGTTCTGGTCGTTGAAGTTGATTTGAGGTGACTTGAAGGAACACTTTGACAATCTCTCATCTAAGTTGTAGGTCCTCATTTTCTTTGAGGACGATTCCAATATTCTCTTTCCGAAGATACTTCTTTACTAAAACTTTTGTATTGAATCTATTTCCTATTCGAGAAAAAGTCGTATAAATCCTATATGCGGCTTACTTTTATTGGTGTAGGGCTATGCTCAATGTTATTGTCCTCGTTTAGATGGTTTATGAGATGAGACAGATTTATGACTCAATTTCTTTATTATACAAGTGTGTGAGATAAAAGTAGAAGAGTATGTAATATTTTTATACTACAGAGTCTGTATATAATCGATATGATTATGATTATGTGTATGTAGAGGTCTATGTAAACCTCAGATTAGAAGTAGTTGAAAAGGTTTAAATTCTTCCATACTTTTTAATTGACGTATGCAATGATGTAAGATTAAGAGGTTTGTCTTAGTCCTCAAAGAGGACGCCACCTCTGATTACGTCTAGGGGTTAAATCTAGATGTAATAACATACTATCAGAGCCTAAGGTTGAATGTCCTTGATGTTGACGTCTATCTCAACCACGTCTATGTAGAGTTGTATTCATAGTTGTGAAGTGTGCCACACTTATGAATAGGAACCTATATAATGCTTAGGAATCACTCTTTTTCTTGCAAATCATATATCGTACAAATAGAGTATACTTATGACGTGTTTTTGTATCTAATGATATTGTTGTGTTAATAAAAAGCATGAACACTCGAAGGAATGCGGTTCGAAGAAATGATGAGGAAGTTGCTAATGTGGGAGGTGCTTTCCATAATGAGAAAGTCCCTCCACAAGAGGAAAATGCTAACATTGATCAAGCCCAAGCTAACCCTCCACCTATGACGGAGGCAGGTATGAGGGCTATTCTTGCTCAAATGGCCCAAGCCATGACTACGCAAGCACAATACGTAATGGTTCAAGCTCAAGATATAAATGCCCAAGCCAATCGAGATGTTGCACTTAGGGTTCATGAGCAAACTATGGCTTCTCGACTTAGGGATTTCACATGGATAAATCCTCCTATCTTCTATGGGTCTAAGGTTTATAAAGACCCTCGAGAGTTCAATGATGAGGTTTGTAAGATATTATGTGATATGGAGTTGTCTTCCAATGAGAATGTCAAGTGGGACTCATACCAACTCAAGGATGTGGCATAGACTTGACATGTACAATGGAGAGACAATAGGCCACTTCAAGGTGGGCCGATGACTTGGGAGATCTTGAAGAAGGCTTCCCTTGATCTGCTCTTCAATACAGAGATGAGAGAAACTATGACTGTGGAACTCATCAATATCCACCGAGGAAATATGAGTGTCCATGATTACTCTTTGATGTTCATTCCGGTGGCTAAATATGCTCCTTCCTTGGTTTCTGATCCTAGAGAAAAGTTGAGTCAATTTGTTATGAGTATATTAGATTATTTACAAGAAGTGTGTCATTTGGCGATGTTACACGACAACATGAATAATTGTCATCTTATGGTGCATGCTGAAATGATTGAGGAGGCTAGAACAAAAAGAAACGATAGGGATTCAAAAAGGAAAATGTCTTTGGAGAGTGGAGCTACTATATATAGGCTTGGGATTCAAGACAAACATAGATTCAATAAGAGGTTCTCAAATCATGTTCAATCCAAATTTCCGAAGGCTAAGGAGAAGAGGGTCCGTAGGCCAAGAGTTCAAAAAGGGAATAGTGGAAATTCGTCTAATGAGAAGCCACCTTGCAAGGAATACGGAAAGAAGCACTTTTGTGCTTGCTTTTAAGGGTCTGACAAATATTTTGGTCGTGCAAAAAATTGTCACAAAGAGAGATATGATCGTAATGCCAAGGGGCAAGATAAGGCTGTACAACCAAGTTTGTCTAGTGATGCTACCAAAAAGAACTGCTTCTATGATCTTTGTACTAGAGATGACCAAGAGGCTTCTCCGGATGTGGTTACCACTATATGTTACGAATCTTGGGTATTGATATGTATGTTTTTCTTTATCCGTGTGATACTTTCTACTGTTAATCCCTTAGTAGCTAAAAAGTTTGATACTTTACTCGATGTTTTGCATGAACCTTTTGTGGTATATACTACAGTGAATGAGTGAATTTTAGGAAAAAGAGTCTATCAAAGTTGACCTATTTCATTGCCTAATAGAAGTTCTTATATAGATCTACTTGAACTAGATATGCTTGATTTTGATGTCATTTTGGGTATGGATAGGTTGCATGCTAGTTCGCTTATACTAATTGTAGGACTAGAGTGTGTGGTTTAGTTTCCCAAATGAAGGTGGCTTCATATCTTGTTTAAAAGCATTGAAAATGATCTAAAAGGGATGTCCTTATCACATAGTAAGAGTCAATGAATTGGATTCAGAAATTTCTCCTATTGTGTTGGTCCCCGTGGTGAGTGAATTTCCAGAAATCTTTCCTAATGACCTTTCAAGTATTCCTCCTTAACGGGAAATTGGTTTTGGTATCGATAATCTATCAGAAATGAACTTTATATTTATTCGTCCTTATCGAATGTCTCCGCAAAAATTGAAGGAGTTGAAGACAAAACTTAAGGATTTGAGAGGCAAGGGCTTTATAAGGCCTAACATTTCTCCATGGGGTGCTTCAGTCTTGTTCCTGAAGAAGAAAGATGGGTCCTTGAGAATGTGTATTGATTACCATCAACATAACAAGGTCACTACAAAGAATACTTATCCTCTTCAACGGATTGATGAATTGTTTGACTAACTCCAAGGAGTGAGCTATTTCTCCAAAATTGATTTGAGGTCGGGGTATCACCATCTAAGGATAAAGAATGAAGATATCGAAAGACGATCTTTCAGACTGGGTATGGACACTATGGCTTTGTGGTTATGTCATTTGGCCTTACTAATGCTTCTGTGGCGTTTATGGATCTAATGAATAGGTTGTTTCGAAACTATCTTGATTCATTAGTTATTATTTTTAGTGATGATATCTTGGTGTATTCAAAGAATGAGGTTGATCACATGGGTCATTTAAGGAAAACATTGAAAACCCTTAAAGACCATCAATTGTTCGCCAAATATAGAAAATGTGAGTTTTGGTTGAGGTCGGTGTCGTTTCTTGGGCATATTATCTCTAGAGAGGGAGTTGGGATAGACCCAAGGAAAACAGATGAGGTTAGTAATTGTCATGGACCTTTGACTCTTACGCATATTAGAAGTTTCTTGGGTCTAGCTGGCAATTATCGAAGGTTTGTAGAGGGATTTTCATCCATAGCATTTCCTTTGACCACATTGACTAAGCGGAGTAAAATTTTTTAGTGGTGGGAGGTTTGTGAGAAGAGTTTTCAATTATTGAAAGTTAGGCTTACTCTGCACTACTGTTGACTTTACTAGAAGGTTCTAAAGGGTTTGTTGTGTGTTGTAATGCATTCTGTATACGTTTGGGATGTGTGCTTATGCAAAATGGGAAGGTGATTGACTATGATTCAAGGCAACTAAAGGTACATGAGAAGAAATACCCCACTCATGAACTTGAATTAGCGGCCATGGTGTTTGCCTTGAAAACTAGGAGGCATTATGTGTATGGGACTCATTTGAATGTTTTTACCGATTATTAGAAACTCCAATATGTGTTTACCCAAAAGGATTTAAATCCTTGAAGAATAAGGTGGCTCGAATTGTTGGAAGATTATGATATGAGTGTCCTTTATCACCCCGACAAGGCTAATGTAGTTGCAGATGCTCTAAGTCTGATGACTATGGGTAGTGTATCCCATCTTGATGAAGGCAAAAGGACCTAGCATGGGAAGTTCATAGGTTTTATAGGTTAGGGTTAAGGTTGGAGAGTGCTCCGAATGTGGGTGTCATAGTTCATCATAACTCTGAGTCATTGTTAGTGGTGGAGATGAAGTCCAAACAACACCTTTACTTAGCCTTGATGGAGTTGAATGAATCAGTTCTTGGTAAGATGAATGGATCATTCTCCCCGGGGGCGATTGTATGTTTAGGTATTAAGGGAGATTATGTGCTACCGTTGTTGATAGGTCGAGGGATCAGATTCTTGAAGAAGCCCATGTATCCCACTACTCAATTCATTCGGGTTCGGCTATGATCTACCATTATCTTCGAGAGGTATATTGGTGGGAAGGCTTGATGACAATTATAGCAAAATTTGTTTCTAAGTGTTCAAATTTCCAGCAGGTGAAGGCGTAACATCAAAAGTCGGGTGGCCTACTACAAGAGATCAAAATTCTAACTTGGAAGTGGGAAGACATTGATATGGACTTTGTAGTATGGTTGCCTCGGACTAAAAATTCATATGATTTTGTATGGGTGATTGTGGATAGAATAACTAAGTCCTCTCCTTTTATTCTCGACTAGTCTACAAATTCGGTGGAAGATTTTGCAAAGATCTTCATAGATGAGATTTTGTGTCACCATGGTATTCCGTTATCAATCATTTCAGCTTGAGGTGCACAATTCACATCTTGATTTTGGAGGTCATTCCAAGAAGGTTTGGTCGCTAGGGTGATATTGAGTACCACTTTTCATCCTCAAATGGATTGTCAAGCAGAACACACTATTCAAACCCTTGAGGATTTGATTAAGGCTAGCGTTATTGATTCTAGAGGAAGTTGGGATAAGCACTTGTCGTTTGTGGACTTTTCTTATAACAGTAGCTTTCATACATCCATATCCATGGCTCCCTATGAAGACTTGTACTGTATTAGGTTAAGGTCTCCTATAGGGATGTTTGAAGTTAGTGAGCCCTCAATTGTTGGTACCGCTTGATTTATAAGACTTTTGAAAAAGTTCATATCATAAGAACAAGTTTCAAATGGCCTATGGTCGGCAAAAGTAATATGCTAATAATAAGAGGAAGTCCTGCTTCAATTTCTTGATAGGAAAGTCATGAAGTTGAGGAATAAAGAGGTGGTTTCTGTGAAAGTATTATGGAAAAATTAATTAGTTGAGGGTGCTACATGGGAGGCTGAGGCCGACATGAAATCTCATTATCATCATCTTTTTGGGAATAAAGGTTAGCCATTATTTTTAATCATATATTTAATAAAAAGATTTGTGTTTCTTGATTTTTGGGTAAAATGTTGCAAAAATTACATTTTTATTTGTTTTTAGGACATCACCGTGAGTCTTACAGTGAAGTCACTGTAATATTGGTATTAAAAACTTGAAATATTGTGTTTTGCTTACTTTGGGTTATGTTGTGCATTTTGTTATGGTGAGTCTTCATGAAATGATAGGTAACATGTTTTTAAGTGTGACTTTTTGCTTATTGACTTATAAGATGTATGTTGAGACTTCGGTGTGGTAATATGAGTTTTGATATTTACTTTTTTTTGGTGATATAATTTATAATAAATTGATGTTGTTGACTGATCGGACTGCTAGTCTTGGGTCTATTACTTCGTTCAAAAGAGTTTTAGTGTCATTCGGGGAGAGATGTTCCTGGGGGGATAATGTAACACCTTGAAAATCCAAGACTCTTTAAAAATCCTCACATAGGTGTCATAAATTCTAAACATTGTTTCTAAGTCCATTTTTTATTATAGGTCATTTAGAAGCTTTAAGAACCAAATGTCCAAAGACTAACGGGAAGTTGGTTCAAAGTGGTGTTTGTGTTCCTTTGACTTTTTACTAACTCTTAGAAGATGGAAATGTACACAAATGACTGGAAAGGTAGCTTATGGGTGTTTGAAGTGTTTTTATGATTGGAACGTATGGGCCCTTAAGGAAAACCCCTGTTGTTTGATGTAACACTGACTGGAAGTGTTCATCGACTGGGCAGACAACAGTCAGTAAGAGGCCCGATGGGGCGTCAAATTTCATCGTCATCCCTCACTTAGAGAGATTGTGAAAGCACTTGTTTACCTAGATACTTTTACACTCGACGAAAAGGAATACGAGGCATTATTTGCTCGACGGGGCATCGAGGCCACCATCAACCCATACATAAAAAAATTGAAGAAAGGGCTCGCCAACCGAGTCTCTAATAGAGACAACGAAAGTGCTGGACGGAGAGGGGGGAGGGAGGTATCTTTTGACACATAGACGGACCATTGACGGAGTCTCATCGGTGAGGGGTTGAATTTCACTGATGGATTTTAATGATTTCATTTAAATTAAGTAAATGGTTTAGGGTTTAGTTAGTGGTTTAAGGGATACTAATAAAGTTTATTAAGTCCAATTTTAAATACCATTAACCTTCATTAACCAAAATCCAACTATAAAAATAAAGTCTCTTCATTCTCTCTTATTTCTCTCTCTACGTGAAACCAGCATTGAAGGCTAGAAAGAACAAGGGTTTGGGGGCGCAAATATGGTGGATTCTTCATCGAATTTTGAGAGACAGTTAGGTATGGGTCCTATTCACCTTTGAGATCCTTTCCTCAAAGCGTTCATTCAAAATGGATTTCAAAAAGTTAAGTTTTCTTATTGATTTAATTTAATTAGGAAATATATGTTATGGATTGAATTGTTAGTGAATTCTCAAGGTTATGTTGAGTAGGTTTACATGTAATTTCAACTTGTATATGGTGATTGTTGATGGTTTGTTTAAATTGAAGAACATGATCCTCTATCCCTAATCCTAGGTAAGGATCTTGACTTATGTTGTATGTTGATAAATGAATTGAGTTTATTCTTGATTAGATTACTATCCTATGACACTATTATGGTTTAATTTAGATGAACTATAGGACTTTAAAGCTAGAGATTGAGATGTAATTTAGGTTAGGAATTATAATGTGAAATTAGCCTATGTATCTTGTCTCAAGTTATTATCTAAAGATGAATTGTGTTATAGAGATGCAATAGGTCTTGTTAATCAATTGATTATCATGGTGGTATGATGTGATTCCCCAAGTTGGGCTGAGTTACGGGTTGATGCTAAGACCTTGATGATACACTATGAGGAAGACTTGGTAAGTCTTAAAATCTCTACCTTTACTTCCAATTGTTATTAATTGTTGTTAATCTATGATTTGACATTGGAGTTTTTATTATATTAAGATTATAGGGTGGTATAATGTTGAATTGGAATGTCTTGACTATGTTGTGAGGTTGATTAAGGAGAATAATATGCAATCAGGATGGTTAAAACTATCAATGTGCCTTAATATGTTATGAAATACTAAGGTGTTATTCTTACTTATATGGATTGTGATTAAAAGAGGTACACTCATACAATTTTTATTGATCTATTGATGATGACAATTATACATGGGTTAGACCCTATGACCTAAACTAAGTTATTATTTCAACAAGACTAAAGGAATTTCAATAAAGGGGCCTAGCTTAGCAATGAGTGAGTTTCAACGTGAGGGGGTTGACATATACTTATATAAGAAAGGTAGGGTTTGCTACGGTCCTTACGGGGTGGATAGCCTTATGACCCAAGGTAGGGTGTAGAGTTGATATTTTCATTATTTATCCCCAAGCTCCATAAACTATGTTCCCGTCATAGGATACTAGATACTGGATCCACCTACATAACTACGTTTATGTTTTGTTCTACCTTGGCATGTAGACCATCTTCTATCGATGAAAGGTTTCATGACAACGGATTCCATATTAGCTCATGTGGTCTATGTCGGTTAAGGCATGATTTCCCTAAACTAAAATGAATTAATGGAGTATATAATAATTGAATTGAGTTGAGTGGTTTAACATTAGCTTAGGTAGAGGTATGGGATCTACCTATGACTTGCACTAGTTTTCCTTGCTAGAAAATTTGAGATGTTAATCATATGTATATAAATGACGATATAAAGTAAATTACTTTATATGTTGAATAAGATGCCTATGAATATGAAATTTATTATCATTGTTAAATAATGAATAATATAGGAGATGGAAGACTATGCTATGTTAGCTAAATTGCTAATTATGATCTTTGGTGGGTTACTTTATTAAGTAGGATAATGGGGCTTTGCTTGGTCATTGCACTTGTGGATTCTCATTGAATATAGTTGGTTGGGTTTCTTTTCTATTTACGTGGTTTACTCTTATTCATGTTTGTGATATTATGATGTGATGATAGAGTTACGAGAGATTATAGATTTAAGTATTATGACTTTTATATGGTATAATTAATTTGTTCCAGTATGTTCAAAGAATTGTCTTAAATAACATGATCTCATTAAATGTCCCTTTCTAGAAAACTTTGTTGGCATTACTGTATATGATATCATACTTACTACATGTGGCGTACTAATCCTATTTTCTCCCTTTTTCCCAAACATTTTCGGTTTCGGCCGTTGAAGTTAATTTGAGGTGATTTGAAGGAATACTTGGACAATCTATCATCCAAGTGGTAGTTCCTCATTTTCCACGCGGACGATACCAATATTCTCTTTCCGAAGCAACATAGTTACTACAAATTTTGTATTGACTCTATTTCCTAGTTGAGACAAAGTTGTATAAAGCCTTTATGCAGCTTACTTTTATTTATGTTGGGCTACACCCAATGTTATAGTCCTCGCTTAGATTGTTTATGAAATGAGACAGATTTATGGCAATATTTCTTTACTATACAAGTGTGTGATATAAAAGTTAAAGACTATGTAATCTTCTTATAAGAACGAGTCTATGTATACTCGATATTATTATGAATATGTGTATGTAGAGGTCTATGTAAACCTCCAATTAGAATTAGTTGAAAATGTTTAAATTCTTCCGTACTTTTTAGTTTATTAATGCAATGATGTCAGGCTAATAGCCTTGTCTTAGTCCTCAAAAACGACGACAACGCAGGTTACGTCTAGAGGGTAAACCCGGATGTGGCAATCTCAAATGTTTTTCGCTGGTGTGTAGCACAGTTTCTAAGTCTCAAATAATGTTTATAAACCAATAAGGAAGTTTAAGAGTCAAGACATCTGGAAGCTAGTGTAATTGAACTAGTAAAACTTCCTTAGGTTTCGAGGTGTTGTATAAGGTATAGAACTTGTACACTAACTTTAGTTTGTAAATCCATGTATATAAAGTTAAATGTCCTCATACGAACCCCAAAGGATCGCCCTATGGGTCACAAAGGGACTTCAAACTTTTCAAGGAAAGCTACCAAAGCAGCAACGAAATACACATAGAGGGAACATGTCCGCATCGCGGATATGGTGGGCCAATTGGGAAAAAATTAAGTCTGATTCATGTACATGTGGTGGACTCTTATGGTTCAAAAATTATTTTATGAAAATCTTGCGGGTGTAGCTCCGTGTCGCGGACTTATTCCCTAACGAAAATCTAAATTTTGGAATTTACGTTTGGCTTCAGTAAAGGGCAATTTAAGTGAGGGGTCTTTTGAGTAATTTAGGGGAAGCGTTTATATTACTATTAATTCTTCTTTCAAACCACATTCACGCACTCCAATTAATATTTACCTAATCACTCTAATTTCCCTCAAAATGCTCTCTCTATTCAACCACCATTAAAGAACAAGAAAACTTGAGCAAGAAGAGGAAGTCCCAAAGGTTTTCAATAAAAATACATAGATTAAAATGTCAATAAGCAATGAGTTCTTTACTTTTCGACTTCCTTTCCCCATGAGGTCCTTTGAAAGGTGGTTTCTATAAATTCAACTCCTAGGGTTTTTACTCTATAAATGGGTATCCTTCCAAACTCGAAGTGTATGATTAATGCTGATGAATTAAGAGTTTCTATGGCTAATTCAGTATGTCTTGTAGAATAATTGATATGGTATTGTTTGTTTTGTGTGAAGCATGTTCTCTCCCTAATTCATGTATAAGATTGTGTTATATGTATCACTTCTTCCATATAGATTTTGGGGTTGAAACTATTTCTTGAATGAACTCATAAATGAACCCTTTCTATTAATCCTAACCATGAATAGGTTTTTTATATTGCTAAAATGGTTGTGATTGGTTATGTTATTATGTGCTTATCTATTTTATAGGATGATTGTGGTGAATTAAGAGTAAAGTCTTAATGATGATTCTTGGAATAAATTAGGTAAGTATTATAAAATCATGATCACTCTATTATGTAGATGTTGGCCTATAATTAATGTTGTTATAAGATTGATGTATGTGTGATGTTGCTATGTGTATATGTTGGAGTTCAAATATGTTAAATATAGGATCATGGTAAGGATATGATATTTTAAGGTTGATAATATACTCTTCTATATCTTACATAATATGGCTATGATATGTTAATCTCACTAATGAAGGGTTGTGATGAGAGGAAATTCTCATCTTTAACCTAATGAGCTAATGATCATGTATATTTATGAGTTAATCTCCTATACCCTATGGTAAGATTGATGACTAATGATAACTTAAATGCAACTCAAAAGGGACTTTAGCTTAGTATCGCGTGAGCTAGATACAAGAGGTGTCCCTTTTGAAGATAGGTTAAAAATGACTCTCATGAGATAGAAGTTTCCATGTAATGTGGAACAATAGGACTCTATTATATCACATAGTTCTTGAACTATGTTGCCACCATTGGAATACTAGCTAGTGGATCCACTTAGAATGTTATGTTCATGTTTTTGTTGTACTTTTGCAAGTTGACCACCTTCTTTCGGTTTGGGATTCCATGACACCGGATTCCATGTTTAGATCACATGGTCTAATGTCGGTTAAGGCAATTTTTCCCTCAAGTAAAATGAAAGACTAAATTAAACAAATATTGACTAGGGTTAGTTCCGGATTTTACTTTGTATCGGTAGGGCTATAGGACTTTACCTAGCACAGGTTTACTATAAGGGAAGAACTAGGATATTTTTCTTATGTATATATAATAATATGAAATTTAGGATTCCTATGATATATTATGTTGTTCTTACATCATATTGTCTATGTTGATGAACATGTTATTGGTCTGTATTCATATACGTGGTAATGACTATTTATGATATAAGTTGTATGAAGCAGAGCATTTATTATGGTCTCCTATCCTTTTTATTTTATTATATGGCTTTATGGGGTTTCACATGATCATTGCACTATGTAGGCTTAGGATGGGATCATTAGTAAGTATTTTGTATGTTATGTTGTTATGAACTATTGAACATGAAATGTAAATATGACTTTCTCATAATGTGTCTTTGGTTATGATCATGCTTGATGTTGTGGTGATCCTTATGGTGTATATTCTCTATTGTCTGTGCATTAAAGGTTTTTCAAATGACTTAGCATTCTTCTAATCAAATGGTCGTTTTCATGAATGTCTTTAAAAGTTTTATGTTAATATACTCGTACTTAGTACATGTGGCATACTAACCCATTTACTTATATAACTACAAATCTAGGGTCAATAAATTTAAGATTAAGAGGTTGATTGAAGAAGATTGGAACTCTTTGTCCAAGTGTTGGTAGGTCCTCATGTTCGGGGATACTATCTTTTCATTATTCTAGTGATGAAGATTGTTGTAGTTTAAGAGATACTCTTGATTCTTTTTTATCAGTTGGATTTTATTTTATTAAGACTTACATGGCATGTTGATATTGTATTGGATAAGCTTTAGAATTTTCTTCTTTAGATAGTATTTATGTAAGACATTTTTTTAAACTATTGTATGTATGTTGAATATATTGCCAAAAGTGAAGTGTAAGTAAACTTCTATGTGAGTGGTCTATATATACCTCAATATATAATATGCCAGAATTCTAAGTATACTTCACTTGTATATGAAAAAGTTTTTAGTTTTCTGCAAATTTTATCTTATGACATGTTATGACGAATGATAAGACTTGTCTAACTCATCTGCGAGTATGCGAACACTGATTACATCCGGAGGGTGCCCTGTGAATGTGACACCAAACCAATACGTTGATGCCACATTTATATCCTTTATCTCGACAAGTGCCTCAACCTCGAGCCACTTAAATATCTTACATGTTATTAATGAGGCCAACAATTTTTTCATATCTTCTAGTGATATTTTTCTGATCATAACTTGTCTATTGTCTTCAAGTGTTATAATGCACCCCGTAACAACATTTATAGTAGAAGGTCTAAATTTCACTTTATTTCCCTTGATGAATACTTAGTGAACCAATTTAAACTTAGTTACCGGTATCATCCCATGTCATATCAATGCATTGACCAAACTGTAGAAATCTCTGACCAAATTTTAAAAATATACTGGCCATGGGTCTCTTTGAAAATATAGAAGTTATTTGATTTCATCCATCTCATAATCTCAAGGTACCTATCAATTTCACCCTCATCGGAGAGATGTTTTTCCTCAAGAATTTATCTTGATCCCTTTGTCTTTAATAGTTTCATTCACTTTGGAAGACGACCCTATTGCAAGAACCATTTCCTTCTCTAAGACTGGGAGATTTATATTGGTCGGAATAGGCTTCTACAACATAGATGGATCATTCATTTTTTAAGATTGCAATTCAGCTCTTTGTCCCCTTATCAGCTCATCCTCACTAGAGGTAATACTTTGGATATCTTATTCTTCACCCTCATTCTTGAATGCAGTGAGATAAGTGTCATAAATTCCCTCGCTATCATATTTAGGTTTTAATGATGCACGTGCCTTGCCTTTTCCTTTGCCTGCCCACAAATTGTTGAATTTTTTTAGCCTTGATTTTTGCAACAATTGACTCTTCATTTATTGTGATCCCCTTTCCTTTTCCTTGGGGAGGTTTTCATATACCTACTGTAACAACCCTAAAAATGTCTATGCCAAATAATGCTTAATGTGTCTAGAATTCCTACGATTAGACTGGGTTCACACGGATTTATGCTCGTAGAACTGCATAACTAAACCCTTACAACAGCCATGCCAACTAACTTGGGGATTTAATTTAGTTTGGAAAGGTTTGATCTAGCCATGTAGGGATCAAGAATATGAAGATTTACTTGGATGTGTCTTTACCGAACTTAAAAAGGGGAAATCTTATGTTTTGAGGGTCTAGGGGTAAAATGGTCTTTTTTAGGCTAAGGGTAGTAGGGTAATTACCCTACATATGAAATTAATTATTTAAATAACAATGTGGAGGAGCATTTTGGGGAGAGAGGACCAAAAATTTGCCTTTGAGTCAAATCTTGCTCCACCCATGTTCAAACCTAGGTGGAAGCAATGATTTAAATTATTTGTTTATTTATTTAAATTGGTAAATTAATGTAATTTATTAAAATTTATTATTTATTATCTAATTTAAAATAAAATGAAAATCAGAGTTTTTAATATTTAACTCACCCAATTTTACTATGTCCTAAACTAGACTCGTAAGCCTATGATAACTCTCTCCTCTCACGTCTATATCTCACTTTCACGATCAAACAAATTCTCATTCACATTCTCTCTGCCAAATAACATACAAGAACAGAATATAAACCAATGTTCTTCACACATGAAGAACTCACAACTAAATTTTTTAAAAAACAACTAAAAAAACGTTAGGCAAAGGAAGGAGATTTTACGTCAAAATTTTTGTGTTGAAACTTTGATTTGGACGTGAGTGTTGGAGAAGGTTTGGGCAGCAACTTCAAGGTTTCAATGTTATAAAAGTTATGAGTTCTCTTCAGTCTTAGCTCTTTTCTCAAGAGACCCCTTAAGGTTCAGTATACTCCGTCCGAAAACTAGTGATGTTTCGCCATTGCATTTTCCTGTCACTTGCTCCGGTTGAAACATAGGTTGGTTATGTTTTCTGGTAGAAAACTAGGGATAAAAGATGTTTTCGTGATGCTTTTGTTTTTATATATATGTTCGAAATTATGGTACTTATGTTTATGTTTTCCGAAAATTTAACTACGCGCGTTTGGGTGTGTTGTTGTGGCTATTGGTCACGGTTTAGAAATTGAATTTGCATGTTAGTTCTTTTCATTTCATGTACACATGTTTATGTAAATCGTGATGTTCATATGAGATGAAATGTGGCTTATTTGCGTGATAATCTCTTTGCTAAATGTATCCATGAAAATGCACCTAAAACGTTCTAAAGCTACTATGAAATCCCCCTAAGAACTAACATGTAATGGAATGGAAAAGAAGTTAAAAATGGAACTCAAATTTCCATCACCTTGTTGATTAATTTCAAACAATTTAAGTTGTTTAAAAATGTCCTGAAAGGTTAAGAAAAACAAGTGAGTCCACTAAGGGTCGAACTCGTGACATCTCCACGTTAAAAGGTGTGAAAATAAAGAAGTGAAAAATATATGTTAAGGGGAAATAGAACAATGCCCCTTGCTGGAAAATAAAGCATGAAAATAAGAAATGAGAGGAGTGGGATTCGAACACACAACCTATCGGTCATTCTTAATTAAAAATTAAAAGAAAATGAGTTTGAGGTGTGGGAATCAAACCCACAACCTCTAGGCAGAAAAGGAGAATTAAAAGAAAAAAAAAGTGAGGTTGTGGGGCTCGATTCCACAACCTCATGATCTACTAAAAAAATATGTAAAAATAAATTAAAATAAAATGTGTTATGGGGGTCCGATCCCACAACCCTTGTCCAAGAAAGACAATTTTTTTTAAAAAAAGAAACAAGAGTAAAATGATGGCATTGGGGCTTGATCTTGGGTCCCAAGCCATGTTGATCAAAATAAATTAATTGAAAAATGTAAGTGTTGTCCAAGGGATTCGAAACTGGGTTCCCTTGCCCAAATCTGTATTAATACTTAAGTTATACATGAATTAAATGTTCAAGAATAATGTTGCCTACATATATCGGAATTGAGATCTTGGCATACATACAAGATGCATAAGTCTTGTACCACATAATCTTAAGAATATATGAATCACTTAAACGAATTATGATTGAAGCCTCATGGCTTGTATGTATAGGCTCATAAGTCTATCATATGTTAAAAGTAAGTTGACCTAAGATGTATGTAACATAATGATGATATGAACAATGAAATGATGAAACCTTAGAAAGGTTAATTTAGAGTGTGAAATACACTAAATGGACAAGTGCATTGGCATATGATGAGATGAATATTCACGTAAAAAGGGGTGAGTAATTATGAAAAGAAAATGTGCTAATACTAACGATTCTGGTGACAACATAATATGAGGCTAATGTAAAAGATGAGAGCAATGTCAAATGAGCCTAAGTAAATGTTACCAAAACGTACTCACCTATGAGAGTCTAAAGTTAAGTAAGAGACCAGTCTCTATGAACACTCTAATGAAAGTATTGAGATTAGTATACACTTAATAATAATGATGACATGATTAATCATCTATTCAGCTATGATGTCCTCACACTAGAATCCACCTTCAATGACATATGAGTTGAATGAAATGGAACTTTATACTGAGCACTGATAGACTAGTTATGAGTGGTGATGCCTTCTTTAGGGAAGGGCAGAGGTCCACATAACTCTCATGAGATGAGACTATCCGGCATGCCATATATGGGTCTCCTTATATCTTCTAGTCTTTTAACCTATACTGCCAATATAGTCTTCTTATTAACTCAAGGATGTTGCACAGACTTGGTGCAAGTTGTGGCAAGATAGATGAGTTTTTTGCAGAGTTCCAAACACTTGGGAGCTGTTCAAGACAGCCTTTCTGTAGAGATTTTTTCCAAAAGAGATGAGGGAGGCCAAGGTTGAGGAGTTTATCAATCTTAAGCAGGGATCCATGACAATCATGGAGGATTCCCTAAAGTTTGTTAAATATTTCAGGTATGCTACTTCCGTTGTATTTAACAGCAGGGATTAGATGAGCAGGTTCCTCAGAGGAATCAAAGGAGATTTGGAGAAGTGTCGGTCTCTGATGCTCCACGATAACATATACCTCTCCAGGTTTATGGTGCATGTCAAGCAGGTAAAGGATAGCCGGAAAAAAGAGATGTGTTTGTGATGCTAGGAGGCCTAAGCTTCATGATAAGGCAATTCCTTGCAATGGGGGCAACAAATATAACTTTTGCATTTGTGAGCAGACCAGATTTATAAAGGGGCAACAAAGTTCATGAAAATTTAACTTTCAGAGGAGTACAAGACCTAGAGCAGGCTGACCCAATTCCAAGAAGGTCAATGGAGTCAAGATGCAGCATCCCAAAAAGGACTGTCTTTAAGTGTAGCCGTGCTCACAGTAGAGAGTGCATATAGGACAATAATGCCTGCTTCGGTTGCGCTAAGAGCGAGCATATGGTTAAGGACTGCCCCATAGAAAAGAGGTCAAGCTGGAGGTAATGTTAAGGCTAGGCCTAACCCACAGGATGCAGCAGTAGTCGAGCCTCCTAATCGGAACAGGTTCTATGCCCTTTAGGGCAGGGAGGAGCAGGAGAAGTCCGTTGATGTTTTCACAGGTATTCCCCAAGTATTTTAAACTTTTTTATGCTTTACATGATACAGGGTCTACGCTTTACTTTGTAACTCCTTTTCTTGCTCTAAAATTTGAGATATTCCCTGAAGTTTTGCATGTTCCTATAGTGGTGATTTCACCTTTAGGACAAAATGTATGAACTCATAGAGTATAAAAAAATTTCCCAATAGTTGTATGTGGTAAGATTATGTGTGCAGACTTGGTTGAGTTACCAATGTAAGATTTTAATGTAACTCTTGGCATGGACAGGCTTCATAGTTTTTATGCTTGCATGGATTGTCGTAATAGGATTGTGGGTTTTCTTTTTCCTAATGAAGAAGATCTAGTCTGGGAGAGGTGCAAGTCGATCATCCTAATCACTTGATTTCGAACCTTAAAGCCAATAAAATGATGTCCAAGGGGTTGTGTCATCTTGTTAGTGTTAATGATTTCGATCATGACAGTCCTTCCATAGACTTAGTGCATGTAGTGAATGATTTCAAAGATGTATTTCCTGAAGATTAACCTGGAGTTCCTCCTCCTCGAGAGATTAAATTTGGTATCCACTTAGAACCCGATGCTAAACAAATTTCAATTCCTCCTTACAGAATGTCTCCATTTGAACTCAAGGAGTTTAAGATGAAGTTGAAAGATCACACTGATAAGGGTTTCATTCAGCCGAGCATATCCCTTTGAGGTAGTCAAGTTTTATTTGTGAAAAAAGAAAAATTGAACCCTTAGAATGTGTATCGATTATCGGTAGCTCAACAAAGTCACTATCAAGAATAAGTATCACTTCCCAAAATAGATGACTTGTTCAAAAAACTCCAATGGTGTAGTTTCTTCTAGAAGATTGATCTTCATTCAGGGTACCATCAACTCAGGGATAGGGATGGAGATATCACAAAGACAATATTTTGTACCCGTTTTGGTTATTATGAGTTCCTTGTTATGTCATTTGGTTTCACAAATGTACCTGCTGCATTTATAGATCTCAAGAATAGGTTCTTCCATGAATACAATGACTCTTTCATCATACTATTCATTGATGACATTTTCATCTACCTTAAGACGAAAGAAAAGCAAGAAAACCATTTGAGACTAACCTTGCAGGTACATAGACAAAATCAGTTGTATGCCAAATTCAGCAAGTGTGAATTTTGTCATAGATCAGTGACCTTCCTTGGACATGTTGTGCCCAACAAAGGTGTGGAGGTATGTCTCACGGAGATTGAAGCTGTTAAGAACTGGCCAAAACCTCTTACTCCTAGAGATATTCATAGCTTCTTAGGATTGGCTGGTTATTATCGCAAGTTCGTGAAGGTTTTTCTTCCATTGCTTCCTCACTGACAACTTTGACTAAGAAAAAGGCCATGTTTGAATGGACGGAGGCTTCTGAGAAGATTTTCCAGGAGCTCAAGGATAGACTCACTTCAGACCCGGTACTTACTTTGCCTAAGTGTGGTGAGAATTACACTGTGTATTGTGATGCATCTAGGGTAGGTTTGGTTTGTGTTCTTATACAACATGGTAAGGTAATAACTTATGCATCGAGACAACTCAAGGTTCATTAAAAGAATTATCCCACTCGTGACCTTGAGTTGGCAGCTGTGGTGTTTGAACTTGAATTGTGGAGGCACTACTGGTATAGAGTGCATGTGGATGTGTTCACCGACCACAATAGTCTCCAATAAGTATTCACGGAGAGAGAGAGAGAGAGAGAGTTAAATGTACCTCAGCAAAGTGGTTTGAAATATTGATGGTGTATGACATGAACGTTCACTACCATCAAGGTAAAGCTAATGTTGTAGTAGATGCTTTGAGTAGGATGATAATGGGAAGTACAACCCACGTTGAGGATGGGAAGAAGGAATTGGTGAAAGAAATACATAGGATGGATAGACTGGGTGTTCGTCTTATTAACTCTACTAGTTGGGGTGTTTAAGTTCATCCTAGTTCTGAATCATCCTCAGTAGCTGAAGTCAAGGAGGGTCAACATCGTGATCCTTTGTTGATAAAGTTAAATGACTCACTGTTGGTTTAGATGAATGAGTCTTTTGCTTGAGGAGATGACGTCATACTTAGGTACCAAAAAAGGCCGTGTATACCAGATGTGGATAATTTGGGGTCTAGGATCATTTTAGAGATCCATCGTTCCAGCTACTCCATACATCCAGGTTCCATAGTGATGTATCATGATCCTAAATAGATATATTGGTATGATGGAATGAAAAAGGACATTGCATATTTTTGGCCAAGTGTCCTAATTATCAACAGCCTAAGTCAGAACATCTTAAGTCCTGCAGTCGTACTCAAATTATTGAGCTTCTGACTTTGAAACGTGATGTCATTATTATGGACTTCGTGGTTGGTCTTTGAAAGACTAGGAGGCATCATGACTCCATATGGGTTATTATGGACATGATGACTAAATCTGCCCACTTTATCCCTTTGAGGTATGCATACAAAGCCGAGAATTATGTGAAACTCTACATTGTTGAGATTGTTAGATGGCATGTGATTCCTTTATCTATCAATTCAACAAGAGGAGCTTAGTTCACTTCACATCTATGGAGTTAAATCTTAGCATTACTTTTCATCCTCAGAATTATGGGCAGGCAGAGCGCACATTTAAGATATTTGAGAATATGCTGAGGGCATCTGTGAAGGACTTCAAGGGTAGTTGAGACGACCATCTGCCATTGATAGAAATCTCATAAAATAATAGCTATCACTCCAGTATTGGGATTGCATGATTTGAGGAACTGTATGGTAGGAGGTGTAGGTCTCCAATTAGTTGATTCGAGGTTTGAGAGTCATCCATTTTGGGTGTAGAGAACATTCATTAGGCCTTAGAGAAGGTCAGGGTGATTAGGGACAGGTTGGCTACTGCTTACCGTTGGCAGAAGTCTTTTGCAGACAAAAAAAATTGCCCTTAGAGTTAGATGTTTGTGACCAGGTCTATTTTGAAGATATCACTCTTGAGGGGGGTGATGATTTTTGACAGGAAGGGGAAGTTGAGTCCGAGGTATATTGGCCCATATGAGATCCTACACCGGTGGGAGAGATGGCCGATAAGTTGGATTTGTCTGTGGAATTATCTTTTGTTCATGCAGTCATTAATGTCTATATATTAAAGTAGTGCCTATGTGATCCATCATCGATTCTACCTGTTAAAGGTTTGGGGTTTGATTAAAATTTGTCCTATGAGGAGGTACCTCTTAATATTTTAGAAAGACAGATGAAGCGGTTGAGGAACAAGGGAATGCCACATTGAAGGTATTGTGGAGGAATCATCTTGTTGAGGGTTCTACGTGTGAAGCCGAGGCTGATATACCCCCATCTTTTCACCTCTTGAGGTTTGACTTCCTACTCTTAAGTCTAAGTTTCCTTATCTCTCCATTTTTTTTGCTATTACTTGGTTCTGTATAGTGACTATTGTATGATATGACTGGCATTACTCGAAATAGTTAGTAGTGTCATTCGGGGATGAATGTTCCTAAGGGGGGGATAATGTAACAATCCTAAAAATGGGTATGCTGAATAATGCTTAATGTGTCTACAATGCCTACGATTGGACCTTGTTCACACGAATTTATTCGAGAAGAACAAGATCTCTGAACCCTGACGACATCCAATCCATCTAACTTGGGGAGTTATTTAAGCTAGGAAAGGTTGGGTTCAGCCATGGAAAGCTTCTGAATATGAAGATTTACTCAGATGTGTCTTCACCAAACTTAAAAAACGGAAAATCATAAGCTTGAAGGGTCTAGGGGTAAAATGTTCTTTTTCAAGGCTAAGGGTCGTATCGTAATTACCCTAAATATATAATTATATATTTAATTAATAAGGTCAAGGGTCATTTTGGGGAGAGAGATCCAAAAATTTGCTCTTAGAGTGAAGTCTTGCTCTACCCGGTTTCGAACCTAGGTGGAAGTGATGATTTAAATTGTTTTTTTTATTCATTTAAGTTGGTAAATTAATGTAATTTATTAATATTTATTATTTATTTGATGATTTAAAATATCATGGAAATCAGATTTTTTATATTTAACTAAACCCAATTTGACTAAGTCCTAACTAGACTCCAAAGCCCAAGATAACTCTCTCCTCTCATGTGTATCCCTCACTTTCACGATCAAACAAACTCTCATTCACATTCTCTCTACAAAACAACGTATAAGAATAGAAGATAAACAAAACCTGTTCACACTTAAAGAACTCACAACGAAAATTTTTAACAAACTAATCTAAAACGTTATGCAAAGGAAGGAGATTTTCCGTCAAAAGTTTGGTATTTAAACTTGGATTTGGACGTGAGTGTTGGAGCAGGTTTGGGAAGAAACTTCAAGGGTTGAAAGTCATAAAAGGTTTGTTTCTCTTCTCTCTTTGTTCCTTTCCCAAGAGAACCCTTAAGGATCAGTATATTATGTAGAAAAACTAGGGTTGTTTCCTCGTTTCATGTCCCTGTCACTAGCTACGATTGAATCATAGGTTGGTTATGTTTGCTGGTCGAAAACTATGGAAAAAATGTGTTTTCGTGATGCTTATGTGTCTATATGTATGTTCGTAATTATGTGACTTTTGTTAATATTTTTCGAAAATGTAACTACGTGTGTTTGGGTGTGTGCCATACTATTGGTCACGGTTTAGAAATTAAAATGGTATGTTAGTTCTTTGTATGTCATGTGCACATGTTTATGTAAATTGTGATGTTCATATGAGATGAAATGTGGCTTATTTTAGTGATAATATCTTTGATAAATGAATCCATGAAAATGCACCTAAAACATTTTAAATGCACTATGAAATTCCCCTAAGAACTAACGTGTAATGGAATAGAAAAGAAGCTGAAAATGTAACTCAAATTTCTATCACCTTGTTCATTAAAATTGACAATTTAAGTTTTTTAATAATGTCATGATAATTGAAGAAAAATAATTGAGCTCACTGAGGGTCGAACCCCCTTACCTCACCATGTTAATAGTTGTGATATTAAAGAAGTGAAAAACAACGTGGTAAAGGGGAATCGGACCCCGCTCCTGGCTTGGATATAAAGTATAAAATTAACATTAGAGGAGTGGGATTCGAACCCACAACCTTTCGGTCAAGCTTAAGGATAAATGAAAAGAAAATAAGAGTGAGGCGTGGGAATCGAAGCCATGACCACTAGGCGGAAAAGGAAAATTAAAAGAAAAATAAACTGAGGCTATGGGGGTTCGATCCCACAACCTCATGGTCAACTTAAAAAAATCATGGAAAAAAATTAAAATAAAAGGGGTTGTGAGGGTTTGATCCCACAACCCCTCGACCGATAAAGAGAAAATTTAAACAAAAGAAATTGAAGGAAAATGAAGGCGTTGGGGTTTGATATTTGGTCACCAAGCGGTGTGGACAAAAATAAATTAAATGAAAATATATGTGTTGTCCAAGGGATTCGAAACTGGGTTCCCTTGCCCAATTTTGTTATTTATACATAAGGCATACGTGAATTAGATATTCAAGAATAATGTCGCCTACATATATTGGAATTGAAATCTTGGCATACATGAATAAGTCTTGTACCACATAATCTTAAGAAGATATGAATCACTTAAACGAATTATGATTGAAGTCTCATGGATAATATGTAGAGACCCATAAGTCTAGCATACGTTAGAAGTAAGTTAACTTAAGATGTAAGTAATGAAATGATGATATAAAATATGAAATGATTAAACCCTAGAAGGATTAAGTAAGAGTGTCAAACACAATAAATGGCGAAGTGCATTGGCATATGATGAAATGAACATTCACGTAAAAAGGGGTGAGTAATTATGAATACCAAATGTGCGAATACTAATGATTGTTGTGACATCATGATATGAGGCTAATGTACAGAATGAGAGCAATCTCAAATGAGCCTATGTAAATGTTACCAAAAAGTATTCACCTATGAGAGTGTAAAGGTAATGAAGAGATCAATCTCTATGAAAACTTTAATGAAAGCGTTGAGATTAGTATACACTTAATACTAATGATTAGATGAGATATAATCTATTCAACTATGATGTCCTCATACTAGAAGCCAACTTCGATGACGTATGAGTTAAATGTAATGAAACCTTATATTGATCATGATAGACTAATTATAAGCGGTGATGACCTTTCGGGAAAGGCGGAGGTTCACGTAACAATCATGCGATGAGAGTGTCCGGCATGCCGGGTATGGGTCTCCTTACATCTCCAACTGTTTTAACCTATACTACAAATATAGTGATCTGGCGGGGTTCAATTTGCATGTATGGTAGCATGTTTTAGGTCACTTTGGCCGAAGATACCACCTCTTTTAGGTGTGGGGGAGACACTTGATTTCATGATGCTCACATGATCTATGTTGTTTAAAGTTAATGTTCCCAATGAATGAATGAGGTCATCCTAAAATTATGCACATAATAAAACGAATGATACCAAATGTATTAGGATAGAATTATCAAGAGGCTAGATAGACTTAAGTAATTACACTAGGTCATTCTTGATCATTGCACAGCGAACCCGATAAATGTCTTAGACTACATCATAGGTATAGTTGTTGTTTATATTAGACTATGAAATAAAAGAAATGAAGTACACATGAACGAATGAAGCAGACTCTGTGTTCGCTATGGAAGGCTCCATAGATGAGTTCCCATATGTTGAGCACTCATTTTTGGGAATTCTTGATGTCAATTCCATGATCCAAAAGTCTCATGGCGTATGAATGAATTATATGAAAGATATAATGTGTTATACGCAATATGTAATGTGCTATATGCAATATGTTATGTTCTATGTGTAGGACGTTATGTGTTGTATGCAATATGATACGTATGATGATTCATGTTACACTCATGACATGAGTTTCCTAATCCAAATTTGGCAAAGGCCATTAACTTCCCTAATCTAAATTTGGCAAGTGTACTGACTTGACTTTCCATAAATCATGTTGTTCGGAAATAGCTATTCTTACTCATGCATGTCCTTTGTGTGTTCTTTCATATACCCATACTTAGTAAAAATGTGTACTAATCCCATAAAACTCTATATTTTATGTTGCAGGAACAGGTAGATGCTAGAGCTTATGAGTTAATGTTGCAGTTATCCGAACGTGGAGCTTTCATCCGGACATGGTAAGCCCTCATGCATTTGAGGATGTCTACCATTATTATCTAGCACAAATGTAGGCTTTAGCTAGTGTAGCATGTTCCACTAGTGTTTCTTTCCACTTTCATTTCAAAATTTGTATTGGTGCCGTTTTTGCAAGAATACGTTTAATGCAATAATGAACTCTTTTGTTCATTTAATTATCTCCATATAAGAAGGTTGATTTGTGAACGCCTATGATATTATGCTTAAAATGTTTAGCATGAAATAATAGCACAAAAATTTCAAATATTCTGCAAAAGATAACCTAGATTAAGTAAGAATGACGTATGTAGGCTTATCTACGACCTTTGAGAGGTCAACGACGTCGGTCTCGTCTTTTGTTTAGACTCCGGGTGTGACATTCTACGACCTTAGGTATAGACATATCTATGAAAGATTGGGGAAAATTAGGAGAAAAATCAACCATTAGGACATAAATTTACATCAGACCTACTAGAAAATTCATTCGATTCGTTGCCAACCTTCTTCGGTGAGATAGATCAGTCTCGTTGAAAGAATTGGCTGAAAGATTGTAGCACGATGAGAAGGCTTTTCCGGCTAATCGCCGACCATTTTCTTTGATCAGTTGTTTGTCCGCTGAAGGTTACATAAACCAACAAAACATAAAACATAATTTAAAGGTGAGATGCAGTCAATAGGAGAATCTCTAAGTGAATTAGATCAGCTCGATCCATCTCGCATATTAACCCAACGTGCATATTCTCGATCAATAATTTAAAACGCAACAACGCAATCCCCAACCACAAAATTAGAACATGCACAAGTAAAATTATGCTCGGACATATAAAATCCTTCACCTAGGGATACTTAAACTTCTCCTAATTATCCAAGATTAAACAACATGCAACACAACAATAAAAAGTTTAAACATTTCACCGCGCAAGCATTGGGGCTTTCAAAGTTAGAACATGCATTTAACAATCAGATCTAATTATTGAGGTACATCACACCACATAGGATGAAATTACATTCATAAAAGCATAAATACGTTAAGTGAATGTAGAATGTGAAAAAACACACCTTATTGGAAGATTAAGTCAATACTCTGATTCTAGGTGTCACATTAATGTGCTTCCAAGCACAAATTTGTAAACTAAACTACTTATGAGATTCCAAAAATTACGAAGTAGGTGAAATTTTGCAAAGATAGAGAGGGAGGAAAAATGAAATTGATTGAAAGTTTGAACCCATGGCTTATTAAAACTATGATCTCACCCATTCAGAAACATAATGTTTATTGGCTCAGCTACTAGGCGATCAACCAACTTATGATTTAGCTCACAGAGTTTTACAGGGACATTAGTGAATGTAAGGATTCAAACTGCAGTCTACATCAGGGTCGTCGATCAAGTTAGTGACTATCCACCTTTCTCCTGTTTCTTGTGGATTGTTGCAGACTCAAATTTTTGATATTATTGAGTGTAACTATTATTTGGGTCGGCCTCTCCGAGTCCTTTAGCGAATTTCCCACAGGCCTTATGTACTCCAATATGCACTTTTCACACGCTTCTCACAATCAATTCTACGAAATCAAAACAGAATTTTTTTTCAAAAATATCAAACTGAAAGGATTTAAGGGTTTTTGTTTACCTCCCAAATATCACCTTAGTTAATATTGTGGTAGAATACAATTTAACACTTAAACTCCAATGGTAGGGTGTATCTCATTTTCTTCAAGCATCTCTTTAAAATCATGATACAAATCAGTCATCATTTAGTCCACTTGGGACCGTAGTATATGCATTTGCACAGCATGGAATGTTGTCATTTTGTTCTGTACAAATACCTTCTCCATCAGCTCCTCATGTATCCTGTGCAGCTCATTTGCTTTCTAGAGTAGAAGTGTGATGCTTTGACCTGCCCATCACCCTTATTATTATGTTTCCTTCATTCATGAGGAGGATCTCTCCCTCTTGTTGTACTCAAAATCAAGATCAATCCCCAATTTTCTTTGTCAGCTAATGCTGCAAGGATCACTAAGCTAAACACTCTTTTTATTTTATTTTTACGTTTTTTTTAGTTATGTTTTCAAGAAATTTAGCTGCTATCATATAGGGTAGTCATACTATTCTACCCGACACAATTAAATAAGAAATCATTTGATTCCCTAGAGTCAGATATTGGTAGAATGATTTTAGAATGGCTAAGTGGGGGACTCCATGAGAAGGGAATTGACCCAGAAGATCTTCGAAACTCTGCCATGCCTAATGATGTTGTTCTCCTTCCAATAGCTTGTCTCGGAACATCAACACTTCTAAAATATGAAATTGCATTTTTTTCCGGGTACTGCTTGACATATTCGTCTCCTTTTTTAAGAGATTAATAAGGAAAAATAAAACTAAAAATTAAATGAGTAAATCTAAGACAAAGCAAAGACAAAAATATAACTTAACTAACAATTTTCGAATAATACCACTCACCAGTAGCAGTGACATTTTGTTCGGTAATGTCATCAAAGACACTTTATTCTGTATAAAGCCTCGGTTATCGTTTGTCAGTATATAACCCAACCAAGGGTTTATATCGTTCCCATTGGAGTGTATTGCGAATATTTCAGCAAAGCAGAAAACTAGACCATGCTAGTAATAGTTACTAAAACATATCGAGTAAAAACATATTAAACAAAGTCACTATCATCAATTAAACAAAGTCACTATAAAAAAAAGTACTTGCTCCCTAAGATTGATGACTTGTTTGATAAACTCAAAGGAGTGAGCTATTTTTCACAGATTGACATGATGTCGGGTTATCATCAACTTAGAGTGAGGGAGGCTGATATTCTAAAAATGGCATTCCAAAAAATATATGATCACTTTCAATTCCTAGTGATGTCGTTTTGTCTAACAAAAGCCCCGGCGACATTCATGGACCTTATGATTCAAGTTTTTAGAAAGTATCTTTACAAGTTTATGATTGTCGTTATTGATGACATTTTGATATACTCTAGGAGTGAAAATGATCATTTTAGACACTTGAGAATAGTTTTGCAAGTTCTCAAGGATAACCAACTTTTTGCTAACTTTAGCAAGTTTGACTGTTGGTTGAGATCGGCTTCATTTCTTTGTCATATTCTCTCTAGTGAAGGGGTAGATGTTTACCCAAGAAAGAAATAAGTAGTCAAAAGTTAGCCTAGACCATTGAGTCCTGCAGACATCCGAAATTTTCTAGGGTTGGACGGTTACTATAGGAGGTTTGTTGATGGATTCTCACCGATCGCATCTCCATTAATGTCCTTAAACCATAAGAATTCTAAATTCAAATAGTTGAAATAATGTGAAAAGCGTTTCCAATTATTGAAAGATAGACTCACCCATGCTGCGGTATTGACTTTACTAGATAATACCAAAGGGTTTGTGGTTTATTGCGATGCCACCCAAGTGGGCTAGTATGTGTGCTCATGCAACATAGGATTGTCATAGCGTATACCTATAGAAATCTCAAGTCGTATGAGAAGAACTACCAAACTCATGACCTTGAGCTTGCTTCCGTGGTATTTGCATTAAAATTTGGAAACATTATCTCTATGGGGTAAATATGTTGATGTATTCACTGATCAAAAGAGTTTAGAATATTTTTTCCCAAAAAGATTTGAGTATACGTGAAATAAGATGGTTATTGCTTTTAAAGGACTATGACATCAGTGTCCTTTACCATCCCGGAAAAGCTAATGTGGTAGAAGATGCTCGGAGTAGAGTGTCCATTGGTAGTGTAACCCATATGGTTGAAGATATGAAAGAGTTAGTAAAAGAGTTTCATAGGTTTTCTCATTTGGGTGTCCGACTAGAAGACTCTCCGAAGGGTGGTGTCATGGTTTTCCATAACTCTGAGTAATCTTTAGTTGTTGGGCTTAAATTTAAGTAACACCCTTATGCTATATTGATGGAGTTGAAGGAAATGATCCTTAGTAAGTTTGATGAGTCTCTCTATCAAGGAAAAGACTTATGCTTAGGCACCAAGGAACTTTGTGCGTACCGGATGTGGATGGTTTAAGGGAATTGATCATGGAAGAGGCTCATAGATCCTAGTAATCAATTCAAGGGTTCTACAAACATGTACCGCCACTTATGAGAAACATATTTGTAGAATGGTATAAAAAAGGACATAGTGGACTTTGTTTCTAAATTTCAAAATTGCCAACAAGTTAAAGAGGAGCATCAAAGGTTAGGTGTATTGACTTAAAATATAGATATTCCTTCATTGAAATGGGAAGATATTTACATCAACTTTGTAATGGGGTTTCCTCTTACTAGAAGATAACATGCTCGAAATGGGTCATTATTGATAGGCTAGTCAAGTTCGCTCATATCCTTCCCGTCAAAGTCACATATTCAGTGCAAGATTATGCCAAAATGTACATTAAATATATCGTGAAGTTACATGGATCATATTTGTCCATCATTTCGGATAGAGGTACTCAATTTACCTCTCATTTTTTTGAAATCTTTCCAAAGTGGGATTGGTATGAAGGTGAAGCTTAGTACCGCTTTTCATTCAAAGAAGGATGGTCAAGCGAAACGAACTATTTAAAATCTTGAGGATATGTTGAGGGAATATTTCATTGACTTCAAAGGTAATTGGTATTACCACCTACCCTTAATAGATATTTCCTACAATAATAGCTACCCTTAAACTATCTCTATGGCACCCTTCGAGGTTCTTTATGGGAGAAGGTGTAGATCTCAGGTAGGGTTGTATGTTGTAGGTGAGTTTGCTTTTGATGGTCCGAACTTTGTATATGAAGTCCTTGAGTAGGTTTGAGTTATAAGATATAGACTAAAATTAGCTTAAAGTCGAAAAAAATCTTATTCCGTTTATAGAAAAAGGGACCTTTAATTCGAAGCAGGAGCATAGGTCTATTTCAAAATTTAACCAATGAAAGGGGTGATGAGTTTTGGTAAGAAGGGGAAGATTAGTCCTCATTATGTGGGCACTTATGAAGTTTTGAAGTGAGTCGGGAGTGTTGCCTATGAGTTGAGGTTTCGAAATGAGTTGGACATGATTCATCCGGTATTACATGTTTCAAAGCTCAAGAAGTGTATAAGGGACACAATTTTCGTTCTTCCTCTTGAAGGTTTAGGGGTAAAAGAGGATCTTTCATATGAAGAGGTCCTGATTCAGATCACTAACCGCCAAGTTAATAAATTGAGGAATAAAGAGGTTTCCCTCGTAAAAGTTCTATGGAGGAGCCACCTTGTTTAGGGTGAAGCATGGGAGGCCAAGGCCGACATGAAGACCCGCTATCCATATCCTTTTCCCCTTACTCCTAGAAAAGATTAAAGTTAGTAATTTGTTATATGAATATTATGAATAATGTTGAACTTATCATGTTTTTTGAAAAATTTGCATATTCTAGAAGAAATTCATGCCTAAGTTGAGTTCTTCTCTTTTCATGAAATAAGTTTATTATGTGGCTTTCACTTTAGTGTGTTGTGTGTTATAAGTTTTTATGGAAGATTAAAATGAGCATAATTAATATTCTTTTGATAAGATATCTACATATAAAATCTTAATGTTCATATTGAGCTCATATTGAAATTGAGAAGGTAGTACCTCCTTATGTGATATAAAAGGTTGAGCTTTTGTTATAAGCATGTGTGGAATAACTTTTTAATTATTTATAACATGTTATTTGTTAAAAATAGTTTAGATTTCCTCCAATTATCGGTGACTCATTCTATAGTATTGTTGGTTGGTTGGCTGCTAGTCTTGAGTCTTTTCGTCTGATAAAATGGTTTTAAGTGCCATTTGGGGATGAATTTTCCTAAGGGGAGGAGTATTGACACACCCGTAAAATCGATGACTTATATAGAGACTTATATGTTAAGCAGTGATTCTTTTGAACATAAATAAGTATAAAGAACTTGTTTGAGAAGTATTGGATCAATAGGATTAAAGAAAATTCTTAACGTTCGGAAAGTAGAGAAATTTACGTACCTGACGTCCCTATGTTTGATGAATATTTCGGAAACTCATATTTATTCCAAATCTTTACAAAAGTCTTTGAATAGATATACCGTAGTATATAGGGTCAAAACATGCAGTCACAACACCCCTAAGGACCACCAGAAGGATCCTTGGGGAGGACCTGAGTTTGAGCAATCAAGCTGCCAAGGCACATGTGCGCATGCAGATTATGGTGGTTGCTGCGTAACGAACATCCATTCCACGGGGATTTGAACTTGGAATTGCAACACGGGGTGAAAATAACACTACTGCCTCATCTCAAAATTCAAAAATAAATTGGGGAATTAGCCTCGCGATGCATGAACTCACCACATATCATAAATGTCGTATTTTTGGTGTTTTGACTTCACAAATAAACCCATTCAATCTAGGGGTCTTTAGGGTAATTTAATGGGTTACTATATAATGTCATAGGGTCATTTTTAGGTCAATATTATCACTTAAATCAATTACCGCAAGTTGAACTCAAAATCTCTCTCTCTCCGAAATTCCCTCTTCGTCCAAAACTCACTTGAGGACCCATAGAGCTCGAAGAAGAAGATCAAGCCTTCATGTTTTTCAACCCAATTTCGTGAATTTTTCATCTATAAGGTATGGTTTTTTTAACTCTTGTGAATCCATTCCCAAAGAGGTCTTAAAAAGGTGTTTTCTAAATTCCCCAAAACAGAGGTTTTTTCCTCACATGGGTGTTATTTCTAAAAAGAAATTTTTAATCGAATGAATACCTAAATTCTTGGATTGATTAAGGTGAATTGTTGAGGGTGATGAACATGTCACTTGTTTACTTTGATTTTAGTAGGATAATACTTCATGAATTTCCCTATTTCATATGTTGGTTGTTAATTATTTTATTTTGAAGGGTGAATTCGTATGACGGGCAATGAGGTATGATCTTGCTTCTTCTTTGATTGCAATTATCAAAGGTGAAATTACTTAGATGACAATGATGCTATAGCTAATGTGTTGTTGTGATTTTGATGACATGATTCCCTCAACCCTAACCCTAGACACATGTATTGGCTATGAATTATGTTTGTATGATATATCGTGATCATTTATGTGATTGAATGTAGTTTCTCATGAACATGATGAATGGTTGAGTGAAAGGTTTTCATCACTTGCTATAGTGACTAAAGTGAAAGGATAGTTGTCACTTGTGGTCACCTATGAGCTTTCATGGTAAGAGGTTTACCTAAGGTCCTAGAAGAGACTAATGTACACTTGTATGTTGTAATAAGATCATTACTAAAGGGAGTAAATGCTTAGATGGAGGTCTCACGTTAGTAAGTCTGACCTCCCACATGTATTTCATCATGTCAATAAGTCCATATTCCCCAATTATGTGTTGTCTCATGAGATTGAAACCTCCACGTTAGTAAGGCTTCTAGGAACAATCTCCTTTATCCCTAACTATGAGCCCACATATGATTCTAGCTTAGTGGATCCACCTATGTAGCTACGTACGAATGGTTACACCTTTGGCAAGTGTTAACACTCTCTTTTCAGTGTTGGAGTTACATTGGATTCCATGTAGCTCACATGGTCTCATGTTAGCTATTGCACTTATTTACCTAATGTAAAAGTAAATGAATAATTTAAGTATGTGAAATCGTATTAGGGTTGTCTTGAAGGATATTACATAGGGTAAGGGACGGTATGAGACTTTTAATATTCATTGCACATGTGGGATACTAAGGGATGGTCCTAGTAGTGTTCTTTTTATGATTATGACTATGATTATGATTATGTTTATAATATATGAGTAGTATTAATGTATTACTCATGTTATGATGAAGTATGAGACTATATTGTATGTTTGAAGTGGATTTCTTGATGTGATATTTAGCCTTGGATAGGATTATGGGATTCTATATTTTGCATTCCACAAGTATTGCTTGGGTGATATATGTTATGTATTACTATTATGTTGAATTGACTTATTATCCTTTTGATACATACATGTTGAGTTAAATTGATAAAAATCATTGTTTTGACTGAATTGTCCTTTTCTAATTCATTGATGATTTTGTGCATAAGAGCTATATTTAGTACATGTGATTTGTACTAAACAATATTTTCTTCCTTTTTCTTAAACATTTCAGGTTCGTGTCATTTAGGAGATTCGTGGTAATTGAAGAATAAGACTTGGCTCTTTCCTAAGTCAATTGTTGAGTCCTCATGAATTCAAAAGATAAAGCCACTCATGAACCCTTATTAGTTTTGTTTATGTTTTTAGACAATTATTCCATTCTCATGTTGACACATTCATTGTAGCCTATATGGCATATTGTAATGGAGTAAGGGCTATGCCCGAACTATGGTGATTCACTTTATAGATGGTTTAATGTGAGAGAAAGTATTAGACTTTGTTCCTATATGTTGTATGTTGTTTATGCAAGAAGTCTATGTATGCTTCCTATGTAGATGCCTAAGTAAACCTCCTTGTTATAAAAGTAAAATTTGTTAATTTTCCCGTAGTTTCTTACCTAAGATGTGCTATGACGAACACTAAAGGCTTGTCTTAATCCTCGTAAAGGATGACGATGCCGTTTACGCCTAGGGGGTACTTTGGGTTATAATAAACATTTTATTGATCAATATTGCTAAATAGGATGATGAATGCTATTGATGCTATGTTATTAAGAGTTATACATAATTTGTGATCCTTTTTTTGGTTTACTTGATTGAGTAAGGTTATGGGGCATTGCTTGGTCATTGAACCTGTAGGCTTAAGGATGGGTTATGAGTAAGGGTCTTTCATATTTGATGAGATATGAACTCTATACATGTTGACTTAATTATTACAAGTTGATGTTTTTCTTGTTTTGTTGATGGGTTTGACTTATTAATTTTGTAATTGTTTGTCTATATGTTTTCATGATTGTTCATAAGGCTTTTTAAATATACATTAGCATGGTTTTGAACAAATGTCTATTTAGCGTGACTTCAAATGTTTTATGTGCATACTCATACCTAGTACAAGTGTGTACTAACCATACTTTTATGTTTACAACAAATGTAGGATTTGGCCGTTGAGTTTATAAAAGGCCTTTAAAGACTACTTTGATATTTTCCAAGTGTTTGGTTGGTCCTAACCTTTCAAGGACAATCCCACTAACTTGCTATTAGATATTGTATAATCTTATAAACAATTTAGTTCATTCTTTTTTTTCTGTTGAATTTATATGCCTATATGAGACGTTTATTGTTATGAAGTATTGGTTTAACCCAAGATGTTGTATTCCACTTAGATGGTTCAATATGAGACGTATTCTAGAATTTTTATGAATCTATATTTCTATATTACATATGAGAATTAAAACTAGAAGACTGTGTAATCTTCATATATAAAAAGTCTATGCGTACTTGCTAAATATACATTATGTGTAAGCGAGAGTACTAAGTAAAGCTCATTGTAGAAGTATTTAAAAAATTTAAATTTTCAAATTAATTAACCTATGAAATGTAATGACGAATACAAAGAGGCTTGTCTTAGTTCTATTTGAGGACGATGCAACTGGATGCTATTAGGGGGTACTTCCTGGATGTGATAGCCTTATCCTACTCACTCTCTCAAGCTTAGTGTGTGTGAGAAGGACTACAGTACACTCTCTCGAGTGGAACCTCATGTCCATCCAATCCTAGAGGCTATCAATTTAGTAGTATTAGTTTAACGACCTTTCTTGGGCAAGCTCAAAACATAGAGGTGAAAGTGTATTTGCAACTTCAATCCTATTAAATTCATACACAACTACTAAATGAATTCATTAACCAATAAATAAGTCATCATCATGCAAAACCAAAAATATAATCTAACCCATATTCACAAAATCATAACCCATGAATTGGAATTTTTTGCTAAATATCAAGAAAAGCCACAAAATTATACAAAATGAAGGTAAGATAAATTGTGTACGATTTTTTCAGCATCAATAATGCCACGGATGAAAAACTTCCAACCCCCACATTGAATTTCATCATAATGAGAATATTCAAATATCCAATGTTCAAGAGCTAAGATCCCCCAAATTATCAAAAACTCTAAGTAAAAGCTAAGACTAAAATTTAATGTTCAACACAATCAAAATCGATACTAAGCTAAAAATAATAACAAGCATTTATAGTTTTCAAAAAGTTGTTTGTGAAGGAACACTCGGCGCAATTAAGCGAGATCGCTGATTAACTTGGCGATCTATCCGCTAGTATCTTCATCATTGCCTTGCGTTAACCTATAACATGTTCATATTTTTATCATTGGGTAATAGTACTGCTTCGGGGAACTACTCGGCAAAACATTGACTAATACTTTTCTCTACCGATTTTAGCCTTTTCTTCAGGGATCATTTCAATAGAACAACAGGCGAAGATGAAACCTTTTTGCAACATGCCATGTAGGCTCAAAGATCCTCAGATCTTCTCTTCATTGTTCTTTTAAGTTGCCTTTCTTATTTTTTTCTTAATTGTGTCCATGCTTTATATCCAAGTGCATATACCTTTAAGTAAAGGTATTTTATCAGTTATCAAAACAAAATTTGCATTTAAGGACACTAATCCTATCAGAATATATCTCTAAATTATTGTAAATTGTCGACTCATAAGGTGTGTAGTAAGATCGTATGTTGACCTAGAGTCCGTGGGTCCCCTTCCACGGCTCCATGCTTAGAAATTTTCATCAGGTAGTGAAACTCCAAACTATTTAATCCATAAATGAATTTGAAGGATGGCCCTTAGGTCTACCTACATCTGTCACTTGCCTTCATAGTTCAAGAATTAGGTAGACTTCGCTGATGATCATGCCACACCTACCCATGATGGACTATGACTATACCTACGGTTTTAAGGTTACTTTCATGGATGTCTCCTTCTATAGAATTTTAGTTTTCATCTCTCTCAACATCATCCAAGCCTATTTCCTACGAATATAACACAATAAACATTACTTATAATAAAAAATGTCCCATGAAACACATAAATTTCATATGAAATGTAATAAAAATATCGTAATCTCACGGTAGATCATCCTTCACTTGAATGTTTACTAATATCCTATTGTATTAATCAACACCGATTCCACAAACTAGTAGCTTCTTCGTCTGATAGTTAATTTTTTCATTCCTTGAGTTTAATCATATTCTCTTTCAGTTATATTAACCACCCTAGAAGGTTCTCCTCCTTTTACATCGTTAGTGGCAACATGAGGTCCATCAAAAATTATTTCCCATAGTTCACTATTGTTAAGACCCTCAAAATGAAATAGGAGAAACTACAGCTTCACATGAGTTTTATAAATTAATAAATTATTAAATTAACAAAAACTAGATTTTGAATTTATTTTTAAAGAGTTTTGAAGTAAAACGTAAAAGGACGACCAAGAAGTCCAGAAACTATTTTTGTGTGCTAGTTTGTCCTAATATGTCATGCATGTTTTTATGTGTTGTTTGGACTCTAAAGTTAGTAGGAACGATCCTAACACCTAAATGAAAATGTGTAGGGTAAAATGTCCGGTTACGACTCCGAAAGTACCAACTTATGGGTCCTTAAGGAGGACCTAACAATTAACAAACCAGCTGCCCAAAGAAGCAAGACTGCTTCTTGACATCGCAATCATGTCGCAGACTCTAATGTAAAAATTTAATTCAAGAAATCTTGTGGGAACCGCTCCGCGACGCACACTTGTTCCTTGACAATAATTCCGAAAATGAAAATTAAGTTTTACTTATTTAAAAAGGTCCAATTAATGTGAGGATATTTTGGGTACTTAGGGGTGTGGTTATAAATGGGATTTAAGTCATTTTTATACCCCCATTACCAAGTCAAAACACAAATATCCAATGAGAAATCAAAAAATCTGAAACTGTCTTCTCTTCCAAAATTCACTAAAAACTCCATTGGAGGCTAAACTCAAGCTCAAGCTAGAAGATAGATTTTAAACTTATTTATTATTAAATTTCATTGGTATTCATTCAAAAAGGTAGGGTAACTTTTGATTCTTTAAAAGCCTTCCATTCAGGGGTTCTACCAATTATTTTCCTACGGATTTCTATTATCAAATTTCAAAATTTCCAGTCTAAACATTTGTTCATTGTCAAAAGGTTTTAAAAGACATAATAATTATGAATTATTGTTAAATTTAGGTTTTCAAGATTATTTTCAATGTAATTCCTTGAATAACCCATGATCTCCCTAATCTCTCAATTTAGCCTATAAAGTGGGTTTTGTGATCATGATTGGATGTTAATTGAATTATGCGTCGATTGTGATGTATAGATTAATGCTATTACTAGTTTTAACTATTGATTATGAATCTTTGAGTACTGATCTATGTTGATCATGACTTGGAGAATTTTTAAGTTTCACATCTGGGTTTACCCCCAGACAATAACGGCGTCATCGTCCCCTTTGAGGACAAAGACTAGTCTCTTAGTTTACATCATTAAATTCATAGGTCAAATTAAAAGAAAATTTAAAACTTTTCATTTATTCTACTTGGAGTTTTACATAGACCTCTGCATACACAATATATATATATATATACATACATATGTATATATATCGAGTATACATAGACCCTTCATATAAGAAGATTACTTCGTCTTCTACTTTTATTGCACATAAGTATATAAAGTATAACATAGAAAAAATAGACATAATAGTCGTCTCATATTATAACAATATCATAAGAGTGTAAGATATTAGTCGTAACCCATACTAAATGGAATGAAAGGACCATAGAAGTCTTTAACTTAATGTAACTCCATAAGCTAGAGAGTGGCATCACCGTAAAAAATTTAGGACCTACCCTACTTGAATAACTAATAAATCGAAGCCTTCTTCAAGTCATTTTCAAAGAAAATCAATGACTGGAACCTAAAATGTTGGGGAAAAAGAAGAAATGGGGTTAGTATACCACTTGTACAATGTATGAGACCCTATGCACACACACATTGAAAACATGCAAAGAAAAATAGAAATTTCATAAAGTAAACATTTTTCATTTAAAACTATTATGTACATTCAACACGACCACACCAATCAATAATGCATGTTCATTATGTCATAGGCATGTACATCCTATAAACAACAACATCAAGTCTAGTCAAGTCAACCATGCATATGATATAATTAGATACATATTCAAGTAACTCTATCATCAATTCATAATAGAAACAAGCATGTATAAAAGTAGATTTCAACATAACCAAAGCAAAATAATTACCCATGAACCCCTATCAAGTCAACAACTGCAATGACCAAGCAAAGCTCCATAACCTTACTCAATCAAGTCAATCATGACTAATATCCTACATAACATAACATGGCATTTAGGCATGCATATTATTTTACTTTTACAACATAAACAAACACATAATCATAATTGAATTAATCAATATATAGTGCCAACAATGTTCAAGTTCATCATATGCATGTCATACAACATTATAAGAATAATCATAAATAAGAACATCCTCCTACAACTCCCCTCAAGTCTAACTAGTGCAATACTTAGGTATAGTCCCATACCTCTACCGAGACTAAGCTAGACCTTTTAGGTTATCCTTGTTAGAGTTCGTTCATTTAGTTCATTTAACCTTTTTGGAATATCTTGCCCTAACTGAAATAGACCACATGAACAAATGTGGAAATCGATGTCATAAAACCCTAGACCGAAGGAAGGCGGAGTACTTGCAAAGGTAGAAGCAAAACATGAAACATAGCTACTATGTGGATCCTCTAGCTGCTATTCCTAGGGGGGCAAAATAGTTCAACAACAAGGAGATATAGTTGGGACCCTGTTTATTTGTACATGCATTAAACTCTCCAATATCAAGAGTACATTAGTAATCCTACCTTCCCTATGTATAAAGGGACACTCCTCACTCTAGTTTACTCGGTGCTAAGCTATAGTCCCTTTTTGCAATGTCTTTGAGCCATTATTATTAATTATAGCTTAGTTTAGGTCATAGGGTTTTCCCCTTGTATAATCATCATCATCAATACCTCAATAAGAGATGGACTAGTATAAATCCTTTCATTACAATTCATATAGGTGAGGTTAGCACATTAACATATTCATATCGTGATAAGGTACATAGGTAAATCAATAACCTCTTTATAACATTTACATCATTAGCCAAAACCTCACAATCATAATAAAGACATTTCATTTCAACATCATACCACCCTATCAATCCTTATACAAGGCATACTCCAATACAACATCTTGACTTAATCATAAATAACCACAATTTGAAGTATATAATAGAGATCATAAAACTTACCAAGTCTACTTTATAGTTCGTCATTTACCATAAACCCTCAATTCAACACTATTAGTGTATACTTCATCATAAGTCAACAATAAACATGATAAAAATGCAATAAGAATCCCTACATCACAATTCAATACAAGATCATAGGATAAGACAAGATACTTAGGTCAATTTACAACATACTTTTTAACCTAGAGCATCTTCTCAAGAACTTGTATAAAATCCTATCAATCACCATAATTTTGTTCATGATCACAGTAACAACATAACCAAGTATTAATTCAACAAATAACAAAGTTAATTTAACCAACTACACCATAATTCATTTCAAGATCAAACCTAAGGTTAAGGGCTAAGGGTCATCTTCTACAAACTTGACCAAACCATAAATGTATATACTAATTAACTTACAATAAATGTTAGTCTACTCATAATATCATAAAAACTCAATTCATAAACATGATATTCAAGATTGAGAAAAACCCACATGAATATGATGTTGACTTTTTACCTTGGCAAGTAGGATGCCCACTTTTTGGTGTGAGGGGTTGATAGTGTATTCCATGTTTATCTCACATGGAATAATGTGAGTTATGGAAAAGTTTCCCAAAATTTAAAATGAACAAAAAGAATTAAGAATATGGACACTGACTAGGACTACCTTAGAGATGTTACTTAGTGTAGGTAAGGGTATGGGACTTTACCTATACCTTACGCAATTAGGTCTTGAGGGGAGTGTTAGGGTGAATTCATTATATTTATATATATATGTGTGTGTGTGTGTGTGTGTATATATATATATATATATATATATATATATATATATATATATATATATATATATATATATATATGCATGACATTAATGGTGTTAACATACTTTTTAGTACTAATATGCATGATGTTAATCTCATTTGGATTACATGATAAAGGTCTTACATAGTATGCATGTTGTTCACTATACATGTTGTCACAACCCGAAACCATACCCTAGATTTTAGGGTAAAATCTTAGATTGTAATCGGCATCGTTTAACTCTTGGAAGTCTTAGATAAGACCTTTCATATCATTAATTGCATATACAGAGTTAAAAGTAGTGAGGAATTAAAATTGTACACAAAATATAATATAGCCTTCAAAATCTCTTTCATATAAAAATAATAGGAAATACTAAATCTCAATCTCATCATCTTAAGACACAAAATTACTTTGGACACAACCCATGCTTTAAAATTGGAATATACAAATATTTATTCTATTACAATACTTAGAATGAAAACATAACAAACATATATGCCGTCTAGTCAAGTGAGGACCTACTTCAACTTCTCTTGCAAGATCTTCTAAGTCCTAGTCTTCACTTCTCAAAGTTCCTCACTTACCAAGAAATATATAGAGAGATAAAAGCATGGAATTAGTACAACCACATGTGCTAAGTATGGCTTTATGCATAAAAATAATGAAAACGGGCTATTGTTGGAAATATGCATATTTTTATTTAAATATCATATTATAATAATAAGAACATCATTTATCAATTAAGGAACACATAAGAAAACACCCTCTCTAGATGTGCCTAAACGACCCTTAAGATTACTTATAATGAGTCACGTACATAATTAGAAAGTATCATAAAAATCAAGGTATGATTCTCCTACCAAAGGTGAACTCTAAGTCTCACTTGAGTGAGTTGTGAAGTCACCTCTTATACAATCCCTTACACACACACTTAAGAGATCCTATAGACTCCCTAAGATAGAATTATGCTCACATAATACAACACATAGGTGATATGACATTCTCCTTCCAAGTGCTATCAAAAGACCTACTTTAAGTAACTCAAGATGATAACATCCATAGTGACCTCTTCAGTAATACCTAAATAGTCCTTAAGACTACCTAAGGCTTAGATCATGTCCATAAAATTTACCAACTTCCCTAACTAGAGTCATCCTCAAGACTTCCAAAGATGATACAAGCAGAGATCATCCCTTATGCCCTCTTAACACTTTAGATAATGAATCCTTAAGTCTCTTTAGATTAGGTACTTATTTATTTACATAGTCCTTCACATAAGTCATTAGTTCGTTAGTTCATTAAGACTCATACATTTTGTAAAGGACATTCAAGTAATGGTCTTGGACAAGACCTAGGAACTCCACCTAAAACCTTCAAATTCAATTGTGCAATATCTAGATAGCGTCCCATACCACCACCTAAACTTCATAAATTCCTCTAATGCTAATAGGTATTCCATATAATGAGAATAGGAAATAACCGACATAGACCATGATAGCTAGACATAGAATCCGGAGTTGTATTCTAATTCGAAAGGGTTGTTCTACTTGCCACTGGTAAAACATAGACATATCCCATGTAGGCACATGGTTAAGGAATATGAAGGGAATACTTTGTAATCTAGTATCAGAATTAACAATAACTACTTTCCCTTATCATACTTACTCGGTGCTAGACTTCGTTCTCATAGAGTAAATCATACATTAGTTTCGCATAAAAGGGTTCCATAACAAGTTCATAACCCAATAACATTTATCCTATCTAGGAAATTCCACTAGGGCAACATCACAATAAAGACAAGAAGCTCATGATGACTTCCATTTGGAGTAATATTATGTCTTTCCCGCTAACTAACCTTAATTCCATCATTCTTTTACTTTGAAGGATACCATTACGACTTACACTTCAACAATCTTAACCTTACCCTTAAGTCAAGGTTTTCATATAATAGACTCTCATATTATCATTTAAAGCCACATGTCATTCATATATTCAAGACTAAGAGTACTTACATCCTAAATCTAGATGTTACATATTCATAATCATATATGCATCAAGCAAGATATAGAAGTCAACCAAGACAAGACATCACATACTTCACATAAACTCATAATGCAAGTCATTCTAGAAACACCTATAAACAATCTAATATCTTCAAGTAATCATATATATATTCATAACATCATTAATGTACTCCACAAAGACTAATAAAGCCAACTAGGAATAATCAACACTTAACCCAAACACTATACTCATGATATCAAAGTCATAATCTAACATGATCACTTAAGGCAACATAAGTAGACAAAAGAAATATCACTTAACATATAGAACATATAGATTGATAATGTCATGCTGCACTAGTCATCTACACAAATAGCCATATTAGTTCAAGTAGTTGCCAATAAGGCCTTCCTTTGCAAATTGCATAAAGTAACGCTGAAAAAGGCTACGTCAATTGCAAGTAAAACATATAATGCCGCCACCATAAGTGGAACATGATAATCAAAATAGAATTGAATTATAAATAATATGATATTAAAGAATATGGGGCAGCATACCTTCAACCCCTCTCCCATACTCCAATTCTATGCCAAATCAACCAATTCAATATCACAAGACCCTTAAACATGGCCATGAACTATAATTAAAAGCAATAACAAGAAAACTCAATGAATATACATCAATTAAATGTAGGTTTAACAATCTTACATAAATTATATATAAATTGGATACAATTATTATATCATTAGAAAGCCTATAAGAAACTGAATAACAATTCAATAATATTACCTTAATATCAACTAACCCAATAAGTAGTCAAAACTAGGGTTCATCAATTTACATTGGGTCATAGGTAATTTATATTAAAATCATTATTACAATTTCTATTAGATACTAATTCAATGTTTAAGAATCATTTATGCAAGAACCCATGGAATAATCCCGAAATTGGACAATTCACTATACAAAACTTTGAAATACATCTTGAGAGTTTGGATGCTCTATGAAACAAGTTTCAAGGATAAAAATACATACCTAAAGGATTATAATTATTAAATTTTATGAATAATTTCCACTCAAAACACCACACCAAGATGTTTCATATATTTTGAGTTCAATGAGGACTTCAGGATTTTTCTAAGATTTTTGGGTTTTTAATTTGGAAGAATGAACTCATTAAATTGTTTACCCTTTATATACTTAATTAAAATACAAAAAATTCACTTAATAAACCGACTATGACTTAATTTAGAAGTGGTAAATTAACTCCTATCTTTGCAGCAACTTGTGCAGGAAGATAGGTCGCTTAACGCTTGCCCTTGACGGGAGTCACCACCACGATGTGCCGTCACTGGCCACCGTCAGTGGTTACTGTATCCTTACAAGTCTTCCCTATTAACCCATTTACAATTCCCCCATGACGACACCCTTAGACGGGGTATCAACAGGCCTACGAGCCATCCACTGCTCCGTCGTTTGGGGCCTGCCTGGGAATGTTTTTGCAATAGTTTTGGGTCCTTCCTCAAGTACCCTATGATTTTACTTGGGGATAATTTTCATGAATTTTCTTATCCAAATACGATTGTATATAGGTTTAACACCTTTCACCTGAATTTCATCGAAAACGAACACGTAAAACTCGATGAAATATACCTAGACGTACAAGATCAATAGAAGGCATATTTTTCGAACGTCATGGACGCTCTTGGTCATTTCACCTTCAAACTTAGGGAAACTTGAAAAACTTCTATAAATTCTGTATTAAATAAATTAAAAACCTTAAAACATAATTAATCACACATAAAAACATAGAACATCATATATGACATTTAGGTGACATTAGATACTGCCTCTATAACATATATTAGATATATTTAGGACATTATACCACAAAATATAAACATTTTATGCTCTATTAAACCTAATTGCTTTTAGATGTCTCACACAAGTCATATTGATGTATGAAGTAAAGGGCAATGCTTGTGATCTCCTTGTTGGTTTAGTGTGTATGCGTGAGGTTATGGGTTTTAAATTATACATTTCTCTAGTAGGATTAGATTGTAGTTGTAAATAAGTTCTTTTGACGAATTGATGAAATGAACTCTAACAATGCATTGTTGACTATGGTATCATTATGGTGATTTTTTACAGTATGGACTTGTATATTATCTTGAGATGTGCATAAATACTAAATTGATTATTACTATTATGTAATAAATTAATGAGTTCTTATGTGAGGTCTATGAAATATTTGGGTCTTATATCTAATGTTAAATAAGTGTGTTATATCTCGTTGAAGATGTGCCTAACCTAATATTACTTCATACAAACACATGGTGTGAATAGTATTTTGGGATACTACTTGCACATTGTACTAGCGTGAATTAGATGTTTTCGTAGGTGATGGTTCTTATGTGAATTTTATGTTTGATTATATTCTATGTCTTTATGAATTTATGTGCTGAAATTGTTGAAGGTTGTATGAATGCTCACCCTTGGAGACCTTAAGGTGATACTTTGGAATTAATGCTGGAATCGACAATATTCATGCATTGCACTAGCTAATACTTGAGGTTTGTCTTAGTTAAAAGAGTTAAGGTAAAAAGGAAATTTAATGTATTGGAGATATTGAATGTGGCTTAATGTGATAAATGACTTTATGTGTGGTTGTGAATGGCTCCATGTCTAATATAATGTATGCAAACTATATTGTGCTTTTTTTATCAAATGTTCATGGAACTTCTCTAAAAGACATTATGAATGGTTTCTAACTTCGTACTAGTAACATTCTTCTTCATCTTTTTATACATAGTGTATATGGTTATGGCTGAATGACCTTTCCTAGAATGAAGAGCTTTAATTACTATTCCCTAGTTCAAGTGTGTCCTTAATGATTCAACGACCTTCATTTCAATAGTTTATTTAAGTTCATTTAATAATACAGAAATACACTTTTGCAATTTTAATGGAAATTCCCTATTATATTCGTGACTAAGATGGCAAGACGGGGATTAGTGTCTTATATATGTACTAGTGGTTTTCTAAATGAAGTGACTTCTTAGTTTTGTGTTATGGTATAAAAAATTAAATTTTCTGCTAATTTTATGTCTATGCGATGAAAAATGTCTGAGGTCCTGTTTAAGGCCACTAAGAGGTCAAGTAAGTCGTGTTACGTTTAGGGGGTACACCCCGATCGTTATAAACATGGTATTTTAAGAAGAGGTTATAAAAATGGTCTTAGGATAGAATGTATCATAATTCCACATCTAGTTGAGTCTTTTTCATTTGTGTGTGTCGCGACCCATCTATGAGCGAGAGGCTCTAGTTCGATAGAAGTTTCACATTCTTCATTATTCTATTTTCTTTCCATAGATATCAACTCTATATAATCGCTCTTATTTCCCTTATCCATTAGTGTTTTATATGTGATTGCTTGGAAGGGTGTGTCATAAGGCTAGAGGGAGAAAAGGGAGAGTTTTGATGCTTAATATTGTTTTGTGCCTAGATGAGTACATGTGAAGGTATAATTTGAAGATATTGTTCTGATGCCAATTATGGCTATAGATGACCTATGAGGTTTGATGTATTACATTGAGAAGTTGTATTGTGATGTAGTTATAGCATGATAAATGTTTTTATTGTTCAATGAATTTGCTTTTTGTGATGATGGGTTAATTTTTGGTTATGTACAATGAAAGTAGAAAATTATAGTGTAGAATTCTGTTTTTTTAGAGGAATGTGACACATACACACACATTTTACATATATATCATAAGTAGTGACTTTTTCAAAAGGTTGTTACTTTAACGATAAGACAGGATTAACACAGATTCATACTACTTGGTAGTTATTAAAACAGGATTTTCCTTACACTTCAAAACTACTATTTTTTGAGTTCTCTACTCTATTTAATAAATCTCATGTGTTATTTGCAAAATATGATTAAGTTCAAAATTCGAGGTATATCATAAGAAAAGTTAGTGAAAAAATTGTAGCAAATAATTTATCAATTCACGCTTGTATCTTTTCTAACCATTTTTAAGGATAGTGATGAAAAGTTGTGGGAGAGAAAAAATACTACACATATATGAAAAAAGACATATGATTTGGGTGTGGTATTTATTTGTTGTTTTTTATTTTATTCTTTTCCCTCAAAGAAAGAAATTTCTTTCTATTTTTTCTAAAACAATGGTTATCCACGTAGTCTATAGAATTATTAGTTTTGATGATGAATTCACTATTTTAAAAATTGATTTTCACTTATACATATGATATGATAACATAGGAATGATAATAACTATTTCATACTTTATATGTACGTAAAAATGAACGGAGTGATCAATGTTTTGGTTGCAAGAAATGTTAATCAAATGGAACACTAGAGCGAATATAGCATGAACATATATTTTTTTCTGTTGTATTCTTCCATATAATTTTTCTTTATGTGACTAGATACACTTTCAATAAAAAATTAGATAAAAAATAGTAATTTATCATAAAATGATCTTAAATCAAAATAATCATTCTAAAAAAAATAATTGACATTTTATTCATCAATTAAATTTTACTATTGAGAAATTTAAAAATTTAATATCATGCTAAAACTTCAATGAGATACAAAATAATGAACATACTTTCAGTAGACCACAACTATATGATATATATGCAGCAGAAAAGGAGAACCTACAATCCTACAAAGATAAGGTAAAATCTTAATGAAAATGAAATATTTTTTCCATGGGTGATGTTATTCATATATTAAAATTAAATTATTTTACTGAAATATATGTACACACTTGCAACGCACGTGCTGTTGTTATTCAATCCAATAGTAAAACGGGTATGATTCCCTAAATTTTGAACAAACGAAAGCCCAATATATAATTAAATATACTATGATCTCCTTTTCTAGTAAATGTATACTATTTCAGACACATATCACAAAAATTGATACAAATTATGTTTCGATATTTAGTATAGGGTCATACAATATAATGGAGTGCATACAAACTTAGGCATTATTAATTTTAAATGAAGTGTCAATTATATCTATGTATAGGAAAAAATGATATTTGTGTATCAAAAAAATTGATATAACAAATAAAATGTGAAACTTAAACCCCTATCTAAGAAATGATACAAGTTCTCATCACCTACTCAATCAATTACATAAGAAGATAAAGTACATCGTGTAGATGCAATGAAGTATGAGTTTAAGTTATGTAAAATGTTTATTCCGTTAGCCTAGTCTTCAACTTTCATTCTACCTTTGAATAATGAATATGAATATATATATATATTGTGACAGAAACACATAAGGTGAGAGGATGACACTGAAAACACCTTATAGCATTTCTTCCTCATTTTAATCTTGATTTTCTCTCTTTTTTCTTCTCCCTATTATTTGGCTCAAATTTGTACTCAATGTAATATAAAAATTAAACCCTATTAAGGAAATAAAAAAATAAACCCAAAAATACAAACGAAAATTCATATCCTCTAAATTCACAATGTATTTTTAAGAAAATTATTTTCCTCAAGCACTCGCTGTTATGGAATATATCCCCTAGGATAGAACGATTTACTTAAGCACAATATTTATACCTCAAATTACATTGATTTATGAACTACTCACTCAACAAATACAAATCACACATAAGTATTTATGAAGAAAAATAGTTAAAAATCATAAAAAATTGTTGTTGAAAAATGAGAATAAACCCCTTTAATTATTAATTAAAGAATAGTATGAAAAAGTGTTTATTATACCTTATCAGAAAAATCACATTCTTTAAATCAAACATCATTTCCCATTCAAACTTTTTAAAACTATGCAATTAAAAAATGGAATGGGAAATGACTATAAGAAAAAGAAAATGGACAAATGTGTGATACCAACAAAGATTAATTGCATGTTTGATAAGTAGATTTCTCTTCGAACTTTTTGTATGGAGCTCATACTTGATGCACTGGATTTATCAGTACATGTGATATATTAATTCTATCAAACTTGTTTGTATACCTAGACAATACAACTCACCCAACAAATGCCACATCCTGAAACCACACCCTAGATGTTAGGGGCAATCTCATATTTCAACCGATATGCTTGACCTCTCGGAGGTTTTGTAAAAGTCATTGCATATAATTCATCGCCTGAACAGAGTGAAAAGTGGTGCGCAATTAAAACTTTTCAAAAAAACATATCATAGCCTTTAAAAATCATTCATATAAAGTCATAGGAAATACTAAGTCTCAATCTCATCATCTTTAGACATAAGAATACTTGGGACACGAGCCATATTTCAAAATATAGAAATACTTATTCTATTAAAATATTTCGATAAGAAACATAACAGACATCTATGCCCTCGAATCAAATGAGGACATATTTTGACTTCTCTTGAACGATGCTACTTATCCAAGTTTTCACTTCCCAAAATCTCCTCACCTACAAGAATTATAAAGATAGATAAAAGCATGGATTAGTAGAACCTCATGTACTAAGAATGGCATAATGCATAAAAATCATGAAAACGAACATTTATTTCAAATATGCATCTTTTTATTTTTATATTATATAATAATCATAAGAGCAAAATTTAACAACTTATAAACACATAAAATAACCTTTAAGCGAATATAATAATTTTTTAGTCACTTTAGAGTGAACTCATTTCACTGTACAGAGAAGCTCTTCACTGTTACAGTGAGTGCTTCCTTTTCCTTTTTAACACCTATTAAAATGTAGTCTCCTTACTAAAAGCTATCCTAAGACCCACTTATGAAAAACAAAAAAGACCGCCCATACAACTTCATTAATAATACCTAAATTACACTCAAGAACACTTATAATAAGTTGCATACTCACTTCAAGACAACAAATATATCAACATATAGGTAATATGACATTTGCTCATAAAAGGCTATCAAAAGACTTATTTAAGTAGATAAGGAAGACAATTTCCATGGTTTAACTCTTCAAGACTTCCTAAACAATCCTTAAGACTTCCTAATTTTTGATCATGTCCACATAATCATCATCTTCCCTAACTACAATCATTCTTAATACTGATCTAGGTAAGATACGAAATGACCAGTCCTATGCCCCCTTCACACCTTAACTAGACAACCCTTAACTACTCTAGATAAGTACTTATTCCACTTAGATACCTCATAACATAAGTCATTAGTTCATTAAGAGACTCATACATTACATAAAGAACATTCATGTAATGGTCTTGGACAAGACCTAGGAACTTTAACTGTTACATGTCAAAAAATTTGATGTTTAATGAAGAGCCCAATAGGTCATTAAGAATGCGTATTGGGTGTACATAGGCATCTTAATGCCCAATATTGAGAAATATTTTGCATAGTATAGATATTTGGCTAAGGGTTATTAGCCGATTGCATTATAATACCCAAATAGACAAAATATTGGGCATATTAGAAGATATAGGCTTAAAATTTTTTAGACAATTTTCTATGTATGAACAAGTAAATTAAAATACATTTTGGGTTGTCCTAACCAATAGAATCTTTTTTGAAAAGTGTACTTGCAATAAAGACCATAAAATGAAGAAATTGATTCTTAACTTAATACAATATGTGCTTGGCATCCAAGTGTCACTACTAGTACCATATCACGACCATTTAAACTGATCATGTTGATTAGAAGTGTCCAAGAACATAGTGAGGATCCTTGGGATGATTAGTAAACATTCCCAAATGAAACATAAATAATATTTATTTAGGATAGTACAAGAAACCCATGTGCAAGCAAATGGGGAGCAACGACCAAGAGGGGACCAACCTAACAGAATTTTGTTAGGGTAGTTAGGGGGCCTGCCTGCTAGCTCTCTAACAAATTCTAGACTATCACCTACTGTCCTAGCTATCTAACAATCCTAGGACAGACAAAATAAATTATCTAGTACACCCAATAACCTAAGACTTAAATTAGTGACAGTTAACCTAGTAAATAGTTAAAGAGACAACCTAGTTCCTAACCTAGTACGGTCCTAACTGTTAGTTGTGGTCCTAACTACTTGAGAGTACTTTAGTAATTATACTAGGACACCTAATTAATTAAATTAGAGATTTAATTAATTAATTTAAATGGGAAAAATGAAATCCATACATTAACCTAGTATAACTAAAGAAATATCCTAGCACTTAATCTCGGATGGTCCAAAAGGGTTAGTTATGGTTTCAATGACACAGGGGTACTTTAGTAATTACCATAGGTCCCTTAATTAGTTATATTATTCATTTATTTAACTAATTTAAAGGGTCAAAACGAAATCCATAGGAGAATTTTCAGATTTGACTAAGTGTTGTGTTTTCCTAGTTTTAGTCAATCGAAGAGGGGCTTTTTAGTAATTAATGAATTTATTTATTTATTTAACTTATTAAGCCTAAGTTAAATGAGTCAATATTATTTACCATCAACTAGAAACTAACGATTATTCACCTAGAAACGTGAATCAAAGGCAGTAATAAAAGTGGGAGAAAAACAGAAAATCTCATAGGCTATTTCAAGGTCTTCCTCAAGTTTTTGTGCAAGGTGATCTTTTTAGATTAAGTTCTACATAAGGTATGGTTTGATCTCCAAGAATTATTTATCCAATTTTATTTTCCATCGTCTTGAATCTATGAAATCTCAAAACTAGGGTTGTTTCCGAACGTTCTTATTGAACGTCTTTCTTCCCTAGTATCCTCGTTTTCGATTCTAATGAATATATAGACATATTCTTTATCACGTTGTTGGTATGTGGTGTTGGTTGATCTTAATGTGTAGAGTTCTTGATTTGTATGGTCGAATGAACTTATATTTTGTACATGTGTGATTTTATGTGCTCCTTAGGTGATAAAAAGAACGATGTTGCATCAACTTGTGTCTGAAAAAGATATTCTTGAGATGTTACAGTTGTGATGTGCATACCTACTGTTAAACGTAGCTTGATAAAAATGTCTTGTTATGTAAAGTGTTCATATGAGGATGTATGAAATCGCAACAAATGTGATGTTTAATCTATGTTATAAGGTTGGCTAAAACGATCTCCATAAAATCATACTTGAATGAATGTTTGGCTTATGCCAATAAAATGGCTAACAATATATTATCCAAATTTTTTAGTGGAATTGGATATAATGATATCTTCAAATTATTAAAAGATTGAATAACGAATAATGTATCCAAAATTAAGCATGAATGAATGTAACTTGTGCTTGGGCTAACAAAGATAGTTATGAAATATTTTCCAAATTACTTGGACCAATACTAATTTTATGCCAATCACATATAGCCAAAGTATTGAATTAACATTACAAGCACATATAAGGAATGACATTATAAGCACATTTAAGGTAATTCAATGAATCCATATCCAAGGGCATGCCAATCATTGGGTCAAGTACTGACATGCCATAACCAAAAGAACTATGAACATATGTAATTCATTGAATTAAGTTCTTATCGTCCATAAACAATGATATGAAGATATCAAAGGAACGCAAGCAAGTAAATTGAGTATTAACCTAATTAAATATGTCTAAGTTATGAAAGTAACCACAATGAGGTTTTAAAGGAAGTGAGACAAGACCCACTTACACCTAAGCTACTATGTTAAAATACTCACAAAAAGGGGTGTTAGAATGTGTGAGACATGTCTCATTAACACCAAATATGTTATGTAAAGATAATTAACATTTCATCAATGTAAAGAAAGGCATGAAAAGTAATCAATAGAGTAAATAAACCTCGATCTAGAAGAAACCTTCCATAATTTTTAAGTCAACTCTAAAAAATAAAAATATAAAGAAAGTGAGAGCACAGATAGACTAGCTATGAGCATGTGCTTGCACGTGTATCTGTCCTGAGTTGAGGCCCTTGAGGTGGATAAGTAGTCTCCATATGTATCCTAGTCTTAAAACAATGTCTATATAACATGGGAACTAGCATGTGGATTCAAACTAAGAGAGCTATGTATGTTTCGTCTCACCTTGGCCAGTGAGATCACCTTATTTCGGTGTGGGAACACATAGGATTTCATGTTTAGATCACATGATATATGTCGGTTAGTTCTCAAAAGAATGTTCTTGGTTAACTTTAGATGTGAGCCACCCCTTTCAGTGTGGGGTAACCACTTGAGATAGATTCACATTAGATGTTGAATCACCCCTTTTCGGTGTGGGGCAGAAACTGGATTTCATGTTTATTCGCATGATCTATAAATCACTTAGTTCGGTGAATCACCTCTTTTGGGTGTGGGGAAGATACTTGATTTCATGTAGCTTCACATGATCTTAATGCTACAAACTTTTTTAAGGAAATAACAAGAAAGAAGAGATGTAAGTTCAAGGAGAACTAAGAAAAAAAGAGCTATGAATGCCAATGTTGACAAGAATGATGTTTCCAATAAGTAAAGGGCATAGACAATATTGAATCATCATTTTATGAAAATGATCAAGTTAAATAACACTGGCTTATGATAATTTCCTATATTATGTAAAGGAATGCCTAATAGGCTTAGCCAATAAAGATTGACTTAATAAGATATCAAGCCCAATTTGTACTTAAATCATTTCCATAGTCCTTCGTATTATTTACTTAATTCATTATAGGTATTGGACTACAATGAATCATTGCACTTGTATGTAAGACATAGGATCAAAGGATATTTTTGAATTACACAACAAGAAAAACAAGAAGACTGAAAAATAAACTAAGTGTCAAAGAAGATCTCCCAGGTTTAGGCATATTATATTTGAAAATTTTCGCTCGAGTTTTTCTAAAATTATATTGATGATTCTAAGGTCATATGTTCATATAGAAAATGAGTTGTGTACTTATAATGCATTAAAATACAGCATGTTCATATCACAATTCACAAATAACGATTTAGGAATGTCTAGTTATGTCACTTTTCACAAATGGCATGTTCTTTAGTAAGAGACTTCCTTGATCATGCATAGCCTTATGTGTATGTGCGCATACACCTATACATAGTACAAGTTTGTACTAACCCCACCCCATATATTTACTATCTTTTTAGGTGCAGGTCATAGAGAAGGTTAAAGACTTATTGCAGCGGTTTGGACTCAGCGATATCAAGACCTTTGTAATGTCCTCTTTAATTCGAGGATGCTACATTTACCTTACTAGCACTAGTACTTTAGACATAGCTAGAGGTTGTTGTCCCTAGCGTTTCTTTCAAACAATTATTTGAAGCTGTGTTTAAAGGCCCTTTTTTGCAAACTATTATTAAATTTTGATCTTTTGGTTTTAATTGATTCCGCAATAATAGATGGTTGTCTTTAATTTGAGATAACTATAATAACAATTTATGCAAAAAGTATGTGAAGTCTATGTACACTTTAATATGTGTAATATTTTTAAATTTTCAACAAATTTAACTATATGAATGTGATTAAATCTAATATGAGTATTGTCTACAACCTCTGAGAGGTTAACGACGCCGGTTGCGATCGGGATTCTAGAATCCGGGTCATGACACTAACTAACACCCTAAAAGAATATTGTGCAATGTCTAGATAGCATCCCATACCACCACCTAAACTTCATAGAACTTATCTTATTGTAGTCAGTATCCCACATGATGAGATTACGCAATAACCGACATAGACCATGATAGATAGACATGGAATCAAGAATTCTAACTTACTACTTTGAGGGTGTTCTACTTGCCAAGGGTAGAGCTAGGAGACATCCCATGTAGGCACATGCTTAAGGAATATGAAGGGCTTTTATGCACTCTAGTCACATTATCAAGTAGAGGTACATTGTACTCTAGTCTCATTCTGAAGTAGAGACACTTCTCTTAGCATAATAACTCGGTTATAGCCTTTGTTCTTATAGAGTAATTGACATTAAAGGATCACATGAAGAGGTTCCTTATATAATTCATAACCCAATCACAATCACCCTACCAAAGAGGTCCACTAGGGCTACCTTTAAATGGAGACTAATATAGCTCATTATGATTTTCCTAAGGATTAACCTGATGTCGTTCCATCCAATTAACCTTAATTCCACCATTCCATACATGAAAGATACCATTACGGCTCTCGACTTCAACTTTCATAACATAAACTTTACCACGTAGATTACCTTCTTAACATCCTCTAAGGTCTTACATGTATTTCATTCATACATGACATGGGTGCACTAAGACTACCTAGTAAACACATCTCATAATGTCATAACATTCATAAATATATCAAGTAAGGGAGACAAGTCTACCAAACAAGACACCACATTCTTTTACGTTATCACATATAACATATCTTTCTTTAAAGCACTTAGGATGACCCTTATTATCTTTATCTCACCATGTACATTAATACAAAATTATCAATATAACCATTACAAACTCATATATTCAAGTAGGAATAACAAAGACTTCACCCTAAGACTATACACACAAAGTCAATCATAGTCTAACATGATCACCTACATAACATCAATAGAACACATATACATTCATATATATATATATATATATATATATATATATATATATATATGATGCTTCACATAATCAACTACACAAATATCCACATTACTTTAAGTAGTTACGACAAGTCCATGATCATAATAATATATATAGTAACACCGACAACGCCACATCAATTACAAGTAAAACACATATAACTGCCCCCATAAGTGGACCATACCAATCACAACATAATTAAAGTATAATTAAAATCAAAATAAAGTGAATAGGTCAGCTTACCACCAAAACATCCTCAACGCCTCAACTTGATTCTAAATCTTCCAATTCAATAACATAAGGTCCTTACCAATGGCCATGATCCATAATTCAATATAAAATTATTAATATCAATGAAACTATGTCAACTCAATGTAAATTAATAAATAAAATACAACCTATACATTAATTAAATACAATAATTACATCATTATATAGACCATAGAAATCTACCCCATAATTCAACAAAATTAGGTCAATATCAAGTAACCTATAACTTAGTAAAAAATTAGGGTTCATCCAATTAATGTGTTCATAGGTAATAAAGCTTAAAATCATCTATTCAATATCATTTAAAGTAGTATTCAATATTTAGAAATCATTAATGCTAGAACCCATCGACAGTTGGGCAGTCGACGGGCCATTTGTCCACAAACAAATTGTTTTGTCTTTTCGTTGGTTGGATCAGAGATTCAACTAGAGTCACCTCTCAACCAAACTAAGTATCCATCGACGAGACCCTACTAGTGGGGTGTCAATTTACCCACCGTGTGTTGACTACCTCCATGGTTCAAGCTGTCCTGGGAAGTCTTTACACCACTTTTTGGATCCTTCCTCAAGGACCCTTGGATTGTCCTTGGGGATATTTGCACGGATGTTTATAATCCAAACATTATCAGATAAGAGTTTAGCACCTCTCACATAAATTTTACCCAAAACAAACACGTAAAATTCAACGATACATGCTTAGACACACAAGGTCGTTTCAAGGCAAAACCTTCAAACGTCATGTACGTTCTTGGATAGTTGACCTCCATACTAAACGAATCTTAACATACTGACTATATATGTTATAATAATCATTTAAAGACCTTAAAACCTGATGAACACACAGATTCACATAAAACCACATATGAGGCACATTGGTGACTTAGTCGTCGAACATCTCGGTCGTCCCTTGGTGTTTTACTTCCAGTGCACCTAAAATCTTAGACACTGGATCAATATCATATAATAGACTTATTTAGGACCTTATACCATCATTACTAACATGTTAGAAACCAATTAACCTAAGTCATTTTTGGGGTCTTACAACTAACCTGTAACCATTTATGTTTCTCAAGGTTTATTTTGTCTTAATCTTAAAAACTTCTTAATATCATGAGTGCAGAGAGAATTGTCCTTGACTATCGTTATCCTAAAGAACCTTACAGTTTACACTCACATATATTATTTCTAAACGTCCAATCCTATACTAAAGCTTTTGGTTAATTCTTAACAAATTTAGAAATCATTAAAAAAAACATTAAATTTAGTTTTGTATCCATTTTATTGAACATTGTTTTCGTCATGAGTATGAATTGAATTATTTGATAATGTGAACTGTGAATATAATATTAATTGACACTAATTATAAGAAAAAAAAATTTATATGATAAATCTATAATGATCAAACTATATTTAGGTTAATATTTCTTATAGAACTCCGAGAGACTACACAAGCCACATAAGATACATAATACAAGATAATAGCGATAAAGAGTTAAAAAAAATAGAATTTCCTATATCAAAAGAGTTTAACTAAGAGGAAGTTTAAAACAAGTCTCAATAAACCATCAAATACATCATAAACAATGTTATGTGGACATAAAACATACATCCCTAACAACTTTTAAAAATGGAAATTAACCAATCTTCAAACTCAATGGAATCGAATAGCCATGATTATCATTGACAGGAGAATTGGAAACTACATTAGTTAAATAAGCTTTAAACATGGATGACAAGAGTGAAGAACCTGTTTTAGCAATGAGAATGTACTAATAATGTTTTCTAGTTGTTCCTCAATCATGCTTATGGAAGTTTCGTACTGCATAAGCAATACAACAATAAGAACGCATAAAAAGGAAGTAGGAAATTGCGGAATTAAAAGAGAAATAAATTTACAAATAAGAGGACTTTTATTCAAACTCCAAGCTTCATATACATAAGAGAGAGAGAGAGAGAGAGAGAGATTTTCAGAATATTGTATTATTTTTCCGATGCCCTCTAATGGAAAATAAGTCCCTTTAAATAGAAGGGAGAATGGGTGACTTTTCATCTAAGGCTTACATTTGGACGGCTAAGATTTTGCCGACACTCACTAAAGGGGGACCTACTTCAAAAGATAATGGAGCATCTTTCTTTTGTTGGTCTGATTGAGCATCTCCTTTAGATAAAGAAGATATTGCTTTTCCAAAAGTACTTTATCTTGTAGCTTCTCAATGGATGCCATATATGAAATAGTGAAAGGTATTTTCATGAAAGATAATTTCGGCTTTGCCTCTATCCAGTCATGAAAGGCCATTTCCTATTTATAGTCAGGATCCATGTAAGCCAAGACTAAACCTTGAGGATTACACATATCGTTGTTATCGTCAGTATCACTTTCAATAGAAGTGGCGTCTTTGATAATTCTCAAGATTTGTTGTTCTGAATAATCCTCTATGTTGTCCATAGCCTCTTTCAAATTTTGTTTGAGGACTGTTTTGGACATCAATCCAGGAGAAGTTTGAACCTTCTCAGAGATAGGCTTTGCAGGTTGTTTAGGAACCCAGCCTTTAACTTGAATTTGTTTACAAAAATAAAAAATACGATCTATTTCATTCTTGGTAAAGTTCTAAGTAATAATATAAGAAATTCTCTTCTTAATATAGTAATTGCATATTTTGATATGCTCTGGTAGAGTTGTTATCTCCTTTTTGGCCTGAAATTCTTCATACTTGTTGGAGAATGTTTGGGGGAGGACTTCATTGGTTCCTCCGAATAGGTTCCACCATTCATAAAACCATCTGGAGATGATGGCCTTGGTAATGGCTGTGTTGTACTAAGAGAATCAAATATGCCTTGGTCTAAGGTAAATAAATTTCATCCATGCTGCCGTATAACTATACCAATTATAAGTTTGTGGGCGATGTGTTATTCTCAATGCAACTGGAGTGTGTAGATGATCTGCATACCATTCATATGGTTCCAATATTTTCTTGATTGTGAATCTCGAATATTGGATTTGGTTATCAGCATCTTTGCAATGTTCGATGTCAATGCAGTCTGTGTCCACTAAAATGGCTTTATAAAACCTTCTGGTCTTTAGTGGATTGTCAATATCCACTTAATTGAAATTAGTATAACATGGTTTTATTAATGAATTAATGTCCATGTTAGAAACTTCTTTGCTAAGTGCCATCAAGGGTACCACCTTTGAAACTTAGAAATCAAAAGATTCTTCTATTGGTTTTGGTTTTGGAGGGATGGTTTTAGTTAATTCAGGATTAACTGCATGGGCAAAATATTCAGGGGCTTTCATTGTATAAACTAATTTATTTTGTAGGGAGGAAGACGCTTCAAGAGCGACAATTGGTCTTAAGTTGATTTTTTGAGGTTGAGGGGGGTAGTTAGGCATTAGAAGCCTTTGTTGAGGAGGAGCTTGTAACTTCGGATATTCAACTAAAGCTGTGAATTTATTTATAAATGTCAAAGCAGGTCTTGTGGAAGAAGATTCTTCTTTTGCTGGAGTAAGAGGAGGGAATTGAAATGGTCTAGCCATTATTTGTTTTGGAGAATCTGTATCTCCTTTGGAAGCTGGTTTATATGGACTCATGTTTCCCCTGCAAGAATTCACGGGTTAGGAAATCTGGTAAAGAGTTGTTTTCTTCTTTGATGAAATCAATATCAAAATCAAAGCTAGATAGTAGAGCTTGCCATCTAGCAAAGATTTGTTTTGAAACGATTTTTTTTACATCTTTTTGAAGAATTTCTTTAGCAGATTTACAATCTACTCTTAATAAGAATTTTTTGTTTATAAGATCGTCTAAAAACATTGTAATGGAAAGAACAATAGATAAGACTTCTTTTTTGACAGTAGAATAATTCTTTTGCGGGGAATTAAAGATTCCTGAAGTGAAACGAACTAGTTACTAAGCAAGGAATTGATTGAACAATAGCCTTAACTTGAAGAACCGCTTGAGTTTGTTCAGAACTCCAAGGGACAGGGATTTTCTTAAGTCTTTCATATAAAGGCTCGCAAATATGACTGATCTTAGTAATAAAATCAGCAACATAATTCAAACTTCATAAAAATCTTTGAAGTTGAGCTTTGTCAATAATTTCGTTAGGAAATTTTGAAGAGAACTCTAAGGCTCTACAGATAGGTTTATAAGTTCCTTGAAAAAGATCATGTCCTAAGAACCTAATTTTTGTTTGAAACAAAATCATTTTGTTAGCGCTAACGACTAGGCCATTATTTTTAACAACATTGAAGAATGTGTTGAGGTGTTTAAAATGAGAATCAATGTTCTCTGAAAATATCAACACATCATCAATATAAACAATTGACATAAAAGAGTAATCATTAAAAATAGAATTCATGATGTTTTTGAATTCAGAAAGGGCGTTCTTCAGCCCAAAAGGCATTACATTTCATTCAAATTGTCCAAATGGAACATTAAAAGCAGTTTTATATTTATCTTTTTCAGATTTCTGAATTTGCCAAAAATCCGATTTTATGTCAAATTTGCTAAATACTTGAGCATTAAAAATCCTTTTTAAAAGGTCTCTTTTATTAGGTATAGGATATCTAATCCATTTTAAAACAGAATTAAGTGGCTTGTAATTAATTACAAGTCTGGGAGCAACTCTTTCCTTCTTAGAGTTTTTATTGACATAGAAGGCCGAGCAACTCCAAGGAGATTTAGAAACATTGATGATGCCATTTTTAAAAAGATAATTAATTTCTTCTTTGAAAAATTCCATCATTTCGTGATTCATTTGAATGGGTCTTGCCTTAGTGGTTATGGCCCGTTCATTGAATCCTTCAATGTATGGTAAGGAAACAATATGTTTTTTTCCTATTCCAAAATGCATTAGGAAAATCAGAACAAATTTCTTTTTCAAATTTCACTCGAAGATTTGCTATCTTCTTAACAATCTCCGCGGTTTTTAAAATCTGTTAAATTTTTGTAATATGAATTTCATCATTCAAAAACGTGAGATGTTGAGAATGTTTGTTTATTTTAAAAACAGTATTTTCTCTAACGAAATTACTTTCTCCCTGAGAAAGGGTTTTTACAAAAGGGAAAAGTAATTTTTTTCCTAATATATTAGGGAAGATACTATCCAGATTAGTAAAATACGGTTTCATTTGAGTAATAAAAGGTATTCCTAGGATGATATCTTCATTAATATCCTCTGTTATTACGAAATCATTTGTTAAACAAATGCGATTGTTGGAAATATGAGCTTTAGAAAGCTTATATTTTATTTTCAAAAGTTCTCCTGTAGCGGAGTATAGTTTTGAAGTACTTTTTTGTAAATACTGAAGAGGAACAATACCTTTCATGATGCAATTTCTATTAGCACCGCTATCAAGCAAAGAAACTTTGTTAATAACAAAATGTTTATTTACAACTATTTTAATGGGGATGTGATGACTCTGAAGTCTGATAGAGGAGATTACTATTAAATCGGGTGTTGCAGAGGTCGAGGGTTACTAATATTATCGTCGTCATCGGAACCATTCCTTGAAAAGCAGTGTCTTGATTCATGGTCTAAGAAAGCTGGTTTTTTAGAATCCTGACGAATAGGAATGTCCGTTTCTATCATGGAAAGACGAGGTTTGATATTTCGTATTTCATCTTTAAGAAAAGATACTTCATGACGAAGGTCTGAAATTGTTGGTTTATAATTGTTATCAGAACGATTCATGACTTATTTCATACTGAAAGGTTTAATAGTTGGACGAGTTTTTGGTTTGTCCGTATGGAGGAGGATATTTTTGAGTTCTAGAAGAAAAAGATTTCTAGCCTCATCTTCATTGATGTGTTGAATGACATCAAAGAGAACTTCCTTAGAATGATCTGAAAGAACTTTGATTTGAGGTTCTTTCCCACAGGTGCAAAAAGCCTCCGTACAAGTACAACCTTTTGAAGATTGGCTGGAGTCTGAATCATAGTCCAGGTTTATGTCTTCATCTTCGCTGTAATCTCCAGATATTTCTAAAGTTTTCTCTCTGTTTGAGAGTATAGGAAGAGAAATACCATTTTCTTCTTACTTGGTTGTCAGGATGGATCCATTGTTCTTGTAAAATGGTTGGATTAGGCTCAAAAGGTTTGTTCACCTTTAACATTCCTACACAAGCAGGTTTGTTAGCAGGTTGTTCCATTTCGCTCGCTGTAGGACCTCCTGAAATATCCTGGTAATAGACTTTAGGTACTTCACCTGTGAAATCAAAACCTGTGACCTTACCTTTACTGTTGTCCACAGAGTTACCTGTGACAGTAATGTTGTCTTCTTCATCCTCCAGGGTTCTTGAAGAAGATGGTCAGGGAATCGTCCTAGATGGATACGAAGTAGACGAAGACCAGGATGACCTTCGGGCAGATGAAGATCTTATTGATGGATTCTCAAGGAATTTGAGATCAAAGATCCATCAGGGAACTGGACAACTCTTTCGATCTGAGATTGTTAAGGGTGAGAAGTAAAAGGTTGGGCAATATTCTCAAAATTCCAATCATTGTTGGAGAGAATATCCTTCCATTGCAAAGTTTTAGGAACAATAATGGAACTATGCGAGTGGTAAGCTTTCATGAGCATGGTTTCACCTCTGACGCTTTCTAAGCAAGCTTTTGATGCAAGTTGGGTTTTCATCAGTCTATAGTAGACTCGATAAACTATTGCTATTTCAGGAGAATCAGTCTTATTGTTTAGATTTTTAGTCTTGACATTGAGAGTCAGGGTATCGATGACATTAGGATCATTAGTGTCAACAGATAAGTTAGGATAGCAATTAAAGTAAACAGGCCCATCAGCAAGGTTACTTTGAAGAACTCCTAATCGGGAATCATCAAAATTCATAAATCTGTTATCTCTGAGGAGGACACAAACAGGGATATCAAGGCCTTTTCTAAATAAAGGTTAAAAGCAACTCGTACTAACCTAATATGTAAATAATTGAAATTAGATTTATACCTGTCTAAATCTTTTTCTTTAAGAAGATGAATAATTTCAGAAGAATTATAAATAGCAATAGTTGACTCGCAAGTTTTAATATTGCAACGAGTCAGAAAACTTAAATGACCTAACTGGTAAATTTTTTTGAAAGGTTCTTCTGATGTCTCAGCTTGATGTCTGTGCATAGCTCAAGGACTACAATATTTATGGTGCTTACCAAGTCACCATAGGTAAGATTGTTATAAGGAATACTTCCATTATTCCTATCTTGTATTTTAGTTCTTACCTTATCTTCAAAGAGAGGAGGTAGACCACTGATGAAGCGTTCCTTCAAGAAATCAAAATTACAATCTGGACGGATCATAACTTTGCTTAGAAAGGCATGTTTATATTGGATGAAGTTGTCTATGTTTGGGCAACTTAGATTACTTAGAATTTGGAGACTTCTGTACTGGAATAACTTTGGTTCTCCAATTAAATGTTTAGCAATATGATAAAGTAAAGTAGCACAAGCATCTTCTCTTGTTTGAGTAGAAGTCGTTTGCGTATTACCTTCCATTTTTACCACAGTTTCATTTGTTGTTGCGTTGATGATTAGATACTTAATTTCATCAGTCCAGTAGTTGTCCCTCCAATGTTTTAACATTCCTGTGAAACCAGCAATTATCATGTTTGCAGCATCTATATCTGTAAATCATCGCATCTTGTATGCAGTAATGGCAACACCCATTTCATAGAGTTTGTTGTAGACTTGATGTTCTGCAAGGCCATCAATATTCCATTCAGTGATGCTTCTTCCTTCATGAGATGAAGTGGATAAGAAGGCATTTTCCTCATACTGCAGGTCAGGGAAGGAAGGTTTATTGTGGTAGTTTTTCATGTTGTGAAATCGACTACTGGCAAGTTTTTGGAGAAGGTTGGTTTTCTTAGTTGAAGAAGGAGTGGGTTCGTTGTAGATGGTAGAAACCTTTTAGGTTTCTTTATCATCCCTTGCAGAGATGTTGAAGTTATTAAGCTTGGCATTGATTTTTTCAAATGATACTTCCTGTGACTTCAAAAGTATATGAAAGTTTGGAGAACTTTTCTTTGGAAAATTCTTGTATTTTGAATCGTGGGTAGGTTTCAATATTGTGGTTGGAAGAAGTAGAAGCCGGTGTTGGTCTTCCACTAAGATATGGTTTGGTGTCTTTTATTTGTCTAGGGATCAGATGAAGAATTTGGTTTGAATTGTTATTTTGTTCAACAACTCTGTCAATGTCTGCAGCAGTGAGTAAGGTGCCTGTTTTATCACTTTTCCCTTTGAAAGGAGAAGCTTTGATCATTGTACCTGCAATAGGAATATTGATTCCTTCGAAAGGAGGAGTAGTAGATTCTACTACTTTGTTAAAAGATGTATACCATTTGTTAATGGTAACTTGTAAGGACTCAGTACAATTATCAATTCTACTGGTCATTTCAAACCATTTGAAGAATTCAATTTCACAACCTATTCTACTCATATCTTTTATCCAGATATTTCTAAAATTTTCTCTCTGTTTGAGAGAATAGGAAGAGACATACCATTTTATTCTAACTTGGTTGTCAGGATGGATCTATTGTTCTTGTAAAATTGTTGGATTAGGCTCAAAAGGTTTGTTTACTTTTAACATTCCTAGCCAAACAGGTTTGTAAGCAGGTGGTTCCATTTCGCTCGCTGTAGGACTTCCTGAAATATCATGGTAATAAACTTTAGGTACATCACATGTGAAATCAACACCTGTGACCTTACCTTTACTGTTGTCCACAAGGTTACCTGTGACAGTAATGTTGTCTTCTTCGTCCTCCAGGGTTCTTGAAGAAGATGGTCGGGGAATCATCCTAGATGGGCTCGAAGTAGACGGAAACCATGACGACCTTCGTGCAGATGAATATCTTATTGATGGATTCTCAAGGAATTTGAGATCAATAGATCCATCAGGGAACTGGACAACTCTTTCGATCTAAGATCGTTGACGGTGAAAAGTAAAAGGTTGGGCAATATTCTCAAAATGCCAATCATTGTTGGAGAGAATATCCTTCCATTGCAAAGTTCAAGGAAAAAAACAGAACTATGCAAGTTGTTAGCTTCCATGAGCATGGTTTCACCTCTGACGCTTTCTAAGCAAGCTTTTGGTGCAAGTTGGGTCTTCATCAGTCTATAGTAGACTCTATAAACTATGGCTATTTCACGAGAATCAGTCTTGCTGTTCAGATTTTTAGTCTTGACATTGAGAGTCAGGGTATCGATGACATTAGGATCATTAATGTCAATAGAGAAGTTAGGATAGCAATTAAAGTAAACAGGCCCATCAGCAAGGTTACTTTGAAGACCTCCTAATAGGGAATCATCAAAATTAAAAAATTTGTTATCTCTGAGGAAGACACAAACAGGAATATCAAGGCCTTGTCTAAATAAAGGCTTAACAACAACTTGTACTAACCCAATATGTAAATAGTTGAAATTAGATTTATACCTGTCTAAATCTTTTTCTTTAAGAAGATGAATAATTTCAGAAGAATTATTAATAGCAATAGTTTACTCGCAACTTTTAATATTGCAACAAGTCAGAAAACTGAAATTACCTAACTGCTAAATTTTTTTGAAAGGTTCTTCTTGAATACTCTAGTTTTGTAAATCGTTTTCAATTTTAGCAATTCTTTTTAGATTGCGAAGATATATTAATTTTGTTTAGAATATTTTGATTTTTATCCATATGAAAAGAAATATTGTCTAATGGACTTACATGAAAATATTAAATTAATGAGTAAACATAACTTTTGTTGGAAATTAAGAAAGAATTATTATAATATAACTCTAGATCTAATATAATGTTTCTAAGGGAGGTTCTCTTGGTCGTATAATCAATTCCTTTCTAATAGAGTCATCTTAGCTGCAGGTCCACCAATAGTATCTACTCTTAATGCCCTCCTGGCTACAGCGAGTTTTCCAAGGTCGGGCTGACCAACGCATGCTCCAGATATTAATCGGATACCTCATACTCATATCAGAAGAACAATACGCCTCATACCAAACATAGATACAAAATTATGATGAATTACATAACATAATTTTGCAATGCCAATAAAAAAGAAGTAGGAAATTGCGGAAATAAAAGAGAAATAAACTTACAAATAAAAGGACTTTTATTGAAACTTCAAGCTTCATATAAATAAGAGACAGAATGACAGAGAGAGAGAGATTTTCAGAATATTGTATGATTATTCTGATGCCCTCTAATGGAAAATAAGTCCCTTTAAATATAAGGGAGAATGGGTGCCTTTTCTTCTAAGGCTTACATTTGGACGACTAAGATTTTGCCGACACTCACTAAAGAGGGTCCTACTTCAAAAGATAATGGAGCATCATTCTTTTGTCGGTCTGATTGAGAATCTCTTTTAGACAAAGCAGATATTGCTTTTTCAAAAGTAATTTGTCTTGTAGCTTCTTAATGGATTCCAGATATGAAATAGTGAAAGGTATTTTCATAAAAGATAATTCCGGCTTTGCCTCTATCTTGTCATGAAAGGCCATTTCCTATTCATAGTCAGGATCCATGTAAGCCAAGGCTAAGCCTTGAGGATTACACATATCGCTGTTATTGTTAGTATCGCTTTCAATAGAAGCGACGTCTTTGATCATCCGCAGGATTTGTTCTTCTAAATAAACTTCTATGTTGTCCATGGCCTCTTTCAACTTTGTTTTGATGACATTTTTGGACATCTTTCCAGGAGAAGTTTGAAACTTCTCAGAGATAGGCTTTACAGGTTGTTTAGGAACCCAGCCTTTAACTTGAATTTGTTTACACAAATAAAAAAAACGATCTATTTCATTCTTGGTAAAGTTCAAAGTAATAATATAAGAAATTCGCTTCTTAATATAGTATTTGCATATTTTGATATGCTCTGGTAGAGTTGTTATCTCCTCTTTGGCCTGAAATTCTTCATACCTGTTGGAGAATCTTTGGGGGAGGACTTGATTGGTTCCTCCGAATAGGTTCCACCATTCATAAAACCATCTAGGGATAATGGCCTTCGTAATGGATGTGCTGTACTTAACGAACCAAGTATGCCTTGGTCTATGGTAAATAAAGTTCATCCATGCTGCCTTATAATAGTAATAATTATAAGTTTGTGGACGATGTGCCATTGTCAATGCAACTTGAGTGTGTAGATAATCTGCATACCATTCATATGGTTCCAATATTTTCTTGATTGTGAATCTCGAATATTGGATTTGGTTATCAACATCTTTGCAATGTTCGATTTCAATGGAGTCTATGTCCACTAAAATGGCTTCATAAAACCTTATGGTCTTTAGTGGATTGTCAGTATCCACGTAATTGAAATCAGTATAACATGGTTTTATTATTGAATTAATGTCCATGTTAGAAACTTCTTTGCTAAGTGCCATCAAGGGTAACACTTGTGAAACTTTGAAATCAAAAGATTCTTCTTTTGGTTTTGGTTTTTGAGGGATGGTTTTAGTTAATTCAGGATTAACTGCTTGGGCAAAAGATTCAGATGCTTTCATTGTATAGGCTGAATTAGTTTGTAGGGAGGTTGACGCTTCAAAAGCGACAGTTGGTCTTAAGTTGATTTTTTGAGGTTGAGGGGGGTAGTTTGGCTTTAGAAGCCTTTATTGAGGAGGAGCTTGTAACTTCGGATATTCAGCTAAAGCTGTGAATTTATTTTGAAATGTCAACGCAGGTCTTGTGGAAGAAGATTCATCTTTTGCTGGAGTAAGAGGAGGGAGTTGAAATGGTCTAGCCATTTTTTTTTTGGAGAATCTGTATCTTCTTTGGCAGCAGGTCTAAATGGACTCATGTTTCCCCTGCAAGAATTCACGGTTTAGGAAATCTGGTAAAGAGTTATTTTCTCCTTTGATGAAATCAATATAAAAATCAAAGCTAGATAGTAAGGCATGCCATCTAAAAAAGATTTGTTTTGAAACGATATTTTTACATCTTCTTGAAGAATTTCTTTTGCAGATTTACAATCTACTCATAATAAGAATTTTTTGTTTATAAGATCGTCTTGAAACTTTGTAATGCAAAGAACAATAGATAAGACTTCTTTTTTGACAGTAGAATAATTCTTTTGCGAGGAAGTCCAGATTCCTGAAGGGAAACGAACTTGTTGCTCTTTAGATTCAAGATCTACTTTTTGTTTGAGGATACCTCCATAACCTATATCAGAAGCATAAGTTTCGACAACCATGAATGCATTGGGATTAGGGATTCCTAAGCAAGGAATTGATTAAACAAGAGCCTTAACTTGAAGAACCGCTTGAGTTTGTTCAAAACTCCAAGGGACATAGATTTTCTTAAGTCTTTTATATAAAGGCTCACAAATATACCTGATCTTAGGAATAAAATCAGCAACATAATTAAAACTTCCTATAAATCTTTGAAGTTGAGTTTTGTCAATAATTTAATCAGGAAATTTTAAAGAGAATTCTAAGGCTCTACAGATAGGTTTATAAGTTCCTTGAAAAAGATTATGGCCTAAGAACCTAATTTTAGTTTGAAACAAAATCATTTTGTTAGAGCTAACGACTAGGCCATTGTTTTTAACAACATTGAAGAATGTGTTGAGGTGTTTAAAACGAGAATCAATGTTCTCTGAAAATATCAACACATCATCAATATAAACAATTGACATAAAATAGTAATCTTTAAAAATAGAATTCATGATGTTTTGGAATTCAGAAGGGGCGTTATTCAGCCCAAAAGGCATTACATTCCTTTCAAATTGTCCAAATGGAACATTAAAAGCAGTTTTATATTTATCTTTTTCAGAAATCTGAACTTGCCAAAAACCCGATTTCATGTCAAATTTGCTAAATACTTTAGCACTAAAAATCCTTTTTAAAAGGTCTCTTTTGTTAGGTATGGGATATCAAATCCATTTTAAAACAGAATTAAGTGGCTTGTTATTAATTACATGTCTTGGAGCACCTCTTTCCTTCTCAGAGTTTTTATTGACATAGAAGGCAGAGCAACACTAAAGAGATTTAGAAACTCTGATGATGCCATTTTTTAAAAGAGAATTAATTTCTTCTTTGCAAAATTCCATCATTTTGTGATTCATTTGAATGGGTCTTGCCTTAGTGGGTATAGCCCGTTCATTGAATCCTTCAATGTATGGTAAGGAAACAATATGTTTTTTTCCTATTCCAAAATGCATTAGGAAAATCAGGATAAATTTCTTTTTCAATTTTCTCTCGAAGATTTGCTATCTTGTTAACAATCTCTGGTGTTTTTAAAATCTGTTCAATTTTTCTAATACGAATTTCATCATTCAAAAAGCTGAGATGTTGAGAAAGTTTGTTTATTTTAAAAATAGTATTTTCTCTAACGAAATTACTTTCTTCCTGAGAAAGGGTTTTTACAAAATGGAAAAGTAAAATTTTTTGCTAATATATTAGTGGAGATACCATCCAGATTAGTAAAATACGGTTTTATTTGAGTAATAAAAGGTATTACTAGGATGATATCTTCATTAATATCCTCTGTTATTATGAAATCATTTGTTAAACCAATGCCATTGTGTAAAATATAAGCTTTAGAAAGCGTATAGTTTATTTTCAAAAGTTCTCCTGTAGCGGAGTATAGTTTTGAAGTACTTTTTTGTAAATACTGAAGAGGAACAATACCTTTCATGATGCAATTTCTATCAACACCGCTATCAAGCAAAGCAACTTTGTTAATAACAAAATGTTTATTTACCACTATTTTTATGGGGATGTGATGACTATGATGTCTGATAGAGGAGATTACCGTTAAACCGGGTGTTGCAGAGGTAGAAGCGTTGTTAACTGTGTAAGTAGAAAGTCCTATTTCTACTAGATGATCATTGTTGATATTAGGGTTACTAATATCATAGTCGTCATCGGAAACATTCCTTGAAGAGATGTGTCTTGATTCATGGTCTAAGAAAGCTGGTTTTTTAGAATCCTGATGAATAGGAATGTCAGTTTCTATGATGAAAAGACGAGATTTGATATTTCGGATTTCATCTTTATGAAAAGATACTTCATGATGAAGGTCTGAAATTTTTGATTCAGAATTCTTATCTGAATGATTCATGACTTGTTTCATACTGAAAGGTTCAATAGTTGGACGAGTTTTTGGTTTGTCCATATGGAGGAGGATATTTTTGAGTTCTAGAAGAAAACGTTTTCTAGCCTCATCGTCGTTGATGTGTTGAATGAAATCAAAGAGAGCTTCCTAAGAATGATCTGAAAGAACTTTGATTTGAGGTTCTTTCCCACAAGTGCAAAAAGCCTTCGTACAAGTACAACCTTTTGCAGTTTGGCTGGAGTCTGAATCATAGTCTAGGTTGATGTCTTCATACTCGCTTTAATCTTCAGAAGTACCTGAAGGTTCAGAAAATGGTTCATCAAGAATAGTAAGAAGCTTACCTTTAGTTTCTTCATCCATGTTAACAAGATTGATTTTCTTCTTCTTTGTTTTTGAACGGCACTCATTAGACCAATGTCCTTCTTTGCCACAGTTCCAACAAACATCCTGCTTCTTCTAGCTAGATCTTTTAGACCCTACTCCTTTTCTTCGTCTTAGAGGAATCATCATTTCATTTAGACTTTCTTCTATGGGATTTTTCTTTATTCTCCTTCTTCTTTGCATCAGACGGAATAATAAATTTGAAATCCCTGCAAAAACATCCAAGTTCTTTTCTTGAAGAAGATTGTTCCTTTTTAAGCTGGTGTTTCAGCTTGATGTCTGTGCATAGCTCAAGGGCTACAATATTTATGGTGCTTACCAAGTCACCATAGGTAAAATTGTAATAAGGAATACTTCAATTATTTCTATCTTGTATCTTAGTTCTTACCTTATCTGCAAAGAGAGGAGGTAGACCACTGATGAAGCGTTCCTTCTAGAAATCCAAATTACAATCTGGACGGATCATAGCTTTTCTTAGAAAGGCATGTTTATAGTGGATGAAGTTGTCTATGTTTGGGCAACTTAGATTACTTAGAATTTGGAGACTCCTGTACTGGAATAACTTTAATTCTCCGATAAAATTTTTAGCAATATGATAATGTAAAGTAGCACAAGCATCTTCTCTTGTTTGAGTAGAAGTCGTTTGTGTATTACCTTCCATTTTGACCACAGTTTCATTTGTTGTTGCGTTGATGATTAGATACTTAATTTCATCAGTGCAGTAGTTGTCCCTCTAATGTTTTAACATTCCTGTGAAACCTGAAATTATCATGTTTGCAGCATCTATATCTATTGATTCTCGCATCTTGTATGCAGTAATGGAAACAACCATTTCATGGAGTTTGTTGTAGACTTGATTTTCTGCAAGGCCATCAATATTCCATTCAGTGATGCTTCTTCCTTCATAAGATGAAGTGGATAAGAAGGCATTTTCCTCATATTGTAGGTCATGGAAGGAAGGTTTGTTGTGGTAGTTTTTCATGTTGTGAAATCAACTACTGGCAAGTGTTTGGAGAAGGTTGGTTTTTTTAGTGGAAGAAGGAGTGGGTTCGTTGTAGATGGTAGAAACCTTTTAGGTTTCTTTACCATTCTTGGCAGAGATGTTGATGTTATTAAGCTTGGCATTGATTTTTTCAATGATACTTCCTGTGACTTCAAAAGTACCTAAAATTTTGGGGAACTTTTCTTTGGAAAATTCTGGTATTTAGAATCCTGGGTAGGTTTCAATATTGTGGTTGGAAGAAGTAGAAGCCGGTGTTGTTCTTCCACTAAGATATGGTTTGGTGTCTTCTATTTGTGTAGAGATCACATGAAGAATTTGGTTTGAATTGTTGTTTTGTTCAACAACTCTGTCAGTGTCTGCAGTAGGGAGTAAGGTGCCTGTTTTATCACTTTTCTGTTTGAAAGGAGAAGCTTTGATCACTGTACCTGCAATAGGAATATTGATTCCTTCAAGAGGAGGAGTAGTACATTCTACTACTTTGTTAGAAGATGTATACAATTTGTTAAAGATAACTTATAAGGACTCCCTACAATTATCAATTCTACCGGTCATTTCAAACCATTTGAAGAATTAAATTTCACAACCTATTCTTCTCATATCTTTTATCCAGACATTTCTAAAGTTTTCTCTCTGTTTGAGAGTATAGGAAGAGACATACCATTTTCTTCTGACTTGGTTGTCAGGATGGATCCGTTGTCATTGTAAAATGGTTGGATAAGGCTCAAAAGGTTTGTTTACCTATAACATTCCTAGCCAAGAAGGTGGTTCCATTTCGCTCGCTGTAGGACTTCTACAAATAACCTGGTAATAACTTTTAGGTACATCACCTGTGAAATCAACACCTGTGCCCTTACCTTTACTGTTGTCCACAGACTTACCTATGACAGTAATGTTGTCTTATTCGTCCTCCAGGGTTCTTGAAGAAAATGGTCGGCGAATCATCCTAGATGAGCACGAAGTAGACGAAGACCAGGATGACCTTCGGGAAGATGAAGATCTTATTGATGGATTCTCAAGGAATTTGAGATCAATAGAACCATCAGGGAACTAGACAACTCTTTCGATCTGGGATCGTTGAGGGTGAGAAGTAAAAGGTTGGGCAATATTCCCAAAATGCCAATAATTGTTGGAGAGAATATCCTTCCATTGCAAAGTTCTTGGAACAAAAATAGAACTATGCAAGTGGTTAGCTTCCATGAGCATGGTTTCACCTCTGACGCTTTCTAAGCAAGCTTTTGGTGCAAGTTGGGTTTTCATCAGTCTATAGTAGACTCGATAAAGTATGGCTATTTCATGAGAATCAGTCTTGCTGTTCAGATTTTTAGTCTTGACATTGAGAGTCAGGGTATCGATGACATTAGGATCATTAATGTCAACAAAGAATTTAGGATAGCAATTAAAGTAAACAGGCCCATCAGCAAGGTCATCTGAAGAACTCCTAATAGGGAATCATCAAAATTAAAAAATTTGTTATCTCTGAGGAGGACACAAACAGGAATATCAAGGCCTTTTCTAAATAAAGGCTTAACAACAGCTTGTACTAACCCAATATGTAAATAGTTGAAATTAGATTTATACCTGTCTAACTCTTTCTATTTAAGAAGATGAATAATTTACGAAGAATTATTAATAGAAATAGTTGACTTGCAAGTTTTAATATTGCAACGAGTCAGAAAATTGAAATTACGTAACTTGTAATTATTTTTGAATGGTTCTTCTGGAATACTCCAGTTTTGGAAATCGTTTTCAATTTTAGCAATATTTGTAGATTAGGAAGATATATTAATTTTGTTTAAAATATTTTGATTTTTATCCATATGAAAATGAATACTGTCTAATGGACTTACGTGACAATATTAAATTAATGAGTAAACATAACTTTTGTTTGAAATTAAGTAAGAATTATTGTAATATAACTCTAGATCTAATATAATGTTTCTAAGGGAGGTTCTCTTTGTCTTATAATAAAGTTCTTTCTGATAGAGTCATCTTAGCTGCGGGAACCACCAATAGTACTAACTCTTAATGCCCTCCTGGCTACAACGACTTTTCCAAGGTTAGGCTGACCAACGCATGCTCCGGATATTAATCGGATACCTCATACTCATATCAGAAGAACGATATGCCTCACACCAAACATAGATACAATATAGAAGAGCAAGAAATATATAATAATAAGCAAATACTTAAAATACATAAAAATTATGATGACTTACATAATATAATTTTGCAATGCCCATAAAAATGAAGCAGGCAAATGCGGAATTAAAAAAGAAATAAACTTACAAATAAAAGGACTTTTATTCAAACTTCAAGCTTCATATACATAAGAGAGAGAGAGAGAGATTTTAATAATATTGTATGATTTTTCCGATGCCCTTTAATAGAAAATAAGTCCCATTAAACAGAAGGGAGAATGGGTGCCCTTTTAATCTAAGGCTTACATTTGGACGGCTAAGATTATGCCGACACTCACTAAAGGGGGACCTACTTCAAAAGATAATAGAGCATCATTCTTTTGTCGGTCTGATTGAGCATCTCCTTTAGATAAAGCAGATATTGCTTTTCCAAAAGTACTTTGTCTTGTAGCTTCTTAATGGATGCTAGATATGAAATAGTGAAAGGTATTTTCATGAAATATAATTCCGGCTTTGCCTCTATCCAGTCATTAAAGGCCATTTCCTATTCATAGTCAGGATCCATGTTAGCCAAGGCTAAGCCTTGAGGATTACACATATCATTGTTATCGTCAGTATCGCTTTCAGTTGAAGCGACGTCTTTGATCGTCCTCGGGATTTGTTCTTTTGAATAATCCTATATGTTGTCCATGGCCTCTTTCAAATTTTGTTGAGGACTGTTTTGGACATCTTTCCAGGAGAAGTTTTAACGTTCTCAGAGATAGGCTTTGCAGGTTGTTTAGGAACCCAACCTTTAACTTAAATTTGTTTACACAAATAAAATATACGATCTATTTCATTCTTGGTGAAGTTCAAAGTAATAATATATGAAATTTGCTTCTTAATATAGTATTTGCATATCTTGATATGCTCTGGTAGAGTTGTTATCTCCTCTTTGGCCTGAAATTCTACATACATGTTAGAGAATCTTTGGGGGAGGACTTCATTGGTTCCTCCGAATAGGTTCCACCATTCATAAAACCATCTAAGGATGATGGCCTTGGTAATGGTTGTGTTGTCCTTAACGAACCAAGTATGCCTTGGTCTAAGGCAAAGAAAGTTCATCCATGCTGCCTTATAATAGTACCAATTATAAGTTTGTGGACGATGTGCCATTGTCAATGCAACTAGAGTGTGTAGATGATCTGCATACCAGTCATATGGTTCCAATATTTTCTTGATTGTGAATCTCGAATATTGGATTTGGTTATCAGCATCTTTGTAATGTTCGATGTCAATGGAGTCTGTGTCCACTAAAATGGCTTCATAAAACCTTCTGGTCTTTAGTGGATTGTTAGTATCCACATAATTGAAATCAGTATAACATGGTTTTATTAATGAATTAATGTCCATGTTAGAAACTTTTTTGCTAAGTGCCATCAAGGGTAACACCTGTGAAACTTGGGAATCAAAAGATTCTTCTTTTGGTTTTGGTTTTGGAGGGACGGTTTTAGTTAATTCACGATTAACTGCTTGGGCAAAAGATTCAGGGGCTTTCATTGTATAGGCCGATTTAGTTTGTAAGGAGGATGACGCTTCAAGAGCGACAGTTGGTCTTAAGTTTCTTTTTGAGGTTGAGGGGGGTAGTTTGGCTTTAGAAGCCTTTGTTGAGGAGGAGCTTGTAATTTCGGATATTCAGCTAAAGCTGTGAATTTATTTTGAAATGTCAATGCAGGTCTTGTGGAAGAAGATTCTGCTTTTGCTGGAGTAAGAGGAGGGAGTTGAAATGGTCTAGCCATTTTTTGTTTTGGAGAATCTGTATCTCCTTTTGCAGCCGGTTTAAATGGCCTCATGTTTCCCCTGCAAGAATTCACGGGTTAGGAAATCTTGTAAAGAGTTGTTTTCTGCTTTGATGAAATCAATATCAAAATCAAATCTGGATAGTAGAGCTTGCCATCTAGGAAAGATTTGTTTTGACATTATATTTTTTACATCTTTTTGAAGAATTTCTTTAGCATATTTACAATGTACTCTTAATAAGAATTTCTTGTTTATAAGATCGTCTTGAAACTTTGTAATGCAAAGAACAATAGATAAGACTTCTTTTTTGACAGTACAATAATTCTTTTGCGAGGAATTGCAGATTCATGAAGGGAAATGAACTAGTTCTTCTGTAGATTCAAGATCTACTTTTTGTTTGAGGATACATCCATAACCTATATCAAAAGCATCAGTTTCGACAACCGTGAATGCATTGGGGTTAGGGATTCCTAAGCAAGGAATTGATTGAACAAGAGCCTAAAATTAAAGAACCGCTTGAGTTTGTTCAGAACTCCAAGGGACAGGGATTTTCATAAGTCTTTTAAATAAAGGCTCGCAAATATGCCTTATCTTAGGAATAAAATCAACATTATAATTCAAACTTCCTAAAAATCTTTGAAGTTGAGTTTTGTCAATAATTTCATCAGGAAATTTTGAAGAGAACTCTAAGTCTCTACAGATAGGTTTATTAGTTCCTTGAAAAAGATCATGTCCTAAGAACCTAATTTTTGTTTGAAACAAAATCATTTTCTTAGCGCTAACGACTAGGCCATTTTTTTTAACAAGATTGAAGAATGTATTGAGGTGTTTAAAATAAGAATCAATGTTCTCTGAAAATATAAACACATCATCAATATAAACAATTGACATAAAAGAGTAATCATTAAAAAAAGAATTTATGATGTTTTAGAATTCAGAAAGGACGTTATTGAGCCCAAAAGGCATTACATACCATTCAAATTGTCCAAATGGAACATTAAAAGCAGTTTTATATTTATCTCTTTTAGAAATCTGAATTTGCCAAGAACCCGATTTCATGTCAAATTTGCTAAATACTTTGCATCAAAAGTCCTTTTTAAAAGGTCTCTTTTATTAGGTATGGGATATCTAATCCATTTTAAAACAGGATTAAGTGTCTTGTAATTAATTACAAGTCTGGGAGCACCTCGTTCGTTCTGAGAGTTTTTATTGACATTGAATGCAGAGCAACTCCAAGGATATTTAGAAACTCTGATGATGCCATTCTTTTAAAAGAGAATTAATTTCTTCATTGCAAAATTCCATCATTTCGTGATTCATTTAAATGGGTCTTGCCTTAGTGGTTATGGCCCGTTCATTGAATCTTTCAATGTACGGTAAGGAAACAATATGTTTTTTTCCTATTCCAAAATGCATTAGGAAAATCGAAACAAATTTCTTTTTCAAATTTCACTCTAAGATTTGCTATCTTCTTAACAATCTCCGGGGTTTTAAAAATCTGTTAAATTTTTGTAATACGAATTTCATCATTCAAAAAGGTGAGATGTTGAGAATGTTTGTTTATTTTAAAACAATATTTTCTCTAACAAAATTACTTTCTTCCAGAGAAAGGATTTTTTCAAAAGGGAAAAGTAATCTTTTTCCTAATATATTAGTGGAGATACCATCCAGATTAGTAAAATATGGTTTTATTTGAGTAATAAAAGGTATTCCTAGGATGATATCTTCATTAATATCCTCTGTTATTATGAAATCATTTGTTACACAAATGCCATTGTCGCAAATATGAGCTTTAGAAAGCTCATAGTTTATTTTCAAAAGTTATCCTGTAGCGGAGTATAGTTTTGAAGTACTTTTTTGTAAATACTGGAGAGGAACAATACCTTTCATGATGCAATTTCTATCAGCACCGCTATCAAGCAAAGCAACTTTGTTAATAACAAAATGTTTATTTACCACTATTTTAATGTGGATGTGATGACTCTAATGTCTGATATAGGGGATTACCGTTAAACCGAATGTTGTGTATAAGTAGAAAGTCCTGTTTCTAATGGATGATCATTGTTGATATTAGGGTTACTAATATCATCGTCCTCATTGGAACCATTCCTTGAAGAGCTGTGTCTTGATTGATGGTCTAAGAAAGATGGTTTTTTAGAATCTTGACGAATAGGAATGTTAGTTTCTATGATGGAAAGACGAGATTTGATATTTTGGATTTCGTCTTAAAGAAAAGATACTTCATGACAAAGGTCTGAAATTGTTGGTTCAGAATTGTTATCTGAACGACTCATGACTTGTTTCATACTGAAAGGTTCAATAGTTGGATGAGTTTTTGGTTTGTCCGTATGGAGGAGGATATTTTTGAGTTCTAGAAGAAAAATATTTCTAGCCTCATCGTCATTGATGTGTTGAATGATATCAAAGAGAGCTTCCTTAGAATGATCTTAAAGAACTTTGATTTGAGGTTCTTTCCCACAAGTGCAAAAAGCCTCCGTACAAGTACAACCTTTTGCAGATTGGCTGGAGTCTGAATCATAGTCCAGGTTGATGTCTTCATCTTCGCTGTAATCTTCAGAAGTTCCTGAAGGTTCAGAAAATGGTTCATCAAGAATAGCAAGAAGCTTACCATTAGTTTCTTCATCCATGTTAAGAAGATTGATTTTCTTCTTCTTTGTTTTGAACGGTACTCATTAGACCTATGGCATTGTTTGCCACAGTTCTAACAAACATCCTGCTTCTTCTTGTTAGATCTTTTAGACCCTCTCCTTTTCTTCATCTTAGAGGAATCATCTTTTCTTTTAGACTTTCTTCTGTGGGATTTTTCTTTATTATCCTTCTTCTTAGCATCAGGCAGAGTAATAAATCCAAAATCCCTGCAAAAACTTCCAAGTTCTTTTCTTCAAGAAGATTGTTCCTTTTTAAGCTTGTGTCTCAGCTTGATATCTGTGCATAGCTCAAGGCCTACAATATTTATGGTGCTTACCAAGTCACCATAGGTAAGATTGTTATAAGGAATACTTCCATTATTCCTATCTTGTATCTTAGTTCTTACCTTATTTGCAAAGAGAGGAGGTAGACCACTGATGAAGCGTTCCTTCCAGAAATCCAAATTACAATCTGGACGGATCATAACTTTGCTTAGAAAGGCATATTTATAGTGGATGAAGTTGTCTATGTTTGGGCAACTTAGATTACTTAGAATTTTGAGACTCCTGTCCTGGAATAACTTTGGTTCTCCAATAAAATGTTTAGCAATATGATAAAGTAAAGTAGCACAAGCATCTTCTCTTGTTTTAGTAGAAGTCGTTTGCGTATTACCTTCCATTTTTACCACAGTTTCATTTGCTGTTGTGTTGAAGATTAGATATTTAATTTCATCAGTGCAGTAGTTGTCCCACAAATGTTTTTACATTCCTGTGAAACCTGCAACTATCATGTTTGCAGCATCTATAACTGTTGATCCTCGCATCTTGTATGCAGTAATCGCAATATACATTTCATGGAGTTTGTTGTAGACTTGATGTTCTTCAAGGCCATCAATATTCCATTCAGTTATGCTTCTTCCTTCGTGAGATGATGTGGATAAGAAGGCATTTTCCTCATACTGTAGGTCAGGGAAGGAAGGTTTGTTGTGGTAGTTTTTCATGTTGTGAAATCGACTACTGGAAAGTTTTTGGAGAAGGTTGGTTTTTTCTGTGGACGAAGGATTGGGTTCATTGTAGATGGTAGAAACCTTTTTGGTTTCTTTACCATTCTTGGCAGAGATGCTGAAGTTATTAAGCTGGGCATTGATTTTTTCAATGATACTTCCTGTGACTTCAAAAGTATCTGAATGTTTGGGGAACTTTTCTTTGGAAAATTCTGGTATTTTGAATCCTGGGTAGGTTTGAATATTGTGGTAGGAAAAAATAGAAATCGGTGTTGATCTTCCACTAAGATATGGTTTGGTGTCTTCTATTTGTCTAGAGATCACATGAAGAATTTGGTTTGAATAGTGGTTTTGTTCAACAACTCTGTCAATGTCTACAGCAGTGAGTAAGGTGCGTGTTTTATCACTTTTCTCTTTGAATGGAGAAGCTTTGATAACTGTACCTTACAATAGGAATATTAATACCTTCTAGAGGAGGAGTAGTCGATTCTACAACATTGTTACAAGATGTATACCATTTGTTAATGATAACTTGTAAGGACTTAGTACAATTATCAATTCTACCGGTCATTTCTAACCATTTGAAAAATTCAATTTAACAACCTATTCTTCTCATATATTTTATCCAGATATTTCTAAAGTTTTCTTTTTGTTTGAGAGTATAGGAAGAGACATACCATTTTCTTCTGACTTGGTTGTCAGGATGGATCCATTTTCTTGTAAAATGGCTGGAATAGGCTTAAAAGGTTTGTTTACCTTTAACATTCCTAGCCAAGAAGGTTCGTCAGCAGGTGGTGCCATTTCGCTCGCTGTAAGACTTCCTGAAATATCCTGGTAATAAACTTTAGGTACATCACCTGTGACCTTACCTTTACTGTTGTCCACAGAGTAACCTGTGACAGTAATTTTGTCTTCTTCGTCCGCCAGGGTTCTTGAAGAAGATGGTCGGGGAATCGTCCTAGATGGGCATGAAGTATACTGAGACCAGGATGACCTTCGGGCAGATGAAAATCTTACTGATGGATTCTCAAGGAATTTGAGATCAATAGATCCATTAGGGAACTGGACAACCCTTTCTATCTGAGATCTTTGAGGGTGAGAAGTAAAAGGTTGGGCAATATTCTCAAAATTCCAATCATTGATGGAGAAAATATCCTTGCATTGCAAAGTTCTAGAAAAAAAATAGAACTATGCGAGTGGTTAGCTTCCATGAGCATGGTTTCACCTCTGACGCTTTCTAAGCAAGCTTTTGATGCAAGTTGGGTTTTCATCAGTCTATAGTAGACTCGATACACTATGGCTATTTCGAGAGAATCAGTCTTGCTGTTCAGATTTTTAGTCTTGACATTGAGAGTCAGGGTATCGATGACATTAGGATCATTAATGTCAACAGAGAAGTTAGGATAGCAATTAAAGTAAACAAGCCCATCAGCAAGGTTAGTTTGAAGAATTCCTAATAGGGAATCATCAAAATTAAAAAATCTGTCATCTCTAAGAAGGACACAAACACGAATATCAAGGCCTTTTCTAAATAAAGGCTTAACAACAACTCGTACTAACCCAATATGTAAATAATTGAAATTAGATTTATACATGTCTAAATCTTTTTCTTTAAGAAGATGAATAATTACAAATGAATTATTAATAGCAATAGTTGACTCGCAAGTTTTAATATTGCAACGAGTCAGAAAACTGAAATTACCTAACTGGTAAATTTTTTTGAAAGGTTCTTCTGATGTCTCAGCTTGATGTCTGTGCATAGCTCAAGGGCTACAATATTTATGGTGCTTACCAAGTCACCATAGGTAAGATTGTTATAAGGAATACTTCGATTATTCATATCTTGTATCATAGTTCTTACCTTATCTGCAAAGAGAGGAGGTAGACCACTGATGAAGCGTTCCTTCCAGAAATCCAAATTACAATCTGGACGGCAAATAACTTTTCTTCGAAAGGCATGTTTATAGTGGATGAAGTTGTCTAAGTTTGGGCAACTTAGACTACTTAGAATTTTGAGACTCGTGTCCTATAATAACTTTGGTTCTCCAATAAAATGTTTAGCAATATGATAAAGTAAAGTAGCACAAGCATCTTTTCTTGTTTGAGTAGAAGTCGTTTGCGTATTACCTTTCATTTTTACCACAGTTTCATTTGCTGTTGCGTTGATGATTAGATACTTAATTTCATTAGTGATGTAGTTTCCCCACCAATGTTTTAGCATTCTTGTGAAACCAGGAATTATCATGTTTGCAGCATCTATATCTGTTGATCCTCGCATCTGGTATACAGTAATGGCAACACCCATTTCATGGAGTTTTTTGTAGACTTGATGTTCTGCAAGGCCATCAATATTCCATTCTGTGATGCTTCTTCCATGGGGATAATTTTCAAGATTTTTCTTATCCAAATACGATTGTATATAAGTTTAACACCTTTCACCTGAATTTCATCGAAAACAAACACGTAAACTCGATGAAACATACCTAGACGTACAAGATCACTACAAGGCATATTTTTCGAACGTCATGGACGCTCTTGGTCGTTTGACCTTCAAACATCAAGAAACTTGAAAAACTTCCTTTAAATTCTGTATTAAATAAATTAAAAACCTTAAAACATAATTAATCTCACATAAACACATAGAACATCATATAAGACATTTAGGTGACTTAGTCGTCGAAAGTCTTCGTTGTCCCTTGACGTTGACTTCCACCACACCAAATACTTTAGATACTGCCTCTATAACATTTGTTAGATATATTTAGGACATTATACCACAAAATATCAACATTTTATGCTCTATTAAATCTAAGTCCTTTTAGAGGTCTTACACAAGTCATATTGATGTATGAAGTAAAGGGAAATGCTTGTGATTTCCTTGTTGGTTTACTGTTTATGTGTGAGGTTACGGGTTTTAAATAATACATTTCTCAAGTAGGATTAGATTGGAGTTGTAAATAAGTTCTTTTGACGCATTGATGAAATGAACTCTAACTATGCATTGTTGACTATGGTATCATTATGTTGATTTTTTATAGTATGGACTTGTATATTATCTTAAGATGTGCATATATACTAAATTGATTATTACTGTTATGTAATAAATTAATGAGTTCCTATATGAGGTCTATGAAATCTTTGGGTCTTATATCTAATGTTAAATAAGTGTGTTGTATCTTATTGAAGATGTGCCTTAACCTAAAATTACTTCATACAAACACTTGGTGTGAATAGTATTTTGGGATACTACTTGCACATTGTACTAGGGTGACTTAGAAGTTTTCGTAGGTGATGGTTCTTATGTGAATGTTATGTTTGATTTTATTCTATGTCTTTATGAATTTATGTGCTTAAATTGTTGAAGGTTGTATGAATGCTCACCCTTGGAGACTTTAAGGTGATACTTTGGAATTAATGTTGGAATCGACAATATTCATGCATTGCACTAGCTAATACTTGAGGGTTGTCTTAGGCAAAATAGTTAAGGTAAAAAGGAAATTTAATGTATTGGAGATGTTTATTATGGCTTAATGTGATAAATGACTTTATGTGTGGTTGTGAATGGCTCCATGTCTAATATAATCTATGCAAACTATATTGTGCTTTTTTTATCAAATGTTCATGGAACTTCTCTAAAAGACATTATGAATGGTTTCTAACTTTGTACTAGTACCATTCTTCTTCATCTTTTTATACAAAGTGTAGATGGTGATAGCTGAATGACCTTTCCTAGAATGAAGAGCTTGGATTACTATTCCCTAGATCAAGTGTGTCCTCAATGATTCAACGACCTTCATGTCAATAGTTTATTTAAGTTCATTTAATGATATAGAAATACACTTTTGCAATTTTAATGGAAATTCCCTATTATATTAGTGACTAAGATGGCAAGACGAGGATTAGTGTCTTAAATATGTACTAATGGTTTCTAAACGAAGTGACTTCTTAGTTTTGAGTTATGGTATAAAAAAATTAAATTTTTCGCTAATTTTATGTCTATGAAATGAAAAATGTCTAAGGTCCTGTTTAAGGCCACAAAGAGGTCAAGTAAGTCGTGTTACGTTTAGGGGGTACACCCCGATCGTTATAAACATGGTATTTAAAGAAGAGTTTATAAAAATGGTCTAAGGATTGAATGTATCATAATTCCACATCTAGTTGAGTCTTTTTCATTGGTGTGAGTCGCGACAAATCTATGAGCGAGAGGCTCTAGTTCGATAGAAGTTTCACATTCTTCATTATTCTAGTTTCGTTCCATAGATATCAACTCTATATGATCACTCTTATTTCCCTTATCCATTAGTCTTTTATATGTGATTGCTTGGAACGGTGATGTCTTAAGGCTAGAGGGAGAAAAGGGAGAGTTTTGATGCTTAATATTGTTTTGTTCCTAGATGAGTACATGTGAAGGTATAGTTGGAAGATATTGTCCTGATGCCAATTATGGCTATAGATGACCTATGAGGTTTGATGTATTACATTGAGAAGTTGTATTGTGATGTAGTTATAGCATGATAAATGTTGTTATTGTTCAATGAAGTTTCTTTTTGTGATGATGAGTTAATTTTTGGTTATGTACAATGACAGTAGAATGTTATAGTGTATACTTTTGTTTTGTTAGAGGAATGTGACACATACACACACATTTTACATATATATCATAAGTAGTGACTTTTTCAAAAGGTTGTTACTTTAACGATAAGGCAGGATTAACACAGATTCATACTACTTGGTAGATATTAAAACAGGATTTTCCTTACACTTCAAAACTACTATTTTTTGAGTTCTCTACTCTTTTTAAAAAATGTCATGTGTTATTTGTAAAATGTGATTATGTTCAAAATTCGAGGTATATCATAAGAAAAGTTAGTGAAAAAATTGTAGCAAATAATTTATCAATTCACGCTTGTATCTTTTCTAACCATTTTTAAGGATAGTGATGAAAAGTTGTGGGAGAGATAAAATACTACACATATATGAAAAAAGACATATGATTTGGGTATGGTATTTATTCGTTGTTTTTTATTTTATTCTTTTCCCTCAAATGAAGAAATTTCTTTCTATTTTTTCTAAAACAATGGTTATCCACGTAGTCTATAGAATTATTAGTTTTGATGATGAATTCACTATTTTAAAAATTGATTTTCACTTATACATATGATATGATAACATAGGCATGATAATAAATATTTCATACTTAATATGTACGTAAAAATGAACGGAGTAATCAATGTTTTGGTTGCAAGATATGTAAATCAAATGGAACACTAGAGCGAATATAGCATGAACATATATTTTTTTCTGTTGTATTCTTCCATATAATTTTTCTTTATGTGACTAGATACACTTGCAATATAAAGTAAGATAGGAAATAGTAATTTATCATAAAATTATCTTAAATCAAATTAATCATTCCATAAAAATTTAATTGACATTTTATTCATCTATTAAATTTTATTATTGAGAAATTTAAAAATTTAATATCATGCTACAACTTCAATGAGATACAAGATAATGAACATACATTCAGTAGACCACAACTATATGATATATATGCAGCAGCAAAGGAGAACCTAAAATCCTACAAAGATAATGTCAAAACTTAATGAAAATGAAATATTTTTTCCATGGGTGATGTTATTCATATATTAAAATTAAATTATTTTACTAAAATATATATACACACTTGCAACGCACGTGCTGTTGTTATTCAGTCCCATAGTAAATCGGGTATGATCCCCTAAATTTTGAAGAAATGAAAGCCCAATATACAATAAATATACTATGATTTCGTTTTCCAGTAAATGTATACTATTTCAGACACGTATCACAAAAATTGATACAAATTATGTTTCTATATTTAGTTTAGGGTCATACAATATAATGGAGTGCAAAAAAATTTAGGCATTATTAATTTAAAATAAATTGTCAATTATATCTATGTATAGGAAAAAATTAATATTTGTGGATCAAAAAAATTGATACAACTAATACAATGTGAAACTTAAACCTCTATCTAAGAAATGATACAAGTTCTCATCACCTACTCAATGAATTACATAAGAAGATAAAGTACATCATGTAGATGAATTGAAGTATGAGTTTAAGTTATGTAAAATGTTTATTCCGTTAGCCTAGTCTTCAACTTTCATTCTACCTTTGAATTATGAATATGAAAATATATATATATATTGTGACAGAAACACATAAGGTGAGAGGAAGACACTTAAAACACCATATAGCATTTCTTCCTCATTTTAATCTTGATTTTCTCTTTTTTTTCTTATCCCTATTATTTTGCTCAAATTTGTACTCAATGTAATATAAACATTAAACCCTATTAAGGAAATAATAAAATAAACCCAAAAATACCAATGAAAATTCAAATCCTCCAAATTCACAATGTATTTTTAAGAAAATTATTTTACTCAAGCACTCGCTGTTATGGAATATATCCCCTAGGAAAGAACAATTTACTTAATCATAATATTTATACCTTAAATTACATTGAACTACGAACTACTCACTCAACAAATACAAATCACACTTAAGTATTTATGAAGAAAAAGAGTTAAAAATCATAAAAAACTGTAGTTGAAAAATGAGAATAAACCCCTTTAATTATTAATTAAAGAATAGTATGAAAAAGTGTTTATTATACCTTATCAGAAAAATCACATTCTTTAAAACAAACATCATTTCCCATTAAAACTTTTTAAAACTATGCAATTCAAAAAATGAATGGGAAATGACTATAAGAAAAAGAAAATGGACAAATGTGTGATACCAACAAAGATTAATTGCATGTTTGATAAGTAGGTTTCTCTTCGAACTTTTTGTGTGGAGCTCATACTTGATGCATTGGATTTGTCAGTAGATGTGATATATTCGTTCTATAAAACTTGTTTGTATACCTAGACAATACAACTCACCCAACTAATATCACATCCTGAAACCACATCCTAGAAGTTAGGGGCAATCTCATATTGCAACCGGCGTACTTGACCTCTCGGATGTTTTGTACAAGTCATTGCATATCATTCATCGCATGAACATAGTGAGAAGTGGTGCGCAATTAAAACTTTTCAAAAAAAACATATCCTAGTCTTTAAAAATCTTTCATATAAAATCATAGGAAATACTAAGTCTCAATCTTATCATCTTTAGACATAAGAATACTTGGGACACGAGCCATACTTCAAAATATAGAAAACTTAGTCTATTACAATATTTCAATAAGAAACATAAAAGACAACTATGCCCTCGAATCAAATGAGGACATATTTCTACTTCTCTTTAATGATGCTACTTATCCAAGTTTTCACTTCCAAAAATCTACTTACCAACAAGAACTATAGAGATAGATAAAAGCATAAATTAGTAGAACCACATGTACTAAGTATGGCATAATGCATAAAAATCATGAAAACGAACATTCATTTGAGTGCATCTTTTTATTTTTAAATCATATAATAATCATAAGAACAAAATTTAACAGCTTATAAACACATAAAATAACCTTTAAGCGAATATAATAATTTTTTAGTCACTTTAGAGTGAACTCATTTCACTGTATAGAGAAGCTCTTCGCTGTTACAGTGAAGTGATTCCTTTTCCATTTTAACACCTCTTAGAATGTAGTCTCCTTACTAAAAGCTATCCTAAGACCCACTTAAGAAAAACAAAAAAGACCGCCCATACAACTTCATTAATCATACCTAAATTACACTCAAGAACACTTATAATAAGTTGCATACACACTTCAAGACATCAAATATATTAACATATAGGTAATATGACATTTGCTCATAAAACGCTATCAAACGAATTATTTAAGTAGATATGGAAGACAACTTCCATGGTTGAACTCTCCAAGACTAACTAAACAATCCTTAAGACTTCCTAAGTTTTGATCATGTCCACATAATCATCATCTTCCCTAACTACAGTCATTCTTAATACATATCTAGGTAAGATACGAAATGACCAGTCCTATGCCCCTTCACACCTTAACTAGACAACCCTTAACTACTCAAGATAAGGACTAATTCCACTTAGATACCTCATAACATAAGTCATTAGTTCATTAATAGACTCATACATTGCATAAAGGAAATTCAAGTAATGGTCTTGGACAAGACCTAGGAACTTTAACTTTTACATGTCGGAAAATTTGATGTTTAATGAAGAGCCCAATAGGTCATTAAGAATGCGTATTAGGTGTACATAGGAATCCTATTGCCCAATATTGAGAAATATTTTGTATAGTGTAGATAATTGGATAAGGGGTATTACCCAATTGCTTTATAATACCCAAATAGACAAAATATTGGGCATATTAGAAGATATAGGCTTAAAATGTTTTAGACAATTTTCTATGTATGAACAAGTAAATTAAAATACATTTTGGGTTGTCCTAACCAATCCAATCTAGTTTGAAAAGTGTACTTGCAATAAAGACCATAAAATAAAGAAATTGATTCTTAACTTAATACAATATGTGCTAGGCTTTTAAGTGTCACTAATAGTACCATATCACATGACCATTTAAAATGATCATGTAGATTAAGAAGTGTCCAAGAACATAGTGAGGATCGTTGGGATGATTAGTAAACATTCCCAAATGAAACATAAATAATATTTATTTAAGATAGTACAAGAAACCCATGTGCAAGCAAATGGGGAGAAACGACCAAGAGGGGACCAACGTAACAAAATTTGGTTAGGGTAGTTAGGGGGCCGGCCTGCTAGCTCTCTAACAAATTCTAGATTCTCACCTACTGTCCTAGATAACTAACAATCCTAGGACAAACAAAATAAATTATCTAGTACACCCGATAACGTAAGACTTAAATTAGTGAAAGTTAACCTAGTAACTAGTTAAAGAGACAACCAAGTACCTAACCCAGTATGGTCCAAACTGTTAGTTGTGGTCCTAACTACTTGAGAGTACTTTAGTAATTATACTAGGTCACCTAATTAATTAAATTAGTGATTTAATTAATTAATTTAAATGGTAAAAATGAAATCCTTATATTAACCTAGTATAACTCAAGAAATATCGTAGCACTTAACCTCGGATGGTCCAAAAGGGTTAGTTATGGTTTCAATGACTCAGGGGTACTTTAGTAATTACCATAGATCCCTTAATTAGATAAATTAGACATTTATTTAACTAATTTAAAGGGTCAAAACGAAATCCATAGGAGACTTTTCAGATTTGACTAAGTGTTGTGTTTTCCTGGTTTTAGTCAATCGAGGAGGGGTTTTTTAGCAATTAATAAATTTATTTATTTATTTAACTTATTAAACCTAAGTTTAATGAGTCAATATTATTTACCATCAACTAGAAACTAACGATTATTCACCCAGAAACGTGACTCAAAGGCAGTAATAAAAGTGGCAGAAAAACAGAAAATTCCATAGGCTATTTCAAGGTCTTCCTCAAGTTTTCGTGCAAGGTCATCTTTGTTGATTAAGTTCTGCAAAAGGTATGGTTTTTATCTCCTAGAATTATTTATCCAATATTATTTTCCATCTTCTTGAATCTATGAAATCTCAAAACTAGGGTTGTTTCCGAACGTTCTTGTTGCAAGTCCTTCTTCCCTAGTATCCTCGTTTTCGATTCTAATGACTATATAGACGTATTCTTGATCACGTTGTTGGTATGTGGTGTTGGTTGATCTTAATGTGTAGAGTTCTTGATTTGTATGGTCGAATGAACTTATATTTTGTACATGTATGATTTTATGTGCTCCTTAGTTGATATAAAGAACGATGTTTCATCAACTTGTGTCTGAAAATGATATTCTTGAGATGTTACGGTTGTGATGTGCATACCTACAGTTAAACATAGCTTGATCAAAATGTCATGTTCAGTAAAGTGTTCATATGAGGATGTACGTAATAAAATCGCTACTAATGTGATGTTTAATCTATGTTATAAGGTTGGCTAAAAAGATCTCCAAAAAATCATACTTGAATGAATGTTTGGCTTATGCCAATAAAATGGCTAACAATATATTGTCAAAATTTTTTAATGGAATTGGATATAATGATATCTTCAAATTATTAAAAGATTGAATAATGAATAATGTATCCAAAATTAAGCATGAATGAATGTAACTTTTTCTTGGGCTAACAATGGTAGTTATGAAATATTTTCCAAATTACTTGGACCAATACTAATGTTATTCCAATCATATATAGCCAAAGTATTGAATTAACATTACAAACACATATAAGGAATGACATTATAAGCACATTTAAGGTAATTCAATGAATCCATATCCAAGGGCATGCCAATCATTGGGTCAAGTACAGACATGCCATAACCAAATGAACTATGAACATATGTAATTCATTGAATTATGTTCTTATCGTCCATAAACAATGATATGAAGATATCAAACGAACGCAAGCAAGTAAAGTAAGTATTAACCGAATTAAATATGTCTTAGTTATGAAAGTAACCATAATGAGGTGTTAAAGGAAGTGAGACAAGCCCCACTCACACCTGTGCTACAATGTTAAAATACTCATGAAAAGGGGTGTTAGAACGTGTGAGACATGTCTCATTAACACCAAATATGTTATGTAAAGATAATTAACATTTCATCAATGTTAAGAAAGGCATGACAAGTAATCAATAGAGTAAATAAACCTCAATCTAGAAGAAAGATTCCATAATTTTTGAGTCAACTCTAAAAGATAAAAAAGATAAAGAAAGTGAGAGCACTGATAGACTAGCTATGAGCATGTGCTTGCACGTGTATGTGTCCTGAGTTGAGGCTACCGAGGTGGATAAGTAGTCTCCATATGTATCCTAGTCTTAAAACAATGTCTATATAACATGTGAACTAGCCTGTGGATTCAACCTAAGAGAGCTATGTATGTTTCGTCTAACCTTGGCCAGTGAGATCACCTTATTTCGGTGTGGGAAAACATCGGATTTCATGTTTAGATCACATGATATATGTCGGTTAGTTCTCAAATGAATGTTCTTGGTTCACTTTACATGTGAGCCACCCCTTTCAGTGTGGGGTAAACACTAGAGATGGATTCACTTTAGATGTTGAATCACCCCTTTTAGGTGTGGGGAAGAAACTGGATTTCATGTTAACTCGCATGATCTATAATTCACTTTGATCGGTGAATCACCTCTTTTCAGTGTGGGGAAGACACTGGATTTCATGTAGCTTCACATGATCTTAATGCTACAAAATTCTTTAAGGAAATAAAAAGAAAAAAGAGACGTAAGTTCAAGGAGAACAAAGAAAATAAGAGCTATGAATGCCAATGTTGATAAGAATGAAGTTTCCAATAAGTAAAGGGCATAGACAATATTGAATCCTCATGTTATGAAAATGATCAAGTTAAATATATTGGCTTATAATGACTTTACATAATTGTAAAAAATATCATAGCCAAATAAGACTGGCTTATGATAATTTCCTATATTATGTAAAGGAATGCCTAATAGGCTTAGCCAATAAAGATTGACTTAATAAGATATCAAGCCCAATTTGTAGTTAAATCATTTCCATAGTCCTTCGTATTATTTACTTAATTCATTATAGGTATGAAAATACAATGAATCATTGAACTTGTAAGTAAAACATAGGATCAAAGGATATTTTTGAATTACACAACAAGAACAAGAACAAGACTGAAAAATAAACTAAGCGTCAAAGAAGAACTCCCAGGTTTAGGCATATCATATTTGAAAATTTTCGCTCGAGTTTTTCTAAAATTATATTGATGATTCTAAGGTTTTATGTTCATATAGAAAATGAGTTGTGTACTTATAATGCATTAAAATACTCCATATTCATATTAGAATTCACAAATAACGATTTAGGAAACTTCTACCAGGGCACGTTGTTTTGGACTAGAGGTTGATACTAAAGACTACCATATTTGAGCCTCCACTTAAAATCCCTTACGGTGCTAAGTAAGAATTTAAATAGAATAGATATGGTCAAATATAAATATAACATAGAAAAGGCAATTATCAATACAAATTGACATACTTTTAATACAAAAACATACACTAAATCCTCAAACATAATTCAACATAGATAAAAAACATTTCACCAATGTGAATCAATATTTTCGTAATACATTTATTGATAATTATCATCATAGTAAGAGAAAAATTCTTTCATAGGCATTGATACTTTCCTTTAAGAACATATCTAAATTTATTAATAATCATATCAAAAAAATATGCATATCTTCATAATTAATTGTTCATAGATTCATGGGTTCATCATTGGGTTATTGTTGAAAAAACATGATTTTTTCATGGTTCAATGTGATTTCAACCAATAATCATGTAATTAAATTAAATAATGCATTACAAACATTAATCAACAATAATCAATCATATTCGTATGAAAACGAAGATTGAATTGAAACCCTAACTCAAACAATTGAATTTGTAATTTACAAATGGGAACTTTTGGGAACCAAATGGAGTAATGTATTTGAAGTCTAAATATACAGAAAACTTTCTATATAAAGTCCAAGAACGATGGTTAATTTAAGACTTGAATGGAATCGTAACTCTTCTTCTTCTTCCTTAGGTCGAGGGAATTTGGGGAAGATGAATTTGGCTAGCATTAGGGAAATTAGAAAAATGGGGATGAAATGGATAGTTATAGGTCCTAAAACCGTATAAATGTCTTATAGTATAAGATAATTTATATGGTTCTGATTTAAAGCAATTAGGGAAAACAACCAAAAGCCCATGAAAACTAAATGTTGAACCCTCTGTACAGATTGAACATACGGTCCGTAGGACCTCCTACGTAACATACTGGTCAACCATTAAAATTTTATGACTTATTTTCAACCAATTTTGACTGACCCTTTCTAAACCTCATAGGTATTCCTACAAACCATAGACACCCATTGTGTTAACAATTTTTACATCTTAAATATCACTAAGTTAGGGACCTCTCTATAAGACCTATTAATGGTTCATTTATAGAATGACATGCAATTCTGGTAACCATAAAAGTTGATACTGAGGCTTAATTTAAAAATTTGTCTCACCTATTCCTACGGTTTCCATATATGGGCCATAAAATCTTGTCTCATCTGTAGATGGGAACGGTAGATATAGGAACCCAAAATCATTTTTTTCTTTTAATTTTCCAAATTCCTAGGTTTAATAAAAAGTGATTATTATAAGTTATGAGATGGATATAGTAAAATCATAACTTTTTAAATAATATTTTTTTTTTATATTATTAGTACTATATATTATAACACCCCTCAAATGATGTAGGTGAAGCTAGAGCCTAACATGTTTTTGATGATGGTCTAAGGTCCTAAACTGATATAATGTGGTATTTAGTAACTTTATGGAGTCTTAGGTGATTTGGTAGTACACATTAAGGTACAACCAAGACGTTCGATGACTAAATCAAGTATGTGCCTCATATGTGATTATATGCCCATATCAACTATGTGCCTCATATGTGATTATATGCCTACATGTGTTTCATTAGTTAATAAGGCCGTTAAATGAGTTATTATAGTGTTTTAGGCAATTTTCCAGGTTACGTGAAGTTTGGACGTCAAACGTCCATTGTGTTCGAAAGGTTATCCTTGAAACGACCTTATATGTCTTGGCATTTTTATCGTGTTTTACTTGTTCATTTTTTATGACATTCATTTGAGAAGGTCCTAAACTCATATAAGAACATATTCGGGTTTGAAACGTCTGGGAAAACATCCCCAAGGACCATTCAAGGGTTCTTCAGGAAGGACCCATGTTGGTGGCAAAGATTGCCTAAGGCAGTCCCACCTATGGATGGCAAATGCCAAACAGTGTCCTCGTCGACTCCCGATATGTGGAGGGCTCTGTCTCTTATTTATCCTTCGGATCTAAGCTACCATTTTCAAGCCTCTGAACCCATCGATTGAGGACATAATGATCTGTTTGTGGACTGACGCCTCGTCGATGGTCAAGTCGTTGATTGGGTCGATCTCCTGCGTGTAATCACTGTTAAGTTAGGGGTGAATGTCAAAATTAGAAGTTTTGATGTTCCTTAAGAGTATTTTTGGCATTTTAAACATTTATATAATTCATTAACACTTAAAAGATTTCATTCTACAAAAATCAAAACCCAAATTCCCTTAGAAATTCTCCAGATCTCCATTGAAGCCAAAACTCAAGGAAGGGCTTGGATTGGAGAATTGAGTGGAGATTCTTCATCAAATTTGAGGATTATGTTTGTTGAGGTATGGTTTGTTATCCTTGAAACTCTATTAATCAAGGAGCCCAACTTTCATAAAAGTTTTCTAACGTTTTGAAAGATGAATTGTTCAATTTCTTGATCTATCCATGCGTTCTTGCATTAAAGGTTTTAAAGTATTGAATATTTATTATTTTGCAGTTAATTACATAATTATAACTCAATTAAACTATGAATCCATGAAATTGATGAACCCTAGTTTTCCACTACTTTATAGGTTAAGTGATTTTGACTTAATGCTTATGAATTCTAGTGTATTTTTCTATGGGATAATGATTGATGAAATTATTATATTGAATTTATATATACGTTGTCTTAGACTTGTAAATCTATATTGAATTTACCTAGTCTCATTATGAATCATAGTTTTTATATTAAATTGATGATCATGGCCATAGTAGGTAAGGGCCTTATGGTATTGAATAGGATGGTTTGACATTGGATTGAAGTGTTGACAATGATGTGGTGGTACGCTGTCCTAATTCACTTTGTTTTAAGTTAATTAGAATTCAATTATGTTTTTATTGGTATGATCCACTTATTGTGGCGCTGTTATGTGCCTTACTTGCAATTGATGTTCAATTGTCAACGTTACTTTATTTAATATGATGATTATGGCCTTTTCGGCACTACCTGAAGTATTATGTTGATTTGTTTAGTTGATTTATGTGAAGTATGATCGTATCTATCTACATGTGAAGTAATGTGAAAGTATATGTTCCTTATATGTATGTTATGATATCATGTAGACTGTGACTATGTGCGTATATGTATAGACTTAGGTGTTGATCCATGACTGTAGCTAACCGACTATATGAGTTATGATTGCAATATTTATGACGATATAGTAACGTATAAGATGACATAAAGATGATAAGGTTCATTCCTATGTAATTAAGATAATTATATGTTATATGGAATATGGTAAGGAATGTCATGCCTAGTTTGATAAAGTTGTGTCCCTTACCTGATACATGTATGGATGATACGTGATACCTTAGATGAAGTTAAGAAATTCATGTATGTGGAACCTTAAACCTAGTGGTAAACTTATGAATGTTTAAGTCGAAGAGTCGTATATGTATTCTTCATTTAAAGAATGATAGACATAGGGTTTGTTGGATATAACAACATCATATCATCCTTAGGAAAATCATAATGATCTATCTTAGTCGCCATTGAATTTTTTGGTAAAGTGAATGTGATTGAGTTATGAACAAGATCAGGAATTTCATTATCTTATCCTTTAGTGTCAGTTACTCTATGAGAACAAATTGTAGCACTAAGTGATTATGTTATATATAGTATCTCTACATGAGAAGGAGACAAGAGTATAATGTAACTCTACTTTATAATGAGACTAGAGTGCATAAAAGCCCTTCATATTCTTTAACCATGTGCCTATATGGGATGTGTCCTAGTTCTATCATTGTCAAGTAGAAAACCCTCATCGGAGTAGGTTAGAACTCCGGATTCCATGTCTATCTATCATGGTCTATGTCGGTTAGTTACTATTTTCATCATATGTGACCTACTACCATTAGAGAAGTTCCATGATGTTTAGGTCATTGTATAGGACACTATCTAGACCCTGCTCAGTAGGCTTTGAATTTGTTAGTTAGAGTCCCTAGGTCTTGTCCAAGACCATTACTTTAATGTCTTTATGTGATCAATGAGTCTTAAATGAACTAATGGAAGTAATGTATTAAATTAAGAAAACATGTTAAATGAATAAGTATTTATCTAAAGTCGATAAGAGTTGTCTAGTTATGGTGTGAAGGTTGCATAGGAATGGTAACTTCGTATCTTACCTAGATAAGTCTTAAGAATGACTCTAGTTACGGAAGGTAATTGATTATGTGGACATGATCTAAGACTTAGGTAGTCTTAAGGATTATTTAGGTAATCTTGTAGAGGTAAACCTTGGACATTATCTTCTTGACTTACATAAGTATGTCTATTGATAACCTTTGGAAAAAGAATGCCATATCATCCATTTGTTGATACATTGAGTGCAAAGGATTCTATCTTAGTTAGTCTATACGATCTCTTAAGTGTGTCTATGTGATTGTATGGGCGGTCTCTTTACAACTCACTAAAGTGAGACTTAAAATCACATTTGATAGAAGGATCTAATGTTCCTGTGTATAATATAATGTAAGTGTGTGTTGATATTACTATAGGTGGTCTTATGGGTCATTTAGGTGTGCCTAGAGAGGTTGTATGGGAGGTCTCTCTTAGTCTTACTTAAGTGATTCTTAGAATTGCTTGTAATGAGAGGATTCTATGCTAATAAGAGTTCCTTGTGAAGTTGAGAAACATTAGTGTAACCTTAACAAATAGTCATTGTAAAGTGATATAGTTCACTGTAAAGAATTGTACAAATAAACCAAATTTCTCAAATTTTATGTTATGTAGTTTCTAAGGTGGTAAATGTTGTTCTTATGATTATGTATCATATTTAAGTCGAAAAGATGAATATTTCTAGTAAATGTTCATTTTCATGATTTTATGGATTATGCCATACTTAGTACATGTGGTTGTACTAATTCCATGCATTTATCTCTCTCTATAGTGGTTTGTAGTGAGGAGAATTAGGGAAGTAAGACTTCGATCATTTTAATTTTCAATTGATGTTTAAGTATGTCCACATTTGACTAGAGCTCATATGATGTATTATATTTTATTTATCGAAGAATTGTAATAGACTATGTATTTCTATATTTTGAAGTATGGATCGTGACACAAGTTTTCTCATGTCTAAGCTTTGATGAGATTGAGACTTAGTATTTCATACGATTTCTAATGAAAGATGCTATTAATGATATTCTATTTTTTTGAAAATTTTTAATTTTGTACTACTTTTCACTATGTATATGCAATGAACGATACTAAAAGGGCTTGTACAAGACCTTCGAGAGGTCAAGTACGCTAGTTGCATTCCAGAAATATCATATCTTCTAGGGTTTGGTTTGTGGATGTGACATGCTTGTTATTAGAGGATAAGCTATGAAAGTAGTCTTAGGAAATAAAAAGTCTCATAACATCACATCTAGTAGAGTCTTGACCATCGCTGTGCGTTGAGACACATCTATGGGTGAGAGGCTATAGGACGATAGAGTTTCGCTTCTTTCTACATCTATGTGGTGTCGTAGAGTGAAAGTTTTCAGTGCGCTTTTCTTATGGTTTTCCCTGTGTTTCTAGGAAGATGAATACGAGGAGGACGCCGATTAGGGGTGTTGAGGAGAATGAGGTGAATTACGAGATTTCTCCTCAAATTGAGAAAGTTGAGAATGATTCTCAAATTTTTAAAGGTGCTCAAGGTGACCAAGTCCATATTTGAGGTCAAGGTAATGAGGTTCTAGTGGGTTCCCCGAAAATGACTAATGAAGAGATAAGAGAGGTTTTGATAACTTTAGCCCGATCATTGACTACCTATGTAAATATGGGTATGATGCCTAGATCTAATGTTGTGGAGAGCAGTGTGACATCTAGATTGGGAGACTTTGAGGGGATAAATCCTCCTATCTTTAGTTGCTCTATGGTGGGAGAGGATCCACAAGGGTTTCTTGATGGTGTGTACAAAGTGTTGTGTGTCATGTGGGTGACTTCTAGGGAAAAGGCGGAGTTGGCTTCGTATAAATTGAGGGAGGTTTCCCAAGTGTGGTGCACTCAATTGAAAGACAATAGTTAGGTTTAGTCGGGTCCTATTGAGTGTGAAGAGTTTAAGGGAGATTTTCTAGGAAAATACTTTTTCCATCTGAGGAGGAAGGTGAAGATTTGGAGGATCATTGACGTTAGTAAAGGTAAGGGGAATGTTGAAAAACCCAAACTAAGGATAAGTGCAAGGATTCTTAAAAGAAGTATGAGGGCTTCGAAAAAGGTCAAAGTTAATAAGCATGGTCAACATATGGTTAAGAAGAGAGCCCCAAATAAAGATGGAGCTAGTGTTTCAAAATAGAAGCTTGGGATACGAAGTAGTTCTCAAATTATTTAGCCTACTTGTTCTACTTTTAGAAGGAGGAACTATGGTGAGTGTCTAGCTGGTACCGGGAATTGCTTTAATTGTGATAAGGAAGGACATAAGATGAGATATTGTCCTATTTTTGCAACCAAGAGGAAGGAAGGCCAACCAAGTTCCTCCAAAAACATTGGGTGATGATGATGGGAAGTCCTTGTATCTCTTTAGTATTATGAGTTCTTTCTATGTTGGAGAGTATTGTGAGTAAAGAAGTTTTGACTTATTGTCTCTTATCTTATATTCAATTTAATCTTGACTGTAGAATGTCAGAAAAGTATATTGCATGTGCATTGTGATTAGGGGTCTTGTTGAAATTAAACTTCATTGAGTCCTTGCATGAGACATTTCATCAAGTTATGAATATATTGTAAGATATGTTTATGTGGTTCTACATTTCATATTATCATGTTTCCATCATGAATTGCCTACAAGTTATATTTTTTAAATATGTTGAAAAAGTTCACTGTAACATTGCCAGCTCATTGTAAAGATTTTGAAAAATTGTCTAATTCGTTCTTTGGTAAAAAATGATTGTAATGTGGTTAGAAATGATGTATATGAGCATGATAACGAATATGAAATGAGTTTTTCCCATTTGGAATGAAGCATGTGACTTTATAGCATAATAAGTTAAAGAATTTGTTCTAGTTTCTTGTTGTGTTGTGATTCTCTTAATATTGTTAAATTTATATTTCTCCTAGATGTTTGTATTGTTTGAGGTGTTATGTGGTATTATTATAAGCTTCTAGTTAAATTTCTATGCTTTGAAATGCTCAGAGAGTGGCAAACTATCATTGGCGACGAATATTGTACAAGTGGGGGAGATTATAACACCCCTCAAATGACGTAGGTGAACCTAGATCCTATCTTGATTTTCATTACGTTCTAAGGTCCTAAAATTGTCTATAATGTAGTATTGAGGCAGTGTCTAGAGTCTTAGGAGATTTGGAAGTGAAACGTCAAGGGACGACCAAGACTTTTAACGACTAAGTCACCTATGTTTCTTGTATATATTAATATGCCTATATGTGTTTTTAATTCGTTAATAAGGTTTTGAAATGATTTATTTTAGTGATTTTATTAAATCTGTAACGTTTGTTGAAGTTTGGAGGTCAAACTTCCAATACCGTCCATGACGTTCGAAAGGTTTACCTTTAAACGACCTTGTGTATGTTCACTTAATATATCGAGTTTTTCATGTTCGTTTTAAATGACATTCATTTGAAAGGTCTTTAACTCGTACACGAATATACTCGGGTTGGAAACGTCAGGGAAATTTTTTTCGAGGAACATCAAAGATTCCTTGAGAAAGTACCCATGTTGGTGGCCAAGACATCCTAAGGCATTCCCACCTATGGATGGAAAACGACGATCAGTAGCCTGGACGATGCCATGTAGGTGGAGGTCATTGTTTGGTTCTTATACTATTGAGCGAAGATACAATTTTCAGCCTTTGAACCCATCGACGGAGGACATGGTGGTCTGTTTATGGACTGACGCCCCGTCGATGGTAAAGTCATTGATTGGATCTGTCTCCTGCGTGCAATCACTGTTATATTAGGGGTGATTTTCTAAATTCACCCCACGAATTAAAAGTTTGGAGGTTTCTTAAGGGTCTTTTTGGTTTTTAAACATGTATATAAGTCTTTAACACTTAGAAGATTTATTCTTCAAAAATCAAAACCCATATTCTCTTAGAAATATTCTTGAACTTCATTGGAGCAAAAAGTCAAGGAAGGGTTGGATTAGAGAATTGAGTGAAGATTCTTCATCAAATTAGCGGATTACACTTATTGAGGTGTCGTTTTTGATCCTTGAAACTCTATTCATCAAGGAGCCAAGCTTTCACAGAAGTTTTCTAATGTTTTCAAAGATGAATTGTCTGATTTCATGATCTATCTATTGGTTCTTCCATTAAAGGTTTCAAATCATTGAATGTTTATTTAGTTGTAGTTAATTAGATTATTTTAACTCAATTAACCTATGAACCCATGAATTTGATGAACCCTTATTTTTCACCACTTTATGAGTAAAGTAATTTGGACTTAATGCTTTTGAATTCTAGGTTAGTTTTATATGGTTTATTGATTGATGTTATAATTATATTGAGTTGATATATAGGTTTTCTTAGATTGGTGAATCTATATTTAATTGACCTAGTTTCAATGAGTATCATAGTTTTTATATTGAATTGATGATTATGGTCATGGGTAAGGGCCTTATGGTATTGAATTTGATGATTTTGGCATTGGATTGAAGTGTGGAGAATGGAGTTCTGGTAAGCTACTCTTAGACTCTTCATTTTATTTTAATTATACTTCAATTGTGTTTGATTTGTATGGTCCATTTACGGTGGCGGTGTTATCTGTCTTACTTGGAATTGATGTGGCCTTGCGATGTTAGTTTATGTAATGTAATAATCATGGCATTATCGGCACTACTTGAAGTATTATGATGATTTGTGTAGTTTATTTATGTGAAGTATGATCATATCTATCTATAGATGAAGTAATGTGAAAGTATGTTTTCCTCATATGTATGTTAGAAGATCATGTAGACTGTGACTATGTGCTTATATGTGTAATCTTAGGTGTTGATCCATGATTGTTGCTCATTCACTATATTAGTTTGATAGTTATATTGATAACTATATAGAAATGTATAGGATGACATAAAGATTATTAGGGTCATTCCTAAGTGATTATAAGAATGATATGTTATATGGAATATGGTAAGGAATGTTGTGCCTTGTTTGTTAGACTTGTGTCCCTTACTTGATATATGCATATATGGTATGTGAATACGAGATGTCTTGAGTAGGTAGGCTTAGTGCACCCTTGTCATGTATGAATTAATGTTGTGTGATTCTTTAGATGATGTTAAGAAGGTCATGTATGTGGAGCTTTAAACCTATTGGTAAGGTTATGAATGTTGAAGTAAAAGAGCACTAATGGTTTCACTAAAGTTAAGGATGATGGACTTAGGGTTTTTTGGATTGAACAAAATCATATCATCCTTAGGAAAGTCATAATGAGCTATCGTAGTCTCTATTAAAGGTAGCCCTACTGGACTTGTTTGGTAGGGTGAATGTGATTCGATTAAGAATTAGATAAGGACCTCTTCATTTGATCGTTTAGTGTCAATTACTCTATGAGAACAAAGGCTAGCATCCAGTGATTATGTTATGTGTAGTATCTCTACTTGAAAAGTAGACTAGAGTACAGTGAAACTCAACTTTAGAATGAGACTAGAGTGCATAAAAGCTCTTCATATTCCTCAATCATGTGCCTACATGGGATGTGTCCTATCTCTATCCTTGGCAAGTAGAACAACCTCATCAGTATAAGTTAGAACTCCGGATTCCATGTCTAGCTATGATAGATTATGTATGTTATACCTATTCTCATCATATGGGATACCTAATAGAATAACAAAAGTTATATGAAGTTTAGGTGGTGGTATGGGACACTATCTAGACATTGCCCATTAGTATTTAAAGATGTTAGTTAGAGTCCCTAGCTCTTGTCCAAGACGATTACTTCAATGTCCTTTATGTGATGAAAAAATCTTAAATGATCTAATGAATGTAATGGTATAAGTTAACAAAGCATGTTAAATGAATAAGTACTTATCTAGAATAGTTATGGTTGTCTAGTTAAGGTGTGAAGGGGGCATAGGAATGGTCACTTTGTATATTACCTAGATAAGTCCTGAGAATGACTCTAGTTAGGGAAGATGATTAATTATGTCGACATGATCTAAGCATTATGTAGTCTTAAGGATTATTTAGGTAATCTTGTAGAGGTCAATCATGGACGTTATCTTCTTGATTTATTTAAGTAAGCCTTTTGATAGCCTTTTGGAAACAGAATTTCATATCATCTATATGTTTATGTATTAAGTGAGCATGATTCTATAGTCTATAGGATCTCCTTTGTGTGTGTGTAAATGAATATATGGGCGGTCCCTTCACAACTCACTCAAGTGAGTCTATAAATCACCTTTGGTAGAAGGATCTCATGTTCATGTGTATGATGTCTTATAAGTGTGTGTTGATCTCATTATAGGGGGTCTTAAAGATTATTTTGGTGTACCTAGAGAGGTTATGGGTTGTCTGTCTTTATCTTACTTAAGTGAGTCTTAGAATAGCTTTTAGTTGAGAGGATTGCATAGTAGGAAGAGTTCCTTGTGATGTTTAGAAACTTCATTGTAACCGTAAGAAATAGTCACTGTAAAGTGACATAGTTCATTGTAAATAATTGTATAAATAAAATAATTTGCTTAAATATTATCTTCTGTGTTTCTAAGGTGTTACTTGTTGTTCTTATGATTATATTAAGATATTTAAGTAAAAAAATGCATATTTCTAATGAATGTCCGTTTTCATAGTTTTATGCATTATGTCATACTTAGTACATGTGGTTGTACTAGTTCCATACTTTTATCTATCGCTATTGTTGTTTGTAGGTTAGGGGCATTTGGGAAGCAAGACTTGGATCGTAGCATCATTAAAGTGCAGTTTAAGTATGTCCTTATTTGACTCCCAAGGGCATTAGATGTCTTTTATTTGCTTTATCGAAGTATTTTAATAGACTAATTATTTCTTTATTTTTGAGTATGGGTCGTGTCCCATGTATTTTGGTGTCTAAGCTTTGATGAGATTGAAACATAGTATTTCCTATGATTTCTAATGAAATGTGTTAATAAAAATATCCTAATGTTTTGTGAAAAAGTTCTAATTCTGCACTACTTTTCATTATGCATATGCGATGAACGAGATGAAAAGGTCTTGTACAAGATCTCCGGGAGGCAATGTATGCCGGTTGCATTCCGAGAATGTCATACCTTCTAGGGTGTGGTTTCGGGATGTGACATATACGGAAGGATATCCCTTTTTATAGTGTTTTCTTCAATTTTCTTATTTTTGTTATTCTAATTCAAGTTATAGAAATATTAAATACCTGGACAAATGATCGTGAAGAGAGAGGAAGCTTTACGTGAGAATTGATTTCTACCTCCTTATCTTATCCTTACGTTACCACAATTGGCAGTGAAAGAAAAATGTGGTGAATTTGAAAACCTTAGGGGTTAATATAGGACAAATTAATAGAGATTGGGTTGGGAATTAATATTTATCGTGCATCACGTAATCAATATTACAAAAAAATTTATTTATATGTATACATTAGTTTGGGACTTTCTGATGTTATTTTTGTATTTACGTCCTTAGAAAATGTAAAAATAATTTTATCAATATATATAAAAATGCATTATTAAATTGTTCTTTAACTTAACCTGAACAAAATAAAATTAATACAATTAACATAATTCTATTCAATTATAGAACTCAACAAACACCAAAATGATTCACTTGTACATTATTTCAACATTCACATATCTTATCATTTGTAAAAAAAGTGGGGTTCTCCAAAATGCAAAGTTTGATAACAATTTTAAACAATAGGTGCATTAAAATTTTATAAAATTTCCAATTCATTTAATATTAATTATACATACAATTTTATGTGGGGGAGGGGGGGGGGGAGGCGGGTGTAGGTATAAATTGCATCATTTATAATTAAAAAAATTATTTAGAAACTATCTGGAAGAAGTGTTACCTTTTCATTGAAAAAAAGTTCTTTCACATACTTTTAAGTATTCTAATTTTATATGATTATTTATGAAGTTAAATCATCATTATCCTCAATTTTCTCCTATTTTCATCTCTTTTTCTATATACTACAATGTCATCCTATAGTAGGCTTATGTTCCATATTGGTGCTTGTGTTTATATATATATACATACATACATACATATATATATATATATATATATACACATACGGGTCAACAATTCTAAAATATATCATTACATTAAAAATTTTAACGTCGATTTAGGGTTTTTTGAATTATTGTTTTTCTTTTTCTATTTTTTATTGTACTTATTGAATGTTGTTGCATTTTTGTTGCAAAGCTAGAAACTTAAAAACAGCAAACAAAAAGAGATAGAACCATACATGCACCACTCGCATCAAGAAATCCGAACATCCGTAATCCTAGTGAAGTATTTCGGAATTCCTGATAACAAGTTCATTCTAGATGTTGCAAAAGAAGTGTTATATATTCTCATAGAAAATACTTCTTGATGAAATGTTTTAGGAAATTCTCATAGCCTACGGCAAGTCAGATGTGTTCATTAAGGATAGGTCACCCAGTATTGATATTACCTATGATTCAACAAGTTATTCTAGTATAAAACTTTGAAAAAGAAACAAACAATGAAACGGAGTTATAAATACCAACTTACTAGAACAAAAATAATATAAAGGATAAACTTCTCGTAATATATTTTGATGAACAAGCTTCAAAAGTTTGTTCAAGAAATAAATTGAAATTGGTGGAAAAACATAAATCCTTATTATGACTAAAGACGCCTAATTAGGAAAACAAAGCATAGAGGATTCCTTATCGGGAAAGGAAAATTTTTAAACAAAAACTAATTACTTTCATTGTAGGGTTCAACTATGGTTTATTCCACCTTATAGAAGAAACTATTTACAAAAATAAAGATATTTTTTGCAATCTAGAAATCAAGAGAACATTGTAAGATGAATTCGTGTGGCGCTAAAGTAATAGATGAGAGACTAAAGAAGAACTACAGTTAGGTTTTCTTTTTAAAGCTTAGTTTGTATTTTTTCATCATAGAGTAAGCTTTTAGGAATGATTGTCCTAAGTGTGAAAAAAGAACTTGTGAAGTTTTTATAAAGAAGTGGGATCAAATTTTTGGAGAGAAGATTGCCCAACTATAATTAGTTAGTGTAAGTAAGAATAAGTGGGTTTTGCTTCTTGGAGAGTAGTGTATGTGATTATACTTAATTGTAGTATAATTTTAGTGTGATTATCAGGGGAGGTACAACACCTATTAACTTTGATTATTTAGTTCTAATATAGAGTTTCTCTATGATCATAGAGAAGTTGTGGTGTTTATTTTATTATATTGAGAAAGGAGTTTGCATCGAGAAACTTATTATTCTATTTAGTGCATTTATTCTCTAAAACGTTTAAAGAAGAACATGGTCATGTTAATGTTTAGGTTTTTAAGGTTTATTAAATTTGTATAAAACATAGTATTTCAATAAAGAAGTTTACACCTTGAAGAGGATCAAAGTATGAACAACAAACAGCTCAAGAAGAAGCATCTCAAAGAAGGAACAACTTTTTAACATAAAATACTATGGATGGTGGGAAAAATAATGATGGACTATCTTGTAATATAAAATAACAATCTATGAAGAATCATTTTAAATTGTCCCACTATTCCTATGAAAAATGTTACAGAAGAAATTACTCATGTTCTAATGTTGGAAAGAAATGGGATGTTTTTTAGAAACTAGTAATTAGGAACAATGTAAACGCCAAAAAGATCCTAATATATGGATAGTTATAGATGAGTATAATTGAATCTCCTCATGTCCAAATGAAAAAGTAATATCGTATACTCTGAAGACAACGCACGAAGGATAGACACAAGTCAAGAAATAAAAATTGATAACTTGAAAAGATAGAATGAGTTATTGTAAATGATAGAGGTGAAAAAATTAAAGACATGCATACAAATTTCATGACTATCATCAATGAAATCTACCAATAAGAGAAGTTATTACCAATGGAAAGGCGTGTAGAAAACTTTTGACTGCTCTTACATAATGTTGGGAAAGCAAAGTGGAAGAAATTATCGATGCACGTCATCTTGATATTCTAAACATGGATAAAACGGAAATATAATGACTTATGAACTCGATAAGAATAAAGAAAACTAAATTTGAGAAGAGAAAAAAGGGAAGAACCAGATTTTCAAGAGCTGACTTTAAGGAAGAGAATATTGCCTTGGTGACTAAAAGGTTCTCGAGAACGCAAAAGAGAGGTCACATTAATCAATGGAGAAACTTTAATATTATCACCGAGAAAGACATAAGATATCTTGTACGTTGATGAGTCCATAATTCAAACACATCTAGGGCTATATTTTTATAGGTTTAGTATTTATGAATCCATATTTTGTCTCAATAACTAATAAAATAGCATTAACTTCAAATTAACACATGCTAATCATATCTAAATGAAATTATCGACGGATAACATAATGCATCAAAAGGGGGTGACATAATTGTCAATTAACAATGGGGGCTTGAAGACAAAATATCAACTAAAAACAACAAAAATAAGAGTAATACGAATAGGGAGATGAGATTATTGGGATGTGATAGGAATTTGAGCTTAAATAAACAACCAGGTAAATACTATTACTAGTAAATTATTGCAAAATTATGACTAAGCAAGACTTAAGTGGGGTAAAATTTTTTTTGAGAAACATACCTGAATCATCTTGGTTTTATCAAACAATGAGATGTTGCTAATGTTCCCAGCCTTCTTCTTAGACCATTCACTCTCTCGAGTTGAAAGTGTTGGAAAGGGTTTAGGATTCCCTCTTAAGGGAACCAATGAAAACCCTATAAAAACCGGCTACCAATTCTGTACTTTTGGTCTAAGTACTTCTCTCTCAAGCAAGGCAAAGACACGAAGATAAAATCACATTTGAAGTTACAATTTCATTGATTTCAAACACAATTACTGAACGAAATTACATTTAAAAATCAAAACTACAAATTAGAAAGACCTAGAAGTAAATTCCAACTCATATTCACAATTATAACCCAAGAATTGGGTTTTAGCTACATATAGTAAAGAGATATAAATACATACCAAATGTGTTCCCATTAAATGGGTACAATAGAATATGTCATTACACGAGCTAAGGATGAAGATTCTTCAAGAACCACTTTAAATTTGATGAAGTTTGGAACCTTTGAATCTTCAAGGTTTAAGAACAAAGTCTCCCAAAAGCTCTCAAACTCAAAATAGAAGCTAAGTTTTAAAAATATTGTTCAAATCCAAAAATTATTTATTCTAAGATAAAATATTAATGAGTATTTATAGTTTTTTAAAAGTCGTGTCGTGAAGAATCACTTGATGCAGTTATTTGGGATCTGCGATCAACTCGACAGTTGGCCCTTTGGTATACTTCATCGTTCTTTATTTTTAGCTTTCAACATCTTCGTATGTTGCATCATCTCATTACGGAGTACTACTTTATAGAACTTCTTACCGACATGCCAACTTCTGTTCTTCACTGCCGATTTGATCCTTTTCTTTTGGGCTCAGCACAGTGGAACTCTAGGTGAGATAAGACCATTTGGTGACTAAACAAATGGATAAGTCTATCATCATGTCCTAATTTCTGTACTATTTCAGCTTTCTTTAATTCTTTATGTTCAATTGTATCCATGTCGTTGTCTCCAAGATAAATTTGTAACGACATGTTTAGTCGTTTTGAGCAGTAGAGTATTTTCTGGTAATAACTGTCTGAGTCGACGGATCCCACGACGGACCGTCATCGGCACGACGGACCGTCGAGGGTGTCTCGTTCCAAAACACTTAGAATTCTAAAATTTGGGTACTGAGATCGACTCTCTGAACTTCGCGACGAAATGGCAGGATGGACCGTCGTAGGCACGAAAGACCGTCACAGGGTCTTAAAAAAAAGTGAGTCTCTGAACTCTGTGACGACTCAGCAGGACGGACCGTCGTAGGCACGACGGCCCGTCACAGGCTACGTAACCCTGACTGGGTCGGATTTCTGTTAAATGTTTTAAGGGGCATTTTGGACTATTCTTGCTTATAATTATAAAGTTAGTGGGTAATACTAATAATTCAATTACTTGGGGATTAAAGGAGATAACCTTGAATTCATTAGTGAGTTACTTTTGTCATCTTTTATACATAATTATATGCTAACTAGGGTAAAAGAAAAAGGGTCTGAATAAGAAAAATAGAAAAAACAGAGAAAGGGAAAAAGGATCGATCAAGAGGAGAGAACGAAGACGAAAGCAAAGCATTGAAAAATAGATTCTTGATCACGATTTCTTCGGTGGAGGTAGTCTATGGTTTATGCTATTCGTAGTAAACTCTTAATAGCGAATGATATGTATTGGGTAGTGTTGTAAACCCTTCTATATGCTTAATTGTATGCTTGCATGAATGTGATTATATAATTGTGAAAAAATAAGCATGATGAAGCTATTGAATCCTAAATCTTGAATAACCGTAATGTACTTTGTTAATGATGATGCCTTGGTATAAAAGAAGGCTTGATGAACGAAAGTAGTGAGATTAGGGGATCGGGTGCCACGTTACGGTACCAGGATAATATGATGAGGATCGGGTGTCACGTTTCGACACCAAGATAGTATATGGATCGGGTGCCACGTTCCAGCACAAGGATAGTATGATAAGGATCGGGTGTCGCGTTCCGACACCAGGATAGTATATGGATCGGGTGCCACGTTCCGGTACCAGGATAGCATATGAGGATCGGAGTACGTTCCTTCACCAGGATAGTATATGGATCGGGTGCCACGTTCCGGTACCAGGATAGTTTATGAGGATCGGAGTGTCACGTTCTGGCACCAGGATAGTATATGGAGTAGAGTGTCACGTACCGACACGAGAGAAATAAAGATAATGAATCTTGAAAGATGTTAATATACTCAATTTAATGATTCTAATTCCCAAATGAGTATGATGGGGAGGCGTGAGTCCTCATTGATGTGCTTGGTGTTGTGACCAAGGGTTATTGTAATTGTAAATGCCGCATGTTGAGTATTGTAGTTGATTTTATGATATTATCTGATATATACTGTTTTCTATTTTGAGTTGGCCGATGATATCTACTCAGTATTTGTGTTTGTACTGACCCCTACTTATATGTTTCTTTCTTTGTTATTTGTCGCGTACATCGAACGTATCGTCGTCTTCAACTCAACCGCAACTCTAGCCAAACTTCATTACACCGGATTTCAGGGTGAGCTAACGTTTCTAGCTTGGACTGGATCTTCTTCTTCATGTCTTGGTGCCTTGAAGTTCCGACATGGACTAGATTTTTATTTATTCTAGCTTTCTAGATACTCTTAGAATTAGTAATTTGAGGATAGATGTTCTTGTGATGATGACTTCAAGATTTTGGGGATAATAATAAGTGTTTGAGTTTTTAGAAGTTATTTAATCGATTTTCATTAATGAATTTAAGTCTTCCGCATTATATTATGTTATTTATGGTTGAAATGTTGGGGTTTAAATTGGTTGGTTCGCTCACATACTAGGATAAGTGAGGGTGCCACTTGTGGCCCGCTTTGGGTCGTGACAAAATTCCTAAAACACAGGTATTTTGATAAGTCATTGAGACAAAATATACATTTGAGCACATTAATCCTATAAAAATATAGCCCTAAAAGAGTCTAAATCATGGACTTGTCAAATGTCAGAAATAGAGAAGCCTAATTGTGTGGAACATACGAAAAAAGAATTTATAGAGATTAAAAGAGACTATAGGTGAGCATTTCATTCATACGTAAAGAAGGATGACAAATTAAGAATTAGATCTCTCTGTGAAAAAAGCCCTTCGCTACCATTGTTTTCTCATCAGAAGAAAAATTAAATTTGAGGAATGATAATTTAAAAATAAATTACTACTTGCAATATAAGGGCAAACAAATACAAACTCCTTGCACTAATGTCCATAAGTCAATATGATGAGAAAAAGAGCATAATCAATCAAAAGAGAAAATCATGACATTAACGACATGAACTGATTTTGAGGTAGAAGAGGAAGAGGGCAGGAAATGTAGGTAAGATTTAATCTTATTGAAGAAAATCTTCGTATTCACACAACTAAAATTGGGGTTCTAATTTGGACACTTATAAATGCATAACAATTAACTGCAATAGAAATGAACAGATAATCGACGAATATGCATCCTTAAGAGAATAAAATGATATTCTTGAATATTAACAAAAAAAATTCTTCCAGGAAGGAGAAAATATTCAAAACAATGTTCACATGGCTCTAGAGGATAAAATAAAAGAGCTTAATACAGAAATATCTTTTGCAAGTAAAATAAATAAAGATTTTCACCAATAAATGCATGAGGTCAAGATGGAATTAGAAAATAAAAATCAATGCACAAAGTGCGCCATAATGCTTTAAATTTTCAATAAGGTTCAATCCTATACTAACGATGGAACATAGTTTAATGAAAAGCTTGATAAAATTGATTAACCTAAAATAGCTTCTCTATGCTCTCATTTTGGAATCTTTGGACATAATTGCCTTTTGTACAAAAAGAAATTTATTCCTTAAACAAGAACTATAGATGTCTACAAAAATTTTTTTGACAAGGTATCATGAATTAGTCCCCAAACACAAGACCTTGCCTAAGTTCTCCATATGAAATATTCTAACACTTCGAAAATCCAAAACGTATTCTAAAGACTAATGCAACTTTCCTAAGGTGTAGACACTGTTTTAAGATCCATTTTAGTGAATACAATTCATTTAGTAAGTTGAGAAACAAAAACATCTAAGAACCTCCATGATGTCCGGAAATTAGTTAAAGGAGGTACTAGCGTGCCTTAGCCTATTTGACTAACTTTTATAAGTCAGAAAATGATGAAAATTTATGGAAGAGTGTAAAAGATTTTTTTAAGTTGATTCATAGTTAAAACATATGGTAACGACTCCCCATGGATCAACCAATGGCCCTTAAAAAAGACCCTTGCGTTTGGAGTCAAACACTTCCTGGGCAATGTGCACATATGAAGGGGTATCGACGGGGAGTATGTTGATCGACGGTGCGTTGATGCCATATGTCGATCAAAACTTATCAAAATCATTGGACGGTTACTTTTTCATATTCACTGAACTCATAGACAGATGTACAGAACGGAAGGGGGGTTGTCCGTCAATTGAGACTCGAGGCATCGATGGGGTTTCGTGGGTGAGTGATCCATTTTTGCTGCTCGTTTTTTTTAGTTGAATTAAATTAATTTAATAGTGGATTAATTAATTAGTTAGGGGTTTAGAGAATCCTCATTAAGTTAATTAACACCACATATAAAGACCCCAACCCCATTAGAGTAATTACAACTCACAAAATTAAATTTATTGAAGAATAAGCTAGGGGAGAGTTTAAGGGTGAAAGGGATCAATTTTTCCACAAATATTCATCAATTAACAAGGTGTGAGATTTAATTCATCTTTGGGACCTCTTTCCTCAAAGGGTTCCATCAAATTGATTTCCAAAAAGTGAGTTTTCAAGTAGGATTTCATCCAATACGAAATTGATGTTATTAATTGATTTTTTTTATGATTTATTTTGGATATTATGAATATATTTGAATTTACTAACATAATTAAGATATATGTTGATGGTTTGGTCTAGTTTGTAGAAGATGACCTATTCCCCGTAACCCTAGGTTTTCATCTTTATATGAATTAGGTCGTATTGGTTAAATTGACTTGGTTATTGATTCAACTAATACAAGATGATTTTGTTAAACTAATAATGAATTAATTAGGGTTTTTTTTTAGTCTTTCATGGTAGTTATTGAGAAGATGATCTAGGTTGTGAGATGTTGTTAAATGACCTATACATCTTGTGTTAAGCCTTGATCTACTATTGGATTGTGACGTAGTAATTCTTCTAGCATTGTTATTAAGTTTGTTATTGACATATGATGATGTATACCCAAATTGTATTGAATTTAGGGTTATGGTATGACCTTTATAATGAATTATGAAGGATGACTTGGTAAGTCTTATGATTCCTATCTTTTACTTCAAATTATGGTTAATTGTGCTCAAGTAATTATGTTGTATTGGATTATGAATGGTATTAGGATTGATAGAAAGGTATGACGTTAAATTGAAATATTTTGACCATGATTTATGAGGTCTTAGCTTAATATTAAAATTTTATAAGGATGGTGAATAATTTACCAATGTGCGTTATCATGATATGGGAATTTTAATGTGCTAACCTCACCTACGTGATTGTAATGAAAGAAAAATACTCATGCAATAATTATTTAGATATGATGATGATGATAACTTTTATACAATGGTTATAACCCATGACCTACAATAAGCTATGATTATTAATAAAGACATGAAAGACATTTGAAAAAGGGACTCTAGATTATAACCGAGTGAACTATAGAGAGGAGTGTCCCTTCCTACATAGGGAAGGTAGGAGCACTAATGTACTCATGATACTTTATACTATAATTCATGTAGCATAAAGAGGGTCCCAACTCTATATCCTAGTTCTTGATCTACGTTTCCCCCATAGGAATACTAGCTAGTGGATCCACATAGTTGCTATTTTAAATTTTCGGTACTACATTGGCATGTAGTCCGCCTTATTTTGATGTAGGGTTCAATGACACTACATTCCATTAAGCTCATGTGCTCTATGTCGGTTAGGGAAAGCTGTTCCCTAAAGGTAAAATGAACTAAATGATTGCACTCTAACTAAGTATACTAAGGGGTTAGCTTAGTCTAGGTAGGGTTAAGGGACTCAATCTAAACATTGCACTAGTTAACCTTGAAAGGAACCTTAGGAGGATGTTCTTAGGTATGAAAATGCTTATAATTCTATATGAAATGTATATGATGAACTTAGACATTTTTGTACTATATGTTGATTGGTGTCACCTATGAATATGTGTTGGTCTATATTGTTAATAAGTTGCTATATATCCGTAAATGTTATGATATGTGAAGTAGTCTGTTAGTCATGATTCATTTTGGGTTACTTGATTAAGTAAGGTTATGGGGCTTTTCTTGGTCATTACATTTGTTGACTTGATAGGAGTTCATTGTTAATTGTCTTTCTTTGGTAATTTTGAAATGTAATCTTATTCATGCTTGTTGCCATTATGATTTGATGATAGAGTTGCTCTGACTATATGTCTAAATACATGATATGCATGTTTTCTTCACTAGTTTTGATGTTGTTGGTCTTGTAATATACAAGTCTTTAAAATATGAATATGTACTAAGTGACTTGGTATGGTCTTGTTGATTATGTATAATTGTTTTCAAGCAAAATGCATACCTTTATAAAATGTCCCTTTTCTTAGCATGATTTCAAAAATGTGTGCATATGGTCTCATACTTAGTACAAGTGGCATAATAACCCAATTTCTTTCTTTTCCCCAACATTTAGGTTACCGTACTTGAAGTTGTTTGAAGACGACTTGAAGAAGGCTTTGATCTCTCATTCATCTAACTAGGGTAGGTCCTCACTTTCTGAGGCGGTGACAATATCTAGTTAATGGACTTTTCAATGACGTTAAGACTCTTATCTTCTTTCCTTTCAATCTAGTACTAAACATTTGTATGAGATATGTGTGGTCTTATTGAATTGATGTATGGGTTATGCCCAAGTTCTTACACTCTTGTAAGAAGGTTATGAGATGAGACGACTATTATCATTATATTTTCTTTTATATATATACATATATATATATATATATATGTATATATATATATATATGTATATATATATATATATGTATATATATATATATATGTATATATATATATGTATATATATATATATGTATATATATATATGTGTGTGTGTGTGTGTGAGTGAGTGTGTGTGTGTGTGTTTGCAATAGAAGTAGAAGACTAATTGATATTCATATACGAAGAGTCTATGTATACTTGATATATATATACATTATGTATGTAGATATCTATGTAAACCTCCTGGTAGATGTAATGAAAATTTTTCAATTTTTCTCCTAAATTTGACCTATGAATGTAATGATGTAACCTAAGAGGCTAGTGTTAGTCCTCAAGAAACACGACAACGTCGGTTACATCTAGGGCCTATTCCCAGATATGTGACAAACATGGTATTAGGTCATGAAGTTGAATTATCTTGATTCAATTTCCCTCTCAACAACGTCTATGTAAGTTCGTATTCATAATTGTAAAGCGTGACACATTTATTGATAGGAACCTATGTGATGCTTAGGAAATTCTAACTTTCTTGGAAGTCCAATATCGTGCCTTTCGATGTGTTAAATCTATGTGCTTTTGCATCTAATCTTGTTATTGTGATTATATGGAAATGAATACTCGAATAAAATGCGGCACGAAGACTTAAAGAAGATATTGCCAATGCGAAGGTTCCTCACTGTGGTGTTCAAGTTCATCCTCTTGAGGAAGCTGTGAATGATGACGAAGCTCTAACGAATCCTCCTCCTTTAACGAATGAGAACTTAATGGACGCTCTTATCGAAATGTCCCAAGCAATCTTACCCAAGCACAAGCCGTGACGAATCAAGATCAATCCATGATGGCCCAAGCTAACCAGGAGGCTGTACAAAGGGAAAATCAATAAGTTACTACTATTGCCGCTCATCTAAGGGACTTCACTAGGATGAATCCTCCTATTTTTATGGGTCTAAGGTTGCAAAAGACCCCTATGAGTTTATTTATGAGATCTGAAAGATTCTCTATGCTATGGGGTTATCTAATAGTCAGAAATCCGTGTTTAGCCACCTACCAACTCAAATATATGGCCCAAACTTGGTACGTTCAATGGAGGGATAATAGGCCATTAAGGGGTGTATCAATGACTTAGAAAGTGTTCAAGAAGGCATTTATTGATTATTTCTTTCCTAGGGAGAAGAGTGAAGCCAAGATGGTGGAGTTCATCAACCTTTGCCAAGGTGTTATGAGTGTTGTTGAATACTCTTTGAAACTCACTAATTGCCAAAATATGCTCCTTCTTTGGTCTCCAGCCCTAGAGATGAAATGAATGACTTTGTGACGAGAATGTCGGATGACTTGCAAGAGGAGTGTCATTTGCCTATGCTACATGAAAATATGACCATTGATCATCTCATGGTTCATGGTCAACAAGTGGAAGAGGAAAGAGATAAAAAGAAAGTGTAGAGTTGCCAAGAGGGCAATATCTTTTGACTGTGGTTTTTCTAAAAAGTAGCTTTAAGATTCAAGACAAGCCTCGATTCAATAAGAGGGTGTCTAGTCAATTTCCTTCGAAGTTCTCTAAGGCTTTTGATAATATGGAGTCAAAACCTAAGCTTAAAAAAGGAAAAGGTACTAGTTCACCAACCGAGAAGCCATCATGTGGAAAGTGTGGCAAGAAGCACTATGGTGATTGTCTTAAAGGAACGGATAATTGTTTTAATTGTGGTAAAAGTGGGTACAAGGTTAGGGATTGACCTATTGTGAGGGGTCAAGACAAGGGTAGTGGTCAATCTCAATCAAGTGGTTCAAATGAGGCTCCAAAGAAGAACCACTTATATGCTCTCCTTTCTAGGTGTGAGCAAGAGACTTCTCTCGATGTGTTGATTGGTATGTTGGAAGACTTTTCTATGTATGTATATGCCTTTATTGACCCCGGTGCTACATTGTCTTGGACTCGAGGGTGTCTAGTCAGTTTCCTTCCAAGTTCCCTAAGAAGTTTGAAATATTAATAGACAATGTAAATGAACCTTTTATGGTGTCTACCCCAAAGGGTGAGTCGATTGTTGCAACAGATTATTTAAGAATTTTCCTATAATGTTTCTCTATGGAGTTACTTATGTTGAACTAGTAGAACTTTATATGGTTGATTTTGATGTTATTTTGGGTATGGATTAATTGCAAGCTTATTTTGCCTCTATAGATTGTAGAATGACGTTGGTGAAGTTTAACTTTCCAAATGAGCCTTTTTTAGAGTAGAAGAGGGAAATTATATTTTTGGAGATTGCATCACCTCTTGTTCGAAATATGATGTCTACGTGGTGTCCATATCATATAGTAAGAGTTCAGGATTAAGACACCGAAATTCCTCCCATCGAGTCGGTCGCCATAGTGACGGAATTTTCACAGGTCTTTCATAATGATCTTTTCAGTATTCCTTTCGAACAGGAAATCTATTTTTGTATCGACTTGTTACCAAATATGAATTCAATTTAAATTTCTCCTTATCGGATGGCTCAGTGCGAATTGAAAGAGTTGAAGACTCAACTCAAAGATTTAATAGACAAGGGCGTTATAAGACCTAGTATTTCTCAATGGGGTGATTCAGTTATGTTTGTGAAGAATAAAGATGGCTCTATTCGAATTCGCATTGATTGTTGCCAGCTCAATAAAGTCACTACTAAGAATAAGTATCCTCTCCCTCAGATTGACGACTTGTTTGAACAACTCCAAGGGACAAGCTACTTTTATAATATTGACTTTTGATTGGGTTATCATCTATATAGGGTGAGAGGTTAGGATATACCAAAGACGACATTTCGGACTACATATGGTAACTATGAGCTCCAAGTAATGTGCTTTAGTCTCACAAATTCCCCAATATCATTTATGGATCTCATGAATAGAGTGTTTCGAAGTTATGTAGATTCATTTGTTATTGTCTTCATTAAAAACATGATGGTATATTTGAAAAATGAGGTGATCACATGAACCAATTAAGGGTGGTGTTACAAGCTCTTAAGGAGAATCAATTATTGGTTAAGTATAACAAATGTGAGTTTTTGTTGAGTTCCTTGGCGTTTCTTGTTCATATCATCTCTAGTGAGGGAGTTAAGGTTGATTCAACGAAAAATGAGGCAATCTACAATTGGCATAGAACATTGACTCCAACTGCCACTAAAAGTTTCTTAGGTCTGGCGGGTTATTATTAGAGGTTTGAGGATTTGCGTCCATTGCATCTCCCTTGACTACTTTGACCAAAAAAAGTAAGAAATTCGAATGGTTGGAGGCATGTGGAAAGATCTTCCAGATGTTGAAGGATAGACTTTCTTCCGCTCCGCTAGTGACCCTACCGGAGGGTGCAAAGGGTTTTGTAGTATATTGTGATACATCCCGAGTCGGGTTGGGTTGTGTCCTCATGCAACATGGAAGGTTATAGACTATAACTCTAGGCAACAAAAGGTTCATGAGAAAAATTCTCTGACTCAGGACCTTGAATTAGCGGCGGTGGTATTTGCTTTAAATATTTTGAGGGATTACTTGTATGGGGTCCATGTGGATGTATAAACGGAAAAAAAGTATTCAATACTCATTCACTTAAAAAAGTTGAATCCCCGAAAACAACGATGGTTAGAGTTTTTGAAAGACTATGATATGAGTGTCCTCTATCATCCCGGTATTGCCAACATAGTAGAGGATACTTTGAGTCAATTGTACATGGGAAGTGTGTCCCATGTTAAGGAATCCAAAAGTAACCTAGTAAAAGATGTTCATAGGTTGGATCGTTTATGGGTTCTGATAGAATATTCTCCCATAGGTTGTGTGGTGGTATGTCATAACTCTGAGTCGTCTTTTGTTGGTGAGGTGAAGTCCAAACAACACTTGGATCAAGCATTGATAGAGTTAAAGGAATCGATTTTTTGTATCATTACCCTTAGAGGGGATGGTGTCTTGAGGTACCAAGGGAGGTTATGTATTCACAATATAGATGGTTTGAGGAATCGGATTCTTTAGAAAGCTCATGGGTCCCGGTAGTCCATTAATCCAGGTTAACGAATATATACCATGATCTTAGAGAAGTATTTTGGTGGGAAGGTTTGTAAAGGTACATAGCGGATTTTGTTGCTAATTGTCCGAATTGCTAATAAGTAAAAGCCAAACATCAAAAGTCGGGTAGTTTGGTACAAGAAATCCAAGTTCCTACTTGGAAGTGGCAAGATATTTATATGGATTTTGGGGTAGGGTTTCCTCAGACTCAAAGACAATATGACTCTTTATGGGTGATTGTGGATAGGTTAACCAAGTCAACACATTTTATTCCCGTTAAGTCTACTTATTCGGCGAAAGATTATGCAAGGATATTCATAGATGAGATTGTGTTTCGTCGTGACATTCCGTTATCCATAATTTCAATTAAGGTGCACAATTAACATCTACGTTTTGGAGATCATTTAATAAAGGGTTAGGTACTAAGTTGAATCTAAGTACCGCTTTTCATAGCCAAATGGATGGTCAAGCGGAGCGTACCATTTAAACCCTTGAAGATATTCTTAGGGCTTGTATTATTGATTTCAAGGGAAATTGGGAGAAGCATTTTCCTTTGGTGGAGTTTGCTTATAATAATAGATTTCATTCATATATATATACCTAGCTCCTTTTGAAGCCTTGTATGGTAGGAGGTGTAGGTCTCCTATTGGATGGTTTGAAGTGGGTGAGCCTTCACTATTTGGTATCGATTTGATTTATAAGACTTTTGAGAAAGTTCATATCATAAGAAAATGGTTGCAAATGGCCTATCGTCGGCAAAAGTCTTATGCCGATCTTAGGAGAAGGAATTTAGAGTTTGAAGAAGGTGATAAGGTGTATTTGAAAATTTCTCCTATTAAGGGGGTCGTTAGATTTTGCAAGAAAGGGAAGTTGAGTCCTCATTATGTGGTTCCCTATCAAATCTTGAAAAGGGTTGGTAAACTTGCCTATGAGTTGAATCTTCCTAGTGAATTGTCTTCGGTTGATTCGGTTTTTCATGTTTCTATGTTTATGAAGTGTATTAGTTATCGCGAGTCAATTCTTCCTATGGAGGGTCTTGGTGTGAAGGATAACATTTCATATGAGGTAGTTCCGGTTCAAATCCTTGATAGGCAAGTAAAGAAATTTAGAAATAAATAGGTGGCTTTTGCAAAGGTTATATGGAAGAATCACCTAGCTAAGGGTGAAACATGGGAGGCCGAGGCCGACATGAAGTCACATTACCCTCATCTATTTTATAATTAAGGTTAGTAGTTCTTACTCATACTGTAAATAATGACAAAAAAATAAATTTTCTTTGATTTTTGGTGATGTTTTGCAAAATGTTCGTTTGATATGGTTACACTGAACGTTATAGTGAATCATGCCTAAGTAACTTGAAAATTGTCAATTTTGCTTTTTCATTTGTTTTGAGTTATGTTGTGCATTTTGATATGACGAGTCTGTGTGAAATTCTATGTAGTATTTTGTTAAGTTAAAATATGGAATAATTGATTCATATATGGTATGTTGAGCTCATAATGTTGTTGTGAGAAGGAAATTCCTAATGATGTTATTTTGAGCATTATGTGTGGTGTCTTAATTTATGTTTTGAATTACCTTGTGTAAATATTATGATTGAGATTATTAATTATTGTTTTTGGATGGGCTTGTAGTATTGAGTCTATTCCCTTCTTCAAAAGAATTTTACTGTCATACGGGGACGAATTTACTAAGTGGGGGGGGGGTTGTTAATGTAACACTTCAAAAATCCAAGACGTGTTTTAAAGCCTAACGTAAGTGTCCTAAGATCTAGACACTTTTACATGGTCAAATATAATAATTATAAGTCATTTATGAAGTCTAGAAACCAAAATGTCCAAGAACGTCCAAGACGTCCGAAAACTAGTTTAAGGAGGTACTAGCATTGCTTAGCCTATTTGACTAGCTTTACGAAGTCACAAAATGATGAAAATTTGTTTAAGAGTGTCTAACATGTCTTTAATTTGATTCATAGTCCAAAAATTTTGGTATGACTCCCCAAGGACCAACAAAGGGCACTTGAGTAGGACCCTTGTATTTGGAGTGAAACAATGCCTTGGCAGTGTGCACCTAAGAAGGAGCATCAACTGGGTGTGTGTTGATCGACAGGGCATCTATTCCATCCTTCCACAAAAACTTAGCTAAATCATTGTATCTATATTTTGCACACTCTGTGAACTCATCAGAGGAAGTGAAGAACGGAAGGGGGGTCGGTCCATCAATTGACACATGAAGCGGCGACAGGGTTTCATGGGTGAGTGACTTGTTTTTGCAGCTCGTTTTTAGCTGGGTTAACTCAATTAAATAGGGGATTAATTAATTATTTAGGTGTTTAGTGAAGCCAAATTAAGTTAATTACCTTAACCTCATTAGACTAATTACAATTCTCAAACAAAAAATTTGTTCGTTCTCTTTTCTTTCTCTCTCTATTTGAAGACACCATTGAAGACTTATCTAAGGGAGGGTTTAAGGGCTTCAGTCATAAATTTATTCCATCAATATACACCAATTAACAAGGTATGGGATCTAATTCACCTTTGATATCTCTTTCTTTAAAAGGTTCCATAAAATTGATTTCCAAAAATTGAGTTTTCAAGTGGATTTTCATCCAATACGAAATTGATGTAATGAATTAATTTTTTATGATATCATTTGGATATTATGAACATATTAACATATATTCTAACTTAATTATGATATATTTTGATTTATTGGTCTAGTTTGTAGAATATGACCTATAACCCTTAACCTTTGGTTTGATCTTGATATTAATTAGGTTGTATTGGTTAAATTTACCTTGATATAGATTGAATTACTACTAGATGATGTATTTACATTAAACATGAATTAATTAGGGTGATTTGTAATCATTGATGCTAGTTCTTTAGAAGATGATGTAGGTTGTGAAGTATGTGGTGAATTGACCTAGGTATCTTGTCTTAAGCTTTAATCGTGTATTGAATTGAGATGTAGAAATTTTTCTAGCGTTGTTATAATGTTGGTTATTGACTTATGATGATGTATACCCAAATTGGGTTGAATTTTGGTTTATGAACACCTTGATGATGAATTATGATGGATGACTTTGTAAGTCTTATGATCCCTATATTTTACTTCAAATTATTGTAAATTGTCAATAGGTCATGATGTTGTATTGTAGTATTGCTTGTATTAGGATTAATAGGATGGTATGATTTTAAATTAAAATGTCTTGATCATTTTTTGCGAGGTGTTAGCTTAAGATTAAAATGTTATAACGATGGTGAATGAATTTCCAATGAGCCTTCTCATGATATGAGAATGTTAATGTACCGAAGTAACCTATGTGAATTGTAATAAAAGGACAATACTCATGCATTTATTATCAAGCTATGACGATGACAATGATGTTTATACAAGGGTTAAGCACCATGTCCTACAATAATCTATGATGATTAATAAAGACATGAAAAACATTTCAAAAAGGGACTCTACCTTAGCACTGAGTGAACTAGAGTGGGGAGTGTCCCTTCCTGTATAGGGAAGGTAGGAGCACTAATGTACTATTGAGATAGGAGACTACAATGCATGCATAATAAGGAGGGTCCCAACTATATCTCCTAGATCTTAAACTATGTACCCCAAAGGAATACTAGCTTGTGGATCCACGTAGTTGTTATGTTCATATTTTGATACTACCTTGCTATGTAGTCCGCCTTGTTTCAGTGTAGGTTTCATTGACACTAGATTCCACATTAGCTCATGTGGTCTATGTCGGTTAGGGAAAGATATTCCCAAAAGGTAAAATGAACTAAAGGATTGTAGTCTAACTATGATGAACTAAGTTGTTAGCTTGGTCTAGTTAGCGGTATGGGAGTCTACCTAAACAATGCACTAGTTAGCCTTAAAAGTTGTCTTAGAAGGATATTCTAATGTATGAAATTTCTTATACTGCTATATGATATGTGTATGATGAACATGCACATTGTTTATACTATATGTTAATTGGTGTCACCTATGTATATATGTTGGTTCATTATTTTAGGACGATGTTATGCATCCTTAAATGTTATGATATGTGAAGTAGTATGTTAGTCATGATTTTTGTTGGATTACTTGATTGAGTAAGTTTATGGGTCTTTGCTTGGTGATTGCACTTGTTGACTTGATAGGAGTTCATGGGTAATTATTTTGCTTTAGTAATGTTGGAATGTACTCTTATACATGCTTGTTGCCATTATGACTTTATGATAGCGTTACTTTGACTATATGACTAAATACATGATATGCATATTGGCTTGACTAGTTTGGATGTTGTTATTCTTTTAATGTACATGCCTATAACTTTATGAATATGTCCCAAGTGACTTGGTATGGTCTTTTTGATTATGCATAAATGCTTTCAATCAAATTGCATACCTTAATGAAATGTCCCTTTCCTTATATTTATTCAAAAGTATGTGTGCATATGGTCTCATACTTAGTACAAGTGGATTACTAACCCTATGTAATTAAAAAAATTAAATTTTTCCTTTGAATTTACCTATGAATTTAATGATAAAAGCTAAGAGGCAAGTTTTGATCCTCAAAGAGGAGGACGACGCCGATTACTTCTAGTGGCTATTCTCGGATGTGAAAAACATTGTATCGGAGCATGTGGTTGAACTATCATGATTTAATATGTCGATCAACCATGTCTATGTAAGTTGGTATTCATAATTGTGAAGAGCGCCACACTTATGGATAGGAACCTATGTGATTCTTAGAAAATTCTTACTTTCTTGGAAATCCAATATCGTGCCTTCGAATCTGTTAGCTCTATTTGCTTTAGCATGTAATCCTATTATTGTGATTATAGGAAATGACTACTCGAATAAATGTGGCACAAACACTTGAAGGAGATATTTCCAATGCGGGAGTTCCTACTCGTGGTGATCAAGTTCATCCTCTTGAGGAAGGTGTGAATAATGACCAAGATCCGGCGAATCCCCCTCCTTTGACGGATGAGAATATAAGGACCACTCTTCTCCAAATGTCACATGCAATCAATACACAAGACCAAGCCTCCATTACTCAAGATCAGTCCATGACGGCCTAAGCTAACCGAAAGGTTGTACTAAGGGAAAATCAACAGGTTGCTACTATGGCCTCTCGTCTAAGGGACTTCACTAAGATAAATCCTCTATGACATTAAAAAATCCAAGACATGTCTTAAATCCTAAATAGGTGTATTGAGGTCTAGAAAATGTTTTTAGGACTATAATAATAAATATAATTCATTTAGGAGGTTTAGAAACCAAAACGTATATGAACATCCATGTTTTTTGGATAGTTGGTTCAAGAAAGTACTAGTATGCCTTGCCCTATTTGACTAGCTTATAGGAGTAAAAATTTATGAAATTAATTGGAAGGGTGTATAACATGTGTTAAAAGTTAATCGTGATCGAAATATCTCAGTACAACTCCCCAATGAACAACCAAGGGCCCTTGAGGAGGACCCTAGCATGTAGGAGGAAACACTGTCAGGGCAGTGTGGACAAACGAAAGCTAAAATACGCCGTGTGCTGATTTATGGGGCGTCGATGCCAACCATCGACCAACACTTAGACAATTATTGGAAGACCCTTAACTACATTGTCACTTACCAGATTGATGGATGTGCATCATGGAGGGAGGCTTGGTCCGTCGACTAACCCACGATCCGTCGATCATGGTGTCGTGTGTGACACTGCCAATTTCCTTCCTATTTTAGGTTTGTCTTATTTAATTAATTAAGGGGTTAGGTGGTTCGTTTGGGATTTTAGGGAGTTTAATATAAGTTGATTAAGTCCCAATATAAATATCCCCAACCCTCATTAGTCTAAACACAACTCACAAAATAAACTCTTTTCCTTCTCTTTTTATTTTCTCTGTATTGGAAGATACGATTGAAGACAAGCTAGGGGGTGGTTTTGGGGGTTATAAAGGGACGATTTCATCATAATATATTCATCAAACGTTGAGGTATGTGATCTAATTCACTTTTGATTCTTCTTTCCTGAAAGGGATCCTTCATAGTATTTCAAAAAGTTAGGTTTTTAAGTGGGTTTCATTCAATTATGAATTTAATGATATGTACTGAGTTGTTTTTGATTTATTTAGGATTAAATTAATATATTAACATTTTATTTTAACTTTATTATGGTAATGTATGATGGTTTTACCTAAATTGAAGAGTATTATCCTTAACCCTTAACCCTACGCTTTATCTTGATGGGAATTGGGTTGTGATTGATTAAATTGTCTTGATTCTTGGTTAAATAACTATTAGATGATGTTTTTCCACTAATAATGAATAAAATAAGAGAAATTATTATCTTTTTTACTCGTTCTTGAGAAGTGATCTAGGTTATGAGAATTGACCTAAGTATTCTCGATTTAACATGGATTTAGTGTTGAATTATGATGCAGTGTCTCTTCTAGTATTGTTATCATTTTTATTATTTAATTATGATATGGTTCATCCTAATTGGATTTAATTGAGGGTTTATGGTAAGTCCCAAAATGATTGAACTATGAAGAAGACTTTGTAAGTCCTATAATCTCAATCTTTACTTCCAATTGTGAATAATTGTTGTTAAATCATGATGTTATATTGGAGTATTAATTGTGGTAGAATTGATAGTGTGGTAAGATGTTTAATTAAAATGTCTTGACTAGGTTGTGAGGTTGATGAGGGTGTATGTGTTATAAGGATGGTAATTCCTATTAATGTGCCTTATTTTTAACTGAAATGCAAATGTGCTAACCTCACTTATATGAATTAGTGATGAAAGGTCTATACTCATGCAATTCTTATTGATATATGATGATGTTCATGATTATACAAGGGATAGACCCTATGCCTAAACTAGGATATGATTGTTAATTAAAGTCTTAAAGTCATTTTAACAAAGGGACTTAGCTTAGCACTAAGTGAACTTAACAATGGGAGGTGATGACTTCCCTAAGAGAAAGATTCACCCTATAGTTCTACATGAGATGTTGAATTTCCAAAGAAGAATACTCATCCAATAGATTCCCATGAGAGGAGACCTCAATTACCAAGTGGTATGAAGAGGGAATGTACTATATCTTAGTTTCTTGAAGTATGTCACCGCCACAGGAAGACTAGCCAGTGGATCCACCTAGAAAGCTACGTTTATGTTTGGTTTTACTATGGCAGGTAGACCACCTTCCATCGGTGTAAGGTTTTACAACATTGGATTTCACACTTAGCTCTTATGGTCTACATTGGTTAAAGAAATTGTTACCTAAACTAAAATAAAGTAATGAAGTATAAACTAACTAAGGTGACTTGAGAGGTTTGACCTAGCTTAGCCAGGGGTATTAGGCTCTACCTATGCTTTGTAGTAGTTGGCCTTGATGGAAGCTATAGGGAGTTGATATTATGTATGCATATGATAATAATGTTTATAATGATACTATGTTGATGTTATACTATAAATAGTATTTATTATATGATGATGATTATCCTTATGGATTGTGTTGTTAAAGTTGGGCATTTGTTGGGGTTTGTTGTTAAGGCTACTTGATTAAGTAAGGTTATGGGGCCTACTTTGTCATTTCACTTGTTTACATGATGAGGATTCATGAGTATTTTTTTTGTTTATAATGGAATAATTAATTCTTGTTCATGCTTGTGATGTTATTCCTTGATGATAAGGTTTTACAAGTTATGAGTTCAAATATAATGATATGCATATTACTTGTTTGAGATAATAAGCATGTTTTGTTACTTGGTATGACTTTTTAGATTATGCATAACACTTTTTGAGGCTAAAATAGACTGCTTGAAAATAAATGTCCCTTTTGGAATATTTTGATCTTATATATGATTATGGTCTCATACTTAGTACAAGTGGTGTACTTATCCCATTTTCTTCCTTTTCCCCAGACATTTTAGGTTTCGGTAGTTGAAGGCTCATTCTAGACGACTTGATGAAGGCTTGGATATTCTCTATCATCCAAAGGGGTTAGGTTCTCACTAAATGAGGGCGATGCCAATATCTTTCTTATAAGGTTGCTTTGTTTTTCTAAGACATTCATGTTCAATCCACTTTCATTTGAGTACAATTTGTATAAGCCTATATGTTCTTCTTTACATTTATGTAAAGGTATGCACAAATTTCTACGATCTTTAGATGGTATGAGATGAGACAATCCTTAAGACTATGTTCAATCATATATATATATATATATATATATATATATATATATATATTTATGTGGAATAAAATTAGAAGGTGATGTAACCTTCATATATGTAGGGTCTACATATACTGGATATATATATACATATTATGTGTATATAGAGGTTTATGTTAACTTCTATGTAAATGTATTCAAATGTTTTAAATTTTTTTTCTAAATTTAACTTTTAAATGTGATGAGGTAATCGAAGAGACTAGTCTTAGTCTTTTAAGAGGGTGACGACACCAGTTTAATCTAGGGGGTAAACTCGGATGTGACAAACTCGGTATCAGAGCATGAGCTAAATATCAGATACCTATGTCTCTTTCTCTACCACATCTATGTAGGTTTGTATTCATAATTGTTAATTGGGCCACACTTATGAATAGGAATCTATGTGATTCTTAGGAATCACTCTCTTTATTGGAAATCTTATATAGTGTCATTAGAATATACTTATGGTGTGCTTTTGCATATGATTCTATTTTTGTTCTTATAAAAATAATGAACACTAGAAGGAATGCGGCACGGAGATTTGAAGAGGAAATTGCCAATGCGGGAGCTCCCCCCTGTGGTGAGGAAGTTCCTCCACTTGAAGAAGATGCTAATATGGAACAAGCTTAAGTCAGTCCTCCACCCTTGACAAATGAAGATATAAGGTCTTACCTCATCCAATTGGCTTATGCCGCAAATATTCAATCCCAAGCTATGATGTCCCAAGCCAACCGAAAGGTTGTACGCCGTCCTCATCAAGAAATCACTAATATCGCTTCCCGTTTAAGGTACTTCACTCGAATGAACCCATGTACCTTCTGTGGTTCTAAGGTTGATGAATACCCCCATGAATTCATCGATGAAGTGTCTAAGATACTATTCACTAAGGGGTTCTCCACAAGTGAAAAGGTCGAGTTAGCAACTTATCAACTCAAGGACGTGGCTCAAGCATGGTTTGTACAATGGAGAGATAATAGGCCATTGATGGGTGGTTCGTTGACTTAGGAGATTTTTAAGAAGGCTTTTTTAGATCATTTCTTCCCTAAGGAGATAAGGGAAGAAAAAGTGGTGGAGTTCATAAAGCTTCGCTAAGGATGAAATAGGGTTTATAGAAATTCCTTGGAATTCATTAAATTGTCCAAAAATGACCCTTCCTTGGTATCCGATCCTAGAGATTAAATGAGTCATTTTGTGATGGGGGTGTTAGAGGGCTTACAAGAGAAGTGTCATTCGGCCATACTATATGAAAACATAAACATTTCAAGTCTTATGGTGCATGCTAGAAAAGCTTAGGAGGCAAGGGCTAAGTGAAAGAATAGAGATTCTAAGAAGGAAAGATCTTTTGATGGGGGTTCTTCAAATAATAGGCTTTATATACAAGACAAGCCTAGGTTTAAGAAGCAAGTTTCTAATCCAGTTACGTCCAAGTTCCCTAGGGCTTGGGATGACAAGGTTAATAATCTGAGAGCTCAAACGGGAAAGAGTGGAAGATCACCACAAGAGAAGACTACATGTGCCAAGTGCGGAAAGAGTCTTTTTGGTGAGTGCTTTGTAAGAAAGAAAATTGCTTTGCATTTGGAAAGAGTGGTCACAAGGTGAGAGACTGTCCAAATTTGAAGGGTATAGATAAGGGTGCTCCAGATCAAGCAAGTGGTTCTGGTGATGCTCCTAAGAAGAATCTCTTCTATGCTCTCCGCTCTAGGGGTGAGCAAGAGACTATTCCTGACATGGTGACCGGTATGTTGAAAGACTACTATTAATGTGTATCATTTACTTGATTCGGGTTCTACCTTGTCTTTAATTACACCTCTTGTAGCTAAAAAGTTTGACATATTACCTTATATATTGAATAAACCTTTTATAGTGTCTACACCGGTTGGTGAGTTGGTAGTTGCAAAAAGGGTGTATAGAAGTTGCGCAATACGTAGACAAACAGAGTTTCTCATGTTCATATAGTAGAACTAGATATGATAGATTTTGATATTATATTGGGTATGGATTGGTTGCATGCATGTTTTGCCTCTATTGGTTGTAGGACAATATTGGTGAGGTTTAAATGTCCAACCCATTGTTAAGTGGAAGGGGGGGATTCTATTCCTAGAGGTTGTATTCTCTATTTCTAAGATCATCCAAAATGATATGAAAGGGTTGTTTATATCACATAGGAAGAGTCAAAGATTTAGACTCTGAAATTCCTCCCATTGAGTCGGTCCCCGTAGTAAATAAATTTCAGGAGGTCAATGCTGATGACCTTTCCAGTATTTGATACGCTCAAACTTACTTCTCAAATGAGAAGTAAAGCGGTCGTGTCAAGTAAATAACCCAACTAGTGAGGTTGGGATCGTTCCCACGAGGAAAATAGTCTAGACTTAACTTCAACTTGTTATTACTATTGTTCGGTTGATGACTTCCTTAGAAAGTAAAAGCATAAAAGGGGGGTATGTATTTCCTAATTAGCAAAAATAACTAACAAACTTGAAAGAGACACTTAACAGCTTTTAATGTTGAGTTTTAATCATGTAATCAAAGTAACTAGGGTTTACGTGTTCCCCACAGGTTCATAGCTTGATAATTCTAACTATAACAATTCTTTCCTAGTATCTTGCATGCAAAGTGATAAGTTATGTATTTCTAAATCCTTGGTCCGGCATCTAGAAAATCTCACTACGCACCTTGGTCCGGCTACGTGTGTTGTTTTCCTAACCCTTATCCTTACCTCATATTAAGCATCGTATTTGATATTTGACTAAGTTATTACCTCGTACCAATCAATACTAGCCTATTCGATAGTATACACTAAATCTATGTTAATAATTCTTTTCCTATTATCTACCTCCTTGGTCCGGCAAGTAGCATTAAGGCGAGTTCTAACGTTGATCATCCGTTAAAAAGACATCTAAGCGAAAGAATTATTAATACATGCATGACACGATTCTAGAATTGTTATATTAGCTAGGGTTTATCTCATTATTTGCCTATTGTTCCCACAACCCTAGTTATGGAGTTTAGTTCCTCATAGCCATAAACACAATATTCAAATATGGTAAACAAGAATTAATGTACTGACTTCAATGTGAAAGAATAAAGTCCGAAAATTTGCTTGATTAATCACCAAAAATCACTTGTAAGAATCTCTAAAAATCAAACACTCAAAACACAAAGTCTCACAATATAATGTTTTATATCACAGAGTCTAACCTCAAAAACGAGGTTTTTCGAACTATTTATAAAAAAATAAAAACCTAATTAAACAAGGATTCTAATTACTGGAAATCTGACAAAACGCGGCTGGGTCGACGGACCACGCGACGGACCGTCGTTGTCATGACGGACCGTCGTGGACTCCGTCGTCCCATACTTGGTGCAATTCTTCTGCTGCTTTCTTCATTCCCCTCGACGGCAAGTGTTACGGACCATCATAAACACAACGGTCCGTCGAGGGTCTCGTTTAAAAATACTTCAACTCTTGGAATCTGGGTACTGGGATCACTTCTCTGATCTTCACGACGAACCCGCAGGACGGACCGTCATAGCCATGACGGACCGTCACAAGCTTCGTAATCCCACAGTTGGTAAGACTTCCCCATCTTCCTTTAGCAACTTCTCTACGCTGACAACTACAGACCGTCACGGGCACGACGAACCGTCATAAGCTCCGTAGGTGGTCTCTTCTGCATTTTTCGCTCAAAAACTCCGCATTCAGCTTCGGACAGATTTCCTGCAAAACAAAGAGAAACTTATATCAAAATTAGCACAAAAAGAGCTTTCGGACACACTAAACTTAAGGAAAAAATATTAATTATACCTTGAAACCACGGTATATCAACACCCTCAACTTAAATTCGTTGTTTGTCCTCAAGCGACGCACTATGACTCACTACACAATCTTTGTACAATAGTATTCATGTTTTTATCCTTTGCAATCATTTGGCTATCAATCCCGATTAATCTCATCAAATCTATGCATGCTATCACTATTAGGCTTGAATTTTGTGGGATTCGAACATGACACAGACTCACCACGCACTAACACCTATCCTCTTTAATTTCTCACCGAGAGGCTAACAATTCCGGTATAGCAACTAGTGTCCTCACTTTAGAACAAAATCCTCATTTTTCACACAATGATTTCAGTTTGAGTATAAGGATTACATTTCAACACTCGCTCTCAGAACAAAGTCACACTCATTCATACCTATTGCCATAAGCTTGCCCTTATTTTCACTGCCTTAAGTTCTCTATACAACCCTTAGGATCACGATAGGATTTTTTACCTTGTAACGTAGGCTCAGAGTCAGGTAGGGTATATTTAGGTATACTTTAGTGACTTTTTGCCCTCCTTGACATATCGGCTAAACCTTCCACTTTCTATCACTTTATCTCGCCCAGTTTCTCCTATTCTTTCACCTTGCTGTTTTCCTTCTTTCTTCATTTATGGAAATAAGTCTTTTCTTTTCTCGTTTGTAATTCTTGAGTATTTCTCTCTTTTTTTTAAAGAGTTCTTGAGTCACTTTACTTTTGTTCTTTCTCTCTCTTTGTTCTTTCAACCCCACTTTCCAGAGCATTCCTCAAAACAGCCACCCTCAACTCATGGCTTTGCCATGAGTCAAGGTACACAATACCCAAAGTCGGGTCAGGGCCATAACGAAGGTTTTTTATACATTAGCCACCTTCAACTTATGCTTTTGGCATAAGCTGAGGTGCACATGTCCAAGGAGGGACCAGGGCCAACATATTGTTCCCAGAAAAGATCAGTTGGGATGAAAAAAAAAGGTCTAATTTTAAGCTCAAATTATTTGGATCAAAGAAGGATAACTTTCATTTGGTTTCTTTTATTTAGGCTAGAAATGGGCTATATTGAATAAGGGCCTACGATCCTTTCCTAATTGTCTGTTACAGCTTACTTTTAGCAGGACTAACCAGGAAAGTTCTAGCTCAGTATCAGTAGTGGACTATTCAACTTTCCAGACACTCACTTGACATCTCATCACTATACCAGATTATCAGACACCTAGTTCGACTTGACGATTTAGGGTAGTGCAATGGTGTAACTCTATTTCATGTTTAGATCCACACAATTATCAGTTACTACGCCTTTTCATGCAACCTTTCATGTTTTATCGGGATATCATTTTAGCAATCATGCTTCAGAGTTAAACTATGTACAAAAGATATAACGTGCCGGTTCAACAGAAAAAGTAATCAGTCTTTTGGGGGAAAAGAACACAGGCAAGAAAACCCCGAAAGAGGATAGTGAGTTGGGCTACTCAGACTTCACCCTAACACTCACTTTCCATTTACCCCACCCCCAACAAAAAAGCATGCAATTGTCCCCAATGCATAAAAAAAATCTAATGATTAGAGGGGTAGGTGAAGCAAACCTGTGGCGCATAGTGCCGTCGATCAACAAGCTGGTGGGTCTGGTTTCCCAGAACCCATATCCTCTGCAATCTGGACACCCTCAATGATGTCCTCAGCAACAACCGCACCCTCAGTAGTGCCTCCTGCTGTCTCTACAGTGAGGGAGCTAGACGACCCAGCCGCTATCTGCGATGCTCTGATCTGGTGTGCCTCCGCCTCAGCAAGTGAGGCTCTCCTCGCGGCCTCCATCTCTCGGCGCTCCTTCTTCCTTGCTCGCGCCTCATCCTCTGATCGACCCCTCCGCCTCTTGGAACTCTCTCTCGGGGAAGATGGGGGAATGTCTGGACTAGGAAACAGGGCCGCCAATACAGTATCCTCAGCAGGCTCGACAGACTCCGGCACTCTTGCCTCTAGGATCGTGTCGATGTCTGCACGAAGACTGTCGACTGCAGCCTGAAGAGTCGACACATCTATCGGAGGGGCTGGTCGAGCTAATACTCTCAATTCAAAGGCATCTAGGCGCTGGTTAACCTCAGCAATCTTTCGCTGCATCTGCCTCTCCATACGCGCTTCAGACTCAGCAATAGACTTCTGCATCCACGGCTGGATATGATGCATAAGAGTGGCCATTTGTGCCTCCAGTTTTTGTACTCGAGCAAGCGGGGTCGGTGTCGGTAGAGGGGCTGTGCTACTACCCGGGATAGACTCGACCGGGGTAGTGCCCGTGGATGCCTGTGTAGCTGTACGGGCCTGGGCCACCGTATCCGCAAGATCATTAGATAGTGGTGGCAGCTCTGGACCGGGCCCTCGACGTGGGGCCAACTCATTGGCCTAGTCTCTGATGAGGCCGACGTCAACGGTACCCGGCGGGGTCCTCATCTGATCTATGTGCCATATGGGCACACCTGTAGACTTGTAAAGGGGAAAGATCATGCACGGAAAGGGGTAGGTAGTAGTGACCTTGAATGCCCTCTCGTGCATGACTGCCTGGAGAAGCCATGCATAGTCAGCCTCGAAGCCGGCTATCATCGCCGCCATCAGCACTGCTCGATCCCAGGTGACTATGTTATCAGCAGCTGTGGGGGAAAGGCAGTGACGCACGAGCAGCCACAAGAACTTGGCGACGAACGTGAGGTTGGCCTTCTTGATGGCCCCCTTCGGCTCGGTGACCCAATCGGCACCCTCTCCGTTGACTGATAAGTGCAGGGCCATCCACCGCTTGGTGGTCTCCCTCAGTGCTGGCTCTCGCAGGAACTGTCCATCCTTCACTATCTGCCAGCGGTAGTCAAACTCTGCCGTGATGGGGGTCCTAGTAGCATCTGCACTCTCGCCGTATAGAAACCGGTGGATGGCAGGCAGGGAAATGTCATCCTGCACGCCCCGGACTAGAACCTGCTCCAATGGGGCCTGATTAGCGGGAGCAGCCCGCCTGTTGATCTGTGATCGAAGAGTCGCTACGTAGGACGCGTAGAACTCTCGGACCATCTCCTCGCTGTATCGTCCCAACGGACGGGCTGTCCACTCTAAGCGATGCCTGGTGAATATGTTGTGGATCTTCGACATCGAGGGGAGACTCCCTGTATGTACCCACCTCTCCAGGGTGAGTGTTCGAGTCATTACTCCTTTATCGGTCAAGAACTTCGCGTCGGAGTAAACCTGAAACTGGCCTTCAACGCACCACCGGTTTGGCTGGTCAGAGGCTGGGGTGGGGACCTGGGCTGGTGTACCGGATGTAGAGTCCGAACTGTCAGCCTCATCAGAGGAGGCCGATGTTGCAGTAGTGGCGGGTGCGGAAACCTCAGCAGATCCTGAAGCTTCCTCGGATCAGGATACTCCTAAGGAGCCAGACGCTCCTTCCTCGTTTGTGGCCGACCCAGAGGGTGTGTCGGTTAGTGTGCGCTCCTCATCAGACTGGGAGGCAGTGACTACGCCGGACGCCACCGTCTTGGGTGTGGCTCTGGGGGCACGTGTAGCACGGGAAGGGGCGGAGGTGCCTGGGGGCATGTATTCAGGGTCCTGTTCATCATCAGAGCCGATGACCATGCGGGCAGACGGGGCGACAGACTTAGATCACCCGCGTGCATAAGTGCGGTCTTGCTTGGGTGCCATAGCCGATAGTACCTGTAAAGGGGCAATATTAGTATGAGTAGTGGCAAGCAAGATAGGCAAGCTCATATGACATTAAACTTTGAAAATAGTGTGTTAGTAATATTGAAACTGTATCACACGACGGGACCTATGACGGCTCGGCGTGACTATGACGGACCGTCATGAGGTCCGTCGTGTTATACTTGGTATATGTATATACAAGGAACCCTGAAGGAGGGGTCTCTGACCATCATGACGGTCAAGCAGGAGGACCGTCGTGGGTATGACGGTCCGTCGTAAGAGTCCGTCGTAGGACACATAGAAAATGATGGGAGACCCTTAGAAGAGGGGTCTCTGACCATCATGACGGTCGTACAGGACGGACCGTCGTGGGTGTGACGGTCCGTCGTAAGTGTCCGTCGTAGGACACTTAGAAAATTATGGGAGACCCTTAGAAGAGGGGTCTCTGACCATCATGACGGTCGTGCAGGACGGACCGTCGTGGGTGTGACGGTCCGTCATAGGACACTTAGAAAATTTTTGGAGACCCTTATCAGAGGGGTCTCTGACCATCATGACGGTCGTGCAGGACGGACCGTCGTGAAGACAACGGTCCGTCACAGGCGTCGTTGGGCAGGGTGCTAGGGCTTGTGCAACGGACCCTACGATGGTCCGTCGTGTGTGCAACGGGCCGTCATCGGGGTCTCGTTCTGAGTTACAGTGTTAGAACTGGGGGTACCCTACGCATCCCCGATGAACCAACATGGTTGTTTAGTGTTGTGGACCTATATGTGTCTATCCCAACGACCTAAGAAACTATCCAAGCAAAATTACCTATGCCTAGGGTTATCAACATGGCGCATACGAACATTTTGAACCTAGGTTTCGGCATAAGCATATAAAGGAAACAGTATACGACTAAGAACTAAGCTAATACAAACTACAAAACCAAAATGCAAGAGAAATGAGTATAAATTTAAAGAAACATACCTTGGAAATGGAGAAAACACAAGTGGAGAATGATTCAGGTGGCAAGGTAGATACCAATAGCAGCAGCACCCACTAGAAGATAATAATGATAAGGTTTGGGGAGATTGTGGGAGTAATGATCAGTGGGGGAAGTGTGGAAGTGGAAAAGAGAGGGGAGATGAGAGGAAGTTGGAAGTAATAGGGTGGAATATGGAGGGGTGGGGAGTATAAACGGTCAGGTCGGGTTAATTTTATTAATCGCCCGACGGTTCCCCGACGACGGTCCGTCGCACATGCGACGCCCCGTCGTAGGTTCCGTCGTGTGTGCCCTAATTTCAAAAATGACAGAAATACGTACCTGGTGTGACGGATGCATACGACGGTCCTTTTCATTCGCAACTGTCCGTCGTTGTATCCGTCAGTGGCTACTGCGGAGTCGTTTTCTGCAGAATTTCCTGGTGCTGTGCCTGCAAATTTAAAACCCATTTATAGAAAAAATGCTACCATTATTAAAAAGACGATAAGTATTGGGTTGCCTCCCAACAAGCGCCAGATTTAATGTCGCGGCACGACTGGGGCCACTTGATTACTCAGACTTCATCAAGATGGTATGCCTCGATCACTTCATTCGCCGATTCAGCATGCCCTAGATAGATTTTTATGCGCTGTCCATTCACCTTGAACCTCACACCCTCCTTAGTTTCCAACTCAACTGCTCCATGAGGGAATAGTTGGGTAACGGTGTAAGGACCAGTCCATTTGGACTTGAGTTTGCCTGGGAACAAGCGCAATCTGGAATTGAATAGAAGCACTAAATCCCCGACCATAAACTCTCGTTTTTCAATTTTGTTGTCATGATACTTCTTCATCTTTTCTTTATATAGGGTTGAGCTTTCATAGGCTTTCAAGCGAAATTCATCAAGTTCATTCAACCCATTTAACCGTTGCTCTGCAGTTTCGCTCCAATCCAATTTTAACTTCTTCATAGCCCACATGGCTTTATGCTCTAACTCAACCGGAAGATGACAAGCTTTCCCATATACAAGTTGGTATGGAGACATACCTATGGGAGTCTTATAAGATGTCCGGTAGGCCCAAAGAGCATCATCAAGCCTCCTTGACCAATCTGTTCTACTAGCATCCACTGTATTGGACAATATCTGTTTGATCTCCCGATTCGATACTTCAACTTGCCCACTAGTTTGAGGGTGGTAAGGAGTGGCCACATTATGGCGAACACCGTATTTCTCCAATAACCCCTTGAACAATCTGTTGCAGAAGTGGGAATCCCCATCACTAATAATGGCCCTTGGAATGCCAAAACGGGAGAATATATTCTTTTTCAAGAATGCAGTGACACTCTTCCCTTCATTGTTTGCGAGAGCTATGGCTTCGACCCATTTAGATACATAATCAACTGCTACAAGAATGTACTTCATCCCATAAGAACTCACGAAAGGGCCCATAAAGTCAATACCCCACACATCAAATAACTCAATCACAAGAATGGGGTTTAGAGAGAGCTCTTGCTTTCTTGAAATACCACCATCTCGTTGACATTTGTCACATGATTTAGCAAACCCATGAGCATCTTGATGAAGAGTTGGCCAATAGAAACCACATTGCAATATCTTGTGAGCGGTTCGGATACCACTGTGATGTCCGCCAACAGGTGAAGAATGGAATGCCTCCAATACACTCAACATTTCACATTCTCGGCACAACTCCTATACAGAATGTTCATCCCAAAAGAACTTCTTCACATCGTACATGAACTTTTTCCTTTGATGAAAGGACAAGTCTGATGGAACAATATCACTAGCCATATAGTTGCAAAATCTGCGAACCATGGAATCAAGTCTTGTGAAGCAGCCAATACATGTTCATCGGGGAAAGTATCATCAATGTCAGTCTTATCCCCTAACTCTCTCATAGCTTCATCCTCTAGACGGGACAAATGATCAGCAACTTGATTTTCAGTCCCTTTTCTATCCAGCACTTCAAAGTCAAATTCTTGCAGCAGTAATACCCAACGAATCAGCCTTGGTTTCGCTTCCTTTTTCGCCATCAAATATCTCAGTGCTGAATGGTCAGTATGCACTATGACTCTAGTACCTAGCAAATAGGAGCGAAATTTCTCAAAAGCAAAGACTACTGCGAGGAGTTCTTGCTCAGTCACTGTGTAGTTCTTCTGGGCTTCATTTAGGGCTTTACTAGCATAGTAAATTGGGTGAAGGATTTTGTTTCTTCTCAGTCCCAATACTACACCAAGAGCCACCCCACTAGCATCGCACATTATCTCAAATGGACTATTCCAATCCGGAGAAATAATGATAGGTGCAGACACTAACTTCTCTTTTAGCTCACCGAATGCTTTAAGACAGGATTCATCAAAATAAAATTTACATTCTTTCTCCAGTAATTTGCACAATGGGTGTGCAATCTTTGAAAAGTCTTTGATGAATCTCCGATAAAAACCTGCATGCCCAAGAAAGCTTCTCACACCTTTCACAGAGATCGGCGGGGGAAGTCTCTCTATTACCTCAACTTTAGCTCGATCAACCTCTATTCCCTTTTCTGAAATGTGATGACCCAACACAATACCCTCTTTCACCATGAAATGACACTTTTCCCAGTTTAGTACCAGATTGCAGTCTTCACATCTCTTAAGAACCTCAGATAAATTGGTCAAGCATCGCTCAAATGAATCACCAACCACAAAAAAATCATCCATAAAAACCTCTATAGTATCCTCCACCATGTCATAAAATATTGACATCATACATCTCTGAAAGGTTGCGGGTGCATTGCACAACCCAAACGACATTTTTCTGAACGCAAAAGTCCCATATGGACAAGTGAAAGTGGTTTTCTCTTGATCTTCTTGTGCGATAGAAATCTGATTATACCCCGAATACCCATCAAGAAAACAATACCACCCTTTTCCGGCAAGTCTATCCAACATCTGATCCATGAAGGGCATAGGAAAATGGTCTTTTTCAGTCCATGAGTTCAGTTTACGGTAATCCATACACACCCCCCATCCAGTAACTGGTCTCATTGGAACAAGTTCATTCTTTTCGTTGGGGACCACAGTCATTCCCCTTTTCTTAGGTACACACTTAACCGGGCATACCCAACTACTATCGGCGATTGGATAGATTACTCTAGCATCCAACCACTTTATAATTTCCTTCTTCACAACCTCTTGCATAGGAGGATTCAAGCGTCTATGGTGCTCAATATTCGGCTTATGATCAGGCATGAGTTGGATTTTAGGAGAGCAAATACCAGGAGGGATCCTAATAATGTCCGCAATGGTCCACCCAATAGCTCTTTTGAACCTTTTTAGTACCTTCACCAAACTCTGAACCTGTTGTTCATCTTGGTCTGATGCAATGATTACCGACAAAGTGTCACCATTTCCTAAGAATTCATACCTAAGATGAGGTGGGAGAGCTTTTAATTCAACTTTTGGAGCTTCCTCTATAGATGGTTTAGCGGGTGGGGACTCGCGATTCTTCATATCAAGCTCAAATTTCTTCGGTTTAAACCGAACATCACCTCGATCAAGAGCCGCGACTAATGACTCATACTCTTCAATGCAATCGCTATCAAAGTTCATTATCACTTCCGCTAATGCTTCGACACCTAGACGTTCTTCTATTTGTGTCTCAAAGGTCTCACCCATGTTGTAGGATATAGCAGATGCCGATTGGAGCTCACCACTCTGCCTCATGGACCTACAAATATTAAAGGTCACTTCCTCACTGTTCAACCGAAATTTCATCTGCCCCTTTTCCATGTCTACTAAGGCTCTTCCCGTAGCTAGGAATGGCCTCCCAAGGATAATAGGCACTTCAAAATCAACCTCACAATCAAGAATAACAAAATCGGCTGGAAAGATGAATGACTCCACTTTTACTAGCACATCGTGAAGTATTCCTATAGGTCGTTTACTATTCGATCAGCCATCAGTAGACGCATCGCAGTGGGCTTTGGGTCACCCAAACCCAACTTCTTGTAAATCGAGAGGGGCATGAGATTTATGCTTGCCCCCAGATCACATAATGCTTTCGCGAAATGTAATAGCCCGATTGTACAAGGAATAGTAAACGCGCCCGGATCTTCTTTCTTTTGGACCAGAGATCTTGTAGCAATAGCACTACAATGCTGCATTCTATCATCATCCTCAAAAGTGACCGATCTTTTCTTTGTAACCAGATCTTTCATAAATTTGGTGTAACCGGGCATTTGTTCTAAAGCTTCTACCAAAGGGACATTGATAGAAAGTTTCTTCAACATTGTTATAAAACGCTGGTATTTACCATCCTCGGTCTTTTTCACTAATCTCTGAGGAAATGGGGGTGGTGGCCTAGGCATAGGAGTTACCTTTTTAGGCACTTCAGCATCTTTTGAAGTTTTATCCTCTAATTCAGCATTGACTTCTACTACTTTATCAGATTCTGTTGTCACCTTTTTCTCAGCAGATGTCATAGGTGGATCAATGGTTTGCTTACCACCACGAGTAGTAATTGTCATACAATGTCCATCATTTTTCGAATTTTGAACACTGTTGCTAGGAAGAGTGCCCGGTTGCCGTGTGTTCACAGTTGCAGATGATTGGGCCAATTGTAACTCAAGTTGCTTAATTGATATTGCGTGGGTATCAACTTTTTGCCCAATACCCGCTAGATCATTCCTCAACTCTTTATTTTGCTCATCACTAGCATCGAACCTACTCATCATTTTATGCAACATATCCTCAACTCGCGACATACTACCCCCACCATCCCTAGGAGTAACTTCACGATTTTTAGGATGAACATAAGGTCCATTTCTGTCGTTTCTGTTACCATAGCTACCCCTGTTGAAGTTGTTGTCGCGATTGTAGTTTCCATCTCGGACATAATGACCCTCACGATTGTAGTTACCATAGTTCCGACCTTGGTTCCCTTGACCTTGGCGCCAATTTTCCTGATTAGAGCCTTGGGCACTTGGTCGGAAACCCCCCATCCGTTCATTTACTGCATAGGAATCCTCCTCATAATAACACTCATCGATTGGAGGTGGTGGTTTAGCAAAGTAGTTGACTGCATTAACCTTTTCTGCACCCCAGTGACATGTTTTAGTACCAACCCAAGCTCAGTTCTCATCTGAGCCATTTCTTCTCGAATATCATTTGTGGCTCGGTTGTGAGTGGACTGCACTGCGAAGGTGTTTCTCCCTGTATCGGACTTCCTAGTACTCCAAGCTTTGTTGTTACGGGAGATTTTCTCTAATTGCTCAGCAATCTCAGCATAAGGGCATTCTCCATAAGATCCACCTGCTATAGTGTCCAACACCGCTTTATTGTTATCATCCTGTCCCCTATAGAAGTATTCCTTTAGTGACTCATCATCAATACGGTGATTTGGGACACTTCTCAAGAATGAGGTGAATCTATCCCAAGAACTACTAACTGACTCTCCTGGTAGTGCCACAAAGTTATTCACCCTGTCTTTGTGGTTCAATTTCTTGGAGACCGGATAGTAGCGTGCTAAGAAGACATCCCGTAGTCTGTTCCAGGTGAAAATGGAGTTGCATGGGAGCTCAGTAAACCACATAGAAGCCTCTCCCGTCAGTGAGAGAGGAAACACTCTGAGACCTATTACATCTAGATCCAAATCAGGCCTCCCCACACAACTTTTACACACTGCCCTTACCTTAGCTATATGGGCATATGGATCCTAAGAAGGTAGCCCTGAAAACAAACCTCTAGCAGTGAGCATTTGCATCAGACTACTAGTTACCACAAAAGTGTGGCTTGTGGGTAGAGGAGGCAAAACCAGTGGCCCATCCGAATCTCCTATGTTTTCATAGCCTCTGTAGTATGCTTGGGGCCGTGCAGCGGGATTCTGTCCCCTCTGTTGATGTTCACCCGGAGCATCGGGTAAGATCTGACCATGAACATCAGCCGGAGCTGGGATGTTCTGGTTTGGATCCTCATCATTGATTCCCAAATTACGATTCATGTTTCGCAGTGTACGTTCTAGCTCGTGATCGTAGGGGAACAACGGTTCTCTTCTTCTCCGTGTATTTGGTATACAAGGAGGATAGTTCTGATAAGAAATCAAAAACAATAAAACAAAGTAAAATCAAGAAAATATCAACTAAACTATAGTAAGAAGTTCAAGTTAATCTAAAAGCTAAATTCCCCGGCAGCGGCGCCAAAATTTGATACGCTCAAACTTACTAATCAAATGAGAAGTAAAGCGGTCGTGTCAAGTAAATAACCCAACTAGTGAGGTTGGGATCGTTCCCACGAGGAAAATAGTCTAGACTTAACTTCAACTTGTTATTACTATTGTTCGGTTGATGACTTCCTTAGAAAGTAAAAGCATAAAAGGGGGGTTTGTATTTCCTAATGAGCAAAAATAACTAACGAACTTGAAAGAGACACTTAACAGTTTTTAATGTTGAGTTTTAATCAAGTAATCAAAGTAACTACGGTTTACGTGTTCCCCACAGGTTCATAGCTTGATAATTCTAACTATAACAATTCTTTCCTAGTATCTTGCATGCAAAGTGATAAGTTATGTATTTCTAAATCCTTGGTCCGGCATCTAGAAAATCTCACTCCGCACCTTGGTCCGGCTACGTGTGTTGCTTTCCTAACCCTTATCCTTACCTCATATTAAGCATCGTATTCGATATTTGACTAAGTTATTACCTCGTACCAATCAATACTAGCCTATTAGATAGTATACACTAAATCTATGTTAATAATTCTTTTCCTATTATCTACCTCCTTGGTTCGGCAAGTAACATTAAGGCGAGTTCTAACGTTGATCATCCGTTAAAAAGACTTCTAAGTGAAAGAATTATTAATACATGCAAGACACGATTCTAGAATTGTTATATTAGCTAGGGTTTATCTCATTATTTGCCTATTGTTCCCACAACCCTAGTTATGGAGTTTAGTTCCTCATAGCCATAAACACAATATTCAAATATGGTAAACAAAAATTCATGTACTTACTTCAATGAGAAAGAATAAAGTCCGAAAATTTGCTTGATTAATCACCAAAAATCACTTGTAAGAATCTCTAACAATCAAACACTCAAAACACAAAGTCTCACAATATAATGTTTTATATCACAGAGTCTATCCTCAAAAACGAGGTTTTTCAAACTATTTAAAAAAAAATAAAAACCTAATTAAACAAGGATTCTAATTAGTGGAAATCTGCCAAAACGCGGCTGGGTCGACGGACCACGCGACGGACCGTCGTGGTCATGACTGACCGTCGTGGACTCTGTTATCCCATACTTGGTGTAATTCTTCTGCTGCTTTCTTCATTCCCCTCGACGGCAAGTGTGACGGACCGTCATAAGCACAACGGTCCGTCGAGGGTCTCGTTTCAAAATACATCAACTCTTGGAATCTGGGTACTGGGATCACTTCTCTGATCTTCACGAAGAACCTGCAGGACGGACCGTCATAGCCATGAAAGACCGTCACAAGCTTCGTAATACCACACTTGGTCAGACATCCCCATCTTCCTTCAGCAGCTTCTTTACGCTGACACCTACGGACCGTCACAGGCACGACGGACCGTCATAAGCTCCGTAGGTGGTCTCTTCTTCATTTTTCGCTAAAAATCTCCGCATTCAGCTTCGGACAGATTTCCTGCAAAACAAAGAGAAACTTATATCAAAATTAGCACAAAAAGAGCTTACGGACACAATAAACTTAAGGAAAAAGTATTAATTATACCGTGAAACCACGGTATATCAGTATTCCTCCCAAAAGGGAATTTGATTTTGGTATGAATTTTCTACCTAAAATAAATCCCATTTCAAATCCTCCTTATTGTATGGCTCCGTCCAAATTAAAGGAGTTGAATGCTCAACTCCAGGATTTACTAGACAAGCGCTTTATAAGGCCTAGAATATCTCCGTGGTGTGCTCTGCTGTTGTTTGTAATGATAAAGGATGGTCCTTAAGAATATGAATTGATTACTGCCAACTCAATAAGGTCACCATTAAGAATTAGTATCATTTACCTCGGATTGACAACTTGTTTGACAAACTCCAAGGCGCGAGCTACTTTTCAAAAATTGACTTGACGTCGGAGTATCACCAACATAGGGTTAGAGGTGAGGATGTATCAAAGATTGCATTTCGGACTATGTATGGGCACTATGATTTCTTGGTAATGTTTTTCAGTCTCACTAATGCTATGTCGGGATTTATGGACCTAATGAATAAGTCATTTCGAAATTACCTAGATTCATTTTTATTGTCTTCATTAACGACAACTTGGTATATTCAAGAATAATGGTGATCATATGGGTCATTTGAGGGTGGTATTTAAAACCCTTAAGGAGCATTAATTGTTTGCCAAATATAGGAACTGTATGTTTTTGTTAATGTCGGTGACATTCCTTTGTCATATCAGCTCTAGTGAAGCAGTTGAAGTTGATCCAAGGAAAATGAAGGCGGTGAAATATTGGCGTAGACCATTGAATCCAGCAGATATTAGGAGTTTCTTGCATTTGGCGGGTTATTGTCGGAGGTTCGTGGATGTTTTTGCGTTCATTGCATCTACCTTAACTACTTTGACCAAAAAGAATAAGAAATTTGAGTGGTCGGAGACATGTGAGAAAATTTTCCAATATTTGAAAGATAGACTTACTTTTGCTCCGGTATTTACCTTACCGGAGGGTATAAAGAGTTTTGTTGTGTATTGTGATGCATCCCATGTGGAGTTACAGTGTGTGCTTATGCAACATAGAAAGGTGATAGCCTATGCTTCTAGGAAACTTAAGGCACAGGAGAGAAACCATCCCACTAATGACCTTGAGTTAGAGGTCGTGGTGTTTTCTTTGAAAATATTGAGGATTTAATTGTAGGGTGTACATGATGATGTCTTTACCAACCATAAGAGTCTCCAATATGTAATTATCCAAAAAGAGTTGAATCTCCGGAAAAAAAGGCTGTTAGAGTTGTTGAAAGATCACAATATGAGTGTCTTCTATCACCCCGGAAAGGCTAATGTCGTTTCGGATGCCATTAGTCGTATGACTATGGGTAGTGTATCCCACATTGATGAATCCAAAAAACACCTAGGGAAGGAAATTGATAGGTTTCCTAGGTTTGGGTTGAGGTTGGAAGGTTTTCTAAATTGTGGTGTTATGGTTCATCATAACTCCGAGTCATCTTTAGTGGTTGAGGTGAAGTCCAGAAAACATCTTTTTCTGCCACTAATGTAGTTGAAAGAATCAGTTCTCGGCAACTTAACTTAGTCATTCTCCTTCGGGGGGATGGTGAGTTGGGATACCAAGGGATTTTTGTGTTCCCTATGTAGATGGGTTGAGGGACCGAATCCTTCAAGAATCCCATGGGTCCCTCTACTCCGTTCATCCGGGTTTATGGAAAATGTACCATGATCTAAGGGATATATATTGGTGGAAAGGTTTGAATAAAGACCTAGCGGAGTTTTTGGCTAAGTGTAAAAATTTCCAACAAGTAACAGTGAAACATCAAAAGTCGGGTGGCTTACTACAACAGATCCAAATTCCTACTTGGAAGTGTGAAGACAACAGTACGGACATTGTAGTGGTTCTACCTCAGACTCAAAGGTCATATGATTCTATATGGGTGGTTGTGGATAGGTTTAAAAAGTCCGCTCAGTTTATTCCCATCAAGTCTACTTATTCGGATGACGATTATGCTAAGATCTTCATAGATGAGATTGTGTGTCGCCATGGTGTTTCATTATCCATAATATCAGATGGGGGTGCTCAGTTCACATCTAGGTTTTGGAGGTCATTCCAAAAAGGGTTGGGTACTAAGGTGTAGTTGAGTACCGCTTTTCATCACTAAACGGATGGTCAAGTGGAATGTACTATTCAAACCCTTGAAGATATGCTTTGGGCTTGTATCATTGGTTTCATGGGAAATTGGGATAAGCATTTGCGTTTAGTGGAGTTTGCTTACAATAATATTTTTAATTCATCCATCTCCATGGCCCCCTATGAAGCCATCTACGGTAGGAGGTATAGGTCTCCTATTGGATTATTTGAAGCGGGTGAGCCTTCGCTTCTTTGTTCCTATTTGATTTATAAGACTTTAGAGAAGGTGCATATCATTAGGAACCTGCTGCAAATGGCATATAGTAGGTAAAAGTCTTTTGCCGATCATAAAAGAAGGGATTTGGAGTTGTAAGAAGGTGATAAGGTGTATTTGAAAATTTTACCAATGAAAGGGGTGATTAGATTTGGCAAGAAAGGGAAGTTAAGTCCTCGTTATGTGGGTCCCTATGAAATCTTCCAAAGAGTTGGTAAGGTTGCCTATGTATTGAAACTTCGTAGTGAATTGACTTTTGTTCATCTGGTTTTCCATGTTTCCATGCTTAAAAAGTTTGTTTGTGATCCCGAGTCTATTCCTCCTATTGAGGGTCTTGGTGTCAAGGATAACCTCTCTTTTGAGGAAGTTCCGATTCGAATACTTGATAGGAAAGTCAAGAAGTTAAGGAATAAAGAGGTGCATTCCGTAAAGGTTTTATTGAAGAATCACCTAGTTGAGGGTAAAACATGGGAGACCGAGGCCGAAATGATGTTACTTGATAATTACACTTGAAATTTTTCTTTTTTGGTTTATTTGAAGTTATATATTGTATTTTAACATGGTGAGTGTTAGTGAAAAGTTGTGTAACCTATTGATAAGTTGAACTTCTTTATAATTGACTTGTGTAATGTACTTTGAGCTCATGTGTGATGTGAGAAGGAAATGTCTTATGATAAAGTGTTTGACCCTTATGTGTGGTAAATGAAATTTTGAAATTTCCTTGTTCAAATGATATGACGAATGCTGATTGGATATTTTTTATTTGTTGGGCTTCGAATCTTGAGTTTATTTCTTCCTTCAAAAGATTTTTAGTGTCACTCGGGGAGGAATGTTCCTAAATGAGGGGGGGGATAATGTAACATTTAGGAAATCAAAGACTTGTAATAAAGCCTAACATAGACGTCTTGAAAGTCTAGACACTGTCTTTAGGACAATAATAATGAATATAAGTTGTTTAGGAGGTTTAGAAACCAAAACGTCAATGACGTTTGGAGAGTTGGTTCAAGGACGTACTAAAGTGCCTTAGCCTATTTCACTTGCTTTTAGGAATCGAAAATTCATGAAATTGGGTGGAAGCGTGTATTATATATGTTAAGAGTAAACCATGGTCGAAATGTCCGGGTACAAATCCCCAAGGACTAATAAAGGGACCTTGAAGAGGACTCTAGCACGTAAGAGGCAACATTGCCTCTAAGCGAACCTAAACGACGGGGCGTGTGTTGATGGACTGGGTGAAAATGCAAACCATTGACCAACACTTAGAAAATTAGTGGAAGACCCTTAACTGCGTAATCTCTGACTAGATCGATTGATGTGCAGAATGGAGGGAGACTTGGTCCATCGACTAACCCACGATCCGTCGATCGTGGTGTCGTCCTAGACAATGCCAATGTCCTGCACATTTTAAGTTAGTCTAATTTAATTAATTATGGAGTTAGGTTGTTATTTAGGTTTTTAAGGGTTTCTAATTAAGTCGATTAATACCCAATATAAATACCCCCAACCTTTTTTAGTTTAAACATAACTCACAAAATAAACTCTCTTCCTTCTATATTCTTTTTCGCTCTATTGGAAGATGCCATTGAAGACAAGCTAGGGGTGGTTTTGGGGGCTGGAAAGGGACGATTTAACCAACAAATATTCTTCAAATGTTGAGGTATGGGATCTAATTCACCCTTGATACTTCTTTCCTCAAAGGGGTCCTTCAATGTATTTCTAAAAGTTGGTTTTTCATGTGGGTTTCATTCAATTACGAATTTGATGTTATGAACTGAGTTGTTTATGGTTTTTTTAGGATATAATTAGTATAATCAAATTGTATTTTAACATGATTATGGTAATTTGTGATGGTTTGATCTAAATATAAGAGAATGATCCTTAACCCTTAAACCTAGGTTTGATCTTGATGGGAATTGGTTTGTGATTGATTCAATTAACTTCATTATGGGTTAAATAAATATTAGATAATATTTTTACACTAATCATGAACAAATTAAAATAAATTGTAGTCTTTGACACTATTTCTTGAAGAAGTGAACTAGGTTTTTCAAAATTAACCTAAGTATAATGGTTTAAGCTTTGATTTAGTGTTGAATTATGGTGTAGTTACTGTTCTAATATTGTTATCATGTTGATTATTGGATTATGATATGGTTCATACTAATTGGATTGAATTGAGGGCTTATGGTAACTCCTAAAATGATTGAACTATGAAGAAGACCTGGTATGTCCTATAATCTCTATCTTTACATCCAATAGTAAATAGTTGTGATGAAACCATGATGTTGTATTGGAGTATTCCTTGTGTTAAAATTGACAGGGTGATATGGTATAGAATTGAAATGTCTTGAATATGTTGTGAGGCTGATTAGGGTGTATGAGTTATAAGGATGGTTATGCCTATCAATGTGTCTTACTATGATATGTAATGCAAATGTGCTAACCTCACATATATGAATTGTGATAAAAGATTTATATTCATGCAATTCTTATTGAGCTATGATGATGATAATGATAATACAAGGGATAGACCCTATGACCTAAAATAATCTATGATTGATAACTAAGTGCTTAAAGATAATTCAATAAATGGACTTAGCTTAGCACCGAGTGAACTTGACAAAGGGAGGTGATGACTACTATAAGAGTAAGATTCACCCTATAGTTCTATATGATATATTGATTTTTCAAAGAGGAATATTCATCCAATAGATTCTCATGACAGGAGATCCCAATTTCCAAGTCGTATGAAGAATGAATGTACGATCTCTTAGTTCTTGAACAATGTTGTCCCCATAGGAAGACTTGCTAGTGGATCCACCTAGAAAGCTATGTTTATGTTTTGTTTTACTTTTGCTAGTAGACCACCTTCCATCAGTGTAAGGTTTTAAAACATCGGATTCCACACTTTGATCTTGTGGTTTTCGGTTAAAGAAAGGGTTCCCTAAAGCAAAATGAAGTACTAAAGTATAAACTAACTAAGGTGACTTGAGAGGTTTGACTTAGCTTAGGGAGGGGTACGGACTCTACCTATGCTTTGCACTATTTCTCCTTAATGGAAGCTTTAGGGAGTTGATATTATGTATGCATATGATAATAATGTATATGATGATACTATGTTGATGTTACACTATAAATAGTATTATATGATGATAATTATCTTATGGATTATGCTATTTATGTTGGACATTGTTTGTGGTTTTCTTGTTGGGTCTACATGATTGAGTAAGGTTATGGGGCCTTACTTGGTCATTGCACTTGTTGACTTGATGAGGATTCATAAGGAGTTGTCTTGGTTATTATGATATGATTAACTACTATTCATTCTTCTTATGTTATTGTTTGATGATAGGGTTGTAGAAGATTATGAGTTCAAGTATGTTGATATGCATATTTCTTGTTTGAGTTAGTAAGCATGTTTTGTTACTTGGTATGACTTACTTTATTATGCATAAGACATTTGAAGGGTAAAATAACATGCTTTAAACTAAATGTTCCGTTTTGGCATATTTTGATCTTATATGTGCATATGGTCTCATACTTTGTACAGGTGGCATACTAACCCCATTTTGTTCCTTTTTCTCAAACATTTAAGGTTCCGGTCATTGAAGGATTATTCAAGATGAGTTGAAGAAAACATTGATATTCTCTATCATTCAAGTGGGTAGGTCGTCAGTTTCCGAGGGTAATGCCAATGTCTTGCTTATTAATTTGCATTGCTTCTCTTAGACTTTTATATTCATGAACTTTCATTTGAGTACAATTTGTATAAGCTGATATGTGGCTTCTTTAAATGTATGTAGGGCTATTCCTGAATTGCTATGATCTTTAGACGGTATGTGGTGAGACAATCCTTAAGACTATGTTCTATCATATGTACATATTTATGTGCATTAAAAGTAGAAGGCTATATAACCTTCCTATATGAATCGTCTATGTATACTCAATATATATATTATATGTATGTAGAGGTCTATGTAAACCTCTAAGTATGTGTATTGAAAAGTTTTAAATTTTCTTCTAAAAAAATTTGACAAATGAATGTGATGATGTAAGCTTAAAGTCTAGTCTTAGTCCTCAAAGAGGACGACGAGGCTGATTACATCTAAGGGGTAAAACCGAATGTGATATACTAATATTTTCTATAGGTGTAAGGTTGAAGAAGACCCCTATGAGTTTATTGATGAGATCTGCAAGATTCTCTATGCTATGGTGTTGTGTACTAGTGAGAAGGCCTAGTTAGCCACCTACCTACTCACACATGTGGCCAAAACATAGTACGTCCAATGGAGGGACAATATGTCATTAACGGATGGACGGGTGGCTTTAGAAGTGATCAAGAAGGAATTTCTTGATAGGTTTATTCCTAGGGAAAAGAGGGAAGCTAAGGTGGTTTAGTTCATCAACCTTCGCCAAGGAGGTATGAATATTCTTGAATACTCATTGAAATTTACGAAATTGTCAAAATATGTTTGGTGTCCGACCCCAGGGATGAAATGAACCACTTTTTGATGGGAGTGTCGGATGACTTGCAAGAAAAGTGTCATCCGAATATGCTATTACAATTGCTCGTCTCATGGTTCATCCTCAAAAAATGGGAGAGGCAAGAGATAAAAGGAAGAGTAGAGATTCTAAGAGGGCAAGATCTTTTGATGGTGGTTCTTCTTAACTTAGGCTTGAGATTTAAGACAAGCCTCGATACAAGGATAAGGTGTCTAATAAAGTTCCTTTCAAGTTACCTAAGGATCTTGATGATAGAGTGTCCAACACATAGCGTAAAAATTGAAAGGGCACTAGTTCACCAACCGAGAATCCAACTTGTGGAAAGTGTGGCAAGAAGTAATATGGTGATTTCCTTAAACGAACGGATAATTGTTTTGGTTGTGGTAAAATATTGAACAAGGTTAGGGATTTCCCTAGTGTGAGGGGTAAAGACAAGGGTAGTGGTCAAGATCAAGCAAGTGGTTCAAATGAAGCTCCAGATAAGAACTACTTCTATGCTCTTCGTTCTAGGGGTTAGCAAGAGACTTCTCCGATGTGGTGACCGGTATATTGAAAGTCTTCTCTATTGATGTATATGCCTTTCTTGTTAACCATGATACCTTTTATTTTATCAAATCATTAATATCTATGAAGTTTGAAATTTTACCCGACATTTTAAAAGAACCTTTTATGGTGTCTAACCTATTGTGTGAGTAGGTTTTTGCAAAAAGTATTTATAGGAATTGTTCTATACTGTTTCCATAAACAGTTACTTATGTTGAACTACTAAAACTTGATATACTTTATTTTGATGTCATTTTCTATATGGATTGGTTGCATGCTTGTTTTCCATCTATAGATTGTAGAATGGGGGTGGTGAAAGCTAACATTCCAAATGAGCCCATTATATAGTGGAAGGGGGGAAATTCTATTCCTATAGGTCACATCATATCTTGTTTTAAAGATTGTAAAATGATCTCTAAAGGGTGTCTATTTCAAATAGTAAGACTATAATATTTAGACCCGAAATTCCAGTAATCGAGTCGGTCCCCATAGTGAGGGATTTTTCGGTGGTCTTTTCTAATGATCTTCATGGTATTACTCCCGAACGGGAAATTTGTTTTGGTAACTACTTATTAGCGGATACGAATATTTTTTAATTTCTCCTTATAGGAAGGCTCAGAACGAACTGAAAAAAGTTGAAGGATCAACTCAAAGATTTATTAGACAAAAGTTTTACAAGATTTATTCTACCCATTTGGGAGGAATACCGGGTAGTTTATTAGGAAAAACCTCTAGAAACTAACTCACTACGGGTACTGACTCAATGGGAGGAGTTTCGGAGTCTAAATCTTGGACTCTTACTATGTGATAGAGATAACCATTTGAGATCATTTTGCATTCTTTTAGACAATAGATAATACTACTTCTACGAATAGAATTTCCCCCTTTCCAGTAAACAACGGGTTCATTTGTAAAGTTAAACCTCACAACTTTGTCTAACAATCTATGGAGGCAAAAAAAAAGCATTCGACCAATCCATACACAATATAATATAAAAATCAAACATATCAAGTTCCACTTGGTCAACATAAGAAACTCTATTAGGCAATATTATATGACAAAATTTGTATACCCTTTTTGCAACAACCGACTCACCCACCAGAGTGACACTATGAAAGATTAATGCAAAATATCAGGAAAATTTCAAACTTATTAGATACAAGAGGTGTAATAAATGATAAAGTAGATTCGGAATCAAGTAAGGCATAAGCATTAATAGAGAAAACTTTTAACATATCAATCACCACGTTGGGAGAAGTGTCTTGCTCAGCCCTATAACGGAGAGCATAGAAGAAGTTCTTCTTTGGAGCATCACCAGAAATACTTTCTTGAGCTTTACTATTAACCTTGTATTGAATCCTCACATTTGTGAAATCCCTAACCTTATGCCCACTTTTACAACAACCAAAATAATTAATCGTCCCCTTATGGCAATCACAATTGTGCTTTTTGTCACACTTTCTACAAGTTGGCTTCTCGGTTGGTGAATATATTACATTTCTCATTCTTGGATTAAGGGTTAGACACCCTATCATCACTAGATTTTTGAAACTTGGAAGGTACTTTACTTGAAACCCGCTTCTTGAATCTAGGCTTGACTTGTATCTCAAGCCTATTCTTTGAAGAACCTCCATCAAAAAATCTTGCCCTCTTAGCATCATTAATCTTGCTCCTAGCCCTGTCCTCTTCTACATGCTTAGCATGAACCATAAGACGATAAATATTCATTTTGTTATGTAGCATGGCCTCATGACACTCTTCTTGCAAATCATCTGAAACCCCTATCATAAAAAGGCTCATTCCATCTCTAGGATAGGAAACCAAAGAAGGGGCATATTTTGACAACTTATTAAATTTGAAGGAGTGTTCATGAACACTCATAGATCCTTGGTTAACGTTGATGAACTCCACCACTTTTGACTTCCTCATATCTCTAGGAAAGAACCAACCAATAAAAGCCTTCTTTAAGATCTCCCATGTCAAAGGACCACCTCAAAAGGGACTACTATCCCTCCATTGCACTAACCATGCTTGTGCCACGTCCTTGAGTTGATCGGTTGCCAACTCATCCTTCTAACTTGTGGAAAACCCCATAGAAAAATGTATAATAGATTCTTGGGGGTGTTCATCAAACTTAAACCCTTAGAAAGTAGGAGGGTTCATCCTAGTGAAGTCCCTTAGACGGGAACTCATAGTACTGAGTTGTTGATGTGTACGGGGCACAAACTTCCGGTTTTATTGAGCCGTCATAACTTGGGATTGAGCCGTGGCCGCATGTGCTTGAGTAGTGATTACTTGGGCCATTGACCAGTGCATGCTCCATGTTAGCATATTCTTCAAGTGGAGGAACTTGATCACCAAGGGGACGAGCTCCCGCATTTGTAATTTCTTCTTCAAGTATTCGAGCCGCATGCCTTCGAGTGTTCATTCCTCCTATAAGCACAACAATAGGATTAGGTGCAAAAAGCACACCATGAGTATACTTTATCGGCACAATGTAGGATTTTTAGTTGGATTATCATAATTAAATAGGGGATTAATTAATTAGTAAGGGCTTAGGAAATCATAAATAAGTTAATTAACACCTCATATAAAGACCCCAACCCCATTTGACTAATTACAACTCACAAAAACAGTACTGTCTTCCCTCTCTCTTCTTTCTCTCTCTATTAGAAGACACAATTGAAGACTAAGCCAAGGAAGTGTTTAAGCGAGTCAAGGGATCAATTTCGTCTATAAATATTAATCAATTTACAAGGTATAGGATCTAATTCACCTTTGAGACCTCTTTCCTCAAAGGGATCCATCAAATTGATTTCCAAAAAATAGAGTTTTGATGTAGGTTTTAATCCAAAACGAAATCGATGTTAGGAATTGATTTGTTTATGATTTATTTTGGATATTATAAATATATTAACATGTACTCAAAGTTAATTTTGATATATCTTTATGGTTTGGTCTAGTTTATAGAAAATGACATATTCCCCTAAACCCTTGGTATTGTTCTTGATATAAATAAGGTTGTATTGGTTAAATTGACTTGGTTATTGATTTAATTACTGCTAGATGATGTTTTTACACTAATCATGAATTAATTAGGGATATTTGTAGTATTTCATTCTAGTTCTTCAGAAGATGATCGAAGTTGTAAAGTATTATAGAAATTAACCTAAGTATCTTGTCTTAAGCTTTGATGTAGTATATAATTATGATGTAGTGATTCTTCTAGCGTTGTTGTTATGTTTGTTATTCACTTATGATGATGTATACCGAATTCGGGTTTAATTGAGGGTTACGGTAAGACCTTGATGATGAATTATGACGGATGACTTGGTATGTCTTATGATCTCTATCTTTTACTTCAAATTATGGTTAATTGTGATTAAGTCATGATATTGTATTGGAGTATACCTTGTATTAGGATTTATTGGATTGTATGATGTTAAATTGAAAAGCCTTGACCATGATTTCTATGGTGTTAGCTTAAGACGTAAATGTTATAAGGATGGTGAATGATTTACCAATGTACCTTATCATGATAAGAGAATGTTATTGTGCTAACCTAAGGTATGTGAATTGTAATTAAAGGAAGATACTCAGGTAATTCTTATTGATCTATTTTGATAATGATGATGTTTATACAAGGGTTAGACCCTATGACCTACAATAGTATATGATAATTTATAAATACATGAATGACATTTAAAAAAGGGAGTCAAGATTAGCACCGAGTGAACTACAGTGAGGAGAGTCCCTTCCCACATAGGGAAGGTAGGATCACTAATGTACTCTTGAGATTGAAGACTGCAATGGTTATAACATAAAGATGGTTCTAACTATATCTCCTAGTTCTTGAACTATGTTGCCTCAATAGGAATTGCAGCTAGTGGATCCATATATTTTTTATGTTCATGTTTTGGTACTACCTTGGTAAGTAGTCCGACTTCTTTCGCTGTAGGGTCCCATGACACCAGTTTCCACATTAGTTCATGTGATTCATGTCGGTTAGAGCAAGATTTTCCCGAAAGGCAAAACGAACTAAAGGATTGGACTCTAACTAAGATAAACTTAGGGGTTATCTTAGTCTTTTTATGGGTATGTGACTCTACCTAAACATTGCATTAGTTAGCCTTGAAGTGAGTCTTAGGAGGATGTTCTTATGTATGAAAATGCTTATAATTATATATGACATGAATATGATGATCTTGTACATTGTTGATACTATATGTTAAGTCATGTCACCTATGAATATCTGTTAGTCTATATTGGCAAAGGTTGATGCTATGTATCCCTAATAGTTATGATATGTGAAGTATTATATTAGTCATGATTAATTTTGGGTTACTTGATTGAGTAAGGTTATGGAGATTTGCTTGGTCATTGCACTTGTTAACTTGAGAGGAGTTCATGGGTAATATCTTGTTTTCATTATGACTTGATGTTAGAGTTACATTGAATATATGTCTAATACATGACTAGTTTTGATGTTTTTGGTGTTGTGATGTACATGCCTACAACTTTATGAATATGTATTTAGTGACTTGGTATGGTCTTGTTGTTTATGCATAAGCATTTCCAAACCATAAGCAGATCAATTTTTAGATTGAATAACACCGACTTGAATTTCATACTTTGGAAATCAATTTTCTGGAAACCTTGGGGAGAGAAGTCCCAAAGGTGAAAGAAATACATACGTTATATTTATTGAATATTTATGGAGGAACCTTGGTGATTTCATCCCTATAAATCCTTTAAATTTGACCTTTTATGGTTTCTTTAACTTGGAAGAGAGACAGAAGAGACAAGAAAGAGACTTTTGGGTTAGTGAATTGTGAGGGCTTATGTTAGTTTAATTAGGTTAGGGTCTTTATATACGTTCTTAACTTAGTTAATTAGGCTTGTCTAAACACCTACCTAATTAATTAACCACCTATTTAATTATGTCAACCTAACGTAAAAGAGCAGAAAAACAGTCAACTCACCAAAGAGACCCCGTCGACGGCTCATGTGTCAATCGACGGACCAATGGACCAACCGTCCTTCTGGTTTATTGTTAAGATTAGAGACCTTTCAATTCTCAGCTTTGGACAAATATTCTAAGTGTCCATCAGATGAGGAAATCGATGCCCCGTCGATTGGAACACGGTTCGTTAATCATAAGTCATTGGTTCACACTTCCTCGGGTAGCCTTCGACCCAAATCCAAGGGTCCTCCTCAAGGAACCTTAGTCGTTCCTTGGGGGATCGTGCCCGGTCGTTTCAAATACGAATGAACTATAATACGTATTAGACACCCTTCCACCAAAATTCATCAATTTGTGACTCCTAAAACTTAGTTAAATAGGCTAAGGCACGCTAGCACCTCATTGGACTAGTATCCGGACGTCAAGGACGTTTCTTGACATTTTGATTCCTAAACTTCCTATATGTCTTATAACATTAATATATACCTTAAAACATTGTCTAAACCTTTTGAAACTTATGTTATTCTCTTGAACACATCTTAGACTTTTGAAGTGTTATAATATTCCCCTTAGGAACAGTAGTCCCTGAATGACACTAAATTCTTTCGAAAGGAAGGAATAGACTCGATACTAGAAGCCAAACCAATCAAAAGTACATACAAAAGATGAGTTACCACATAAATTATGACATTTACACAAGGAAATTGATAAATTCAATTACCTCACATGAGGCTCAAAATCATATTATGAAGAATTTTCTTCTCACACAACAAGAGCTCAACATACCATATATGAGTCAGTTATGCCAAAACTCAACTTAACAACATGTTCAATGTCATTTCTTAAGGACTCACAAAATGAAAATTCACAACATAAATCAAAACAAGAAGAATTGCAAATTTTCAAGTCAAAATACACAATTCATTGTAAATCCACTGTAATACCAAAAAAGCACAGTTTTGCAAAACTTCACCAAAAATAAAAACAACTTCTAATTTAGTCATTTTTTTCATTATTCTCAAAAACAACTATAATTCATTAGGACAAAATTGAGGATAATAGGACTTTATGTCGGCCTCGCTCTTCCATGTTGATCCCTCAAGTAGGTGGTTTCTCCATAACACTTTTACGGAGGCCACCTCTTTGTTCATCAACCTCTTCATTTGACGATCAAGTGTTTATTCAAGGACCTCCTCATAAGAGACTTTATTCCTCACACCAAGACCCTCAATATCAAGAATAGACATGGGATCACCAATACACTACTTAAGCATAGAAAAATGTAAAACTAGATGAACCAAAGCCAATTCACTAGGAGGTTCAAATATCGTCAAACTTACAAACCCTTTGCAAGATTTCATAGGGACCGCAATAACGAGTACTCGACTTCCCTTTCTTGCAAAATCTAACCACCCCATTTATAGGCAAAATTTCCAAGTACACCTTATCACCTTCTTAAAACACTAATTTCCTTCTCCTATGGTCAGCATAAGAATTTTGTCTGCTATAGGTATTTTTTAAGTTATTCCTTATGAAATGAACCTTTTACAAAGTCTTATCTACCGAATGGGAACCTAAAATTTAAGACTCACTCAATTCAAACCAGCCTATTGGAAATAAACATTCCTACCATAAAAGGCTTCATAAGAAGTCATAGATATAGATGAATGATAGCTATTGTTGTAAGCGAACTCCACAAAAAGGAAAATGCTTATCCCAATTTCCTTGAAATCAATGATACAAGCTCTAAGCATATCCTCAAGGGTTTGAATAGTACGCTCTGCTTGACAATCAATTTGGGGATGAAAAGTGGTGTTTAAATTTACCTTGGCACTCAACCCTTCTTTGAATGACCTCTAAACTCTATATGTAAATATTGAGCCCTATATGATATGATTGATAACAGAATACCATAGCGAAACACAATCACATCTATGAAGATCTTTGCATAATCCTCCACCAAATAGGTAGACTTTATGGGAATAAAATAAGATGATTCGGTCAACCTATCCACAACCACCCGTATACACTCATATTGCTTTTGTGTGTGAGGCAAACCTACCACAAAATACATATTAATGTCTTCCCACTTCAAAGTGGGAACTTGGATTTCTTGAAGTAAACCACCCAACTTTTGGTATTTGTCTTTCACTTGTTGGAAATATGGACATTTACCAACCAATTTTGCTATGTCCTTTTACACCTTGCCACCAAAACACGTCCCTAAGTTCATGGTAAATCTTTGTCTTACCCGGATGAATGGAGTAATGGGACTCATGAGCTTCCTCACGAATTTGGTTCTTCAAACCATCTACATTAGGAACAAACAACCTTCCTTAACCACAAGACACCATCCCCCTACCCATTGAGAATGACTCAATAAGTTTAGAAAGAACTGTTTCCTTTAACTCCATCAATGGTTGATAAAAGTGTTGTTTGAACTTCACCTCAACTACAAAGGATGAGTCAGAGTTATGATGGACCATAAAACAAACATTTGGAGTATCTTCGAACCTAACACCCGATCTAGCCAACCTATGAACAACATTCATTAGGTCTTTCTTGGCTTCCTATACATGAGAACGCTACCCATTTTTATACGACTTAGACTATCTGCAACCATATTGACCTTGCTAGGGTGATAGAGAACACTCATATCGTAATGTTTCAACAATTCCAACAATCTTCTTGGTCAGGATTGAACTCCCTTTAAGTAAACACATATTGGAAACACTTGTGGTGGTTATACCCATCACCATGAACACCATATAAGTAATTCCTCCATATATTCATGGAAAATACCACGACCGCTAACTCAAGATCGTGAGTTGGATAGTTCCTCTCATGCACCTTAAGTAGCCTAGAGGCATAGGCTACTACCTTCCCATATTGCTTAAGCACACACCCTAAACCCACTCGGGATGCATCACAATACACAACAATACCCTTTGTACCCTTCGGTAAAGTTCACAATGGAACGTAAGTAAGCCTATCTTTCAATATTTGGAAACTTCTCTCACATGCCTCTGAACACTCAAATTCATAATCTTTTGGGTCGAAGTAGTCAAGGGAGAAGTAATGGATAAAGAATCATCAACAAACCTGCGATAATATCCCTCTAGACCCAAGAAACTCCTAATGTTGGTTGGAGTCAGTGGTCTAGGAAAATTTTTCACTGCCTCGGTTTTTCTTCGATTAACCTCAACGTCCTCACTATAGTTTGATATGACAAAAAAATGCCATTGACGTCAACTAAAACTCACATTTGCTATACATGGGAAATAATTTCTTCTCCTTAAGCACTTGTAACACCACCCTTAAATGGTCCATTTTATCACCCTTATTTTTCAAATATACAAAGTGTTGTTAGCGAAAATAATGAAAAATCAATGAGGTAACTTAAAAAAAAACCTATCTATGATATCCATACTGCCGAGAAAATTAGTGAGACTTAAAGGACATGACGAAGAACTCACACTCACAATATTTAGTCCAAAATGCCATTTTTGGTATATCCTCACCTCTCACCTTGAGTTGGTGATACCCCAATATCAAGTCAATCTTACAAAAGTAGCTTGCCCCTTGGAATTGATCAAACAAGTCATCCATCTGAGGGAGAGGATACTTGTTCTTATTAGTGACTTTATGTAATTGGAGATAATCAATGCACCTTCTAATGGAACCATACTTCTTCTTCATAATCAAAAATGGAGGCACCCCATGGAGAAATAATATGTTTAATGAAGCCTTTGTCTAGTAAATCTTTTAGTTGAGCCTTCAACTCTTTCAATTCCGTCGGAGCCATACGATAAGGAGGAATGAAACAGGATTTGTATCTCATGACAAGTCTATACAAAAATCAATTTCCCGTTCGGGAGAAATACTGGGAAAATCATTAGGAAAGACCTCCAAAAACTCCCTCACTACGGGGACCGGCTTAATAGGAGGAACTTCGGAGTCTAAATATTGCTCTCTTACTATATAGAATAATAACCCTTTAAAGATTATTTGGCATACTTATACACAAGAGAGGGTACCACCTCTAAGAATAAAAACTCCCCCCTTCCTCTATAAAATGGGCTCATTTGAAAAGTTAAACTTCACCACCCTTGTTATACAATGTATGGAAGCAAAGCAACCATGAAATCAATCCATTCCCAATATGACATTAAAGTCAAACATATCAACTTCTACTATTTAAACATTAGTAAATCTATTGGGCAACATTAGAGGACAATTTCTATATACTCTTTTTGCAACAACCGACTCACCCACCATGGTAGACACCATAAAAGGTTCATTCAAGATATTGAGAAAAATGTCAACCTTTTTAGCTACTAGAGGAGTAACGAATTACAATATAGCACCCGCGTCAAGTTAAGCATATACATCAATAGAAAAGAGTTTCAACATACCAATCACCACAATAAGGGAAGTCTCTTGCTCACTCCTAGAATGGAGAGAATAAGAGCTATCCATCTTTGAAGCATCATTAGAATTACTTTCTTTCCCACAATCCTTGTCTTTCCCCTTCACATTTGCGTAATCAAAAACATTGCACACACTTTTAACACAAACAAAACAATTATCCATTCCCTTAAGGCATATATCATCATAATGCTTCTTTCCACACCTTCCACAAGTTGGCTTCTTGGTTGGTGAACTAGTACCCCTTCCTTTTTTAAGCTTAAGGTTAGACACCCTATCATCCGTACCATTAGGTAAATTTGTTGGAGAACCTCTTATTGAACCTAGGCTTGTCTTGGATATCAAGCCTACCCTTTGAAGAACCACTATCAAAAGATCTTTCCTCTTGGCATCTCTAATCTTTCTCTTAGCCCTTGCCTCTTCCAATTGTTGAGAATCAACTATGGGACGATAAATGTTCATGTTTTCATGTATCATAGTCGAATAAAATTCTTCTTTCAAGTCATCCGATACTCCCATCACAAAGCTACTCATTGCACATATAGGATTGGAAACCAAAGAAGGAGCATATTTTGTCATCTTATTGAATTTCAAGCAGTATTAAAGCACACTAGTACCTCCTTAATGAAGATTGATGAACTCTGCCGCTTTAGCTTCACGCTTCTCCCTAGGAAATCATCTATCAAGAAAAGCCTTATTGAAAACCTCCCAAGTCACTGTTCCACCTCTAAAAGGCCTATTGTCCCTCCATTGGACCTACCAAGTTTGGTCTACATCCTTGAGGTTGTAAGTGCTAACTCAGCCCTCTAACTAGTAGTCAACCCAATTGCATAAAATATCTTTTAGATTTATTCAATGAACTTTTGGGGGTCTTCTAAAACCTTTGACCCATAGAATGCAGGTGGATTAATCCTAGTGAAGTCCCTCAAATTGGAGGGCATGGTACCAACATGTAGGTTTGCTTGTGGTACAACCTCCTAATTAGCTTGGGTCGTCATGTCTTGAGCTTGAGTAGTGACGCCTTGTGCTTGAGTAGTAATGGCTTGGGCCATCTGGAGAAGGTCCTCCCTTTTTTCACCATCAATCAAAGGAGGAGGACTGACAAGAGCTTTGTCATCATTAACATCTTCTCCAAGATGAGGGACTTGATTGCCTCGGGGAGTAGCTCTAACATTGGAAATCTTATCATCAAGTCTTCGTTTTGCGTTACTTCAGGTATTTATTGCCTATAATAACAATAAAAGGATTAGATTCTAAAATCACGTACAGTCAAAACTCTAGAGGCACGATATTGGACTTCCAAGAAAGTAAGTTTCCTAAGCATCACACAGGTTCCTATTCATAAGTTTGGTTTGCTTCACAATTATGGGTAAAAATCTACATAGACGTTGTTCAGAGAGACATTGACTCAAAGATATTCAACCTCATCTTCTGATACAAAGTTTGACACATCCGGGGAGCACCCCCTATACGTAAGCGGCAGCAGCCTCCTCTTTGAAGACTAAGAATAGCCTCTTAGCTGGCATCATTATATTCATGGGTCAAATAAAGAAAATTTTGAACTTTTAATTAAATATACATTGAGGTTTTAAATAAACCTCTACATACACATAATATTTATATCGAGTATACATAGACCCTTCATATAGGAAGATTACATAGTCTTCTACTTTTATTGAACAAATATATAATATAATTTAGTCTCCAATGGATGTCTCATCTAATAACCATCTAATAAGAGTAGAAAAATTTGGTCGTAGCCTACAGATTAATAATATAAAGCTAATATTGGTTATATAATGTCTAGCACTCAAATGAATAGGAAAGAACATAAGAGTCTTAAACCTAGAAGAACTTCAAAAGCTTGATATTTGCATAGCCCTAGGAAAATGAGGTCCTACCAAACTTGAATGAATGAATATTCCAAGTCATTCTTCAAAGTCCTCTCAAAGCCCTTCAATGTAGGAACCTATAATGTTGGGGGGGAGGAGAAAGAAAATGGGGTTAGTACACCACTTGTAGTAAGTATGAGACCATATGCACACATATCATAAAATCATTCTAACAAGGGGCAATTCATTAAAGAATGCAATTTACTTTGAAAAGCCTTATGCACATTCAAGAAGACCACCCTAGTCTATAACACATAATCATTAAGTAAAAAGCATGTACATTACAAAGACAACAATACTAGATCTAGTCAAATCAACATTCATACGACATAATTTAACACATAATAAAGGCAACTCTATCACCAAGTTAAGATAATAACACGCATGAATAGAAGTTCATTACAACATAACCAAAGAAACATAATTACCCATGAACCATCATTAAGTAAATGGTTCAATGACCAAGCAAAGCCCCATAACCTTACTAAGTCAAGTAAACTCAACAAGACTCATAACCAATGTCCAATTTCACATAGTACATAATTAAGACTACATATCATCATACTTTGATAGTGAAGACAAACACATATCCATAATTCAAGCCAATCATCATATAGTATCAACAATGTGCAAGTTCATCATATACATATCATTTAACATTATAAGCATGTACATATATAAGAACATCCTCCTAAGACTTCCCTCAAGGCTAACTAGTGCAATTTTTAGGTAGAGTTTCATACCCTAACTAAACTAAGCTAAACCTCTTTTGTTATCTTGTTTATAGTTCATTCCTTTAGTTCAATATTACCTTTTGGTAACATCTTACCTTAACCGACATAGAAACATGAACATAGAAACTACGTGGATCCACTAGCTAGTATTCCTATGGGGCCAACATAGTTAAATAACTTGGAGATATAATTGGGACGCTCTTTATGATACATACATTATATTCTCCAATCTCAAGAGTACATTACTAATCCTCCCCCCCCTTCCATGTGGGAAGAGACACTTTTCACTGTAGTTCACTCGGTGCTATGCTAGAACCCCTTTTGAAATGTCTTTAATGTCTTTATTAATCATCATTCTTAATATAGATCATAGGGTATATCCCTTGTATGAACATCATTATCATAACTCAATAAAAAATGCATGACTAAATTCTTTAATTACAATTCATATAAGTGAGGTTCACACATTTACATAATTACATCATGATAAGGCACAATGGTAAGTTATAACCATCTTTATAAAATTTACATCTTAGTCAGCACCTCACAAACCATAGTCAATACATTTCAATTCAACACCATACCAACCCTATCAATCTTAATATAATGTATACTTCAATGCAATATCATAACTTACTTACATTTTACCACAATTGAAGTAAAGAATAGGGATCACAAGACTTACAAGGCCTCCTTCATAATCCATCATGAAGTTATTACCAGCAACCCTTAAATCAACCTAATAATGGTGTAATATAATCACACAACAACAACCATCATGACAACAAAACCAATTTAATCACTATATCACAATGCATCACTAGTTCATAGCTTAAGATAAAATTCGTAGATCAAAGTCATAATCTAGATCAATTACTCAAGAACTAGCATGATAGGACTAAAATTTATCTTAATATAATCATAATTTATACAATAAAATCATAGTATTGTAATTAAACCAATAACCAAGTCAATTGAACCAACACTAGGCAGTTCATATCAAGATCACAACCTAGGGTTAATGAGAATAGGTCATCTTCTCCAAACTAGACCAATCCATAAATGAGTAGTATAATATATTCATAATTAATCATAATCTACTCAATTCAATACAATGAAACCATAAAAAATCAACTTAAAATATTAATTTCGAGATTGGAAAAGACCTACTTGAATTTCATACTTCGAAAATCAATTTAATGGAACCCTTTGGGGAAAGAAGTCCTAAAGGTGAAAGAAATCACATATATTAATGTTTGATAAGATTTAGGGAAAAACCTTGGTTATTTCATAAATATAACACCAATTTTGACCTTCTATGGTGTTCTTCAACTTGGGAGAGCGAAAGAAAAGATAAGGAAGATAATTTTGGGTTTGTGAATTATGAGGGCTTTGGTTAGTTTAATTAGGTTAGGGTCCTTATATAGATTGTTAATCAACTTAATTAGGCCTCCCCAAACCCCTAAATAATTATATAAGCACCTGTTTAATTAACTCAACCTAATTTAAAATGAGAAACAAAATAATCAACTCACCAACGAGACACCACCAACGTCTCGTGTGTCAGTCGACGGACCAAGGCACTAACCATCGTGCTGGTCTGTCGTTAAGTTCAGAGACCTGTCAATTATGATATTTGGCCATATATTCTTAGTGTCCACTGACGGAGGCAATCGATGTCCCATCGATTGGAACATGGTCCGTTGATGACAAGTCATTGGTGAACACTACCTTGGGAAGCCTTCGACCCAAATGCAAGAGTCCTCCTCAAGGGCCCTTGTTTGGTCTTCGGGGGGTTGTGACCAGACGTTTTAAATATGAATCAACTCTAATACGTGTTTATACATCCTTCTACAAAATTTCATCAATTTCTGACTCCTAAAACTAAGTCAAATATGATAACGCACACTAGCACCTCACTAAACTAGTTTTTATACGTCATGGACGTTTCTTGACGTTTTGATTCCTAAACTTCCTAAATAACTTATATACATTAAAATATACCTTAAAACAGAGTCTAGACCTTTTGAAATTTATTTTAGGCTGTAGAACATGTATTATACTTTCGAAGTGTTACAAGAATATCCCTAAAAATATGTATTAGACATTCCCTTATTTAAATAAGCCAAAATCCAAAGGGAATATATCACATTTAAAAACTCGGAATTGTGCAAAGTTAAATTCCTTGAAAAGATCATCCCAAGAGATTTTTAACCATATCTTAAAGTACACGTAACTCATCCTTAGCAAAGAGTGATAGAAGCTTGTAGTTGACCCACAACTCACTTTTCATAACATAAACAAATTTCTAGATTTGTCATTATTAACTGAAATGATTATTCCAAGTTCTTAGCTCCTTTATAGATCTTTCAAATTGCGAGATGTCCCCTTGGGAACATTGGTCCTCGAATGAAATTACTCTTACTAGTCTAATGGTGTAACATTCAATATTTAGTTTAAAGACCTACAAGCAATATAAAAAAAGAGCATGCAAACTTGTAAATAAATACTAAGAAAAAATTAGTACCTTGTTCTTAAATTTCTATGTGTTCAAAACACATTCAACAAAAATGCAAAACAACATGTTAACTTGTAAATAGTGAGAAAGGATTTGTATCTTTTTTTGAAATATTTCTGGGTTTGAATAGTGTGGATATCTCTTATTCATACTATTCCACCAATAGACTTATCTCAAGTCATGATACATATTTGTGGAACCCGGATGAATTCAATTTCAGAAGTTATGAGCTTTCTCAACGATCCATTTTTACGTACCATCCCCTATTGGTACACACAACCTACCTTGATGTGTAAACACACCATCTCCCCTTTGTTCAAAATCCATTATTTTTTTCTTATGAATGTTTGCCTTTAATTCAAGAATAATGGGATATTTATCTTGTTTGAGTTTTACTTTCGACACTAATGAAGACTCAGCCCCATTCATAACAATTTCAACTCCTTGGGAGGGATCTATTATTCAAAATCTTAGTAGTGCAAGTCTATAAAACAATTGTGCTAATAGTTTCTTACCTTGCTCAAAAAGGGCTATACTACCTATATATAATCTACTCAGGCCGTTAAAAATGAAATTAGCCTTACATGTGTGATAAATAATACTCATGTCATAATCCTTGAGTAATTCTAACCACCTCCTCTGCCTAATATTAAGCTCTTTCTAACTAAACACATACTAAAGAGTGTTGTGATCAGTGAACACATCCCCACGAACTCCATAAAGATAGTGGATCCCTTTTTTCAATGTTATTACTAAGGAAGCCAACTCTAGATCACGGGTTGGGTAATTCTTCTCATGAACATCCAACTATCTAAAGCCATAAGCTATAACATTGTCATTTTTCATTAGTGCAAAACCCAACCCAACTCTAGATACATGACAATACCCACATAACATTGAGTATCTTTTAGTAAGGTCAAAAGTTGGGCAGTAGCCAACCTTTTCTTCCATTCGTGAAAGCTTTTCTCACAAGCTCCAGACCATCAAAACTTAACTGTCTTCTGGGTCAACTTGGTAAAAGGAGACAAAATATATTAGATCCCCTATACAAACCTTCTATAATAGCCCGCTAAACACAAGAAACTCCTAATATTAGTTGGAGATGCAGGTCTATGACGATTCTGTACTACCTCATTTTCAGTATAAACTTTAATTCCCTCTATAGAAACAATATGGCCTAAGAATGACATAGACTTAAGCAAACATTCACACTTGGAGAACCTCGCATACAACTCAATATCTTTCAAAGTTAGAAGAACAATTCTGAGATGGCTAGCATGATCTTTTTCATGCCTTGAATATATTAGTATGTAATCAATGAAGACGATGACAAACATATCCAAATAAGGTTTTAACACTCTATTCATAAGGTCCTTGAATGTACTTGGTGGATTGGATAAACCAAACAACATGACCATAAACTCATAATGACTTTAATAAGTCCCAAATGCTACTTTAGGAATATTACATTCCCTAAATTTCAACCGATTGCAACCTGGTCTGAGGCCAATTCTTTTTAAAAACACGGATCTCCCTAAAGCTTATCAAAAAGATTATCGATTATTGAAAGAGAACTCTTATTTTGGCTGATAACCATTCCCAATTGACGTTAATATATACACATCTTAAGGGAACCATCCTCCTTCTTCATAAACAAGACAGGAGCGCCACAAGGTGAGACACTTGGTCGAATGAAACCTTATCTAGGAGATCATTAAATTTTTCTCATAACTATTTAAACTCTACTTGTGCAATTTGTATGGCGAAATAGAGCTAGGACAATGATCTGGAATGATGTCTATGTCATAGTCTATTTTTCTCTCATGAGATCATCAAGAAAGAGTTTCGGGAACTCTTTTTACTGCAAGAACTGGCTGAATCGGAGGTATCTCAACACTATAGTCATTAACTCAAACTAGGTGATAGATAGAACCTTTTTTAACTAGCTTTCTCACCTTAAGGTATGAAATAAAATGAACCTTAGGCACTGCAAAAGTACTGCTCCACAATAAATACCTCACTTTGAAACTGAAAGTTAAAAACTTTAGTTGTACATTCTATTAATGCACAACATGCATGAAGTTAGTCCATACTACAAATGACATCAAAACTACTATGTCTAGCTCAATTTAATCAGTCATGGTAGTCTTGTGATTGATAGAGACAGAGCAATCACCATAGACTCTTTCTTTTATACAAGACTCAGAAACTGGTGTAGAAACACAGAATGTTTCAATAAGTTTCTGAGGAGTAACATCAAACTTATTTGCAACATAAGGGGTTACAAAAGATAAACTTGCTCCTGGGTCTAGAAAGGCGTAGATATTAAAAGTAAGGACTTTGAGCATACCAGTGAAAACATTTGGTTAATTCTCTTAATCTTGGAAACTAACGATAGCATACAAGAGGTATTCTCCCCCGCCAGTACCTGAAGTAGCTCCTCGAGGTGAAGCTCTTCCTTGTAGGGCAACTGAAGAAACTTGGGTCGTATTACCCCTATCAACATTTCATTGCATGTTCTTAGTTGACATCCTCATAAGATGAGGTTCTGACCATATTTGGAACAACTAGTAGAGCCCTCACGGCAAAAACCTGGGTGGGTTTTCCCGCACTTAGAACATTAAGGAGGGTCCATACCCCTTTGTGACATACTTTCTTGAGAATAGGTAGGTTTAGCTTAGAAATTCTTGGAATTTTGAAAATTGTACTCACCTTTGTTCTTAAGTGCAGATGCACTAGGATATGATAGGTATTATGATCCAAAAGTACCCCCTAGTCCTAACACGATGTATTCGATCTCTCAGAAGTCTTATACAAGACCTTAGCATACATTCATTGCATAAACTTAATATAGGAAAAATTTAAAACTTTATCATACCATAACATAAGACTAAAAGTCATCTTCTTTAAGACCATTAATACAAGACTAAAGTACTAAGTCTAATTATTCCATCTTAGACACGACTTCCATATATTATTAGGGACAAAACCCTTATAATACAAATGAATCATTACAAAGATATTAAATGAAGTTAAAGAAACTCTTGACATAAAGGTCCTTGAATCTCTAAGGAAACACTCAACTTGGGAATAGTAATCCAAGCTCTTCATTCTAAGAAATTCCTTTGGCCATCACCACCTACACTTGGTATAAAAATGTGAAGAACAATGGTATTAGTACAAGAATGCACTAAGTATGATAACTATGAAAAAAATATTCTTTTATAGGAACATTTGGTTAGAAACCATGCGTCATGCCTTTTTAGAAAAATTTCAGCACATAGACTACATACATCATCATACACATGGAAACCATTCATAGTAACTCATAAAGACATCTATCATATTTGAGCCACAATCAATACATACATTGCATAACCATAATTTTTATGTTAACTCCATTCCTGAAGCAAACCTTAAGTGATACATTGCACAATGTATCCTATGAAGGTTACCCAAGATTAACATTCATATAGGTTTCACCAATCCAATCATATATATTCATAAAATCATATCCACATCATAACACATATTCTTCATTTAGTAACCATCGCCTAAGACAGCACCCAAGTCACACTAGTGCAATGTGCAAGTAGCATCTCATAATACTACTCACACCAAGAATTCCTACGAAGTCACCCTAGACGAGGCACATCAAATTCATCAAGTCATAACATTTTCATTTAACATTAGACATCAGACCAACATACTTCATATAATCATAAAAGAACTCATTCATTAACTACATATTTAGTCATATCCCATTTAGTTTATATCATAGGTAAACAAGCGTCACAAACTATTCACAAGTTCATTTGTGCAATGCACACAAGGAGTCCCATTCCCCACATATACTAAGAAAACCCATTCAGATGTCATAAGTGTAATTCACATGCATAATCATAATTCATGTCTTGATATAAGAAAAGTCACTTTAACATATATACATAGTATTCATGCATAAACATAAGCCTTTATTTCATAAGAGGCTCTAAACCAATCCTTTCTTAAAGTCTACTTGTGCAATGCATGGGTAGCATCCATAGTCCTACCTATATGGAGTTAATTTCTCAAGGAGTGATAACTAGAGTTTATATTTTTACCTGAACTCATTTCTTTACTTTTGGGAGACATACCCATAACCGACATAAACCATGTGAGCTATGTGGAATCTGATGTTCTACTCCCACAGCCAAAAAGAGGGTACTACATACTTGCAAAGGTATGACTTTCACACATAGTAGCTATATAGTGGATACACTAAGCTAGGACCTACGGGGTCACGTAGTTATTGAATAAGGAGATTGCTACTAGAAATCATGACTTTCTTAACGTAGAAGGTTTCCATCTTATGAGACGTCACATATGTTGGGAACCTGAACTTTCTAGACGTAAAAAGAACCAATGTGGGAAGTTGGACTTGCTAGACATAAAAGTCTCCATCACATATTTCATGTTCACTCGGTTCTAAGCTCAAATTACCTTTTAAAACATCTTTAAGCCATTATTTAACATTATATCAAAATGTAGGCTTTACAGGCTTAATTCCCTCATACTCCACTATATCTAACAAACGATCCACTTTACATCTACAGCCTTTAAGGTCATCATCACAACATGCATGGATAGTCAAGGAACAATTACCGTTACCATAAGTGGACCATACCACACAAATACTATAGACTAGAGATTAGATCATTTCCAATTCTCCAAGCAATGATCAATATAGATGAATCCTCCACAATTTATAATCAACGGATAAAGAGAGAAATCAAATATGTATAATTTAGTTTATGAACAATTCATTGACATGAAATTACATAAATTAAATTCATAAAGACCCACCTAATAGGCCAATTTTGAGATTTTGAAGGATGGTGGGTTCTTTCATAAATTCTATAATAAATCATTATATAAAAACTAGTTCAAAATTTATTCCTCATTCAAATGACTTAGAAAATCGTTTGAGAAGGATCCCATGCTTAGATTGAATAATGGGAATTTCGGTCTTTGAATCACTTTTGAAAAGTTTAGAGAAAACTCCTTGAATGAAAGGTTATTCAAGAATCAAGAGTTATCGTACCTTAATATATGAAAATCTCATGAGATTTGGAGAATAAAGCACTTGAATATCCATCTTGTAGATTGAGCATGATCTTGAGCTTATAAACCAATGGAGTTTTGAGATAATTTTGGAAGAGAAGAGGGTTTTGTATTTTTTATTCATCACTGGGTATTTTGTTTTTGACTTGGGAATGAGGGTGAAAATGACTCGAAACCCATTCATAAACAACCCCCAAAGTAACCAAAACTCCCCATACTTATTTGGACTTTTAGAAATGTCCAACATGACTATTGAAGGATGTGACAAAATCAAAAACATGGCTACGCATCGCACCTCCCATATTTATTTTTAGAAACATTTTGAGGCAGAATGGTTTGTATTGATACCACTGCACATGCTAAATTTTTTGCCTTTGAGTGACAAGGGCGCGATGCGCCATTCACACTGAAAATATGCTGCCCTGCAGCATTCTTTGCCAGCGTTATTGTTCTCCTCAAAGACCCCTAGGGTGATCCTTAGGGTTGTACCCAAATTGTTTGACTCTAAGCATGTTTATTAAGAACCTAGGGTCACCTTCACTATTTTTAAGCTCCAAAAAACATGTAAAATATCACAACATTCTAGAACACACCAATATGTACAAGGCTAGTTTTCGGATTGTTTGTTCGTTCCTTGACATTTGATTTTCAAAATCTTTAAAATTCACTCCAAAGGCAATACATCATTATTTTAACAGGTTATTAACTCATAAAACACATGTGGGGCTCTAGTTCAACCTATTTCAATTCGGGGGCATTTCAATATAGAAGGTCCATTTTTTTTATCTTGGAAGTAAGACCAGTTCACACCATTCTTTTGATGTATGAACTCGTTCCATGATATATTAGCCCTCTTATTCTTAAACTCTTCAATATTTTTCAGATTATCCTCCTCAACTTGTTGCACATGTATCATTAGCCTTGGTATGTCCATATCCCCTATCAACATTGTTGCATTGCCTTGCTTGCTTGACAGACTAGACAACCCAGAAACAAATTAAATACTCATGCTCCTTATTTCAGGAAAAATCTTCAAGGAATAGAGGGAAAGTTGTGCGAAGATCACATTGTACTCATGAACACTCATAGACTTCGAATGAAGGGTGAGAAACTCTTTTATCTTTACCTCTCGCAACTCAAAGGGAATGAGATGTCCCATGAGAGCACTATCAAACACATCCCAACTCACTATTGGTGCATCCTCAACCCTAATTTTTTCCATTGGTCGAACAAGACTCTAGCGACCCCTTTCCTTTTTTATGCAGCTAGTTCCACCCTGTCAACATCTACAACATGCAAAATATCAAAAAATAAATTTAAGCTCTTCCACAATGTTCTTTGGATCAATTGTGAGACTTGAACCAGTGAATCTTGGTGGTTTAATCCTTAAAAGATATTAAATCCTTGAAGTATCAGACATTTACTACTGATTATCTCTTTGTCCATCTTTATGGTTCACAACTTGACTTATCATCAGGATAGTTTCAAAAAATTCAGCATTACTGACATCTCCTTGGGGCTGCACTTCTGGTGCATTCGGTACCCCTTGTTCCTACAAATCATACGTCTAGAAGCATTTAGAATTATAACTCCCAATACATATTTAGGAGTCACTCTTTAATTTTTATGGGGATTTCTGCATCTATATTTGTTCTTGATCATGCTAAATATAAATGTTGCATACACTTTTATGTTCTCTTTGTTTCATTAACATCTAGCATGGCATAACGTAACTTCTAGGCATTTTAAGATATATAAATCAATTCACTTTGACCAATAAATCGTAATAAGCACAAGAAATTGTCTAAGTGTACTTGATTTCTGGATTTGGTGATATATGCTTGATGATATCTTATCAGCTCCTCCAACATTTCATTACACCTATTTGTAGCTTCACACACTTTATTTTCCTCTTTCATCACCCAAACAAAATAATCACATGACACACTATCTCATAACATGTAAAAGTAGATAGAACTTTACTTAGTGCTTCCCAACGGCCCTTGAACCTATGTCGGTGTTATACTACACTTACTATCCATTACACAATATGATTAATCAAATGAAATTCCAGTACAAAAGTTTTACAATATCTAAGGTTCTTGAAGAAGATGCAATAGAATCTCTTCCTGGTATTTCTTCAAATAAAAAAAATGGTAATGATGTATTCAATGGTGATTTTATTATAAACTGTGCTTTGCTCTGATTCGTTTAAGCATGTTATTAGAGTTGGAAACAATTGTAGCCCTTGAAGATGCATTCAGGGGATGATCAAATAGATCCATAAGCTCTTTGGTTTGATTTCAAAATCATATTAAGAAAAAAAAATTGTGATGTATAAAGATTCACCTTTAAACACTGAAAATTTATTTTATAACAAGTTAACCATACACTGACGAAGTAAAAGTTTGAAGTAACTAACAAACAGTAGTAAGGCAATGTAAAACAATAAAAATTCTACAATTGATATGTACTGCAGATTCAACATATAGATTTAAATATAAAATAATTTAACTGGACTAATAAGTTGTAATACAATCTTGAATCGATCTAAGTGTACTTGAATTATGTATTTAGTCATGCTAAACGAAAACTGAAAAGTTGCTTCAAATTTTCACTACACCTCCAAAGCTTCTGCACATTCTGTTGAATGATCATCCTCTACAGTTTCGTAGAATTACTAAGGATGACTTGCATGAAATACATTGCAGATAATCCTTTTTATAGTAGTTTAGATCACCGATGTAATGCCAAGGTTATGTACCGTGGTTTCACTGTACTTTCAATGCTTTTTCCTTAAGTTTGGTGTTTGTCTAAGGCCTTTGTTAGAAGTTATAATGTATTTTCTCATTGTTTGCAGGAAAATAGTCCAGAATGAAAACGTAGAAGAACATTGCAGAAATTATAGAAGTGATGACCTACGGAGCCATCAATGGTCCGTCGAGCACTCAAAAGTCCATAGGTGGCAACCGCCGTCTAAAGAAATTAATGTTGAACGAAGATCAGGGAATTCTGACCAAGTGTGGAGCTACGAAAGCTCTTGGCGGACCATCTTGCACATCCGTCATTGCTAACAGAAAGTAGCCCAGTACCCGTCTTAAATAGATTCTAAGTGTGGAGTGATATACCGTGGTTTCACTGTATTATTAATACTTTTTCTTTAAGTTTAGTGTGTCCAAAAGCTTTTTGTGCTAATTTTTATATAAGTTTCTTTTTATTTTACAGGAAATTTGTTCAAAGATGAATGCGGAGATTTTGAGCGAAAAAATGCAGATGAGACCACCTACGGAGCTTATGACGGTCCCTCGTGCTTGTGACGGTCTGTAGGTGGCAGCGTAGTACAGCTGATGAAGGAAGATGGGGAAGTCTGACCAAGTGTGGGGTTACGAAGCTTGTGACTGTCTATCTTGTCTATGACGGTCCGTCCTTCAGCTTCATCATGAAGTTTAGAGAGGTGATAACAGTACCCATATTCCAGGTGTTGAAGTGTTTTGAAACGAAGGCCCTCGACGGACCGTTGTACCTATGACGGTCCGTCATACTTGCCGTCGAGGGTAATGAAGAAGAGCAGCATAAGAAATTACAGAAGTATGGGACGACGGAGTCCATGACGGTCTGTCGTGACCATGACGATCCGTCATGAGGTCCGTCGACCCAGACGCGTTTTGGCAGATTTCCAGCAAATAGATTCCTTTTTTAATTAGGTTTTTATCTTTTATAAATAGTTCGAAAAACCTTGTTTTTGATGTTACACTCTCGATTGTTAGACATCATATTATTAGAATTTGTGTATTTGTTTGAGATTCTTGATAATTATTAGACTTTTTGTGAGATTATCGATTACTTTGAGATTCTTGCAAGTAATTTTTGGTGATTAATCAAGCAAACTTTTGGATTTTACTCTTTCTCATTGAAGTAAGTACATGAATTCTTATTTAATTCTAGAATAGTGTCTTGCATGTAATAATAATTCTTTCGCTTAGAAGTCTTTTTAACGGATGGACAACGTTTGAACTCACCTTAATGCTACTTGCCGGACCAAGGAGGTAGATAATATGAAAAGAATTATTAACATAGATTTAGTGTATACCATCTAATAGGCTAGTATTGATTTGTATGAGGTAATAACTTAGTCAAATATCGAATACGATGCTTAGTATGAGGTAAAGATAAGGGTTAACATAGATTTAGTTTATACTATTAAAATAGGCTAGTCTGCCCGCATGGTCATTGGCTCTGATGATGAGCGTGACCCTGAGTATGTGCCCCCGGGCACTTCCACCCCTTCCCGTGCTGTACGTGCTCCCAGAGCCACACCCAAAAAGGTGGCGTTCGGCGTAGTCACTGCCTTCCAGTCTGATGAGGAGAGCACACTGACCGGCACACCCTCTGGGTCAGCCACAAATGAAGAAGGAGCGTCTGGCTCCTTAGGAGTATCATGATCCGAGGAAGCCTCCGGCTCTGCTGAGGTTCCCGCACCCGCCACCACTGCAGCGTCGGCCTCGTCTGAGGAGATTGACAGTTCAGAATCTACCACAGGCTCACCAGCTCAGGCCCCCACCCCAGCCACTGACCATCCTAACCGGTGGTGTCTCGACGGGCAATTTCAAGTCTACTCCGACGCTAAGTTCCTGACTGATAAAGGAGTGATGACTCGAACACTCATCTTGGAGCGGCGGGTCCTGACAGGGAGCCTCCCTACGATGCCTGAGATCAACAATCTCTTCACCAGGCATCGCTTGGAGTGGACAGCACGTCTGTTGGGACGTTACAGTGAAGAAATGGTCCGAGAGTTCTACGCATCCTACGTAGCGACTCTCTGATCGCAAATAGATAAGCGGGTGGCCCCCGCTAAACAGGCTCCACTGGAGCACGTCCGAGTACGGGGCGTACAGGTTGACATTTACCTTCCTACCATCCACTGGTTTCTATACTGCAAGGGTGTTGATGCTACTCGGACCCCTCTAACTGCTGAGTTCGACTACCGCTGGCAGATAGTTAAAGATGGCCAGTTCTTGCACCAGCCATCACTGAGAGAAACCACCAAGAGGTGGATGGCCCTACTCCAGTCAGTAGATGGAGAGGGTGTCGACTGGGTAACTGAGCCAAGGGGGGCCATCAAGAAGGCAAACCTCACTTTCACGGCGATGTTCTTGTGGCTGCTTGTCCGTCACTACCTTTCCCCCACAACTGCTGATCATATCGTTACATGGGATCGAGCAGTGTTGATGGTGGCAATGATAGCCGGGATTGAGGTGGACTTCGCGTGGCTTCTACAGGCAGTCATGCACGAGAGGGCATTCAAGGTCACTACTACTTACCCTTTCCCGTGCATGATCTTCGCTCACTTTAGGTCCGTAGGCATGCCTATATGGCACGTATATCAGCTCAAAACCCCGCAGGGCACAGTTGACGTCGGCCTCATCAGAGATGAGGCAAATGAGTTGGGTCCACACGGAGGGCCCCGTCCAGAGCTGCCCCCACTTGCTTATGATCTTGCTGATACGGTAGCCCAGGCTCGCACGGCTACACAGGCGGCGTCCACTGACACTACCCCGGTCGAGTCTATCCCGGGTAGTAGCACTGCCCCGAGCTTCTCTAGCACAGCCCCTCTACCGGCACTGGTCCCGCTTGCTAGGGTCCAAAAATTGGAGGCACAAATGGATACACTTCTGCATCATATCCAGCCGTGGATGCAGAAGTCGATTACTGAGTCAAAAGAGCGCCTAGAGTGGAAAATGGTACAGTATACAGAGCGGAAGATCGTTGAGATTAACCAGCGCTTGGACGCCTTCAAGTTGAGGAAGCTATCCCGACCAGCCCCTCCGGTGGATATGTCGACTTTTTAGGCTGCAGTTGACAGTCTTCGCGCAGATATCGACACGATCTTAGAGGCTAGGGTGCCGTAGTATGAGGCCTCTTCTGCCGAGCCTGCTGAGGACACAATTCTAGCGGCCCTATTCGCCACCTCAGAGATTCCACCACCTCCCCTTCGAGAGAATGCGAAGAGGCATAGGGGTTGAGCGGAGGACGAGGCGCGAGCACGAAAAAAGGAGCGCTGAGAGATGGAGGCTGTGAGGAGAGCCTCACTTGTTGAGGAGGAGGCGCACCAGATGAGAGCATCAGAGTAAGCGGTTGGGGCGTCTAGCTCCCGTACTTTGGAGATAGCAGGAGGCACTATTTATAATGCGGTTGTTACTGAGGACACTACTGAGGGTGTCCAGATTGTAGAAGACGTGGGTTCCAGGGAACCGGACCCACCAGCTTGCTGATCGACGACGCTTTGCACAACAGGTTTGCTTCACCTACAACTCTAGTATTTAAATTTTTATGCATTGGGGACAATTGCATGTTTTTTTGTTGGGGGTCGGGTAAATGGAAAGTGAGTGTTAGGGTGAAGTCTGAGTAGCCCAATTCACTATCCTCTTTTGGGGTTTTCTTGCATGTGTTCTTTTTCCCTAAAAGACTGATTAATTTTTCTGTTGAACCGGCATATTTATATCTTTTGTACATAGTTTAATTCTGGAGCATTATGGCTAAAATGATATCCTGATAAAGTGGAAAATGATGCATGACTAGGCATAGTAACTGATAATTGTGTGGCTCTAAACATGACATAGAGTTATAGCATTGCATTACCCTAAGTCTTAAATTCGAAGTAGGTGTTTGATAATCTTGTATAGTAATGAGATGTCAAGTTAGTGTGAGGAAAATTTGAATAAGTCCACTATTTGTACTGAGCTAGAACTTGCCTGGTTAGTCCTGCTAAAAGTAAACTGTAATAGACAATTAGGAAAGGATCATAGGCCCTTATTCAATCTAGCCCATCTTTAGCCTAAATAGAAGAAAACCAAATGAAATTTATCCTTCTTTGATCCAAATGATCTTAGCATAAAAATAGACCTTTCTTTTTCACCCCAACCGATCTTTTCAGGAAACAATGTGTTGACCTTGGTCCCTCCTTGGACATGTGCACCTCAGCTTATGCCAAAAGCATAAGTTGAGGATGGCTAATGCAGTAAACAACCTTCGTATGGCCCTGACCCAACTTTGGGTATTGTGTACCTTGACTCATGGCAAAGCCATGAGTTGAGGGTGACTATTATGAGGAATGCTCTGTAAAGTGGGGTTGAAAGAACAAAGAGAGAGAAAGAACAAAAGTAAAGTGACTCAAGAATTAGTTGAAAGAAAAGTAAAGAAAAAGAAAAATATACAAGAAATACAAGCAAGAAAAGAAGAGAGTCACTTACACAAATGAAGAAAGAAGAGAAAATAGCAAGGTGAAAGTATATGAGAAACTGGAAAGATAAAATGATAGAAAGTGGAAGGTTTAGCCGATATGTCAAGAAGGGCAAAAAGTCACTAAAGTATACCTAAATATACCCTACCTGACCCTGAGCCTATGTTACAAGCCAAGAAAGTCCTATGGTGATCCGAAGGGTTGTATAGCGAACTTAAGGCAGTGAAAATAAGGGCAAGCTTATGGCAATAGGTATGAATGAGTGTGACTTTATTCTGAGAGCGAGTGTTGAAAAGTAATCCTTATACTCAAATTGAAATCATTGTGTGAAAAATAAGGATATTTTTTTGAAGTGAGGACACTAGTTGCAATACCGGAATTGTTAGCACCTCAGTGAGAAATTGAAGAGGATAGGTGTTAGTGCATGGTGAGTCTGTGTCATGTTCTGATCCCACATAGTTCAAGCCTAATAGTGATAGCATGCATAGATTTGATGAGATTAATCGGGATTAATAGCCAAATGATTGCAAAGGATGAAACATGGATACTATTGTACAAAGATGTTGTATTGAGTCATAGTGTGTGGCTTGAGGACAAACAACGAATTTAAGTTCAGGGTGTTGATATACCGTGGTTTCACGGTATTATTAATACTTTTTCCTTAATACTTTTTTGTTAAGTTTAGTGTGTCCAAAAGCCTTTTTGTGCTAATGTTTATATAAGTTTCTTATTATTTTTCAGGAAATCTGTCCAATACTGAATGGGGAGATTTCGAGTGAAAAAATGCATAAAAATACCACCTACGGAGCTTATGACTGTCTGTCGTGCTTATGAAGGTTCTTCGTGCTTATGACGCTCCGTCGTGCTTGTGACGGTCCGCAGGTAGTAGCGTAGTGCACCTGATGAAGGAAGATGGGGAAGTTTGACCAAGTGTGGGGTTACGAAGCTTGTGACGGTCCATCGTGTCTATGACGGTCCGTACTGCAACTTCGTCATGAAGTTCAGAGAAGTGATCCCAGTACCCATATTTCAAGAGTTGAAGTGTTTTGAAACGAAGGACCTCGATGAACTGTTGTGCCTATGACGGTCCGTCATACTTGCCGTCGAGGGTAATGAAGAAGAGAAGCATAAGAAATTGCATATCTATGGGACGACGGAGTCCATGACGGTCCGTCGTGACCATGACGATCCGTCGTGAGGTCCGTCGACCCAGACGCGTTTTGGCAGATTTCCAGCAAATAGAGTCCTTGTTTAATTAGGTTTTTATCTTTTATAAATAGTTCGAAAAACCTTGTGTTTAAGGTTAGACTCTGGATTGTTAGACATCATATTATTAGATTTTGTGTATTAGTGTGATATTCTTGATAATTATTAGACTTTTTGTGAGATTATCGATTACTTTGAGATTCTTGCAAGTGATTTTTGGTGATTAATCATGCAAACTTTTGGATTTTACTCTTTCACATTGAAGTAAGTACATGAATTCTTATTTAATATATTTGAACATTGTGATTATGACTATGAGTAACGAAACTCCTTAACTAGGGTTGTGGGAACCAAAGGAAAATGATGAGATAAAACCTAACTAAAACAACAATTCTACAATAGTGTCTTGCATGTATTAATAATTCTTTCGCTTAGAAGTCTTTTTAACGGATTGTCAACGTTAGAACTCGTCTTAATGTTACTTGTCGGATAAAGGAGGTAGATAATAGGAAAAGATTTATTAACATAGATTTAGTGTATACTATCTAATAGGCTAGTATTGATTGGTACGAGGTAATTACTTAGTCAAATATAGAATACGATGCTTAATATGAGGTAAATATAAGGGTTAGGAAAGCAACACACGTAGCCGGACCAAGGTGCGGAGTGAGATTTTCTAGATGCCGGACCAAGGATTTAGAAATACATAACTTATCACTTTGCATGCAAGATACAAGGAAAGAAGTGTTATAGTTAGAATTATCAAGTTATGAACATATGGGGAACACATAAACCCTAGTTCTTTTGATTAATTGATTAAAATCAAACATTCAAAGCTGTTAAGTGTCTCTTTCAATTGCGTTAGTTATTTTCATTCATTTAGAAATACAATCCCCCTTTTTATTGTTTTTTTACTTTCCAAGAAATTCATTAACCAAACAATAGTAATAACAGGTTGAAGTTAAGTCTAGACTATTTTCCTCGTGGAAACGATCCCAACCTCACTTGTTGGGTTATTTACTTGACATGACCGCTTTACTTCTTATTTGAGAAGTAAGTTTGAGCGTATCATGGAGAAACGAAAGCCATCGATGCACTGTCGTGCACTCAATGGACCATCATGTTGGTCCATTGATGGTAACAGTGAGTTGGAGAAGAAATCAGCTAAAAAAGATTCTAAGTATGGAACAACTCGTGGCCTCAACGGTTCGTCGGTCCGGTCGTCGACTAATATTTTCCTTATATATATTTCTTTTTTAGGTTAGGACTTCCTTATTATAAGTACTTGAAAAAAACTTGTTTTGGGGTTAGACTCTTTGTTATTTTTCATTTTTATTATCCTAGTTGTTGAACTTGAAATTTTAAGAAATATTCTACTTTCCGGAATTGTTTATTGCAAGACTTTGATATATTCAAGTAATTTATGGATTTTCTTCAATCTCATCAAAGTTGGTATATGAATTCTTGACTAATAAATATTAATTGTGTGATCATTAACACGGGTAACTAAATCCATAACTAGGGTTGTGGGAACAATGGTTAAATAACAAGGTAAAAACTACCTAAAATAACAATTTTAGAAATGTGTCTTGCATAATTGATAATTCTTTCATTTAGAAGTCTTTTTAACAAATGCACGTGTTAGAACTTTCCTTGTTGCTCCCTGCCAGACCAAGGAGATTGATAATAAGAAAATAATTACAAACGTAGATTTAGTATACACTATGTAATAGGCTAGTGTTGATAGTATGAAGTAACAACTAAGCCACACATCGATTATGATGCTTAATATGAGGTAAAGGTAAGGTTTAGTAAAGCATACACAGATAGACAGACTAAGGTACGGAGTGCAATTATCTAGTTTCCGGACCAACGAATTAGAGATACATAGCTTACCACATTGCCTGAAAGATACTAGGAATGGATTGTTATTGCGAGAATTATCGCGTTATCAACCTGCAGTAAACACTTATGTCCTAGTTACTCTCATCACTTGATAAATATAAAATATTCACAGTCGCTACTTGTTTACTTAGAAATATTTAATTTCTTTTTTAATTTAAAAAAAAAACTTTTATTACCTTTTTTAGGAATGTATTTGAGTAAAAAAAAAGTAATTGTACGTTAAAGATGAGTCTAAATCATTTTCCTCATGGGATCGACCCTACCCTTATAGTTTGGTTCTTTACTTGATATGACCGCTTATACTTCTTCTTTAGAAATATATTTTAGTGTATCACTAGTCCATTCCCTTTGGGGTATAAAAGTTTTCTTTAGAGCTATGGATTAATGTTGCATACACAATTGTGTTGTTAGTTGTTAAAAACCCGGAGATTTCTTATCTGATATTAATCTTTGATAGTCATATACTCTACTCGTATAACTTCTCACCAACTTTTTTTCTTTTCTTCCCATTGATAAACTTATAATGAATTATGATAAGAATTGTGCTTTTTACTCCAATAATTATGTGTACTCTTTACTTTTTTTATGGTGACCTTCCACCCCTCATGTCATACCCCAAGTCTGGATGGCACCTCGTGCCTCACTTGACAGAGTGGATCCCACATAAACCTTATGATTTGAAATTATCCAAGTCTAAACTTACAACTGTCATTGATGAAGAGTAAATAAGTCAAAATATATGTCTATATATACGACCGAAGATGCTACAATCTGCAATGACAGCTAATAACAATACCGACAAGAAATACCTACTGGACATATAACACATGTATTCAAGACTTTAGAATTATTAGTTCATTATAAAAATTTCCTATAGTTTTACCATGTCTCAGAACGATTTTGCATATTGTATTTATTTATATATTTTTTTCCAAAAGGCCTCTGTGTTTAATGGAAATATTCACTGAGACAAATTGCTTATACTTTCGATAGCACACTTCATTTTTACATTTCCTTGAATGAAAACAAAGAAATAATGCCACTTTCATAGCCTCTAAGAGAACCTTTCATAAAATAACTCAGAGTTTCAGAATTGCTTTCTTTATCGTCTAGTTCAGCTGCAGTAACATCTGTAATTAATACCCGAGCATCACCACAACTTTCTGAAATAGCAAAATCCATGTGTTTTATGGAAATTGAGGTCCTTGAGGAATTCATCCTTGGATATAAATGTGGGAGATATATAATAATGAAAGAGGCATAAGAGAAACCAGTTATTGTGGTGTCTCTCCCAAAAGTAATTCAACTTAAGATAAATCTCCAAACAATGGTGGTATATGACCTCGCAATTAATTTTCTAATAAATTCAATATGTGAACTGCAATGACATCCCCTACAATACTTGTAATTACCCCTCCAAATTAATTACTTGAAAATTGATAAATTAGTAGAAATACAAGATTCTCACAATTTCACGATCAAATCTCTTGGTTACAACTATAATAGAATCTTCATAATATGTATCTCCCAAAGATATTACTCTGTCCATTGATAATAAATTTTCCTCATACCTTTCAGATGTTGAAACCGATTTAAGGTAAGTTTCCTGAGAAGGCATTGTATGACATATCTATGATTCGAAGCTCTAGAAAAATAGTTCCAATCCTTGGAGATTGAATGGGCCCATGAAACTTATATGATCTCAAATTTAAAACTCGTAGCCCTAGAATAGTTCCAAATGACATCGGGAATGTGTCAATGTGATGATTTATTTCCTAAATCAAGAACCTGCAACTCCTTGCAATTGTCCAAACATCGGGGAATTTACCCCTCTAGTTTATTGACATGCATGTTGAGGTTTGTTAGTGAACTTCCATTGCCGAATATTGTTGGAAGAGTCCCAAAAAGTTTGTTGGTACTCATATCCAGAACCTCGAGGCCGATAATATTACCCAAACATCGTAGAATTCCTCCCCCCAAATTTTTTTTTTTGCCAGATGTAGCATCACTAGTGATGCCAAATTGAAAATAAATGAAGGAATTTTTACCGATATTATTATCAACTATGAATAAGTACTTTGTAGAATTTGGTGGATTTGGTATGAACCTTGAAGAAAATTGAACTGTAAATCGATAGTATGTACAGTCTATAGAGGAATCAGATCAACACTCGTCAACATAATTTGGGGTATATTAACATTTTTCAATGATAACATAAAGTTAGACCATACCCAATTAGAAACTCTTCTTTCAATTTTCTTATAAGAAAGATCCACCTCCCCAAAACTTTTTTGCGGATCTTAGAAACTCCACTTCTTTCACATTACATTTGGCCAATCATAAGTTCTCTAGAAAAATAGATTTGACTTTGTTCTCATTGACAATAGTATATTATTATATGAAAGACTAAGAAAAAAAAGTTATGTGCGGTTTGAAAATATTCTAATGTACACATTACCATTTAAATTATTGAACGAAAGATAAATGATTTTTAGGTTCACAACATTTTAAATAGAGTTGTGAAGATGGCCTTGAAGCTGATTATCACTTAAATGAATCTCTTATAGTGAATTGGACTTTAAATCCTCAATCTAACCAGAAAAGTTATTATTACTCAAGATTAAATAACTTAGTGATGGTAGCCGAAAGGAAATCTATGATGGTATTGTTCCATTCAAGAAGTTTAACCAAAGGTCCAAATCATCTATTTGGGTGACATTCAGGATTAGGACCATTAATATTACAATTTCTAAGAGAAAGAGAATGTACTGATGTAAGATATCCAAGAGACTCGAGTAAACTTTCAAAAAGCTAAAGGGAGAAAAAGAGGAAGGGAAAGGGAAAATTGGTTTAGACTCACTCAAAAGGTGACATCAAAGGGTATGGAAAAAGAATTTCTACTGAAAATTTCAGGGGAGTTCTATAGTAGCAAATGTCATCCAAACAGAGAGAATAAGAAAAATGAAACAGGAAGGGTCACTGCCAAAAGAACCTATATCTTGTCATTTGCTTGCTGAAGACAGCGGACCTGAATCTTAGGACATTACTAGGTATGTGATAAAATGAAAAATTGAAGTTGAAGACAAGAGGTGTAAATAAAAAGGAAAATAGAAGAGAGGAAAGAAATATCCTGTAAGAATGGAGAAAGTGAGAAAGCAGAAGTATCCTATAAAAAGAGATAAAGAGAGAAAGCGTGTGGATGTACAACCCTTAAAGGCACAAGGTCCCAGTTCTAGAAATCAGAGTGAATAAAAGGAGATTACACAGCAGGAGCTGATAGCAACAAAGAAGTATGAAAAGGTTTTGGATGATTGACTCTTTGACCTTAACATTCTAACCAAATTGGTATGGCAAACTTATTTGATGTTGTCTTGGATAGAGGATGGAATGATCTCTTTCTCCTTTTCCGTACTTGCACGAACATGAAGTGCTCCAGTTCTTCTTCACATTTGATCTTATAAGAGATATGGGAATTTTGAATACTCTCAGGAATGTGGAAATATGTTTGACTAAAGATACATTTTTTTTTTAGTTGAATGACCCTAGAGGTGGGTCAGGGGCATAGCATCACCCCCAGGCCTTAACATTTCATAAAATCAAAAATTACAAGAAGGGGGACATAGACCTTACCTTCTATGATTTGGTAGGTATGTAATTGACTTATCCTAATGATTAGTCAATTCAACCTTATACAAAATGATGCACATCTAAAGAAAAATAGTACCTATAGAGGACTCCTCTCTTAATACATTTTCTAAGAAAGCATAAACTAGGGAGACTCTCCCTTTACAAGAGTGATAAAAAAGATAAACCTATTCTATTAACTATAATGGTCAATGAAAAGGTTTGATATACATTTTCTTTTCCAATCCTCTGAAAAATTAAACTGATTGTTTAAGGAGGGTGTTTGATTCTCTTTACTTTCCTTCTTCTAAAGTTTTGAATGCCCATCTTCTCCAATATGTAGCTTCCTCTAATTGTTCCTTTTAATTGTCTTTTGGTGTAGAATTGTTGAGGAATTTCGATGATGTGACTCCATTTGGCTAGCAAATCTGCTGTGTTGTTTGCTTCTCTGTATATGTGTTGGCATTGAAAGTGCTGTAATTTCTTGGTTATTTGTTGAATGTGTTGTACATGTTGCTGGCATCTCCAAGGAATTTGGATTGTGTTGCTAATCCATTTTGACAGCAATTCTGAATCAACCTCCAATACAATGTCTTTGTAACCATGTTGTTCACACCACTCAAGCCCATATACTGCTGCTTTTAGTTCTGCAATATTGTTAGTACCAAAACCAAAAGGTGAAGCAAATGCAAAAATTATACTACCTTGATGATCCCTTAGGATTCCACCACCTCCAATCTTACCAGTTTCTTGTAAACAACTACCATCTGTATTGAGTTTGTATCTGCCTAGTGTTGGTTTGATCCAGCTTACCATAATGATCTTATATTGTTGTTGACATTGATCTATAAAATTGATCAAATTGCCCCAACTATACTGCCATGGTATGTTAGGATACTCCAATTTAATAATCTGCATTGTATCTTTGAAAATACAGTTTTGAACTCTGTGTATGCTAGATTGCTTCCCTCTATATTTGACAGCACACCTATTTTTCCATAAATTCCAACAAATAATGTTAGGTAAAGTATGAATAAGTAGTTTGTGTACCTCATTGTTTGTTTGCAGATTCCTCCAATATAATAGCTGGCTTCTCATATTTGTATTAACATGAACTGCTCCAACTGAAGATGCATGTTTTTTCCATATATAATTAGCAAAGTTGCCAGTAAGCAATATATGATTTATATCATCCTTGCCTTTGTTATAACAACAGTAACAATCAACTATATCCCTACCCAAACTCTGCAATTTCTCATTAGTAGGTAATTTGCCCTTTAAAGCTCTCCAAATAAAGAAAGATATTTTAAAGGGAATGTGTTTATGCCAAATAATATTATTAATAGGATCATGACTTCTTTTCTTTCTAATAACCTCCCAAGCTGAAGAAATAGTGAATTTACCAGTTTCATCTGGTAACCATATGGCAGTGTCTTCTTTTCCTTCATTATATTTGAATACAGTCTGAAGAATATTAGGAATCAATAAAGGAGGAACATTCTGCCTAATCAAACTCTCATTCCATTTACCATCTATCCAAAAATCAGCTAATCTACTGTTATTTAAGCTAAAAATATGATCACAGTGACTGGCTAGAGAGTCATTTTCTAACCAATTATCCCACCAAAAGCTGCAAGTTCCAGAATGAATACTCCATTTAATAAGAGATTTAACCTTGTGCCTATTTTTAGTTAAATATCTCCAAACAATAGAATCCCCAGAATCATATTTTTTTGCCACAGGATTGGCTCTTTGACTGTATTTAGCTTTTAAGAATTTACTCCACAAAGATTTTTTGGTTCTAAATTTCCACCACTGTTTGTATTGAAAAGCTGTACAAACATCTTCCAATTGCCTTACACCAATGCCTCCTTCATTAAAGGGATAAGCAAGATTTTCCCAAGAAGACCAATGATATTTCTTCCTCTCCTTATCAGTACCCCAAAAGAAATCAGCAATAACCTTCTTAATACATTTTAGAGTAGTCTTAGGAGGAGAAATAGCTGCTAGAGTATGAACTGGAATAGATTGCAAAACATGTTTAACCAAAGTGGCTTTGCCCCCAAAGTTTCAAATCTTAACTTGCCATCCTAAAACTCTTTTGATTACTTTTTCTACAACTCCTGAATAATAGATAATTCTTTGCCTTCCTATATATAATGGACACCCTAGATAGTTGATAGGACTCTCCTTCCTATCAAAACTAGTAGCTCTTTCAATATTATCAATAATAACATGATTAGTGTTGGAAGTCACCATAAATAAACTCTTTTCTTTATTCACTTGCTGACCAGATACCCTTTCATACTCTTCAATAGTCTTCATTATCAGGTGAAGAGAATTATTCTCAGTGGAAGTAAAAATAATTATGTCATCTGCAAAGCTAAGATGATTTATTTGAGGTCCATTTCTTTCCATATGAAAACCTCTATACATTTGATTCTGGTAAAGAAGATTAAGTTGCCTTGAATGAACTTCAGCCCCTAAAATAAATAGTGCTGGTGACAAGGGATCTCCTTGCTTTAGTCCTTTCTTAGACTGAAAAAATCCATGTCTCTTACCATTGATAACCACAGAATACCAATTATTGCTCATAATCATCCAAAATCTGTCTATAAACACTTCACTAAAGCCCATTTTCCTTATAACTATACAAATATATGCCCAAGAAACTCTGTCATAAGCTTTAACCATATAAAGCTTGATAACCACATTACTTCCTTCTTTGGGTAATTTCATGCCATGGATAATTTCTTGAGCTAAAATTATATTCTCAGATATGCTCCTACCCTTGACAAAACCAGATTGATTATCTGATACCATAGAAGGTAAAACTGATGATAATCTATTACTCGGGATTTTTGAAATGATCTTATTAATGAAGTTACTAAGGCTGATAGGTCTATAATCCTTTAATCTGTTAGGATGTTCCACTTTAGGTAATAAAAATAGGCAGGCATGAGACATATACCTAGGCATAATGTTACAAGTATAAAAAGACTTAATAACAGACATAAGATCATCTCTAATAATTTCAAAACACTCTTAATAAAATTTGCCTCCAAATCCATCAGGGCCAGGGGAAGAATTAGGATTCATACTCATAATAATCCTTTTCACTTCATCGTCTGTAGGAATCTTGTCTAACTTATCATTTTGTTGTTGAGTAGTCCTATGATTGATACATTGTAGGATTTCTTCCTGTATCTTATCATTATTAGCAGAAAAAATCCCTTTATAGTAATCACAAGCTTTTTTGGCAATATTCTCTTCCCCATGAATCCATGCACCACTGTCATCCATAAGCTTATTAATGAACATTCTCTTTATTTTGCCTCTAATCACATCATGGAAATATTTAGAGTTTGCATCACCCTCTTTTAACCAATGAAACTGAGTTTTTTGCTGAAATATCTCATATTCCAATTTCAAATACTTGATATAATGAGCATTAACAGCATTCAACTTTTCACTATTTTCTATACTGTTATTCATAATCATATCCTGTTCAGCCTTTTTCACCTCATCCTCATACTGTTTTACTTTTTCAAAAATATCACCATATTCCTGTTTTGACCATTCTCTTAGAGTTTTTGTTAATCTCTTTAATTTTGCATGAAAGATCCACATAGGATTTCCAACCACTTTCCTTTTCCAGCACTTCTCAACTGATGCTAAGAATGTATCACTATCAGTCCAATAGTTGAGAAACTTAAAATATCTAATAATATTGGCATTAATATCTCTTACTTCCATCAGTAAAGGACAGTGATCAGAGCCTACTGATGGAAGGTGAGTTATACTAGAGTAAGGCATTTTTTCTAGCCACTGATCATTAATCATACCCCTGTCCAACCTTTTGCAAATCCTTGCACCATCCTTTCTATGATTGCACCATGTAAACTTCTGACCATTATACCCCATATCAACCAAACCACAAGTTTCAATAATGTTAATGAATTCTAGACTCTTAGTGATATTATACTCTCTACCACCCAATTTCTCATTTGAGGAAGCTATAACATTGAAATCCCCAATAATACACCAAGGATACCTAGTGTCAGACCACTGCAACATACTATCCCACAAAGGTTTTCTCAACTGATCTTTACACGTAGCATATACATAGGTCATAATAAACTTCTCACTGCAACTTTCATGGCTCACTTCACAGGTAATATGCTGTTGATCACACTCCAAAATATCACAGGTTACTTCATTAGACCAAAATAACCAAATTTTGTTATTTGGATTACTATGACCCTGATTCATGAGCAGCTGCATTCTATAAGAATCTACTTGAGACTGGTTAGAAAAAGGTTCCAAAATAGCCACCATAGACAAATTATGTAATTTTCTGAGATTAATCAACCTTTCTAGAGCACCAAAGGTATTAATGCTTCTAGCATTCCAACAAAGCAACTTAATCATTAGTTTCCTCTACTTCTAGTTCTAGTATTAGGCTTACTAGTACTAGGATTTTTTCTAGATTTTGACAGTTTCCTTCCCCTAGGTGATAGACCTTGTTTACCAGTAACTTCAAGTATTAGGAACCATTTTGGGGGTACCCATGGCGGGAATTCAAAATATTAAAGGTTGTAAACAAACTGGTGAATTCACAAAGCTTGTCATAAAACGTGTAGCGGTTAAACGTGATAGACTTCATATGAAGTTTCTCAAGGGGGAATATCAGCTGATCTTTGAGTTCATGAACAAAGTGATGGTACGTAGGACTAACAAGAACAGTGTAATCTGTTGTTGACTACTTTTTAATTGAGAAGCTCGTTATAATTGAAGAGATAGAACCTCCATAAAATCATGCTGGAGCATATGCATAGAATAATGACCTAGAAGTTGGACAAACATGGCATTTTTTTTTATATGTTCTCAATCATGTATTCAACAATTTTGAAGTGTCTTTGGGAAGGGGGGGGTACTTAGTACAACCAAATAGATGTTTAGAAAATACTACTCTGCTTGAATATGAAGGCACGGGGGACAAGCTAAGGGGAGATCTGGAGTGGAAGAATTTCTTGAGTGGTTGGCTACTCTTAAAAGGGTAGTAGATGATTTCTATAGGATTCTAAATGAAAAGGACAATGAAATTTCTAGACTCAAGTAAGAATTTCAAAAGGTAATTTCGAGAGGACATGGTACCTCTGACGATAATGAGGAGGCACTTCGAAAATTGAAGGATGAAAATGTGTTATTAATGAAGATGAATTCTTCACTTATTGAGGAAATTATGGCTATCAATAGGAAAATTATAAAGTATTGTGAGGATGACAATGAGCACATGTTTCTATTTATGCGCACTCTGAATCCCCTTCCTCCTCCATCATGAATGTGTCTTGTATTCCCCGTTCTGTCTACTCTAATGATTCAAAACTCTTGTGGCTATATGTTTTGGAAATATGATCTGATGAACCCTTATACTTGTGTCCGTTTTTTTTGTGAATTCTTGTACTTACGCATTTGTCATCTAGACCCTTGTACTTGATAAAATATAATATATCTAACCCTCTGACTATTGATTATGCTTATGTGACATTAATACGATTGAGTTCGCAAAAGAGTGAGACGACAAACCTATTAGGTCAAGTGAACATCATATTTAAATTAAAAAATATTTAAATTAAAAGAGTAAATAATAAAATTAAAAAATAAATCCTTCTTCTTTCCCAAGAACCCACTTTTTTCAGCCATATCAATTTTTGTCCAACCCTTTTTTTTCATCTTTTTCCAGCGATATCCATTTTTGTCCAACCATATTCTTTTTCTTTATTTCATCATCTTTAGGTGTTTTGTATATTACAAGTGGCGAGGAGCATGCTGATAAATTGAAGGAAGCGATGAATTACTGGCCTTTGATATGCCGGAGAGGATTGATAACATATCTGGTCCCTGGTAGTTTGCAATAGTCTTCAATTGTAAGGAAAAATGAAGATAGCAGATAAAGGAAAAGGTTTGTGAGGGGAAAGGAGATGGTGCACCGGCTTACATGTTTTGGATTTATGGTGGTTGGGGAGGAAGAATGTAAGAAAAACAGTGAAAGTGTGCGACGAATGCGAGCATAGTTAAGGGAGAGAGTATTTGTAATCTCGCCGGTGAGAGGGATGGTGCTAGTGACAACTTCTCCGGCAATTGGAACATTTCACAGTGAAAATGTCAGATGATGTACGGAGACCCAAAACTTTAATTTAAAAGAACAAATTAAAAATTTTATTTTGTAAAATTTGCACCAAAACTTTATGATTTTTTGTCCAAAAAGAAATTATTATAAAAATAAAAAATAATGTGACTAAATTTATCTAACAGGGAATGTAACATCATCGCAATTAAGAGTCACAATCAGTTGAAAGGGTTTAGCTGGTTGATTTTAAACGATTTTATGGGTTCAGATGACAAAGAGGTATCCCAAAAGACTTACAATACAGACGGATACAATTAAAAAGGTCCAATAAATAATTTTGCCGTATATTTTTTACTGCCTTATGTTGCAAGTATTTGTGATATAATGACATTTCGGTTTGTCTTGTTCATGTGTGGATTAATGATCTTTTACAGATTACATGGACAATTTCTATGTGGCCTAATTTTATGTCTTGCATTTAACATGGGTATTTTTACTGCTTCACCTTTTCGATTATGTCAGAAGGGCGAAGCTTGTTTGTGGTAAGACTGACATGAATCAATGAACATTGGGAACTTTTTAAGGGTGAACTTCATGATGTTATGCGGGGAAACTTATTAATGGGGGAACATTTTGTTGCTTTGCACTTAATAAAGGAGGTACAGGTTGCGTTTTTGAATGAACGTCTTTAAACTCATGTGAGGCTTCTTGTAGTTTTTTTTTCATCATCAAAAAGATGGAAATGATAAGTATTAATGTCCTTAGATGTTTTGATAATGTTCTCACAATTGTATGGACCTGGATCATTGCAGAGTATGCTCATACAATGTCATATGTTATAAAATTGTGAAAGTTGCATGCGTTTTGAATTCGGTCAAGGTGTAGAGTCCTGCACCAATCAGAAGCGACGAGGTTTTCTTATATGTTGGATAATACTTCTTCATGGTATATATTCTTTGAAAAATAACAAGATCAACATTCATTCGAATAGCGATATTTTCAAGATTAGAATTGTACCAGTTGTTATTATTGTTAATTTTAATTGTGCTTATATTGTAGGATTGATTTTACTTGTGGTACAAATGTTTCAAGTTTTTTTATAATGATTTTAAGATCTATAATAAGGGTAACTTATTGTCATACTTTCAAGTCTAATTGGGGTTAGTATAGTGGTCAGTGTTCTATTTGTGATGACTCATCTAAGTTATAAGTGTTATTTGTTAGTGTGGAGATTAGAAGGTCGAGATCATTTCATAAAGTGGATTTTACTTTTTCTTAGAGAAGATTAGTGGAAGCAGTTTGAAAAATCTTGGTACACAGGTCATGTTTTTACTTCCTTGAACTATAACACCTTGGAAATCCAAGACACATAGTAAATCATAATATAGGTGTCATAAAGTCTAAACACTATTTTTAATTCCATTTTTAATGAATATTGGTTATTTAGGAGGTTTAAGAACCAAAACGTCCAAAACGTCCATGAAGTTGGTTCAGAGGGATGATAGTGTGCCTTAGCCTTTTTGACTAACTTTCAGGAGTCGTAAATGTACGAAAATATGTTTAAAGGTAGTTAATAAGTGTTTGGGTTTTTTCATCACTAAAATGAATGGGTATGGCTCCCCAAGTTCCAACAAAAGGCCCTTGAGGAGGACCCCTGTAGTTTGATTCAGCTACTTGGCAATGTGCATCGATGGGACAGAAGATGGCCTGTCTGTGGATCGACGGGGCATCGATGCCACCCTCTTCCCACACTTAGGATGGTGTATAAGGTCCCTTCATCTACACAGTTTCTGAACTCATCGATTGAGTGTAGAGGTTCAAGCTACGATCTGTGTGTGCATCAACGGGGCGTCGATGCCACTGTCATCCCACACTTAGACAAATTGGACGAATCCCTCGCCTTCACAATCTCTGACCGATACAACAGAGTTTCAGGACGGAGGGGGTTTGTTCGTCTACTCACAGATAGCCCGTCGATCGAGGTCTCATCTGTGAGGGTCGAGTTTCACTCCCAAATTTTAAATGATTTCGTTTAATTAACTAAATGGTTTAGGGGTTAGTTTGGGATTAAAGACTATTTAAGTTAATTAAGACCCACTATAAATACCCTCAACCCTCATTAACCTAATCACAACTCTCAAATAAACTCTCTTTCTTGTCTCTTATTACTCTCTCTACATGAACTAGCCGTTGAAGACTAGCAAGGACTAGGGTTTGGGGGCTTGAAAGGGATGAATTCACCATCCAATTTGTTCACAAACATTAAGTTATGGGTTCTATTCACCTTTGATATTCTTTCCTCAATGGTTTCCTTCAAAATAAATTTCAAAAAGTTGAGTTTTTTTATGGGTTTCATTATATTACAAAATAGAAGTTATGGATTGAGTTGTTAATGAATTATTAGGGTTATATTGATTAAATTAACATGTAATTCAACTTGTTTGTGGTAATTGTTGATGGTTTGGTCTAAATTGAAGAATATGATCCTCTATCCATAACCGTAGGTAGTGATCTTGACCTATATTGTATTGTGATCATTCAATTGAGTTGGTTGTTCAATAGATTTTTATCCTGTGGTTTTATAATAATTACATTAAGATGAATTATATCCCTATCATTCTAGTTCTTGACATGTGATTTAGGTTATAAATTATAATGTGAAATTAGTGCATGTAACTTGTCTCATGTTGTGATCTAAAGATGTATTGTGTTATAAAGACGTCATTGTCCTTGTTATTCTATTAGTTATCATTGTGTAATGATGTTACTCCCCATGTTTGGTTGAGTTATGGTTTGATGGTAAGACCTTGATGATAGACTATGAGTAAGACTTGGTAAGTCTTAGAATCCCTATCTTTACTTCCAATTGTGATTAATTGTTGTTAAGTCGTGATATTACATTGGATCCAATGTCATATACTAGGATTATAGGTGTTATGATGTTGAATTGAAATGTCTTGAATATGTTTTGAGTTTGAAACTATGAATATGTCGTAATATGTTATGAAATGCTAATGTGTTAACCTCACTTATATGAATTGTGATGAATGGACATATACTAATACAATTCTTTATGAACTGTTGATGATGATTATTATACAAGGGGTAGACCCTATGGCCTAAATTAAGATATGATTCATAATAAAAGGCTTTAAGACATTTCAAAAAGGGGCTCTAGCTTAGCACCGAGTGAACTAGATAGAGGAGTGTCCAATTACACATAGGGAAGGTAGGAACAATATGTTACTCTTGAGATTAAAGAGTATAATGCACGGTGCATAAAGAGGGTTCCAACTAAATCTACTAGTTCCTGAAAGATGTTTCCCGCATAGGTATACTAGCTAGTGGATCCATGTAGTTTCTATGTTTCAAGTTTTGGTACTACATTGGCAAATAGTCTTCCTACTTTCGGTGTAGGGTTTTATGACACCGCATTCCACACTAGCTCATGTGGTCTATGTTGGTTAGGGCAAGATTTTCCCAAAAGTGAAAATAAATTAAAGGACTTGTACTCTAACTTGGATAACCTAAGGGGTCTAGCTTAGTGTAGGTAGGGGTATGGTACTCTACCTACACATTGAACCATTTAGCCTTGAGGTGAGTCTTAGGAGGGGGTTATTATATATGTTTATGTTATGATAATATATGTTGTATATATAATGACTATGGCACATTTTTTATAATATATGTTGATTAGTTCATTTATGAATTTTCCTTTGGTCATAATGATAATATATGATGAAATGCAAGCCTAAATGCCTTGATATGTAAAGTTGGACATCAATCATGTTTCCTTGTTGAGGATACTTGATTGTGTAAGGTTATAGGACTTTGCTTGGTCATTGCAATTGTTGATTTGATAAGGACTTGTGAGTAGTTGTCTTCTTATAAGGATATATTTAACTCTTATTCATTGTTGTGATATTATTCCTTATGTTAGGGTTGTAGTAAATCACGGTTTCAAGTATGTTGGGATAAGCATTACTTGTATGATAGAAAGCATGTCGGTTGGTTGATATGACTTACCTGACTTTGCATTACTTCCCAAAGGGGTAAAATGAAATGTTTTCACTAAAAAGTCCCTTTTAGCATGTTTTGCTTGTGTGTGTGCCTAAGATCTCATACATAGTACATGTGGAGTACTAATCCCATTTTCTTCCCTTTTCCCAAAGATTTTATGTTCCGGTCATTGAAGAGGTTGGCAGGCGACATTATTGAAGTCTTGGATTCTTTGTTTCATCAATGCATGGTAAGTCCTCAACTTTCAAGGGCAATGTCGTTCTCTACCATTGGATTTTTCTATGAGCTTATTGAATCTAACATTACTTTCATTTTTAATTGAATATTATACTTTCTTATGAATATATTGTCTTTTTGAATTGATGTAAGGGCTATGCCCATATTGTGATATTCGTTTAGATTGTATGAGTTAAGACAATCGTTGAGACTATTGCTATCGTTTTATATATGTATGTGCAATAAAAGTAGAAGGCTATGAAACCTTCCTATATGAAGGGTGTATATATACTCGATATGAATATATATTATGTGTATGTAGAGGTCTATGTAAAACTCCAAGTAGTGATAGTGAAAGTTTTAAATATTTCCGCATTTTTCAACCTATGAATGTAATAACATGAAACTAAGAGGTTAGTCTTAGTCCTTGAAAAGGACAATGACGCTGGTTACATCTAGGGGTAAACCCAGATGTGACAAACTTGGTATCAAATCATGAGATTGAATATCATTAATTATATCTCTCTCTACCACGTTTATGTAGGTTTGTATTCATAATTATAAAGTGGGTCACACTTATGAGTAGGAACCTATATGATGCTTAGGAATCGCGCTCTTTCTTGGAAATATTATATTGTGCCAAATAAAGTATACTTATGGTGTGCTTTTGCATCTAATCCCGTTATTGTGATTATAGGAAGCATAAAAATCAAAGGAATGCGGCTCGAAGACTTGAGGAGGAAGTTGCTAATACGGGAGTTCCTCCCCATGATGAGCAAGTTCCTCCACTTGATAAAAATGGTAATGTTTATCAAGCTCCGTGTAACCCTCCACCTATGACGAAGAGGGAAACGAGGGCAATTCTTTCTCAAATTTCCCAAGCCATGACTACTCAAGCACAAGCCACGACAACTCAAGCCTAAGCTATGATGTCCCAAGCCAATCAGGATATTTCTCTCCGTCCTCACCAACAAGTCACTATTATGGCTTCCAATCTAAAGGATTTCTCTCTAATGAACCCTCCTACTTTCTTTGGGTCTAAGGTTGTGAAGACCCCCAATAATTCATTGATAAGGTCTACAAGATACTATATTCTATGGAAGTTTGTTCAAATGAGAAGGTCGAGTTAGACAACTAAAAACTCAAGGATGTGGCTCAAACTTGGTATGTGCAATGGAGGGATAATATGTCGTCGAGGGGTGGTTCGGTGACTTGAGAGATCTTTAAGGTGGATTTTCTAGATCCGTTCTTCCCTAGAGATATGAGGGAGAAGAAGTGAGGGAGTTAATTAATCTTCGCCAATGAGGGAAGAGTTTCCACGAGTTCCCTTTGAAATTCATTAATTTGTCAAAATAGCTCCTTCTTTGGTCTCCAATCCTAAAGACCAAATGAGCCATTTGTAACAGGGGTGTCGGAGGACTTACAAGAGGAGTGCTAGTTGGCAATTCTACATGACAACATGAACATTTCCCATTTTATCATTTATGAAACAAGGGTTGAGGAGTCAAGGGCTAAGCGAAAAAGTAGAGATGCTAAGAGAGAAAGGTCATTTGATGGAGGTTCTTCAAAGAATAGGCTTGAGAAACAAGACTAGCCTAAATTTAAGAAGTGTGTTTCCAATCAAGTCCTTTAAAAATTCCCAAGAGATAGTAGTGATAGGGTGTCTAATCCTAAATTCAAGAAGGGAAAAGGTGTACTAATTCACCAAACGAGAAGCCAACTTGTGGAAAGTGTGGTAAAAAAAACTATGGTGATTTCCTTAAGAGAATGGATAATTGACTTACTTGTGGCAAGAGTGGTCACAAGATGAGATATTGTCCAAACTTTAAGAATCAAGACAAGGGTAGTGTCAAATCTCAATCAAGTTGGTTCTAGTGATGCTCCAAAGAAGAACCGCTTGAATGGTCTCCGCTCTAGGGGTTAGCAAGAGACTCTCCCGATGTGGTGACCGGTATGTTTAAAATTTTATATCATTATGTATATGCCTTACTTGATCCCCACTCTAATTTATCATTTGTTACACCTCTAATAGCTAAAAAGTTATAAATTTTACCTGATATTCTGCATGAACCTTTTATACTGTCTACTCCGGTGGGTTAGTGTGTATAGAAGTTGTCATAAAATGTTGCCCAATAGAGTTTCTTATGTTGATATAGTTCGATATGTTTAATTTTGATATTATGTTAGGTATGGATTTGTTGCATGCAGGTTTCGCATCCATTGAATTTAGGACAAGAGTGATGAGGTTTGAATTGCCAAATGAACTCGTTGATTGGAAAGGAGGAAATTTTATTCCTGAGAGGTCGTATTATTTCTTGTCTAAGAGTATGCAAAATGATCTCAAAAGGGCATGTTTATAATATAGTAAGAGTCCAAGATCTAGACTCCATAGTTCCTTTCATTGAGTCGGTACCCGTATTGAGTGAGTTTTCGGAGGTCTTCCATAATGACTTTCCCAGTGTTCCCCCCAAACAGGAAATTGACTTTGGCATTGATTTGCTACCGGATACAAATCCCATATCAAAAAATCTTTATTGGATGGATCTGTCCGAGTTGACATATTTGAAGGCTCAACTCAATGATTTACTAGATAAGGCCTAGTATTTCTCCCTGCGTTGCTCCGGTTTTGTTTGTGAAGAAGAAGAAGGGTCCTTGATAATGTTCATTGATTACCGCAAACTCCATAAGGTCACCATTAAGAAAAAATACCCTCTTCCTTGGATTAATGAGTTATTTGACCAACTCCAAGGGGCGAGTTACTTTTCAAAGATAGACTTGAGGTCGGGGTATCATCAACTTAAGGCGAAAGAGGAGTATATACCAAAAACTACCTTTTGAACTAGGTATGGGCATTATGATTTCTTGTCATGTCATTCGGTCTCACTAATGCTCCGACGACTTTTACGGAACTAATGAATAGAGTATTTTGAAATTACCTAGATTCATTTGTCATTATCTGCATTGACGATATCTTGGTATATGCCATGAATGAGGATGAACATATGGGTCATTTGAGGGTAGTATTGCAAACCCATAAACAACATCAATTGTATACCAAATATAGTAATGTGTGAGTTTTGGTTGAGGTCGATGACTTTTCTTGGGCGCATCATCTCTAGTGAGGGAGTTGAGGTAGACCCAAGGAAAACAAAAGCGCTGAAAAACTGTCCTAGACCATTCACTCCAAATAACATTAGGAGTTTCTTGTGTCTAGCGAGTTGGTATCGGAGGTTCGTGAATGGTCATGCGTCCAATGTGTCTCCTTTTACTACTTTGACCCAAAAGAGTAAAAAGTTTGAGTGGTTGGAGGCATGTGAGAAGAGTTTCCAAATGTTGAAATAGAGGCTTACTTACGCTCTGGTGTATTTTGACGCATCCCGAGTGGGTTTGGGGTGTGTTCTTATTCAACACCAGAAGGTGATAGATTATTCCTCTACGCAACTAAAGGTACATGAGAAAAACTACCCCACTCATGACCTTAAATTAGCGGCCATGGTGGTTGCTTTATAAATTTGGAGGCATTACTTATATGGGGTTCATGTTCATGTTTTTACCAATCACAAGAGTCTCTAATTTGTGTTTACCCAAAAGATGTTGAATCTCCGACAAAGAAGGTGGCTAGAGTTGTTCAAAGATTATGATATCAGTGTCCTTTATCACCCCGGCAAGGTTAATGTAGGTGCGGATTCCCTAAGTCGGATGACTTTGGGTAGTGTATCCCATCTTGACAAAGTAAAAAAGGTCCTAGAAAGGGAAGTAAATAGGTTTTCTAGGTTGGGGTAAGATTGGTGAGTTCTCCGGATGGGGGTGTCATAGTTCATCATAACTCCGAGTCATCTTTAGTGGTTAAGGTGAAGTCCAAAAACACCTTGATTTAGCCTTAATGGAGATGAAATAATCGGTTCTCATCAAGTTCAATGAATCATTATCCTAGGGGGGATAGTGTGTTAAGTTACCAAGGGAGATTATGTGTTTCGGATGTAGATGGGTTGAGGGATTGGATCCTAGAAAAAGCACATGGGTCCCCCTACTCAATTCATCCAGAATCGACAAAAATATACCAAGACCTAAGGGAGGTATATTGGTGGGAAGGTATTAAAAAGGACATAGTTGATATCACGACTTGAACCTAAACCCTAGGCGAGACCGACGTCGTTGACCTCTCAGAGGTTGAAGACAAGCCTACATACGTTATTCTCACTTGATCTATGTTAATTTTCACGGAAAATTTGAAATTTTTGATTTCTTATTTCATGATAAATATTTTAAACTTAACATCATAGACGTTCACAAATCAACCATTTAATTAGAGATTATCAAATGAAAGAAACAGTGCATAATTGGAGTAAAAGTATTTTTTTAAAAATGGCACCAATACAAAGCCTAAAATAAAAGTTGAAAGAAACACTAGTGGAAAATGCTCTACTAGCTAAAACATATTTGTACACATCCTCGAAAGCATGAGGGCCTACCAAGTCTGGACGAAAGTGCCACGTCCGACTAGCTGCACGTCAACATGTAAACTCTAGCGTCCACCTGTGCCTGCACCTAAAAATATAAAGTTGTATGGGATAAGTACACACTTATACTAAGTATATGTCTATGCAATCACACACCAAGGACATGCATGAGTAAGAATATCTCTTTCCTAACAACATGATTATGGAAAATCAAGTTAGTGGAATTGCCAAATTGGGATTAGGAAAGTTAGTGAACTTTCCAAATTTGGATTAGAAAAGTCTGCGAGATTCCCAAATTTGGATTAGGAAAGTCAGTGAGCTTTTCAAATTTTTACTAGGAAAGTCATGCTATGAGAGTAACATGCATCATCATACTTATCATATTGCACACAACACATAACATCTTACACATAGCACATATCATATTGCATATAGCACATAACATCTTAAACATAGCACATATCATATGCCATGAGACCTTGGAATCATGGACTTGACATTAAGACTTTCCAAAATGAGGGCTCAACATATGGGACCTCAACTAGGGAGTCTTTATTAAGAAACACTGAGTCTGTTTCATTCATTCATATGTATTTCATTTCATTTCAATCATAGGCTAGTGTGAACACCAACTATACCTAGGATGTAGTTTAACACTTTTATAGGGTTTTTTGTGCAATGATAAAGAATAACCTAGTGTCAATACTTGAGTCTAGATCTACTCTTTATTAGCATATCCTAACACTTTTGGTATCGTCTATTTTATTATGTGCATCATTTAAGGCTGGCCTCATTCGTTCATTGGGAACTATAACTTTAACCGACATAGATCATGTGAGTATCATGAAATCAAGTGTCTCCCCCAACACAAAAAAAATAGGTGGAAGTACCGGCCAAGGTGACCCAAAAGATGCTAGCATACATGGGAATTTAACCCCGCTAGATCTCTATATTGGCAGTATAGGTTTGAAGACTAGGAGATACAATCAGATCCATACCAGGCATTTCCGGACAGTCTCATCTCATGAAATTTATGTGAACCTACGCCCTTCAAAAAAAATTATCACCGCTCATAGCTAGTCTATCGGTGCTCATAATAAAGTTTCATTACATTAAAATCATACGTCATGGAAGCTGGCTTCTCGTATGAGGACAATGTAGCTCAATAGATGATTTCTCATCTCATCATTAGCATTAAGTGTGTTAATCTCAATACTTTCATTAGAGTGTTTATAGAGACTAGTCTCTTCATTAACATTACAGTATCCTAGGTAAGTACGTTTTGGTAACATTTACTTAGGCTCATTGGAGATTGCTCTCATCTTTTACATTAGCCTCTTATCATGTCATCACCACATTCATTAACATTAGCACATTTTCTCTTCATAATTACTCACCCCTTTTTTTCCGTGAATGTTCATTTCATCATTCTTTAACTTCGTTAGCTGCCTAGAGGTTATGGGTTCGATTCCCACGACTCCCATTTTATTGTATATAATTTTTTTTGCATTCTCCTTTCTCATCCAGTATACCTCATTTAGAATCCCCTTGACCCCATTTTTTTTCTTGCTAGTTTAAGGTATCACATGGGTGAGGTCAGAGGTTCAAATCCTGGTGGCCTCATCCCTTTAAAATCAATTAAATTTCTAGATTTACTCCTCTATACTTTATCCTAAACTAAACTTTTATTTTTTCCTGGAAACTTAATCATTTTCTTATCTTATTTTCACCGATAGTTCCACTTGAAACCTTAGGAAAATTGATGGATCATGTAACAATTTTTGGGGTGTATTTCATGGATTTGTTTAGAAAAAATATTGATTCTCAAATCATCCCCACTTCCATTTTAATGAATGTCACGATTTACATGGGTTTATGCACGTAAAAAAATATCAATCTTGCAGCCTTAACCCGATACCTCATTAACAGTAACATTTTGCACATGCACAAACTTTTGAATACATGGTTGTCTTTAATTCAATTTCAAGTACACAAAACCTAATCATATTCATCACCAAAGCATAACATACACCTAAATCTACCAGAAATGATGCCCAACCTAAGATTCATAGGGAGCTAGTTATAAGGGCATGCAAAAGGGGAAACAATCCTATTTTTCGAATGAATTATATGAACCTTAAGGGGTCTTTTGGTAAAGGGACCAACAGAGAAGAAAAATTTTACCTTTTTGACGTTAAATCCTTGACTTGCAGCCCAAAAACTCCTCCGAAGAACACGTCAAAGTCCAAAAGCTTCAACACTAACTCGAGGTAAAAAACTCCTCTCTTTAACTAACGTTTATGGCTATGTTTGAATAACTTTTTAACGTGAAAGTTCTTCATGTGTCAAGAACGTTTAGTTGCTGATAAGTTATTGTGTTATTTTAGCAGAGAGAATGTTAAAAGGGTGAAGAAACATGAGAGAGATGAGAGTGAGAGAGATGAGCGTGAGAGAGAGGTAAAAGAGGTGAAGTAGTTTAGACATAGTCAACTAGGAGACTTAGTCTTAAAAAAACATTAATAAATAAATAAATAATAATTAATAATAAAATCTGATTTACCTTTTTGAATCAGCCATTAATTATTAATTTATTAAATTATTTCATCAATAAAAAAATCAGATTAAATCATTGCTCCCACCTAGGTTCGAACCTTGGTGGACCAAGACTTCACTTTAAGGGCTCAATTTCGACCTTCTCTACCCAAATTGCCCCTCCACCTTATTAAATAGATAATTAATTATATAATTTAGGGTAATTATGATGATACCCTTTTCCTGGAAAAAGATCATTTTACCCCTAGACCCTCCAAACATAAGATTTCCTCTTTTTAAGTCTGGTAAAGACTCCTTCAAGTAAATCTTCCTATTAGAGAGCCCTACATGGTTGGACCCAACCTTTCCAAGCTCAACTAACTCCCCAAGTTAGTTTGATTGGATTTAGCAAGGGTTCTGAGGTCTGGTTCTACGCGCATCAATCTGTGTGAACCCGGTCTAATCGTAGGCATTCTAGACACATTAAGCATTACTTATCTTATACATTTTAGGGTTGTTACTGCGTAGTTTCTCGCTAAGTGCCCAAATTGCAAACAAGTAAAGGCCGAACACCTAGAGTCGGGTGGCTTATTAAAATCGATCCCAATTCCTACTTGGAAGTGGTGATACAACAATATGGACTTTGTATTAGGTTTACCTAGTACATAAGAGTCCTATCATACTATATGGGTTGTTGTAGATCGATTGTTTATGTCCGCTCGCTTTATTCTCATCAAATATTCATATTCGGAGGAGAATTATCTAAGAATCTTCCTAAATGAGATTGTGTGCCACCATGACATTCCTTTATCCATAATATTTGATCGGGGCGCACAATTCACATCTAGATTTTTGAGGTCGTACTAAAAAGGGTTAGGTACTACGGCAAAGTTTATCACCGTTTTTCATCCACAAATGTATGGTAAAGTGGAGGGTACGATACAAAGCCTGGAAAATATTCTTAGGGAGTGCATCATTGATTTAAAATGGAGTTGGGATAGACACTTACCTTTTGTGGAGTTTTTCTACATCAATTGTTTTCATTCATCCATTTTCATTGCTCCCTATGAAGCCTTGTATGGTAGGAGGTGTAGGTATCTTATTGGATGGTTTGAAGCAGGTGAGAAATCACTTCTTGGTCCCGAGCTGATTTATAAGTCTTTGGAAAAGGTTCATATCATAAGGAACCGGATACAAATGGCCTATAGTCGGCAAAAGTCTTATGCCGATTATAGGACGAGAGATTAGCTATTTGAAGAAGTTGATAAGGTGTATTTGAAAATTTCACCAATGAAAGGGTGGTTAGATGTGGCAAGAAAGGGAAATTGAGTCCTCGTTATGTTGGTCCCTATGAAATCTTGCAAATGGTTGGTACGGTTGCCTATGAATTGAAATTTCCTAGTGAATTGGTTTCGCTTCACCCGATTTCCATGTTTCTATGTTGAAAAAGTGTATCGGTGATCCCGAGGCCATTCTTCCTATTGATGGTCTTGGTGTCAAACATAAACTATCTTATGAGGAAGTTCGGGTTCAAATTCTTAATAGTAAAGTCAAAAATTTTAGGAATAAAGAAGTGGTTTCCGTAAAGTTTTTACGAAAAAATCATCTAGTTAAGGGTGCAATATTGGAGGCCGAGTAGGACATGAAGTCCCGTTACCCTCATCTTTTTGAGAATTAAGGTTATTCATTCTATTTAATAATATAAATATGACTAGAAATTGAAGTTCCTTAATTTTTGAATGAAGTTTTGTACATTATGCAATTTTGAACGAACTTATGGTGAAGTTATTGTAGTATTGCTCTTAAAAAACATGAAATTTTGATTTTTCTTGTTTGGATTATGTTGTGCATTTTGATATGAGGATTCTTCATGAAATGATCGGTAGCACCTTGTTAAGTTTAACTTTGTGTTAGTTGATTCATGTAATGTATGTTGAGCTCATAAATGTTGCGAGAATGAAAATGCCTCCTGCTAAAGTGTTTGGAGCCTTATGAGTGGTAATATGAGTTTTGATGTTTGCCTTGTTGAAATGAAATGACTTATGTTAACTTGATATTGTAGATTTGTTGGGCTACTAGTCTTGTGTCTATTCCTTCCTTCAAAAGAATTTTAGTGTCATTTGGGGACGATGTTCCTAGTGGGGGGATAATGTAACACTTTGAAAATCCAAGACACATTGTAAAGCCTGACATAGGTGTCATAAAGTATAAACATTGTATCTAAGTCCATTTTAATTAATATAGGTCATACATAAGATTTAAGAACCAAAACGTCCAAAATGTCTGGATAGTTGGTTCAAAGGAATGATAGTGTGCCTTAGCCTCTTTTACTTACTTTTATGAGTCAAAAATGTATGAAAATTGGTGGAAAAGTTATTAAATAGATGTTTGATTTGTTTGTCGAAAGGTTTGCGTGTTAATAGATGTTTGATTTGTTTCATCGTTGAAAGGTCTGGGTACGAGCCCCCAAGGACCAAACAAGGGCCCTTGAAAAGGACCACTGTAGTTTGATGCAGCACTACCTAGCAGTGTGCATGACGGGATAGAAGACGGACCATGTGTGGATCAATGGGCATCAATGCAAACTTTGTCCTACACTTAGACTGGCGAAGAAGGTCTTTTCATCTGCACAGTCTCTGGACTCATCGACGAAGTGCAGAGGTGCAGGCTATGATCCGTGTCTGGATCGATGGGACGTCGATGCCACCATCATCCCACACTTAGAAAAAATGGAGAAAGCCCTCACCTACACAGTATGTAATCGAGACGATGGAGTTCAGGATTGAGGGGGGGATGTTCGTTGACTAATAGATGGCCCGTCGATCTGGGTCTCATCCATGAGGGTCGAGTTTCACTGCAAAATTTTAAATGATTTTGTTTAATTAATTAAGTGGTTTATGGGTTAGTTGGGGCTTAAAGGGAGACAAATGACATTAATTAATACCCACTATAAACATCCTCAACCCTCATTAACCTAAATACAACTCTCAAATAAATTATCTTACTTCTCTCTTATTTCTCTCTCTACATGAACTCACTGTTGAAGGCTAGCAAGGACTAGGGTTCGGGGGCAATAAAGGGACGAATTTACTATATAATTTGTTGACAAACATTAAGGCATGTATTCTATTAACCTTTGAGATTCTTTCCTCAAATGGTTCCTTAAAAATAAATTTCCAAAAGTTGAGATTTCTTATGGGTTTCATTCAATTAAAAATTGATGTTATGGATTCAGTTTTAATGAATTCTTAGAGTTATGTTGATTAGATTAACATGTAATTCAACTTTTTGATGGCAATTGTTGATGATTTGCTCTAAATTGAAGAATATGATCCTCTATCACTAACCCTACGTAGTAATATTGATCTATATAGTATTGTGATCATTCAATTGAGTTGGTTGTTGATTAGATTACTATCATGTGGTGTTATTATGATTAAATTAAGATTAATTATAGGCCTTTCATGCTAGTTCTATAGATGTGATTTAGGTTATGAATTAAATTTGATATTAGCATAGGTACCTTGTTTCAAGTAGTGATCACAAGATGAATTGTGTTATAAATATTTCATTGGCCTTGTTATGCTATTGGTTATCATTGTGAGATGATGTTACTTCCCAAGTTGGGTTAAGTTATGGGTGGATGGTATAGGCTACGAGGAAGACTTGATAAGTCTTACAATCTTTATCTTTATACCCATTTGTGATTAATTGTTGTTATGTAATGATATTACATTGGAGTTTGTCTTATACTGGATTATATGGTGGTATGATGTTGAATTGAAATGTCTTAACTATGTTGTGAGGTTGATTGAGGTGTATGTGATATAAGGATGGTGAGAACTATCAATGTGCCTTAGTATGCTATGAAATTCTAATATGTTAACCTCACTTATATAAATTGTCATGAAAGGACTTATACTCATACAATTCTTATTGAGTTATTGATGACGATGATTATACAAGGGTAGACCTTTTGTCCTAAATTAAGGTATGATTGATAAAAAGCTTAAAGACATTTCAAAAAGAGACTCTAGCATAGTACCGAGTTAACTAGATAGAGGAGTGTCCTTTCCCACATAGGGAAGGTAGGAACACTATGTTACTCTTGAGATTGGAGACTATAATGCATGGCGCATAAAAAGGGTCCCAACTAAATCTCCTAGTTCTTGTACTATGTTGCCCCCATAGGAATACTAGCTAGTGGATCCACTTAGTTGCTATGTTTCATATTTTTGTACCATCTTGGCAAATAGTCTGTCTTCTTTCGGTGTAGGGTTTTATGACACTGGATTCCACACTAGCTCATGGGGTCTATGTCGGTTAGGGAAAGATGTTCCCAAAAGATAAAATGAATCAAAGGACTTGTACTCTAACTTGGATAACCCAAAGGGTCTAGCTTAGTCTAGGTAGGTGTATGGTACTCTACCTAGACATTGCACTAGTTAGCCTTGAGGTGAGTCTTGGGAGGGGGTTCTTATATATGTTGATGTGATGATAATATATGATATATATAATGAACATGGCACATTGTTGATACTATATGTTCATTACATCATTTTTGAATATGCCTTGGGTCATAATGATAATATATGATGAAATATAAGCCCAAATTCCATGATACTTAAAGTTGGACATTGGTCATGTTTTCTATTTGAGGATACTTGATTGAGTAATCTTATAGGTCTTTGCTTGGTCATTGCACTTGTTGACTTGATAAGGACATGTGAGTAGTTGTCTTGCTTATTATGATATGTTTAACCCTTATTCATTCTTGTGATATTATTCCTTGATGTTAGGGTTGTAGAATATCATGGTTTCAAGTATGTTGGGATAAGTATTACTTCTATGATTGTAAGCATGTTGGTTAATTGATATGACTTACTTTACTTTGCATTAAGTCCCTAAAGGAGTAAAATTGCTTTAGCATGTTTTACTTGTGTATGTGCATAAGATCTCATATGTAGTACATGTGTAGTACTAATCCCATTTTCTTCCCTTTTCCCAAACATTTTAGGTTCCGGTCGTTGAACAGTTTTGAAGGCTACATTGTTGAAGGCTTGGATTCTTCCTTTCATCCAAGTAGGGTAGGTCCTCAACTTTTGAGGGCAATGCCATCCTCTAGCTTTGGATTTTATTATGAGCTTATTGACTCTATCATTCCTTTCCTTTTTAATTGAATATTGTAATTTCGTATGACCGGTACATGGTCATGTTGAATTGAGATAAGGGCTATGTCCATAGTGTGATACTCTTTTAGATGGTATGAGTTGATACAATCGTTGATACTATTTCTACATTTATATATATATATATATATATATATATATATATATATATATATATATATATATATATATATATATATATATATATATAATAAAAGTAGAGGCTATCTAACCTTTCTATAAGAAGGGTCTAGCTATACTCGATATGATTATATATTATGTGTATATAGAGGTCTATTTAAACCTCCAAGTAGTGATAATGAAAGTTTTTAATTATTCTGTATTTTTCAACCTATGAATGTAATGACATGAAACTAAAAGGTTAGTCTTAGTCCTTGAAAAGGACGACGATGCCTGTTACATCTAGGGGGTAAACCTGCATGTGACAAACACTGTATCAAATCATGAGGTTGAATATCATTAAGTTATATCTCTCTCTACCACGTTTAAGTAGGTTTGTATAAATAATTGTATAGCGCACCACAGTTCTGAGCAGGAACCTATATGATGCTTTGAAACATGTGGATGCAAACATTCACAATAATACCCAATTCCCTAATCTTTTTATCCTATAGTTAAAATATGTTGCAATTGAAAAATTAAAAGAGACTACTTTTAATCTGTCAATGCTCGAGAAATTAGAGATGAAATTTTATGATGATGTTGATTATGTTCATATTATTTCTCTTAAGATTGTAAACTTGTCTTGGCTTAGTAGCTATGCAATAACATTTCAGTATTGTAATTTTAACTTGATATTTAGAAAGATTAAGCATCTCTATTTTTACGGATCATTCCTAAAATGAGAATATCACCTTTTGTTTTGTTTTTGATTTGAAATGTTTTAATTTTATGTATAGTTATTAATGTTTTTATTGCTATTTTAGAACATAGAGTCGGTTCCTATGTCAGATGGGCTTGATGTACCACTAAACTCTCAATAATTGAAGCTTTGTGACATTACGATTTCCTTTAAATGTATTATATGTGAACTGTTCCTACTACTTAATTCTCCTAACCTTGGTGAACTTGACATACTTGAGGTTGTGAAGGTAAGAGATATCTTCACTAGTATAAGTTCATTATATGTACAAGCATCTCCAGGCCTTAACTCTTGCGGTAAAATTTTTGTGTTTGACGTGAATTACGTGCATGTCACGGATTTTGAACTCTGCATGACGTATAAAATCTTGGTATTTAATAGAAATATATAAGGGGAATCACATTTTCTATTTTGAATTGTGTGACTGACCCTCGGGAATTTCACATTTATTAAATATTTATTTGTGTAAACTTCACTTATTTTTGAATGGTTGAATGACTTGGTGTTATATCATTTTAGGTTGATGAGACGGTTTTACACATAATCAAATATTTTTATTACTTTTCTAATGAAGAAAAAGAAGTGAGTGAAGCTCTTAAGATGTTTCAAACAGTGAGGATAGGTAAATTCAAGGGTACAAGTATTGAAAATGTACTTAATACAAGTCATCTTTTTTCATTCTCCAAAACTTTATAGGATAATTGTTCAACAACTATTATCGAGTATCACTAAATGTAGAAATAAAGTAAAGTTAGACTTGTTCAAGTGCGTGTTACAACTTATTGGTCAAGTGAAACAATTTTACATATTAACTTATATGTTGAATTTGCTATGCAGATCTATCAGAGAACTTGTGTTATTTTTCTTTTTTTTTTGCTAGTATTGATTGGTTAGTTAAAACTTTCACTTTGTATGTGGATGGTTAACTTAATACCAATTAAATTATTAATAAAACCTTATTGTGTTGGAGGACTAATTTACTTTAAAAGGGTTACTTTTAACGGTATCTAAAAAGTGAGGAAATTTTCAAATTTGAAATGATTTGTGTATCATGAAAGAAAAAATCAATTAAAAACTACTATTTCATGGATTCCATTAATTTATTTATAGTAGAAAATAAATAAAGTGTACACTAAACACTAGGTTTAAATTTACGAAATAAAGCATAGAGTAAACACACGTTTTAGACTTACGAAATCTTATAACCTTCATTTTCTTAATTCTACAGATTTATTCTATTAATATTTGTGGGCTATTTACTTAGCTTAGTGGATTTACTTATTCACACTACCTTCTTCTCTTAGTAGCTACATTATCAACGCTTGAGATAATTTTAGGCAACCTATTTCTTTTGTCGATATAATCGTGTTGTTTCTTGAAATATAAAACCTAATTACTTCATAAATTCTCCGATCCATATGGCAGATAATTTTTCATATATGCATAAATTTTCTTGCTAGAGGGCAGATGGTATGATAAACTACCAAAGAAACTAGGGTAACTTCAAATCATGACATTGCAGGTGCTTGTGATGTGACGGATACGATTTACCTCAGTTAATTAAGGGCATTTATTTATTCACTATTCCTTCTCCTATTAGTAGCAACATTAGCAACACTTGAGATGATTTTAGGGAAGCCTATTTCCTATGTCTATATAATTGTGCGGCTTCTGAAAATTTAAAACCTGATTTCCTCAATAATTTCTCCGATCGAAATGGAAGATCGACAAGTTTTTATATATCTATACCCTTTTTGTTGGAGAGGCGACGGTATGATAAACTACCAAAGAAACTAGGATAAATCAATCAGATCATAACATTGTGAGTGCTTACAATGTGATGGATGCGACTTGCCATAGGTAATTGAGGGGATTTATTAATTCACTCTTCCTTCTCCGCTTAATAAATTAGCAGCACTTGGGATGATCTTAGAGTAGCATATCAACTTTGTCTACATAAATAATATAATCATGTGGTGTCTCGGACTTAAAAACCCAATTTCCTTCATACTTCGATCCAAATGACAGATAAGTTTTCATATGTGTATCTTTTCTTGGGGAGGGGCGACACTACAACAAACTACAAAAGAAACAAGGGTAAACAAATCAAATCATGACATTGTAGGTGTTTGCCATTGGATAGATATGACTTCACTTAGTTAGTAATTGAGAAGATTGGTTTATTCACACTTCGTTCCCCGCTTTGTAGCCATATTCACAGCGCTTGGGATTATTTTAGAATGATGTATTTCGTTTCTCTATATAATCATACGGTTTCTGGGAATTTAAAACCCGAGTTCCTCAATAAATTTTATGATCCAAATGTAATGGGACGGATATGACTTCCCTCAATTAGTTGAGGGGATTTGTTTATTCACTCTTTCTTCCCTGCTTAGTACCATATTTTTAAGCAAATGATAGGATTTTTTGAAATGAAAATTTTGTGTTTTATTAAAAATCCAACAAATATTAGACATCCTTATAATTACCCGGGAATGTTCCAACCTACACTTAGACCAACATTTAAAAATTAAAAAAAAAATGCATAGGACAACAAATAAAACATTATAGGATATCACTATGTAGGCCTATAAATCTAACTAAGGCAAGGATTCCTAATTAAGGACTCCTTATTAAAACATAATTGGCCCACTATGCAGGCCTATAAATCTAACTATGTCAAGGTTCCCTAATTAAGGACTCCTTATTATCCCTCGCCTTCTCCTGTATCTTAATTTCCCTTCGCTGCCTTCTCCTGTCTCCTCATTTTACCCTCCATATCTTCTTCACTTGAAACATTTTTCCTCCCTGGAGAGTTCCATGTCTCCGCCTTCATTTGTTGTGTATTATCAATATTATGGTGATGTTGTTCATGAATGCTAGTATGTAAGGTAACAAGAGTAAGTACGATAGTTCTTATTTTTGACTTTTTTTTGTTGCTGACTTCCGTGTTGTTTCTTATCTGTGTATTTATTGTATTTTGTCTCCATTTTTATTTTATATGTTTTTTCTTTTTGTGAGATCTTTTTAATTTATTTTTATTGAATTAGAAATTTTCATAATTCTATATTTTATACGTGGAAATACATCCCCCTCCCCCATAGGGTGTTTCTTGTCAAACTTTTATAGATTTATTGTAATTGTTGCATTTTATTACATACTTCATTCATATTTTAATAAAACATATATTCAAATAAAATTTATACGGGACACTCATGCATTGCACATTTCCTTTAATAAGTTTATAATTTATTTCTTTTTCTTCATTCTACATATTTACTCAATTACTATGTGTAGTTCATTTGCATAGTTTACGTGATTTATTTATTCACTCTTCCTTCTCCACTTAATAACTACATTAGTAGTTTTGGAGATCATTTTTTGTCGGTCTATTCCCTTTGACTATATAATCGTACGGTTTCTGAAAATTTTAAACCTGATTTCCTCCACAAAATCTGCATTCTTTTTTAAAGTCTATGTTTTCAAATTTATCCGATTTCATGCTGGAGGGGCGGCAGTACGATAAACTGCTAAAGAAAGTAGGTCAAATAATGATATTTGATATTTTAGGTGCTTGCAATAAGATAGATGTGACTTCCCTTAGTTTGTTTGGGTGGCATAGCATGTTGCGTTCCTTCTCCTGTTAGTAGCCACGTTAGCAACTTTTGGGATGATTTTAAGGCGGCCTATTCCCTTTGGGTATATAATTGTGCAGTTTCTAGGAATATAAAATTTGATTTCCACAATAAAATTCACCAATCCAAATGCAAGATAAATTTTCAAATCTATACCTTATCTTGTTTTAGAGGCGGCGGTAAAATAAACTATCAAATAAACAAGGATAAACAAACGAGATCTGACATTGTAGGTTCTTGCTATGGGATGGATGCAACTTCCCTCAGTTAGTTTAGGTAGCATATCCCTTTGTGTTCCTTCTCTAGTTAATAGACTCATTAGCACCTTTTGGGAGTATTTTAGGGTGGCCTATTCCCTTTTTCTATATAACCATGTGGTTTCTGAAAATTTAAAACATATTTTTCTCAATAAATTCTCTGATTGAAATGGTAGATAAGTATATAAAGTTATACATGTTCTTATTGGAGGTGCGATGGTACGATATACTACCAAAGAAACAAGGGTAAACCAATGAGATCATGAAATTTTAGGTTCTTGCAAAGGGACGGACGTGAATTCTCTAAGTTGTTTGGGTGGCATAAGTGCCCCCCCCCCCCCCGCCCCCCCAAAATTTTATATGTATATTTAGTGTTTGGGGTCATTTTAGTTTCATATATACAAGTATGATTCCCCACAACAATGGTGTTAGAGATTTAGGCTTCAATTCAGTATCAAATGATGGATTGGTTATTTATGTTCTAAACAGTCATGATTGTTCAACAACTCAAATCAAAATAATGAATTTGGAGTCAATTTATTTGTTTTTTAAGCCACTTACGTGGGATACATGAGCTTTATGATTAATGGCGGACAAAAAACTCATGGAACACATTAACCAACATTCTTATGGGAAATCAAGGTTATAGTTCAAGATGAAATTATGAAACAAAGCTAGATATTGTGATTAATCCAAGGAGCTCATTCTCTCTCGATTAGAAAATATGACATTAGCACCAACCCATGACAACAGAGTTAAACATAAAGAAACCAGATCTCTTTCATCAAATCAAGATCTAGTGAGGGTGTCCTTTACTTGGAACTAAAGAATTCACTTCAAAAGTCCCTAAAATCATTACTATAGGCTCTCCAATTACAATTAGCCTATGACCACATGCTCGAAAAGCTAAACTCCAATCATCTATTGAGATTGTTATTTTAGTTAATCTTCTTATGGTAACCCATGCTTTCATTTTGTTGTTATACTTACTCACCACCATGTTAGCATAATCAATAGCATACAAATCACTATTTAAAACTCCCACAAAAGGAGGCACTTTAGATGTAGAAGGTGTATCACCTCTAGCTCGGACAAGACTTTAGATGTAGCAAACGTATCACCCCTAACTCTCGCTCGGACATGACTCAGCAGAGACAATCTTTTTGACCATATTTATTTGGTTACTTGATGTAGAAATCATTTCAGAGATGTCTTTCTGTGTTTCTCAGTAGGGCCTGCTTTTATAGGATTCATTAACTTAAAGTTTGCTGGTATTGGAGAGTGCAAGGTAACTACGATATATAAATTTTATATAAATTTTGTTGAGACACTGGACAAATGTTTCAGAAGTGTAGCAAGTTTAATATAGTGTTGAATTATAATAAGTTGGAGCATTGCACATTTAGTTGCTTACTGCAGGCTGATGAAATCTCTTTAAAGGTTGCTTTATGTGTGTACAGTTTTGTGATTTTCTTCAGAGTCTTCTTTGAAGGGATTGATCTGAGTTCACACCATGATCATTCTTGTATTACATAGTGTAATCTAATTAGGATAAGCAACTTCTAGTTGAATTTTTGTTGAAACACTTGGGCAAATGCTTCAAAAGACACTACAGATAGAGGCTTTGTGGAATTATGTTGCCTTAAAGGTGTATTCTAATTATTTTTTTTACTAAAATGAAAGATAATTTTATCACGTGTTTTATTAGAGGTAATAGTTAGTCTCGAGAAGCAAACAAGTTCACCTAGACTACTACTAAAGAAATGAAATTGATTTCTTGATTAGTTACAACAATATTGCCAAGTCATCTAATGATCATTGTAGTCTTGATCCATATATGAGTTATCTATTTAGTTCCATCACTATGTAAGTTCATACACGAATAATATTTCATGCGAATCAGATAATTATGTATAGTTATAACCATTCAAAGATGTGTCACGAGATGGTGTATTAGGAAAGACTCGATTATTCACTGGTCCCACTCTGTAGATTTCAATTGAACCATTCATAATTAATATTTGCAGGAATACTCCAATATCAAATGTCAAGGTAAACTCACATTTGGAAGGATCATTGGTGCTCTTCCATGGTAAAAGTGAGCAATGAAAACTGGTTTTCCGATTATGCAAACCTTCATTCCAAGTAAAGTTGTTTCACTTGGATTGTCAAAACTTTGCCACATGTAGTTCTGAGGCTTATCCTTGGTTGCATCTCAAACAACATGCTTGCCTTAATCAAGGAGTTGCTCTACTAGATTTTGCCTTACATGCTTGCCTTAATCAAGGAGTTGCTCTACTAGATTTTGCCTATGTCTTGTTGAATAGGAGGACCAAATTATTCTGCCACAACCATTTACAAGAGTATCAATTCCTTGTTCAGTAAAATTTAGTGCACTAGATGTGTCATTGAGTGGATTTCCTTTATTATAGGTTAGAACTTGAGACTAAATGAGTTATACGAAGATATTAGTACTACAACAACAACGATGTTGCAATCCCAAGCAAGTTCTAGTAGGTGGACATCTAGCTAAAACTAATATTTTATGATGATTCATCGGAATACTCAGAAAAAGATGTTAATTCATCGAAATTTACTTTGGAGGACTTTATCGTAACTGTTGTGTCCAGCATGAAGTCTTGACAACACATCGATTAGCAGAACATTGTTGTAAGTGGCAAGTTCATGTTGCTCATAGTTATCTATTTTGTTAGTGAAGTTGTCATAGCCATGAGGTCCACAAATAAGAGAAATAGTAAAGACATTAGGATCACTTGTCTTTCTACTATACAAGGCAACATAGCCTGCCCGACTGCTAAAAAAACCAGGATTAACCTTAAATGAGACAATGAAGGAAGCTTTGTGGTGTACCTCTCTTGGGTTATTGTTTCCATATACCACCATGTAACTTGTTTCTCTGTGGTTGTCACCAAGAATGTAGTCAACCTAAAACCATAACAAACATGATGATTATCTCACAAACAACACATCGCTACTTACATGCATCAATTTATGATGAATCATCATAATACAGGTTTGTAGCACTCTATCAAAGTTCAAATCTTTACTTGGGACTTAGATAACGATAGAAGCTGATTCGGTGTAACTTAACTAGAAGAACACTAGAGGTATTTTAAAGTAGACGCAAAATAGTAAGAATTAGTGGTGGCATTGAATGTAGCGCTAGTAAAAAAGTACTTATTGTTCCATCTTTGCCTATAGATGAGAAATCCAGCAGTTTTCTTGTAATTTTGTTACCCTTTTCAAGACATGAACACATAATTTTTTTGCTTTCTGTTGGTACCTGTCAAACACTCATTGATTATTACAAACTTTAACAAGAACCGCCAACAATAATACCAATTAATTTATCATTGTGACTTTTGGTAAGATAATTTTTTATTTCTAATGTGTTCTAATGTTGTTTTTGTGTATTTATGGAGTTTTAATATTTGTATAAGTTCACGCAGTATTATTTGAGTTGCATTTAGTCATCTTCGTTCAACAACATTTCAAGGGTACACGTGAAATAAGTCTCCAACTTTTGACGTCATATCTGTAACATCTCGCAACTCAAAATAGATACGAATAAGCTAAGAAACTAAAAATAATCATTTTTTGAAAAAAAAATGAATTATCTAGAAAATTTATCTATGTTAAGAAAGTGAATTTTGGTCATTTTTAAATATCCATAATTTCTATCTCCGTATGAATTAGAGGTCGATCTTTATATGGTTAGGAATAACATCCGAAGTTATTTTTAACACCACCGAGTTTGCCCAATTTCTATATTTTATAAGTGAGTTATGACTTTCAAAAGTTGGGTTGTTTGATTAAAGAAAGTCCAAATCCATATTTAGGGAAGGACAAACTAGTATTTTCAATAATTAATTTATTATTTTGCTTTAGGGTCTTAAGAGCAAATCTTAGATCAGTTTGTGAAAGTTAGAATTATGCTTAGGACTTGGAGAAGAGAGAAAATAAGAGGAAGGTAGAGAAAATTCAAAAAATTTGCCAAGAACGTGAAGCTTGTGAGTGAAATTCATAGGGGGTGATCCCTATCAAGGTATATTAGATAATTTAGTGTAGGGTCAGTTCATCCATACGCAAATATTCTTCAATTATGTGATTTTCAAAATCGTTGAATGATAAAAGTGATGTTCTTGAAGAACATTGTTAAATTCTTGATGATTGAGTTGTTGAATGCCTAGTGTTGAATAGATTCATATTTTTGCATTTTTTTCAATTTATATTTGTTAGGTATTATGGGTACTAATGATCCTAAGGGTTCGGGAAATAATTAGAGATTTTAGACGATTTAGCAATGAAAAACAACGATTTAGCATTGAAAAACGAGAGGAAAAGTTCGTCAGATGTACCTAGGGGAGGCTAGGTTGTATCGCCCTAAAACGAACTTAAATGAACTAGATATTTGTGATGGTTTCTTGAGTTTATTTTAAGTTAAAATGAGTTACATTAGATTTCTTAGGCAGTGTGTGAAGTTTGGTTATGTTTGGAGGTAAAACCACCAAGAACGTCCAGGACGTTTGAAAGGTGTGCCTTAGAAAGTGCTTGTGTGTCTTCATTTGTTTGAGTGAGTTTTACGTGTTTGTTTTCATTGAAATTGATGTGGGATGTTCCTAAGACCTAGATGTAAATTTTTAGGGGTTTAAAATTCGGGTACGACCCCACTTAGGACCCAAAAGTGTCCCTAGAGAAGGACACAAACTGCCTTGGCAGTGTCCACAAACGAGGGCAATCGATTTCAATAAACGGTCCTTCGACTTGCCTCGTCGATTCGAACTTCATGTTTGATCATCCTGGCTCAAAATGGAGCTAATTTTCAACCCAAAAGACCCTACCAATGGTCCATTCATGGACAAATGGTCCGTTTGTTAGGTCTCATCTGTGAAACCTGCAAAAGTTGTTAAGGGTCTGTCTTGGCTTGTGGTGTTTAGTAAATTCAACCCAAGTCTTTTATGGACATTGGACAATTGTTTTAGGGTTAGTTAGGCATATTAAAGTATTTCAAACCCTAAGACCTAATTTTAGACCACATTCCCTAAACCCAAAACTCCTCTCCTTAGAACTCTCTCTCAAAGTCATCATTGGAGCTAAGACTCAAGGAAAACAAGGAAGGCTGGTTTTTACGTGTTTCTTCACCATATTTAGTTGTTTTCATTCTCATTGAGGTGTGGTATCCATCCTTGAAACCTCTTCCATTCAAGGAGTTCTTTCTAAAAGATTCTAAAAAGTGTTTTCAAAACTCTACTTTATTCTATCTTTGATTTTAAGCATGACTTTTCTTTTAAAACTATTTTAATGATTCAAATTTTTATATTCTATCATTAATTGATTATTTTAATATCAAAACCCTAATGAACTCTTGTTTATGCATATTTCAAACTTTTATCTCAAGAAATGGGTTAAGTGAACATGTTTGTGTAGGGAATGAACTTCGGTTTTCTTGTGTCTCCCCTAAGGGCCTTATTATGATGAACTATTGAGAAATTGGTTATAGGTGGTGATGGATTGGTTAAATGGTTAATTGCTTATTGTATAATTCTTATTATAAATTATCCTTTAGTTGTATGGTCCACCTTCTTGGTGGCGGTGTTTACTTGATAAACTTGATTTTAGTTTGTACATATTGTGAGTGTGGTATTTAAGACCTAATATGTGAAATGAAGTGATATTGAAAATGGTTCTTTTGTTGTGTTTTGTGAAGCTTGAATTGCATTTTAAACTTAGATTATGCCTAAAAGAGTATATGATTATGTGAAGCATGTAAAGTGTATAATTTGATGAATAAAGGTCTAAAGCATTTATAGAAGTAATGTGAATGAAATGATGTTTATGTGCAAGGTCTTCTTACATGTTCACACACACACTTGAATGTTTGAATGTGTCAATTGGGCAAATACGTCCATATTTGACTAGGATGGATATCGCGTATCGGACAACTAGCAGTGCAGCCTGTCATTCCTCTAGGGACCAAATAACTTAATTTTCTCCCATGAACTATTTGGGTCAATAGATTAGTTCGATCCAAAACATGAGATAATGGGTGTTAATCGAAAAAGGATTCATAAGTAGTTTTTAATGGAGGTTAGGTTACCAAATTCTGAGGTGTCGGTATCAATTTATGCCATGTAAAATATAAAAAAATGACCTTAGTCTAGGCAAGTGAGGATCTCTTATCCCATAGGGTTTAATATCATGATTACATGTATAGCTCTTATAGTCTATGTCGGTTAAGCTATTTCTCACAAAAAGTAATGAAAGTACTAAATCTTCCAAAAGAATGTACTACTTAGGGTAGGTAGTGGAATGGGACGCTATTTATCCATTGCACTAGGTACACATTCCGAAGGGGGAGTCCTGGTGAGTCTTATGTTAATTTATTGAACTAAGTCTTCTAAAATAACGTACTACTTAGGGTAGGTGGTGGTATGGCTATCTATCCATTACACTAGGTTGGACCTTCCGAAAGGGGAGTCTTGATGCCAAACCTTCTAAAAGAGTGTACTACTTAGGGTAGGTGGTGGTATGGAATGTCATCTACTCACTGCACTAAGTAGGCATTCTGAAAGGGAAGTCTTTGGTGTATTGTTGATTGTTCTTATAATGTCTTGTGATTGAGTGGTGACTTTTTCTCCCGGGTGGAGTAAGCCTTTGGTGGGTAGTCTTAAAGATATCCTTGGTGTGTATTGAAGGATATATTTTGATGTTTCCTTCATGTATTACCTTGGAGAGTCTTCGGATAACCTCGATTAGATAAACTTCTATGGAAATAAGTTCACTTCCTCATTGGCAATACCTTGGGAGTTCACTCTTTTTGAGTCAAATGGGTTCAGTGTAATGTTTTATATAGTTCATTGTAAAAATTTGAAAGTTACCATAAATGCTTTCTTTTGTAAAAATTATGGAAATCCCTCTCTAATTCTTAAATGATGTTTCTTACGTTGATGTGTTTCTAAATTCCTGAATGTTTTACTTATTTGGCATAAAAGGTTTTTACTAAGATGTCCATTTTTGCATGTTTTGCATATGTCATACTTAGTACATCGTTTTGTACTAAGCCCATACTTTCCTATACTCTATGAGTATAAATTTGAAGGCTTTTAGAAGATTTGAAGGTATAGCTTGTGAAATCTACTCTTTTGAGATTTGGTATGTCCTCATATATTGAAGGATATAGTTTATGTTTTTCTTAGTTCTATGTAAACTTATTGTGTATCCTTCAATGTAAAGGGTCATGTCCCTAAGATATTATATCGTGTATTTATGTTGGCTTGTGAAGATGAGATTCTCTAAATATTTATAAAACATTATTTTTTTATTAAATGTCTCGAAAAGTTTTAATTTCGCGCTACTTTCATGTCTTATGTAATGAACGATAGTTAAAGGGTTGTACAAGACACCAAAGGGTCAAGTACGGTCGGTCATGATCCAAGGGTTATACCTAACTTCTAAGGGTGCTTTTGGGTCGTGAGACAGGCGTGTCGCCCCCATAGCTCTAGGATGGCTAGGGCGGCACGCCTCAGTGTACCCAGAATGAGCCCCAGAAATTAAGGGCTGGCGCGACTCACCCGTGATTCGCCGACATGAGCGTTTTTCACCTAGTTTCATCGTTTAGTCCATTTGAGTCTATTTAAAGTGTAGTAACACTCTCTAGTGATTCTAATTACTTTTAATGAATTCTAGACACCTCGAAATCACGAAAAAACCGAATAATAACGTGAAATTCATAATTTCTTTCAAGGAGAGTAAGGATATAAGTCCAAATTTATGATCAAAGTCAAATAAATTAAGATTCAAGTCTAAAAGTTGAGAATCAAGTCAAAGTAAGTTATTAAAGTTTTCAAGAGTCTTTAACAAACGTTTGAACTCTCTTTTAAGACTCAACTTTCAAGTTAAGAAAAGACTAAAGAGTTAAGTTCATTTCTCAAAACTTATAAGGGAAGTAAGTATCCCTAAGAGTTACAAATGTTTTCACATTTTTAGCAAGAAAGGAATCTAGACTTCGAAAAGAGCCTTTGGCTAGTTTTAGTAAATAGGAAACTATGATTTCCAATAGTTCTTTTAAAGGTAAGTTTGAGAAATTACTTCAAACAAGAGAAAAAGTTGTTTTAAGAATATATGAGCTAAGTATTTTTGAGAGAACTATTGAGCACCGATATAAGGACGAGAGTTCATATTAAATGAAGCCCCCATAAACCATGTACCAAACATGGACTGAAGAAGAGTCATACTTTTTAGAGGATTCCTTAGTTCTTTTAGCATATACTAGTGGATCCACTTAGTAGTTCAGGTTTATAGATGGCAAGGTATAGGGCGCTCTTCTTGCAACGTGAGGTAAGACATTGTACCATCACTTAGGCTCGTAGTGATGGTTGTCAATTAGAGAATATCCCGCAAAAACTATATTAATTCATATATAAGTACAGTTGAGTTTGTTATCGCATATTATTTAATGAGCTATGTATTTTTATAATTTTACAAGCTTTTATATATTTCCCGTGTCTTATTGCATTATATTGAGTCAAGTTATTCATGAGTTAAGAAGAGCCAAGATAAGTGTTCCTTCTTACGCTTTTTGAAGCTTAAGTTGTTGCTAGCATTCCAACTCGCATACTCTTACATTCAATGAACTGTTGCTCGTTGGCCTGCATTATCGTATGGTGAAGACATAGGTAATAAGGATCATCCTCATCAAGTTCCTCGTTGATCCTGTTAAGCACTAAGAGTCAGTGGTGAGCCTCCTTGCTTTTTGGAGGACACTTTATTCGCTTTTAGTCTTCCTTTTATAGGATGTTGAGGGGTATATCCAAAAAAACTAACTTGGTATTATAAAGGATTCATAGACAGTCAACAATTAGTTTTGAACCTCTCATCTTTGTATTGCAGATATTTTGTTATGAGACTTATGTGTCATTTCGACCAACTTATCATTCTTATAATTATTATATAACATTGTTTTATTGAGTTTAGTCTTTTGATGAGTTCAATAATTCAAGCCAAGGGTACGCTCGAGGCCAGTAATGGTCTTCGAGTGTCATTCCCACCTAGAGTGTAGGCTTGGGATGTGACAATCTCACTAAATTCTCAAACAATCTATCCGAACCATTATCTCTGGCGTCCTGTTTTGATAAATTAATTGCAGGAACTCCATTCTCTTATTGAAAACCATTAGATACACTTGTAGATTTATTCATAAGACGAGTACCTCCTTAGTATTACAAATACAAGCCTTATCCTCTTATTCTATATCTTGTTGTATCTTTATAGATAATAAGGTATCGAATCGATAAAAAAATTAGTGACATTTCTACATCATAATACAACATTTAGAAAATGTTGTTATATCTCTCCTTTCTCGCTAGATACATCATCATAATCCCTTTGTAGATAAGGTATACTCTAACTAATCTTGACTTGCACCTCTCACTCTACCTCCTATGCTGAGCTCTTCAAAAAACATCACTTTTAAGTCTACCCTTAAGGGAAAACTCCTCATTACTAACTTACTAGGTACATGACTATTGTTATATAACTCTTCAAAACACTATCTCAATTTCTAGGATTACTAAACCTCTATATACTTTGCTGTAATTCTGGGCGCTAATGATCTCATATCTTATGCAATCATTCGGGTGAAAATACTTCCCAATCTCTAAACATACTTTCTGATAAATTTCTTAGCTGAAACAAGATATAAGAAAAAGTGTACAACTAGTTTTTATCTCGAACGCACAATTCATATGAATATGGATGCATTCCTCTAAAACTTAAAATTTAACTTACTCTTGGACTTCTCATAAGAACCTCTGGAATCTTGTGACTTTCTCAAGGCTCTTTCTTAGAACAACACATACATAAGGATATTTAAACATCATTTTTAACCACCTCTAATATGATGGGTAATCAAATGACTATGAGAACACACGAGATAAAATAGATCTCTATGACTTAGCTCTATTACACAATTGAGAGTATGAAAGAAGAGAAACTTAACTTAAATTTCTGTAGTCCCACATTTATAAAAGTGGGGCTCTCACAAACATATTGAACATACTATTCATAGACACCCTAGGACTCTTGAACTTTTTTCTGCGATACCAAGTCTGTCACGACCTGAGACAAAACCCTGGACGTGATAGGCACTCAAGAACCATTGCTATGTAACATCCAACTTTACCCCTATACGTAAACGGCGTCGTCTTCTTTTAAAAGGACTAAGACTAGCCTCTTAATTTCATGTCATTACATTTATAGGTTGAAAATGCGGAAAAATTTAAAACTTTTACTTTTGCTACTCGGAGGTTTAAATAGACCTCTACATACAAATAATATATATTATCGAGTATACGTAGATCCTTCATATAGGAAGGTTACATAGCCTTCTACTTTTATTGCATATATCTACATAAAAATATAGAAATAGTCTCAACAATTGTCTTGTCTCATATCATCTAAACGAATGTCATAACATAGGCATCGCCCTTACATAAATTAACAAGACCATGTAGAGGTCATAAGAAATTACAATATTCAATTAATAAGGAAAGGAATGATAGATTAAATAAGATCATACAAAACCAAAGCTAGAAGATGGCATTGCCCTCGAAAGTTGAGGACCTGCCCTACTTGGATGAAAGGAATAATTTAAGCCTTCAACGTTATCGCCTTCCAAACTCTTCAATAACTGGAACCTAAAATTTTGGGACAAAGGAAGAAAATGGGTTTAGTACTCTACATGTACTAAGTATGATCTGATACACATACACATGGAAAATATTCTAAAAAAGGACTTTTATCAAAACATGTTATTTTACCCCTTTTGGGTCTTAATGCAAAGTCAATTAAGTCATACTAATCAACCAAACATGCTTACTATCCCAACAAGTAACACTTATTTCAACACATTTAGAATCATGAGTTACTATAACCCTAACATCAAGGAATAATATCACAAGAAAGAATAAGAGTTAAACATATCATAATAATCAAGACAACTACTCACAAGGTCCTATACAGTAAACAAGTGAAAATGACCAAGCAAAGACCCATAACCTTACTCAATCAAGTATACTTAACAAGAAAACATGACCAATGTCCAACTTTACATATCATGGCATTTACGATTAGATTTCATCTTATATTATCATCATAATCCAAGGCATATTCATAAATGAACTAATCAACATATAGTATCAACAATATGACATTGTCATCATATGTATACATCATATATTATCATAACATAAACATATAACAACCTTCTCCTAAGACTAACTAGTGCAATGTCTAGGTGGAGTCCAATACCCCTACCTTGACTAAGCTATACCCCTTAGTTTATCCAAGTTAGAGTTCAAGTACTTTAATTCATTTGAACTTTTCGGAACATCTTTCCCTAACCGACATATAGCACATGAGCTAGTGTGGAATCTGGTGTCATAAAACCCTACACCGAAAGAAGGCAGACTATTTGCTAAGGTAGTACCAAAACATAAAACATAGCAACTACGTGGATCCACTAGCTAGTATTCTTATAGGGGCAACATAGTTCAAGAACTAGGATATTTAGTTGGGATCCTCTTTATGCGCCATGCATTATGATCTCCAAGCTCAAGAGTAATGTAATGCTCCTACTTTCCCGATGTGGGAAGGGACACTCCTCTACCTAGTTCACTCGGTGCTAAGCTAGAGTCCCTTTTTAAAATGTCTAGATTATATATATGTCCAATCTCTAGTGTTGGTGGAACCAACCAAGATTTATTTCGTCCGACCCGATCTCAGACTCTTTCTTCCTGACCTATTTGACTCTCTGGTCGTAGTTATTTAGGTGGTATTCCGAGATCAAATTCCCCCCCACCCCAAAAAAAACCGATCCTGTAGCGCTAGCTCTTCGCGTTCTTTCTATTTCATCCCATTCCGGGATAGGCGGCTAATAATTAAATAATAAGGGTGACTTTTGCGGTCTCCCTCACTAAACCAACTTGAATCTGAATTACTATTTGCGCTCACCTCACCGGAACCTAAATTTTAATTCACCTCTGCTACATCACCTGAACCACTAGTAGTAGTACGATACTTATGGTTCTGAAAGATCCAAGCCCTTCCAAAGCCGTATTAGTACATATTTTACCTCCTCCCGCATAGGCGCATCGTCGTAGAGGCGGTCAACCCATTTTTTATTAAGACTATCAATCATGTAAGAATCTCAAATCTCTCTCGACGCCAAGAATTCTTTATGTGTCCAGGTCGATTAGAGGTCCGGCTTCCTTCTCCCCCACCTTTTAGCCTTCTGGACCCCTGAAGAAAAATAAAGATAGCTGAAATTGGACCTGAATTGACACTATGAAACACTTACCAACATAGGGACGTCAACTAGTTCATATTAGCTAGTTTCCGGATGTCAAGATCTTTCTTTGTCATTGTGTCTCTAACCTTTTTGAAATGAATTTATTAAATTAATATGGGTCTGGAAACATCATTTTAAACATTATTATTGAATTAAGATCTAACGTAAGTCATGACATTTTCGGAGAGCCTTTAACTATCAGTCATAACTTAATTTATGTCATATGGACTACCCCTTGTATAATCATCATCATCATAAATAGCTCAATAAAAATTGTATGAGTTTAAGTCCATTAATCACAATTCATATAATTGAGGTTAACACTTTAGCATTTCATAACATTCTAATGCACATTGATAGTTTTCACCATTCTTATAGCACATACAGCTTAATCAACCTCACAACATGACCAAGACATTTCAATTCAACATCATACCACCCAATAATCCTAATATAAGTCATACTCCAATGTAATACCATGGATTAACAACAATTAATCACAATTGGAAGTGAAGATAGAGATTCTAAGACTTACCAAGTCTTTCTCATAACTTATCATCAAGGTCTTACCATCAACCCATAACTTAACAAAACTTGGCGAGTAACATCATAGCACAATGATAATCAATAGATTAATAAGGAAAATTTCATCTCTATAACACAATTCATCTTTACATCACAACTTCAGACTAGATACATAGGCTAATTCAATATTATAATTAATAACCTAAATCACATCTCAAGAACTAGAATGATAGGACTATAATTCATCGTAATTCAACCATAATAGCACCATAGTATAGTACTCTAATCAACAACCAACTCAATTGACTGATAAACATACAACATAATTCAAGAACACTGCCTAGGGTTAGGGATAGAGGATCATGTTCTTCAATTTTAACAAACCATAAACAACTATCATAAAAAGTTGAATTAAATGTAAATATACCATATATAACCCTAAGATTTCACTAACAACTCAATCCATAACTTCAATTTTGTAATTGAATGAAACCCATAAGAAACTCAACTTTTTGAAATCCATTTTGATGGAACCCTTTGAAGAAAGATCTCAACCGTAAATAGAGATCATACCTTAATATTTCTCAAAGATTTGATGAAGAACCCACCCTTTTCCATCCTCCAAAGCCAAGTTCTTGCTAGCCTTCAATGGTAAGTTTTTGTAGAGACTGAAATAAGAGAGAAGGATGACAGTTTATTTTGAGAGTTGGCTTTATGTTAATGAGGGTTAAAGGTATTTATAAAGGGTATTAATTAACATGATTAGATTCCCTTTAATAAACCACTAACCCCTAAAACATTTAATAAATTTAAATGAAATCATTAAAATCCATCAGTGAAATTCAACCCTCACCGATGAGACCCTGACGACGGTCCGTCGGTAGGTCGATGGACAATCATTCCTCCGTCCAGCACTTCTGTCCTCTCTATTAGAGACTTTGCAGGGGAGTCTTCCTCCAATTTTTCTAAGTATTGGATGAAGGTGGCCTTGATGCCCCGTCGTACCTTTCTGTCGAGTGTAACAGTAGTTAGGTAAACAAAGCCTTCACAAATCTTTCTAAGTGTGGGACTACTGTGGCTTCGACGCCTCGTCGATCCATTTTTCGGACCATCGTCTTCCCCGTTGATGAACCCTGCCAGTCTGGGATGCATCAAACTGCAGGGGTTCTCCTCGAGGGCCCTTGGTTGGTCCTTAGGGAGCCGTACCCATACGTTCCAATCATGAAACAACTCAAACACCTATTAGGTACCTTTCAACCAATTTTCATACACTTCCAACTTCTAAAAATTAGTAAAAAGACTAAGGCACACTAACATCTCCTTGAACCAACTTCCCGGACGTCTTTGGCCGTTTTGGTTCTTAAACCTTCTAAATGACCTTTATTCATTAAAAATGCACTTAGTTTTAGTGTTTTAACTTTATGCCACATATGTTAGTCATTACCATGAGTCTTGGATTTTCAATGTGTAACATGCTAGTCGCCAAGAAAACCTTCATCCTAGATGACTATTAGAGGAAGATTAAGATAAACATGGAAAATCTTAAGACTGAAATAAAAATTAAATAAACTCAACTTTGCAAATATTAAATTCAAAAGAAAATGTGAATATTTAAAAAAATTTAACTTGCCATTATATAGGAAACTTAATTCTTTAAAAGAATTAATAAAATATATGATACAAACTTGTCAACTATATTGACTATCTATGACGCCTCTAACTGTTAAAGATGGAAATCGGGATAAGACCCACGACATCCTAACTAAACAGAAAGTAAATATTATCCTCTGGAATCAAGGAGGCTCACCATAACAAACTTGGACTCTCAGAGGTATCAACGAAGCACCTATTAATGATCTTGAATACCTTTGTCTTCAAAATCAAATGATGAAGGCAAATTGTTCAGTACATGAAATGCACGAGAATATAAGGGAAATTCTAAAACATAAAATAAGCACAAACTTGAAAAAAAATTGGTAAAATATGAACTCACATATTCGATACTCAACTCAAATGTAAGTTAATGGACTCAATGTAGCACATATCAACTGAAGATACTCAACTTAAGGTACTCCACCCAAAATACTCAACTCCTGATACTTAACCGAACACATGTCAATATAAAGCAATTTAAAATGAGTTCAATATAATAAAAAATTGATCAAAAACATGATGTGAACTCATAGTCATAATATCATAAAACAGATACCATGTTCCCTCTTAAAGTTTGCTTGCACAATGCATGAATGAAGTCTTATACCCCAATTCATACTAAGTAGAATCCCTTGAGCAACCATGAAATTACTACAGTAGGAGTTTCTCTAACCGACAACCACAACTATAAGCCTAAGTGGTGATACGAGGTTTTCCACAATGCCTGAATTGTCCTGTACTTTGTCGTCATATAGAACGCTTAACTTAATGGATTCACTATCTTAACTTATGTTATCATCTAAAAAGTATGACCCATTAATACCCATGATGGTTATATGGTTTATGAAGACTTGAGTTAAATATGAACTGGGATCCCCATATCGGTAGTCAATACTAATCCCAAAATATATTGAACTCATATATTTTGAAAAACAACTTTTTCTTTGATTTAAGATAATTACTCAAAACTTATTTTAAAACCTCTCTTTTTGAATCAATAGTCCCTTTCTTTCTCAAATGTGAAAACATTTAAGAACTCTTTGGGAATACATAGTCCCCATATACTTCTTTAAAGAAATGACTTCAACAGTTACCCTTTACTCAACTTGACCCTTAAGTATCAAAAACAAAGTTAAAACGTTTGTGAAAAACTTTTGAAAATTTTATAAACTTTTATATGACTTATTCTTAACTTCTTGACTTTACTACGAACTTCTCTTGACTTTGATCTTAACATTCACTCAATTGGATTATGGAATTAAGGTTTTTGATCACATGTTTATTGATGATTTCATAATGTTCAGCTTGGAGAGTTCATGTGAAACTATGAGCATTAACTACTCTACTCAAGAACTCAAAGATACTTATTATCTCATGATTGTTTGACTTATAGGGTTTATGCAGAATTATAGCCCTGAACTACTCAACTCAAGGACTTCATTGGTAACATGTAATAGCCCCATGATTAAGAATGAAATTTTGAAATTAATAAGGAACTCAATACTCAAGACTTAGAACTTGGATATACTACTTTTCTCAATTATACACAATTTATGGAATTCATGCGGAAGTTATGAGCATGAACAACTCGACTGAAGGATCAAAATATCAATAAGGAACTCAAGTATACTAATATTTTCATTCTCATACTTACTCAAATCTTAGTTCAAATCGATAGTTTAACTCAAAGGATTCACAATTGAGCTCAAAATCATTCTTTAACTCTAGTTTTAATTCTTCCTTTAATGTGAATTATGACTTCCAGAGTTATGGTTCATGATATGAAAGATCTAATGGATATTTTAGAATAAAGAATAAACTCTCCTCACTCTCATGGTCGCTTGCTCCACCTCCCAAACTAATTTAGTAGAAGTTGTAGAAGGCTCCACATAAGGATCTAAATGGACTTTGTTAGAATGTTGAGAAAAATTATCAAAACTTAACTATTAAATCTACCATGAATTTGAATTATTTATTCAAGGTTATGATCTTGTTAGGAGTGATTTCAAGTGTTTAGAAGTATGTTTTTGTAGTTAAAATCAAAAGAGGGTGAAGGTGCGATTTAATCGAACTCAAATGAAGCAACCGAAGGCAAACTAGATGGGGCAAACGACCCTTGAAATATGGGCGGTGAAGGCCTGAATTAAAAAGGAGGGTTTGGGGCACTTTGGCAGGTGCATCGCACCAGGCCCCAACCTTTAAAATTTGGCAAACTTCTTTGCTCGTTTTCTCACCCTAACTTGCCTAGAATTGAACTTACCCAATCACTTGGATTCGATTACTTAACTTAATTAAGCTCTAATTTACTGAAAACAACACATAAATTTGTAGATTTCAGCTCAAAAAAATCATCAAAACTCCATTACAACAAGATTTAGAATGAATTTCAATAACACCTATCAAGAACTTTAGTCGTTCAACTACAAGAATGGATTTTCCCTTAAAATAACATGATTTTCGTCTGGGTGTACTAACCAAACACTATGGAAGCTTATAGACCTCTTAGGGATCAAACCCATGGGGAAAATCCATGACATCACGCAAGAATCTCAACGAACGTTTATTCTATCCTCTTTTTCTTTTAATGAACTTTCAACTAAAATACTAGGCTTATATTAGGATTATTAAACTGAACCTAATAGGATAATCCCTTAAAACCTTAATAATATATTGGGCAAGGAAAAGACTAAAATACCCCTTACTATTTCGGTAAACTTTCCTTAACTAGGCATCGTAACATCAAAAGACCATATCTCACTCATTCGAACTCGAAACTTGGAAAATTAGGAGCAGTTGAAAAGATAATTAAAAAGTTCGTTCTTTCCTATGGTATCTTGTTGCACAAGTGAATTATCCTTTATAGGGAGTTATGGTCGTTTGAAGTTGACCTAAAACTTTAAGGAACGTGGGAATGACTTGAATGCTTTTCTCTTTTGTTCTTCTTGGAAGTTAAGGTATTACATCTAATAATTTTAGTGCTTAGGAAAATTTAAACTCCTCAGGGAAATCTTATTCCGAATGAAGGACGATTCGAGTCTTAGAATTAAAGAATTTCAGGGTGTTAAAAAATACAAATTATATGTTGTTACAAATTTTCGAGATTCATTAGTTGTTGAAAACAAAAAGTTAGATAGATTTGTCATGATGTTTTTCATCATTCACATTTCATTAATTAAATTCTATTAAAAAGTAAAAAATTTATATTTAATTATGATATTTATCTAAAACAAATTATATTCATACGAAATGTGGTTTTGTTGTTTGATTAATTCTCTCTCTCTAAATATGTTTCTCATTCTTCATTTAACCGGAACAAAAAAAAGGATATAAATATTTTTTTCTGAAGCAAGTAACCAGAAAAACTTCAAGGAAAAAGCTTAAAAGAAAATTTGCCTTATGAAATAGTTACCAAGTTTGGGTTCACTATACCTATACGAAACATTTACCAAGTTACTAGGAAGTGATGAGCTTGATCGATTTGATGGGGGGTCTAAACGTCTCTTTAACCTTTCAAGTTAATTAGTAATAAACATGAACTATGATCAATCAACAAAACTATATTGGTGATCTACTACAAATCTTTCACATGGAAGTGCCATGCTTATTCATACTCCGACAAGATCACAACAAATCAAGATATTCACAAACAAGTAGTTGAGAGAAAGTATTGAGGAATTATTTTATTTTTAGATACAGTATTTAGTATTGGAATATATTTAAGACTTTAGACATATCCATAGTGGTACAACTTGAAGAATGCATAAATGATTCTTATGAAGACTCCATGCAGGTTATACGAAAACTAGTAATTTAACTATCAGGTAGATTTGAAGCACAAAAAAATTGTGTTAAGATTGTTTTATGTGATTGATTTAACAAACAATAAACTCCATTTGGGAATTAATTATAACTACTAAAATCAAATGTAAAATGTCATATAGAATCAACAACACAAGTAAATAAAAGATTAGTACCCAAAAGTAGATTAAAATAAAGAGATACACAAGCGGTTAGATAGACATAGCATGAAATATTTGTTGTCCCTCCCTACATTCATTTATGAACAAGTGACTTCCCAAGGTGTTGAAGATAGAAATGGAGATTTCATGTCTTGCAGTACATTGAATTTTAAATAACAATTCTTCGACTCTGAATTTTTTTATAAAATAAAAGGGTAATCTGAATAATAGAAATCTTAACAATACCAACATGAAAGGAAACGATAATAGGAGCATATATGTAATGAGTATTTACTAACTCACCATAAGTACACAAATTAATTTGAAGTCTTGAACATGTATGAATTTTTGTGATTGCCTTATTTTTACCGAACCTATCTATTAAACATCACGATACCCAAGATCCATAAACTAATTAAAAATTAAATCTCAAATAACATAAAGATCTAAATCACTTATTTCTAAAATAATATAGTTCAATAGAGAATAGACAAAGTAGACTAAGGATATTCCTTTTGTGGTTTACTGATTAGTTAATTATCATAGATATCAAATCTATACTCATTATATTAACATTGTAAAGAAATACAACTAAGGGAATAAAAATATTTTTTAAGATTATATGTACATCAATGAGAGTGGTGTTATTGTGACGTGCAAAATATTCTCTTTAATAGATTATTTGATGTGCCTTGGAGCATGAACAGTATGAGTCAACTATTGGGAGAGGGACATGTAAGAAGGGGTAAGGAAAAATACTGCATTTGTTTCCAAAAAATGTAAAACTCTAAACATATCCATGGATGACTAAGTTGCAAATTACCATTAAAATTGAAAGATCTAGAGTGGAAGAGTACATGTGGGTGATGAGAAGAAATAGATTTAAGGTTTGTGCTACAATATTTGTGTTTGTGATCTTATGGAAAAATCTCTTTTTCTCTGTTTTAAAACTCTTTCCATACATATATTCTCTTCTCCACAAAATATTTTTCTCTTTCTATAATTCAGTCTAGGGGTAGGCATAAACACAGGAAAATCGAAACATCGAATCGAAACGAAATTTTCAGAATTTCAGTTTCGTTATTTTGGTTCGGTATTCAGTTTAATTTTTTGTATTTTTTGGTATTTCAGTTTGGTTTTCGGTACGTATTATTTTAGTTTTTGGTATTTCAGTTTAAACTAAAATATTATACTATAATTTATAAATTATATTATATTAATTAATAATTATTAATATTAAATAAATTTTTTAAAAAAAAAAAAAAAGTAAGAAACCCTATCCCTATGGTCCTATTAGGCTATTCCTCTCTCTTTCTACAGATTTTTTTTCTCCTTTAATCTTCCTCGGTTCCTCTCCTCTTCAGCACTTCTTCCTCTTCCTTTTTCCTCTTCCTCTTCTACTCCAGCCAGAAGCATCAGCACTTCAGCAGTGCCGGCCACCTCTAGAAGAAGCAGCTGCGCCGCTGTCCACCAGAGAAACAGCAGCAGCCGCGAGAAGCAGCAGCACCGCAGCAGCGCCGGCGCCCGGCCGTCTGTTAGAAGAAGAAGAAGCAGCACCAGCCGCACCGCGCCGTCAAGCAGCCAGCAGCAGCTGCGTCGTGTCGTCTGACTCTGACATCAATATTCAACCAGCCAGGCGCCAGCACAGCAGCAGCCAGCCGCGCAGGAGTCAAACATCAGGTATGTTTTTTTAGTTTTTTTTTTTGACTTTTTTAATTTTTTTTCTTTCTGATTTTATTTTTGTTACTAGTTATTGTGAATTTATTGTGATTTTTTTAGATATATATAGATGACTGAACAAACATAATGAAATATGGGTGTAGATGATCAAAGTTGAATAAGTATGGCTGATTCTACGGATAATACACCTAGTAATAGCAATGATTCGTCGAATTGCACAGAAATAACAAAAAAAAAAGAAATGGATCCTAGATCTCCTGTTTGGCAACAGTTTGAAAAAGTTTTTGAAAATGGTGTATTAGTTAAAGCAAAGTGCTTACATTGTAAATAATATTATGCTTCTAATACAACAAGAAATGGAACAAGTGGACTAAAAAAACATTTGACTTATCGGTGTAAAGTGTATAAACCTCCGACTATTGCACCCGGTATTCAAAAATTATTAAATATTTAAAATAACAATTTAGAGACTTGGAAATTTGAGCAAGAGGTATGTAGAAGAGCTTTAGTTGAGATGATTATTTTGGATGAACTACCTTTTAGTTTCGTTGAAAAAGAAGGTTTTAAGAAGTTTATAAGTAAAGTCCAGCCTTTGTATCATATTCCTTCTCGTAGAACCATAACAAGGGATTGTTATGAATTTTATGGTGAATTGAGAATAAATTTGAAACAATCTTTTAGAGAAATACAACCAAGAATTTGTCTCACAACAGACACGTGGACTTAATGAAAAAAATCAATTACATGTGTTTGACTTCTCACTTTATTGATAGGGATTGTGTTCTTCATAAAAGAATATTGAATTGTTGTCCTAGCACTAGTCATAAAGGTGAGAATTTGGTTAAGTCTATTAGTAATTGTTTACTTGATTGGATGTTGGATAACGTTTTTACTGTTACGATTGATAATGCCTCTTCAAATGATGTGGCAGTTTTAAGAAAAACGCTTCATAGGAAAATTACTTTAACTTCTTTGAGCATTTGAATTCGGAAAATAATATCTATTTTACCTATCGAATGAATAGTGTACTAGTTTCCAAAAAAGTAGATCTGTGGGAACTAATTTGATGGAAGGTAAGCATCTCCATGTGATATGTATGGCTCATATACTTAATCTAATTGTGGAAAATAGTTTGAAAGAAATTGATCCTTCTATCAAAAAGGTGAGACAAATTGTGAAATATGTTAGATCATCTTCTTCAAGGACAAGAAATTTCTTGAAATGTGTTGAAATGCAAAAGATAGAATGTGATAAGATGTTGTCTTTAGATGTGCCTACTAGGTGGAATTCCACCTATTTGATGTTAGACACAACAGAAAAGTTTGAGAAGGCTTTTGAGAGGTTTGATCTTTATAATGGTAATTTTAATTCTTTTCTTGCTACTGATGTTTGTGAAGATGGAAGTATCGCTGGGTCAATTCAATATGATGATTGGTCTAATGTGAGGAATGTCACAAAGTTTCTTGAAAAATTTTATGAACTCACTTTCAAAGTTTCAGGTTCACGGTATGTTACTTGTAATGTTCATTTTGAAGATATATGTGATGATGCTTATTTGAAATTATGTATAGCAAGTGATGACCTTGATTTGAGTAAAATGGCTTCAGGAATGAAAGAAAAATTCAAGAAATATTGGGGACTCCTGAAAAAATGAACAAAATAATTTTTATTGGTTCTGTTTTTGATCCTCACAATAAATTTATGTATGTTAGTTTTTCTCTTGAAGAATTACTTGGGGAAGAAACGGAAAATATAGTGCATACGAAAGTAGAGGCTTACTTGAGCGATGTGTTTGCGATATATGTAAGTAAGTATGGAAAAATTTCCAAAAGTCAACCATCTTCATCTGACTCATCTGATTCTTCTGCTAGTGGTATTTCTCAAAATGTGTCCAAAAATTCATTGAGAACTATGTTTCACAAGAAGAAACAAAATAATGGTTCTGGAAATTTAGGTTTTAAATCTTAAGTTGGATAAATATCTTCTTGAAGACCAAGAACCTGAATATGAAGATTTTGATATTTTGAGTTGGTGGAAAGTTAATTCTCCTAGATTTCCACTACTTTCACAGTTGGCTCGAGATGTATTGGCTATTCCTATGTCAAGTGTGGCATCGGAATGTGCATTTAGCACCGGTTCTCGAATTCTATATCACTTTAGAAGTTCGTTGACTCCAAAATGTGTGCAATGTCTTATTTGTGTCCAAGATTGGCTTAGATAGGAAACCAAGCCTATTGGTGTAAAAGAAAGTTTGGAGTTTCTTGAAAAAATTGAAATTGGTAAGACTTTTTATTTTTTATTTATTTATGGAAAAAAATACTTATTTTGTTGTATCTTGTATGACATGTTTGTTTTTATTAATTATAGAGATGGCAAATAGTGGAAGAAACTCTTCCATTGTTGATCTATGATTGACTTGCAAGCGTTGAGTTTAATACATCATTTATTTAATCATATCATTTTTTTATCTTAAAAGTAGTATTCTAAGTTTCTAATATTTGATTTTATCTCAAAAGGTCCAAGGGTCAAGACAATGAAGAAATAATTTTGTTGGCACGTGACACTTGAAAGTTTAATGCGATCTCATGGAAGAAAGTCAAGAAACTCATTATTTTTGTTTGTTATTTTTGACATTTGAATTGACAGTAATCTCATGGAAGAAGACAAGAAGTTTAAAATACATTGTTTGTTGCTTATTATTGTTTATTATGAGCTCATGAAAGACTTTATTGTTACTTGTTAGATTGTTATTATGTTGTATTTGTGAAGACATTAGCTACAAATCTACAATGCAACTTTTGTTTTAGTGTCATTGTGAATTTCAAATTGTGTGTTTTAGTGATATTGTGAATTTAAAATTTGCGGTGTTAATGCCTAATGACATATTGAATCATTGATATATTGATATTTGGTATTAAATTAGTAATGCACTTCTTTGATTTATTGTCTATTTTTACTTTTTAACCCATAAAGTTGAAAAATCAAACAAAAAATTGAAAAAATTGTAAAGTTTAAAATTTTAAAAAGCCCACTAAGCAGGCTCATAAAAAACCGAAATAAAAAACCAAACTAAATTAATAAAAACCAAATCGAATTAACAAAAACCGAACCGAACTAAAATATTTTAGTTCGGTATTCGGTACACAATTTACAAAAACCGAAAAAAAATCAAAATCAAACCGAAATACCGATTGTCCACCCCTAAATTCACTCTTTCTACATAATTTTTCATTTTCGTTAAAACCACTTCATATTTAGAGTTCATAGTTCTTTCATTATTTTCTCTAAAGATTTTGATTGTTTTTTTTTATCTAAAACTTCTCACCCAGCTATCTATCTCTATTTCTTTATTCTCTACTTTATCATTTTTTTCACTCAAAAATCTCTTCTCTTCGCCCCCCCCCCCCCCCCCCCCCCCCCTCCCCCCCCCTCCAAATCTCAGGTCATGATTACATCTACTACCAAAACCATAAGGTTAGCCAAACACTAAGCCCATAACAAAAATCAACAACCTATTACACGTAATAGAAACACCTTGAAAGTAAGGAAACAACATAATATAAGTTAAAGAGACGTAGAATCTTTTGTTTATTTCATAATTTTTTTAAAGAAAACATTGTTCCATGCAAAACATTTTTCTTATTAAAAAACATTGTTTCATGAAACAAACATAGAGAAAGTAAGGGGACAAGAACGATTCGAAAATTATTATTTTTAAAAAAATTTAGTGTCACTTCGATCAAACAGAGAATATTACTTATGCCTCCTTACATATAACTTATTCCTTCCTTTCCTCGATCATAGAGATAAACAGTAATACATTGTCATCCTTTTCTTCTTCTTCTCCATGCTTACAACATTATTTTTGTTGTTATCTAATTATTTGTTTCACTTCTTTCTACACTTTTTAAAAGGTAAGATTTTGTAATACAAGACTCAGTATATCAATGGTCATTATATTAGAATCCAAAGACAGAGAATAAATTTAACAAAACTCGAGGGTGTTTATGTATTTTTTCATACTTTAACTATTTTCCCCCTTTCCATAGCTTAGTTGTATCTCCTGTGTGGTATTGCATTAGGTGGAACATTTCCCAAGATATTTCGAAATGCACTAAGCTATGTTTTTCTTTTGGGATCCTTTTGAAATAAAAGAGTTTTGTCTTTAGTCAATACCTAAAAATGTAATTTTAAATGAGGATTATGTCAGTTCCATCAGCTCCCAAGGTTTTTTTTTCTAGTAGTATGGTTGGTTTGGGTTTCTAGGATTTCATATTAAGATTTTACCATTATATATTTTAGCTTCAATTTTTTGTCAAAATTTGAATATTGTAAAAAATCTTGCGAAACACGCTTAGATGGAAATTCAACTAGCGCAGTTAGTTCTAGAAAATCAAGTTTGATCTATAATGACATTTGGTTTTTATCCTAAGGTGTTTTGCATGACTTAGTGGCTTTTGTCTTTTTTTATGTTTTGTTATCAACGTTGAGTTTGGTTATTTCTGAAATTTCAGGAATTTAAGAATTGTTCTTCAAGATTCTCATATTTTTGCTCAATTTATTTGACAATATCCGGTGTCTAGACCCCCATAAAATCCATGAAATTTCCTCAAAATTTTACTAATAAGAAGAGGAAGTTAATACATCCACTACGTAATTTTCATAAAATATGAATATTACTTAAATTATCTTCTTCCATATATTAGGTCTGAGTTTTAACTAGTTCAAAGCTATACCAAATGAACTCAAATTTCATAGTTTAAATCTCTCACACATTCTAGTTATTTTAAACTAATTAAAGAAGAATGAAGAAAGAAAATACCTATCAAAGATAAAGAGGGAAGAAAACAATTCCTTATTTGAAGTAATTTAAGAACAACTTTGTAATGTGAACAAGTTATTAAAAGATTAAATTCAACTCATACATAAATAATCTTACGAAAATATATTCAACAATATACAATAGTGAGAAAAAGATACAACTCATAAAATTTACCTACTAGAATAGTCACCGAAAAATATTGTCTACCACAATATTACTAATCCTATTTTTTATACACAACTAGGGTTAACTAAATTAAGAAAATATATAAATACCCTTAATAACATGGACATCGTACTATGATTACAAAAACCCTAAAACATAATGATATTCTTTTCGTATATTGTTTAACTAAAACATAACAATTTTTAATTGGTTCTTTGATTTTCATAATGTCTTAAAATACTATATGCTCTTGATGCGAGATAGAAATCCTTCCATATGAAGAATACTTCCCGGACTTGTAATACCTAACTCCCAATACTTTTTCGATCACCCTTTATCCCTACTAATATCTAATATATTCAACCTCAAGATATCCTAACTTGGTCATTTGTGCATCTCCTAATTAGGACATTTGTACATCTTCTTGTCAAATGTACAAATTAATTGAACCTTACTTTTCTCATCTTGTCTACCATGGAGATCACTCTTTACTTATCCCAAATATCCTAAATATCCTCATCTATAGTTTTTTCACTCTTTGTATATCCACATCCATCTCAACATCCTCATTACTACCCACACAACTTTTAAACATTGGAGTTTTTGACTTCATAACAATCCACCACATAAAACAAAGACACTTTAACAATGGCTCTATAAAGATCATTTTTTTAAATTTTGTTGAAACATTTAAAGTATAGAATATTCTTGATGCCAACCCTCCACTTCTTTCCTCAATATGGAACTTAGATTAAAAGAAAATTCAACTATTTTTTTCATTATCTCTACCTTTATTTATCTTATGAAATAATTCTTTTTAATATATATATATATATATATATTACCCGTCTACATGGAAACACCGCCAAGCTAGGATTTTCTTTTAATTTATTTTATTGCAAAAATTACCCTTCCCTTTTTTTAAAAGTGGTGACTTATATGAAAAAAATTTACTTTTGAAAAGATTTGCACTTTTTATAAAAAGATTTTCTTTTTATAAAAGGTTGTAACATTTCCGATGGGTTGTAACATTTTCAAATAGTTTATTCTTAAAGTTGTGCCTTTTACAAAAAGGTGTTACCATTCCGAAGGGTTGAAACTTTTCCAAAGACTTGCAACATTTCTCATAAGTCACAGTAAATATTTTTTCATACTACCCTTTGTTGTCTATAAATAGAGGACTTTCCTCTCATTTTAAAAAAAATATTCTTCTTCTTCTTCTTTTGGACAATTAAATATGTGTGTACTTCGCTATAGTTAAATGAACCACTAACAACATTATTTTTCTATCAATGCACTGGTGAATAGAATCATTCTATTCTAAGAAAATCTATTCCTTTAAACATTGGGTAATAGAGAAGAATAATTTCTTTAAGTGGACATTGTACATTAAATGGGCTCGAGTTTTTCCATACTATATATATGAAGGTCCTAGTATGTTTTTAACATTCATTAATATTATGTTTATATTATTAATTATTGTCTTTTTACAATATTCTCTAAACCTTGTTGTTTATGTTTAAGCAAATTTATTGTTATATGTATTTGCTAGTACAGATTAAATTACAAATGTTAATTGGGTATTCAAACAAGTTTAATCTATAGAAATTGTTGAAGGTGCGATAAAAAAAAAGCTTTTAAAAATCTATAATTTCTTTATAAACAACGTTAGTCTTTGACATATCAGGATGCGATTTTGTGTTTTTTTTATAAATCCTCCAAGATTTAATAACTTTGCATGCCCATATTTTTATGATTTTTATGTTGTTTCTATCTAATTTTACTAAACTTTATAAGTTGATATTATGAGTACATTAAGAATTTAATGTTGTTTGAAGTGTTAGACAATTTGTCGCGGTGTGTTATTCGAAAAACATAGGAACTTTTTTTTTGTTAGAAAAATTTGTTATCATCATTACATACTCATAGTTTACTCCCTTTAATATATTGTTTTTTCACTGTCTTGTTGTTTCATTAAAATTGTATTGAATTTTTTTATTTTGTATGTATATTCTCTCTCTTGGACAAAACTTTTCGATCTTTTAATATTTTTATTTTTTTCCTTCTCATTTGTCTCTTCTAAAATTTTTTTGTGAGTTATTATTATTGTTAGCAAACTAGATTCGAAGAATATGAAACAAAATCAACTCCAAATAAAAGTATTAACTTAAACTACCAAAGAATTGTATTAACATAGATTTGTTGTCCTTCATGTGCCAAGACATTGCTGGGCGTATGTGTTATCTAGGTTACGACTAATCTTTAAAGTTCGAGAATATTTATTTAAAATGAGTCTAGAATCTAACATTTTGATTTAATTATACTTTCATAATGATATAATATAGATACATATTTCTAAACAAGTAGAAAAAATTTATTGATGAAGAATCTAGAAGGACCTTCAAAACAATATTTTATAGAAGAATGAATTTCTAAAAGTGTCAACCAAATTATATTGTTTTTATGTCAATCATATTTTTCTCCTTCTATAATTTTTTTAGAGTACCAAATAATAATAACGAAAAGTAATGAATGTTTAACCTCGGACATGTCGATTGTCCCTAAGAAAAATGAATTATGTTGTTGCAGTGTACATTTTTAACACTCTTGACTTATTTATAAACTAGTAAAATTATCCGCTCTTTGTGCAGGAATTTAATATCATAGAATTTATAAAATAATATTAAAAATCTATCATTTATTAAAACTAAAATACTATATTATCTCACATACAAGATTACGTGGTAACAAAGATTATAATGTAAAGGAAAATGAAATTTATTGCATCTTACCATTTATCCTTATTAACATAAGCATAATTTAATGACTAGATAAAATATACCAAGATCTGTAACAGAAACAATCGTCAGTGAGCCACTCAATAGAAACAAAGTACATAAATATTTAGTTGTGAAGAAGAATAAGAGGTTAAGAATTTTCTTTATTATAAAATGAGAGGAAATTCTACTATTTATAGACAACAAAAGGTGAATTATTCCCTTTTAGTTTTCTTTCTTAGCTAGATTTTTTAGCAATAGGCTAGATAGTAAGTAAGACGCAATGAAATAAGTTGAGTATTCTAAGGAAATTCGAAACCTAATGTTTATATACTAGTTTGCAACCAGAATTGGTCTTACTCCGGTCTCCTTGGGTTGCAATAATGTATTGCTCTATCGTTGTAAAATAGAAGTGGTTAAAACTATAGATCCTAAACATACACTTAACTCTTATTGTTTATTTATTTTACATATTTTGATACTGGGACTCACAAAGCTAGTTTTCTCTTTTCTCTTTTTTTGTTACATGCATTTTACTCAAGAAAACAATGTTTTCTAAAAGTAGATAAGAACTATAAGAAGGTTAAGTCATCCAGTATATTTATCTTCAACAACTTCTTGCTTTTTATAGAGATGATGAGGTCTTATTTAAATTTAAAGGCTATTGGTGGATCTTCCCTGTAGTTATAAGTTAGTTAGTTCTTGCATATAAATTAGTACTTCAGTTTCATGATCCGAGAGCACCCCGTAATCGTAACCGGCGTAATATACTTCTCAGAGGTCTAATATAAGCCACCTACATCATTCATTGCATACAGTACTCAATATATGTAAGAATTTAAAGCATTCTTCACACACGAAGACTTGAAATAAAGACTAAATATCCTAAAAGAACATGTGGCTCTTGTCCTCAAATCTTTGAGGATTAAACAAAACTTAATCTTCAACTGTTAAAAACCTATCTATCATACATGGGATACAATGACTTCAATCCCTATACTTTAGTAAAAAAAGGGGGAAAGAATGAGTTATCACATTAAGCACTAAGTATGAAAGCCATGAGAAAATCATCCAAAAAGACACGTTTATTATATAAACATTCTTTCATGACATTTTGATAAAAAAAACTTTCATTATAAGAGTTTAAGAGACATAATACAAGTCAACCATCACATATAAGACATATTTGGATAATATCAACATATAGCACTTAATTCCATATTCATCAGGCAAGCCTCTTCATCATTTAGACTCTCTACCCAAGGTTACTCTAACACCCACCTAAGTAAGACATGAAAAGACCACTCATACACCCTCTTCAAGCACACCTAAGTGATCCTCATAGATACCTTCTATAAAAACCATTCTATTAAAAATATTTTAAGTAAGTGAACATATTCATTAAAGCATTTAAGTGACAACTAGACAATAGGGGACTTCACACTATGGTCTTGGAAGACCTAGGGAGCTCACTTTAAAATCTTCAAAGCCTACTCGTTCCATGTATATATAGCATCCCATTCCACTACCTACACATTTTACAACCTATACAATACTAGAGAGGAAATCCCACATGATTAGTATAGGCATTAACCGACATAGACCATACTAGATAAGTATGGAACTGGTGTCATCAAAACCCCAATACTGTGGAAGGTGTTCTACTTGCGAAACGTTAAACTGGGACACATCACATGTAGGTACATTTTTTAGGTGGTATCAAAAGATTTCTTTGTAGTCAAGCCTCATACTTAACTAGAGCTACTCCGTTAAGCACATCATCCGCTTGGTGTTTTATCTTAGCTCTCATTGAATAATTTCATTAAGATAAGGTTATTAGAGAGGGAGGCATTATTCAACCAACTGACCCATGATAAAAATTTTAATAATGGAACCAAAAAGGTATACCAATAAAGGTTCATTGGGATAGCTCTAATAAATTTCTTAAAGATGGTTTTATGTCGTTTCGGCCAACTGTAACACTTCTAAAGTCTAAGACGTGTTCTACAGCATAAAATGAGTGTAAAAAGGGTTAGACAATGTTTTAAGGTCAATTTTAATGAATATAAGACCTTTAGGAAGTCTAGGAATAGAAACATCAAGGAATGTCTATAATGATTGGAAACTAGTTCAATGAGGTACTAGCGTGCCTTAGTCTATTTGACTAGCTTTTCGGAGTTGGAAATTGATGAATTTTGGTGAAATTGTGTATAACATGTATTAGGGTTGATTCATATTTGAAACGTCCGGGTTCCACTCCCCAAGGACCAATCAAGGGCCCTTGATAAGGACCCTAGCATTTTTGGGTCAAGGCTGCCCAAGGCATTGTCCACCAAGGGATTCAACCCACGATCCGTTGTCCAATCGACGCGGCATTGAATGCTTCCATTGATGAAAACTTAGACAAATATTTTGAAGCCTTCAAATTGACAGTCTTTGAACTTATCGACGAGTGTGTAGCACGGAGGTGAAGAGTGCCCGTCAATGGACACACGATCCGTCGATAGTGCTCTCGTCTGTGGAGCCAATGTTTTGCTGCACGTTTTTTTTAACTCATTTAATTATTTTTCTTGGTAAGGAGGTTAATTAGGTGTTATGGGAGGTCTAATTAAGTTAATTAGCATCCTATATAAAGACCCTTACCTAACAAGACTAACTTAAGCTCTATTAATTCCTAAAACCAATACTTTCTTCCTTCTCTCTTCTTTCTCTCTCCCGAATTGAAGAACACCATAGAAGGTCAAATTATAAGGGTTTATCGGGAATAAATAACCAATGTTTGTACATAAATATTCATTAAACAATAAGTTATGTGATGCCTTTCACCTTTGGGCCATCTTTCCCCAAAGGGTTCAATCAAATTGATTTCAAAAGTATGAAATTTAAGTGGGTCTTTTCCAACCTCGAAATCGATCTTTAAAATTTTTTGTTTTTGATTTGTTGTGGATATTATGAGTATATTAATATGTATTGTAGTTCCCCTTTAACCCTAGGCTGTGATCTTGATATGAATTGTCTTGTGATGGTTCAATTGACTTGGTTATTGGTTGAGTTATTATCCTATGATATTATTGTATCAATTATGAATAGATTAAGATTACTTTTATTCCTATTATTCTAGTTCTTGAGTAATTAATCTAGATTTTGACTTTGACCTATGTCTCTTATCTTAAGCTATGACCTAGTGATAGATTGTGATGTAGTGATTCATTTGGCTTTGTTTTCATGTTTGTTATTGATATGTGATGATATTACACCCTTATTGGGTTGAGTAAAGGATTAATGGTAAGACCTTGATGGATGGAGTATGAAGGAGACTTGGTAAGTCTTGTGATCTCAACTCCTTACTCCAATTTTGGTTAATTGTGATTTAATTGATGATGTTTCATTGAGGTATACCTTATATTAGGATTGATAGGATTGGTATGATGTTGAATTGAAATTTCTTGACTATGTTTCGTGAGGTTTTGGATAAGATGTAAATGTTATAAGAATGATGATAACAACCAATGTGCCTTATCATGATGTGATTATGTAAATGTGCTAACCTTATACTTGTGAAATTCTTATTGAGATATGATGATGATGATTACACAAGGGATATACCCTATGACATACATTAAGAAATGATAATTAATAAAGACATTAAAGAAATTTCAAAACGGGGCTTAGCTTAGCACCGAGTGAACATGACAATGGGAGGCGTTGACTTTCCATAGATAAGGATTAACCCTATATTTCCACATGAAGTGTTGATTCCCCTATGAGTGATAGTCATCCTATGGATTCCCATGAGATGAGTCTCCAATTGAAAAGTGGCATGTAGAGACTTCATACCTATCCCTTAATTCTTGAAATATGTTTCCCCCATAGGAAGACAAGCTGGTGGATCCACCTAAAAAGCTACGTTTATGTTTGGTTTTACTTTGGACGGTAGACCACCTTTGATCTGTGTAAGGTTTTACAACAACGGATTCCACACTTAGCTCTTGTGGTCTATGTCAGTTAAGGCAAGTGTCCCCTAAGCTAAAATGAAGTGATGAAGTATAAACCAACTAAGGTCACTTAAGAGATTTGACTTGGCTTAGGTACAGGTATGGGACTCTACCTATGCCTTCCACTAGTTTGCCTTGAAGGAAGCTTTAGAACGTTGTTATTATGTATGAATATGCTTATAATTGTTCATGTTATGTTTATGATGATCTTGCACATTGATGATACTACATGGTGATTGGTTCACTTATGAACATGTTTTGGTCTCTATTTATAAAGTATGATGACATGTACTCTTAAATGATATGTTATGTGAAGTTGGATATTAGTCATAGTTTTTGTTGGGTTCACTTAATTGAGTAAGGTTATGGGACTTTTCTTGGTCATTGCACTTGCGGACATAATGAGGGTTCATGAGTAATTGTATTGCTTTGGTTATGTTGTACTGAAGTCATATTCATGCTTGTGGCTATTATAACTTTATGATAGAGTTACTTTGACTATGTGTTCAATTATATGATATGCATGTTGGCTTGACTAAACCTAGCATTGTGGATCTTGTGATGTACATTCTTATGACTTAGTGAATATATCTTAATGATTGGTATGGTATTCTTGAATGTGCAGAAGGCTTTTCAAAGTAAATTGCATACTTTAATTAATTGACCCTTTTTAGCATGATTTCATAACATGTGTGCATATAGTCTCATACTTAGTAAAAGTGGTGTACTAACCCCATTTTCTCCATTTTCCCCAATATTTTTATGTTTTGGTCGTTGAAGGACTTTGAGACGACTTTGAAGGAAGACTTGGAATTCTTATTCATCTAGGTTTTGTAGGTCCTCACTTTCCAAGGGCAATGTCAATATCAAGCTAATGAAGTTGTTCTAGTTTTAAAATTCTTATGTTCTTTCCTTTTTATTTGAGTACTAAACATTGTATAGCCTATATATGTGGTCTTATTACATTTATGTATGGGCTATACCCAAGTTGTTATATACTTGTTAGATAGTTATAAGATGAGACATCCATTTGAGACTATGCTATATTTTATATATCTATGTGCAATAAAAGTAGAAGACTATGTAATCTTCCTATTTAAAGGATCTATGTGTTCTTGATATAAATACTATGTGTATGTAGAGGTCTATGTAAACCTCAATATGGAAGTAATGAAAAGTTTTTAAATTTCCCGTATCTTTGGACTATCAATGTAATGATGTAATTTAAGAGGCTAGTATTAGTCCTCAATGAGGACAACACCGCTTGTTATATCTAGGGGGTGCTTCCCGGATGTGATAAACTTTGTATCATAGCATGAGGTTGAATATCTTTGAGTCAATGTCCATATCAACCACATCTATGTAGATTCTTACACATAATTGTGAAATGAGCCACATTTTTGGATAGGAACTTATATGATGCTAAGGAAACTCTCACTTTCTTGGAAGTCCAATATCGTGCCTCTAGAGTTTTTAATCTACGTGATCTTAGCATATAATTCCTTTATTTTGATTATAGGCAATGAATACTCGAAGGAATACAGCATGAAGACTTTAAGAAGATACTCTCAATGCGGGAGTTCCTCCCTGTGGTGATCAAGTTCCTCCTCTTGAAGAAGATGTTAATGATGACCAAGCTTCGATCAATCCTTCTACATTGACGGATGGTGACATAAGGGCTTCTCTTTACCACATGTCCCAAGCCATTACTACTCAATCACAGGAAAACACGACCCAAGATCAAGCCATGACGACCCAAGCTAATCAGAGGTTGTACCCCGAGAAAATAAACTTGTCGGTACCATGGCATCCCGTTTGAAAGATTTCACTAGGATGAAAATGACCCCTAAGAATTCGTTGATGAAATGTACAAGATCCTCTATGCTATGGTGTTGACTAATAGATATAAACTTACCAACTCAAAGATGTGGCCCAACTTGGTACGTCCAATGGAGAGATAATCGGCCTTTGAGAGGTGGACCGGTGACTTGGGAGGTGTTCAAAAAGGCTTTTATTGATAGATTCTTTCCAGGAAGAAGCGGGAATCTAAATTGGTGGATTTGATCAACCTTCGTCAAGGAGGTATGAGTGTGCTTGAATACTTTTTGAAATTCAATAAATTTTAAAAATATGCTCCTTCTTTGGTTTCGGATCCTAGGGATGAAATAAATTGCTTTGTGATGGGAGTTTCATATGACTTGCAAGAGTAATGTCATATGGCTATGCTACATGAAAATATGAACATTTCTCATCTTATGATTCATGCTCAACAAGTGAAAGAGGCAAGGTCTAAGACAAAGAGTAGAGAGGCAAAGAGGAAAAGATCTTTTGATAGTGGTTCTTCAAAGGGTAGGCTGGATATCTAAGACAAACCTAGAGTCAGAAAGAGGTTTTCTAATCAAGTTCCTTCCAAGTTCACTAACGCTCGTGATGATAGGGTTTCTAACCCTAATCCTAAGAAGGGACGGGTTACTAGTTCACCAAACAAGAAGTCTACTTATGTAAAGTGTGGAAAAAGTCATATAGTTGAATGTCTAATAGGAAAGGGAAATTGTTTTTGTTGTAGCTATAGTTCCCACAAGGTTAGGGATGGACCTAATGTGAGCGTTCAAGACAAGGATAGTGTTTAACCTCAAGCAAGTGGTTCTAATGATGCTCCGAAAAAGAATTGTTTTATGCTCTTCGCTTGAGGGGTGAGCAAGGGACTCCCCCCGATGTGGTGACCGATATGTTGAAAGTCTTTTTTATTGATGTCTATGCTTTACTTGATCTCAGTGCTACCTTGTCATTTATTACTCCTCTAGTAGAAAAAAAGTTTGACATTTTGCTCGATATCTTGAATGAACCTTTTATGGTGTCTACCCCGGTGGGTGAGTTGGTGGTTGTAAAAAGAGTGTATAGAAATTGTCTTATAATGCTTCCAATAGACTTACTCATATTGAACTAGTAGAATTTGATATGTTTGATTTTGATGTCATATTGGGTATGGATTGGTTGCACGCTTTCTTTGCCTTTATAGTTTGTAGATAGAGGATGGTGAAGTTTAATTTTCTATATGAGTCAGTGTTAGAGCGGAAGGGGGAAAATTCTATTCCTAGAGGTTGTATCATATCTTGCTCAAAAATATTCAAAATGATCTCTAAAGGGTGTTTATATCATATAGTAAGAGTCCAAGATTTAGACTCCAAAATTCCTAACATTGAGTTGGTCCCCATGGTGAAGGAATTTCTCTAGGTCTTTCCTAACGATCTTCCTAGTATTCCTCCTGAGTGAGAAATTGATTTTGGTATCGACTTGCTACCGGATACATATCCCATTTAAATTCCTCCTAATCGGATGGCTTCGACCGAATTGAAAAAGTTGAAGGCTCAACTCAAAGATTTACTAGACAAAGGCTTCACTAGACCTAGTATTTCTCCATGAGGTGCTCTGGTTTTGTTTGTGAAGAAAAAGGATGGGTCCCTTAGAATGTGCATTGATATAGCCAACTCTATAAAGTCACTATTAAGAACAAGTATTCTCTCTCTCAGATTGACGACTTATTTATCAACTCCAAGGGGCAAACTACTTTTCTAAGATTGATTTGAGATGGGGGTATCACAAACATAGTGTGAAAAGTGACGATATACCAAAAATGACATTTTGGACTAGATATGATCACTATGAGTTCCTAGTAATGTTCTTTAGTCTCATTAATAACCCGACAACGTTTATGGATCTTATGAATAGGGTGTTTCAAAGTTAGGTGGATTCATTTGTCATTGTCTTCATTGACGACATCTTGGTATATTCAAAAAATGAGGGTGATCTCATAGACCATTTCAGGGTGGTATTACAAGTTTTTAAGGAAAACAAATTATTTTCCAAGTATAGAAAATGTGAATTTTGGTTGAGTTCAGTGGCATCTCTTTGTCATAGCATTTCTAGTGAAGGAGAAGAGGTGGATCCAAGGAAAATTTAGGTGGTGAAAAATTGGCCTAGTCCATTGACTCCAACCGACATTGGGAGTTTCTCGGGTTTAGCAGGTTATTATTGGAGTTTTGTGGATGGTTTTTCGTCCATTAAATCTCCATTGACTACTTTGACCCAAAAGAGTTAGAAATTTGAGTGGTCGGAGACATGTGAGAGAAGATTCCAAATCTTAAACGATAGTCTTACTTTCGCTCCGGTGTTGACTTTACCGGAGGGTAAGAAGGGCTTCGTTGTGTATTGTGATGCATCCCGAGTGAGTTTAAGGTGTGTGCTTATGCAACATGGGAAAATAATATCCTATGCCTCTAGAAAACTAAGGTGCATCAGAGGAACTATCCAACTCATGATCTTGAGTTAGCGGCTGTAGTATTTTCCTTGAAAATATGGAGACATTACTTGTATGGTGCTCATGTTGATGTGTATGCCAACCACCAGAGTCTTCAATACTTTTTTACTCAAAAGGAGTTAAATCTCTGACAATTAAGATGGTTGGAATTATTGAAATATTACGGCATGAGTGTTCTCTATCACCCAGTGAAGGATGGTGTGGCTGCAGATGCTCTAAGTTGTATGACCATGGGTAGTGTGTCTCATGTAGAGGAAAACAACAAAGACCTAGTGAAATATGTTCATAGGTTTGCTAGATTGGGTGTAAGGTTGGAAGATTCTTCGAATGGTGCTTTTATGGTCCATCATAACTCCGAGTCATCTTTGGTTGTTGAGGTGAATTCCTAACAACACCTTGATCAACCCTTGATGGAGTTGAAGGAATCGGCTCTTGGTAAGCTTAATGAATCATTCTCCTTAAAAGGTTGGTGTCTATAGGTATCAAGGAAAGTTTTGTGTTCCAATGTTGATGGCTTGAGGAACCGAATTCAATAGGAAGCTCTTGGGTCCCGTTACCGCTGTCACACACTGAAACGAGACCCTAGAAGATAGGGTACAATCTCAGATTGTAACCGGCGTACTCGACCTCTCGGAGGTATTATACATGACCTTTGATATCATTTATCGCATAAACATAGTGAAAAGTAGTGCGAAATTAAAACTTTTCACAAAACATAATATAGTATTCAAAATCTCTTTAATATAAAAGTAATATGAAATACTAACTCTCAATCTCATCATCTTGAGACACAAGAATACATGGGACACTGCCCATACTTCAAAATACGAATATAGAAATACTTAGTCTATTACAATACTTTTAATGGTAACATAAAAGAAGTATATGTCCTCGAGACAAGTGAGAACATACTTCAACTTCTCCTGAACGATCTTCTCAGTCCAAGTCTTCACTTTTCAAAGCTCTCACCTACCAAGAACTATATAATTAGATAAAAGCATGGATTTAGCACAACCGCATGTTCTAAGCATGGCATTATGCATAAAAATTATGAAATCGAACTTTAATTGGAAATATGCATCTTTTCAATTAAAAATCATATTATAATCATAAGAAAACCATTTAACAACTTGGAAACACAAAAGATAACATTTAAACCAAAAATCATATTTTAGAGAGCACTTTACAGTGAACACATTCACTGTTACAGTGAATTATTTTAATGTACAGTGAAGATACTTATTCTTCACTTATGCCACCCTTTAGCATGTAATCTTGTCACTTAAATCTATCCTAAGATTCATTTAAGTCACACAAAGATAAACCGCCCATACACCCTCTTTAGATGTGCCTAAACGACGCTTAAGATTAATTATAATGAGTCACATACACACTTCAAGACATTAAACATAGCAACATATAGAAACTATGACATTTTATTATCAAGGGTATCAAAAGACTTACTTAATTAGATCAAGAAGATAACGTGCATGATTGACCTCTTCAAGACTGCCTAAATATTCCTTAAGACTTTCTAAGTTCAGATCATATCCACATAGTCAACATCTTCCGTAATTAGAGACTTTCTTAAGACTCATCTAGGTAAGATTCGAAGTGACCATTCCTATGCCCCCTTCATACCTTAAATATACAAATCTTAACTACTCTAGATAGGTACTTATTCCTTTTACATACTTCATAGCACAAGTCATTAGTTCATTAGTTCATAAAGACTCATACATCACATAAAGGACATTCAAGTAATGGTGATGGACAATACATAGGGACTCTAACTAACACCTTCAAAGCCTATTGTGCAATGTCTAGATAGCGTCCTTTACCACCACCTAAACATCATAAAACTTCTCTAGTACTAGTAAGTATCCCACATGATTAGAATAGGCAATAACCGACATAGACCATGATAGCTACACATGGAATCTGGAGTTCTAACATACACCAATGAGGGTATTCTACTTTCCAAGGGTAGAATTAGGACATATCCCATGTAGGCACATGGTTAAGGAGTATGAAGGGTTTTTTGTACTCTAGTCTTATTCTCAAGTAGAGGTACATTGTACTCTAGTCTCGATCTCAAGTAGAAATACTTTCCATTACATAATCACTCAGTGTTATCCTTGGCTCTCATAGAGTAATTGACATTAAAGGATCACATGAAAAGGGTTCCTTTTTTAGTTCATAAATAAATCACATTCACTCTAACAAAGAGGTCAACCAGGGCTACCTTTCAATTGCGACTAAGATAGCACATTATGACTTTCCTAAGGATTAATATGATTTCGTTCCATCCAATTAAACTTATGTCCACCATTTCTTTACATGAAGGATACCATTATGGACCTCGACTTCAATATTCATCACATAACCTATACCACGTACTTGACCTTCTTAAAATCTTCTAAGGTCTCACATATCTTTAATTCGTACATGACAAGGGTTCACTAAGACTAACTATTGAATACATCTTATAATCTTGTAAATTCATATATCAAGTAAGGGACACAAGTCTACCAAACAAAGCACCATATTCTTTCACTTTATCACATATAGCATATTATTGTTTTAAGCAGTTAGGAATGACCCTTATCTTCATAATGTAATCCTGTGCATTACTATGCCATTATCAATATAACCATCAGAACTCATAAATACTCAAGTAGGAACAATCATGTATCAACGTCTAAGACTACACATATAAGCACATGGTCATAGTCTAACATGATCACCTACATAAAATCCATAGATCACATATACTTTCACATTGTTTAAAAGGTAGATAGATATCATAATAATTCACATAACCAATTACACAAAAACACACATTAGTTCAAGTAGTGCCGACAAGAACAAGGTCATGATCATAATATTGCACAAAGTAACACCAACAAGGCCACGTCAATTCACAACACACCACCACCATAAGTGAACCATACCAATCAAATCATAATTTAAGTATAAATAACATCAAAATAAGAGAAATAGGGCAGCTTACCCCCTCAACATCCGCAAATCCTCAACTTGATGCTAATTCATCAAATTCAATAGCATAAGGCCCTTACCAATGGCCATGAACAATAATTCAATTGTAGAAACTATGATAATCAATGAAAAAAGGTCAATTCAATAGATATTCAACAATCTAAGATAACCTAGATATCAATTGGACACAATTCTTACATCATCAGAAATCCCATAGAAACATACATCATAATTCCTCAACATTAGATCAATATCAGGTAACCCATAACTTAGTCAAAATCTAGGGTTAATTTAATTCATGGTTCATAGGTAATTTAGATTAAACTCCATAAATACAATATAAATTAAATCTTTATTCAACGATTAAAAATCATTAATGCAAGAACTCATGGTAGAATCATGAAATTGGACAATTCAACATGAAAAATTTAGAGAACATCTTGAGAATTAGGGATCCTTGATGAAGAGAGTTTCAAGGATCAATATAAATACCATAATGATTATAATTATTTACTTGATTGAAGAATTTACACTCAAAACGTCACCTCCAAGATGTTCCTTGACTTTGTACTTCAATGTAGATTTCGGATTTCTTAAGGGATTTTGGAAATTTTATTTTTAAGAATGAAGTTTTCAATGTGTTTAACACTTATATACACATTTAAAATATCCAATATACCCATTAGGAACCACCAAAGACTATTTTTAGGAGTGCGGTGAAATTACAATATCACCCTTAAGTTAACAGTAAGTTGCGCGTAACACAGGCTCATAGACGACTGACCCATCGACGGGGCATCAGTACACTTACGTGTCGTGCTGTCCATTTTTTGTTTGGGTAAAAGCCTAGAAAATGGAAGCTTTTCTTCTTAGGCTAAATCTACACTGACGCCCACTACCTACGGGGCGTCGACCATGCCACTGGCCGTCGATTGCCCTCCGTAGGTGGACTGCCTTTTGGCAATTTTGGCCACCAACTTAGGTCCTTCCTCAAGGACCCTTGGTTGGTCCTTGGAGATAATTTCAGAGATGTTTCCAACCCAAATACAATCGTTTATGAGTTTAAAACCTCTCACATAAATTTCATCCAAAACGAACACGTAAAACTCTATGAAACACGCTTAGACATAAAAGGTCAATTTAAGGCACGTCTTTCAAACTTAATGGACGTTCTTGGACATTTGACCTCCAAACTCCACGAAACTCGACACACTGCATATACATGCTACAATAACTCATTTAAGGACCTTACAACCTCATGAATAACACAATAGCACATAAAAGCACATATGAGGCACATAGGTGACTTAGTCGTCGCATGTATTAGTTATCCCTTGACGTTTGATTTTCAATGCACCTATGTTATTTTTGGGGTCTTACAATCTCCCCCACTTGGACAACATTCATTCTCGAATGACACTTGCCACTCTCAGAACCCTTCCAACAATAGGGATTTAACTAGCAGCTAATAACCAAACCATAAAACACATATTTAATAAGAAAACATCAATTTCATATCGTCAAGATATTCATAACAATATAATAAACTAGAAAACAATTTTATAACTCATTATGCTACAAAACTCACAAGCTTCATCCCAAATAGTATAAATTCATTTTATAATCAATATCATGCCTATATACATCAATTCTAACCATATTGCAACAATTTTAGACCAAAGAATCAAATAGTCATTTTTCACAAAATATTACAGTGAACTGTTCACGCATACAGTGAATTGACCAAATTTTCCAAAAATCAAAATTTTAGGCAATTAATGATATACACATGCTAATATGCAAAGTAACATCATATAAACACATCTTAAAATATATTCATACCTTCATAAAATACACAATGCAAGAAGTTAATGAAATTCAATTTCAACAAAACTCCTAAACATCATGCACATGCAACATGTGTCTATACCATTTTATCTCATTTACTAACGATGCTCCCCCTCTTAAAAGGAACTCATATTACAACAAAGAATTAAAGAGAAATTAACAACATCATCATTACTCTCATTCTCATCCGGTTTTGATCCTCTCGACAGGAGTGCATAGAAACGCCTCTTTATTGGAGCATCATCCTTTGGAACACTAGAAGCAACTTGCTTACCCTCTCTTCCTCTAGCCGCAATGGTAGGACAATCTCTCACCTTATGGTCATCCTTACCAAAACCATAGCAACCACTAGGACCGGCTAGACACTTCCCATACTGTCTCTTCCCACAAATGACACATATAGGCTTTTCATTTTGAGAACCACCTCCTTTCTCAAATTTCACCTTAGCACTCCTAGGATCATATTGAGTTTGAGCCTTTTTCTTAACACTAGTTTGCTCTTGATCACAAGAACCACCCCTTTTTAAGTTTCTAGCCATCCTCATAATTTTAGACTCTTCAATTGCTTTTACATATGACATTGGTCTAGCTACAGTCATATCATCATGTAACATCACCGGTGCGGAATTCTTCCCTTACTAAATCGGTTACACCCATCACTAAAACAACTCATTTCAACCTTTAAATTTTCGACAAGAGAGGCAGCATATTTGGAAAACTTAGAGAACTTCAAAGACTATTCCTAAACACTCATATTACCTTGCTTGAGATTGATAAACTCCTCTACCTTAACATCCCTCATCTCACATGGAAAGTTATTCAAAAGAAAAACTTCCTTAAATTCTTCCCACTCATTAGGACCAAAATCCTCCGTCCTAAAGCCTTTCCATTGTGTGTACCACACTTGAGCCACATCTTTCAATTGATATGAGGCCAACTCCGCTTTCTCCCTAGATTTTACTCTCATAGCATGCACTATATTGTACACCTCATCTATAAAATCTTGGGAATCCGCTCCTACCTTAGAGAAAAGGAATATAGGAGGATTAATCCTCACAAAATCTCTCAACCTAGTTTTCATAGTGCTCTCCACAACCATAGAAATCATACTCAAATTAGCTTGCATAGTCAGGGCTTGGGCTATAACAACCAAAGCCTCTCAAATCTCCGTATTAGACATCTCCAGAACCTCAATACCTCCCATCTTTATTAACTTGCTCAACTTAAGGAGGAACCTACTTATTCATCCCCTCCTTTTCAAACCTCCTAGTGGCCATCCTTCTCGTATTCATCTCCTAGAAACACAAGGAAACACATTAAGAAGGATACTCATAAATTTACTCTACCGCACAACATAGGAGTAGAAAAGAAGGGAAAACCTATCATCCTATAGCCTCTCGCCCATAGATATGTCGCGACTCACACTCATGGTCAAGACTCTACTAGACGTGACTTGTTGAGACTATTCGATTCCTAGTACTACCTTAACAAACCTATGCTCCGATCCTAAGCTTATCACATCTTGAAACCACACCCTATAAGATAGGGTACAATCTCGGATTGTAACCGGCGTACTCAACCTCTCGGAGGTCTTAGGCTAGCCTTTTCATATCATTCATCGCATAAACATAGTTAAAAGTAGTGCAGAATTAAAACTTTTCACAAAACATAATAAAGTATTTAAAATCTCATTCATCTAGTAGTAATAGGAAATACTAAGTCTCAATATCATCATCTTATGAAACAAGTACTTGAGACACGGCCCATACTTTAAAATACAAATATACAAATACATAGTCTATTACAATACTTTGAATGGAAACATATAAGGCATATATGCTCTCGAGTCAAGTGAGGACATACTTCAACTTCTCTTAAAGGATCTTCTATGTCCAAGTCTTCACTTCTCAAAGCTATTCACCTAAAAAATAAATAGATAGATAAAAGCATAAAGTTAGTGCAACAATATGTACTATGTATGCCATTATGCATAAAATTCATGAAAATGGAATTTTATTAAATATGCATCTTTTCATTTCAAGATCATATTTTAATCAAAAGAAAAACATTTAAAAACTTTGAAACACATAAGATAAGATTTCAACAAAAAAATCATTTATTAGTGATCACTTTACGGTGAACTCATTCGCTGTTACAGTGAATTATTTCAATGTACTGTGAAGATGCTTATTCTTCACATAAGACACCCTATAGAATGTAATTTCTCACTTAAAGCTATCATAAGATTCACTTAAATCACAGAAATAGAGAACGCCTATACACCCTCTCTAGATGTGCCTAAACGACCCTTAAGATTACTTATAATGAGTCACATACACACTTAAAGACATCAAACATAGCAACACATAAACACTATAACATTTCCCCATCAAAGGCTACCAAATAACTTACTTAAGTAGATCAAGAATATAACTTCCATGATTGACCTGTTCAAGACTACCTTAATAATCCTTAAGACTTCCTAAGTTTGTACATGTCCACATAATCAACATCTTCCCTAATTTGAGTCATTCTTAAGACTCATCTAGGTAAGATACGAAAAGACTATTCCTGTGCCCCTTCACAACTTAACTAGACAACCCTTAACTACTCTAGATCGGTACTTATTCCTTTTACATACTTCATAGCATAAGTCATTAGTTCATTAATTCATAAATACTCATACATCACATTTAGGACATTAAAGTAATGGTCTTGGACAAGACCTAGGGACTCTAACTAACACCTTCAAATCCTATTGTGCAATATCTAGATAGCGTCTTATACCACCACCTAAACTTCATAGAACTTCTCTTGTACTAGTAAGTATCCCACATGATGAGAATAGGAAATAACTAACATAGACCATGAGAGCTATACATGGAATCAGGAGTTCTAACCTACTCTTATGAGGGTGTTCTACTTGCCAAAGAGTATAACTAGGACACATCTTGTGTAGGCACATGGTTAAGGAGTATGAAGTTCTTTTATGTAGTATAGTCTCATTCTAAAGTTGAGGTACATTGTACTCTAGTCTCATTCTCAAGTAGAGCTACTTCCCATTACATAATCGTTCGGTGCTAGCCTTTGTTCTCATAGAGTAATTAACATTAAAGGATCACATGAAGAGGGTTCCATATCTAGTTCATAACCCAATCACTTTCACCCTACCAAAGAGGTCCCCTATGGATACCTTTCAATGGTTACTAAATTGCCCAATATGACTTTCCTAAGGATTAATATGATTCCCTTCCAGCCAATTAACCTTAAGTCCACCATTTTTTTGAATGAAGGATACAATTACGGCTCTCGACTTCAACATTCATAACATAATCTTTACCACGTACATGAACTTCTTAAAATCCTATAAGGTATCACATATCTTTCATTCATACATGACAAGGGTGCACTAAGCCTTCTTATTCAAGACATCTCATAATCTCATGACATTCATTCATATATCAATTATGGGACAGAAGTCTACAAACAAGACACCACATTCTTTCACTTTATCACATATGGCATATCATTCTTTTAAGAATTTAGGAATGGCCCTTATATTCTTAATCTCATCCTATGCATTACTATGCCATTATCAATATAACCATCACAACTCATATATTAAGTAGGAACAATCATGTATCAACGTCTAAGACTTCACATATAAGCACATGGTAATACTCTAACATGATCACCTACATAACATCCATATATCACATATACTTTCACATTGATTAACAAGTATATAGATATAATCATACTTCACATAATCAATTACCCAAAAAGCCACATTACTTAAAGTAGTGCCAACAAGGCCATGATCATCATATTGCATAAAGTTAACGCCGACAAGGCCATGTCAATTCACATAACACCGCCATCATAAGTGGACCATACCAATCAAAACATAATTTAAGTATAAATATTATCAAAATAAGATAAATAGGGTAGATTACCCCCTCAACATCCTCAACACCTCAACTTGAGTCTAATTCATCCAATTTAACTGCATAAGGCCCTTACCAATGACAACGAACAATAATTCAATGTAGAAACTAAGATAATCAATGAAAATAGGTTAATTTAATAGAGATTCAACAATCTAAGATAAAATATATATCAAATGAACACAATTCTTACATCATCAGAAAGCCCATAGAAGTCTACATATAATTCATCAACATTGTATCAATATCAAGTAACTCATAACTTAGTCAAATTCTAGGGTTCATCTAATTCATGGGTTCATAGGTAATTTATATTAAAATCATCAATATAATATCAATTAAGTGATTATTCAATGTTTAGAAATCATTTATGCAATAACCCATGGTAGAATCGTAAAATTGGACAATTCAACTTGAAAACTTTAGAAAACACCTTGAGAATTGGGGCTCCTTGATGAAGAGAGTTTAAAGGATCAATATCCATACCTCAATGATGATAATTCATCACTTCGATGAAGAATTCCCACTAAAAATTTCACCTCCAAGCTGTACCTTGACTTTGAACTTCAATGGAGATTTTAGGATTTCTTAAGGGATTTTGGGAATTTGATTTTGAAGAATAAAGTCTTCAATTTGTTTAACACTTCTATACACATTTTTAAAATACCCAATATATCCCTTAGGAACCGCCAAAGTCTACTTTTGGATGTGGGGTGAAATTACAATATCACCCCTAACTTAATAGTGAGTTGCGCATAATAGAGGCTCATAGACGACTGACCCATCGACGGGGTGTTAGTCGACTTACAGACCATGTTGTCCACCGTGGTTTGAGTCAGAGCATAGAAATTGGAAGCTTAGATTAATATTCTAAGGCTACACTTACGCCCACTACCCACGGGGCGTCGACCTGTCTAGTGTCTGTCGATTGCCCTCCGTAGGTGGACTGCCTTTTGGAAGTTTAGGCCACTAGCTTAGGTCCATCCTCAACGACCCTTAATTGGTCCTTGTAGATAATTTCTTGGCCTTTTACAACCCAAATACGATTGTATATGAGTTTAACACCTCTCACATAAATTTAATCCAAAACAAACATGTAAAACTCGATGAAACACACTTCGACACACAAGATCATTTCAAGGCACATCTTTCTAACTTCATGGGCGTTCTTGGATGTTTGACCTCCAAACTCCACGAAACTCAATACACTGCATATACATGATATATTAACTCATTTGCAGACCATAAAACCGCATGAATCACTCAGTAGCACATAAAATCACATATAAGGCACATAGGTGACTTAGTCATTGAACATCTTAGTCATCCCTTGACGTTTGATTTCCAATGCACCTACTACTTTGGATACTACCTCTATACCATATAATAGACCTATTTAGGACCATATACCATCAATACTAAGATGTTTGTATCTAGTTCACCTAAGTCATTTTTGGGGTCTTACAATCTCCCCTACTTGGATAACATTCGTCCTCTAATGACACTTGCCACTCTCCGCAAACTTCCAACAATAGGGATTTAACTAGTAGCAAATAAACAAACCATACAAAACATAATTAATAAAAAAATATCCTTACCACAACCATAGCAACCACTAGTACTGGCTAGACACTTCACATAGTGTCTCTTCCCAAAAGTGACACATGTAGGCTTTTCAACTAGAGAACCACCTCCTTTCTCCAAATTCACCTTAGCACTCCTAGGCTCTTCTTGAGTTTGAGACCTCTTCTTAACCCTAGTTTGCTCATGATCACTAGAACCACTCCTTTTTAAGTTTCAAGCAATCCTCTTAAGTTTAGACTTTTCAATTGCTCTTGCATACACTATGAGTCTAGCTATAGTCATATCATCATGTAACATCGCCGTGCGGCATCCTTTCCTCACTGAGTTTGCAACACCCATCACGAAATGACTCATTCATCCCTTTGATTTGCCACAATAGAGGGAGCAAATTTGGACATCTTAGAGAACTTTAAAGAGTATTCCTCAACACTCATATTACCTCGCTTGAGATTGATAAACTCCTCTACCTTAACTTCCCTCATCTCACGGGGAAAGTAATTACCAAGAAAAACTTCCTTAAATTCTTCCCACTCAATAGGACCTGACTCCTCCGGCCATTTGCCCTTCCATTCTGTGTACCAAACATGAGCCACATCTTTTAATTGATATGAATCCAACTCCACTTTCTCCCTTGGGAGCCACTTGGTCACCTTGGACACCTTCACTATCTTCAGGAACTAGATCAACATGCTCATGAGGAGGAACGACCTCATTCATCCCCTCCTCTTCCAACCTTCTAGTGTCCATCCTTCTAGTATTGATCTTTAACAAACAAAAGGAAACACATTAAGAAAGATAGTCATAACATTTACTCGACCGCACGACATAGGAGTAGAAAAGAAGGGAAACTCTATCGTCCTATAGTCTTTCACCCATAGATGTGTCGACACTCACATTGATCGTCAAGACTCTATTACATGTGACTTGTTCAGAATTTTCGATTCCTAATACTACTTTCACAAACCTATTATCTAATACCAAGCTTATCATATTCCGAAACCACACCCTAGCAGATAGGGTACAATCTCGGATTGTAACCGGCGTACTCAACTTCTAGGAGGTCTTATACAAGCCCTTTCATATCATTCATCGCATAAACATAGTAAAAATTATTGCGGAATTAAAAAAATTCACAAAACATAATATAGACTTCAAAATCTCTTTCATATAAAAGTAATAGGAAATACTAAGTCTAAATCTCATCATCTTAAGACACAAGAATAGTTGGGACACGGCCCATACTTTAAAATACAAATATAAAAATACTTAATCTATTACAATACTTTAATGGAAACATATAAGACATATACGCTCTCGAGTTAAGCAAGGACATATTCAACTTCGCTTGAGGGATCTTCTAAGTCCAAGTCTTCACTTCTCAAAGCTCTTCACCTACATAAAACTATATAGATAGATAAAAACATAAAGTTAGTGCAACCACATGTACTAAGTATGACATTATGCATAAAATTCATGAAAATGGAATTTTATTGAAATATTCATCTTTTCATTTCAAGATCATATTATAATCATAAGAACAAGATTTAACAACTTTGAAACACATAAGATAAAATTTACACCAACAATCATATTTTAAAGATTACTTTACGGTGAACTCATTCGCTGTTACACTGAATGATTTCAATGTACAGTGAAGATGCTTATTCTTCACTTAAGACACCCGTTAGCATGTAATATTCTCACTTAAATTTATCCTAAGATTCACTTAAGTCACACAATGAGAGACCGCCCATACACCCTCTCTAGAATTGCCTAAACGACCCTTAAGATTACTTATAATGAGTCACCCGCACACTTCAAGACATCAAACATAGCAACATATAGACACTATGACATTTCCTCATCAAAGGCTATCAAAAGACTAGTTAAGTAGATCAATAAGATAAATTCCATGACGGACCTTTTCAACACTACCTTAATAATCCTTAAGACTTCCTAAGTTCGAATCATGTCCACATAATCAACATCTTCCCTAATTAGAGTCATTCTTAAGACCATCTAGGTAAAATACAAAGTGACCATTCCTATGCCCCTTCACACCTTAACAAGACAACCCTAAACTACTCTAGATAGGTACTTATTCCTTCTACATACTTCACAACATAAGTTATTACTTCATTAGTTCATAAACACTCATACATCAGATAAAGGACATTAAAGTAATGGTCTTGGACAAGACCTATGGAATCTAACTAACACCTTCAAAACCTATTGTATGATGTGTAGATAGCATCCTATACCACCACCTAAACTTCATAGAACTTCTCTAGTCTAGTAAGTATCCCACATGATGAGAATAGGTAATTACTGACATAGACTGTGATTTCTAGACATGGAATCTGGTGTTCTAACCTACTCCGATGAGGGTGTTCTATTTGCCAACGTTAGAAATAAGACACATCCCATGTAGGCACATGGTTAAGTAGTATGAAGGGCTTTTGTATACTCTAGTTTCATTCTCAAGTAGAAGTAGATTGTACTCTATTCTCATTCTTAAGTAGAGCTACTTCCCATTACATAATCACTCGGTCCTAGCCTTGGTTCTCATAGAGTAATTGACATTAAAGGATCACATGAAGAGGGTTCCTTATCTAGTTCATAACTCAATCACATTTACCCTAACAAAGAGGTCCACTAGGGCTACCTTTTAATGGAGACTAAGGTCGCTCATTATAACTTTCCCAAGGATTAATATGATGTCGTTCCATCTAATTAACATTAAGTCTACTATTTCTTCACATGAAGGTTACCATTACAGCTCTCGACATCAACATTGATAACATAACCTTTACCAAGTACCTGACCTTCTTAAAATCCACCAAGGTCTCACATATCTTTCATTCATACATGACAAGGGTGTACTTAGCCTACCTAGTCAATATATCTTATAATCTTATAACATTATTTCATATGTAATGTGAGGGACACAAATCTACCAAACAAGACACCACATTCTTTTACTTTATCACGTATAGCATATCATTATTTTAATAACATAGAAATGACCCTTATCTTCAAGCAGTGTCGACAAGGCCATGATCATCATATTGCATAAAGTAACACCGATAAAGCCACATCAATTCACATAACACTGCCACCATAAGTGGACCATACCAATCAAAAAATAATTGACGTATAAATAACATCAAAATTAGAGAAATAGAACAGTTTACCCCCTCAACATCCTCAACACCTTAACTTGATTCCAATTCATCCGATTCAGTAGCATAGGGCCCTTACCAATGGCCATGAACTATAATTCAATATAGAAACTGTGCTAATTCAAAGATATTCAACGTACTAATATAACCTATATATCAATTGAACACAATTCATACATAATTAGAAAGCCCATCGAAATCTACATCATAATTCATCAACACTAGATCAATATCAAGTAATCCATAACTTAGTCAAAATCTAGGGATTATCCAATTCATTGGTTCATAGTTAATTTAGACTAAAATCATCAATACCATATAAATTAAATCATTATTCAATGTTTGGAAATGATTAAGTCAGGAACCCATGGTAGAATCATGAAATTGGACTATTCAACCTGAGAACTTTAGAAAACATCTTGAGAATTGGGGCTCCTTGATTAAGAGAGTTTCAAGTATCAATATCCATGCTTCAATGATGATGATTTTTCACTTTGATGGAAAATTTCCACTCAAAAACGTCACCTCCAAGCTGTTCCTTGACTTTGAACTTCAATGAAGATTTTGGGATTTCTAAGGGATTGTGGAAATTTGATTTTGAAAAATGAAGTGTTCAATGTTTTTAACACCTATATACACATTTAAAATACCAAATATACCCCTTAGGAACCTCCAAAGTCTATTTTTGTAAGTGGGGTGAAATTAAAATATCTCCTAACTTAATAGTGAGCTGCATGTAACACAAGCTTACAGACGACTGACCCATCGATGGGGCGTCAGTCCACTTACGGGCCGTGCTGTCCATCGTTGTTTAGGTCAGAGCCTGGAAAATTGAAGCTTGGTTCCTAGTCTAAGGATCTACCGACTCCCACCACCTACGGGGCGTCGACCAGGTCACTAGCCGTTGATTGCCCCCCATAGGTGGACTGCCTTTTGGAAGTTTTGGCCACCAACTTATGTCCTTCCTCAATGAACCTTGGTTGGTCCATGGGGATAACTTTATAGACTTTTCCAACCCAAATACTATCTTCTATAATTTTAACAACTCTCACATAAATTTCATTAAAAACAAACACGTAAAACTCGACGAAACATGCTATGACACACAAGGTCATGTCAAGGCACACCTTTTGAACTTCATGGAGGTTCTTGGACGTTTGACCTACAAACACCACAAAACTTAACACACTTTCTATACATGATATCATAAATTATTTAAGGACCTCAAAACCTGATGAATAACACAATGGAAACACATATTAGGCACATAGGTGACTTAGTTTTTGAACGTCTTAATCGTCCCTTGACGTTTGATTTCCAATGCATCTAATACTTTATCTACTTTATCTATGCCGTATATTAAACCTATTTAGGACTTTATACAATCAATAATAACATGTTAGGCTATAGTTCACCTAAGTCATTTTCGAGGTCTTACAACTCCATTAATCCAGGTTTGACAAAGATGTATCATAACCTTGGACAAGTTTTTTGGTAGAAAGGTTTTAAAAAGTAGATAGATAAAATTGTTGCTAAGTGTCCAAATTGCAAACAAGTGAAAGCTGAACACCAAAATTTGGGTGGTTTACTTCAAGAAATCCAAATTTATGATTGGAAGTGGGAAGACATCAATATGGATTTTTTGTTAGGTTTGCCTCGGACAGAAAAGAAATATGACTCTTGATGGGTTGTTATGGATAGGTTGACCAAATCCACTCATTTTATTCCTTTCAAGTCTACTTGCTCAGTGAAGGATTATGCAAATACCTTCATAAATGAGATTGTGTGTTTCCATGGTATTCCGTTATCCATCATATCATATAGGGGAGCACAATACACATCTTGGTTTTAGATGTCGTTTCAAGAAAAGTTGGGTACCAAGGTGAAGTTAAGCACTGCTTTTCATCCCCAAAAGGATGGTCAAGTAGAGCGTACCATTCAAACCCTTGAGAATACACTTAGAGCTTGTATCATTTATTTCAAGGGAAATTATGATAAGCATTTTCCTTTGGTGGAGTTTTCTTACAACAATATCTACCATTCATCTAAATCTATGGCTCCTTATGAAGCCTTATATGGAAATGTAGATATCCAATCGGATGGTTTGAGGTGGGTGAGTCTTGACTTTTGGGTCCCGATTTGAGTTATATGACTTTGGAGAAAGTTCATATCGTATGGAATCACTTTCAAACATCCTATAGACGGCAAACGTCTTATGCCGATCATAGGAGAGGGATATAGAGTTTGAAGAAGGTGATAAAGTGTATCTAAAATATTCGCCTATGAAAGGGGTAGTTAGATTTTGCAAGAAAGGGAAGTTGAGTCCTCGTTATGTGGGTCCCTATGAAATCTTGCAAAGGGTTTGTAAGGTTTCCTATGAATTGAAACTCCCTAGTTAATTGGCTTCGGTTCATCTGGTTTTCTATGTTTCTATGCTTAAGAAATGTATCTGTTGCTGATTCTATTCTTCCCATTGAGGGTCGTGGTGTGAACGATAACCTATCCTACGAGGATATTTCGGTTTGAATCCTTGATAGACAAGTAAACAGTTGATCAAGAAAGAGATGGCTTCCATAATGGTTTTATGGAAGAATCACTTAGTAGAGGGTGCAACATGGGAGGCCGAAGCTGACATGAAGTCCCGTTACCCTCATATTTTTTATAAGTAAGGTTAGTCATTCTTTTTAATAATATAATTATGACTAAGAATTGAAATTTCTTGATTTTGGTTTGAAGTTATGCAAAATATGCATTTTTGAATACTTCATAGTGAAGTTACAGTGAATAATGCCTTTGGACTTGAAATTTGCTTTTACTTGTTTTGAGTTATGTTGTGCATTTTTATATGATGAGTCTTTATGAAATTATATGTAGAATGTTGTTAAGCATAATTTTGTGCTAATTGACTCATGTAATGTTTGTTGAGCTCATATGTGTTGTGAGAAGGAAATACCTCATGATGAGTGTTTTGGGCCTTCTATGTGATAATTGGAGTTCTAAAATTTGCCTTTTTGAAATGATATGATTTATGTTGCTTTGATATTGTTTACTGGTTGGGCTGCTAGTCTTGAGTCTATTCCTCACTTCAAAAGAGTTTTAGTGTCATTCGGGGAAGAATGTTCCTAAGGGGGGATACTGTAACACTTTGAAAATCCAAGACGAGTCTTACAGCCTAACATAAGTGACATGGGTCTAAGAAATATTTTAATACCTATGTTAATAAATACTGGTCATTTAGGAAGTTTAAGAACCAAAATGTCTAAGAACGTCCATGAGGTTCAAAAATTAATTCAAAGAGGTACTAGCATGTCTTAGCCTATTTGACTAGCTTTTAGGAGTCAAAAATCCATGAAATTAGGTGGAAGGGTGTATGACAAGTGTTAAGGGTTATTTGAGGTCAAAACATCTAGGTACGACTCCCCAAGACAAAGAACGGTCCCTTGAAAATGACCCCTACAGGTTGAGGCAACACTGCCTACACAATGTGCATCGACGGGACAAGGGACCGCCCGTGTGTGGATTGATGTGGTGTCAATGCCGTCGTCCTCCCACACTTAGCCAAAATGTTGGAGGCCCTTAGATTTTTATCAATGAACTCAATGACGCTTCTGCAGCATGGAAGGCATAGTGCCCGTCGACTCACATACAGCCCGTCGTTCGGGGTCTCTTCTATGAGTCTTTGAGGGAGTCTAATTAATTTGATTAAGCCCCAATATAAATAGCCCCTAACCCTCATTAATCTAGAAACAACTCACAAATAAACTTTCTTCCTTCTCTCTTCTTTCTCTCTCTATTGGAAACCACCATTGAAGACAGGCTAGGGGAGGTTTTGGGGGCTAAAAAGGGACGAATTCACCATAATTTATTCATAAAATGTTAAGGTATATATCTAATTCACCTTTGAGACTCTTTCCTCAAAGGGTTTCTTCAAAATGGATTTCAAAAGCTGAGTTTTCATGTGGGTTTCATCCAATTACAAAATTGATGTTGTAAACTAAGTTGTTTATGATTTATTTAGGATATAATGGATAGATTAACATGTAAATTAACTTGATTATGATCAATTGTGATGGTTTGGTTCAATTTGAAGATTATGATACTTAGCCCTTAACCCTTGGTTGATCTTGATGTAAATTGGGTTGTGATTGATTCAATTGTCTTGATTATGTGTTAAATCACTATTAGAAGATGTTGTTACACCACTCATTAACAAATTATAATGAATTATTGTATTTCATGCTAATCTTGAGAAGTGATCTAGGTTATGGAAATTTTCCTAAGTAACCTTGTTTTAAGCATTCAATTGATATTGAATTATGTTGTAGTGACTCTTCTACTATTGTTATCATGTTGATTATTGAATTATGATGTTGAAAATCTAAATTGGCTTGAATTGAGGTTTTATGGTAAGGCCTAAATGATGAACCATGAAGGAGACTTGGTAAGCCTTGGGATCTCTATCTTTACTTTCAATTGTGATTTATTGTGGTTAACTCATGATGTTATATTCAAGTATGCCTTTTATTAGGATGATAGGGTTGTATCATGTTGAGTTGAAATGTCTTGACTATGTTGTGAGGTTGATTAAGGTGTATGTGATATAAGGATGGTGATAACTATCAATGTGCCTGGATATCCTATGAAATGCTAATGTGTTAACATGACTTACATGAATTGTGATGAAAGGACTATACTCATGCAATTCTCATTGAGCTATTGATGATGATGATAAATCAAGGGGTAGACCCTATGACCTAAACTAAGCTATTATTGATAATTTAAGGCTTAAAGATATTTCAATAAAGGGACTTAGCTTAGTACCGAGTGAACTTGACAATGGGAGGTGATGACTTCCCAAAGAGGAAGATTTGCCTTATAGTTCTATATGAGATGTTGAGTTCCAAAAGGGGAATACTCATCCAATGGATTCCAGTAAGAGGTAGCCCCAACTACCAAGTGGTATCAAGAGGGAATATACTATCTTTTAGTTCTTGAACTATGTTTCCCCTGTAGAAAGACTAGCTAGTGGATCCACCTAGAAAGCTACGTCTATGTTGGTTTTACTTTGCCCGGTAGACCACCTTCCATCAGTGTAAGGTTTTACAACACCGGATTCAACACTTAGCTCTTGTGGTCTATGTCGGTTAAGTCAAGTGTTCCCTAAATTAAATTTAAGTAATGAAGTGTAAACTAATTAAGGTGACTTGAGAGGTTTAACTTAGCCTATGTAGGGGTATGGGAATCTACCTATGTGTTGCACTAGTTGACCTTTACAAAAGCTTTATGAAGTTAATATTATGTATATTTATATATGACTATGATGTATATCATGATAACATGTTGATGCTACAATATAAATGATATTATATGATAATGATTATCCTCTTGAACATGCAATTGGGTTGTACTATTAAAGTATGATATTAGGTGTCCTCAAAGGTTATGGTATGTGAAGTTGGGATAAGGATTCATGAGTAGTTGTCTTGCTTATTATGATATAATTGACTCTTAGTCATGCCTGTGATACTATTATTTGATGGTAGAGTTGTAGTAATTCATGGGTTAAAGTATGTTAGGATACATATTACTTGTTTGAGTTAGTAATCATGTTTGGTTGATTGGTATGACTTGCTTGGTTATGCCTGAGACTTTTAAACTTGTAAAATGGAATGTTTTAACTAAAAGTCCCTATTTAGCATGTTTTGATATTATATGTGCATACGGTCTCATACTTAGTACATATTGAGTACTAACCCCATTTTCATCCCTTTTCCCAAACATTTTTTTTCGGTTGTTGAAGGCTCATTCGGGACAACTTGAACAAGGCTTGGATATTCTCTATCATCCAAGTGGGTAGGTCCTAACTTTTCGAGGGCAATGCCAATATCTTGCCTACGAAGTTTCTTTGTTTTTCTAAGACTTTTATGTTCATTCCACTTTCATTTTGTACAACTTGTATAAGCATATATGTAGCTTTTTTACATTTGATGTAGGGCTATTGTGATGATTGTTTAGATGGCATGAGATTAGACAACCTTAGAGACTATATTTCTATCTTATATATATTTATGTGAAATTAAAGTAGAAGGCTATGTAACCTTCCTATATGAAGGGTCTATGTATACCTGATACTAGTATATTGTGTATGTAGAGGTCTATGTAAACCTCTCAGTAGCTGTAATCAAAGTTTTAAATTTTTCTGCATTTTAAACCTATGAATGTAATAACATGAGAGTAAGAGGATAGTCTTAGTCCTCAAAGAGAAAGGCGATGCCGGTTACGTCTACGGGATAAACCAAGATTTGACAGCTTCTCTTAGCTCCCATGGGAAGATCTGCCAAGAATGGCCTTTTTGAAGATCTTCCAAGTCACTGGTTGAAGATCTCCCAAGTCACTGGAGCATCTCCTAAAGACTTACTATCCTTACACTGATTGTACCATGTCCGAGCCATGTCCTTAATTTGATATGCAGCAAGATCAGCCTTCTCACTAGCACTCACCCCAGATCAAACAAAATTTTTTTGACCTCATCAAGGAAATCTTTGGGGCCTTCATCAACTTTTTATCCAAAGTACATGGGAGAATTCATTCTCATAAAATCTCTCAAACGACTAGCCATAGTACTAGCATGTTGGTTCTCTCGAGGTGCTACCTCCCTGTTAGCTTGTGCCATAATGTCCTGAGCTTGGGTGGTGATGGTTTCGGCCATTTGGAATAGGTCTGCCCTCACCTCACCATTCGTCGTAGAGGAGAATTCACTAGAACTTTATTATATCCAGCAGCTTGCACTTGAGAAGCATTTCGATTACCTTGGGGAGTAGATCCCACATTCGCAATCTCTTCTCCTACTTTTCTCGTGGCTTTCCTTCTTGTGTTCATTGTTTATAACAACAAGAAAGATATTATAGGCTAAAAGACACATATGGTCAAAACTCTAAAGGCACTAGATAGGAGTATCAAGAAAAAAGAAGTTTCCTAGTCATCACATAGCCTTTCATCCATAATGGTGGCGCACTTCACAATCATGAATAAGATACTATTAAACGTGGTTTAGTGAGACATTAATCCTAGGTATATTTAACCTTATGCTCTGATACCCAGCTTGTCACACCCGGAGAGCATACCTCAGATCCTCTTAGTGGACTCAGACAAGCCTTTAGCATTCATCATTACATGTGATCAGTAAAAACTGCGAAAACATTAAAACTTTTACATTCTACTTGAAGTATACTTAGGCTTCATACTTATCGTTCCTAAGCCATATGATATTCTATGAAATTGTCTCACATATATAAAACCATCTAAGGGTGTGAATCAGGAATTAGTAGGTACATAGTCAATATGCCATATAGGCCTTAATACAAAAAAATCCAAAGAACATAATGGAAATAGCATATTCTTAAAACTACAAAAAAATCTACGTAATCTAGAAAATGAAAGATAACATCCTTGAACATGAGGACCTACCAAGACTTTGAGAAAGAGTTCCAAGCTTCTTCAGATCGACCTCCTTAACTTCAATGTCCGGAACCTACAGTTGTAGCGATATAAAGTAATGGGGTTAGAACACCACATGTACTAAGAATGGGTATATGCATATAACATGTAAGGGCATGCAAGAAAAATGGTCATTTATCATATCTTTAGAAAACATGCTAAGTCATATGAAAGTCTTCAATGCACATACCATATAACATATACAAGTTAAGGATTCCATTAACATTTTACATGATCGTACGCAAAGACATGTTATCATAGAGTCATATTAAATTTTCATATTCAATAGATCACGTAATATAGCATACAAAACACTTACCAATGATCCCATCCCCAACCTACAAGTGCAATAGTCATGTGAATCCCCATAACCCCACACAACCAAGTAGATAGGATAGGAGACGATGAGTAAACCTTTGCTTCATATAAGTTGTAGCATAAGTAGTTATCACTTAATTTAACAATATAACCCAATAACATATTCATCATACAGACCAACATCATATAAGAGTAACAACATGTATCATAAACATATATCTTTCATGTTATTAAGGACTTCCCTTAGAGTCAACTTGTGCAATGTCTAGGTAGAGTCCCATACCCCTACCTATACTAAGTGGACTCCTCAAGTCTCCCGAGTCAATGTTTATTTAATTTTATTTCATTTTACACGATGGAACATTTGCCTTCACTGACATAGACCATGTGAGATAAACATGGAATCCGGGGTCATAAAACCCTACACCGAAAGAAGGAGATCTACCGACCAAAGTAGAACCTAACATGACATAGCTTTCTAGGTGTATCCACTAGATAGTATCATATGGTGGCGACATAGTTCAAGAATTATAAGATGTATTAAAGACCCATAGTTCCACATTACATGGAATCCTCAATCTCATGAGAGTCATTGTGAACCTACCTTCCAACTAGGGAAGGGACACCTCTCATATCTAGTTCATCAGTTCTTAGCTTAAGTCCTTTTCTTGAATAACCTTTAAGTTGTCTTTTATCATAAACTTATCATAGGTCATAGGAGATTAACTCCTTGTATAAACATGATCATGATCTCTTTATGATTAGATGAGAATTTCCTTTAATTATAGCCCTTCGTATGTGAGATTAATATAACATAGTAATCTTGTGTAAAGCATACAAGAGAATATCGTAACTTGCATTTATCATGTTCTTTTCATGATCTCACAAACAACATGTTCAAAGCCCATCATATCCACATAGAAACATCATACATACTTTAATACATATTATCATGATTTATAAGCTAACACAAACATTGTAGAGTAATCACAACTTTAGAAGACTTACCTCTTGCTTCCACGGACCTTAATCAAGAACTTATGTTGAACTTAAAACATTAATAACCATAACATAGTGAAATACTCAATATCATAATCAAGAAAAACTCTTCAAATCATTTACAAGATCAATGCATAATGTATGGTAAAGGATAAGGGTCATTTAGGAGTTCATTCTAGTCTTAGTTCCAATCCCTATGCATGCAGATTATCAAGTAGTAGAGACAATCATACGAAACCATCATCTATATAAGAACATGCTCCAAAAGAAATTCAAACATACTAAAAAAATACTCATTAATTCGTGTGAAATAGACCATGGAAAACACTTACTTTTCATTGAAAATCATAAATTTAGGGTTAAGAAGAAAATTCGTTGAAAATTTATCTTGAAAGGACCTCTTGGGGAAAGCAATACTAAGAGTGAAAAACTCATACCTAATAGATGAAGAATCCACGAAAATTGGAGGAAAAGCTTGAGGTCTTTGTTTTCTTTCTTAATCTCGTTTTGTTCTTTAATAGAGTTTAGAAAAGAGAGCTTTCTTGAGAGAGATGAATGAAATATCGTTTGATCTGATTTGGGACGTGTAAAAGTCGTTGCGCGTCGCGGGGCCGAATCCTGTCATTTTTATCAAATTTTGAGTTGACGCAGTGAGGTGCATGTCAGCCTCACGTCGCGAGGCTGCCTCTCATATCTTGAGGTAGAACACCTTGTGTCCAGCTCGCGTCGCACACTTCAAGTCCTATTCTTGTTCGCGCATGCTGCTTTGGCAGCCTGCCTACCCATGTTGGGGTCCTCCGCAAGGACCCTTAGGGTGGTCCTTGGGGTGTCGTTACCGGATGTTTGGACCCTTTGTACTACATACTACCTATCCATGGTAATTTTACATGTTTTGGAATTCATTTGACACTTCGAAACCTTCACCAAAAATAGGGAGGTCAACTAGTTCAAATTAGCTAGTTTCCGGATGACGAGGCCTTTCTTATTCGTTTTGTCTCTAACATTTTCCAAATGAGTTTATTACATTAATATAGCTCTAGAAACATCGTTTTAAACATTATATGATGCATTAATCTCTATTCTGAGTCATGGCATTTCCAGAGTGTTACAGAAAAAATCCTCTAACTAACTAGAAATGCTAGGACAGACCCCAGCTAAGTCTGGCAAAATGGAAACTAAAGAACTAAAATAGTGCAAAGAAACTCATGATAGTTTTCCTCAAAGAATGAGGACTCACCATTATTCTTCTAAACTAGAGGTCGGGAATATATCTAAGAGTGACCTGGATGTTGAGAACCTGAATGTACATCACGAGAAGATTTAGCGCACATATGCATTATTAGTACTTGAAATGTAATGAGCATGTTGCATAGAGTAATTATAAAATAAAATATAATTGAAAAAGCACAAAAGCATGTATAATATTTTGAACATGATAAACTGACTTCTGAGCTAACTGGATGCAATGGTCAAAATTTATAACATGCTGAGATTAAATACTAACTAAACAGTAAATATGGTTAATGCAATAGAGTCCGTCTAAACTATGGGAGCTACTAAAACCCTATTTTAAAACAACATGAGCTAAATATGGTGTCTGATGTATACTCATTATCAAAAGGACCCAATATACCCTGCTAGAGGTATAAAGGCATGCTGGTGTGATCACTAAACTGATGCCCACAAAGGAGACTTACATCCTACTTAGGTAGTAGTTCTGGGAATCTTTGGGTAAGCTAAACCTTAGTCCAACTCGGGATTATGCTACTCCTTATGATTATGTGATTAACATGTTATGACTGAATTTTCGTAAATACTAGATATCTCAAAATTGAATATGCAAACTGAGAATGCAAAAATTAATTGGATAATGATTCATTAATAATTGAGCCATGTATAACTGAATAATTGAAATATCTGACCTAGCATGCGTAATTAATGAACTAAAGAAATACATAGCTAGGGTTTTGGAATTAATGTGATAATTAGAGTAATTACAAGGTAATCTCATTTGGAACATATAACTAACTAATTCATGATATTTCTTATATTTCTAGAAAGGCGGAATGACCTGGTAGACCCTCATACTTGGATCCGTTTGTAAGTTGGACCATTGTACTTTTGATTTTGCTAATTGAACCCTTAAACACATTCAAACATGATATTTCAAACCCCTTTCTCATCATTTGCGTGTGCGTGTATTACACTCAATTTACACATCAAATTTCACGTCATTTTTTAATGACACATCAGTATTACTATTATTTTTTTATGACACATTAGTAAAATATTTGAAAATAAATAATCTTTTTAAAAAGGTGCGAAATATTTTTCTCTCTCTATATACTCATTTTCCAAATTCCCACTTCATCCCTCTACCCTTCACCCCAAAAATAAAAATCACCACTTTTCGTCTCCCTCACACTCAAGATTTTTCTCATTGAAAAAATGCGAGAGATTATAGTTAGCTCTTACACATATTTTCTGTTTTATTTATTTAGATTTGGTGAAAAGATCTATGAAGAAAACTTCAAATTGAAAAAAAATATATGTTTATAAGTAAATTCAGGCAATAGATCTTGAAAAATTAAGTTTAAAAAAGATTAATGAGATGTATTTTAACAAAAGATTTTTACTATGATTATGTTAAGTGTGTATATGTCAAAAGAGAAGAAAAGAAAATGGTTATGGGCAAAGGGTGGGTGGGTGGGGAATCTGAGGCTGAAAAGAAGAGGAAAAAGGTTGGTCTGGGCTGAAGAATAAAAAGAAGAGCGAAAGGATTGTGGCAGCAATGGCTTAAGTTGGTTGAAGAAGGAGTTCTTGATTATTTTTTGGAAAAGTGGTGTGGGGAAGAAGATAGATTCTTTTCTTTTTTATTCTTTTGTTATATAATTTTAATAATTTAAAAATTAAAATTTTAAAAATGATGCTCACTCGCCTTAAATGTGTATGGTCACACTCTCTCACCAAGTCAACTATTTTAATGTCATATAAGTAAGGTCAATGGTCATAGGGGTTTAATATATTGTGTTTTATTTAGTTTAGGGGTCCAAATGACAAAGCGGTAAGAAGAAGGTTTCAAAATACAAACTAAGACAAGTATAAGGGTCCACAAGGCCATTCCTCCTTCTAGAAACCCTAGGCCTAATCATGATATCAGAATCAAGAATTTGACCGAAAAATAGGGACCCAAGGGTTAAAGGAACACACTAGTGAAATCCCATATACCTGGTGATGAGATCCACGGAGAAATCATTAGATTTTGGGTTTAGACCTGAGGGAACCTTGTTGCATTCTTCAACTAGGGTTATTGACCTTTTTTCTCCTTTCTTGCTTCCAATATTTTAAGTTTTAACTAATTATTTGACTTAGGTATGTTTTAGTTATGTTTCTAGGTTTAAAATAACTAAATCTCATGATTTAGGGTCCAAATGACATATATTAGGGTTTAAAAAAGTAATAAAAGACCAAAGGACCCCTGAGTTAATTGATATCAGAGCAATCAACAACCTGGACTGACGAACCATCATTCAATCGACGTTCTGTCATTTGGGTCTGCTCGATAGGCTTTCATTAAAATGGACGTAACGTTTCACTTGGAGATTGGATTTTAGCAAACTCGGTGGCCCTGGAAAGATAATAAAATTCTGTAGCATTTCATAGGTCATTCATTGGACACGTAATTCATATTGTGTTAAAATTTATGACCATTTAAAATTGACCTAACAACATTTTCACCGTAAATGACTACTAACTTTCACATATGGTCAGACCTAAGTATTTTAGATCGAATGACGCTCCATTCTGGTCATCTATAGTTCATGTCAGAGGCTGGGTAACTTGAGCTTCAATCTACGGACAGTAGTCTGACTTACAAACCGTAGGTCTATTCATGGATCGACACTTAGTCGATTTTTCTAGGCTGAGTTGTAGGGGAGTTTCAGTGGAAAATGACAGATGCACTGTACGTGTCGTAGATGAGACTACGGTACATCGGCGGTAATCATCCATTGCATGTGCAGGTTTTTGAAAAGCTTATTTCTGGTCAATTTCGAATACGGGGGGTTACATTATCTCCCCCTTGGGAAAATTCTTCCTTGAATAAAGACTAAACTAGCTAAACTAGAGGGAGATATATGTAATCCCTACTACTAAACACTGAGGGGTGAGCTTTGGACTGAATTGAGATCCAAGAACATGCAACTACGCTGAAAAATGCAAGTACAAACTAAGGGAACATGATTCTAAGGCCAATTCATTCATGAATGACTAAAAATCCGAAGAGAAACTATTACCTCAAGCTGGAGCGGAACCTAAGGAAAGAGGTGAGGATACATGACTTTTATGGCTGCTTCATCTTCCCAAGTAGCTCCCTCTATGAACTTACTCCTCCACAAAACATTGACTAGAGCAACTTCTTTGTTCCTCAACCTTGTAAGTTGACCGTCTAGAATCTCAACTGATACATCTCATAATAAAGGCTATCTTTCACAGCCAAACTCTCCAATGGAACCACAGAAGCTGGATCAACCAAACACTTATTCAAAAGAGAGATATGGAAGACAGGTGCACTTTTACTAATGTTGTTGGTAATTATAACTAATATATCACTTTGAAAACCCTTTTCAAGATCTTGTAAGGGCCTACATATCTACGACTGAGCTTCCCTTTCTTGCCAAATCTCATCACCCCCTTCATAGGTGACAATTTCAAGAAAACCCAAATCATCAACTTGGAACTTTAGTTCCCTTCTCCTTACATATGCATAAGATTTCTAACGACTCCGGGCTGTCTTAAATCTATCTATAATGAGTTTCACTTTCTCCATACCCTAAAGGACTAAATATGGTCTTATCAAAGATTATTCACGTACTTCAAACCAACCAATAGCACAACTGAATCTACGCCCATACAAATCCTCAAAGGGGTCATCTGAATGTAGGAATGGTAGCTATTGTTATATAAGAACTTAATAAGTAAAAGGTGATCAGCCTAACTAGCCTTGAAATCGATCACACAAGATCTCAACGTATCCTCTAGAGACTGAATGGTATGCTCTACCTTTCCATCTGTTTGTGGATGAAATAACGTGCTAAGGTTAACCTTAGTACCAAGACCCTTCTGAAATGACTTCCAGAAATAAGAGGTAAATTGAGAACCTCTATCTGATATAATAGACAAAGAAACCCCATGCAACTCACAACTTCATTAATGTAAAGCTTTGCATAGTCCTCCGCCGAATCTGTAGTCTTGACCGCAAAAAAGCGAGAAAACTTAGTCATCCTATTAACTATCACCAAATGGAGTCATTTTGTTTGTGAGTACGAGCTAACCTTGTGATGAAATCCATATTGATCACTTCCCACTTCCAATTAGGAATGTTGATATCTTGAGTCATACCCCCTAGTTTCTTATGTTCTACCTTGACTTGTTGACAGTTGAGGCACTTACTGACAAAATTTGTTGTATCCCTCTTCATTCCATTCCACCAATAGACTTCCCGCAAATGGCGGAACATATTAGTGGCACCTAAATGAATAAAATATATAGATTTATGGGCTTCTGCAAGATTATGTTGCCTCAACTCACCCAAATCACGAACACACAGTCTACCTGGTAGCGAAGTACGCCATCTCCCTCATGGGGGAAAGCCTTCACTCTCACATTATGGACTACACCCTTAAGTTCAAGCAAGAATTGATCGCTCTCTTGCTTTTCCTTAACCTGTACTACCAAAGATGATTCTTCCCCATTCTGAACTGTTACACCATTGTCAGATATGCTTATAAGGAGAATTCCCAAGTGAGCAGGCCTGTGAACATCCTTCATTAGTTCCTTCATTTATTCCTCAACGTGGGCTAAACTACCCATAGATAATCTGCTAAGAGCATCTGCTACTACATTCGCCTTACCGGGATGGTAATGCACACTCAAATCATAATCCTTGAAGAACTCAAGCCATCTCTGTAACAAAAATTCAACTCTTTCTGGGCAAACATATATTGGAGGCTTTTATAGTCTGTGAACACCATACAAGTAGTGTCTCCATATCATGAATGCAAACATTAGTGGTGTAAGCTCGAGGTTCGTGAGTTGGATAGTTCTTCTCATGAACCTTAAGCTATCTAGAAACATAAATTATAACCTTATCTCACTGTATCAATACACAATATTCGCAAACTCTTGATGCATCACAATAGATAACATAACCATATGAACCCTCTGGTAGAGTCAAGACAGAAGTTGTAGTCAATCTAATTTTCAATTCTACAAAGCTTTTCTAGCAATCATCTAATTGTTGAAACTTGACAATCTTTTGAGTAAACCTAGTCAATGGTGAGGCTATTGATGAAAATACTTCCATGAACCTTTTGTAATAAGCCGTTAGACCTAAGAAACTTCTTATATTTGTAGTAGAGGTAGGTCTAGGCCATTGTTTCACTGCTTTTATCTTCTGTGGATACACTCGGATCTTCTCGCTAGATGCAATATGAACAAGGAAAGCAAAAAATTGCAACCAGAACTCACATTTGCTAAACTTAGCAAATAATTGGCGATCTTTGAAAGTCTTCAAAACAACTCTCAAATGACACGCATGTTCTTCAACATTTCTAGACTAAGTGAGGATATCATCAATAGAATGATAACAAACAAGTCCAAGTACGTTTTGAACACTCTATTCACCAAATCCACGAAAGATGCAGGAGCATTGGTTAGTCCAAAGTCATTCATAATGACCACACCGAGTTTTGAAGGTTGCTTTTGGAATGTCACTATCCCTTATTTGAGTTGATGATAACCCGATCTGAGGTCTATCTTTAAGAAATAACTAGCACCCTGAAGTTGGTCAAACAAGTCATCAATCCTGGGGATGTAATACTTATTCTTGATTGTGACCTTGTCAGTGTCTATAGTCAATGCACATTCTGAGAGAACCATCTTTCTTCTTTATGAACAACAACGGTGCACACTATGGAAAAATACTAGGACTGATGAATTCCTTATCTAGAAGGTCTTTCAACTGATCTTGAAATTCCTTAAGATTTGCTGGAGCCATTATGTAAGGAGGAAAAGAAATAGGGTGGGTATGTGGAAGGATATCAATTCCAAAGTTGATTTCCCTTTCAGGAGGAACTCTAGGAGATATTCTGGAAACACTTATTGAAACTCACTGACTACAGGAACTAACTCATGAGTTGGGGTTTCAGAGCTAGAATTCCTAACCCAAACTACATGACAGAGATAATCCTTAAATATCATCTTTCTGTCATTAAGGTAAGAAATAAATAGACTCATAGACGCTAAGCTACTACCCTTCCACTCTAAGATTGGTTCATTTGGAAACTGAAAAAACGAACAATCCTAATTTTCCAATTGATTGAGGCATAACATGATGTAACCAATCTATGCCTAGAATGACATTGAATTCTACCATTTCTAACTATAACAGATCTGTAGCAGTGAATTTTTGAGAGACTGTGACACGGAAATTAATGTATACTCATCTAGCTATAACTAGGTAACCCATTGGAGTAGAGACTAAGAAAGGTTCTGAGAGAGTTTTTGGACTATCACTGAATTAGACTGCTGTGAAAGGAGTTACAAAGGAAAGAGTATCCCATGCATCTAACAATGAATAAACATCAAGGTCAAAGACTCTATACCAGTAAATACATCAGGAGAACTTTCTGTAACACCTTGAAAATCCAAGACGTGTCGTAAAGCCTAACATAGGTGTCATGAGGTCTAAGAAATATTTTTAAGTTCATTATAAATGAATATAGGTTTATAAAGTGTAACAACCAAAATGTCCATTACGTTCGGGAAGTTGGTTAAAAGGGATATTAGCGTGCCATAGCCCAGTTTACTAATTTTTAGGAGTCGAAAATGTATGAAAATTGGTGGAAGGGTATCTAATAGGTGTTTAGGTTGTTCCATGGATGAAACATCTTGGTAGGCCTCCCCAAGAACCAATCAAGGTCCCTTGAGGAGGACCCTAGTGTTTGAAGCAATGTTGCCTATCAGTGTGCATCGATCGTGCAACAGATGGGTCGTGTGCGGACAAGTGAGGTGTCGAAGCCACCGCTATCGCATAATTAGACATTATTTGGAAACCCCTTTCCTGCACAATCTTTGAACTCATCGATGGAGTACAGGACAAGATGGGAAGGGTCTGTCGGCTCACAGACGACCCATCGTCTGAGTCTCTTCTGTGAGGGTCGAGTTTTCTACTTAATTTAAGTTGGTCTTATTTAATTAGTTAAGGGGTAAGGTGGTTTAATTATGGGTTAAGGGAGTCTAATTAATTTAATTTAAGACCCAATATAAATACTCCCAACCCTCATTAATCTAAGACAATTCTCAAATATAAACTCTATTCCTTCTGTCTTATTTCTCTCTCTACTTTAACTCACTATTGAAGACTAGCAAGAAGAAGGGTTTTGGGGCTGGTAAAGGGGAGAATTTTTAACCAAATTGTTATCAAACGTTAAGGTATGGGATCTAATTCACCTTTTAGACTCTTTGCTTAAAGGGTTCCTTCAAAATGGATTTCAAAAGTAGAGTTTTCTTATGGGTTTCATCCAATTACAAAATTGAAGTTATGAATTGAGTTGTTGATGATTTGGTTAGGTTATATTGAATATATTAACATTTAATTTACCTTTTTTATGGTAATTGTTGATGGTTTGTTCTAAATTGAAGAACATGATCATCAATCCCTAACTCTAGGTTGTGATCTTGACCTCTATTGTATTGTGATCATTCAATTGTCTTGGTTATTACTTGGATTACACTCATATGGTGTTATTGTGAATAAACTAACATGAATTATAGTACCATCATGTTAGTTCTTGAGATGTGATTTAGGTTATGAATTATAATGTGAAATTAGCCTATCTATCCTGTCTTAAGACATGATCTAGCATTGAATTGTATAATAGAGATCCAATTGGCCTTGTTATCTTATTGGTTATCATTGTGTAATGATGTTAATCCACTAGTTGGGTTGAGTTATGGGTTGATGGTAAGACCTTGATGATGAACTATGAGGAAGACTTGGTAAGTCTTAGAATCTCTATTTTTATTTCCAATTGTGATTAATTCTGGTTAAGTCTTGATGTTACATTGGAGTATACCTTATACTAGGATGATAGGGTGGTATAATGTTGAATTGAAATTTCTTGACTATGTCGTGAGGTTGATTAAGGTGTATGTGATATAAGGATGGTGAAAACTATCAATGTGCCTTGATATGCTATGAAATGCTAATGTGTTAACCTCACTTATATGAATTGTGATGAAAGGACTTTTACTCATACAACTCTTATTGAGATATTTATGATGATAATTATACAAGGAATAGACCCTATGACCTAAACTAAGCTATGATTGATAATAAAGGCTTAAAGACATTTTTTTTAAAAAAAAAAGGGACTCTAGCTTAGCACCATGTGAACTAGATTGAGGAGTGTCCCTTCCTACCTAGGGAAGGTAGGAGATCTTAAATACTCTCGAGATTGGAGACTATAATGTATGGCGCATAAAGAGGGTCCCAATTATATCTCCTAGTTCTTGAACTAAGTTGCCTCCGTAGGAATACTAGCTAGTGGATCCACGTAGTTGCTATGTTTCATGTTTTGGTACTACCTTGGCAAGTAGTCCGTCTTCTTTGGGTGGGGGTTTTTTGACACCGGATTCCACAGTAGCTAATGTGGTGTATCTCAGTTAGTGAAAGATGTTCCCAAAAGGTAAAATTAATTAAAAGACTTGAACTCTAACTTGGATAACGTAAGAGGTCTATCTTAGTCTAGGTAGGAGTATGAGACTCTACCTAAGCATTTCACTAGTTAGCCTTGAGGAAAGTCTTAGAAGGAGGTTCTTATATATGTTTATGTTATGATGATATATGATATACATATTATGACCTTGGCACATTGTTGGTACTATATGTTTATTAGTTTATTTATGAGTATGACTAGGGTTATAATGTTAACATAAGATGATGTGTAAATCTAAATGTTATGTTATGTAAAGTTTGTTATTCGTCATGGTTTCTTGTTGAGGATAATTGATTGAGTGAGGTTATGGGGTTTTTCTTGGTCATTCCACTTTTTGACTTGATAAGAATTCATGAGTAGTTGACTTTCTTATTATGATACGATTGACTCTTATTACTTCTTGTGATATTATTCCTTGATGATACGGTTGTATTAAATCATGATTTAAAGTATGTTGGGATAAGTATTACTTGTTAAGATAGTAAGCATGTTTGGTTGGTTGATATGAATTGTTTGGCTTAGCACTAGGTTCCTAAAGGGGTTAAATGGCATGTTTTAACTAAAAGTCTCTTTTTAACATGTTTTGCTTGTATATGTGCATAAGGTCTCATACTTAGTACATGTGGAGTACTAACCCCATCTTCTTACCTTTTCCTAAACATTTTAGGTTCCGGTCATTGAAGATTTTGGAAGGCCACATTGTTGAAGTCTTGGATTCTTCATTTTATCCAAGTAGGGTAGGTCCTCAACTTCCGAAGGCAATGCCACCATCTAGCTTACGGATTTCTTATGAGCTTAAAGACTCTTTCATTTCTTTCCCTTTTCAATTGAGTATTATTCTTTCGTATGACCTATATGTGGTCTTGTTGGATTGAAGTAAGGGTTATGCCCATATTGTGATAATCATTTAGATGGTATAGATGAGAAAATCATTGAGACTATTTTTATATTTTATATATATATGTATGTACAATAAAAGTAGAAGGCTATGTAACCTTCCTATATGAATAGTCTATGGATACTCGTTATGATTATATATTATGGATATGTAGAGGTCTATGTAAACCTCCAAGTAGTTATAATGAAAGTTTTAAATTTTTCCACATTTTTAAACGTATGAATGTAATGACATGAGACTAAGAGGCTAGTCTTAGTCCTTGAAAAGGACGACGACGACGATTACGTTTGGGGGGTAAACCCGAATGTGAAACCTTCCTTATCCTGGCGATCTTGAAGAGAATATGACTTGTTTTGGCGCTGACCTCCACCTGTACCAGATGAGTTACCCTACTGAGTCAAGCGACATACGGGTGCTGCTGAAGTTGTATATTGAGATTATCACGACCCGAGACCACACAATAGAAAATATGGCACTCTTAGAGTGGAACCGGCGTACTTGACCTCTCCAAGGTATTGTATAAGCCCTTCCATATGGTTCATCGCATAAAAACATATGAAAAGTAGTGCGGAGTTAGAACTTTTCACAAAACATTCTATAAGTCTTTAAAATATCATTCATATAAAACTCATAGGAAATACTAAGTCTCATTTCATCAGATCTTATACATAATAGTACTTTGGGATATGGCCCATACACAATAGAAATATAGTACTACTTAGCCTACTTCAAAAGAAGAAATAAAAGGCATCTATACACTCGAGTCAAATGAGGACATACTTCAACTTGCTTGAATGATCTTCTAATCTAAGCTTACCTCTCTGAAAGCACCTTCACCTATGAATCACTTTAGAGATAGATAAAATCATGAAATTAATACAAACACATGTACTAACTTTGGAATAATGCATAAAATCATAAAAACGAACATTTATTAGAAATATGCATATTTTTCATTAAAACATATGTTATAATCATAAGAACAACATTTAACACCTTATAAACACATAAGATAACATTCAAGCAATTTAGTACATTTTTAAGGTCACTTTACAGTGAACCGATTCACTGTTATAGTGAAGTTCGTTCACAGTACAGTGAAGTGCCTTATCTTTACATTAAACTTTCTAGCATGTAATCCCCTAACTAAAAGCTATCCTAATACTCACTTTAGTAAGACAAAGAGATATTGCACATACAACCTCTCAAGGAACATATAAATGATCCTAAAGACAACCTATAATGAGATCAACACACACTTACAGGACGCCAAACATATGAACATGAGATTTCTCCTACCAATTGTGATTTTAAGTTCACTTGAGTGAGTTGTGAAGCGACCGCCCATACAATCCCTTACACATACACTTAAGAGATCCTATAGACTACCTAAGATAAAATCATTCTCACTTAATACATCAACATATAGCTAATATGACATTCTCCTTCCAAAGGCTATCAAAAAACTTACTTAAGTAAATCAAATAGATAACATCCATGATTGACCTCTTCAATATTACCTTAATAATCCTTAAGACTACCTAAGGCTTAGAGCAGGTCTACATAATGAACCATCTTCCCTAACTAGAGTCATTATTGAGACTTATCTAGGTAAGATACGAGGTGATCACTCCTATTCCCCCTTCACACCTTAACTAGACAACCCTTAACTACTCTAGATAAGTACTTCTTAATTTAACATGCTTTCTTAACTGAAGCCATTACATTCATTAATTCATTTAAGACTCATTAATCACATAAGGACATTCAAGTAATGGTCTTGGAGAAGACCTAGGACACTCACTAACATCTTTAAAGCCTATTATGCAATGTCTAGATAGCGTCCTATACCACCACCGAAACTTCATAGAACTTCTCTAATGCTAGTAGATATCCCTCATGATGCGAATAGGCAATAACAGACATAAAACATGATAGCTAAACATGGAATCTAGATCTCTAACCTTCTCAGATGAGGGTGTTCTACTTGCCAAGGGTAGAACTAGGACACGAATCATGTAGGCACATGGTTAAGAATTATGAACGGCTTATATGCACTCTAGTCTCATTCTCAAGTAGAGACACATTGTGATCTAGTCGCCTTCACATGTAGAGCTACTTCCCGCAACATAATCACTCGGTGCTAGCCTTTTTCTCATAGATTCATTTACATTAAAGGTTCATACAAAAGGGTTTCATATCTAGTTCATAACCCAATCACATTCACCCTACCAAAGAGGTCCACTAGGGATACCTTACAATGGAGACATAGATAGATCATCATGACTTTCTTAAAGATGATATGATGCATTTTCATCCAATCAACCATAACTCCATCATCCTGTACATGAAGGATACCATTAGGGCTCTCGAATTTCAAGTTCATAACATAACCTTACCACTAGGTTTAATGTTCCACGTACATGACCTTCTTAACATCATTTAAGGTCTCACATATCAATCATTCATACATGAAAATGGTGAGCTAAGATTTCCTAGTCAATACATCTTGTATTCACATATCATTCATATATGTATCAAGTAAAGGACACACGTCTACCAAAACAAGACACAACATACTTTACGTTATCACATATAGCATATCACTCTTTGAAGCACTTAGTAATGACCCTTATCATCTTTATGTCATACTGTAAATTACTATATAATCATCAATATAACCATCATAGACTCATATAGGCAATTTAGGAATAATCATGCATCAAGTCTTAGACGACACACATATAACATAGTCATAGGTTTACATGATCACCTCAACATCAATGAAAGAACACATACTTTCACTTTATCACATGTAGATAGAAATGATCATAATTAAAATTAAATCAACTAAACTACTTAATACTTCAAATAGTGCTGACAAGGCCAAGATCACCATATTACATAAAGTAACGTCGACAGGTCCACATCAATTGCAAGTATATCACATAACACCGTCCCCAAAAGTGTACCATACCATTTAAAACATAATTGAGGTATAATTAACATAAAATAAATAGAAATAGGGTAGCATACCACCAATCCATTCTAACTACTTCAATCTATGGCTAAATCATCCAATTCAATATCATAAGGCCCTTAACCATGGAATGAACATCAATTCAATACATACACTATAATACTCAATGAATATAGGTCAATTAATTATATATTTATCAATATAAGACAACCTATACATCAATTGAATACAATTATTACATCATTCAATAGCCCATAGAAAGCTACACTAGAATTCATAAGCATTAGAATAATCTCACTTAACCCATAAAGTAGTCAAAACTAGGGTTCATCAATTACATGGGTTCATAGGCTAATTGAGTTAAAAAAATATAACTAACAACAATTCAATCAATATTCAATGCTTTTAAACCTTTAAAGCAAGAACCCATGGATATATCATGAAATTGGACAATTAATCTTTGAAATCTTTAGAAAACTCTTTGAATGTTGGGCTCCTTGATGAATAGAGTTTCAAGGATAAAAAAACATACCTCAATTAATATAATCCTCCAATTTGTTGATTAATAACCACTAAAATCTCCACTCCAAGCCCTTCCTTGAGTTTTGGCTCCAATGGAGTTCTAAAGAATTTCGAGGGGATTTTGGGTTTTGATTTTGAAGAATGAATTCTTCTAAGTGTTAAAGGTTTATAAACATTTTTAAAAAACCCAAAAGATCCTTTAGGAACCTAAAAAAGTCTTATTTGGAAGAGGGTGACTTTACCATTTCACGCGTTGAACTTAACAGTAACTGCGCAGGTTGATTTAGCACCATGGATGGATGGCCACCAACGGATTGTCCCTCAACCAACGGACCATTCTGTTGGTCCGTTGTTTGTGACTGAGAATGATCCTTCGCTTGTTCTTATCCCATGCCAATGTACTGAACCACGATTCCCATTGACGAGGCCACGACTGGACCACGAGTCGTCTACTGCCTCCACCGTTTCGGGGTGTCTTGGCAGTCTTGGCTTCAAGGAAAGGGTCCTTCCTTAAGGACACTTGGTTGGTCCTTGAGGACTTTCACCCATATTTTTTGAACTTGAATACGTTCGTATACGAGTTTAGTACCTCTCTAATTAATTTCATCCAAACAAACACATAAAACTCGACAAACATGCATAGACACACAAGGTGGTTTCAAGGAAAACCTTTCTAATGTCATGGAATTTGACCTCCAAACATTATGAAACTTAATGGAATGTCTACAAAACACTATTATAACTCATATAAGGACCTCATTAACTCATGAAACACACGTATAGTCAGATAACCACACATGAGGCATATATGTGACTTAATCGTTGAACGTCTTGGTCGTCCCTTGACATTTCACTTCCAAATCACCTAAAACTCTAGAAAATGCCTCGTTACCATTTATAGATCATTTTAGGAACTTATACAATCATGTCAACCATGTTAGACTCTAGATTTACCTAAGTCATTTTCAAGGTATTACAGAGATGTACCATTACTACCTCCTTGACTCTATCTAGAAGGACAATCCCTCAAACAGTGACCAGACTAACCGGACCCAAAAAAATCATTTCTTTCTTGCAAGGCACTCTCTGGGATGTCTCTTACGACACTTAGGGCAAGTTGGGTATGTCTTGGTGCCGGAAACACTTCCCTGAGACTTAAAGCATGGTGCCCTAACCTTCTGATCAAATTTGTTCTTGAAGGATGGCACACTAGTTTATGAAGGGGATGGGGTCGAAGAATTTTGCTGAAATTGAGCAATTTCCACCACTCTACTTCTGCTGAGAGTAGTCACGGTTCCCAGTCCTAGACTTCTTATTCTCCTTGGCATGTTCCCCAAGATTATCACCTTCAACCTGCTGAGCAAGATTCATAAGCCTAGAGATGTTCATATCTCCCAGTAACATAACATTTTTTTACTCTGTTTTGACCAAATCTGACACCCCATACAAGAAATTATTTATCTAATCCGTGGAGTTAGAAAGAGCATACATGGAGAGTTAGCTAAACTTGAGTCTATATTCTTTGACCGCCATGTTTCCCTGCCTTAATTTCATGAATTCCTGAGCCTTTCCTTCTCTTAACTCTATTGGGAAAAATATTTCTAGAAAGGTCTCACTAAAGAAATCCCATATAATAGGAGCTACATCTGTACCCCTATTTTCCTTCCACTAAATGTACTAGATATGAGCAAAATCTTTCAGCTGGTATGATGCCAACTCATCTCGATCATTTCCAATGACCTGCATCACCTCAAAGATCTTCTTGATCTCATTTAAGAAATTCTGGGCATTCTAATTAGTTTGTGATTGTAAGAACACAAGCGGATTCATACTAATAAAGTTATGGACCCTTTTTACTGTTGATCCACCATTAGCATTCACATGAGCTTGAAACTGATGATTGTTCTTGATGGCGATACTTTGAGCCACAATCTGAATGGCATTCTTGAATTCAGTATTAGAGACTTCTTGATCTTGGAGTGGAGAAGCTCCATTTTCATTCCTGGAATTCACATTCCTGGTTTTAGCTCTAAGGAGGCATGATTTGAAATGTAGAACATCGACTTAGAATGGAATTCGATCACGTACGCACGGTAAGTGTAACAAGAAAGTGAGGTTTTTCTAAAACACTTCATAGCCTCTCTCTCATAAGATGTGGTGCACTTCACATCTATGAAAAGGACTATACTTAGTGCGGTTCTTTATATATCTTATGACACTTAAACCTAATGCTCTGATACCAAGTTTTTCACGCCCTGATCTACCCCCGAGACGCGGACATGGGGCATAGGAAACAAGCGATCTAAAGCTAACCTTTATGGAATGATCATGAGCATACTAGTGATACTAAACTAATGTGGAAGCTAAACCATAACTAAAATAAAAATATGGGGAACACCCTTATACTATAACTGAGATATTTTAAATTGATAAGTTTAATACAAATAAAATATTAACTCAATACTAAGAGGAAACTAACTATGTCTTAAAATTGCCTCTAACTGACTAGAAATGTTGGGATAGGCCCTAACTAAGTCTAGAAAAACTAAAACTAAAGAATTAAAATAGTGCAAAGAAACTCATGACTATTAACCTGGAAGAATAAGGAATCACCACTGATTCTTTTGAACTAAAGACCAGAAATTGATCTAAGCGTGATCTAAATACTAAGAACCTGAATGTACATCACGAGAAGATGTAGCACACGTATGTGTCAGTACTTGAAAGGTACTGAGGATGTAGGATAGAGTAAATTTGAAATAAAACAAAACTAAACAATCACAAAAGCAAGTATAATATTCTTAACATGACATACTGAGTTATGAGCTTACCAGATGCAATGACCAAATTTATAACATGGTGAGACTGAATACTAAATAAACCATATATATGGTCAATTAAATAGAGTCTATCTGAACGGTGGGAGCTACTAATAACTGATAATAAAACCACATGAGCTAAATGTGGAGTCAGATGCATACGCCCCATCGAAAGGATCCAATATATCATGCCACATGTATAAAGGGATGTTAGCGTGATCACTTAACAGATGCCCACAGAGGGGACTTATAACCTACTTGGCTATTAGCTCTGTGAATATTTGGGTACGCTAAACCCTAGTCCAACTCTTTATCATAATACTCCCAATGAATTAAGTGATTAACATACTATGACTGATTTTTGTAAATACTAGATAGCTCAAAACTGAACATGAAACTGAGAATGCAACAATTAATCTGATAATGATGTGTTTATAACTGAGGCATGTATAACTATAAATCTAAATTATCTAACATAGCATGTGTAATTCAAGAACTAAAGAAATACATAGTTAGGATTCTGAAATTCATGCGATAAAAACATGGTAATGTTATTTGGAACATATTACTAACTAATTCATGATATTCTGTTGAAGTTCTATAAATCCTAGGTCTAATTATGATATGGTAATCAAGAATTTGACTGAAATCTAGGGATCTAATCGATTAAAGGAACCCAATAGTAAAATCCAACATACCTAGTGATGAAATCCACAACAAAGTCTTTAGATTTTGTGGTTGGAACTGATGGAACCTTAATACGTTCTTCAACTTGGGTTCTTGACTTTTTTCTCCTTTCTTGCTTCTAATTTTCTATGTTTTGATTAATAATTTGACTTAGGTAAGTTTTAGTTATATAACTAAGATTAAAATGACTAAAATCTCATTATTTAGGGTTCATACGACGTATCTTAAAGGTTAAACAAAGCAGGAAAAGACAAAAAGACCCCTGAGTTAATAGTTGTCGGAGCAACCAACGACCTGTACTGACGGGCCATTTTTCAAACGACGGTCTGTCGTTTGGGTCTGCTCAACAGGCCTTTATTTAAATGGTCATAAAGTTTTACTCGGAGGTTGGATTTTTGAGAACTCGGTGGCCCTAGAAAGATAATTTAATTCTTGTTGGATTTTAGAGAACTCGGTGCCCTAGAAAGATAATTTAATTCTCTATTATTTAAGAAGTCATGGGACACATAATTGATTTAGTGTTAAAAGTTATGATTATTTGAAGTCGACCCAACAACATTTTCCCCCTAACTGACTTCTAACTTTCACCTACAGTCACACCTATGGACCGTAGTTTGAACGAAAATATGTGCTTGTCATCTGTAGTTCATGTCAGAGGTTAGGTAACTTGAATCTGAATCAACAGACACAGACCACAAACCGTAGTTTGACTTACGGACCGTACGTCTGTTTGTGGATCGACACTTTGTTGATTTTTCTAGGCTGAGTTTAGGGGGAGCTTCAGTGGAAAATGACTCATGCACAGTATGGGTGGTGGATTAGACTACGATCCCTCGATAGTAACAATCAACTGCACCTTTCAGAAAGCTAATTTCTTGCCTTTTTTGGATACGAGGTGTTACGCATAGAAGGGTACCTACTTCAGGTTTACCAATCATAGACTTTCATTCATTCACACATATGTGATAGAGGTGACTAAAGGAGAAGGAACCTAAGTCAACCAAATCAAAGAGTTCATAATCTATAAGTTTGCATGTATCAAGAAGAGGGACCTAAGTTTACAAATCAAGACACAACATCATCATATAAGACTCTTCTGAATCCATTACTATTACACATTAACATTAGAAGATAATATACTTTCATCACATTTGATCTTTATTATACAATATCACACATACATCACATCATCGTTCACTTAATACATTCATATAAGACATTTCACCTTATACATAGCCACATTACATCTTATATTAAACTTCACATTATACCTTCACATGGACCCTAACATTATACTACTAAAATTCACATGGTAATGCTGACAAGGCCATCATCATAACATATACAACACATAAGCACCGCCATTATAAGTGGAACATACCACACAATAGCAATTCTATATCAATTCTACATTAGATAAGGGAATTAGGTCAAATCACCCTATTCCAATAGCCAAGATCACCATTCTTTAATATGTCAACAAATTAACAATATAATAGCATAATTAGACATAGAATTTGACAAAATAATATGAACTAAACTTAATCAATCATTATTAGATCATAAGCAATACACTCACTTCATAAGCCAAATTTAGGGATTTTTTTAAATCAAGGGTTCATCGATATATTCATTGGAAAACATCAATATAACACTTATAATATCATATCTAATCATTTGAAATCGTTTACGCAAGAACCCTTGAGTTAGAGTAGAAATTGGACTTTTTCATAAACTTTGAAATCTTCCAAATCACTTTGAAATTTGCTCTAAGGTAATAGATAAACTTAGATAAAGAATACCCATACCTTTTTATTAAGAATGCCGAAGAAATTTGAAGAGCTTAACCCTAGATCCCATCTCCATCTTCATCTTCTTTCTAGAGTTTTTAAAGATTTTTTGGGATAAAAGGGTTTTTGATTTGGGTAATGAAAGTAAATGACTTAAAGACTAGTTTTAGGAATTAAAAATATATAATAATGATATAGACCTAATTAAAAAGCACCACTTAATAAACAATTAGAACTAAATTACTCAAATACCTCAAACTAAGACAGCCCACCCAGGGAGCACGTCTACTTTCACGGTCCGTGAAGGTGTTTCACAGCCAAGTTGACGGTCCGTGGTCCTCTAGGCAGTGAAAAAAATTTCGTTGCCAAGCCCCATGAAGATATGTCACCTTCATGACCTGCTTTACGATCCATTGTCAAGACCATCAATAGTGAAGTGGTCCGTGAAAGTTGGGGCAGTGGCTAGGCCAAAGTGCCTTGCGTTACTTTCCACCAAGAAATATTCACGACCACCTTCACAAGACGTGGTCAAGACCACTATCAGTGTTGTGGCTTGTGGATACTTGAGGTAGTGTTGAGTCAAGCTTGGAAGCCTTGGCCTTTGGCTGAGGCCCTTCCTCCCTTGGATTGCCACCAACCCAAAAACGTTAAGCCATCATCAAAAAGGGTCTTTGCACATTGAGTCAAACATGTGACTTGACGTTAACTCACTAAGCACATTGAAACAAGAAACAAAACCACACTACACCACATAGACACATAAGAACATTAAACTAGTCTTCGAACGTCATGGTCGTCCCTTGACGTTCAACCTCAAAAGTCTCCAAACTAAACTTTCTAATTCAAAACTCAATATCTTCACAAGCTAATAACTCATACAACTCATGTGATCTCTAGATCATCCTAGTTCATTTTTAGGGTTGTAAAATTCTCCTCCACATGGAAAATAATTGTCCTATAATGACACAAAAACACTTCCAAGGGCTTAATGACTTACTAGTAGCCCACAACATACAACGTCAAAGTCAATGTACCTAGATCCCAAGGAAATATCAACTTCACATAAAGGTCCTCTACATCTTCATGCAATTCAACCAAGTAGGAACACATCTACCAATTTCTTATGCATCATTCTTTACCATTTCTCATGCTATTGGAGGAATGTCCTTCTCCAAGTCATACCATGCTCATTTAGACATCACTTAGTACATCATGAAATTTCTCCTCAAAGAACAATCATGCAACATTTTCAAGAAGGCACATTTAAAGAAATTCTCCCCATAAAGGCTCAACATGCAACTTCTCAATAACACATTAGGGATGCTTACACAATTTCACCTAATGAAGCAAATAGACAATCTATACTAAATACACATAAACATGAGGGAATCCAATGCATGAAAACTCATTTTTCTGATTTAAAAAGAATTCAACCAAAACATACATATCTTAAGGAGAATATTTGGAAAATCATTTTTCACAAAAAATAACTCCAACATGAACCAAGATACTAGGAACTCGTAGTTTTAGGCTTAATTAGGCACATAAGGAAAAGATTAGGATATCTTACTCCCAACAACCTTACTACTAGTTATCCTTACCCACATGAGATAAACCCATCTAAGGTCAACATGAACACACTATAAGAATCTCCATCAAGAAACCATCAACCTTACCAACAGCATTCACACCCAACTCTTTAATTCACTAAACCTCTTGAAGCAACAACAATAATCAAGCTTATCTCATGAACACTAAAAACTCTCAAAGCCTTATCATCTAGCCATAAAATCCCCTACTAGGAGAAACTCAAACTAACTCTTTCAACCATCACCTCCTCTCTTTCTAAGATCAGAGAAAAACAGCATCAAATCGTCTTACTCATCAAACATATACATTTCTAACACCACTAATACACACCATCACAAGGTAACTCACCCAACCTAAGGTCGTCACCCCAAACCTTTTATCCCATCTAGAAATTTACACATACCCTTTTCTCTCCCTCAACCTTGCAACACAACCCTTACAAAGGAAATCCCACTCAATAGACCAACACATGAAGAACAAGGGAAAGACATCATATAATTAAACTCTTAGGCACGATTAGAATAATGACGAAGTAAACTTTATTAGAACCAAATAGAATAGCATTCATAATGTGTACCGCTTCACATTATAAAGTAGACACAACTAGATGTGGTTTTCTGACAACCAATGATCATTATATAACCTTATTCTCAAATACCAAGTTTGTCACGACCCGAGAGCACCCCCTAGTCATAACCAACAATATCGATCTCTTAGAGGTCCCATAGAAGCCACATGGATTATTCATTGCATACAATACTCAAATCAAGTAAGAATTTAATACTTTCACACACGAAAAATACTATAACTAATAAACAAGCAAAACAAAACTAAAAGAATTTAAATTTATAATATGTCTCATTAAACCATCTAATAAATTTAGAGTACAACATTAGGACTAATCCCATACAAGACTTGAAATAAATACTAAAAGACCCTAAAAGAACATGTAGGTCTTGTACTCGAATCTATGAGTATTTACCAAAACCTCATCTTCAACCCTTAGAAATCTATATGTAATCCATGGCATTTGATGACCTCCAATCCCTATACTATAGTCAAAAAAGGAAAAGACGGGGTTAGCACATTAAGCACTAAGTATGGAAGCCATGTAAAATAATGCAAAAAGGGAGGTTGAATATAGAATGCTTTCATGATATTTTTAGAAAAAAAACCTTTATCATAAGAGTTTAAGAGGCATAATACAAATAAACTATCACATATTAGACATATTAAGCTAATATCAAGTCAACTATCACATATTAGACATATTAAGCTAATATCAAGTCAACTATCACATATTAGACATATTAAGCTAATATCAATATGTACCGCTTAATTCTATATTCATCAAGTAAGTATTTTCATCATTTAGACTATCTATCTAAGGTTACTCTAAGACCCACCTAATTAAGACATGAAGAGACCGCCGATACACCCTCTTCAAGAACTATTAAGTGATCCTCAAAGCTACCCTACAAAAGAACCTTTCTATTCTATATACTTTAATTAAGTGAAAATAATCATTAAATCCATTTATGAAACAACTAGATTAGTAGATAACTTCAGATAATGGTCTTGGAAGACCTAGGGAATTCACTTTAGTATCTTCAAAGACTACTCATGCCATGTATAGATAACGTCTCATTCCACTACCCACACGTTGAAGTTATCCAATACTAGAGAGCATATTCCACATAATGAGAATAGGGATTAACCGACATAGACTATACTAGCTAGGTATGGAATCCGGTCTCATCAAGACCCCACGCCGTGGATGGTGTTCTACTTGCCAAAAGTAGAACAAGGACACATCCAATGTAGACAGATGGTTTAGGGGATATCAAAACTGTACTCTAGCCTCAGACTTAACTAGACCTACTTTCTTAACCATATCCACTGGGTGCTTTGCCTTAGTTCTCAAACAGTAATTTCATTCACACAATTGTATTAGAGAGGGCACCATCATTCGTCCTACCAACCCATAATAACATTTGTCAAGAAGGGATCCACAAGGTTCTACCGATCAAGGTTCATTAGAATAGATCTTATGACTTTCTTAAAGATGGTTTCATGTCATTCCGGGCGACCTACCTCCAAGTTTGTCATTCCACTAAGAAGGGCATAATTTAGCTCTACCACTTCAAGGCTTCTTTGTTAGACTTCTTTTCATTTTTAAGGTTTCACATTCATAACCTTATTTTCACATTAGTCATTCATAGAAGGGTAACTACTTTAGGTTGATCAATTCTAGACTTTCATTCATTTACACATACATTACAAGGGTGCCTATGCCTGCCAAGTCAAGAGTTCAGATTCAGATAACTTTCATACATCAAGGAGAAGGCACCTAACTCTACCAAATCAAAGAGTTCATAATCTAGAAGATTTCATATATCAAGAAAAGGGACCTAAGTCTACCAATCAAGACACAAGATCATCATGTAAGACTCTTCACAATCCATCACCATTACACATAAACATAAATAAAACACTTTCACCACATTACATCGACATTATACAAGATTACACATACATCACATCATCCTTCACTTTATACATCCATATAAGGATTAGCACCTTATACCTACCCACATTACTTCATATAACAAACTTCACAATATAACTTCACATGAACCCTAACATGATACAACTACAATTAACATAATAATTTCGATAAGGACATGATCATAACATATACAACACATGTAACACTCCAGAAGTTACATGAATTGGACTAGATATTAGCCTATTAAATAGTAGTTAAAATAATGTTTCAAGACCTATATTAATGTAACAAAATAATTTATAATAGGTTAGAGCCAAAAAAATAAAGAAAGACCTTAACGTCCGTAAACTAGCTAAATTGAACTAGTTGATGTCCCTATGTTTGGTGAAGGTTTGGAAGTGTCAAATTGTAAGACCCCAAAAATGAGTTAGGTGAGATAGAGAATACATGGTTGTTGTGATGGTAAGAGGTCCTAAAATGGTTTATAGTGTGGGTTTGAGGTAGTGTCTAAGAATTTAGGTGCATTGAAAGTCAAACGTCAAGGGACGACCAAGACGTTTGACGACTAAGTGACCTATGTGCCTCATATATGGTTCTACGTGCTTATGTGTGTTTTTGAGGTTATAAGGTCTTAAAATAGTTATTATACTGTATATAGGCAGTGTGTCAAGTTTCATGAAGTTTAGAGGTTAAACGTCCATGATGTTTGAAAGGATTGCCTTGAAACGACCTTGTGTGTCTATGTATGTTTCGTTGAGTTTTACGTGTTCATTTTGGCTGAAAATTTTGTGGTAGGTCCTAACATCAGATACGAACATATTTGGGGTTGAATTGTCCGACTCCATGTAGGACTCACAAGGGGCCCTAAAGGAGGATCCCAAGATTAGAGTTCAACACTACTAGGCAGTGGCCAAACGATGGTTGGTCGACTAGGCAACGGCACGTTGATGGGTCTCGTATATGGATACAATTTTCCTGAAGGTTGAGGAGTCTCATAATAAACCCACGAGACCTCCATATACGGTACATGGGTGATACCACGGACCGTCGATGCATCCGTCAATGGGTCTATGTGTTTTTAGCCAGATTCTTATTAAGTTGAGGGGTGAAATTGTAAATTCACCCCAAGCCCCTATTAGTACTTGTACGGATCTTTTGAGAGTTTATGGGTATTTTAAGAGTTTATAAGTCATTAAACTCTCATTATAATCTAACACATAAATAAAAACATATTCCCTCCAAAAGTTTCTCCAAAAACCTCCATGTGAGTTCAAAGTGAAGATGGATCTTGAAGATGGGTCTTCAATGGAGTTTCTTCTTCAATTAACTTTGTATTATTCAAATAAGGTATGTCAGTTCTTCATCTAAGGCTTTATATCACCTTAGAGACAATTTCAAATATGATTTCAAAGATTTCAAAAAGATGAAAAGTCAAATTATTACTCTAAGTCTTGGGTTCTTGCATAAATGGTTTCCGAACTTTTATATATGATGAAATTTATGTATAATTTATGTTTTACAATGGAATTCCCCATGAACCCTTGATCTTCTCAAAACTCTAAATTTCACTAAAATATGTATGAATTGATTATGCTTAGATATTCATGAATTCATTTGTAGATTGTTATGGGCTTTTGATTCATGTATAGATTATATATATATATATATGGTGTATAGGCTGTTTAAATTTAATTAATTGAGTAATGAATACTTTTAGACCTATTGCTTCCCAATCTTATTGAATTGATATTGACTTAATGCTTATAGATTCTAGTGTAGATTTCTATGGGCTTTCTAATGATGTAAGAATTGTATTCAATTGATATATAATTGGTTTTAGATTGATAAACATATATTAAATTGACTTAGATTTTATTGAGTATTATAGTTTATGTATTAAATTGATGTTCATGGTCATGGGTAAGGGTCTTATGATATTGAATTGGATGATTTAGCGTTGGAATCAAAGTGGTAAGATGGAGTGGGGGGTGTTGCCCTAATTCCTTTTATTTTATTTTTATGAAACTTCAAGTATGTTGTGATTTGTATGGTACACTTATGGTGTCGGTGCTATGTGAATTGATGAGGACTTGTCGGCGTTACTTTATGCAATATGATGATCATGGCCTTGTTGGCACTAATTGTTGTACTACGATGTTTTGTTTAGTTTTTTTATGTGAATTATGAGTATATCTATCTATTTGTGAAGCAATGTGAAACTAAATGTTCTTTATATGTATGATAGGAAATCATGTAAACTATGACTATGTGCTTCTATGTGTAGTCTTAGGGTTAATGCATTGTTGTTCCTACTTGACTATATGAATCTATAATAGTTATATTGATGATGATATGGTAGTGTGAAGGATGACTTAAATATGATAATGGTTATTCTTATATTGTTGTAGAATGATTAGTAATATGTGTTCAGGTGAAGTATGTGGTCTCTTGTCTTGGTTGACTTGTTTCCCTTGCTTGATTCTTATATGAAAGTGAATATGTGATGTCTTAAATTACCATGATAAAGTCTCTTAGTCTTGAATGTATGAATGATATGTGACCTTGAATTATAGTAAGAGGGTCTTTTATGTGAAAACCTTGAACCTAGTCGTAATGTTATGTAGAAGTCGAAAGCCATATTGGTATCCTTCAAGTAAAGGAATGATGGACTTAATGGTAATTAGCTGGAACGGCATCATATCAAACCTTGGTAAATTCATCATGATCTTCTTTTCACCATTGGACGGTAGCCCTAAGAGGTCCTATTTGGTTGGATAAATGTAATTGGGTTATGAACTTGTTATGGAACCCTCTTATGCGAACCTTTAATGTGAATTACTCTATGAGAATGAAGGCTAGTTTCGAGTGAGTATGGTAAGGGGAGTAGTTATAGTTAAGTATGAGACTATATTACAAAGAATGCGCTTCATATTCCTTAACTATGTGCCTACGTGGGATGTGTCCTAGTTCTACCCTTCGCAAGTAGAACACCTTCATCGGAGTAGGTTAGAACTACGGATTCCATGAGTTGCTACCATGGTCTATGTCGGTTATTGACTATTCTCATCATATGGAATACTTACTACCATGGTCTATGAAGTGTAGATGGTGTTATGGGACACTATCTAGACATTTCACAATAGGCTTTGAAGGTGTTAGTGAGAGTCCCTAGGTCTTGTCCAAGACCATTGCTTGAATGTCCTTTATGTGATGAATGAGTCTTAAATGAACTAATAAATGAAATGACTTAAGCGAAGAAAGTATGTTAAAATGAAGTAATACTTATCTAGATTAATTAAGCGTTGTATAGTTAAGGTGTGAAGGGGGAATAGGAATGGTCACTTCTTATCTTACCTAAGATAAGTATTAAGAATGACTCTGGTTAGGGAAGTTGGTTGATTATGTGGACATGATCTAAGCCTTAGGTAGTCTTAAGGATTACTTAGGTAATCTTGTAGAGGTCACTATGGACGTTATCTTCTAGATTTACTTAAGTAAGTCATTCGATAACCTTTGGAAGGAGAATGTCATATCATCTCTATGTTAATGTGTTAAGTGAGAATGATTCTATCTTAGGAAGTCTATAGGATCTCTTAAGTGTGTGTGTGTGTGTGTGTAAGGTGTTGTATGGGCGGTCGCTTCACAACTCACTCAAGTGAACCTTAGAATCACCTTGGGTAGGAGGAACTCATGTTCATATGTTTGTTGTCTTGTAAATGTATGTTGAACTCATTATGGGTTGTCTTAAGGGTCTTTTAGGTGTGCTTAGAGATGGGGTATGGGCAGTATCTCTTTGTAATACTTAAGAGAATTTGAGGATATCCTCTAGTGAGGGACTTATATGCAATATGGTATGCCAAGTGAAGTGAATGAAACTTCACTGGAACAGTGAAGTGAATGAAACTTCACTGGAACAATGAAGTGAGCTCACTGTACAGTGAAGTGAATTCGCTGTAGCATTTCTTAAAATGTAACTGTTTGATTAAATGATTTATTATGTGTTTGTAGTTTGTTAAATGTTATTCTGATGCTTATACTATGATGTTCTAATCGAAATTTATGAAAACCATTTTATTTAATAAATGTCCCTTTTTCATGGTTTTTGCATGGCTTCCATACTTAGTACATCTAATGTGCTAACCCCTTCTTTTCCCTTTTTGACTAAAGTGTAGGAAATTGTATGTCTTGATGTGCCATGGAGGATGGATAGGTTTCTAAGGTTTGATTATTAAGTATTGGTGAGTACTCATCGATTCGCGGACAATAACCACATATCCCTTATGTCATAGTCTTTACTTTATTGTCTTTTATGGGATTAGTCCCAAGTGTTGTATACTTTAAAGTTCAGATGGTTCAAGTAGATGTTGAAAATATTTAACGTTTTTAAATGAAAGTATTCCTCTTGCGTATTGTTTATGAAAGAATTCTTCGTATGTGAAGAAAGTTTTAAATTTTTTTACTCATTTTAGAATGTTTATTATGCAATGAATGATACAAGAGGTTTAGATGAGACTCTTTGAAGTCTCATTTGCCGTGTGAAGACAAAAGGATGCCCTAACTTCTAGGGTGTACATGTGGGTCGTGACACAACTGAAGTCCAAAACTTGTAAAAAGACTTTAGATAGGTAATATGTAGTACAAAGGGTCTAAACGTTCGATAACAACACCCCAAGGACCACCCGAAGGGTCCTTGAGGACGACCCCAACATGGGCAGGCAGGCAGATTTTGAGGGTCTGCTGCGCAACGCGCAGCCCAGACGAGATTCACTGCCTCGACCCAAAATTCAGAAAAAATAATTTTAATTGGCCACGCAACGCGTAGCCACTTCCCAGATTCGTTAAAGTCATATTTTAGGTAATTTAACTTCACAAAAAGACCCATTTAAGTGAAGGGTCTTTAAGGAATTATATGGGACGACTTTATAATGATTTTAGGTCAGTTATAGACCACTTTTACACACTTCAAATAACATCAAACGAATTTCTCCCATCTCTCTCAAGAACGCTCCCTTTTCCAAACTTCATTGAAGAACAAGAAAAGCTTAAGGAAGAAGACGAAGACTTCAAGTTTTTCAATCCAAATTTGTGGATTATTAGTCAATAAAGGTTTGAGTTTTTCACTCTTGGGATTCTTTTACCCAAGAGTTCCTTTCAAAGATGGTTTTCAAGAAATCAACTCCTAGGGTTTTTACTCTACAAAGCGGGTTTTCTTCCCAACTCAAGATTTATGATTTTTGATGAAGTATAATGATTTCTATGGTTAATTAAGTATTCAATGTTGGGTATTTGACTTGGAATGTTTGAATTTCGTGTGAATAATGTTCCTTATATAAATGATGGTTTTGATTGGTTTATATCTACTACTTGATAACATGTAAATGTTGGTATTGGAACTATGACTTGAATAAACTCTTAAATGACCCTTTTCCTTATCCTTAAAAACGAATTGGTCTTGTATATGACTTTAAACGTTGGTATTGGTTATGTTATTGATTATTTCACTATCTTGTTTGATGTTTGTTATGTATTGAGCATAAATCCTTGATAAAGGTTCTTGGAAGCGAAAGGTAGGTCTTCTAAAGTTGTGATTACTCTATGATGTTGATGTTAGCCTATAAATGATGTTAAAATGCTATTGAAGTATGTATGATTATTTTATGTATATATGTAGGTCTATGAATATTTTAAATGTGAGATCATGATAAGGATATGATAATGCAAGTGATGATGTTTATCTTATTTGCCTTACACACTATGACTATAATATAAAAATCTCACAAATGAAGAGTCATAATGAAAAGAAATTCTCATCTAAACCTAAAGAGATGATGACCATGTTTATACAAGGATTTAAGCTCCTATGACTTATGATAATATTTATGTTTAAATGGTGACTTAAAGGTTATTAACAAAGGGACTTAAGCTTAGCACCAATGGACTAGATATGAGAGGTGTCCCTTTTGTAGTTTGAAAGTAGGTTCAGAATAACTCTCATGAGATGGAGGCTTCCATGTAATGTGGAACTATGGGTCTCTAACATATGTCCTAGTTCTTGAACTATTTTCCATCATAGGATACTATCTAGTAGATCCACCTAGAAAGCTATGTCATGTTTGGTTCTACTTTGGCCGGTAGACCACCTTCTTTCGGTGTGGGGTTTGATGAAACTGGGTTCCATGTATACCTCACTTGGTTTAATGTCGATTAAGGCAATTTTTCCCTCAAGAAAAAATGAAAGACAAGTAAATGGAAATTGACTAGGATGACTTAAGGAGTTTACATAGTATTGATAGGGGTATGGGACTCTACCTAGACATTTTAGAAGTTGACTCTAAGGGAAGACCTAGGACATTGTTCTAATGTAATATGAATATGAAATGTATAAGGATTATGATATATGATGTTTCTCTTATGTGATGTTGACTATGTTAATGAACATGAAATGGTCTATATTGTTGTATGTGATGATAACTACTTATGATATTAATGACATGAAGCAAGGCTTACCTATGGTCTCCTACCTTGTTTACCTAATTATGTGGGGTTATGGGGATTCATATGATCATTGCACTTGTAGGCTTAGGATGGGATCATTGGTGAGTGTTTTGTATGTTGAAGTTAATATGCACTACTGAACAGGAAATGTTAATATGATTTTATGATGTTATGTATTTTGTTATGATCATGCTTTATGTTGTTGTGATCCTTATCTTATATATGCTCTATTGTATGTACATTAAGGTTTTCAAATGACTGAGCATGCATTCTAAAGAAATGGTCATTTTTAATGCATGTCCTTAAATGTTATTAGCATATACACATACTTAGTACATGTGGTGTACTAACCCCTTCCTTTATATTACTACAACTGTAGGGTTCAGATGTTGAAGATTAATAAGGTAAATTGAAGAAGTTTGGAACTCTTTCTTGAAGTGTTAGAAGGTCCTCATGTTCGAGGATGCTATCTTTTCGCTATTCTAGCTTATGAAGACCTTAGTAGTTTTAAGAATACAATTCAATATGTACATAAGTATGAATGTTTTAAATTTTTTGCAAATTTTAACTGAGGACATGTTATGACGAACGCTAAGGGTTTGTCTGAGTCCTCTGAGAGGAAGACAATGCTAGTCGCATCTGGGGGGTACTCTGTGGATGTGACAAACTTGGTATCAGAGCATGAGTTTAAATATCCTTAGGTTCAATGTCTCAATAAGCCATGTTATGCAATGTTTTGTTTGTGGTTGTGAAAAGCACCACAATTATGAATAAGATGTAATGTGATGATTAGGGAAATTCTCTTTTCTTGGTAATCCTATTTCGTGTTTCTAGAGTATGGACACTATGTATATTTTAGCATCTAATCCATTTCTCATGGTTATAGGCAATGAACACAAGAAGGACAGACGCGATAATAGTAGGAGAGGAGTTGTAAATGCTGGAGCAACTCCCAAAGGCAATCAAGTTCCTTCACAAGTGCAAGTTGCTGCTAATGATCAAGTTTCGGTCAATCCTCCATCCATGACGGATGGTGAAGTGAGGGTTCTCCTATTCCAAATGGTCCAAGGCATCACCACTCAAGATCAAGCCATTACGGCACAAACCAACAGAGAGGTTGTTCTTCGAGAGAATCAACATGCTAGTACTATGGCTAGCCGTCTGAGAGATTTCATGAGGATGAATCCTCCTATTTTCCTTTGATCAAAAGTTGATGAATACCCCCAAGATTTATTTGATGAGGTCTATAAAATCTTGTTTGATATTAGGGTGAGTACTACAGAGAAGGCTGAACTTACTGCCTACAAGCTCAAGGATATGACTCAGACATGGTACAATAACTGGAAGGATAGTAGGGCTTTAGGTTGTTGTCTCGTGACTTGGGAGATCTTCAAAAAGGTCTTTCTTGACAGATTCTTCCCAAGGGAGAAAAGAGAATCTAAGGTAGAGGAATTAATCAACCTTCGTCAAGGAGGTATGAGTGTTAAGTATTACTCTTAAAAGTTCATTAAGCTATCAAGATATGCTTCTTCTTTGGTTTCTAATGCTAGGAATGAAATGATCTGTTATGTAACGGGCGTGTCCAAAGATATTAAAGAAGAATGTTATGCATGCATGGTTAATGACAATATGGATCTTTCTAGGTTGATTTATGAACAACAAGTAGAGGAGAGTCGTCTAAGAAAGAGGAATATAGAAGCTAATAAGGCAAGGTCTATTGAAAGTAGTTCTTCTAAGAGTAGGTTTGATGTTCATTACAAGCCTAAGTCCAAGAAGAGGTTTTCAAGACAAGTCCCTTCAAATTTCTCAAAGAATTGCAATGCTAGGTGTCTAATTTTAAACCTCAAAAGGGGAGAAATGTGGATCCACCAAGAGAAAGACCAACTTGTGGTAAGTGTGGTAAGAAATGTGTGGGTGAATGACTTGTTGGGACTAATAGTATCTATGGTTGTGGAAAAGGCGGTCATACGGAGAAAGATTGTCCTAATGTGAGGATTCAAGTAAAGGGGAATAGTCAAGCTTATTCAAGAGGTCTCAACTCCGAAGTTCGTAAAAGGAACCATTTCTATGCACTCAATTCTAGGAGTGAACAAGAGAGCTCTCCTAATGTTGTGACTGGTATGTTACAAGTCTTTTTTAGTTAATGTTTCTACTTTGCTTGACCCAGGTACTACCCTTTCTTTTGTTACACCTTTTGGTAGCTAGAAAGTTTGATGTACTTCCCGATGTTTTGATTGAACCCTTTAGGTTTGTACCCCAATGGGTGACTCTGTGGTTGCAAAAAGAAGAATAGGAAATGTCCTGCAATGATTCCCAATAAAGTTACTCTTGTTGACTTGGTATAGCTTAACATGTTTGATTTTTATATCATCTTGGGTATGGACTGGCTTCATGAATGTTTTTCTTCCATAGATTGTAGAACAAGGATAGTAAAGTTTAAATTTCCAAACGAGCCCATTCTATAGTGGAAGGGGGGAAATTCTATGTCAGGGGTAAAATCATTTCTTGCTTGGAGGCTAGTAAGATGATAGACAATGGTTGTTTATACCATGTGGTGAGGTTTAATGATCTAGAATGTGAAACTCCATTTGTTGAGTCAGTCCCCGTAGTAACGGAATATCCAGAGGTTTTTCCTAATGACCTTCCAGAAATTCCTCCCAAACCAAAAATTGACTTTAGCATTTATTTGTTACTGGATACGAACCTCATTTCTATTCCTCCATATAGGATGTCTCTGGGTGCAATGATAGAGTTGAATTTCCCACTCAAAGATCTATTAGATAAGGGTTTGATTCAACCTAGTATTTCTCCATAGGGTGCTCCGGTCTTGTTTGTGAAGAAGAAGGATGAGTCTCTTAGAATGTGCATTGATTATCGCCAACTCAATAAGGTCACCATAAAGAACAAGTATCCTCTCCCTCGGATTGATGATATATTTGATCAACTCCAAGGTGCTAGATACTTTTCCAAGATGGACATAAGGTCGGAATATCACCAGCTTAGGGTGAGAGGTGAAGATGTTCCCAAAAAAGCTTTCCGAACTAGATATGGTCACTATGAATTTCTAGTTATGTCTTTTGGGTTAAAAAATGCCCCAGCGGCATTAATGTACATAATGAATAGAGTTTTACTAGATTACCTTGACTAATTAGTGATTGTGTTCATTCATGATATTTTGATATACTCTAAGAATGAAAATGAGCATGGGTCCTCATCTTTATGCCAAATTGAGTAAGTTTGAATTTTGGTTGGGATGCTAGTATTTAGTCTATACTTACCCCCCAAAAGATTTAGTGTCATTCGGGGACAAATGTTCCTAAGGGGGGATAATGTAACACCTCGGAAGTTACATGAATTGGACTAGAGATTAGCCTATTGAATAATAGTTCAAATAATGTTTCCATACCATTATTAATGTAATAAACTCTTTTAGAAAAGATAAGAGCAAAAATGATAAAGAAAGACCTTAACGTCTGGAAACTAGCTAAATTAAACTAGTTGACGTCCCTATTTTGGTGAAGGTTTGGTTGTCTCAAATGAAGTCCAAAACTTGTAAAAAATACTTTATATAGGTAATATGTAGTACAAAGGGTCCAAGCGTCCGGTAACGACACCCCAAAGACCACCCGAAGGGTCTTTGAGGAGGACCACAACATGGGCAGGCAGGCTGCCTAGTAGACTGCCAGCAGACAGATTTTGAAGGGCTGCTGCGCGATGCACAGCCCACACAAGACTCACTGCCTCGACCCAAAATTCAGAAAAAAGAATTTTAATTGGACTCGTGACGCTCATCCACTTTCCAGATTCGTTAAAGACGTATTTTAGGTAATTTAACTTCACAAAAAGACCCATTTAGGTGAAGGGTTTTTCGGGTATTAAATGGAACGACTTTAGAACGATTTTAGGTCTGTTTTAGACCACATTTATACACTTCAAATCATATCATACGAATTCCTCCCATATCTCTCAAGAACGCGCTCTTTTCAAAACTCCATTGAAGAACAAGAAAAGCTTAAGGAAGAAGACGATGACTTCAAGTTTTTCAATACAAATTCATCGATTATTCGTCAATAAGTTATGGGTTTTTCACTCTTGGGATTCCTTTCCCCAAAGAGGTCCTTTCAAAGATGACCTTTAAGAATTCAACTCCTAGGGTTTTTACACTACAAAATCTCTAGATTTATAATTTTTTATGAAGTATAATGATTTTCTATAGTTAATTAAGTATGTAATGTTGGGTATTTGACTTGGAATGTTTGAATCTTATGTGAAGCATGTTCCTTCTATAAATGATGGTTTTGATTGGGTTATATCTACTACTTGATGTCATGCAAACGTTTGGATCAGAAATATGACTTGAGTGAACTCTAGAATAACCCTTTCCCTTATCCTTAACTAAGAATTAGTCTTGTATATGACTTGAAGGGTTTGTATTGGTTATGTTATTGAGTATTTCACTATGTTGTTGGATGATTGTTATGTAATGAACATAAATCCTTGATAAAGGTTCTTGGAAGCAAGAGGTAAGTCTTCTAAAGTTGTGATTACTCTATAATGTTGATGTTAGCCTATGAATGATTTGACAATGCTTTGAAGTATGAATGATGATGCTATGTATATATGTTTGGCAATTAATATGTTAAATGTGAGATCATGGTAAGGATATGATAATGCAAGTGATGATGTTTATCTTGTATACCTTACACAACATGATTATAATATGTTAATCTCATAAATGAAGGGTCATGAGGAAAGGAAATTCTCATCTAGACCTGAAGAGCTTATGACCATGTTTATACAAGGATTTAATCTCCGATGACTTATGATAAGATTTATGAACAAATTATGACTTAAAGTTTATTCACAAAGGGACTTAAGCTTAGCACCGACTGACTAGATATGAGACGTGTCCCTTCCATAGTTAGAAGGTAGGTTCACAATAACTCTTATGAGATAGAGGCTAACATGTAATGTGGAACTATGAGTATCTAATATATGTCCTAGTTCTTCAACTATGTTGCCACCATAGGATACTAGTTGCTTGATCCACCTGGAAAGCTATGTCATGTTTGGTCTACTTTGGTCGGTAGACCACCTTCTTTCGTTGTAGGATTTCATGACACTGTATTCCATGTTTAGCTCACATGGTCTAATGTCGGTTAAGGCAATTGCTCCCTCAAGTAAAAATGAAAGACAAGTAAATGGACATTGACTAGGATGACTTAAGGAGTTTACTTAGTATAGGTAGGGATATGGGACTCTACCTAGACATTGCACAAGTTGACTCTAAGGGAAGTCCTAGGATATTGTTCGAATGTAATATGAATATGAAATGTATAAGGCTTATGATATATGATGTTGGTGTTATGTGATGTGAACTATTATAATGATCATTAAATGATCTATGTTGTTATATGTGATGATAACTACTTATGATATAAATGACATGAAGCGAAGCTTTACCTATAGTCTCCTGTATTGTTAACTTTTTTAGTTGGGGCTATGGGGCTTCATATGATCATTGCACTTGTAGGATGTGGATAAGATCATTGGTGAGTGTTTTGTATGTTAAATTGATATGCACTATTGAACATGAATATCTAATATGATTATATGATGTTATGTATTTGGTTATGATCATGCTTTGTGTTGTTGTGATTCTTATCTTGTATATGCTCTATTGTATATGCATTAAAGGTTTTCAAATGACTTAGCATGCTTTATAATGAAATGGTCCTTTTTCATGCATGTCCTTAAATTTGTATGCATATACCCATACTTAGTACATGCGGCGTGGTAACCCCTTACTTTATAGAACTACAACTTTAGGGTCCAACCGTTGAAGATTAATAATGTTCCTAAGGGGGGGGTAATGTAACACTCCGGAAGTCTAAGATCTAATCTAGATCCTCGCATGATGAACTAGAGATTTTACTACTGTTTTAAGGCGTAAAATAATATTTATAAACCATTTTGTAAGTTTAAGAGTCAAAACGTCAAGAAACGCCATGACGTCCGGAGACTAGTTAAATAGGTGATATGCCTTAGCCTATTTTACTGGGTTTTAGGAGTCAGAATTTGATGAAATTTTGTAGGAAGCCGTTAAACATGTATTAGAATATGTTTTGGATCGAAACATATGGGTATGAATCCCCAAGTACCACCCTAGTGATCCTTGAGGAGGACCCTTCCAAAACAGCGAAAAGTTGTCAAATGACAGTGGCTACCTACGAGACCAGTGGACGAGCCGTCATCCAGGCAACGAGGCATCAAGGGAATCCATGGGTTATTTCTTATAAATTTTCAAAAAGGTGTCGAATACATGGTCTCTAACACACACGACGGTTCTGCAGAACGGTGGGTGCAAGGAGGCGTCGACTGACCTACGGACCGTAGGTCGGGGTCTCGTAGGTCAAGGATGGTTTTTGTTGGTGAGTTTTAAGTAGGTTCAATTAATTAGTTAGTTTGTTAGTTGGTTAATTAAATATTAAGGGAGGTATAATTAAGTTAATTAAGGGACAATACAATACCTAACCCTCATTAAACTAAAATAACACCCCACAATTCCCAAAATCACATATCTCTAATCTCTCACGTCCCTAAACTTCAACCTCCATTAAAGAACACTGGGGCTCCAGTACAAGGAAAAATTCACCAAGTATTTAATCTCAAATTCGTGGAAAGATCATCACCAAGGTATGGTTTCTTTCACTCCTGGGATTCCTTTCCCTAAGAGTCCCTTCCAAAGATAATTTCAACTTCCCCAAAACTAGGGTTTCAATCTAGACATCGATTCTCTTTTCAAAACGAAATTGTTAAACAAGCGTGATGAATTATAGTATTTTATCATTGTTTAACTAAGTATTAATGGTCAATTATTGTTAATCAATCAATATTTCTCTTTTTGAACCTTTGTTCTTCCCAACATCTATCATGTCTTGAAATTCTATAGTATTGTGAAAGATGATGATTATATGAAGGTGTAGAATAGTAATTGCTATGTATTACTTCTTGGATTTACCTTGTTTATGCATTGGTTGTGGAATTCTTGGTAATTGAAGTATGCAGGCAATGAGAGCGCAATAAGGTATGGACATTTATTCTTATTGAATCCAATTATGAAGTATGATTTACTTGATCGAAATGCTTCGATGTTCTATGTGTGTTTGTGATGTTGATACTAAGTATTCATCATACTTAACCCTAGACTATTGGATTGCTTATGAAATATGTAACTATATTATGATATGATTATTATATGATTGAAAGAAACTTCTTATTGTTATGATAAAGTGTTGAGTTAAAGGTTTACTCACTTGTATGTGGTCTTCTAAAGTGAAAAGGTAGTTCTAACTTATGAATATCTATGATCCATGATGATGGATTGTTCACATAGGGGTATAAAAGAAACTAGTGCAATCTTGTATAAAAGGTATGATGATTACTAAAGGGAATAGATGTATAGTATCGAGAGGGAATGTAAATTAGGTGGAGGTCTCATATTTAGTAAATTTGGTCTCCCACATGGGTTTTTTCACGTTTAACAAGTTTGGATTCCCACGATATGTGTTGTCTCATGAGATGGAAACCTTCACGTTGTAAGTCAAGGTTTCTAGTAACAATATCCTTGACCCTTAACTATGTACCCACATAGGACTATATCTTAGTGGATCCACCTAAATAGATATGTAAATTTGTTACCCTTAGGCAAGTGTTAACCTTTTATTTTTGGTGTGGGAGGAGAACATCGAATTCCATGTAGCTCACATGGTCTCAGGTCGGTTTTTGAACTATTTTCCCTAATGTAATAATATAAATGGACAAGTCAAGTATGTAACTACTATTAGGGTTTTCTCGAAGGTTACTACATAGGGTAAGGGGGTATGGGACTTCTCTTACTCATTGCACACGTGGGATCCTAAGGGATGATTCTAGTAGTGGGTTGTATGATCAAGTTGTCTATATGTAATGCATGTCAAGTTATATATGAACTTATAAACAAGCATGTTATGATAAGTTATGAGATTATATTATATGTATGTAATAAGTGACTTAATGTGATGCCTAGCTTTGGATAGGGTTATGAGGTTCTATTCTTGGGATTGCACAAGTATTGCTTTGGGTTGCTTATGTGTTGGGTTAATATCATGTTGGATTGACTTACAATATTCCAAATACGTGCATGTTGAGTTATTGGACATAAAGCAAGGATTGACTAAATTGTGCCTTTTCTCATGCATTGATGATTTTGTGCATAGGAGTCATACTTAATACATGTGTTTTGTACTAACCAATATTTCTTCCCTTTTTGCCCAACATTATACGTTCTGGACATTGAAGAGCTTCTAGTCCATTTTACAAAGATACTTGGACTTTTTCCTCCAAGTAGAAGTGAGTCCTCCAAGATCGAGGATTGTGGCCTTTGATCTACTCTTGTAGTATTGAAATAACCTAAATGACATTTGTTGATTCCTTATTCTTAAAGACATTTGTTCTAAGCCTATGTGGCAATATGTACTTGTGTAAGGGCTATGCCCAAATATTTTACTTCGTTTAGATGGTTTAATGTGAGACTGTATTAGTAGACTAACTCCTTAAATATTGTGTATGTTAACTAAACGAGAAGCCTATGTAAGCTTCCTATGTGAGGAGTCTAAGTAAACTCCATATGTATATATCTAAAGTAAGCGAGAGGTCTATGTATACCTCAATATTTATTAAGCTTCAAATTTTTCCGCATTTTGACCTATGAAATGTAATGATTAATTCTAAGAGGCTAGTCTTAGACCTCTTCAAGAACGACGATGCTAGTTACGTCTAAGGGGTGCTCCCCGATCGTGACATTTCTCTACTTTAACCAAGGTATGCTTATACTTGTGAAAATAACTGTGAGCTAACAAGCTTATTAGTTCATTGATGAACAGGAAATGTGAATAGAATAAGAAAGAGTGTTTATTGATGTTAATTGCATTCATATACAAAGTCTGATCCTTAACTAGTATATTTATAGTTAGGATATGCGAAACAAGATTGCAAGCTCATATTTGTTTAACAAAATTTGAGTTAACTAACTAACTAATGGAATGAACAGTGTTAACTGACTAATGAAGAAATGAAACAGTAAATGAAACATAATTAACAGTACTATTAACTAACTACTAATTCTAACACACACCCTCAACCTGAAGGGTGCATGACATTAAGCACATCAATCTTGCTGAGAAGATGCAAATATTAAGAATGAGTTAATCCTTTTGTCAATAGATCATCAAGTTGATGTTGAGTAGGAACATGCACAGTCTCAATCACCCCTGCTCTGATCTTGTCTCTGATAAAGTGACAATCAATTTCTATATGTTTTGTTCGCTCGTGAGAAACTTGATTAGCAGCCATCTGAATAGCTGCTTTACTATCACTAAAAAAAGTTACATGCGCTTGAATAGGTACCCCCAACTTAGTAAATAAGCCCAACAACCAAGTAATTGCAAACACAACTGAAGACATGCTTCTATATTCTGCTTCAGCTAAGCTTATGGAAACAGAGTGTTGCTTCTTAGATTTCCAAGATACTAAACTGTCACCAAACTTTACCACAAATCCTGTAACATATCTTCTAGTATTTGGACAACTAGCCCAATCTGAATCACACCAACAAGTTAGCATAGTGGCAGGCTTAGCCTGTAGCCAAACACCTTGACCCATTGTACCTTTTATGTAACTAACTACCCTTATAGTTGCCTCATAAGTTACCTTTTAGGGGACTGCATAAACTAGCTGAGAGTTTGTACAGCATAGCTAATGTCAGGTCTTGTGATGTTGGCATAAAGAAGCTTTCCAACCAATCTCAGGTAAGATGTAATATCATGAAGAACCTCATCTCCAATAACTCCATTCACTGAATCATATTCTACTGAATTAAGTCTCAAGTTTGATTCAAGAGGAGTGGGAGCAGGCTTGGCACCAGTGAGCCCTGCATCTGAAATGAGTTCTACGATATACTTCCTCTGATTCAAAATAACTCCCTTGGAAAACCTTACCACTTCAATACCTAAGAAGTATTTTAGTTCACCTAGATAATTTTACTTGAACTGATGATGTATATTCTCCTTAGATTTTGTAATCATCTGTTCATTGTTGCCTGTGATCAACAAATAATCAACATAAACTAAAATAATGACAAGTCCTTATCCTTTTTTAGGGTAAAAAGAGAGTAATCATGTGCACTCTGAGTGAAACCAACAGTCAACAAGGCATTGGTGAGCTTGAAATTAAAATACCTAAAACCACCTAATTCAACCATTCATGCATTTATTTGGACGTGGGGTGAATTTCCCATTCATCCCTTCATTAAACATTGTGTTGCAGGGAATTGCAGACTCTAACGGTGACCTGCAGTCGATGAACCGTCGATGGAACGATGTCTCCGTCCTGAAGGTTCGTTGTTTACCACAGAGACTCTACAAAATGGGGGCTTGATTTCCCATTATAAGTATAGGGTGCCCCCCCTCCATCAACGAGGCATAGTTTTATTGATGGAGCGTAAATCCTATCTTTCTTTAGCACTGTTAAGGCCATGCAATATCCACTTTTAGGTCCTCTTCAAGGACACCTTGGGGAGTCCTTGGGGAGTCATACCCGGTCATTTCCACCCCAAGTACGTTTACCTAGATGTTAGGAACCTTCCCTATCAAATTGAGCCCCAAACACTACATAAAACCTAATGAAACATACTAAGGCACGCAAGCACGTTCTCAAGGCTAACTTTTGAACATCTTGGACGTTCTTGGACATTTGACCTCCAAATTCTTCCAAACTTCTCATGCTGACTCTAAGAACTAATTTAGTCATATTACGACTCTACAAGCTGAAGACACATGTTAGTAACTATTTGGACCTAAATCATTAGGTGTCCTTACAGTGTGTGCATTTGGAAATAATGCATGCACGCTAGGTTGCTAGTATAGAGTTGTTTCCTTCAAGAAGTATTTAGGAAGGTTATTCGATGACGAGTGTTCCTAAGGGGGATATAATTTAACGACCCAAAAATCTCATAAGACCAAGCTTGAGACTAATGGAAAATGATAGGTTGGACTAGCGCCTTAACATGAGGGTTGGTATAACTTTCCAGAGATATGTAGAATGAACTACGATAAAATGGAAGATACAAGCATTTAGGATGAAGTTCAAGACCTAAATCCCCTAAGAAAAATAAAGAGAAAGCATAGCTACCTTAGTTCATTCGACGATGGGCAATAGCTTCACCCATGTGCCCTTGCGATGAGCCAAATGGGCTGACCTCTCCTAGTGGACAACTTTAACTTTTCCTAGATGTTGGCGAAAAAGGTCATGGGTCACCAAAGGGTTATGGAGATTCACCCTTTGAGCCTCCATATCGCCTAGTGAGCTGCCCACGTACTAGTTCCCTTGGCAAGCAAAGAGGCTCCATTGGGAGAGCAAGGTCGTAAAAGGAGTTAAGAAGTGTCAAGCTAGGCTACTAGTCAAGGACCAAAGGCATCACAACAGTCCATGAAGCCCCACACGAACCGTGAAATCGTTTGTGAGGGGTTTTCATTTGACTTAGTGTAGGGTAGACTTTAAATGATGATATATCTTAGCTCAAAATGAACTAGGTGGATCATTACCTATCCAATTAAAGGATTCTGAGTCATTTTTCCAACGCCACCGAGTTTGCCAATTCCAGTAATGACCCAAGGGTATACCCTAGAAGTTACATGACGCATTTGACCTATCGGAGGTCTTATACAAGCTCTTATACAACATTCATCGGTTATATATGAAAATTAGTGTGAAATTAAAACTTTTCACAATAATAGTTCAAATATTTATAGAATATAAGAAAGAACTAGGTCTCGCCATAGCCATGTTAGACACATATAATATCATAGGGTCATAACCTTTACATCAATTGAAAAGGAACTATAGTCTATTACAAAGTCTTTTAGAAAAGGAAACTAAAACATAAGTCACATCCTCGAACATATGAGGAAAGACATGTCACGAACCGAGAAAATATCCATGAACATATGTCATTCTCAAATCGCAACGCGGCGTACTTGACCTCTTGGAGGTCTTGTACAAGCCCTTAGACATCATTCATTGCATATATACGGAAAATAGTGCAGAATTAAAACTTTTCTTTCTAAAAACATAATGCGGAAATCATTTCGTAAAACGTCTAACATATGTATCAAAAACCATTTATGACATCATGAGTACAAAGTCTTGGGTCACGGCCCATAAATGTCTAAACATGAAAGAATATAAGAGACAACGTAGTAGTGATGTCCTCGAATGCTATGAGGACTCACTGATGTACCATGGTTTCATGGTACTTTCAATGCTTTTTCCTTAAGTTTAGTGTGTGTCTAAGGCCTTTTTGTATTGGTTTGAATGTAGTTTTCTCTTTGTTTGCAGGAAATCTGTCTAAAAGGAGAACATGGGAGAATTATGCGAAAATTCCAAAAGTGACGACCTATAGAGCCATCAACGGTCCGTAGGTGGCCACTGTCGTACGAAAAAAAAGGTTGCTAAATGAAGTTGGGGAATTCTTACTAAGTGTGAGGCTACGGAGGCTCTCGATGGACCATCATAGATATGACGGACCATCCTGTATATCCGTCAATGTTATAGAAAGTATCCCCAGTACCCATCTTCAAAAGATTCTAAGTATGGAGGAACGGAAGCCATCAGCGAACTGTTGTGCACACAACAGACCGTCATCCACGTCCATCGATGGTAACAGAAAGTTGGTAAAGAAAGCAGTAGAAAAAGAAGTTAAGTATGGAACGACGGAGGGCCTTGACAGTATGTCTTGACCTCGACGGACGGTCGCTCTAGTCGTCAACTCAGACGCGTTTTTGGGAAGATTTTCCTTAAATAGATTTCCCTTTTATGTTAGAACTTGTCTATTATAAATACTTGTAAAAACCTCGTTTTTGGGGTTAGACTCTTGGGTATTTTAAGATTTTATTGTTCTAGTTGTGCACATGTGATTTTGGAAAATTATTCTATTTTCCGGAAATCATTTATTGCAAGCTTATTGATTAATTCAAGTAATTTTCTGGATTTTCTTATCAACTTAATTTAAATTGTGTGATTATTAACATAGGTAACTAATCCATAGCTAGGGTTGTAGGAACCATGGGTAATTAACGAGGTAAAAACTAGCTAAAGGGACAATTCTAGAATACTGTCTTGCATGTATTGATAATTCCTCCGTTTAGAAGTCTTTTTGACGAGTGCACGCGTTAGAACTCGCCTTGTTGCTACTTGCAAGAACAAGGAGGTAGATAATAAGAAAATAATTATCAACGTAGATTTTGTATATACTATCTAATAGGCTAGTGTCGATTGGTGTGAAGTAACAACCAAGCCATGCATCGATTATGATGCTTAATATGAGCTAAAGGTAAGGTTTCGTAAGGCATATACACATAGCTATACCAAGGTGCAGAGTGAAATTTCCTAGGTGTCGGACCAAGAAATTAGGGATACATAACTTACCACTTTGCATGCAAGATACTAGGAAAGTATTGTTATATCTAGAATTATTGTGTTATGAACCTACAGGGAACACTTAAGACGTAGTTACTCTCATTACTCGATAAAAATCAAATCTTAAAACCTGTCACTTGTTTCTTTAGCAATAGATAATTATATTTATTACTTAAAAACCCCAGTCTTTTACTTGTTTTCGAAAAAGGACTTGACTAAATAGAAGTAATAATAGGATAAAGTTAAGTCTAAATTATTTTTCTCGTGTGATCGAGCCCAACCTCATAGTTGTGTTCTTTACTTGATATGACCGCTTATACTTCTTTTCGAGAAGTAAATTTGATCGTATCAAATTTTGGGGCCTTTGCTGGGGAAAAGTGGCTTTTAGATTAACTTTAAGATTATTACCAAAGTTTAGTCAACATTTTCCTAATTTTACTTTTTCTCTTTGTTTTTGTCTCTTGAACTTTCGTATATGCCAAGTATGCGGAGTAAAGGAGAACCCAAACTCTCACCTAACCCCAGGCTAGAGCGTACACTACGGAAAATAAATTGAAATTTGGGTATTCTCGATGATGATCACAACCTGGAAATTCCACCACCAGTTGATGCTCATGATCAATTATTACCTAAAAATCGTGGGGAAGGTGAAATACATAGGCAACCTCCCGCTCCATGCCCACAAGAGTATTATAGGGGATATGTTAATATTACTGACTCTGACGGCTCACTTGTCTTGCCTCCCCTACCACACGGCCATACTTTCGTGGTAACTAGTAGTCTAATGCAAATGCTCACCGCCAGAGGTTTGTTTTCGGCGCTACCATCTGAGGATCCACATGCTAACATCGCCAAGATGAGGTTGGTGTGTACGAGTTGTTTAGGGAGGCTTGATTTGAATATGGACGTAATTGGGTTGAGAGTGTTTCCTCTCTCACTGATGGGAGAGACCGCTATATAGTTTACCGAGCTCCCCTATAACTCAATCTACACTTGGAATCAATTGAGGATGTGTTCTTAGCACGTTACTACCTGCTGTCTAAGAAGCTAAACCACAAAGATAGGGTGAACAACTTTGTGGCACTACCGGGAGAATCAGTCAGCAGTTCTTAGTATAGGTTCACCTTGTTCTTGAGAAGTGTCCCCGATCATAGAATCGATAATGAGTCATTGAAATAGTACTTCTATTGGGGACAAAATGATAATAATAAAGCAATACTAGATACGATAGCGATTGGTTCTTATGGGGAGTGCCTTTATGCTGAGATTGCTGAGAAGTTGGAGAAAATTTCCCAAAATAATAAAGCTTGGAGTACTAGGAGGTCAGATACTGGGAGAAAGACTTTTGCAGTGCAATCCGCACACAACCCAGCCATAGATGAGATTCATGAAGAAATGGCTCAAATGAGAACTGAGCTTGGGTTGGTGTTGAAACACGTCACTGGGGTGTACAAAAGGTAAATATGGTGAACTACTTGTCTAAACCACCACCGCTGACTAATGAGTATTACTATGAGAGGATCTTATGCTGTAAATTAGCAGACGGGGGGTTTTCGACCAAACGTCCAAGGCTCCAATCAGGAGAATTGGCACCAAGGTCAGGGAAATATAGGTCGGAACTATGGTAATTACAATCGAGAGGGTCATTATGTCCGAAATGAAAATTACAACCGCGACAACAACTTCAACCGGGGTAACTATGAAACAGAAAGATAAGAGTGGGCCCTATGTTCCACCTCAAAATTATGAAGTTGCTCCTTAGGATGGTGGAGGTAGTATGACGCGAGTTGAGGATATTTTGCAGACAATGATGAGGAGGTTTGATGCTAGTGATGAGCATACTAAAGAGTTGAGGAGTGACATAGCAAGTATTGGGCAAAAAGTTGGTGCCAATGCAATATCGATTAAGCATCTTGAGTTGCAAATGGCCCAACTGTCTTCGATTGTGAACCCATGCAAACAGGGCACTCTTCCTAGTAATAATATCCAAAATCAGAAAAATAATGAACATTGTATAACAGTTACAACTCGAGGTTGTAAGCAAACCATTGACCCACCGATGCCGTCTGGCGTAGAAAATGTGATAAGAGGCGATGATTAGGTAGTGGAGGTAAGTGGTGAGTTAGAAGACAAAATAGGGAAAGAAGCTGAGGTACCCCAAAAAGTGACCCCCATGCCTAGACCACCACCTCCATTCCCACATAGGTTAGTGAAAAAGGCCGAGGATGGTAAATACCAGCGTTTTATCATTATGCTCAAACAGCTTTCCATCAATGTCCCTTTGATAGAAGCTCTTGAACAAATGCCCGGTTATGCCAAGCTAATGAAAGATATGGTCACTAAGAAAAGATTGGTCTGTTTGAGCATGATGATAGAATGCAGCATTATAGTGCTATTGCTACAAGGTCTCTAGTGCAAAAGAAAGAAGATCGGGGTGCCTTCACTATTCCATGTACAATCGAGTTATTACACTTTGTGAAAGCATTATGTGATCTTGGGGCATGCATAAATCTCATGCCTCTTTCTATTTACAAGAATTTGGGTTTGGGTGACCCAAATCTCTACGATGTGGCTACTGATAGCCGATCGAACGGTGAAGAGGCCTATCATAAGCCAAGTATTGAGCACCAGAGACGTTTAAATCCACCTATGCAAGAGGTGGTGAAGAAAGAAATCATTAAGTAGTTGGATGCTAAAGTGATATATCAAATCACCTATAGTAATTGGGTATGCCCTGTTCAGTGTGTACCTAAGAAAGGGGGAATGATTGTGGTCCCCCAATGAGAAAATTGAGCTTCTTCCGATGAGGCCGGTGACTGGGACGAAGGTATGTATGGATTACAGGAAATTAAATGCATGGACCGAGAAGGACCATTTTCCTATGCCCTTCATGGATCAGATGTTGGATAGACTTGCAGGAAAGGGGTGGTACTGTTTTATTGATGTCTACTCGGGTTATCATCAAATTTCTATTGCACCGAAAGATCAAGAGAAAACCACTTTTACTTGTCCTTATAGGACCTTCACATTCAAGAGATTTTCGTTTGGGTTATGTAATGCACCAGCCACATTTCATATATGTATGATGTCAATATTCTTCGATATGGTGGAGGACTTTATTGAGGTGTTTAGGGATGATTTTTCAGGGGTTCATGACTCCTTTGAGTGGTGTTTGAGTCATTTGTCTGAGGTTCTTAAGAGGTGTGAAGATAGCAACCTTATGCTAAATTGGGAAAAATGTCACTTCATAGTGAAAAAAAGTATTGTATTGGGTCATCGCATATCAGAGAAGGTATAGAGGTTGATCGAGCTAAAGTTGAGGTGATAGAGCGACTTCCTCCACCTATCTCTCTAAAAGGTGTGAGAAGTTTTCTTGGTCATGCATGCTTTTACCGAAGGTTCATCAAGGATTTTTCAAAAATTGCACATCCTTTGTGCAAGTTGCTTGACAAAGAGTGTAAGTTTCATTTTGATGAGGCTTGTCTTAAGGCATTTGGTGAGTTGAAGGAAAAGTTGGTGTTTGCACCTATCATCATTCTCCGAATTAGAGGCTTGTTAGGTTTTGTTTTGTTTTAGAAACTTAAAAAAACGACTAGATTGGTTTGGTTTTGGTTTTAATCAATAACGATTCAAATCTAACCATGAACACCCCTACATACCATATTTACATAATAATGCTGACAAGGCCATGTTCATAACATATATAACAATCAAACACCGCCACCATAAGTGGACCATACCAATCAACAACAATTCAATATCAATTCTATGTCAAACAAAGGAATTAGGTCAACTCACCACCTTCCAATAGCCATCGTCACCATTCCTTAGCTTTTCCAACAATTTCACATAACAAGAGATCTTTACAACAACAATATATACATTACTAGGCCAAAGATTCATCCATATCAATAATCCAACAATACTCAATATAGATATCAACATTATAAGGCAAACTATAAAAATTCTAACATGGATCAATACGTAATTCAATAGTCAAATACAATGTACACATGATTTCAATAAGTTCAAGTCATGATCAATTCACCCAATTTAGAGTCAAAATTAGGAATTCAAAGAATACATGGGTTCATGGAGTTTTTTTTTTTAATCTTAAAACATTCAATTAACATCAATTACTTCATAAAACATTATTTTAAACTTTTCATGCAAGAACTCATGCTTAGAATTCAAAATAGGATTTTCTATGTTTTTTTTCATCTTTGAAAAATCTTTGAAGTTGGCTCCTTGAATGGAAGAAGAATCAAAGATGAAATCACCATATATTATTGGTAAAAAGCCCACACAATTGGGTTGAAAAAACTTGGAGAATTTGGTCTTCTTCCTAGGAGCTTCAAAGCTTTAACAATGGAGGTTTTAGAGAGAAAGAATGGAAACATTTTGTTTTGGATTGAAGGTTTGGTTTGATTGGTGAATTTGGGGTTTAAGATGACCCAATAACCGTCAATAAATAAACCCTGAAGTACCCAAAATACCCCTAAACTTATTGGATCTTTTAACCAAGTCTAATCTGACTTAAAAATGACGCGACCATATCTTGAACATGGCTGCACGTCACGGGGACACTTCCAATTCTTAATTCCAGAAAATTTTGAGACTGAATGGTTCGTGTTGATCCCGCATCGCAAGGCAAAAATTTTGCCTTTTAAGTGTTGCAAGCGCGACGCGCCATGGTCTCCAAATATGGGCTGCCTCAGCAGCTTCTTTGGCCCATGTTTAGGTCCTTCTCAAGGACCCTTTGGTTGGTCCTTAGCGAGTCATGCTAGGACGTTTTGACCCTAGGTATGTCCCTCTATGTACTATGGTCATCCCACTAATTTTAGACTCCAAATAATACCTTAAAACATGCATAACATATAAGGACGCACTAGCACATACACAAGACTAATTTTCGAACGTCTTGGTCGTTCTTCGACGTTTGACTTCCAAACTCTTCAATTTGACTTCTATAAATATTATTCATTTTTAACACCTTATTAACTTATAACACTCATGATAGTCTCTATATACCTAGTTCATTTTTAGGGTTGTTACAATTCTAATATTGAGGTAAAGAGTTATGCCCGAAATAGTGAAGTACTACCCATTTAGGGAAGTACTGTTAAATTGGGCGGACGAAGGAGCATTAGGCGAGTCGCTTATGCTTTGGCGAACCAAAGTGTGCCAAAGGGCGATCTACAACGTGGGAAAGGTAAGTTTTTATGTTTTAAGTTGGGGTCTTTAAGTAATCTCTCCAAAACATGAACCAACACTTCTCCACTACTTTCCTAGAAAGTATATAAGTTAACTAGACCTAATTTACCTCAATTAAGTCATTGTCCATAAAATAAAAAGAAAATCCAACTTCATCCTCTCCAAAGAATATTTCTCTCCCTAAGAAGAACCTCAATTGAAGAAGAAGCTAGGGTTGAAGTTAAGATCGAGAACAAAGGGTCAATTGCTAAAGACTTGTGCTTAGGCTTTGTTTAAGGTATGATAAGCTTTTCATCTGTGGGTTCTTCCACCGATAGAGTTCCCCTAATTTGTGAAAAAGAACCCCGATGAAGGTAGGGTTACTTCCAATGTATAGGTTTAGGTGGGTATGTTTTTAAAAGGTGAGATACTTTTCATATATAGGTCTACAATGGAGAAGAACTTTCTTACCCGATCCCCTTTTTCCTTTTTCTATTTTGTTTCCTATATTTCCTTTGTTAGAATAGGTTTATGGATCGGGTCTGGTTTATTATTGTACATTTTGAATTTTTTTTTATGAATAAAGGGGCTTGACCCATCCGTTTAGCTAAAAAAAAATAATCGACTAAGAAATCAAAGGAGGAGGTATTTTTGACCATTTTCCCTAAAAGAAATTAATAAGCACCGATCTCAACCGGTATATTTAAATTATATAATTTAATCAATATCAAATTTTCTGTCACTATTTATTATAGATATTTAATAATGTTAATTGGCAATATCTACATCTTTTTTCAATATATATATAGATTTTTAAAGATTATGGAGATCCTAGGTCAGTATATTCAGTTTCTTGTTTTTTTTTTAAAAAAAGAAATCAACTTCTATGGGTGGATAATTTTGTTATTAATGGCAATAATTTTCCCCTTTCCCTCAAAACCCTAAGTGTTGTCTCAGGTGAAACACGTACCTCGAGTCTCAGTGTCACGCTGCTCGCAACCCGCAACTCGCACACCGCCATCGCCGTCGCCGTCGCCGTCGCCGTCGCTATCGCCGTCGCTGTCACAGCAGCTCGCACGTCGCCGTCGCAGCAGCTCCGCACGTCGCAGGCCGCCGCACGTAGCATCCCGCCTCACATCGCAGTAGCGCTGCACTTCCATTCTGCAATCTCAAAGGTAACAAAATTAGTTAACTAATTTGTTGGATCCGGAGACTTCAATTGCAATAGATCATTCGATCATATAAATCATCATTGTGAAGGGCGTGAAGGCCAATGGCATCATTCTGTGGGATCTCTTTGACTTTGTTTCGTATAGCGTTGATCTCTCCAGCTAACTCCCTGACTCTACGTTGTCCCCTAGCAGCTGCATCAAGTTCTCCGCAAGAAATCACACTGCTACATTTGCCATTTCCTGATTCTTCTATCAAAGTCCAGAGACTTCAATTCACCATTTTCTGATTCTTCCAACAAAGACCAGAGACTTCAAGTCCCCAATTTCTGATTCTTCCATGAAAGACTTCAAAAAGAAAAAAAGACCCACAACAGCTTATTAAGATATTGCAATAATTGCAAGTTGATCTTTGGAATGGTCACTTGCCTTCTGCCAGTGTCTTTTCCACGAAATTGCTAGCAATAACAGTATTGTGTTTTTGGAACATAGGAAGTCAAATATGGCATTGTTGTCTTGTCTTTTATTTAGAAAGAGGTATTGTGTTTAGGAAATGTATCAAATTGAACTATGGCATTTAGCAATTTATTTGTTTTCTAAGTCGTTTATGATATCTATATGTTGTTGTTAAAGTAGTCTGTTGTTAAAGTAGTTTTTTTTAAAAGGAAAAGTTCAACAACTATAGAATGTACTAATAAATTTAGTGTATGAAATTCTAAGTGCATGGTTACAGTCCAATTAAAGTATCCAATCGCTGATGCTGTCGAGCTGACTGCTGCCAACACTTCCATCTCCAGCCCTAATTAAAAAAAGTTGAGGTATTTTTCCCTCCAAATGTTTAATTATTGTATATATTAGTTTGTCTTATTCTATGTACCACACGTGCATTTTGCTTAGGGTTTGTTTGAATTTTTAGAGTTTTCTTTAGTGATAATGTGTCTGTTTAGCATCAATGACAACACTAATTGATCCTATAGATGACAAAATTGATTTTATTGATGATTGATGTGTATCCATCTCATGGCGACACTTAGCTTTGATTTGGTGATAATGTGTTTGTTAAGCATAAGTACCAACATTAGTTGATCCTACTGATGAAAAAATTGATTTTGTTGCAAGGTCTATTTGTATCCATTGGCTTTAATTTGGTGATAATGTGTTTGTTAAGCATAAATTCTAATACTACTTAATCCTATTGATAACGATGGTGTACACATTAACAAGCGTATACCTAAAGGAGGAGAGTGGGTTGGGGTAGAGCAGATACTTACAAACAAATTTAACAACCAGTGACACTCACTCTACTATGCCAAATCTTTCACTCTATGCAACCATACACCTTCCCCCACCTTTTTTTAAATTAGATTAGTACTCACTCTACTCTTATAAATCGATAACACTAGAACAACAAGAGCAATCCCTCACAAGCTAAGTAGGAACAACGGTGCAAATAGTCTTTAGAAGTCTAAACTAAGAGAGACTTATGAATCACTTAGGAAGGATAAGAGGCGTAACTACAAAGCACAAGAAGTTGTCGGAGGCGATGTGATGATACATTCAGTGACAATCTTAGGATAAGGAAGTCCTTCATTTTCATTTAAGACATAGGCCGCCACTCTCTCTTACTTTCTTTCATTTAGTTAGGTGTGGTAAAGGATCTCGCTTGAAAGAGACTCTTCACCTACTCAATTGGAATAAATCTTACCGATTTTTATCTCTTTACTCGGAAAAGTCCCTCTCGAAGCTATTCCCCTTTCTCCTTACTCTGGGAATGAAGCTGTAAGCCGAACAAATTAGTGACTTGCTTGCTATATTTGATTTCGACAAAATTGATTTTTTTGCAAAATCAATTTGTGCCGATCCGGTGTTGACACGTAGCTTTAAATTTAGGGATAATGTGTATGTAAAGTATGAGTACCAACACTAGTTGATCCTATTGATGACAAAATTGTTTTTCTTGCAAGATCGATTTGTGTTCATCTAGTGCTGATACTTAGCTTTAAATTTAAGGATAATGAGTGTATTAAGCATACACAGCAACACTAGTTGATCCTATTGGCATTAATTTGGAACTAATTTAACATTAATGTGGCTTAATTGTTGAAATTAATTCATATGTAGTTTAATTAACCCCTAGTTTGATTTATTATTTGAAATAATGTGGTTTGCCTAGTTGATTTAATTGTTGGAATTAATTTAAAACTAGTTAAGAGTTAATATAGTTTAGTTGTTGAAATAAGTTCAAATAATATTTGATTACCCCTAGTTTGATCAATTATTTGAAGTAATATGGTTTATTTGGTGGATTTAGTTGATGGAATTAGTTTTAAACTGGTTAAAGTTAATGGTATTTAGTTGTTAAAAAAAGTTCAAATAAAGTTCAATTAACTCGTAAATGTATAGAGCTAACTCCCTTGTGTTCAGGCATGACAAGGCATGGTACCATAGTTAATGTTATTTAGCTGTTAAAATAAGCTTAAATGAAGTTTAATTAACTCTTAAATGTATAAAGCTAACTCCCTGTGTTCAAGAACGACAAGGCAGGGTACCACATTACATTCGAAGTATCAATTGTATGGGGATAATAAACAAGTTACTGAAAGGACAATTGCATTATTGCATGGAGGGACCAACCTTCTATAACATGAATGTAATGTGGTACCCTTTCCTGTGTTCAAAGGGGAGTTAGCTCTATACATTTAGAAGTTGTTTGATAGTTCTTCTTCTTCAAAAAAAGTTCTTTTGGTAGTTGGTTAAAGTTATGCAGGTATTAATAATGAACGAATTATGAGGGAATCTATGTATTTCTTTTATGCAGGGATTAGTGTGTAGGGTTTACTTATTCCATCTTCTTTCCTGCATAATAAATACATAGGTTTCCTCATAACTTATACATGTATTAGTTATGTGAATTTCTAAATTGCAAACTATACAGTGTACATAGTATTAATTTTATTGATTGATAACATACTTCCTAAACAACCATCAAAATGTGATATTACTTTTGCAAATTTAATTCCTGCATGATTCATCACCAAACCAGCTACAAATGGCCCCTAAGGTTGTCAATTGACACTTATGTAGTATGTTCATCTGACCTAGGTTTTGAACAACTATCTCCATGTCCATCATTGATACAATCTAAATTTGCATGTAATCATACTATTTTTCCACAATGTTTAACTCCTTTGCCCTCGGGTCCAAACTCAAAAGAAGCCTTTGATCCTATAGGTTCTTTGATTCCTTGTATCACTTGCAACTTCTTTTCAAATCTCGCTTTCTGTTTTGATGAATATCGGAAAATGTGATACTTGTACCCATCTCTTTCTTTGGATACTTCACTTGGACAATTCCAGTCATCCCCTCGATTTTGATTCTCGCCTACTTGAGATGGTTCTTGATTTCAATTTCTTACTTAGTAGCCACCCATCCACCACATATATTTCCAATTTCAGTGAAAACCTTTTGCGACCAAAGGTGAAGTGGGATCCTGCTGCTCATATCAATCTTCTGGAAGCTGGTAGACAACAACCTGTTGTGTGGCTCCACCGGTGCACACTAATCTTTCTTGTCCTCTATCCCCAAGCCTCCACAAAATTTGTCATGCCATACTCCTGTTTGGGAACTCAAACAAGAACATATTCTACTCCATATCATAAATGTTGGCCCCAAAGACAGCCACCTAAGTGATGCTAGTCCATCTCTTTATATCCGACAATGTGATTTTTTCAGACTCCTCACAAAATTCTCTAATGCCACACTTGTTAAGTAAGCCTTTTCCTTTCCTCCAGATGCCCAGGTATGCTTATGTAACGCAGCGACAATAACATATCAAGTTTTATGTATTCCCACAACCCGTTCTAAGGAACCTATTTAATACAGATGTCTTTGATTGTTTGTGCTTCGTTTTCCATCTTTTGATCGAACTTGTCTTCTCTTTCTATGTCTCTTGAGAATGTTGCAGATCCAAGACATAGTCCTTGTGCTAAGAGTCTATTGTCTCATCATGCTACGACTACTTCCTACAGATTCATATTAGCTCTTTTTGCTATCTGGCCACCTGGTAATATCAAAGGATTTGAATCCAGCATTGAAGTATAACCAATTGTCTTCCATACTCAAATAACTGTGGGTCTAAATGAAAGAACGAAGAGAAAAGGAGATGTTTTCAGAGATGACTGGTCGTGAAATTTGAAAGAAAAAGAAAGAGAAAGAAGAGTTTGAGAGCAACCACAGTAAGCTGAGCTATCAGTCCGTTCAAATTCCGGAAAGAGGTTCTATAATCCTGAGAAGACCTCGATAGATGTGCCTGGGCATTTTTTTTCAATGCAAGTCTACTATTCTGCCTATTTTGTGACTATTCTCCACTCTGTGTCTGTTAGTGTTTGCCTTGTCGCCAATGGCGAGAGGCAAGGCGATGCAATATTTCATCACCTTTTAGCTTTGTGCCAAGGCGATCATCGAATGGTGACACTATGGCAACAAAGACGAGAGGCAAGAAAGGCATCACTTTTGTATTTTCCTTAAAAAGGCGATCAATTTAGAGTAATTTTAGGTTTTTGACTAGACTCCTCGGACGACTAGCCAAACTTTTCCGGCGACTCCAAAATCCAACCAATATGTATTTCTTCTTCTTTCTTCTTCTTCTTCTTCTTCTTCTTCTTTTCTCCTTCAGATTTCTTCTTCCTTCTTCCTCTGTTTCTTTTTCCTTCTTTTTCAGACTTCAGAGTCGCATCTATTCTAGCTTTTTCCCTCACAGTTTTTAAGTTTGTTATGTATTTTTCTTATTCAAGTTCTAAGTATGTACTATCTATTTTCAGTTTTATTTACTAATATGTTATTGCTATTAACATTTTGATTATTAATATATGCAATCAAATATTTTAATTTTTTGGTATTGATTGGGCCGCACTTGAAAAAGGCGAGTGCCTTGCGCTCGCCTTGTGGCGAGGTGGACCCTTGTCACCTTTTATCGCCTTTCATCATCCAAAGCACTGGTGCCTGTAGGGTGATTCATCTGATTCAATTTTGCCAACGAACTTGTATTTAGTATTACAAGTTAACAGTAGGTTTTGCCAATGAACTTATATTCATTTAGGATCATAAGCGAACAAAAATTCTTTTAGAAGTACTTCCTCAAGCACTCATTTTTTTGTCTTTTGTTTGGTAGAAGACTCATCACTTAAGTGTGTTCACTTATCCTATTTTCTCCCCTTATGTTCACTTGTCCCCTTTCTTTAAATGCCAAACTTTTCTTTTATGAAAGTCATATATTCACAGTCCCTCATTTAATTGTATCTTGTTATTCAACAAACTCTTCACTCTTTCCGTTTGATCATATGCTTAATATACTTTCTAGTTCAAATAACAAATATATTTAACTTTCTTAATCTTTGGAGTACCCTTTTTCCTTTGTTTTGTACGTGTCTATGCATCAATGTCCAAAGCAAACAAAGTTAGCTTTGAATTGCGAACTCTGGATGGAATAAAAGTAAACCCACAATCGTATATAATGTACATAATATCTCAAAGGGAATTCATGTACCCTTCCCACATTTCCTCAACTTCTCAAATTACACTTACACAAACTGTCATGGATTATTTCTGCTAAAGTAGAGAGTTACCCGTTCTTTGCCTTGTTGCTTCATGACTACGGTCATTCATAAACAATTATTCTCTCCTTCAAAATTGACGATTTCTTGTATTGGTGACACCAGTGTTGTGAAAGGCGCTCGCCATAGCGCCTTTGGCGAATGGCGAGGCGAGGCTGTGTCGCCATTATCCACTAAGGCGAGGCGACCTCAAATAGGCGAGCCGAGGCGACCCAATGGCGACGTAAATGGCGTCGCCATTCTGATTTTTTTTTTTAAAAGTTTTAACTTAATAATATTAGTTTTTTTTTCTATTTTCAAACTTTCATCAGACTTTCGTGTATTCCTCTACTTCTCTTCCTCGAGTCGCTGTTGCTTCTTCTCTTCCTCAGTCGCTGCACTCTTCTTCTCTTCCTCAGTCGCTGCTCTCTTCTTCGTCTCTTTCCCTCGAGTTGCTGCTCCGTTCGTCTCTTTCTCTTCGCTGCTCCCTGCCTTCACTACTCTTTTTTTTCCTCTGTTTTCTTCACTATTTTTTGTCCCGGATTACTGTAAAATGCTTTCAGCATTCACTGTGTTGTGACTGCTGTCCATTATTTTTTTTTTAAAAAAATAATCCTTCTATAGTAATTATTATAGTATTTGTAATATATGTAATTGCTATTGAAATTTTGAATATTATATGTGCAATTAGATGTTTTTAATTTTTGGTATTAATTGGCGCCTCAATTCAAAAAGGCGAGCGCCTCGCCGCGTGGCGAGGCAGGCCCTTGTCGCCTTTTGTCGCCTCTCGCCGTCCAAAACACTTGGGTGACACCAAATGAAACCCAAATGATGATGACACTTTGGAGATCTGTATACGTCTTTTGGGTTGATATGTTTTTTTGCTCTTTAGTATCTGGCCCTGAAAGGGTTGTATTCCATAATTTGAGTCAACTATTGTTCTGTTTCATATCATCTAGTCTAGCATTGTTTCCTTTTATGTTAATTTTGTATTTCTTTAATACCCAAATTTATGCTGTTTGTCTGGTTCATTAAGTTCTAATATTTGCACGATGCATTTACATTTGAATAAATTCAGCCTTTTCTGTTGTCGTATAAGATTATTAGCTTATTTTTGGTCTGAACAATTCGATGTCATTCCTGTTTGTTGTAGGAACAGAACTATACATTGCTTACAGGACTCTTGACATATGCTTTATGTTCAGACTTGAATCACCAGCATGGATCTGAATGCCTTGCCACAGCCAGAGGATGATGACGAGAATTTTGGACAACAATTAGAAGATGAACCGCAAGAACCTATTATATTACATAGCGACGAACGTGCAGATTATGTCACTACTGCTGTAGAGATTTCACGTCGCGTATGTTTCTGTTCATTTTGCTCTCTATATCAACTATTGAGCTGTACTACTACCTTAACTTGCTCCTTTATTTGATATTCATTTTGGCCTCTTTGTTTGATACATGTCTCTTTTATATTGGTTGTCTCTTTGCTGCTTGTCTTTACAGAGTAATAACCAGTAGAAAGCTTTGTGTGCTGCCTCTATCTTTTTAAAATCAAATGAAGTAAAATTTCATCAAATCAAAATCCAGAGGATGGAATTGATTACCAAAAAGTAAGAATCCTGAAAGTTGAAACCCCTACTTGCTCGAGGTGCCTATGACGTCTGATAAATCTTAAGAGTTATTTTAGGAACATGGTTACTACGCAGATTAACTTATTTTACTTTCCTCCTGTAATAGCCCCCCCCCCCCCCCCCCCCCCCCCCCTCCCCTCCTCTCTTCAAATGGAAGAGGAAGAGTGGTTGTTGAGCAGTGGGGAATTCAGCATTGTTGTTGGTCATCTGGTTACCTCCAAGACAGCTATCTGACTGATCGAATTTGAACTATTTTTGGTTGCATTGCATACTTCATACCTCCTTTAAACAATCTCGTCTCCATTAAAAGGGGAGGAAATAAAGAAATAGAACTTGCTTCTTTGTCGCTTCATTCTATGATAGTAGAAAGGATAGGGGACTGCCCATAGATAGGGGTATGTTCTTGTGAATCTTATTATTGTGGAGACTTCCATTTTCTTCTTTAAATCTATTTTTTTCTACTCCATCAAAAAATTATTTTCTAGTTTGTATGCCCTCTTTCTAAATGCTGTCTGTTTTAGGAGCGGGAGGAAAGGATTCAAAGACTTAAAAGACAACATCCAGATGATAGACCTGCATATCCATCTCAACCACGAATGCGGGATGAGATCTTTCAGACGAAGAGACAGAAGCCAAGCAGCAGACTTCCTCCAGGTTTTTTTTTGTGCACAGACACACACTCTTTCTCTGTTGTGTGTCACTTATCTCCTTTGCTGTGTGTGTGTGTGTTTTATGATTTGTTGAAGTAGCAGTAGGTTCCTGCTTCCCTCCGTGTAGTCCATCTTTCTCTTTGTTCTTGTCATGTTAGTGTAACTCTAGATTGCACATAACTTTACTGTGCCTTCTTTGACTATTATCTTAACACAGGTTCTTATTTCTCTCCTTTTCCCTCTTCCTTGCTGCTCATGGTTCTATTACATCATTTATCTTTTCGATTGCTTATGCAGGTTGGTTGGATTGTCCTGCATTTGGACAGGAGATAGGTTGTATTATTCCTTCAAAGGTTCCATTGGATGAAACTTTCAATGATTGTGTTCTTCCTGGCAAAAGATACTCGTTTAGGCAAGTCCTCCACCAACAGAGAGTTTTAGGAAGAAAAGTGAGTGTGTTGATCTAAATTTGGGTCCTTATTCATTCACTTGATGTGGATTTTGTTTTCAAAATATTTGATTCCTTACAGCAATGATAAACTGTTCCCTCTGCTGTTTTTTCAATGAAGGACCTTCAACGATAAAATAAGTTTGATTCGTAAATGTTATCACGAGATTGAAGCTTTTCTTGTTGTTTGAAGTTTTTCTTGTTTCGTTGTTGCCTTGTTGGTAGTGCTTTTTGTTGTATATGTCCTCTAGATTCTAATTTTGACTTAAATAACAAGTTGAATCAGTTAATAAGCTACGGCATATGAATTATGCTGTTAGACATGTTTTATATCACTATCTTGGATATGTTTTATGTCAAAGCTGAGGCTTATATCCTATTTTGTTTTGCCACTTGGTACGATATAATCATTATATGTCTTGTAAATTTTTGTCCTCTTAATTTGTTTGGGTTACTTTCACTATCATTAGATGCCCTGTTTACTCTGACCTCTTCATTCATTTGAGTTACCTTGAGAACACAGGAGCTTCTAAACTACAACTGACTCATTGCATGTTAATTTCAGCTTGGTATGGTGATTGATCTCACCAATACAAGTCGATACTATTCATTGTCAGATTGGAGGAAAGAAGGCATCAAGCATGTAAAGGTTGGTGCATGGTAATAAAGTCATGGAGGAGAATAGGTGGCGGGGGCGTGATTTTTTCTCTTTGAGTTATGGTTGTTGTCCTGATTTTACTGTTTCATGTGTATCAGATTCAATGCAGAGGCCGTGGGTCTGCACCTGACAATGAGTCTGTAAATTTATTTGTCTATGAGGTAAATTTTATATATGTTGGTTGCAGTTTTAGTTGAATTCTGTACCTGAGAATGAGCTTGTATTACTTACAGTGTAAAAGTACTACAAGTTTGTTTGTACCTTTATTCATGCATGGTTAGATCTTCTCTGTTACAGATTTATTATCATAAATGTTTCACTTGGTGATGTTGTTTGCCTATCAAGTGGAAAACAAAGTTAATTTCTAGTTAGTGTATAAGCTTCTATGAATAAAAAAGAGAGCTATTTTGAGAATGCAGGGTAGATGTTTATGTAAATATTTATGTTATATTATGAATGTACTCTCTTCTTATCAAAAGGAAGAATGTAATCTATTTCTTCAGGGGAACTTTTGTGTAACAGTAAAAGCTGTCATCATGTTATTGGATTGCCATATGTTCAAGCTGTGAAAATAGCTGTTATTAATTAACTGAAACAGCAAGATGAAGTGAAATCTGAAAAATGATAAACTTTTATTGAACTTAATAAGTAGAGGGGCAGTTCCACTAACAGAGAACATGGAGTCATGGACTTCTAAAAGACTGTTAACATGCCTATGAAACAGGAACAACTATAACTAGTTAATGAGATAATGACTAAAAGAAAACTTATCTCCTAATAATCAGCTGAAGTCTCTGACCCATTCAAAGCAGATAGACACGTAACAACACTCCTGAATCAGGAGCTGCAAACTCCCAACTTTTCTTTTAGAAATTTGAATCTGCTAACATGAAATGACTTATTAAAAATGTCTGCCACCTGATTCTCTGATTTGCAATAGTGTAAAACCACTTCATCATTTTTCTGCACTTCCCTCAAGAAATAAAACTTGATGTTGAAGTGCTTGGTCCTAACATGAAACACGGGATCATTGGATATGGCTATAGCAGCTTGATTATCGACAAGGATCTCAGTGTTCTCTACTTGCTCCAGCTGCAATTTAAAAACTTGGATAAAACACACACTCTTGCGTTCTTCCACTCTAAATCTTTTTAGAATCTCCTTCATATATTTCTTTTGACAAACAAAAACTTCATTCTGAGTTTGCTTGATCTCCATTCCCAGAAAATAAGTCATCTCGCCAAGATCAGTCATCTCAAAGACTTCCATCATTTCCTCCTTGAATTCTTCAATCAGCCCTGTATTATTTCCTGTCACAAGTAAATCGTCGACATACTGAGAAATAATAATAATGTCAGAGGCAACTTTCTAGATATAAAGAGTCGATTCACTTAAGCTTTTTTCAAAGCCTAAGCCTAGCAAATGATTATCCATTCGGCTGTACCAATCTCTAGGAGCTTGCTTTAGTCCGTATAGAGCTTTTTTTAACAGATAAACCATATCTTCATGTCCTGGTACGCTGAACCCTTCTGGCTGCTCAACATATATTTCTTCCTGTAGTAGACCATTCAAGAAAGCAAACTTCACGTCTATTTGAAAAATCTTCCAACTTTTCTGTGCCACAATAACCAAAAGCATCCGAATTGTATCCAATCTGGCTACTGGGGCAAAAGTATCAGAAAAATCTACTCCCGAAACTTGTGCATAGCCTTTCACCACCAATCTAGCTTTGTGTTTGTTTACCGAACCATCTGGATTTAACTTTGTTCGAAAAATCCATTTAACTCCAATCACTTTTCTATCTTGGGGTCTTTCCACGAGCTTCCAAGTTTGGTACTTTTCTATCATGGTGAGCTCCTCCTTCATTGCATTTGTCCAATTTTGATCCATTTTTGCTTCCTCATATCCTGCAGGTTCAAAAACAGCAATATTGCATCTCTCAAAATTATCAGAGAGTGACCTTGTTCCCCTAATTGGTTGATCATCCACCAAGTCATCATAATCAAGTTGTGAATTATGTTTTTTAACTCGAGACTCCTCATTCCATTCTGATTGCTCATCTTCAAGGAATTGAACGTCTCTACTTACCATAATCTTGTATGTTTTGAGGTTGAAAGATCCTATAAGCTTTAGAAAATAAGCTATAGCCAATGAAATTCCCAAATCTGCCCTCTTATCTAGCTTGTCTCTCTTAACCTGTGGCACATAAGAAAAACATAGACATCCAAATATCTTGAGGTTTTTCAAAACAGGTTTGACACCATACTATGCTTCAAATGGAGTCTTTCCTTCCACTTCCCGCGTAGGCAGTCTATTCAGCAAGAAAGCAACAGTGTTTGCTGCTTCAGCCCAGAACTTCTTTGGTAGATTCTTCTCATGCAACAAGCATCTCGACATCTCCATGATTGTTCTTTTTTTTCTCTCACCCACTCCATTTTGTTGTGGAGAATAAGGGACACTAAGCTGGTGCTCAATTCCAGCTTCTTCACAAAAAGTATTGAACATATCTGAGGTATATTCTGTTCCATTATCTGACCTAATGACGTGAATCTTGCAGCCACTTTTATTTTTCTATCCAAGCTTTGAACATCATGAAAATTTTAGCAGCTTTAGACTTACTTCATAAAGTAAATCCAATAAATTCTTGTTAGATCATCAATAAAAATAATATAACCTGCTGCCATTGAGTGATGGAGTTCTTTGTGGACCACAAAGATCGGTGTGAATGAGTTGCAAGTTTTCTGTAGCTCTCCAAGTGGAACTTTTAAATGGAAGTCTAGTATGCTTGCCAAGCACGCAAGCCTTACAACTTGAAAGGTTCTCCTCCATGTTGGGTAAACCATTTACCGTTTTGCTCCTTTGCATAAACAATAAAGCTTTGTGATGAAAGTGCCCCAACATTTTGTGCCACGTTTCCGCTACAGTGAGCTGGCTTGGAAAAGCTGTGTTCCTCATTCAATGGATTCAAGGAAAAACTTTTTCCCTGCATTTTAATTCTGAATATTTCCTGACCACTAGGATCACTGATCAGGCACGCTTTATCTTCAAATAATAATTTAAATCCATTTTCTAGGAGTTGCCCAACACTTGATAAATTTTGATCAATTTCAGGAACAAATAAAGCTTCATAAATAAGTTTTGTATCTTTGTAACTTTCAATTGCAGTCCCCTTTCCTTTCGCTGGGAGGTATTCTCTATTTTCGATCCTAACTCTTGATTTAACTGATCTATCAAGTTCTCTGAATAGCTTTTCATCACTGGTCATGTCGTTCGTACAATCACTATCAACAAGCCAACTTTCACTTGAATTTTTGCTTGCGAAACAGGTGGCCACAAATAGTTGCTCATCTTCTTGTTGGTCTGCAATCTGTGCATCATTTGGTTGTTGTAATCCCTTCTCTTTGCATATAATCTCAGCATGACCGAGCTTGTGACACTTTCTGCATTTCATATCAGGTTTTCTCCAACACTTGAAGTGTGGATGATTTTTCCTCCCACAATGTTGGCAGGGAGGATATTTACCTTCTTTGTTGTTGCCAGTTGCAAACACCATTTCTCGCTGTTGTTGATTCGTAGTTTCCATGATTCCCTTTCTTTCCTTTTCCTTTGTTTCCCCTGGCACTTGAACCGAAATGCAACTTGGCTTGCAAGGCTCCCTCAATGGATCCCTTATGCCTCATCATTCTTCTTTGTTCTTGTGCCTACAGTGCACTCAATAACTCTGCCAAGCTAAGCTTAGACAGATCTTTAGTATTTTACAATGAAGCAATGGTTGCCTCATATCTCTCAGGTAAAGTTACAAGTATTTTTTGAACTATTCTATTATCAGTAAGTTCAATAACTCTGCCAAGCTAAGCTTAGACAGATCTTTAGTATTTTACAATGAAGCAATAGTTGCCTCATATCTCTCAGGTAAAGTTACAAGTATTTTTTGAACTATTCTATTATCAGTAAGTTCATTTCCAAGTATCCTTATCTTATTGGCAATCCCAAGCAACCTATCAGAATAATCCTTAATGGTTTCTGATTCCTTCATACGCTGCATCTCGAATTCTCTAACCAAGGTCAGTACTTACATTCCTCTGATTCTTTCATCTCCCTCGTACTCTTTCTTGAGGAAATCCCAAATTGCTTTGGCTGAGTTACATGTCATTATTCTACTGAAATGGTGGCAGAAACTGCAGCAAAGAGACGAGATTTAACTTTGGATTTTCCAGTCTTCTTTTCCTTGTGGGTTCTAATCTGAGCCATAGTTGGATTCCCTGGCAGAGGATGCACTTCGTAGTCTTCCTCGACAGCCTCCCACAAATCATTAGCCTCCAAATAAACTTGCATTTTCACTGCCCGGGCTTGATAGTTTTCTCCATCGAGAACTGGTGGAGCCATTACAGAAAAAGAGCCAGCATTCTCCATTTTTTTAATGGTGTTTGCAGAGAATAATATATGGATAAACACTCGGAAAAGAACCTCACAAGTCTCACACAAGTCCCTTATGAAGTAGGGCTCTGATACCAATGTTATTAATTAACTGAAACAGCAAGATGAATTGAAATCTGAAAAATGATTAACTTTTATTGAACTTCAAGCTGATTAAATAAGTAGAGGGGCAGTTCCACAACATGGAGTCATGGACTTCTAAAAGACTGCTAACATGCCTATAAAATAGGAACAACTATAACTAGTTAATAAGATAATGACTAAGAGAAAACTAATCTCCTAATAATCAGTTGAAGTCTCTGACCCATTCAAAGCAGATCATGAGACACGTAACAACAATAGCTTTTGCAGGAATGCAAAATAATGTTGTTTTGCAATAGATCAGTAGATCAAATATGGTCTCCTCTTTAGATTTTGTTAGGCCTTTGTTATCTTTTTAGCTGATATCTCCTCTTTTGTAACTATGCATCTTGTTGATGCCTTTGTGATTTATAAAACACTTCATCAAAAAAATATGGTTCCCTCTCTAGACTTAATACATGTTGTTGGATCCTGCATTTCCTTTTTGGATTGTCCCAATTCACATAAGATGTCAGGGGGAGCCTTGAAACTACGATAAAACAGGACAATGAATGAATAGATGACTATTATTTTCCCCAGCAGCTCCACACAAAAAGCATCTAGAACACAGTTGGAATCCCCTTCTTTGAAGTTTATCATGTGTGAGACTAGTATTTCTTGCTACTAGCCACGAAAAGCATACCATCTTAAAAGGAGCCTTCATCTTCAAAATGGATCTTCCATCGTCACTGATTAGTTGACTGTTTGTGCCTAATCAGAATGTTATACGCTGAATTTACAGATCCAGTTCCTTTACTAGTGGGCTTCCATATAAGTGAATCTTCAGTGTCTTTGAACCCTTGGAATGATTCCAAGATCTTGAAAAATTCAACAACACTCTCCAACTCCCAATCATGTAGTGGCATTCTAAAAAGTAATATTCCATCTGTGTACTTCTTTTGCTGATTCCAGTCTAATGTCTGGCATAGCGGCAATGCTATATAATTCAGGGAAGAGTTCCTTTGGAGGTCCATGCCCAAGCCAATTATCACACGATTTTTTTTTACTGCCATTGCCCACTCTTGGACTAATTTTTCAGCCGTCAGGGACCAGAGGGATCTATTACTTTCCAGACTCCTATACCATGGGGGCTCACAACCACCTTTCAACACCACTGGGTCATCTTGACCTTACTTGTCATGGATGACATTTCAACGCAAAGCATATGTTTTATACCTCCATAACTACTTCATTAGCAAACTTTGGTTGTGAGCAGTTAGGTTCCTGATGCAAAGGCCACCATCTTTTCTCGATTTGATAAGAATATCCCAGCTAACCAGGTGGAATGTTTTTCTTTGGTTGTTGCCTTGCCATATGAAATTCCTTCAGATCTTGTCAATTCTTTTTCTAACCTTGCTAGGTAAAGGAAAAAGAGACACAACATAAGTCGGAAGGGGATCCAAAACACTATTGACTAGTATGATCCTACCACTTAGAGATAAGTATTGTCCCTTCCGTATTGCTATTCTCTTTTCCCACCTCTCTATGACACCACTCCAGATCTGCAAGGCTTTACTTTTAGCACCCAAAGTTAGCCCCAAATGTAGTAGGTAGGGAACCCACCATGCATCCCAGAATACCTGTAAGTTCTTGAATATTGTCCACTTTATTAACCGGGAATAAACTGTTCTTATGCCAGTTGACATGCAGCCTACAAACTGCCTCAAAATGACCAGAATAGCTCTCATATGTTTGACCTGTTCAATATCAGCATCACAGACTACAAATGAGAATCATCTGCCTAAAGTAAATGGATGTTCTCTTTCCCAGTTCCAAATGCTCTACCTGTCTGTAACCTTGAAACCCTTCAGGTCTCCTAAGTCTTTTGTAATTTCAAACATCTGATTCAGTCCTTTCATAGCTATAAGAAGAGGAAAGGAGAGAGAGGTTCACCTTGTCTCAATCTTCTCTCGGAAGAGAAGAACCCTTCAGGAGATCCATTTACCAAAACAGAAAATTTGACAGTCTTAATACAGATGGGGCTATCTATCTAATCCACTTCATACCAAAACCCATGTCATTTAGAACTTTTCGGAGGAAAATTCCAATTAACATGATCGTAAGCCTTTTCAATGTCAAGTTTGCAGAGAATACCAAGAGTCTGGTATTTGATTCTAGAATCCACACACTCATTGTCTATAAATGCTGCATCCGTGATTTGTCTACTTTTGATAAGTCATTTGATGTCTATCCACCAGTTTATCAACCACTCTCGCCTAAGCCTTTCAGTGAGGAGCTTAGAGATAATTTTACACACTCCCAATTAGACTTATATGTCTGAAATCTCTAAGTCATTTGGCACCAATTTTCTTTGGAATCAAGGAAACATAAGTTGCATTGCAACTCTTTTCCAAATAATTACTCCTGTGAATGCTTCTGATAGTGTCCATCACATCCTTTTTTACAATTTCCCAGCTGCATTGGAAAAATCCCATAAAGTATCCATCTGGGCCTAGAGCTTTGTCAGTAATACATAACATCAAGCATTCCAGTACCTCTTGTTCTTCAAATTCTCTTTGCAACCAATCATTATCATCTTTAGTGATTATTGAGCCTTCTTGAAATTTGAATAAAGGTTTCTGTCTCAGAGTACTAATTCTTATAGAAATCCACAATCTCTTCCTTGATTTTATCTGGATCAGTTATGCTCTCTCCATGAGCTTCTATGGTGTCAATGTAATTGAATCCTGTTGGCCATCATTTAAAAGAATTTAGTATTCTTGTCTCCTTATTTCAACCATAAGATTGTGGATTTCTGCCTCCAAGAAATTTCCTCATTTTTGGCCACCTCTTGATACTCCATTTTGAAGCTTGCTTTCAATAGTAATTCATCCTCGGACAGCATTCTTTGGTCTTGTATGGTATCCGGGGAACTCTAGTAGAAAGCCTATCAACTTTCTTAGCCTTTAGATTCCTCCCGTCAGTAGTATTCCGTTTCTTCATTTATGTTTTGAGGAATCTTAGTTTACAAGGCAAAACATTATCAGGTTTTCCTTGTGCTTCACATTAATTCCACCGTTCCTCCACCCTCTCGTTAATTCCAGGAACCTCCATCCACAAATCTAAAGTAAGACTTTGAAAAGTCCCACTCCCCACATTTCAAAAAAATAGGAGAATGATCAGATATGATCCTTGGAAGTACTGATTATTTGATCTTGTTGAATTATTTATCCCATTCCGCAGAGTACATGAATCTATCAATCTGAGAGTAACCTTCATGATTGTCTCCTCTGATCCAAGTGTATTTTCCTCCCAGAAGTAGAGGGTCAATAAGTTTTAGCCCCTCGATGGCATCCGAGAATTTTTTCATGGCTCTCGAGATGTTTATACAGTTCTTTCTTTACGAGTGTAATCTGGTAGTATTGAAATCCCCATGCACTACCCAGGTTCTTCACATACCCACTTGGTACCCCCTAATTTCAACCATAACTGCCCCTTTCCCTTCGACAATTTGTGGCCTAAACCCCAGTAAGCACTGTAATTTTCAGTTGTAGAGCTTAATTTACAAGAAAAAAATATACACCTTAGTGGATTAATTCTCCTGTCCAGCACCTTTTATCCCACATGATAAAAATCCGTTCACTTCTTCCATTGGCATCCAATTCCACATAATCAGCCCACCTGTTACTTAATGGATATTTCACAACTTCCCCATATTGGCCTTCCATTTCTGTTTCTTGAAAACAGTAAAAATCAGCCCCCCAATCTTGAATTAGAGGTCTGATCACCCTCCTTTTGTTGATGTCATTCAATCCCCTCACATTCCACGAGATGATATGGACTTCCATTGCGACCCACTGCATATTCCCTTTCCCCTAATTCTTGGTTCTCCATCCTTAAATTTTACCCCAAATGGAAGAAGATTCTTCACTTCATTCTAGCCATTTTGATTTAGGAGAAGAAATTTTAGCATTGTTTAGTCTCTCCCGTCTTCTTTTATGTAGCTTCATGAGAAGAGACCATACTTCCCATTCGTACCCCTGAATATCTACCTCGAATTGTTTACTGAGTCTCATAACATTACGTTGCACCCATAATGATGCATCCACCTCCGGTATCTGCATTTGAGTATCTATTGGTTGAACATCTTCGACTGGCCAATGCTCAAGTTCGACCGATTGAGTTTTTTTATTCCCAGTTATTTCTGAATTCATATCTGCTGCCCGTTTTTCTGTCTCGATGATATCACCCTCTCTTATGGATTAGATTAGATGTGAAAAACTTGTATGATGCTCTATATTCCTTCGATCTCTCCTCTGCATGTAGGACTCGATTTTGGTTTGTGGTACAAAGTTTGTTGGCATCTATTCAGCAGTAATAGTGTCGTAAGAGGGTACATATCTTGCTCTTCCACCAAACGTGAGGAAATAAAGCTTTTGGGCCCAAAATCTTTATCACTCCAAATGGGCTTCTAGTCAAAGCCCATCTCTGCTGAAGAAACCCGATCACCTGTAGATGGCCCACTTTCCTCTCTATTTAGTAAATCAAGGACCAAACCCTCCTCTCGTGTTTGTGAACCAGTCTCCCGATAATTTCTCAAATCTCACAAATTCTTCCACTCTTCTCCAACATCCACCCTCGTCGGAATTTCAATCGAAATGGGTATTATGTATATCAGTCCCTAGTCTTCTATGATCACTACTGATGGCACCCTGTGCCCTCCTCTTATGTTTAGTCTTTCTCATTTGAGATGGTTTTTCAAAGAGGTTTCTAACCAACACCACATTGCTCACCAATAGCCTTGAAGGTTTTCTCAGACCATAGATGTAGGGCAGCCCCATAGCTATTATTGATGTCCACTCTGTCTCTTGGATATCAGTGCAACAACCAGCGACCGGTGACCAGCATTCAATTTGGATTTTCTCCTTCTTCCATGTCCATTCTCCTTGTAAAACCTGCTCTGTCATGTGTTTAGTTGGAAACTCAACGAGAAATTGCCTGGCTGCCATTTCATATATGTTGACCCGAAAGTGTTCTTCCATGTTGAGAGTGCCCACCTTCTAATATCTAGTATAGTTGGGGTCTCTTTCACTCCTCTTCTAAAATAGCCGACCATACACCTTGCTAATATCCCGTCTTCACTTGAACTTGCACCCCTCTCCACGACCTTTCAAGTTCATAATCCATTTTAGCGTTTTTCTTTTTCCAATGCAAAAAGTTGTGGGGAATACTGTATTTGCAATGGAAACTGTATTTTCTGAGAATTTGTCTCAGATAAAACATACTGTACTTCGTCAGAGTATTCGAAAAGTGTTCTGTTAACTTCTAGTTAGGTTTTCTTAGTATCAGTACTCATCATTGATGAGAAGCATGTTGTCATATGAGTTTTATTTTTTTCAAGGCTTTAAGCAAATAAAGGCTAACATATCACACTGAATTATTTTGAAAGGAACTTGGCGATAATATTTATGGCTTCTATCAGGTTTCACAATTTCTTGCCCGTCAGAAACATGCAAAGAAGTATATTCTTGTCCACTGCACACATGGGCATAACCGTACAGGGTTTATGATCATTCATTATCTTATGCGTACGCTACCAATATCTGTCAGTCAGGTTAGTAATTTTGCGATGCTACATCCTTCTTGCTTCAAATTTAAACACACATCTCTGGGTGTGAATAATCAGAGTACTGATATGCAGGCAATTAAAATTTTTTCTGATGCTCGTCCTCCTGGGATCTATAAGCCAGACTATGTTGATGCCCTATATGCCTTCTATCATGAGAAAAAACCTGAAATGGTTGTTTGTCCTCCAACACCTGAGTGGAAAAGATCTTCTGAGCTTGATCTGAATGGTGATGCTATGCCTGATGACGATGACGATGGAGGTCCTACAACTCCTTTGATTGTATGTGTTCTCCAACATAACTTTGCTCTTTGATATTGTTGGCACTTTATTCGTGGTTAAGTGTTTGTTTTTTCCTTTTTCGATGCAACTGTAAGCCTTCAGTTTCCACTAGTGCGGTGTTGAATTTGATTGAATGTGAACACTAAAGTGGTAACATTCTAGTGTGTCTCGGCATTAGAATGAGAAACCTATCTCTTTGTGATACTTCTATGGTGAGAAATTAGTGAACTAACATCCAAAATACTGAGGAGTCCATTGGGACTTGGAGAGAAAAATGCTCCCAGGCACTCTGCCCAAGACCAAAACCTTAGAGACCCTTTCTGGGTATCTAGGGTCCTCATTCAGGTGGCCTATTTCCATCAGATCTCAACCCTTTGAACTTCTTTTCACACGCAGCAACCCAGAATCAATTGTCGAAGAATGTTGGACCGATCACGGATATGGTTTTTCTTTTAAATGATTATTAAATTATTAGGTGGAAAGGGTGGCCAACACACTTTTTCTACTAGATGACTTCTCAGGCACTACATCAAATTCAGACTCCATGAGATGGAGCACGAAAATGACGGAAAATTCTCTATTTAGAGGGCTTGTGCAATGAGTAATGCACATTAAAACATAAGACGACAATTTTTGTGGAATAATGTATAGAAGAACATAGCTCCAACTAAAGTAAAATGCTTCACTTGATTGGTAGTAAGAAAGGCTTGCCTAACAGATTGGGCTTTGAAGAGGAAGGGCCGTATCATAGTTTCCAGATGCCAAGTTTGCGGGGAAACAAAAGAGACGAACAATCACCTCTTTTTGCATTGTAAATTCACTGCACAACTATGAACCTTATTTCTTCCTTCACAGACACAATATGGACCATGCTTGAGCAATCAACAGATATGCTGAGTGTTGGATTAGAAGAGGAGGAAGCAAGAGCCAGAAGAGATGCTTGAAAGTCATCCTGCATTGTATATGGTGGAATGTATGGAAGAGAGAGAGATAGCAGAAACTTTGAAGATAGGTCCAAGTCCATCCATAAAGTTAAATGGAATTGTATTGTATCTTTTTGTTATTGGTGTAAAAAGATAGATATAGATGAATTAGAAGTAGAAGATTTGTTAGGATCTCTGAAAGTAGCATTCTCCTACTCTTTTTTTTTCTTGGCTTCTTTTTCAAGGTCTTTAAAATATGCTTAGTGCTGAGGAATACAAAATTACCAATTTCAAAAAGAAAAAAGGTAGAAATTAGTAAAACTTGATTTTGAGTGCAATGTTAAGCTTGATTATGAAAATTACCAGTTTATGGCATTCCCAAGTCTTTTGCCAATGGAACTTGTAAATGAGTAACTCTTGAGTACCGACCTTGCAATACTTGGGATGCGAGGATCGCCACAACTTTTTAAAGGCATGATGAGATTACTTGAATTCGGTCTGGACTAGTCATTAAAGCCTCATGCTTGTCGAGGCTAGATAACTTGAGCCACCTGATGCGAGCATCCTTTTGTCGGCCAAGAGACGTTTTCCATGGCTGGTCTTAATACTCACTTTCTTTTTTTCGGTAAAACTTGTACCGTAAGATGTTGATATGTTATTCTCAGAGTGAGGACTTCTTTTCCCTAGACTCGGCTTCAACTATGCTTCAATTCCAAATTAGTTTTAGTCAGGATATGAATCCTCTATATAATTTGCTTTATTAGGCTCAATGTCATTTCAATTCTGGAATGATAATTAAGAAAATGATCTTTTGTGCTCCTTTATTTGTCCATTCCCACCCAGCAGCCCTTTATGGAGTTAGCAGATTAAGGGTGAGAAATAAGTAGCCAAAATTTAATGCTGAAGAATTTTGGGTCATCATTCATATGTCTGACTGGGTGCCTAACTGATAATGAATTTCTCCTATAAATTCTGAGAATTGTGTACTGCCATATTTGTATTCTTATTTGCATTTGAGCGTTTTTACCTCCACTGACAGCCTATTTCATCGCCTTTGGTCCTCCACCAATTAAGACACACTCAAGAAGAAATCTAGTTTTTCTTAGAAGCATGATAATAGTGGGTAAACAGTGCTAGAAGAGATCTTTGTCAGATTTGGAGCAAGCAGAATATTTTCTAGCTTGATGAAGAGTGCTTGCCATGAAAAATTGAAAAAATACACGTGCTAATGGTGTCATGTTTGCTGACCTTCTAGAAAGATAAACAAAGTATGCTCCACCAATTAAAGAAACACACACCCAAGAAGAAATCTAGTTTTTCTTAAAAGCTCGACAAAAGTTGGCTAAAAAGTGCTAAGAGATGTCTAACTTGCTTAGGCTTGGAGCAACTATAGTATTTTCTAGCTTGATTAAGAGTGTTTGGCATGAAAATTTTAAGAAATACACATGCTAGTGGTATTATTTTTGCTGACATTCTAAAAGATAAATGAAGTTCGTCCTCCTTTTTCTGTAATCTTTTGCTGGGAAAAAAGTATTTTGGTATTTTGTTATATTATATCATCGCTCCTTCACTGCTTTTCAAGGTTTTGATGACTGGCCTTTTTATCAAAATGGTTACTGAAAAATTAATTTGTAGGACTGATTCTTCATAGGAAAGCGAGCATTTGCAGACAATCTACTATATATTTTCCCTGTTCTATTTTATTTACCTTTTACTATTTGATTCCTAGAAAAACAAAAAAACTGGGAGACTGATAGAAATCGAGGTTTTATATTGAATAAAAACAATAGAAAATACAAAAAGAGACAAGTATCTCGTATCTCGAAATAGAAAATACAAAGAGAGACAAGTATCTCGTATCTTTAGAACAACCTTTTCTGCATTTAAAAGATATATGACCATCTGTCTACTTATTTATTAGATCTCCTATTATATAATAGATGAATAATAACTATTTTCTAACTATTTTGGATAAGATAGATAACTCCTTATAACAATAAACTGCAAAATAACTCCTAATAACAGTAAGAAACTGCTCATTGCTCCATGTTTGAAACCTCCATTAATTTGAGAAGATGCATCAGTATCTTCTCCTATCTTTCTTCGCTTCTTCCTCCTTGAATAAGTATGGAAGACACATGCCTTATCAGTACATCCCTCCTAGAAAGGCGACTTGTCATCAAAGTGAAAATCTGGAAACTTTGCCGCTAAAAAAGATTTTTGGCCATATGGATGAAGACGTAAAACAAAAGCATCACCAACATTAGAAGAGAGGTCTATGTGCTTATAATCTGCCTTTATAAGGTTTGACATTGCATTTCTAGGCAACATTTGTTCTTCAAGGTCTGATTGGAAAGATGTTGGTGTGAGCGTCTTCTGAGGAACACCTTACACCTTGCAGTTTATAAGTTTTCTCATTCTATTGGAAAATTAGGAACATCTCGTTCCAACTGGCTTGTATTGTGTTCAAGGATGTTAGTCATTGTATACCCAACACCATATCTACGCCACTAAAGGAAAAAGGGAAAAAATTGTGTTTTATGACCAAGTTAGAAACATCTACTGATAGGTCATAACAAACTTTGTTGCATTTGATAATATCACCATTGCCTATATGGACACCAAAGTAGTGATATATTCGATTGCAAACCCAATTTTTGTGACAATTTCTTCTGCTACAAAATTATGTGTAGAACCACTATGTACCAACATAAACACTTTATGCTTGCAAAGAGTGCCTTGAAGTTTCAAAGTTGAAGTAGATTCTTTGCCCAAAATTGCATGAACAGAGATTTCCCCCAAATCAGTTGGGGGTATGTCTTCATTTTGGTTACCGTCAACACTTTGAACATGGTTTTCCTCTTGCATCAACTCCAATTGTGCAAAAGTCCTAAATTCGCAGCGATGACCAGGAGTAAACTTGTCTCCACAATGGTAGCATAGGCCTTTTTCTCGCCGAATTTGTTGTTCAGAATTCAATGGGCAAGTGTTTGGAAGAGATGACTATTAAAAAGGGTGTGTAGCTAGTTGGCGGGATGATTGAAAATTAGTGGATTCTCGAGTCGTTGGAGAGGAAGTCCCTATAGATGAAGGTCTTAAATACAGATGCCAAGCAGGCACCTTACTGGACTGATTTAGTCCTTGTTTTCCTTCATATTCTAAGGCCAAACTCATCGCCTTATACACAAATCGAGGCTTATGAATCCTAACGTCCACATGAAGGTCTTCTTTGAGTCTGCTAAGGAAAAGTCCAAGCAAACAATGTTTTGGCCAAGTTCGCACAAGGGCTGCCCATTTTGCAAATTCCTGCCTATACTCGAAAATTGATTCATTCTGTTGGATACTACACAAATTTTCATCTAGATTTTGAAACTCAGCGGGTCCGTAATTTTCCTGCATAACTTTCACCAACTTTCACCAACTCATCCCACGAATAAAATTGTTCTTTCACTGATGATCCAAGCAAAAAGATCCAATACATCTCCTTCCAAATACATTGAAGCCACATCAATCTTGCAACCATAGGTGTTTGATAATTTTGAAAATACTTCTCTGCTTTCAAAATCCAACCTCGAGGATCTCCTCCTTCGTACTTAGGAAATTCCATCTTTGTGTGACAACGTCGATAATTTCTTAATGCCTCCAAGTGCTATCAACCTCAACCTCTTTCAGTAAAACTTTAGACTTTCCATGTTGATTTTGCATATTTGTGCTTTTAATGCAGCTACATCAGCAGCCAAACTGTTAATGACTCCCAATTTCGTTGCTTTAGTGGTTAATTGCTAACCAATCTGATCAGGAGTCGACATGATAGGTTTGCTGTGGGAAGCGTTGGTTCGTGTGTTTACCATGACAGATCTTTTGCTCTAATACCAATGATAAGTACCGATGTTTTATACCGAATAAAAACAATAGAAAATACAAAGAGAGACAAGTATCTTAAAAGATATATTACCATATCACTACTTATTTACTAGATCTCCTATTACATAATAGAGAAATAATTACTTTATAACTATTTAAGATAAGGATAGATAACTCCTAATAACAGTTAGGAACTTCCAAATAACTCCTAATAACAGTAAGAAATTGCTCATTGCTCCATGGGTGAAACCTCCAGTAATTTGAGATGATGCAAATCGGTATCTTCTCCTATCCTTCTTTGCTTCTTCCTCCTTGAACAAGTATGGAAGATACGTGCCTTATCAGAGAGCCAGAGAGTTGAGCGAGAAAAGTGGTCATGGGGATGTAGTAGAGAAGGTGTGAGTGGGGCAAATAGTGGGAAGAAACGCGGCGCATCCGGGGGGGGGGGGAGTGTGTGTGTGTGTAAAACAAAGACGGGAGGCAATGCAGATAGGAAGAGAGAATGGAAGTTTGTGAGGATTGCACTGAAGTGAAAGGAGGGGTCTTGTTTGTGAAATCATGTTATTCTTTACGAAGAGTGACTTGTTTTTGCTTGATGTCGACCAATCTACCACTCCGTGCTAGTATACCTGATGTTTCTTTCCATTTGGTCTGTCCCAAAATATGATCATTCGTTAAATGAGAAGTCTCTGTTCCCATCATTCAAACTGGTAAAAACTTATATTACTTCCAACTTTTTTTGATGTCTTACCAACTAACTTTTCCGCTTTTCACATTCCTAACAATTGTTTAGAACACTGCTAGAAAACTCAATTTAGTAATTTATTCAAATGGTGCAGGTTCTAGAATCTAGAGTATAAATTCAGCATGATAACATAATCAAGAATACAAATGCTTGTGATTGATTACATCTTTATACCAACATGTTATGGTTTTGGTCTCTCTATTTTTGCAGTGTAGTAAAGTTTGTTTATTTGAAAGAGAGCTTTTATAATTTCCTCATAACTCATTTTCTCCCTTCTCAGGACAATCTTGAAGCACAAGTAGTAACCTCAAATGATGACATTTTGGGAGATGCAATCCCCCAAGATCAGCAAAATTATTTACGACAGTTCTGTTATCAAGCACTGAAAATGACCCCAGGGGTAGGAATTTTGCAATTGGATCTTTGATGTCTTTATAATTATTGCATGGAAATTTATATATGCAGATTTCCTGTATTGCTTTTGTGCGTTACTTTTTATTTTCTGATCTTGCTTTGGACTCACTTTCTACTGTGCAGTTGTGGATTATGTAGACTACTTACTGCAAAATATATATGTGTCTGCTGTTCCAATTCTAGATCATAAATCCTTTTGGTGTATTTGTCTTTCAGGGTAGAGGCCCACAGTTTCCTGGTTCACATCCAGTCTCTCTTGACAGGTTTGGTTCCAGTCGTTATTTGGAGAACTTAAACTCCATTTTATATTTTTGGTCTAGTCAGGCGTAACCTTAGGTTTAGGATATTACGCTTAACCATGCATACAAGAGGGCTCTTTTCACCCACATCTGGAAAGAAAAAGGAAATTATCAGAGTTGGTCTCACCTAAATCAGAATAAAAACTGCATAAAGTTAATTTATCAAAAGGGGAAAAGGTTCCACGTAAGTTGATACATGACATTTATCTGCATTCCTTGATTTGTGGAGATGACAGTAGAAACTGTTGCTGTGTGACAGTAGAACTGGGATACTGTGTAACTTTGTGAGGCTTGTAAATATGGCTCCTGCATAGCCTTCATGCTCAAATTTATGTACTGGTACCATTTTCAAAAAGCTGGTACTGTGTGATGCAATGTATTAATTGTCTTTAACACATATAATGCTGTTATATTTCGGACTTCTTTCATGTCGAAGTGATGCAGTAGCGATACATTCCTGGCCAGTATGTGATTTCAAACTTTACATTTGTTTGAACAGATATTTCAATTAGGTGTTTCTAATTAGTTGAGGACTTCCAATTGGCTTATCAAGCTGAGAACAGCATATCTGAATGTGCATTCCAATATTTGTTTTGTGTGATATTGCTGTTAAATAAAAGCGTGAAGACATCAAAGCCTGAAGTATCTATGTTGCTGAAGAATGAGTTATCCTCGACCCCACTGAGTTGGATTAATTAAAATCAGGGAACATGTTTGTGAGAAATATATGGAAAAAATATTATTGAATTGTGTATCTAAATTATTACATCGAGACCTTATTTATAGACACTAAATTAGAATCCTTTTCCAAGTAGGGTGGCTATTCCTATTTTAAGTAGAAAATACTTGTTTCTACTCTAACACTCCCCCTCAAGCTGGTGCATACAAATTATATGTACCTAGCTTGTTACACATGTAATTAATGCGAGGACCTATGAGGGACTTGGTGAACATATTTGCAAGCTGATCATTTGTGTTCACGAATTTCGTAACAATATCTCCTGAGAGTATTTTGCGATATGAAGAGCTTCTTGATTGTCACACACAAGTTTCATCTGATAAATTTTGCCAAATTTAGATCTCCCAACAACGGTTGATCCAAACTAGCTCACAAGTAGCTGTTGCCATTGCTGCATATTCTTATTTTGCACTAGATCGAGCAACCACTTTGTTTCTTCCTCTTCCAAGACACCAAATTACTTCTTACTAAAACACAATATCCGGATGTCGAACAATTGAGGGAACTGTAGGACTGGCTAGAATCTGGTTACACACAAAGTTATAGTCTGTAGGAAGTCCAGCAAGTGTAAGAACTAGAAACAATGTCTGTCGTTGCTCTTGTTGCTTTCCACGTTTGTAGTGTTAGGTATCAATGTTTCAAATTCCTCCATGACTGCGTGTACTTGTCCCAAGTAGACATCAGATTCTTGTGTCTTTAAGTTGGTCATCCGAGATATCACATCATAGAATCGAGATATGTCATTAGTGTATAAAACACATGCCTTTTCCCAAACCAAGTAAGATGTCTGGAATGGGCGAAACAAAGGCATCAACTTAAAATCAATAGAGCGCCAATGGAGACTACATAATTGGGCATCCGCTTTCTCCCATTGTGCTTTGGCTTTTGCATCTTCATCACTAGATTGTCTTTTCATTTACAACACAAGCATTGTTTGTTAAATGATCTTGAACACCTTGACCTTGCACTACAACTCAACTGAAGAAGCCCAAGCTAAATTGTTTGAACTTTCCATTAATGGTTCTGAAGTGATTGTAAGGCTTGAACTTCCAACTTCTGTATTTTTTGGAGCCAAAAACATCACAAGCGAAAGACATTTTTCAAAATTTGACTTGAAAAGAGTAAGAAACTTCCTGGAAACTGTCGGAATTTACCTACAGTGGCCTGATTTCGTCGTGAACTTGTTGGAAACTTTCTGAAAATCACCGGAACCCTTATTCCGGTGATCGGATCTAGAGAAAACTAAATGGGTACTGGTCGGAAACACTGGGTGACCCCAACGAAAGAAAACTACTAGACAAAAAGTGACCGGAGCAGCACTCACGCGCCAGTGCGTGACCAGATCTTGCCGGAAAACTTCAACCTTCGGTCGACACGTGGGGGTTATTTTCCGGTGGATCTAGTTGGGGTTCGGTCGCTTGAGTTTCACGAGCCTTGTGATGGTGTTGTCTTTTGAACATCACCTTCAGAACGAAAGATGACACAAATCAGGCCTGCCGTCGTCGCCGAAATTTGATACAATGACTTGAAGTTCTCACCAATGCTCTGATACCATGTGAGAAATATATGGGAAAAATATTATTGAATTGTGTATCTAAATTGTTAGATTGAGACCCGATTATTAAACAATATATTGAATCCTTTCCTAACTAGGATTCCTATTCCTATTCTTCTTCCTATTCTAAGTAGGAATACTTATACATATTTCTATTCTAACAAGAACAATAGGTTCATAACTAGGTGGTGGACTATGCAAAATATAACATGTCATGAGTGTGTCTAGGTTTATGACAATGACTACACTTGAATCGAGGTTTTCCAAAATTTTGTTTACTTGCGCGATATCAAAGCAGCCCATTATATTTCTTTAGAACAATAGGATCATAACTGGGTGGTGGACCATATAAAATATAACATGTCACGTGTGTGTTTATGACAATGACTACACTAAAATCGAGGTTTTCCAAATCGTTCTCTACCTCGTCGATTCTTATAGACTAGTATGTATGCTAGAAACTGACGGACACTACTACATTGGTTTGAAAATTTTGGAAGATGTCGGAATTTGCCTATAGTGGCCTGGAAATTTTGATTTTGCCACAAACATGTCGGAAACTTCCCTACAGTGGTCTGATTTTGCCGAAAACTGCCCGAAAATCACCAAAACCCTAATTTTAGTGATATGATCTGGAGAAAACTGAATGGATTCTGGTCGTAAATACTAGACGATCCCAATAGAAAAAATTCTTGGAATTTTTTATCGGAATAGGCCTCGCGCTGGCGCGTGTGGCAGATCTCATCGAAAAATACAACCTTTGATTGGCGCAAAAGCGCACATAGGTTAGTATTATCTGGTGATTTTGGCTGGGGTTTGGTCGCGGGAGCTTTTTGAGCCTCGTGGTGGTGTTGAATTTCCCACAACACCCACATACAGAAAAATAATAAAAAATATTGACACAAATCAGACCCAACAACCATCGGAAATGACGTACATGGACTTGTTGTTCTCACTGATGCTCTAATACCATGTGAGAAAGAAATAGATGAAAAAAATATTACTGAATTTTGTATCTAAATTGTTACATTGATACCCCATTTATAGACAATACATTAGAATTCTTTTTCAACTAGGATTTCTATTCTTATTCCTATTTTAAGTAGGAAATACCTATTTTTATTCTAACAATGTTGATTTGGAAATAAATTTTATCGTGGTTGACTTCCAACAAGATGGCTAATGCACACAAAAATATAATATAATTGACCCACTTCTTGTTCAAGGGAATCTGATCAGTGATCAAGAAAGGATTCAAGTGGAAATAGTGGAATTTTACCAGAACTTGTACTCAAAGAATGTCTGGTGTTGGCCTGCCAGCAACTTCACAAATTGCCCAAGGCTGACAGTGGAGGAAATGGAAGATTTAGAAAGGGGATATGAAGAGGAGGTGGTACTGAAATGCTTTAAGCAATGTGCAATTGATAAAACACTCGGTCCAAATGGGTTTACATTGGGGTTCTACATCAAGTGTGGGGAAGTGGGAAAAAATGATATCATGAAGAGAATTTGTACGAGCAAGGAAGGTTTGAAAGAAGTTTCAATGCTACCTTCATAGCTTTTATTCCAAAGAAGAAAGGTGCTAAAGAATTAATAGACTTCAGACTCATCGGTTTGATAGGTAGTATTACAAGCTGCTCTCCAAAGTGCTTACTCAAAGGTTTGAAAGAGTGATGGCTAAGCTTGTGGACTCACAACAATTAGACTTCATCAAAGGAAGACATATTATGGATGCTGCCCCGGAGCAGATGAAGTAATAAAGTCTAGGGTGAACTTGAAGAAACCCGGAAACCTATGCAAATTAGACATTGAGAAAGCATATGATCATGTCAATTGAGTCTTTCTTATGGACCTGCTAGAGAAGATGGGATTTGGAGCAAATGGAATCAGTGGATTAAAATTCTCTTTACTTATTAATGGTTCACCATCAGGTTATTTTAAGACAAGGTGATACTCTGTCACCCGTTTTGTTCCTCTTAGTCATGGAGGGACTGAACAGCATAATTAAGACAACAAACAAGGAATGTTGGTTAAGAGATTTGAGGTTGCTAGAGCTGGAAGGGATAGCTTAAAGATAACTTATCTTCAGTATGTAGATGACACTTATATTCTGTGATGTTGAGGAAGAGCATCTCGAAATACCAAGACTAATCTTGGTAATATTTGAAGGAATGTCAGGTTTACATGTTCACGGGAGGAAAAGCTTCTTATACTCTGTTAATGAAGTGCCAAACATGGAATCTTAGGGTGTGAAGTGGGTGCTCTACCAACCATCTACCTTGGATTGCCTTTTGGGGCCAAGTCATTCTCTATGGAAATCTTTTGAATGGGGTGATCGAGAAATGCTATGTTGCGCGGACTCTTCATATATGCAGGCGAACCCGTCTCGACGCGACTCTGGTGCGGGTGTGGGGTGCGTGTCGGATTCGGTCAATCCAATCCGGACACTTTGACCGAAGCCGAGAAAAGATTGGGGAAGAAAAAATTAATTTCCGGCAATGTAAAGAGGACAAAACTTGAAAAAGTACAAAGAAGAGAAGAAGAGAAAAACAGTTCCGAACGGCGGCGACAACGTAAAGAAGAAAAAGTTGAAAAACTACAGAGAAGAGAAGAAGGAAGACTTTTTTTTTGAATAAGTAAAAGAAATACATAGCCTTTTTTTTTTATCTCTCTTGAAAAAAGTACATGGTCTTTCTAGTTTTTCTTGAGAAGGACACCTACCAGTAGAAAAAGGGTTTATTTTTTTTGTAAAGTGTACTTTTATTTAGTACTTGGTGTGTGTGTATATATATATGTGATATTTCCACTGGATCTTTTTTTTTGAATATCTTCATAACTATATTTTTATAATATTGAAACGTTTTAGCCATATCCCTGCACCTGTATCTATACTCCGATTCGCACCCACGAATCTTAAAATTTGGATTTCGCTGAATCTTGGATTCGCATCCGTCTCGGATACCTGCACCTGAGTACGAGCAACTTAGGAGAAATGTGAGAAGAAGTTAGCAAGGTGGAAGTCCCTTTATCTCTCCATGGGTGGAAGATTGACCTTGATAAACTCTGTGCTTGATGCACTTCCAACGTATATGGTGTTTTTATTTCCTATCCCACCAGGAATCATCAGTAGGTCTGATAGCATTCGGAGGAAATTTCTATGGCAAGGGAACAAAGACAAGAAGGGTTACCACCTAGTCAAATGGAAGGCAGTGATCAATGAGAAAAGATTTGGGGGATTGGGGACCAAAAATCTGAAGAATCAGTGTAAAGCTATAAGAATGAGATGGTTATGGAAATATTAAAATGAAAATTGAAGTCTATGGGTTAGAGTCATTAAAGATAAATATGAGAAGAACGATAATTGGATGACAAAGGAGGTCACTACTCCTTATTGTGTTAGCTTATGGAAATCTATCCAAATTTTGTGGAATGAATTCTAAGTTAATACCATAGTCAAAGTGGCAGATGGAGTTAAAACTGTATTCTCGAAGGATGATTGGCTCGAAGCAGGGAACGTGGAGACATTCGTCCTTGATATTTATAACTCAGTTTTACATCAACAGAGCACAAGAACAGAATTGTAGACACCTCAAGGGTGGAATTTTGTGTTGAGGAGACACCTCAATGGAAATACCAAGAGTACCAAAATTCTTCAGCACCATCGACCAATTAAGTGGGTTAAGATGAACCAACCAAACCAGCTGATACTTCGATGCCCTTGGAAACACATTTGGAAAGCCAAAATCCCACACAAAGTAGCTTGCTTTGTCTGGTTATAACTAATGAAGTAGTGCTGACACAAGATATTTTAATGAAAAAGGGGATCCCTTTATGTTCGAGATGTTCTTTTTTGTGGGGAAACTGCAGAAACAGTGGTTCAACTATTTATACATTGCAAGGTCACAAGTCAACTATGGAGATTATTCCTATGTCTCGAAAACATATCTTGGTCCATGCCAGGGAAAATCACTGAAGCATTACACAGTCGGGAAGAAGCCGGAGTTCACGCTAAAAACAGAAACAACTGGAGGATTGTACCTGCGGCTACATGGTGGACAATATGGAAGGAGAGGAACCTTAGTGTCTTTGAGAATATGGAGAATACTATAGAACAAGTCAAAATGAATTATATTTTGACTATGTTTTTGGTGTAACCAGATATACTCTAATGATACTGTTTGTATCATTGATGTCTTAGTCTCATTACAAGGATATGATAGAAGATTTTGAGTTTTTTTTGTAGATATGGTTTCAGTAGAACCCATTTACCGTGCTACAGAAATAGAAATAGTTACTATGTCAAAAATGCTACTCGACATATCAAATACGACAAACAATATAAAAATCCACTTCCATGATTCAAATAGTTAACAGTAATATGCTTAATGGTTGATTTGAAGCTTGTTAGTGAATATGGGTCCAGTGATCTTTTTTCTTTGAGATGGGTGAAGTTTGTTTTACTGTAAAGTTTGTTACAGTTGCATGTAACATGTAAAATCACTTGTGAAGTGATTATCATGATTATTTCTTTATCCACTTCAGGCGTCTAGTTCTTGCTTTCTTCAGTTCAAGCCTTAAGTTGTCTAATGTGATTAACAAATTACAGCATACTTGGTATAGAATAAAACTTGGTTGTTATTTTTGCTTCATTTGCATAAAGAGCTTATTTCGATACTCTACTTTTCTTACTATGAGACAAAAAGTTGAGTGCTGTCCAGTTTCAAAATAAATCAATAAAAATCCAGTTTTGAAAAATAGTTGAGTGTTGTTTCAGCACTTATTAAGTGCCTAAGCAGGCTATTAATTGGATTTTGGCTGGTTTATCTGAGTGATTTGGCTTATGATAGAAAATGGACTCTGGCCTTTCCTAGGTTTTTTTCCGATCATGTATATATTTCTGGTGTTCTAATTGCTGTTGGATTCATTATACTTTTCATAGTGTTTTGGATGACAGGTTCAGTGTTCGTCTCCAACCATGAATATCCCTTAGTCATCATTTGTTATTGCAGAAGTTGTGGACTTTCTCCCAAATATTTTTACCTGTATTTCTGCAAACGTTGCAACTAAACTTTTCTTTGAAGTGTCTTCACAATAGCTTATATTCTCTGAACCCACATTTATAGTTTTGTTTTAGTTAGATCTGATCCTGAAAATAAAGTAACTACTTAAACAGAAGAGGGGTTTAGGTAGTTCATGAACTTCCAAGTTTTTGGGATGTTTAAATGATCAGACTGAAATACTTCTTGATTTTTGTTACCTGCCAAATAGGCAGAAAGACCCATCTTTTTAATTTGGAATCAATTACCTTAGTTGGGTGGTTGTATGTGTCTTCGACAGGGACCGGGATATTATGTTTGCCGAGCATGAAATAGGTTTGTTTTGTTTGTTCTGCTAATATTGTTTTATTCTGCATGATAGCTTGTCCATCAAGTGTTCTGAGTAGTTAATTTCTAAATCCCTTGTACAAATTTTACTCATGGATAATAATCTTGTCGTATCGTCATACCGGAACCTCATATGGACTCGGACATGGATATTAATATATTCTCTGAGAAAACAATTGTTTATTTGTTAAACTGGCTAGCTGCCTTATAAACCATTGTAGCATCCCACTGAAAGAAACGAAGGTGATAAATTAAGATTCATCCAAGGTAATCGTTGTCATGATGTGCAGGGAAAACTTGCAGTTATTAAGGCAGCGTTACTACTATGCTACATGGAAGGCTGATGGAACACGATATATGATGCTGATCACAATGGATGGCTGTTTCTTAATTGATAGGCATTTCAACTTCCGGAGGGTTCAGATGAGATTTCCTTGCAGACACACTAATGAAGTATGCTAATGTCCAGTTAGCTATTAGGATGTCCTGATCTCTTTTTCCCTTTTATGTCTCACTATTTGAAATTATCTGTATATATGATTTATTATATGAAATTCTCACATTTTCTCCCAGGGTTTAGCTGAAAAGACCCACCACTTCACTTTACTTGATGGAGAGATGGTAATTGATACTTTGCCTGACACACAGAAGCAGGAAAGGAGATACCTAATTTATGATATGATGGCCCTGAACCATGTGTCTGTCATCGAGGTTGGATTCTTCGATATGAAACCACCTTCCTTTCCTTCTTGAAAAATTTATGTTAGCTATACACTTAGGGGTCTTTTGGTTCTCTTTGGAATTATGTGTATATTGTTGTTAATTCTCTGTTCTATAATTTTACAGCGACCCTTTTATGAACGGTGGAGAATGATCGACAAAGAAGTGATTGGTCCAAGAAATTATGAACGTCAACATATATACCAGAGTAGAAACCCTTACTATAGATATGAGTTGGAGCCTTTCAGGGTATGTTTGTCAAAATTGGAATATATTGTAATTTTCTACTACTATTTGTTCTGCCTAAGTGGCTGCTGATTTCTCAATGTTTATCAGGTGAGGAGGAAGGATTTTTTTCTGCTCTCTACTGTAACAAAACTTCTCAAAGAATTTATCCCAAAGCTTTCACATGAAGCTGATGGTCTTATTTTTCAGGTGCTAAAGAGTACCTATACTGAATTGCTTCTTGTTCTAGTGTTGTATTGGATTTTCTCCTGAGGAGTTAATTTCTTACATCACTTAAGATGTTACCAAGTTATATGACATGTATGTTTTGGCTGCTATGTTGGAAAACTCTCTGTGGAAGTGGTTTCCGACCTTTTTCTACGTTTGCTGTTATGTTGCAGATAGAATTAGAAGCACATCCTCTTGCATGTTATTGATATTGACATGTTTATGGCTAACAGGACGGAGATGCATAAATCATACACATGAATTTAGGTTCTGGATACTGAGCCACCCTGTTTTCTTTCTGTGTTAGGGTTGGGATGATCCTTATGTTCCTCGCACTCACGAGGGTCTCTTGAAGTGGAAATACCCTGAAATGAACTCAGTTGACTTTCTGTTTGAGGTTGTACTCTGCTCTCCTAGTGAATAGAGTTGTTGCTATTTCCTCTTTATCCTTTTGGTTTGTTGTTATGCTCCTACACCTTACCTGTCAATATCATTTATTTCCATGCTTCAAGCATGTTGAGATAGCTAAGCTAATAAACGAAGAGCTTAAGGTTTTAGGCAAGATGATCACAAACATAATATTAAGGCAAGCGATGGTCCTTGGTTCTAGTCTCGCTGTCACCCATTATCAAAAAGAGTTTCCACATGCTTGGCCCATGAAAAAGAATCAGACCCGCATGTCAGGGGATGTGTTGAGATAATTTGAGTTATCAAAAGTGTTCTTTCTCTAATAGCTAAGGTTTTAGATTGATACTTTAATTCTTCAACAAGGCAGACTTTTTTTTTGTGAAGTGGATCATGTTTCATGTTCTCCGATTGGAATTAAGTATGATTATCTCTGATCATATGGCAGGTGATCGATGATCGTGAATTGCTGTATCTACATGAACGAGGGAAGAAGAAACTAATGGAGGGGAATAGAGTTATTTTCCCAGGTCAGAAATCCACAGTTATATTAGTTATATACTTGTGGTGTCGTGCAGGAATGTTTCCCTTAATTGAGGTTAAGTTGGAAGTATAAGAGACTAATATCATCTACATCCATACTCGTTAATTTTTACAATTTTTTTATAACTGTGAACTCGTTTGGTTTTTATTGTTGTCTTGTATACTTTACTGACCCTGGTGGATTTTATTTCTTGTCAAAATTGTTTTGTGGGGGAACTGGATGCAGTGATATTATTTGATGGAGTTGAAACCTTCATTAGAGAATGATCTAAAAAGTCAAGGGGGCTAATTCACTCCTCTTGCAGCTGTCAAGATTCCTCTTTGGTGCTAAGTAGTACTCTCTCCGCTCTCTTTTACTTGGCCCACGTTGACTTAGCACCTTCTGGGTCGATTATACTAAATTCACATTTTTATTTATGCTTTGGAATCTAAGTTTGACTAGTAATACTTTATGTAGTTTTTAATGATAAGGGTAATATTGGAAGAAAATGATAAAATCTCTTGATTTGCGACAAGTAAAAAGGGAACTCCATTTGTATTACCAGGGACAAGTAAAAAAGGAACTGACAACTGAGGGAGTAGTAAGAATATATATACAAAATCTAGAGGTACTTCTTGCTGTGACTAAAACCTTACGGCAAGGTTGCTATTTCACAACTGATCCTCCTTTCTAATCCTACTCTCTTGTAAGCTCAAGATGCATATTCTTAGCCAAAAAAAGAAAAAGTAGATACATTTCTTGCTTTTATTTTTTGGTCTGTAAAGGCTTCGTGTAAATAGAATGTGGATATTCCACAACTTGAAATTGGATCAGATGCTAAGGTTAAAGAGATCAGACATATTAGTTTGGATTATTTGGATCGCCAGAATAAGATTTAAATGAATCAAGGGGTAGTAGAAGCTTCTTTTGCAATTTCAGGAACGTAACCATGGAACCACAGAAATTCCTCGTCACATGTGATTGTGAACAAGATGAATCCAAATATACACTCTGTTCGGATCATTGTTATCGATTGTGTTGTATTGTATCGTTATCATACCTACAATGTTTGTTCGAATTGTTACTTAACATGTATTGTATTGTATTGTTAAATTTTGTTGTTACTTACTTTTTTTTCTCAATATATCTTAATATTTCATAATACTATTTTACCCTTTTATCCTATATTATTTAATTCTAGTCAAACCCCCTACCCTAGAATAATTAAGGAAATTTTAGTAAGTTTATAAATTACAATACAAAACGATACAATCAAACCAAACAATAAAAATGTTACTAAACAAAAAAAATAGAGGCTAACCAAATATTGTATCTATCATACAGTACAATACAATACAATATATTATGAAACAACATCTAACAATAATCTAAACAGTGTTAGGGTCTTTTGCAAGTCTAAATTTCTGACTAACCAGACCATCCTGGTGAGACTAGGACATGCACCATGCACCTCTCAAGCTTCACTTGATTTCAACAATTTTGTTTCTGATTCCAGTTATGAGGTTAAGGGACATCCAATGGTTGGTCCTTGTGATTGTGTTGGTGAGTTACTTATTCCAGTTATGAGGTTAAGGGACATCCAGGCAAATGTATAATCTGTTTTCCTTTAGTGTGGCATATCTAAGCGCATCTCTTGTGCTTTATTTGTATTCCGTTAACTTCTGTGTTATTTTTGTCCCCCTCCCGCTTCTCTGTGTATTTTACCTTTGGCACGTATCCTGAAATGTTGGGTTCTTTCATGTTTTAGATGGTTCTGATCCATCAGCCTACTCTGATAAAATAATAGAGTGCTCTTTTGATACCAATAACCAAAAATGGATATGGATGAGGACCAGAGTTGATAAAGGAACTCCGAATGATTACAACACGTACAGAAAGGTATTTCTATAATGACAATAAACTTTTTGCAGTTGCTTTGTAGACTTTTAGTTTATTAGAAGCTTTTCCATACTTTGTCATCTTTTAGATAGATAATGGTCCCTGAATGAGTAATTATGGTTCCTGTACTAAAATTCAGGTGATGAGAAGTATTACCGACAACATCACTGAAGAGGTGTTGTTGAATGAGATTTATGAGATCATTCGACTGCCAATGTATGCGGATAGGATACAGAGTGATAGCAAAGCTCATGTACGGCGCAGATGAATGAATTGGTTGAAGCTAGTAATCGTATTGGAGCTTAGCTGTGTTCATGTATATCAAATAGAGGGTATTTACGAGCAGCCTTAGTCCTTAGGCGTTATTTGTGTACTATACTGGGTTTGTTGAATGGATCCAGTTGGCACACTGTAAACTTAGTGGCCATGTCCATAACTGGGCCTTTTGTTTTTTTCTTCATTAGCGATAAGGTGGCCTTGTATATTAGTTGTTTTAGTTTGCCTCTGTTTTTTTCCTGGTTACTGTAAAGTTCTTCAGTAGTAGTTAAAAACTTCAAGCTCTATGTTATCTATTCCCTTGTGAATATAAGTTTGTTCTACCAGTAATTTTCAATTTATCATTTGCCTTTGCTTTTAAGTATAGTAAGATTCACTATTAAAATTTTAATTGGAAGGAGTAAAATTTTGTCATGTGGTATTATTTTCTTGTTAATCTGTTATCAAGGAATGAAACTTTTTTTTTTTTGTATTCGAAAACAATTTAACATTAATGCTGTTTATTGTATGCTTAATGTAATGTTTTTTTTGGTTGTAATATGTTTAGAAACTAGATATATTTTGTAATCGACATTAGAGTAGCTAAGGTCCCAGAGTATTTTCTAGGAATGCAAAGCAATTGAATAGTATGGTGTTTGGAATGAAGGGAAAATGTTTTACTAAAAAACAACTGTTTTTGACTTTATTTTCTTATACTTGTTGTTAGATAGAAAATGTTCTAAATGTTTGATTTGTGAATAAAAACATTTTAAAGAAAATCTCTCTTATTTTCAACCACAACTTTCTAGTCGGGATTCATCCATATTTGACTTGCGACCTAATCATCGGATTTTGAAATGAAATGAAAATTTAATTCAATTTTTTTTTTGTCTTGTTTTTTTGGGGTGAGGTTGGTAGAGGAGTTTTAAAATTTTTTTTTCCAATAAATTATTCTTGGTGGTGGATTGGGGGAGAGGGGATTGGGACACAATAATTTGATTATATTTTTTTGTAAAGAAGCTATTTTTGAAATTTTTTTAATGGGGAGGGTCGACGTACAAGGTGGGGTAAGAGAAAAAAATGTAATTTTGAAGGTGGAAAGTTTTGAAAATGATTTGCTTAATTTAAAAAGAAAATCATTTCCTTTAAATTTGAGAAAAATAAGTTGATTTGAAAATAACATCTAAACCAACTAAATATAAGAAGATTGAAAAACAATTTCCAAAAGTGTTTTCCATCATATTAAATATATATTAGTATAAAATGTGTGTTCTTTATTTAAGATCATGAAATTAATTATTTTTAAAACTTTTTAAAATGATAATACTGTTGTCCGACCGAAAAATTGAAGACTAATTGTTTGGTGAAATGAGAAGATTATAAGCTCTTCTTTAGTGGTGGAAAGGAGAAGTCTGATCAATCTCTTCAACAATTTACTAGCATATAATTCCAATCAAAATATACAATCATTTTTCAATACCCTCTCAATGGGTAAAGTTGTGTCATCTACATATATTGATTCAGAAATTAAAGTTTACGGGTTTAAAATTCTAATCTTGTAAGTTATTAGGTTCTAAATTAATAATTTGTACAAATTAAAAAAAAATTACTACAAATTTATAGTTTGAATCAAAGTAACTGAAATCGATTTATCCCTGATCTTCGAATCGAGAGTTAATTAAGCCTTACTCAAATTTTTTATGTTTAATCATATATTATTTGAAGCTCCTGTTGATCCTATTAACTTGAATTCAAGTCAAATAGATCAACTAATTTGAATTGATTTTTACCAAAATTATGAACACCCCTAGTGGCGCATATGAGTCAACTAAAACAATAAAAATACTTATAAATCCCATTCACTGTCCCAACATAGTCGTAACAAAAACGCAAAAGATTATGTGAAATTTTTTTCCCACATTGAATAAATATATTTGGTGAGAAACTGTAAAGTTTTCTACTGAATGAACCAAATGGACGAACACTAAATAGTTTCTATTGATATTTTCTTTGCTTCTCCTTTTATAATTTCTTGTAACATCATACTTGTTCAGTCATATCTATCTTAACAAGTTGCATAATTAAAAATGCAAACTCTTCACTTTCTATATTTTTTGTTGATTCCCTTGTTATATCTTATAAGGAGATATTTTCTTTTTGTTTCCTCTTAATGTCTTAATGATCAATAGTCATTGTTGATACAGTAAAGGGATCGTTCAATATAATTCTAGTTTTTCCACCAAGTTGGTGCGTTGGAACGACAACACAAATGAATGTTGCAGTTGGGATGGGGTGAAATGTGATCTCTCTGGTTATGTTATTGCCTTAGAACTAGATAATGAGTATATTTCCAATGCAATTGAGAATTCAAGTGCTCTTTTAAGTCTTAAGTACCTTGAGAAGATAAATTTGACTTGCAACAGGTTCGACCTTGGTATACCTAGAGGTGTGTATCTGTCAGTTCAATTTGATTTTAAATATTATCTATTTTTGATTTTAAATATGATAAATCAATAACGAAACCAATAAGATATTTTTATTGATTTTTTATGTATTATTTTTTGGTCTTTAATGGTTCAGTTTCCGATTTAACCAATAAGAAAATGCTTCAACAAATATATGACTTGTCCAATAATTTGATGTGATACATGTTTACATTCAAACAAGAAAATCATACTTAATTGAAATAAGACTAAAGTAATACTAAGACATAAAGGGTAAATGCATGTAACACCCCGGATTCAAAAGAGGACAGCATAACAATATTTCAGAAGTCCCAAATGCCATCGACAGAGGCCAACCACGGCTTGTGAAGTCGACCACGGGCCATAGGTCTGGTCCGTGGATAGGTACCCAAAGACCACCTAAAAGTCTTGGAACCACGACCAGACCAACAGAGCGTTGGTCAAGCCACGATCTGTGGACCATGACCCCATCAGACTTTCTCACCACGAATGATGGATCGACAGGATGGACCGTCGGTCAGACCACAGTCTGTCGATTAGGATCTGTAGGTCGTGGGTCAGCATTTATTGCTAGGGCTTTTGGATTTTTTTTCTAATTATTGTCTCTATACTACATCGTTTTTCCTATGAGTAAAACCCATATAAAAGTGATTTTATCACCCAAGTTATCTCATTCAATTCATTCTCCTAAAATTCTAAAAGAAGACCAAAGTTCTTCCTCCCAAAATATTTCTCTCCCTAGAACTTGAAGAAGAAGAAGGATCGAAACTAGGGCTCAAGGTCAAGTCTCCATTCTCCATTGTTGTAGGCTTTGATAACAAGGTATTATAGCTTTATACATCCATGAAATCCTTGTATGCATGGAGTCCTTAAGTTCCCCAATTGAAAAGTAAAAATTCCCAATTTGAGTTGGGGTTTTCTTCTAAGTTGTGGGTCTTTATGAATGTTGATCCAATTGAGTGGACTATAATTGTTTATGCATGAATTAAGAAAATCTATGCTTTTCATGATAAATTTCCATGTGCCCATGCTTAACCCATGTTGCTAAGATGAAATTGATGTAAATGAATTTTACTCAATGAAAGGACAATTTATAGATTTAAGTGTGTATTCTTATATGATAAAATAAGGTATATTATGAATTTCTTTGAGATTGAAGTATATGTGATGATTATGATAAGAATTGCTTTTAGAGTGAAACATATATGATTATTTATGTAATTGTTATGGAAGGGATCATTCCCACATGATTTTTCTCACACCCCTTTCTGCGCATGACAGATAGGGGTTTTTCAATTAAAATGACGATATTGATTAGAGATCATTTAATTTTTAAGAGTCGCTACTTGGAATTGAGTTGTGGCATTCCAAGTCACCTTTTTGTTTAATCCCTAATAAAAATAAAATGACTGTTTCTTTGGTCTGCAAACTAGAAATTCGGGTAAGAAATTCTGTTTGACCGAGGAAAATGAATTAGGCATCCCTCGAGTCCCGTGGTTCTAGTACTGTCATGACCCAAAAGCACCCCCTAGTCGTAACCGGCGTATTTGACCTCGAAGAGGTCTTATACATGCCTCTTAGCATTCATTCATTACATATGTATGGAAACTAGTGCGGAAGTAAAACTTTTCACAATAAAGTCAATAAGAAAACTCTTTTATAAAATGTAAGAAAAACTAAGTCTCGTAACAAGCCATCTTAGACACATCTCATTATCATAGGGACACGACCCTTACATTGAAATAAAGGTGCAATTCTTATACAAATATCTTTAATAAAGGAAAACTAGCTATAAGAATTCTTGTCCTCGACATATGAGGACATACCAAAGTCTTGAAAGAATTTCTACTTCCCAAGCTTTAACTCTGAAGATCACCTCACTTGACAACAACTACACTTTGTAGAAAATAAAGGAAAATATGAAATTTGTACAATTAAGCACTAAGTATGGAAATCATGCAAAACATGCTTTAACGAGGACATTTTAGTTGAAATATGCTTTTCATGCTATTATTAATAAAGCTTCATGAACCAAGTGTAAAAAACATCATACGCGTCCATCATCAACATACAAGTTAATACTCCCATATTCCACAAGATATGACCATATTCATTAAGTAACTCATTTAACCATTTTGACCCTCTATTTAAGGTTATCCTGAGACCCACCTAAGTAAGACAGGAAGAGACCGCCCATACAACCTCTTCAATACACACCTAAGTGTTCCTTAATACTACCAAAGACAAATATATTTCCTTTCCAACACAGCTCAACAAGTCAACATTCATCACTAGAGATACTAGAAGAGACATTCATGAATTTAAGGAATTCGCATATGGACCATCCCATAGGATAACTCTAAGTTACACTAGTGCAATGTGCGAGTAGCATCCTATTCTACTACTCCCACTTAGTGCTTTTTTGGAACCACCCTAGACTAGGCACATCATATTCAACAAGTCATATAACATTCATTAACATTATGCATAAGACCAACATGTTTAATTAAAATTAGACATACAATCAACTTACTTCATAAACATCATATGGAAACCCATTCTTTCAATAACATTACAATGATACACCAAGACTCCCTTCAAATGCCTACTTGTGCAATGCATAAATGGCGTAGCATTCCACCACCTACCCTAAGTAGTACACCCTTAGGAAGACCTATTAGTTCATTACATTATTTTATATGGGTAAGCTTTAACCGACATAGACTATGATATCTTAACATGGAATCCTGGAATTTACCCCTCAGGATGAGGGACCCACTTACCTAAGGTAAGGTCATTCATTTAGCCTTTACGTGGAAAACCACTAGATAGTCCTATGTGGTCACATAGTTAAGGGATATGGAGTGTCACGATTGGGAAATACCCCCTAGAAGTAATAGGGCGTACTTGATCTCTCGAAGATCTTATATGATTTCTTAGCATTCATTCATCGCATTGTCATAAAATTAGCAAAATATTTAAAACTTTTCATATTAGAACACAATACTAAAAAGCCATTCCATTTAAAAACCATAAGTACATCGTTAGGATACTAAGTCTCGTCTTGCCATCTTAGACACGACTCCAATAGAATAGGGACACGACTCTTAACAATACACAATAATATTTCTATACATTACGTGAAATTAATTTAAACTCTTGACATGAAGTCCCTTGAATCATTAAGGACACACTTGAACTTGAGAATAATAATCCAAACTCTTCATTCTAGAAAAGATCCTCTAGCCATCACCACCTACACTTTCTGTAAAAAGATGAAGAAGAATGGTATTAGTACAAGAATGCACTTAGGATGATAACCATGCAAATACATACTTTAAAGATGAAATTTAGTTAGAAATCATGCATCATGACTTTTAGAGAAATTCATAAGCATTTTATACAATAATTACAATATAGTTCACATACATCATAACAGACAAGGATACCATTCACAACAACACATAAAGCCATTTATCACGTTTAAGACACATTGAATATATCCAGTACATACCTTTCCTTTTTACCTGATCTCATTTACCTAAAGCAACCTTTAATTAATACTTAGTGCAATGAATGAATAGTGTCCCATTTCACCATTCATACCAAAGTATCACCTTAAGATCACAAAGGTGAACATTTAACAACTTCATTAATTCAAGCATATACATTAATAAGGAAATAGCATATGATGAACCATAACCTTCAAATAAGAACCATAACCTTAGACAATCCCAAGTCACACAAGTGCAATGTACAAGTAGCATCCCATAATACTATTCACAACAAGTGTTCCTATGAAGTCACCCTAGACTTAGGAACATCACATTCAACAAGATACAACCCATGTATTGAACCTTAGACATAAGACCAACATACTTCATAGACCTCATATAATAACTCATTCATTTATCACGTCATAGTCATAACCTATTTAATCTTTATGCACATCTCAAGACAGCATGCCAGCCAATACTATAAATATCACCTTAATGAAACCATATTCAACATTGCATATTTAGAATTTATTTGATCAATATGTCATAAGACCTTACTCATAACCGCGATCTAAGTCTACTAGTGCAATGTATATGTGAAGCCCCATAACTTCACACATACCAAGTAAACCAATAAGGATATCACAAGTATTGCCCTTTTACTTCATACATCATCGTGACAATTATAGCAAATAACATGTATACTAAGTAAGACCTTCATCATATAGACCCAATAAGACCAACACTATGCATATCATTATGACAAGTATGTTAACACCACAAGGTCATGCATAAGATATATGCATATATACATAAAGAACTCACCCTAGAATTTCCTTAAAGACATACTTGTGCAATGTATAGGTAAAGTCTCATTTCCTTACCTACACTAAGCAACACCTCTAGGTAGTACTAGTCAGTGTTCATCTTCTTAATTCCATTGTTCATTTTACTTTTGGGATACTTCACTATAACAGACATTAGATCATGTGAGCTAAACATGGCATCAGTGTCAATCCCTTACACCGAAAGTAGGGCATCCTACTTGACAAGGTAGGACATATACATGATAATAACATCTAGGTAGATCCATTTGCTAAGGTTCCTATGAAGTCACATAGTTAAGGAACTTGGAGGTTGTTACTAGAAACCCTCTTTATGCTAATTCGTATTGTTGTTTCCACCTCATGAGAACATTGGGTGAACCTCCCTTCCTTTGTGAAGGAACACGTCTCATTGTGAAGTTCACTCGGTGCTAAGCTAAATTCCCTTTTTGAAGAACTTTAAGTCTTTATTAAACATTATAATATAGGCTTTAGGAGATTAACCTCTTATATAACATGTACATAACTCATAGGTTATATGATTAGAATGTCCTTTAATAAAAACTCAACATCATGTGAGAATGTCCTTTCACTTAATCATAACATCCATAATATAGTCTAATTTAGAGTACAATTGAGGAAACCTTTCAACAGATTACACTAGATCATCATTAGCATCCTTTATTCATGCATTCATGTGTGTGCGCGTATATATGAGAAAGCCTTTCACATAAGCACCTTTAGAAAACACACGTTCATACTTCATTAGTCATATACTTTTCATGCATACTAAGAGATAAAGGTGCATATGAGAATTATCCTTTCTATTGACACCATGAACATATCATACTCATAGTTATGCATGAGATGCCTGTGTAAATTGGTCAACATGATCATATAATAGCAACAACATTGTTATTGATGAAACCACCCTTCAAAGGATCACAACACATATACAATATCCCTCAAGTCATTAAAAACTCACACATAGAACATTTAGGGACTATAGTCCACACACTCACATTCCATCACAGGAGACAAAAACATATTCAACATTGAATAGACAAATCCTAACATGTAAAGGATCACATATTCATATAGGTATTACATTGGTTGGGGTGATTCTACAATAACACTTATTACAATCAAGCATGTAGACCATACTTTACCCAAACATCATCCTTCACATTATACTTCACATTATCAATACACCTGAATCATGATACTAGCATCGAGGAATAGATACATAACCTTTATACTCATGATCATTATAATATCAATTCACTTTATATCTATTTACTTCAAAGACATTATCACAACATATATAGATGGACAAGAAGTAAACACCGCAACCATAAGTAGACGGCCAAAACATATAATATCAATTCCAATACTATAGACTAGAAGTTAGGTCAACTTACAAATTCTCCAAGCCATGATCATCATAGATAAATACTCAATAATTAATAATCAATTTATATATTTATCAATTGAATTCAACAATGCATTACAATCTAAGCATAATCTTATTCACATCTAATTAAGATCACAAAAACCACTTTATAGGATAAATTGAGAGATTAGTGAGATCATGAGTTTTTCAAGGAATTACATTAAAAATTACTTTAAATTTTTTTTATCAAATATAAATTTATCATTATGATGACTTTGAAAACCATTTGACAATGAACCCATGTTTAGATTGGAAATTAGGAGATTGATCTTAGAAACACATTGGAAAATCTTTGATAGAACTTCTTAGATGAAAGGTTATTCAAGTATAAAGGGTTACCATACCTTATAGATTGAAGATCAACTAAAATTGGAGAAGAATCAGTTGGAAATCCATTCCCTAGATTTATCTTGAGCTTGGTCTCTAATAGAGTTCTAGAGAGCATATTATTTGAGAAGGAAAGAGTTTAATTTGAAGAATGAATTATGATTTGGGGTTTCAATGTTTTAACCAACTTATAATACCCTAAAATATGGAAAATAACCGTGCAAACTTTAATTTGAATGTGGGGTGGCCGAAACTTTGGCAGTATTGCAGGTGCCATTCGACGGCCACCATCGACGGGGTTTCAACTGGACGATGAGCCGTCCTGTTGCTTCGTCGTTTTGGTCAGAGTCTCTCTCATTTGGGGTCTAATCTCCCACAAGTAAGTGTGGAGTCACTCTCCTTTTTGACAGAACGTTAATAGGTCTATGGGGGGTCAAATGAAGTCGTCAATGAGACTATTTCGACAGCCTTTTGGCAAATATTTGGGTCCTCCTTAGGGATCCTTAGGGTAGTCTTAAGGAGTCGTACCAGGACATTTCGACCCTAAACATGACCATATAGATTCTAGGGTCCCCTCCTATCATTTTAGACTCCATACAACACTTCAAAACAAGGCAAACATACAAATGCACACTAGCACACAAAAGACTAGTTTCAAGGCATCTTGGTCGTCCTGTGACATTTGACCTTAAACCTATTCAAACAAACTATTACAATCTGTGACACACCTTATAAACAAGTTATTAACTCTTAAAACACAAGTGAGGCTCTAGTTTATCCTAGTTCATTGTGTCATAATAGGGAGATTTCTTCTAGATACTACACCTCTACTCACGCAGAGTACCCATCTCAAGAGGTTGCTTTTGGATACTACACATCAACTTACAGAGATTATCCCACCATTTCACATCCTCTCGGTGCCAAACATTAATCCCCATGGAGCATTAGACTTTCGTGACATTCATTAATTATAGGTTAAGAGGTTGCTACTAAGTACTGTACCTCTACTCTCGGAAAAATACTCATCCCAACTTATCATTCATTCATTGGAAAACTCTTAGGAATATTGAGATTGCTTCTAGACACTCCATCTCTACTTACAGGAAAGTGTCCATCCCAACCCCCCCATTAATTCATTAGAGTTGTATTGAGAAAACCTTTCAATAGACCACATTCATTACATTTTCATTAGCTTCATTCATTCTTTCATGTGTGTATGTGATAAATACTTTCACATAACCACCATTATTCATGACATGGTATTCTAAAAATGATCATACTATGTTCAATATAATCCACACATAAACAAACTTCACATTCACATTATACTCCAATAATCATACTATCTTCAAGAATCACATGCATTACTCCATAATACATCTCTATACATATTCATTGTCACGATAGGACAACACACCCTAGTCGTGACATGGCGTACTCAACTTCTCGGAGGTATTAGAAATCATTCATAACATATATATGAAAATTAGTGTGAAATAAAAAACTTTCTTTCAATATAATACAAAAATTGTTTCATAGCAATGGAAGCATTTCTAACATATGTCTCAAAACTATCTACGTAATACATGAGTAACAATGTGTTGGGATGCAGCCCACAAAAGTCTATAACATAGTAAATGACTTAAGCGGAACATAAGGGTGTTGTACTCGAATGTTACAAAGACTAACAAATCGTCACTTCTTGAAAGCCTTGGAAACTCTACACTTCAAAGCAACTCAATCTCATAAACACCCTAAATTTGATTAGAATGCAGGCAAAATATGCGTTAGTACGAAATGTACCAAGTGTGAAAACTAACATACAAAATATAAGATATCTCAAGGGTTAGTCAATAATAGACATAGTCATAAGAGATTATAGTATAAACGTAACATGACTATCATAAGCATAACTATTCATCATAAAGAATACTTAGGTTCATACTTCTACTCTTTTTTCCTTCTTACTCAACTGAACTGCCTCACAAGCCACCTCCAAGTATACTTGTGCAAGGCCATGGTAGCATCCCATTCTACTACTTAGCTAAGTACCTCTCTTTGGTCGTTCTTGGTCATATTACACCTTCATATTAAGACCTAAATTCTTCATACATAAGAGTATTATACTCTTCTTATCACCTTAAAACACACTTTTGCAACGCATATGAGGCATCCCATACTACCTCACACACTAAGCATATCTTGAAGTCATCTTAGTAATGTTCACCCTCCTTAATCTCATGATTAACTTAACTCTCTTGATTAAGATTCTCTCATATCTAGTCATGTATAACTAGGAAAGGGAACTATAGTCCAATCCTATCTCAAGCCTCCTCTTTAGTGACCCTAAGTTATACTTTGTGCAATGCACTCAAAGAACCCCATAATACTATTCATGCAAAGTATTACTTTCAGGTCCTCTTTACTATTACTTCTTACTTTGGAACCTTTTTCCCTTCTTTAACTTTAGAATCCTATGAGGTATTGTATCTCAAGCACATGTTAGTTCATTATTAAGTTAGAACCTAGGAGATACTTCTTTAAGCTTGTTTAAGTTCTTTATTCACATGGATCCTATGAGATACTTCTTATAGTATGTCTTAATCTGTCTAATCGTGAACACTAACATATACAACCTTGGGTATGTCTAAATTCATCCACACATTTTGAACACTACGAGATAGTTCATCAAGTAAGTCTTATTTCATTAAGCTCTGAACATTACGAGATGCTTTTCAAGCACGTCTTAGTTAATAGAATATGAATATCTCTACTACGAAACTTTGACTCCACTTCATAAATGACTCCCGTCTCATGAGAACTAACTTTGGGAAAACCCACACTCTATTACATAAGAGTTCCCCCTTAAACTTGGATAGTCATCACAATAACAAGGTATGTCTCTTTTCTACTTGAAGTCCGGGACCTTGTGTGACATTCCTTCTCATTGACATATCCACTTGGAGTCAACAATATACTCCAAGGTTTTCTTGTTAATCCTTGCCCAACACTTTTCTCTGATGGAAGGATGTCCTTGAAAATCTCTTTGTGCTCAAGTGATTCTATCATTTTCATCCATTCAATTCCTAAATCTACAACCTACACAAAAACCTAAGATTAATAATCATTTTCTTCATTCTATATTCATTCATATGTAGATTATAGGATTATCAGGTACTAAGTCTCTTCTCAATAAGTTCTTCTCACATTCTTCATTACCAGGTGAAACTAGCCATAGTTCAACTTTAAGGTTCAATTCATACGTAACAAGTGAAGATGAAAGCTAATTAATAAGGTCTAGTTCAATTCATATCTAGATGATCCTACTACGATCAATTAGTTTCAAGACAATTGAATTAAAAATATCAATCTAGAACACTAAAACTAGACAATTGAATTAATGGCCTAAATCACACCTTTAACGGCCTAAATCACAATGATCACCTTCATAATCAAATAGTAAAATTCATTAAGGAAACCTCATGAAAACATCATATATTCATCATATAAACATAATTTAAGGTTACCCACTTGATTGGGATCACAAAGAAGCCTTACCCACAATGCAATCGCATTCCTATCTAGATTAGGGTATTTTGGATTCATAATTGAGGAAAACGAGGTGGACTTTATGTATAGAAGATAGAAGATGCCTCCTTTTTCTCTTCTTCTTCTTCTTCTTGTTCTTCTTCTTCTTCTTCTTCTTCTTCTTCTTCTTCTTCTTCTTCTTCTTCTTCTTCTTCTTCTTCTTCTTCTTCAATGGCTATCTTGAGAGGGTTTTTAGGAGGGACAGGTTTTGTTTTGGATTATGAAGTCTAATGGATATTTTATAACTTAAATATAATTAAAATACCGAAAAACCTAAAATAATCATACATGACTCAATTAGGACCCTAGGTTAATTTCCCAAAACACCCTTGCTTAGGCCGAGAGACCTATAGAAAGTTGCAGGTGTCAATCGATGGACACAACCTAAGAGGCATCGATTGGATGATGGAGCATTTTGCAGGCCGTCATTTGGATAAGAGGATCAATTCTTAGGGGATAATGTCCCACCACTAAGTGTGGAGGTACTCCCCTAAACGATAGGGTGTTGTTTGACACTGCCCAGACTGTGTTTTTGCCAGCTTTTGGGTACTCCTCAAGGACCTTTAGGGTCATCCTTGGGGAGTCGTACTCAAATATTTCAACCCTAAACATGTCCATCTACATACTAGGGTACCCGACCATAATTTTAGACTCTAAACGACAAGCCAAACCCTATGAAATATGCTAAGGCACACTAGCATACACAAGGCTAACTGTCGAATGTCTTGTTCTTCCTTTGATGTTTGACCTCAAACATCTTTAAACCAACTTCTACAAGCTGTGACGCAAATTATACATGAGTTATTGACTGTTATAATACATGAGAGGCTCTAGGTAACCTTTTTTCATTTTGGGGTCATAACATTCGTCATAACATTACTTTACTTAACATTTAATTTCTTCAAGTCCATAATCACAATAAACATATATATACATATAAAATATCTAAACACCGCCACCATAAGTGGAACATACCACACAAGGACAATTCAATAAAAACTAGAACAATTTATGTCAACTTACCCTTCATCCAAGCCATGAGCACCTTTTCTCAATTCTTCAACAATTTATCATAATTAGGTATGGATAGAAATAGATAACTATAAGAACCAACAATACTGTTCAATTTAAGTGCAATTCTATCAACATGGAACCGTAATCACAAAACCCACTTCATAAGCCAATTAAGGAGCTTTGAAAAAAAAACATGGGTTCTATAAGGAATTCCATTGAAATCATCTTTAAAACCTTGATTCAACATTATTACATCAATATCATGACTTAGAAAACATTTTAACAATGAATCCATACATAGAATAGAAATTGGGAAAATTGATCATTGATACACCTTTGAAAACCTTTGCCTTGGACTCCTTATGAGAGGTTATTCAAGCATGAAGGATCACCATATCATAATATTGATAAGCCCACAAAAATTGAAGAATAAATCACTTAAAACCCCTTCTCCTAGGTTGAATTTGACTAGACCTTCAATGGTGTTCTTGAGAGAATCTATTTGGGAGTAAAGGGTTTGATTTCAATGTTTGAGTCTCAGTGAGGGTTTAATTGTTTTAATATACTTAAAATACCCTAAATAACCTAAAATAACCATCCCCCTATTTATTTAGCCAAGGGTAGAATATACCATACCACCCCAGGCTTGTTGAGATTTGGACAGATTGTAAGTGACCATTGACGGCCACCATTGATCATCCGTTAATCCATTGACGTCTTGAAATTCCGTCAATGGTGACCGAGAGGAGTCAAATGGAGATCAGATCAATAATTGTATGTGTCAACATACGGAAGCCATTGACGCCTCATCAATACATTAATGGCCCATCAATGTGCTTTGTTAATGGTTGCTATTTTAACAACTTTTTTGCAAACGTTTGGGTCCTCCTCAAGGACCCTGGGGTGGTCCTTGGGGAGTCTGATATACCGTGGTTTCACGGTATTATTAATACTTTTTCCTTAAGTTTAGTGTGTCCAAAAGCCTTTTTGTGCTAATTTTTATATAAGTTTCTCTTTGTTTTGCAGGAAATCTGTCCAAAGCTGATTGCGGAGATTTTGAGCGAAGAAATGCAGAAGAAACCACCTACAGAGCTTATGACGGTCCGTCGTGCTTGTGACGGTCCGTAGGTGGTAGCGTAGTGCACCTGCTGAAGGAAGATGGGGAAGTTTGACCAAGTGTGGGATTACGAAGCTTGTGACAGTCCGTCATGGCTATGACGGTCCGTCCTACAGGTTCGTCGTGAAGTTTAGAGAAGTGATCCCAGTACCCGGATTCCAAAAGTTGAAGTGTTTTGGAACGAAGACCCTCGACGGACCGTTGTGCCTATGACGGTCCGTCATACTTTCCGTCGAGGGGAATGAAGATAGCAGCAGAAGAAATGGCACAAGTATGGGACGACGGAGTCCATGACGGTCCGTCGTGACCACGACGATCCGTCGCGAGGTTCGTTTACCCAGCCGCATTTTGGCTGATTTCTAGCAATTAGAATCCTTGTTTAATTAGGTTTTTGGTTTTTTTATAAATAGTTCGAAAAACCTCATTTTTGAGGTTAGACTCTATGAGATTAGACATCCAATTTTTAGACTTTGTGTATTAGTGTGGATTTTGAGATTCTTGCAAGTGATTTTTGGATATTAATCAAGCAAAATTTGGATTTTATTCTTTCTCATTGAAGTAAGTACATGAATTCATATTTAATATATTTGAATATTGTGTTTATGGCTATGAGTAACTAAACTCCATAACTAGGGTTGTGGGAACCATAGGAAAATAATGAGATAAACCCTAACTAAAATAACAATTCTAGATTAGTGTCTTGCATGTACTAATAATTCTTTCGCTTAAAAGTCTTTTTAACGGATGACCAACGTTAGAACTCGCCTTAATGCTACTTGCCGGACCAAGGAGGTAGATAATAGGTAAAGAATTGTTAACATAGATTTAGTGTATACTATCTAATAGGCTAGTATTGATTGGTACGAGGTAATAACTTAGTCAAATATCGAATATGATGCTTAATATGAGGTAAGGATAAGGGTTAGGATAGCAACACACGTAGCCGGACCAAGGTGCGGAGTGAGATTTTCTAGATGCCGGACCAAGGATTTAGAAATACATAACTTATTACTTTGCATGCAAGATACTAGGAAAGAATTGTTATAGTTAGAATTATCAAGTTATGAACCTGTGGGGAACACGTAAACCCTAGTTACTTTGATTAATTGATTAAAACCCAACATTCAAAGCTGTTAAGTGTCCCTTTCAAGTTCGCTATTTATTTTCACTCATTTAGAAATAGAAACCCCCCTTTATTGTTTTTACTTTCCAAGGAAGTCATTGACCAAACAATAGTAATAACAGGTTGAAGTTAAGTCTAGACTATTTTCCTTGTGGCAACGATCCCAACCTCACTAGTTGAGTTATTTACTTGACACAACCGCTTTACTTATTATTTGAGAAGTAAGTTTGAGCTTATAAAATTTTGGCACCGTTGTCGGGGAATATAGCTTTTAGATTAAATTGAACCTATTACTATAGTTTAGTTGATATTTTCTTGATTTCACTTTGTTTTATTGTTTTTGATTTCTTCTCAGAACTATCCTCCTTGAATGCCAAATACACGGAGAGGAAGAGAACTCTTGTTTCCCTACGATCACGAGTTAGAACGTACACTGCGCAATATGAATCAAAACTTGGGAATAAATGATGAGGATCCGAACCAGAACATCCTAGCTCCGATTGATGTTCATGGTCAGATGTTACCCGATGCTCAGGGTGAACATCAACAGAGGTGACAAAATCCCGCTCCACGGCCCCAAGCATACTACAGAGGGTATGATAACATAGCAGACTCGGATGGGCCACTTGTCTTGCCCCCTCTACCCACAGGCCACACTTTTGTGGTAACTACTAGCCTGATGCAAATGCTCAGTGCCAGAGGTTTGTTTTTAGGGCTACCTTCTGAGGATCCACATGCCCATATAGCTAAGGTAAGGGCAGTGTGTAAAAGTTGTGTGGGGAGGCCTGATTTGGATCTAGATGTAATAGGTCTCAGAGTGTTTCCTCTCTCACTGATGGGAGAGGCTGCTATATGGTTCATTGAGCTCCCATACAACTCAATTTTCACTTGGAACCAATTATGAGATGTCTTCTTAGCACGCTACTATCCGGTCTCCAAGAAACTAAACCACAAAGACAGAGTGAACAACTTTGTGGCACTACTAGGAGAGTCAGTTAGTAGTTCTTGGGATAGATTCACCTCATTCTTGAGAAGTGTTCCAAATCACCGTATAGATGATGAGTCATTGAAGGAATACTTCTATCGTGGACAGGATGATAACAACAAAGCAGTGTTGGACACTATAGCAGGTGGATCTTATGGAGAATTCCCTTATGCTGAGATCGCTGAAAAATTAGAGAAAATCTCCCGGAATAACAAAGCTTGGAGTACTAGGAAGTCTGATACAGGGAGAAACACCTTCGCAGTGCAGTCCACTCACAACCCAGCCACAGATGAGATTTGTGAAGAAATGGCTCAGATGAGAACTCAACTTGGGTTGGTACTAAAACATGCCACAAGGGGTGCAGAAAAGATAAATGCAGTCAACTACTTGGCTAAGCCACCACCTCCTAATGATGAGTGCTATCATGCGGAGGACATTTATGCAGTAAATGAGCAAATGGGGGGTTTCCGACCAAGAGCCCAAGGCTCAAATAAGGATAATTGGCGCCAAGGTCAAGGGAACCAAGGTTGAAACTATGGTAACTACAACCGTGAGGGTCAATATGTCCGAGATGGAAACTACAACCGCGGCAACAACTTTAACATGGGTAACTATGCTAATAGAAACGACATGAATGGGCCCTATGTCCCTCCTCAAAATCGTGAAGTTACTCCTAGGGATGGTGGAGATAGTATGGAGCGAGTTGAGGATATGTTGCAAAAAATGATGAGGAGGTTCGATACTAGTGATGAACATATTAAAGAGTTGAGGTGTGATTTAGCTAGTATTGGGCAAAAAGTTGATACACATGTAATTTCGATTAAACAGATCGAATTGCAAGTGGCCCAGTTATCTGCGACTGTGAACACACGGTAACTGGGCACTCTACCTAGAAACACTGTCCAAAATCCAAAAAATGATGCGCACTGTATGGCAATCACTACTCGGGGTGGTAGGTAAACCATTTGACCCACCTATGCCATCTACTGAGGAAAATGTGAGAAAGGATAATGATAATGTGGTAAAGGGTAGTGGTGAAGCAGAGGGAAGTAATGGAAAAGATGCAAAAGTACCTATCTAGGTAATTCCCATGCCTAGTCCACCACCACCCTTCCCTCAGAGATTAGTGAAAAAGACCGAGGATGGTAAATACCGGCGCTTCATAACAATGTTGAAGCAGCTCTCTATCAATGTCCCTTTGGTAGAATCTCTAAAAAAAATGCCCGATTATGCAAAATTTATGAAAGATCTGGTCACCAAGAAAATATCGGTCACTTTCGAGGATGATGATAGACTGCAGCATTGTAGTGCTATTGCTACAAGATCCCTAGTACAAAAGAAAGAAGATCCTGGTGCATTCACTATTCCTTGTACAGTTGGGTCATTACATTTTGCGAAAGCATTATGTGATCGGTGGGCAAGCATAAATTTCATGCCCCTCTCAATTTACAAGAAGTTGGGTTTGGGGGATCCAAAACCCACTACGATACGGTTACTGATGTATGATCGGACAGTGAAACGGCCTATAGGGATACTCCATGATGTGCTAGTAAAAGTGGAGTCATTCATCTTTCCGGCTGGTTTTGTTATTCTTGATTGTGAGGTCGATTTTGAAGTGCCTATTATTCTTGGGAGGCCATTCCTTGCTACAGGTAGAGCATTAGTTGATATGCAGAAGGGACAGATGACATTTCGGTTGAATAATGAAGAAGCGACCTTCAACATTTGTAGGACCATGAGGCAGAGTGGTGAGATACAATCTGTATCTGCCGTATCCCACAAAGAAAAGATGAAGAAGGAGACTGAACCAAAAAATGCAAAACAAGAGTTTATGGTTGGGGATTTGGTGCTTGTAGACAGTTCTGGGGTGCCTTGTCTTCCGGGCAAGCTCAAGTCTAAATGGACTGGCCCCTACCTGATTACCCAAGTAGTCCCTCATGGAGCAGTTGAGTTAAAAGCCAAGGGGGGAGTGCAGTTTAAGAGGAATAGAGATAGAATAAAACTCTATTTTGGGCATAAAGCATCGGGGAATGAAGTGATAGAGGCATACCATCTTGATGAAGTCTGAGTAATAAAGGGTCCCCAGTCGTGCCGCGACATTAAATCAGGCGCTTGTTGGGAGGCAACCCAATACTTATTGTCTTTTTAGTAAGGGTAGCATTTTTTTACTAATGAGTTTTTAAATTTGCAGGCACATCACTAGGAAATTCTGCAGAAAATTACTCTGCAGCAGTCACTAACGGACCCATCAACAGACCGTTGCGCCTGCGACGGACCGTCGTATGCATCCGTCGTACCAGGTACGTTTTTCTGTTATTTTGAAACTAGGTCACACACGACGGAACCAACGACGGGTCGTCACAACTGCGACAGACCGTTGTCGGTGAACCGTCGTGTGATTAATGAGTCATACCCGACCCGACCCGGCTAGACCCTTTTTCAAAATCAGACCGTTTAAACCCACCCATCCTCTCATTTCACCCCATTCCTTCATTATTCCTCTCATCTCCCCTCTCTTTTCAACTTTCACATTCTCTCAACCACCGATCATTGCCCTCTTACAATTCGCCAAAGCTCTAAAGTGTTATCTACTAGTGGAAATTGCTAGTGTAAGTATCTACCTTGCCACCGAGTACTTGTGCATTTGTTTTTCTCCATTTCTAAGGTATGTGTCTCTAAATTTATACTCATTTATCTTGCCTTTTTGTTTACTAGTTAGTATTATGCTTAGTTCCTCATCGTATGTTGTTTACTTTAGACGATTCTCTCTGACCTAGGTTACAAATATTCAAAATCGCCATGTTTACCACCCTAGACATAGGTGATTTTGCATTGCTATTTTCCTAGGTAGCTGGGTTAGTTACATGTAAGTCCAAAACACTACAAGGTTGATGTGGGTTCATCGGGGATGCTTAGGGTACCCTTAGTTCTGTCACTGTCATTCAGAACGAGACCCCGATGACGGACCATCGTACCTACGATGGACCATCGTACCTACGATGGACCATCGTACCTACGATGGACCATCGTAGGGTCTGTTGCTAAAGCCCTAGCACCCCTGTCCCAACGGACACAGGTGAGGGATTGTCGTACTCGCGATGGTCCGTCCTGCACAAACGTCATGTTAGACAGAGACCCTATTTCTAAGGGTATCTCATTTTTCCCCCAAGTGTTCCCCAACGGACACATGTGACGTACCGTCATCTTCACAACAGTCCGTCCTGCATGACCGTCATGACGGTCAGAGACACCTCTCCTAAGGGTCTCCATTTTTTTTCTCTCAAGTGTCCTACGACAGACATCTACGACGGATCGTCGTACCTGTAACGGTCCACCCTGCACATACCGTCACGCTAGTCAGAGACTCTCCTTCAGGGTTCTCTATATATACATAGTCTAAGTAAAACACGACAGACCTCACGACGGTCTGTCATAGTCACGACAAGCTGTCACCTGGCCCGTTATGTGTCACTGCTTCTACAGCAATGACATACTATTTTTAATGTTTTATTTCGTATGGTTTCGCTTTTCTTGTTTGCCACTACTCGTACTAATATTGATCCTTTTCAGGTACTATCTACTATGGCACCCAAGCAAGACCGAAGCTACGCACGCGGGCGATCAAAGTCTGTCGCCCCGTCTGCACGCATGATCCTCGGCTCTGATGATGAGCGGGACCCTGAGTATGTGCCCCCAGGCACTTCCACACCTTACCGTGCTGCACGTGCTCCCAGATCCATACCCAAAAAGGTGGCATCCGGCGTAGTCACTGCCTCCCAGTCTAATGAGGAGCGCACACTGACCGGCACACCCTCTGGGTCAGCCACAAATGAAGAAGGAGCGTCTGGCTCTTTAGGAGTATCATGGTCCGAGGAAGCCTCTGGCTCTGCTGAGGTTCCTGCACCCGCCACCGCTGCAGCGTCGGCCTCGTCTGATGTGGCTGACAATTCAGACTCTATATCTGGCTCACCAGCACAGGTCCCCACTCCAGCCACTGACCATCCCAACCGGTTGTGTGTCGACGGGCAGTTTCAAGTCTACTCCGACGCCAAGTTCCTGACTGATAATGGAGTGATGACTCGAACACTCACTTTGGAGCGGCGGGTACTTACAGGGAGTCTCCTGACGATGCCAGAGATCCACAACCTTTTCACAAGGCATCGCTTGGAATGGACAGCACGTCCGTTGGGACGATACAACGAAGAAATGGTCTGAGACTTCTACGCATCCTACGTAGCTACTCTCCGATCACAGATCAATAGACGGGCTGCCCCCGCTAAACAGGACCCACTGGAGCAGGTCCGAGTCCGGGGCGTACAGGTTGACATTTCCCTGCCAGCCATCCGCCGGTTTCTATACGGAGAGAGTGCAGATGCTACTCGGACCCCCATCACTGCCGAGTTTGACTACCGCTGGCAGATAGTAAAGGATGGCCAGTTCTTGTGCGAGCCAGCACTGAGAGAGACCACCAAGAGGTGGATGGCCCTGCACTTGTTAGTAGATGGAGAGGGTGCCAATTGGGTGACTGAGCCAAAGGGGGCCATCAAGAAGGCCAACCTCACATTCACAGCAAAGTTCTTGTGGCTGCTTGTCCGTCACTGCCTTTACCCCACAGCTGCTGATAACATCGTCACCTGGGATCGAGCAGTGTTGATGGCGGCAATGATAGCCGGATTCGAGGTGGACTTCGCATGGCTTCTCCGGGTAGTCATGCACGAGAGGGAATTCAAGGTCACTACTACCTACCCTTTCCCGTGTATGATCTTTGCCCTTTGCAGGTCCGCAGGTGTGCCCATATGGCACGTAGATCTGCTTAAGACCCCACAGGGCACTGTAGACGTCAACCTCATCAGAGACGAGGCCAATGAGTTGGCTCCACGCAGAGGGCCCTGTCTAGAGCTGCCCCCACTTGCTGATGATCTTGCTGATACGGTAGCCCAGGCCCGCACAGCTACACAAGTGTCCACTGACACTACCCCGGTCGAATCTATCCCGGGTAGTAGCACAACCCGAGCTCCTCTCGAACAGCCCCTCTATCGGCACTGGTCTCGCTTCCAAGGGTCCAAATACTAGAGGCACAAATGGCCACTCTTCTGCATCATATCCAGCCGTGGATGCAGAGGTCGATTACTGAGTCCGAAGAGCGTCTAGAGAGGAAGATGATGCAGTTTACAGAGCGGAAGATTGCTGAGGTTAACCAGCACCTTGATGCCTTTCAGTTGAGAGTGCTAGCCCGACCAGCCCCTCCGGTGGATGTGTCGACTCTTCAGGCTGCAGTCGACAGTCTTCGTACAGACATCGACACGATCTTAGAGGCTAGGGTGCCAGAGCCTGAGGCCCCTTGTGTCGAGCCTGCTGAGGACACCGTGTTGGCAGCCCTTTTTGCTACTTCAGAAATTCCACCACCTCTCCCTCTAGAGAGTGCCAAGAGGTGTAGGGGTCGAGCAGAGGATGAGGCGCGAGCAAGGAAGAAGGAGTGCCGAGAGATGGAGGCTGCGCGGAGAGCCTCCATTGCTGAGGAGGAGGCAAACCGAATGAGAGCATCTGAGTTAGCGGCTGGGGCGTCTAGCTCCCGCACTGTGGAGATAGCAGGAGGCACTACTGATGGTGCGGTTGTTGCTGAGGACACCAGTGAGGGTGTATAGATTGTAGAGGACGTGGGATCCGGGGAACCGGACCCACCATCTTGCTGATCGACGGCGCTTTGAGCCACAGGTTTGCTTCACCTACCACTCTTGTATTTAGATTTTTATGCATTGGGGACAATTGCATGCCTTTTTGTTGGGGGTGGGGTAAATGGATAGTGAGTGTTAGGGTGAAGTCTGAGTAGCCCAATTCACTATCCTCTTTTGGGTTTTCTTGCCTATGTTCTTTTTCCCCAAAAGACTGATTACTTTTTCTGTTGAACCAGCATGTTTATATCTTTTGTACATAGTTTAAGTCTGAAGCATGATGGCTATAATGATATCCTGATAAACTGGAAAATAATGCATGACTAGCCATAATAACTGATAATTATGTGGCTCTAAGCATGAAACAGAGTTACACCATTGCATTACCCTAAGTCTTAAATTTGAACTAGGTGTCTGATAATCTGGTATAGTGATGAGATGTCAAGTGAATGTGAGGAAATTTGAATAGTCCACTATTGGTACTGAGCTAGAACTTGCCTGGCTAGTCCTGCTAAAAGTAAACTGTAATAGACAATTAGGAAAGGGTCATAGGCCCTTATTCAATATAGCTCATTTATAGCCTAAACAAAAGAAACCAAATGAAATTTATCCTTCTTTGATCCAAATAATCCGAGCAAAAAATTTAACCTTTCTTTTTCCCAACTGATCTTTTCTGGGAACAATGTGTTGGCCCTTGTCCCTCCTTGGACATGTGCACCTAAACTTATGCCAAAAGCATAATTTGAGGGTGTCTAATGCATAAACAACCTTCGTTATGGCCCTGACCCAACTTTGGGTATTGTGTACCTTTACTCATGGCAAAGCCATAAGTTGAGGGTGGCTACTATGAGGAATGCTCTGGAAAGTGGGGTTGAAAGAACAAAGAGAGAGAAAGAACAAAAGTAAAGTGACTCAAGAATTCGATGGAAAGAAAAGTAAAGAAAAAGAAAAATACACAAGAAATACAAGCAAGAAAAGAAGAGAGTCACTTACACAAATGAAGAAAGAAGAGAAAATAGCAAGGTGAAAGAATATGAGAAACTGGGCGAGATAAAATGAGAGACAGTGGAAGGTTTAGCCGATATGTCAAGGAGGGCAAAAAGTCACTAAAGTATACCAAAATATAACTTACCTGACCCCGAGCCTATGTTACTAGCTAAAAAAGTCCTATCGTGATCCTAAGGGTTGTATAGCGAACTTAAGGCAGTGAAAATAAGGGCAAGCTTATGGCAAAAGGTATGAATGAGTGTGACTTTGTTCTGAGTGTGAGTGTTGAAAAGTAATCCTTATAAGCAAACTGAAATCATTGTATGAAAAAAGAGGATTTTGTTTTAAAGTGAGGACACTAGTTACAATACCGGAATTGTTAGCACCTCGGTGAGAAATTAAAAAGGATAGGTGTTAGTGCGTGGTGAGTCTGTGTCATGTTCTGATCCCACAAAATTCAAGCCTAATAGTGATAGCATGCATAGATGTGATGAGATTAATCGGGATTGATAGCCAAATGATTGCAAAGGATAAAACATGGATACTATTGTACAAAGATTGTGTAGTGAGTCATAGTGCGTCGCTTGAGGACAAACAACGAATTTAAGTTGAGGGTGTTGCTATACCGTGATTTCACGAAATTATTAATACTTTTTCCTTAAGTTTAGTGTGTCCAAAAGCCTTTTTGTGCTAATTTTTATATAAGTTTCTCTTTGTTTTGTAGGAAATCTGTCCAAAGCTGATTGCGGAGATTTTGAGCGAAGAAATGCAGAAGAGACCACCTACGGATCTTATGACGGTCCGTCGTGCTTGTGATGGTCCGTAGGTGGCAGCGTAGTGCAGCTGCTGAAGGAAGATGGGGAAGTCTGACCAAGTGTGGGATTACGAAGCTTGTGACGGTCCGTCGTGGCTATGACGGTCTGTCCTGCAGGTTCGTCGTGAAGTTCAGAGAAGTGATCCCAGTACCCAGATTCCAAGAGTTGAAGTGTTTTGCAACGAAGACCCTCGACGGACCGTTGTGCCTATGACGGTCCGTCATACCTGCTGTCGAGGGGAATGAAGATAGCAACAAAAGAAATTGCACAAGTATGGGACGACGGAGTCCATGACGGTCCGTCGTGACCACGACGATCCGTCGCGAGGTCCATCAACCCAGCCGCGTTTTGGCAGATTTTCAGCAATTAGAATCCTTGTTTAATTAGGTTTTTGTTTTTTTTATAAATAGTTCAAAAAACCTTGTTTTTGAGGTTAGACTCTATAAGATTAGACATCAGATTTTTAGAGTGTGGATTTTGAGATTCTTGCAAGTGATTTTTGGATATTAATCAAGTAAACTTTGAATTTTATTCTTTCTCATTGAAGTAAGTACATGAATTCGTATTTAATATAATTGAATATTGTGCTTATGGCTATGAGTAACTAAACTCCATAACTAGGGTTGTGGAACCATAGACAAATAATGAGATAAACCCTAACTAAAATAACAATTCTAGGTTAGTGTCTTGCATGTATTAATAATTCTTTCGCTTAAAAGTCTTTTTAACGGATGACCAACTTTAGAACTCGCCTTAATGCTACTTGTCGGACCATGGAGGTATATAATAGGAAAAGAATTATTAACATAGATTTAGTGTATACTATCTAATAGGCTAGTATTGATTGGTACGGGGTAATAACTTAGTCAAATATCGAATATGATGCTTAATATGAGGTAAGGATAAGGGTTAGGATAGCAACACACGTAGCCGGACCAAGGTGCGGAGTGAGATTTTCTAGATGCCGGACCAAGGATTTAGAAATACATAACTTATCACTTTGCATGCAAGATACTAGGAAAGAATTGTTATAGTTAGAATTATCAAGTTATGAACCTGTGGGGAACACGTAAACCCTAGTTACTTTGATTAATTGATTAAAATCCAACATTCAAAGCTGTTAAGTGTCTCTTTCAAGTTCGTTATTTATTTTCACTCATTTAGAAATAGAAACCCCCCTTTATTGTTTTTACTTTCCAAGGAAGTCATTGACCAAACAATAGTAATAACAGCTTGAAGTTAAGTCTAGACTATTTTCCTCGTGGAAACGATCCCAACCTCACTAGTTGGGTTATTTACTTGACACGACCGCTTTACTTCTTATTTCAGAAGTAAGTTTGAGCGTATCACTTAGAAGTTTTCACCCTAAACACGACCATTTAGATTCTAGGGTCATCTCCATTATTTTAGACTCCAAAGGATACACCAAAACATGAACAACAAATTAGAACACTAGCACATAAAAGACTAGTTTTCGAATGTCTTGGTTTTTCCGCAATGTATGATTTCAAAAACACTCAAGCCTCACCTTGGGTACTATTTATTTTTAATTTATCAATTTATTAACTCAAGAAACTCATGTTAGGCTCTAGTTCAACCTATTTCATCTTGAAGGTCGTTATATTCTCCCACACATGGAAACGATCCTGTTCGAATGAAACTAAAACACTTTCAAGGAATAAATAAATCAACTATAAGATCACACACATATCATCATATATACACTTCATATTTAATGCACCAAACTTAAAAGGAACACCAACTTCACATCTTTATGCACTCTAAGCAACACAAGCAATTAGGAACTATCTCCCCATCTCATAGTGCACACATACTTCATCATTTTCCTTGTACTATGGAGGAGCTACCTTACAGATATTTAGACATGCTCATAATTTCATAATAATGCCCAAAATGAAATTACTTTTAAATCACATAGGCATAATCAACATGATAACTCATGAGGCAAATAAGAAATTTTACTCGATACACATTAACGTGAGAAATTCATAGATCAATTACTAATTGTATCACAATATCATAAAGAGCATGAAAAACATATTATAATCAAAGGAACTCATTACATTAGGAGGACATGTAACTCTTCATCTTATGAAAGATTCCAAAAGAAGGCATCACAACTAAGAATTTCTGGTCTTAAGAGTATAGGACCCGACTAAACTGGCCTATTGTCTTTCCATTGGGTATACCATACTTGAGATACCTCTCTCAATTAGTATGAAGACAACTCCGCCTTCTCCCTAAATTCATCCCCATAGCACTCAAAACTTTGTGCACACCATCAAGAAACTTGAGGGCCTTATCCGATCTTAGAACCAAGGAATATAGGATGATTCATCTTCATAAAGTCCCTCAATCTATAGGTCATGGTATTCTCAAAAGCATTCACCCTAGGCTCAACATCCTTATTCACATGAGTTTTCATGGTTCGGGCTAAGGCAATAAGAGCCTCTCTAATCTCCCCATTAGTCATGTCCACGGGAACCACCGGAACCTCATTACCTTCTCCAATTATAGGGGCTTTATGACCTTGAGGAACTTGAGCTCCTTTTGTAACTTTCCCACCTTGGGGAGGAACTTCCCCATTCACTCCATCTTCTTCCACATTTCTTGCGGCGATTATTCTTGTAGTCATATCCTATAAACACAAGAGAAGAGATTAGGAAAAGACACTTACAATCTCAACTCTATGGCAAGACACAAGATTGATGAAGAAAGTGAAACTCTATCATCCTATAACCTCTCGATCATAGATGTGTCGCGACTCACGCTGATTAACAAGACTCTACTAGACGTGGATTTAATGAGACTCTGCATACCTAAAGACTACTTCATAACCTTATGGTTTGATATCAAGCTTTTCCCAACCTGAGAGTATACCCTAGATGAAATGACATCCTCATGTTAGGACACAGTGTACTTGATCTCTCGGAGGTCTTGCACAAGCCCTTAGACATCAATAAAACTTTTCGCAACACAGGAGCGATAGTTCAAAATCTCTTTCATAGAAAACATAGTTGAATGCTAAGTCTCTTTGTAGCCATCATAGATCACATCCCATATATCATCAAAATAGTAAATACCAAACTCTAATACAATGTCCTTTGAAAAGAAAAGCTAACCATAGTTATGTCCGTGAATCATGTGAGGACATACCAAGACTTGATTGAAAGGATGCTAATTACAAGCTTCACTTCAATAAATTCCTCACTTTCCACCTACACCTTTAGATATAAGTCAATATATGAAATTAGTACATTGAATGAACTAAGTATGGTGACATGCAATAAAATTATGCTAAAATGGACATTTATTCATAATATGCTTTTGTATGATCTTTTGAAGAAAACCTCATAGAAACAAGTATAATAACCATAGTCACATCAATATTCACATATATAACTTATTTAAAGTCATTTATATCATAATATCATCACCACTTAGAAACTATATAAGCATATAACCTCCTACCAAAGGTTATCCTAAGACTTTCTTAGCTAAGACAAGAAGAAACCGCCCATACACCCTCTTCAAGAACACCTAAGAAATCCTTAAGAATACCTAAACTAAGATCCCTTTTCACTAATAAACTCGCTACCTAAAGTTACTCTAAGACTTACCTAAGTAAGACATGAAGAGACCACCCATACACCCTCTTCAATCCTACATAAACAAACCTAAAAGCTACTTAGATAAGTACCTTCTATTCACATACATTAACTTAAGTCAACAATGTTCATTTAGACATCATAGAGACATTCAATAATTAAGGACTTCACATAATGGTCTTGGAGAAGATTTAGGAACCCTCATCCAAGCATCTTTTAAGCCTACTCGTGCAATGTATACAGAACGTTCCATTCCACTACCTACATATTATAGAACTTCTCCAATGCTCTAATGCATGATGAGAATAGGCACTAATCGACATAGACAATACTAACTAGGCATGGAATCTGGAGTCTACCCTACTCCGGTGTAGGGTGTTCTACTTTCAATGAGTAGAACTAGGACACATCTCTTGTAGGCACATGGTTAAAGAATATCAAGGATTTCTTTGTACTCTAGTCTCAACATAAGTAGAGTCACTACCACAAGCATATTCACTCGGTACTAGCCATGTTCTTGTCACGTACCGCAAGTACACCCTAGAATTTAGAGCACTCTTGAATTGCAACACGACGTACTTGACCTCTCGGAGTTCTTGTACAAGCCTCTTAGACATCATTTATTGCATAGATACGAAATTAGCACATAATTAAAACTTTTTCTTAAAAACATAATGCGGAAGTCTTCTCATAAAACGCCTAACATATGTCTCAAAAATCATCTATGACAACATGATTACTAATATCTTGGGACGCAGCCCACAAAATCTAAACATAATGAAAATATAAGGAACATAAAGGTTCGTCCTTGGAGCTATAAAGACTCACCACTTCTTCTCTTCTTGGCAACCTTGAAACTGTACTCTTCAAGTAACTATATCTTCTCAAGACCCTACATGGAATACATGTAGGCAATATGTGTTAGTACGATATGTACTAAGTATAGAAACTAGCATACCAATATAAAATATCTCAAAGGGTTAGTCAATGATAGACATAATCATAAGAGATAAAGACATAAGCATATCATGAATATCATAAGCATATTAAGGCATCATAAAACATATAAGAGTTCATACTTAACCCTTTTTGTCCTTCTTAGTCAAATGAACCATATTAGAAACCACCTCCAAGTATACTTGTGCAAGGCTAAGGAAGCATCTCGTACTACTACCAAAGCTAAGTATATCTCTTTGGTATTTCTTGACCATAGTCCACTTTCATAATTAAGACCTAAGTTCAATATAACATATGAGCATTATGCCCCAAGGCCACCTCAAAGCACACTTGTGCAATGCATATGAAGCATCCCATACTACTTCACACACAAAGAATATCTTGAAGTCACCCTATCTTGTTTCATATCATGTAGGAGTCTCTAGTAGACCCACTTCATCTTGTCAAGGAACCATTATCTTAAGTCAACCATGACATGGAATGCAACTATAGTCACTATCCAAGCTAAGCATACATCATGTAGGGGTCACGTCATAGGTAACTTTAAGTCCTACTTGTTCAAAGTATAGATGACATCTTATACTACCATCCATACTAAGTACTTCTCTAGAGTAACCTAATCCAATCTAACTTATCTTGAGACCATTTTTATTAAGCTCAACATACTACCATAATAGACGTACTACCATGGGAAGAATCTCAATATACTAACTAAGCTGCTAAAGGAAGGTTACAACCATCCTAAACACCATGCAACCAATCATGTAGATGCAAGCTAACCACAGGGGAGCATAAGTCTTCAACCTTAAGATAACATGAGAAATTAATCACAAGCTATTCCATGAATTATACCTTACATGCAAATCAAGCTACCATTAGGAGAGTATAGGCCTTTCCCTAAAGATACAATGAAATGGTTTTTGCCAAACCAAGTCAAGCTACCAAGAAGTTTGACACCTCAAGATACCATGAGTAAGCTAACAAAAACTTCCATGATATTTCAAAATCTCAAGCTACCATGAGTATTTCAACTCAATCCTCCTTTAGATTTACTATCTCAAGCTACCCTTGAGATCTTAATATCTCAAGCTATCATGAGATTTGCTTCTCAAACTACCATAGTGTCTATGTTGTCTCACCAAGTCTACTACTCAAGAAGTGACCATCCAACCCATATTCAAGATAATATTAGTCTATCAGGATTCATAATCAATTACATGTTAATATATTCAATTAGATCATTAGAAAGTAATTCTAGTTATACATGATCACATAGGTTCAATTCAAACTCCCTAGGTCAAGATCATCCTTAATAAATAAAACCCAGTTCAATTAATATCTAGGTTATTCAATCATGATATAATACTATATAATATGATTGAATTAATATGATCAACATAAAACCTTCATTTATCCTCTAATTGCCTAAAATTACCATGATCACCTTTAAGTTCAATTACTATAATTGTAACATTCCAGAACATATATTTGTCTAGTGAAGAGTCTATAGGTTTTAAAAATTTGCATTGGGGTACATAGGCATCCGAATGCCCAATATTGAGTAATATTGGGCATGTTATAGAATATTTTCTTAAGGGTGTTAGCCAATTTCTATGTATTAACAAGTAAGTTAAGATATACTTTGATGTTCAAATGCTCTAATCCAAGATTGTTTAGGAATTGTACCTGTAATGAAGACCCCAAGCTAAAATTTTTGTTTTCTTAGCTCACACACATTAGGTACGAGGCAAGCAAGTGTCAATCCTAGGTACCATAGCACATGATCATTGAAAATGATTATGTACATTAAGTAGTGCCCAAAGACATAGTGAGGATCCTTAGGACAAGAAGTGAACTTTCCAAGTGCAAATATAGAGTGCACGGTTAGGAAAGTGCACAGAAACACATGTGCAAGCACATATATTACCAGCCGCGAGACCAAGCGATCAAGTCCAACCGAATTGATTAGGGCGGTAAGGGGTCCAACATGCATCAGGTCATGCCACGTGGGTCCAAGCTTCCTAACCAATCCTAGGATCTAAATAACTAACCTAACTATCTAAATAACCCAGAACTACCTAATATGAACTAACTAGTGTGCCCGAAATCCTATGACTTAACCGTGTCAAAGTAGTCGAGTAATTAACTAAAGAAACATCCTAGTACCTAACCTAAGATTTTCCAAAGGGGTTCGTTATGGTCCTAGTAACTTAGGGGTACTTTAGTAATTACCCTAGGTCACTTATTTAATTAATTTAAATTATTGGTCAAACGCGAGACCCTTAGCAAATTTTTAGATTTTGGCTAAGTCAAATGTTCTCCTATTTTTAGTCAATTTAGGAGGGACGTTTGGGTTATTAGCTTATTGATTTATTTAATTAAGTTAATTTGCCTAAGTTGAATTAGTCAATATTCAGTTCCTATGACTTAGAGTCACGTTTATCCAGTAGAAACCCACGACAGAAAAATAGTGAACAAACATAAGAAAAACAAAAAAATACTCTGTGCTCCTTAGGCGATTTCAAGGCAATTCTTCAAGATATTTGTTCAAAGTACTGGGTGATCATCATATATTCAATTCTACAATAAGGTTTGGGTTTTCTTTCTTAGTTTCCTTTCCCCAAAAGTCTTTTCAAAGGTTTATAATTCATGAAAATGAAACTAGGGTTATTCCCTATGAAATTGTCAAATGTCCATCTCCCTAGTTCTCCCTATTTCAAATTTTAGTAGTATGTATAGTGCAAATCTCGAGCATGTCATTCATATGTCGTGATAACTGATCATTATGTAGGTTTCCGTGATTTGATAATGTCAAATGAGACCTATAGGTTAGATCTGTATGATTAGAGTATCATTTACATGAGATAAGAATTGTTGTAACGCCTAATTGTGACTAAGAAGATGAAATTGTTATAAGTCGTTTATGAAATTCATTTTACTGTTGAATGGAATGAAGGTTTCGATTACTATGTGTGTTTACACTAAATATGTTTATAAGTGTTTAGAATGCGATGTTGCCAAGAAGAAATAAAAATGAGAATCAAAGCTAGTTAATGAATCTTCAAAGGAAAATCAACTTTATAGCTTGGCCAAACTAAGCAATGAATTGTTCTAATGATCTAATCAAATGTTAATAGTTGGCTTGCTTAAAATTTATGAGATTAATATAGTATATACATTAAGTTAATTGACTTGGCTATTGATAATATCATGAATGTTTAGTGAAAGTTTGGTTTATGCCAATAAATTGGCCAGCAATATAATCTCCAAAATATGCAATAGAATTGGCCAATGACTAAGACATACCAATCTTATATGGATAACGTAAATTATGATGTTTCTTGTAAGGCCAAATACATGTTAACGATTGACTTGATAATCTGTAACTCAATGAACTCATAACCTAGGGTATGCAATTGATTTGGAAAATTCCCAACATACCCTATCTAAATGAACTTTTGAACATAGTAGCACATTGAATAAAACCTTACAACTTTCATAAAGAATGGTAAAAGACTAAAAAATAACATTGAACAAGATAAGGTGAGTAATGAAATAACTAAAAGCTTATGAGTTATGAAATTGACCTAGAATGGGGTGTTTTAAAGAAGTGAGACAAGTCTCACTTGCACCTAAGCAATTATGTTAAAAATACTCACATAAGAGGACGTTATAAATAGTGAGACAGGTATCATTCATACCATTTTTGATAATGTAAGCTTTAAGTTCACATTCATCAAGCATAGAAAGGGATGACAAGTCATCCATTGAGCTAAGTATACCTCATACCCGAAGAAAGCTTCCATTGTGTATGAGTCAACTCTAAAACTTTTAAATTATAATAAATTGAGCTAAGCACAAATAGACTAGTAATGATCTTGTGCAAGAACATGTAAGCCTCATGAGATGAGACTATCACCAAGGTGTATAAGGGTCTCCTAATTCTTCTAGTGGTTTAACTATGTCACCAGCATATGTTACTAGCTAGTGGATCCAACTAAGAAAACTAGGAAGTATTTAATTTCACTTTGGCCGGTGAATCACCTCTTTTCAGTGTGAGTAAAACACTGGATTTCATGTTAGCTCACATGATCTATGTCGGTTAAATGCTAAAGATTTCTTTAAGAATGTAAGAAATAAAGAAATAAATAATTAGGAAGATGAGGGGTTTTCGTATAGGATGACCAAAAGGTGAGGTTACATTAAGTAATGATGTAAGTCATTCTTAGTCATTGTAGATAAATATCCCAATGGAAGTCTTCAAATAATATCCTAAGTCAACCTAGTATGTTCAAGTCAACCTAGCATGTTCAAAGTAAACATGATATCAAAGAATAAGAAATATAAGTTCAAAGTGAACTAAGTAAGAAAAAGCATAAGTATATCAAATCATCAGTGTTTAATAAGAATGTAGTTTTAATAGTTATTGTCTTATGCCAATAAACGGAGGAAAACATAATGACTCATCAATTGGACTATAAATATATGCCCCTGCATATTTATATTATGCAAATGATCAAATAATGGGCATAGACAATAAAAATTGGCTTAGAAAGACTTCATGTCCAATGTAACAAGAAAGGAAAGAATAACTTGTGAGTAAGGTAGTCATATCATTTCCTTAGTCTTTTGAATTACTTACTTGATTCATTTTAGAAATGGGACTACAATGAATCATTGCACTCGTAAGCAAAACATAGGATCAAAGGATATCATTGAACTACACAACAAAAAGAACAAAAGACTTAATCATAAATAATGTCTGGGAGAGGGAGCTCTCGGCCTAAGGGGAGCAAAACTATTAAATTTTGCTTGAGTTGTGTGCTTTAAATGCATGAAAATATGTCATATTCATATCATGATTCATAAATAACGAATTAGGACAGTGAAATGACTTCACTTTCCAAAAATGGCATGTTGCCATTGGAAGAGCTTTCCTTGATCATGCATAGTCCTTATGTGTTTATGTTCATAAACCCATAATTATTACAATCATGTAATAACCCATACATAATTACTATTTTTAAAGGTGCAGTTCATTAAAGAAGAATGAAAATTAGTTGAAGCTATTTGGACTATTATCTCTCGACTTTGGTAGGTCCTCTTGAATTCAAGGATGCCTACACTTTATTTTCTATCTTTAGTAGATTAGCTTTATTTTAGTGGATGTTTTCCCTAGAGTTTTCTTTCAACCATTTGTTCAAGCTTTTGTATTAAGGCCGATTTGGAATCTATTAATGATACTATGAATTCTTCATTTATGTTGTTCAATGTGTTAATACATGGTTGTTTATTTTGAGCTGTAAGTATATCACTCTTATGCAAGAATTATATAAAGTCAAATTGCACTTAAGTAAATTTAAATTTTTTTAAATTTTCTGCTAAATTTAACTGTATTATTGTGATAAAAGTTAAGAAGAGGCTTGTCTGCGACTTCTGAGAGGTTAACGACGTCAGTCTCATCTATGGTATAGGACCCGGGTGTGACAAACTTTGTATCAGAGCACGAGGTTAAATTACCTAGTAACTAAGGCTCAAAACAACCACGTTGTGCAGTTTCTAGCTTATGGTTGTGAAGTGCACCACAACCATGACTTAGAGACTCAATGCTGGTAAGAATCTTCCCTTTTCTACTCTTTATCGTGCTATGTTGAGCTTTAAAATTTTGTGTCATTCTAGTGTCTAACTTCCTTGTTGTTTTTGCGTGTATAAAAAATAAACACAAGAAGAACAAGAATGAGAGTTGGAGAAGCAGCTACTGGGGGAAACAAATCTCCTGCTCAAGCCCTAGCTGCTGGAGTGGAAGTGCCTGTCAACCCAGCTGCATTGACAGATGGAGAAGTGATAGCAGCACTGGTTCTGATGAATTAAGCCTTCATTTCTCAAGAACAAACTATCACATCCCAAACCACTGAAGAGGGTGCTCCCAGGGAGAACACACATGCTAGCACCATGGATAGCAGACTGAGAGATTTCACCAGGATAAATCCTCATCTCTACTTCGGGTCCAGAACCAATGAGGATACCCAGGAGTTTGTGGATGAGGTCCATAGGATTCTCTGTCGTATGGGTGTTAATGAAAAGGAGAGGTTGAGTTGGATGCATACCAGCTCAAGGATGTGGCTCAGGTATGGTACAAGATGTGGGTAGATGGCCGAGCACAAGGAGAAGTCCCCATATCTTTGGACATTCTCAAGGCTACATTCCTAGAGAGATTGTTTCCTAGAGAGCAGAGAGAGGCTAAGGTTGAGGAGTTCATCAACCTACGTCAGGGAGGTATGTTAGTCAAGGAATACTCCTTGAAGTTTGTTAAACTTTCCAAATATGATTCGTCCTTGGTGTCCAGTAGTAGGGATGAGATGAGCAGGTTTGTGACTGGTGTATCGGTGGATCTGGAGGAGGAAAGTCGGCAGCCATGTAGCATGATAACATGGTCCTTGCTAGGTTGATGATATGTGCACAACAGGTGGAGGAGAGTCATCAGAGGAAGAGAGACCGAGAAGGCAAGAAGCCTAGGCCCTCAAATCAGGCTGGTTCTAGACCTAGTAGGAGTTCATTTTTTTTGGAGTCCAGGATAGGCCCAAGTTCAAGAAGGGGGCACCAACACTCAGGTAATCCTACTCCTTCCAGGAACACTACTGACAAAGGGGGCAAGTCTTGCCCCAAAAAGGGCAACGATAGAAATGCCCCGCGTGACAGAAAGCCGTGTGGTAAGTTTGGCCTTTTGCATGGTGGTGAGTGCATGGTAGGTTCTAATGCCTACTATAGGTGCGACAAAAGTGGACATATGATCAGGGACTGCCCACATGTGAAGAATCAGGCCAAGGCAGATACTCCGCCTCGGCCTAATCCTACTGCTGCAGCCGAGCCTCCCAAGAGTAACATATTCTATGCTTTGAAAGGTAGAGAGGAGTAGGAGAAGTCAGCTGATGTGGTCACTGGTGCCTTACATGTATTTTCTTTTCCTATATATGCATTGATAGATCCAGGTTCAAGCTTGTCTTTTGTTACTCTTTTAATAGCTAGTAAATTTGACTTGCTTCCTCAGATCTTGCATGAACCTTTTTTAGTTAGTACTCCCATAGGAGAAAACATTAGAGTTAAAAGAGTATATTGAGATTGCCCAATAACTGTTCTTGATAGAGTTACCTATGCTGACCTAATAGAATTAATCATGCTTGACTTTGATATAATTTTTGATATGGATTGGCTCCATAAATGCTATGCTACCATAGATAGTCGAAACAAGGTACTAAGGTCTCAGTTTCCCAATGAGTTAGAGGTAGAATGAGAAGTCCGTAGTTCGAATCCAACAGGCCAAATAGTTTCCCATCTTTAAGCCAATAAGATTTTATCTAAGGGGTATTTATACTACTTAGTCAGAGTCAATGACTTAGAACATGAAGTTCCTTCCATAGACTCTGTGTCCATAGTGAATGAGTTTCAAGATGTCTTTCCAAAGGATTTACAAGGAAATCCTCCTGAACGCGAAATTGACTTACATCCCAACACCAAACCAATTTCAGTTCCTCCCTATAGAATGGCTCCAGGTGAACTCAAAGAGTTGAAGTTGCAGTTAAAAGATCTACTTGATAAGGGCTTCATCAAGCTGAGCATATCCCCATGGGATTCTCTAGTGTTGTTTGTAAAGAAAAAGGATGGAACCCTTAAAATGTGTATCGATTATCGACAACTTAACAAAGTTACTATAAAGAACAAATACCCTATTCCTAGAATTGATGATCTATCTGATCAGATCCAAGGTTCAAATTTCTTTTCTAAAATAGATCTCTGGTCAGGGTATCACCAGCTCAGAGTGAGACAAGAGGACATTCCTACGACTGCCTTCCATACTAGGTATGGTCATTACTATTTTCTTGTCATGTCATTTGGTCTCACTAATGCACCAGCCACATTTATGGACCTTATGAATGAGGTCTTCCATGAATACCATGATTCTTTTTTTATATATTCATAGATGACATCCTCATAAATTCTAATACCAGAGAAGATCATGAACAACATTGGAGAATGACATTACAAGTACTTAGCGAAAATCAGTTGTATGAAAAATTAAGCAAATGTGAGTTTTGGATTAGATCAGTGACCTTTCTTGGTCATGTGGTGTCCAACCAGGGTGTAGAGGTTGATCCAAAAAAGATTGAGTCAGTAAAGAACTGTCCGAGACTCCTCACTCATATAGACATCCAGAGTTTCTTGGGTTCGGCCAATTACTATCGCAGGTTTGTTGAGGGCATTTCCGCTATAGCTTCTCCATTAACCTATTTAACAAAGAAAAATGCAAATTTTGAGTGGTCTGAAACTTGTGAAAAGAGCTTCCAAGAGATCAAAAATTAACTCACTTCATCCCCAGTTCTCATAATGTCGAGGAGTTCTGAAGGGTATGTGGTGTACTGTGATGTTTATCGAGTAGGTTTGGGATGTGTTATTATGTAGGATGGCAAGGTGATTGCATATGTATCAAGACAATTGAAAATCCACAAGAAGAATTACCCTGTCCATGATCTTGAGTTAGCTGCTGTGATGTTTGCGTTAAAACTTTGTAGACATTACTTATATGGTGTACCTGTTGATGTATTTACTGACCATTAAAGTCTTGAGTATGTTTTTACACAGAGAGAATTGAATCTTTGTCAGAGAAAATGGCTAGAGTTGCTCAAGGATTATAACATAGTGTCCACTATCACCAAGGTAAGGCCAATGTAGTGGGCGATGCTTTGAGCCGATTGAGCATGGGAAGTGTGTCTCATATTAATGATGAGAAGAAGGAGCTGGTTAAAGAGATATATTAATTATCTAGGTTAGGTGTACAACTGGTAGATACACCAATTGGGGGTGTTTTAGCTCATTCCAATTCTGAATCCTCATTTGTTGTAGATGTTAAATCTAAGCATCATCTCAACCCAGTACTTATAAAGTTGAAAGACTTAGTATTGAGTAAGCTGAATGAATAATTCTCCATAGGGGGGATGATGTGCTTAGATACCAGGGCAGATTGTGTGTACCCAATATTGATAATTTGAGACTTAATATTATTGCAGTGGCTCATGGCTCCATGTATTCCATTCATCTAGGCTTCACCTAGATGTATCATGATCTTAAGGAGATCGATTAGTGGGAACATATGAAGCGAGATATTTCTATGTTTATGGAGGAGTGCCCCAATTGGAAACAGGTTAAGGCAAAACACCTTAAGTCTTGAAGTCTTACCTAGTCGATTGAGATAAAAACATGAAAGTGGGAGGCTATAAATATAGACTTTGTGGTTGGTCTACCCATGACCAGGAAATTACATGATTCCATTTGGGTCATTGTTGAGAGGATAACTACGTCTGCTCACTCCATTCCTATGAAGTCTACTTACAGGGCCAAAGATTATGCCAAGATGTATATTGATGAGATAGTGAGGTGGCATGGATCCCTTTATCTATCATTTCGGATAGGGTAGCCCAGTTCACTTCTCACTTTTGGAGATCTTTCTAAAAGAGCTTGGGTACACAGGTGAAGATCAGTACTTGTTTTTATCCTCAGACGGGTAGAAAAGCAGAGCGTACTATTCAGACCCTTGAAGACATGATGAGAGCATGTGTTATTGACTTCAAGAGGAGTTGGGATGATCACTTGTCCCTGATTGAGTTCTCTTATAATAAAAGCTACCCTTCTAGTATTGGGATGACACCTTTTGAACCACTGTATGGCAAAATATATAGGTCCCCAGTTGAGTGATTTGAGGTAGGAGAGTCTTCCATCCTTGGTCCTAAGATCATACATGAGGCTATGGAAAATGTAAGAATGATCAGGAATACATTGGCTACTGCTTACAATAATAAAAAATCCTATGATGATAACTGGAAGAGGGATCTTGAATTCGAGGTAGGTGATCGAGTCTACTTGAATATATCACCCATGAAAAGGGAAATGAGGTTTGGTATGAAAGGGAAGTTGAGTCCAAGGTATATAGGTCCTTATGAGGTCTTACAGCAAGTAGGGAATGTTGCCTATGAACTGAAGTTACCAAATGACTTGGCTTCTATTTATCCAATGTTTCATGTTTCGATGCTTAAAAAGTGTCATGGTGATCCATCATCCATCCTGCCTTTTTATGGGTTAGGAGTCGATGAGAACCTTTCTTAAGAAAAGGTTCCAGTTGAAATTTTAGATCGGCAAGTGAAGCAGATGAGGAACAAGGAGGTTTCCACCATAAAGGTGTTATGGAGGAACCACCTTATTGAAGGAGAAACATGGGAGGACGAGGCAAACATAAGATCCTGTTACCCTCACTTGTTTAGTTCTTGAGGTTAGATATACTCTTCCTTAGTCTTATTTTGTTTATGAAAATCTAAACTTTAGTACATTAGTTGGTTTTGGTGTTTTAATTCCATAGCTGTGTGTTTTATACTTGCACTATATGAGTTAATATGAGTTCATGCTTGCATTCATGTTGTTGTTTTTGTATAGCGTTGACATGATTTTTTTGTCGTATGAGTTGTGATGTGCATTGAGTTAAAGTGAGATTGCGAAGAAAGTTCTTCAATCTCAGATGTGAAGCTTCAGATAAGCTTTGAGTGATGTGCAACATCTAGAGTAAGTTGTGAATTAGATATTCACAAAGAGTAATGTTTCAAGTATGTTGATTTTTTTTTTTCAAAAATAATCTCTTTGATTCAAAATGATGGGTAGTGTCATTCAGGGACAAATGTTCCTAGGGGGGGGAGGATAATGTAATATTCCAGAAAATGTACTTGTCTAGTGAATATTCTATTAGGTTTTAAGAATATGTTTTGGGGTACATAGGCATCCAAATTCCCAATATTGAGTAATATTGGGAATGTTAGAGAATATTGGCTTAAGGGTGTTAGCCAATTTCTATGTATTAACAAGTAACTTAGATGTACTTTGATGTTCAAATGCTCCAATTAAAGATTGCTTGGGAAATGTACCTGCAATGAAAACCCTAAGCTAAAATTTTTGTTTTCTTATCTTACACACATTAGGTACGAGGCATCTAAGTGCCAAGCCCAGGTACCAAAGAATATGATCATTTTAAATGATCATGTAGATTAAGCAATACTCAAGGACATAGTGAGGATCCTTGGGACACAAAGTGAACTTTCAAGGTGCAACTACAGAGTGCACAGTTTGGAAAGTTAACGGCAATACACGTGCAAGAACATGCGCTACTGTCTGAGATACCAAGTGATCAAGACAAACTGATTCGGTTAGGGCGGATAGGGGGCCGGCATATGCCCGGTCAAGCCACGTGGGGTCGAGCTTCCTAAGAAATCCTAGGCTATAACTAACTTACCTAAATAGCTAACTAACCTAGGATTAAATAAAATAAACAAACTAGTGTGCCCGATATCCTGGGACCTAACCGGGTGACACTAGTCGAGTAACTAACTAAAGAAACATCCTTGTACCTAACCTAGGATGGTCCAAAGGGGTTGATTATGGTCCTAGTTACTTAGGGGTACTTTATTAATTCCCTAGTTCACTTAATTAATTAAATTAGCAACCTAATTAATTAATTTAAATTATTGGTCAAATGCGAGACGCTTAGCAAATTTTAAGAATTTGGCTAAGTCAAATGTTCACCTATTTTTAATCAATTTAGGAGGGACGTTTTGGTAATTAGCTAATTGATTTATTTAATTAAGTTAATTAGACTAAGTTGAATTAGTCAATATTCAGTTTCTAAGACTTAGAGTCACGTTTATCCAGTAGAAACCTATGAGTGAAAAACAGTGAACAAACGTAAGAAAAACAAAAAAAATACTCTATTCTCCTTAGGCGATTTCAAGGAAATTCTTCAAGATTTTCATGCAAAGTACAGGGTGATCTTCGTAGATTCAATTATATATTAAGGTATGAGTTTCTCTCTTGGATTCCTTTCCCCAAGAGTATCTTCAAATATTTTGAATTTAAGAAAACCGAAACTAGGGTTGTTCCCAATGAAATTGTCAAACGTTCATCTCCCTAGTTCTCCCTATTTCCGATTCTAGTAGTATGTATAATGCGAATCTCGAACATGTTGTTTGTATGTGGTGATAACTTATCATTATTTGTAGGTCTCCATGATTTTATAATGTCAAATGTTATCTATAGGTTAGATCCGTATCATTAGAGTATCATTTACATGAGATAAGAATTGTTGTAATGCCCAATTGTGTTTGAGAAGATGATATTGTTATAAGTCGTTTATGAAATTCAGTTGACTGTTGAAAGGAATGAAGGTTTCGATTTCTATGTCTGTTTACAGTAGATATGTTTGTAAGTGTTTGGAATGCGATATTTCCAAGAAGAAATAAGAATGAGAATCGAAGCAGTTAATGAATCTTCAATGCTAAATCAACTTTATAGCTTGGCCAAACTAAGCACTGAATTGTTCGACACTTTTCATCACTTAATACATTATAAGCATGATCAAAACACTCAAAATCAAAGCATCAACTATCATGGAGCATCATTTCATACTTTCAAACACTAGCAACACAAGCACTTTGTCAAGACTTTCTCATTTCAAAATCATCTCTTATCCTTTACCTATGGAGGAACTACCTTCTCCAACATTAGGCATTCTCATATGCAACACTTTTTCACACATTGTAACTTCAATAAAAGGCAAGACAAATTTTCTCAAAATTCAAAAAGCTTATAGTGAACATCCTCGTAACACTATTAAGCATGCTTAAAATTTCAAAATTTCATTCTTTGAATTATTTATCAAGAAGGCATGACCATATGAAGTATAAAACCATATAAACTCATCTCATAACACATTGAAACCATAATTCATGAAAAATGCAATTTCCTCAAAATTTGGACTTACTGTGAATCCAAAACTTCACTGTGTCACATGCTTAAAAATTCTACTATGCACCTTTCAAGCAATTTTAACTAGAAGGCATGACAATATGAGTGACAAGACCAAACTAACTTACTCCAAAGAAACTTGGTAAGCTTAACTAAGTGCAATGTAAGAGTAACATCCCATACTCCCACTTAGTGAACCTTGAGGATTCTCTTGGATTAAGTACATTACATGCAATTTTACTCAACTCATTCTCCTTTTCATAGGGTAAAGCCATCTTAAAGGTCTGACACTTCGAAGCACTATTATACTTCTCACATGGTAGGAACTCACCCTACCCCCGACTCATGCACAGAAAGACTAAACATCAACTTTATAAGTTAAGCATGTCACTTTCCTCTTAGGATTCAAGCATAAACGAACTCCCTTAAACACCACCTCATTCAACTCTTAGGCATCACATAACTCAATCTCATGGAACAAAACTCCCTTACTAGGTATTCATACAACATCAACCAAATCACAAAAACAAGTATTCAAATATTAACCACACAAAAGGGTTGCCCTCAACTCCTACAAAATCTCCATAATCTTTCAATATTTCTCAAATTAAAAGCTAAAACCATTTATACCATCATTGAATATAATAACAAGATAACTCGTTTGCTCTCAAAGACTTTTTATTCAATCATTATAATTCTTACCATGCTTAAAACTACTTCACCACAAAGTTTCTCATCACAACACTTCTAACCTCATAAGTTATACATATCCATAAATGGCAGTACATCACAATTTTCAAAACTTACCTTCATATCTATTCTTCTAGCCACAAAACCATCATAACATCAAAACTCACATTTTTCTCTCGCTCAAACTTGGAAACATCTCCCCTTCCAAGCAATCATACCTACAATACCACAGGACAAGGGAACACAAGAGAGTGTGGCCTTATGGAGTTAAGTTCTATGGCACGATTCAAGAGTAACGAAGAAAGTAAAACTCTATCGTACTATAGCCTCTTGTCCATTGATGTGTAGCGACTAACACAAATGACCAATATACTACTAGAAGTGACTTGTGAGAATTTTAGGCCCTAAACTATTTCCCATAACCCTATGCTCTGATACCAAGTTTGTCACGACCCCGAATCACCCCTAGAAGCTAGGGTGAACCCTTGGATCGTGGCAATGCATACTTGACCCTTTGGGGTCTTGTACAAGCGCTTAACTATCATTCATTACATAGGAAATAAAAATTAAAGCGTAATTAAAAAATTCACGACATTTAATATAAAAGGAATCTTTTATAAATACTAAAAAAATCTCATCGTCACAAGCCAAACTTAAAGACACAACCTAGATAAATTAGGTACAAGGCCCTTTAAATTGGAAAGAGATACATTAAAAATATTAACATAAAGAAACTAAGTAGATAGGAATTATGCCCTCGGATCTATGATGACATACTTTGTCTTGAGAAAAACTTTCCCAAACTTTGCCTTCTAGACTTCAACCTTGTTTCCAAAACCTATACATAGTATAGAAATGTATCGGGATAGTACAAAACAATGTACTAAGTATGACATATGAAAAAATATGCAAAAAAAGGACATTTTAGTATAAAACACATTTTCATGCCAATTAAGTAGAACATTCATAAATATAGAAGTAAAACAACATTAGAATCGTCATTTAACACTTTGAGAGGAACTTCCATAATTATAGCAAGAGAAATCATTTTAAAGTAAACCCACAAAATGTTGAAGTGAAGTCAAATCGAACATTTTAGTGAATTTCCTTTAACTCTACAGTGACTAAAATGACTTTAAAGTAGGGAACTTCCATAAGTATTGCCAATAAGGAAATAAGCATCATTTTCATCGGAGTTTCCTATCTAAGGTCATCCTAAAACTCACTAAGGTAAGACATAAAAGAAGTACACATATGCATTCTTCAATACACACCAAAGCGACTCTCAAGACTACCTCCTTTTTGGCGTACTCACCTTGGGAGAACAAGCACCAACTTGATGGCAATACAATCGAAGAACACCTAACAATACACCAAGAATTCCCTTTCGAAATGCCTACTTAGTGCAATGAGTAGATGGCGTCCCATACCACCACCTACCCTAAGTAGTACACTCTTTTAGAAGACATGGCACGAAGACTCACCAAAGCTCCCCCTTGGGAATGCCTACCTAGTGCAATGGACAAATAGCGTCCCATTCCACTACCAACCCTAAGTATAAAAATCCTTTAGAAGATTTAGAACATTCATTTAATGGGAGTTATCTTAACCACATAGACCATGAGAGCTAGACATAGAATCCCGATATTAACCCCTATCATATGAGGGATCCTTACTTTCCTTGAATGAGGTCATTCTCTTAACTTCTACATGGCTTGTGCAATAGCTACACCTGTGTTGGAGCATAGTTAAAGGATAAGGAGATTGCTACTAAGTAACTCATTTTCTACTAATGAGGAGTACTCATCTCAAGAGGTACATTAGAATACAACATATCAACTCATGAAGTGTAACAACCTCTTCTTCATATCTACACGGTTCTAGGCATAACTTACCATGGATTTTAAAAATTATAAACTATAGGTTAAGGATAACTAGTGAATACCACATCTCAACTCACGAAGGGCATTCATCCTCCAAACTATTCTTAGGAAGCTCATAGGATGTAGAGGGGTTGCTACTAAACATATCATCTCAACTCACAAAAAGTGTTCTCCCCATAACTCCCCTTTTAGACTTATCTTAGTTTCATTCATTCACTCAAGTGTGAATGTCTATACGTGTGAGCACACCTTGCACAGAAGCATTATTACATTTACATTTAACTTCTATACATTCTTAGATCTTCATTCATCACATCACACACTTGACATGCTTCAAATAATCATATAAGTCCTTTAGACATAATGGTTAGCTTACTTCTCCTAACAAGCTTCATAAAACAATTCATAAGAATAACTTCATTTAAGCATACTCTCTATCCTACTTTACATGATAGATTCATAAGGCATATTTAACAAGAATAACATTATTATCATCTTACTTCATATAACAAGACTTTATGGTCTCATTCACAATAAATAAGTAAATTCACATTAATACAATTCAAGTAAACACTGCCAACATAACAGTGGACCATACCACTCAAGAGCATTTCAAAATTAAAGCTAAACAACATAACCAACTTATCATTTAATCCATGATTTCTTAACCTATAACATTTTAATCAATATTTAATCATAATAAATCCCTTTGGGAAGTAGCTAAACCACCGAATCAACCATATGAAACCAAAATTCAAAGATTACTAAACTAAGCTCATTTAATCCATTTCTTAAGCCGATATTAAATGGAAAGATTGAACATGATTTCATTGAATTTTTAACCTTAAAATAATCAACTAACATTAGAAATATCATTATTAAGTCATTCAAAACGTGTTCATGCAAGAGCCATATTTAGATTTGAAGATAGAAGAAACTAGGGTTGAAAACACTTTAGAAATCTTTTTGAAAGGGGCTAATTTAATGGAAGAGATTTAAAGGATGGATACCATACCTTAGATAATATATATCCCAAATATTTTGATGAAGAACTTGTCTACCAACATCCCTCCTATCTAATCTTAACTTCTTGCTTCCAAAGAGACTTTAGAGAGAACTCTAAAGGAGAAGGGTTTTTGGGGTTTAGGAAATGAAGTCTAAAATTAGGCCTTAGGGTATGAAATACTTTAATATACCTAATAAACCTTAAAAATATCATCCTAGGGTCCTCAAAGAATTGGGGTTAATATTACCAAACAACCCTATACTTCACAAGAAAGGGACAACTTTTGGGGCAGTGTCCATCAACAGATCAACAAACGGACCGTTTGTCAAAGGAGGGACTGTTGGTGTGGTCTCGTTTGTTGAGACCTAGATCCATTTGAATCCTGGACAACTGAACTTGCAGGCCAAACGACGCCCATGGTCGATGGACCATTGGTTGACCAACGAACCGTCCCTTGGATCGTCGTTTGGTCACTGTTTTGGCAGCTTGTTGCCAAGAGGTGGGGCCTCTTCTAGGGCTCCTCATGGATCCTAGATGGAGTTGTAAAAAAATGTTAAACCCCTAAATATATTATTCTAGGTCTTATAAACATCCCACATCAATTTCGATTAAAATGAACATGTAAAACACGCTCAAACACATCAAGACACACAAGCGCTATCTAAGGCACACCTTCTGAACGTCATGGATGTTCTCAGATGTTTGACCTCCAAACTTAACCAAACATCACACACTACCTAATAACATCAACATAACTCATTTTTCACTTAAAATTAACTCAATAAACAATCACAAAGCTCTAGTTCACCTTATTTTGTTTTACGACGTTACACTAGGGTTTATCAATTACATGGGTTAATAGGTTAATTGCGCAAAAATTATCTAATTAAAATCAAAATAATCAATATATAACCATTCAAAACCTATAATGCAAGAAACCTCGGATAGATCATGAAAATTGGACAAGTTCATCTTTGAAATCTTTAAAAATCTGTTCAAATTTTGAGCTCCTTGATGAATAGAGATTCAAGGATCGAAAACAGAACCTGAATGATGTTAATCCACCAATTTTATGAAGAATCACAGATCAAAACACCAATAAAGAAACTTCATTGTGTTTTGACTTCAATGGTGTTCTAGAGAATTTCTTAGAGATTTTGTGGTTTTGATATGGACGAGTGAAATCATCTAGGTATTTAGGACTTATAAATCACCCTAAAATTCCTAAAATACCCCTAAGTAACCGTCCAAACTCTTATTTGGACGTTGGGTGAATTTACCAATTCACACTTGCAAATTACAGTGAAGCTGCGCAGGAGCAGACTTATCAACGACTTGGCCAAAGACGGACCGTCCTTTCTGGATGTCATTTGGGACATAGGCTGGACATTGGGAGATTGATCTCCCTAGTCTATGTATTGATCAACGACACCCATCGAATGGGCGTCGAATGGCTACCGAGTCGTCATTTTCCTAAGTGGATTGGGGCTGGCCTTGACAGCCTTTGGCTCACATGAAGGATCCTTCTTCAAGGACACTTGGTCTTTCCTTGGGGATGTTTACCTGAACATTCCAGATTGAATATGATAGTGTAAAAGTTTAGAACCTCCCAAATTAATTTCGTCCGAATTGGAAAAATATAGTCCACGAACCATGCCAAGACACATAAGGTCATTCCAAGGAAAACCTATCAAACGTCATGGACGTTTGACCTCCAAAATTCATGAAACTTTACACACTGCCTATAAAAACTATTATAACTCATACAAGGACCTCATAATCTCATGACACACATATATAAGCACATAACAACACATGAGGCACATAGGTGACTAGTCATCGAACGTCTTGGTTGTCCCTTGACGTTTGACTTCTAATGCACCTAAATCTTTAGACACTGTCTCAATACAACATTATAAATTATTTTACGACATGAAAAATATGTTAACTCTACCTTCACCTAAGTCATTTTAGAGGCGTCACACTTAAAATTAAGATTGTAGAAAACCAAAAGAACAATACTGGCTTATTAGGTGAAGTTTTCATACTCCTCAAACAAATTGCACAATCTGATTTATTCAGATAAGAAAATTAGAAAAGTATTAGACACAATAAAATTAACAAGGAGTACAAAACTAAAAAAAAGTTTTTTTTGTCCAAATAGATAAAACTATCACACAGAAATGTTTTTCTATTAAAATAGTCTTCCAACTATAATGTTTTGACATAATATTTTATCAAATAAATATAGGTATATATTATTATACAAACTAGTAAGTTTTAAAGGCAAGACTGATTTCTAAGGAAAATACATTAAAAAATATACGATTTGCAAAACTTTTTTAAAGACACATAGATAAATATCAAAATTATTAACCTTTAGAAACTATTTCCTCCTTAGATAAATAATGAAAAAGTTTACCTGGTAAAATTTTTAATCGAAATACCATCAATGTTGCTTGTACATTCTCACTTTTACCTTACTAAACAAAGTACCGAATTCTAGAGATGTAGTGCATTTATCTTTTACTTCCATGATCTTTTTGCCTCAATTATTTGAATACAAGAAATACCAATAGAATGGTAATTTCCTTAAGATTGTTCATCTTCTTTTATTTCTATGATACTTAGAATAAATCTTTGAAGAACTAGGTAACAAACTACAATGTTTAAAGAGTATATCAAAACAATAAAAATAATACTAGCAGAGAAAATAGAATCAGAAAACTTATTAGAAACAATATAAAAGTATTTTTATCAAAGAAATAAAATTGAGCCTACTGATTGTATAGTGGCCCCTTAAGAGAATTATTTCCATCAAGTACCCGAGGTTAATGAAATCTATCCTCCTAGGATAGAATGATCTTACTCACCGATACATAAGTATTTACAACCACAGTATCTGCAAACCACTCAACGGTAGTCGAGTACACTTTGAATACTAGATTTAGTCGTAGTAGAAGAATTCCAGAAAAATTTTGTTCTTAAAATGAGAGGAAATCCCTTAATTTATTGAAGTAAAAAGGGTCATATTTGCCCATGTACTCTTAGAAAAGGGTTATATTTACCCTTTGTTATACTTTTTGGTTATATTTGCGCCTACCATCTAACTTTGGGTTTATTTACCCTTTGAATTTTTAAGTTCCACATAACTCCCTTTTATTATTCTACATGGCTCCTATTTGAATATAATTTTCTCTAATTTTATTTACACCTCGCCCCAAAGAATTCAAAGTAACCAAGTAAAAAATTATTTGCTAAGTGTGTTTAAACACTTGGATGGCAAAATTCATCCCAGCCTTGCCAAAAGCTTCCCAAATCCATCATTCCTTTCCATTTACCACAAAAAATTTCTCTTTAAAAAATATATGTATAAGATCTTAGGAATAAAATGGATATAAGAAATTTATTATCACTCCAATTAAACTTGTATGAGTGGTACATGAAAATCTCCAAATCTCAAAACAACTCTTTCTGCAAAAAAATAAAAAAAAATAACTGGAAGAAATTCTATGGAAAGAGAGAATTAATTGGATACCATAGACATTGGCGGTGTAGGCAATATTTTTCATATCATAAATATGATAGATTTATCTTTCCCCACGACTCCGCCAAGAGCTTCCCAAAAATTTTCATATCTTTCCCCATTTGTCATGTTTTTGACAAATAAAGAGTAAACGGCGGTAGGTAGGTTTGGTGATCAATTGTGTAGTAATGTCGTTTATACGGTACAAAAAAGATGGTGAAGTCGCCCTTGGTTATTGAGAAGCTGTAGATTGTGTTTAAATATCTCGGATTACCAAATTCTTGGAAATAATTGGAAAATAATTTTTCACTTTATTACTTTCAATTGTTTGGAGATGAGGCATAATAATTAAATTAGAAAGAATTACATCCATGTAGAAGACATATAGGATCAAAAAAGGGATGATGTGGAACTTAACAACCCAGTAAATATAAACCCAAAGTTGGATGGTAGGGGCAAATATAACCAAAAAGTATAACAAAGGGTAAATATAACCCTTTTCTAAGAGTACAAGGGCAGATATGACCCTTTTCCATTTATAAAAAACAAAAGGCAGTTTGAAGAGGCCCTTATTGTGATTTACCGCAAAGTTCACAAGCTTTAGAAAAGTCACAATCTTTGGAAAATGTGACTACCTTTCATAAAAGTCACAACTTTTCATAAAAGCTACAACTTTTATTAAAAGTCCCAACTTTTCGTAAATGTGACAACTCTTCATAACATAGTCGACACTATTCATCTAAGTCAAAACTCTTCATAAAATTTGCAACTCTTCATTTTCCATTCACACCTTTTTAAACGCAACATACCCTTGTGGAGAAGTCATGGCTCGAAAATTTCCTTTGCTCCCCTTACTTATCACCATAAACTGTGAAAATTTCATCGCGCAACAAGGCATATAGTATGTAGTGAGTATACCCTCCTTGCAGAAAATTGAGAAACTCAAATTTGGCATTCAAAAAATTGTTATATATGCCATTTTGTTAGATATATAAAGACATAAAAGATACCAATAATTTGAGGATGTGAATGATCAAAATGCTGTACCTTGCAATAGTTTTCAAAGTTTGTTTTCAGAATGTATTCAATGTTAGCAGGGTGAGAAGTATATATCCTATTCTCAAAAGGACTAATGAATCTGTAAGTTTTCTACTTGCTAGCAAGATCAGTCTTGAAATGGTGAACTATGGAGAAGTTGATGACCAGATTGAAAACGGTGCAACCAATTCAATAGTATTTTTTTTCATACATTTTTTTGGTCAGAGAATGAAGTATAAAGACAAAAAAAAGAGAAGTGAGACAATGGCGGTGGTAATGGACATTATAAATGTAACACCACAAATTGCTTGCAAATAGTCACATGTCTATACACCATTGTTTAATTATTACGATATGTTTTATTCATATTTTGGGAACTTAAAAATATGTGTTATTTTACAACTTGCTTGACATAATAATGATCACAAATTAAGGAATTTTATTTGAGTATTTGCGTAGTATTCTATTTGGAATTATTTATAACATGTAAGGGAGTTGAGGTATGTATACATTTGTATATATGTATAGTTTATAATATATAATTCCACACCTCCTCTATAAGAGAATTTGTGTTCTTTAAATCTAAGAAACCTTTAGAAACTCTTATTACCCTATTACTCTCATAATTTGAAGAAAACATGTGTCATTTTGGCTGGAATTCAAGATACACCCTTCTCTTTGGTGAGTGGTCAAAATCTGTTTTTGAGTTAAGTGGTGTTTACTACCTTTGGGATATCTCATTCTCTAGAAATAATTTTTATGTATACAACTCTTATGTTAATGTAAAACTCTAATTTATCTGTTATAGAATCGAAATATGGGATAGAAAGAAGGAAAAGTTCTGTCAAGATTCAGGAATTAGAAATCCTGTCGGTTTAACTATTAGTGTTTTGATTAGATCTTTTTATACAAAATATATTTTGTGGTGATTCTTGAGCATTTGCTAACTTAAGAGATGTACCTACATCTTTCATGAAGGTTATAAAGTCCATTTGTTCCATTTTTCTTTTCAAATCTTAGTTGCGACATAAAGCATTAGGTTGGCCAGAATCTTTATTCTGGGGCATAGTTGTATTTTAACAAGCTAAGTTTACTTGTGATGATATCTTGTTTTCTCTTCTACATATTTAATATCCTATGAATTGAAGAAGTTATTTAATTGTATATTTGAGGTTCTATATACTCGTGAACAAGTTGAGGACCTTGATACATTGATTGGTCTATGGTTTAAACTCGCAGAGTTGTGTTGGACTGTTTCCATGCTAAAGCACTGAGGTTTGCATATAAACTAGTACTTGTACTCATTTTACATGCTGGTATACCTGAAAGTTTATCTTGGCATCTTTTTTTACCTCATGGAACTTTGGATTGTTGTGTTTGTATCCTTTATGACGTTACATACGCTTGTTTTGCTCACACACTTGTACGAATTGTTTGATCACTTGGCACTCTTATTGGGACCTTGTCTTTCTAGTGTCTGTACTTCATCGGTATTGACATGCCTCTTGATTTGGGTCATTTTCCATCTTGACTCTTGATTCATAGTTCGTCATAAGTACAAGAGTTGTTCATATTAAGTGCAAACTATAAAGCCATTTCTAATATGGTTCTTTGTTCTCTTGATTATAAGGCTTTGACCCTTCTCAATTCAGGGCTTTTGCCCTTCTCTATATGTACTTGTTGTTGGTGAGACGACATAATGTATATATTGGGCGAGCCTTCATTTTTCAACCTCTAGGAAAATGGTGTGTAAGTGTTATTGACATTTGGATCTTAAAATATCTAACTTTATACTCTTTGTGTATTTTTTAATTAATGTACTAATTGTTTTTCAATTGTGTTTACCTTGACTTGAAAATGATAACTTGGTAAAAATAGAGGTCTCTTGAGTTATATGATTAGTAGTAGTTGTTTCTATGGTAGGGAATGTCAAAGATGATGCATGAAGCTACCCGTTGGAGAATGAGATTTTGAGAGCCTTAAGGAATATCACGTTTTCATATACGCATCTATATTTTGTATAAAGCACGGGACATGTACATGATCTATTTCTTATATAGGTACATTAAATTTTGAGGGCTTATTTGTTCATATCACCATGGGATATAATACAAGTATGTGTATATGTTATGTTCTTTCGTGGTGTATAAACCCGAGTTTTGTAATATACTAAATTTACTATTTGTTTAGAACATTGTTTTATAGCATGAATCGGCTGATTTCTGTACTCTAATGTTTTTAATATTCTTGTTATTTAATCCTTAAATGGAAGGATAATATACACATGAAAATATTGTTGGTTATATGCCTAAATAGCTTTGGGAGGGTTCTTCCTGCATAGGTAAAATTACGCGCCATATTAGTTGAAAATTTGACATCAATTAAATGTTTAAATGGGAAAGATGAAAATCCTTAAATATATTATTCATTATGAACCTAATCCCACAACTAGATTAAAATCTTTATGCCCTTCATTAATCTCTTTTAAATGTCGCAAGAATTAAATTAGGTTTCCTGTTAAGTGGTAGCATCTCCCAAAAAGGGTCGCTACAAATGTTCTTATCAGAGCCAAGGTTTGTGGTTTCTAGGACTTTTTGTATGAATTACTTGTATAATTGTTTACTTTTAAAACGTTATATTTAGATTATTTGTTCACTTATATGGTTTATAATAATTCATCGCATGTAGAGTTCATATGTATAGGTACATGTCCGTAATGCAATGTGATCTTCCCTTTTGAAGGAAATTAAGTTATGTCCACTTCTTCTGACTGACCTATGGAAGCTGGTCATGAAGGTTTGGGTACCTCTACTTCTTAACCTGATACACTTTAAGGGGTTGGAGAACATTTCTCAAATCTATATGTTCCCCACACTACTGGATTTGAAGTGGAAAGCCATTAGGATTTAAGAGCTAGTTCATATCCTCACATGAGTCGTGGTTCTCAAGCCATTAATCCTCGTTTTCAAAAAAATGGTTTAATTCTTTAACTAAATGGATGAATAGATGCATGTTCCCAACAGGATTAACTTTGGGAAAATGATGAAAATGGGTTGAGTGGAGTTTGAAGGCACCGTTGATCTCACTGATGTTGAACAATGGGTAAAGCACATGGAGAGGGAGTTTGAGATTTTAGGTTGTTCAGATGTTTGCAAATTAAAATATGCTATTTCACTATTACAAATGAATGGTTTGAAATATTTAAGTGATAATGTATTGGATTATGATGGTTATGTTAAACTAGTTTCTCACATTTGTACAGACACACTTAAATGAATGAAGCTAATGAAGTCATGAATTAAAGTCAATTTAAAGGTTTTCTCAGTTGTAATGAAATGAATGAATTGGTTATTTAAGATGGATACTCTCCCGTAAAATAGAGTTTGAGTATTTAGTAGAAATATCAATCCTAAGAGGTTTCGAATGAATGATTGATTGTTTGGAATGGATACCCTTCTATATGTTGAGGTAGGTGTATTCAGTATCAGTCACTTAACCTATAATGAATAAATGTAATGAACTATGTCTTCCAAAGGGTCTAACGAACTATGATCGGGATTGAATGTCTAGATCACATGTCTATGTATCTTAAGGCCTACCCCCAAATTTTTTTTAATGAACTTTGTTTTCCTAAGGGTATACTAATTAGTGTAGATGGTGGAATGGGACATCATCTATGCCTTGCACAGGTTGACATTTAAAGGGGATCATGGTGTGTCTTAGTAAATGAATGAGTCCTTATAGATGTTTATAAATTATGTTTTTCTTATGTCTAATGTTAATTAAGGTATTATGACTTGTTGAACATTACTTGCCTAGTATAGGGTGACTTCATAGAACCACATAGTGTGAGTAGTAGTATGGGATGCGACTTTCATATTGCACTAGTGCATTTTGGAGTTTTATTAGGATATGGTTACTCTGTTGAGGTTGTTCCATAAAATGTGCTTATGTAGTTATGAATGTATATTTTTTAGTTGATAAATTTTGCATGAGAACTTACGTTTACTGAACTTAAGGTGATGCTTTGGTATGAATGGTGGGATGGGAAATAATCCATACATTGCACTAAGTGTTACTTGGGGTTGCTTAGGGTGAGGAGATAAGGTAAGAAGAAGGTAATAGGTTCATATGTGTCTAATATGTCTATTATATTTGTAACATCTCGTAGCCCATAGTATCTAATAATAAGCTAACAACTAAATTTTATCATTTTAGGAAATAATAGGAAATGTGTGGAAAATATCCCAAGTTTATAAAGTGAGTTATTAGTAATTTTCAAATGGCCATAACTTCTAGATCAAGAAGAGTTGGAGTTAGTTCCATATATTATTTGAAAGCTCTTGGAAATATCTTTACAATGGCGCCGACATTGTACTATTTCGATAACGTATGAGGTAGATATGTCTTTCAAAAGTTGGGTTGTTGAAGTCAGGAAAGTTTAGTACCGAATTTTAGTAAAAGCATATTTGTATTTTAACCTATATATTTCCTAATTAACTTTAAGAATTTATTTGGGGTTAAAATAAGTTGGATTTAACAATCAAAAGGTTATTTATGCTTTGGGCTTGGAGAAGAAAAAAAAGAAAAAGAAAAAAGGGAGAAAAGATGAAGAATTTATCAAAAACACCAAGATCATGGAGTGGAATTCGTCAAGGATGATACTTTTCAAGGTATAGATGATCTTTACGTGTTGGGTTAGTTCACCCACACACCAAATTATTTAATTGAATGAATTTTGAGTAAATTAAATGATGAAAAGTTAAGTTCTTGAAGAACAATTTTGAATTATTGTTGGTTGAGTAGTTACATACCTTTAAATTTATTCGATTCATGTTGCCAAGTTGTTTTATTGAGTCTAATCTATTGTGTATTAAGGGTATTAGTTATTCAATGTGTTTGGTGAAAGGTCCATCGAAGTTTAGAAGGTTCAGAAAAAAATATGCAAAATAAAAGTCGAAATGCCCGCCTATAAATCCTTGGGGCACCGCGCCAGCCGGATCCCCACAACACATGCTCTGTTTGTCAGGCCTTGGTACGCAACGTAAGACAGATCCTGTCCAGATAGGATTTGCCTATCAGTATCTGTCATTCCACGCCTCTAAGAGCGCCAAGGACAATTGGAGTCCCCATTAATTCCCCATCTTTTCATACTAGTTCCTAAGTTATGTAACCATATTTCTTAGTTCTTCCAATGCTCTAAGGTACATCTAAACGTCATGAAATCATCCATAAAAATGAGGTCATGAGCCTTGAATCCATAATCCTATTAAAGGAAAGTTAAGATCAAAGTCAAAGAAGCTAAGAGTCAAGTCTTAAAAATAAGAAGCAAGTCAATGTATGTTGATAAATTATTTGTAATACTCCGAAAGTCCAAGACCTAATTTAGAGCCTCACATGGTAGTTCTTGGTAAATTAACCTAGTATGTGGAATATATAATAAATTGGCCCAAATTCCCCAACTTGAGGATATGAACTCATGTTGAATTGATTATTTTTAATTCAATTGACTTAGTCCTTGTGTTAATTACTATTGAATGATGTTATTACACCTATTAATAAATGAAATTGGATTTGTTGAGGGTAAGACCAATGATTATGGCTTGTTGAAGGAGAATTTTTAAGACTTTGTGATCTTTAATCTTTACTTCAATTGTGATGGATTGTACTTGGTGATAAAGTTTTATTGAAGCATGTCTTACGATTATATTAAGTAGGTGAATGTCTTGACTATGTGAAGGTGGCAGCTTATAATAAGAAGTAATGATATATTGTTGCTTATGAATTGCCTATGTGCCTTATTACGACATGATGATGATTATGTGTTGATCTCACATATGAGCGTTGTATTTAAAGGACATCCTCATGAAATTTCTAATGGCTAATGATTATGAATATACAACGGGTTAGTCTCCTATGGCCTATACTACATTATTATGATGAATAAAGGCTTAAAGACATTTCAAAAAGGGACATTAGCTTCGCACCGAGTGAACTAGAATATGACATCTGTCCCTTCCCAATATGGGAAGTTAGGTTCAGTAAGGTACTCATGAATTTGGAGACTATAATGCAATATTCATAAAGAGGGTCCCAAATATATCTCCTAGTTCTTGAACAATGTTTCCCCAATAGGAATACTAGGTAGTGGATGCACCTAAAATGTTATGTTCATATTTTGGTTCTACCTTGGCAAGTAGTCCACCTTCTTTATGTATAGGATTTTATGACACCGAATCCATATATAGCTCATGTGGTTTATGTTGTTGAAGGAAAGTGTTACTTAAAGTAAAATGAAGTAATAATGTGAACACTAACTAGTGTGACCTAAGGGATTTGACTTAGTTTAGGTAGGGGTATGGGACTCTACCTAAACATTGCACTAGTTGACCATTAAGAAAGTGTTGGAATGTTTTTCTTATGTGTTATAAGGTAAATGATATGGATATGTTGACTTTACATGTTGATGATCCTATATAATGTTAGTTTCATAGATGAATATGCTATTGGTCTATATTGCTAAATATGATGATGAATGTTCTTAATGCTATGTTATGTGAAGTTAGGAATTACTTGTGGTGCTTTGTTGGGTTTACATTGTCTAGTAAGGTTATAGGGTTGTACTTGGTCATTAAACTTGTGGACTTGACGTTGGATTATGAGTAAGGGTCTTGTATATGTTGCAATATTGTGAACATCTTATATATGCATTGTTGTCATATCATGATGTTGATAGTTATTTGATTATGTAACCAAATATGCTATGATACATGTCGACTTGGTTATACTGATGATGTTTGTGTTGTGTTGCATACGACTTTGTCTTAAGCAATATGTGATTATTGGCTTATGAGCGTTCTTAATTATGCATAAGGCTTTTTAAAGTGACTAAACATGGTTTTGAAGAAATGTCCCCTTTAGCATGATTTTAAATATTTAATGTGCATATTCCAATACTTAGTACAAATGTGTACAAACCCATATTTCTATGTTTTTACAATTATGCAGGTTCCGGCCATTCAGCTTCAAGAAGGACCACTTGAAGATAACTTGGAATCTTATTCTCTATTTCGGTAGGTCACCTAACCTTCTGAGGATGACGAGACTATTTATATATTCATGTTGTTCAAATTTAATGACATTTAGATCTTTCCTTTTCATTTGAGTCCGATTGTTGTATTTGTCAATCTGTTGCTTTTATTTTTGTGAAGTAACGGTTATGCCCGAATGTTGTATTCAATTTGGGTTGTTTAAATGCGAGCTGTTTCCTATTAGAATATATTTATATACTATGTATGTGAATTAAAAGTACAATCCTATAAAGTGCTTCGTATAAGAGATGTCTATGTAAACTCCCTCTCTCTCTCTCTATATATATATATATATATATATATATATATATATCTAAATTATGTGTAAATGATAGGTCTATGTAAACTTCAATATAGAAGTAGATGAAAAGTTTAAAATTTTCCACAATTTAAACTGTGAAATTTAAGGACAAATGCTAAGAGGTTAGTATTAGTCCTCTTCGAGGACGACGACACTGGTTACTTCTAGGGGGTGCTCCCTTGGTGTGATAAACTTTGTATCAGAGCAAAATATTGAATATCTTTAGGATAAATGTCTCACTAAACCACGTCTATGTGGCGTGCCACACTTATGAATGAGAGACTATGCGATGCTTTTGAAATCCACATCTTCTTGAAATCCTATGTCGTGCCTCTAGAGTCTACTTTGTGTGTTCTTTTCACCAAAGAATTTTACTATGGCTATAGGTATGAATTCTTAAAGGGCAACGGACCGAAGGGCCAATGAAGGGATTAATAATGTGGGGCTCATAACAACCAAGCTCCTCTGCAAGACAATTAAGTCCCTCCACTTGAAGAAGTTGCTATTGGTGATCAAGTTCCGGTTGTTCCTCTACCGATGACTTATGTAGAGAAAAGGGTAGATTTTATCAATTTGGCCCAAGAAATGAATTCACAACCTAATTTGGTATCTTCTGAAGTCCAAGCCATGACTACCCATGTGAATCAACAGGTTGGAACCCATATGCCTCAACATGCTACCACTATGGCATATTTTCTAGGAGACTTTACTAGGATGAACCCTCCTATGTTCTACGGGTCAAGGGCTGATGAAGACCCTCAATATTTACTAGATGAAGTCTATAAGATACTATTTTCTATGGGTGTGACAACTAGTGAAAAGGCCGAGTTCGCTGCCTATCAACTCAAAGATGTGGCGCAAACTTTGTACACCCAATGGAGAGATAATAGGGTTATAAGAGATGGTCCGGTAACTTAGGAGATATTCACTAGAGATTTCCTTGATTGGTTATTTTATATAGAGTTGAGGGAAGATAAGGAGGAATAATTCATTAACCTTCGTCAAGGAGGTATGAGTGCACTTGACTACTTCTTGAAATTTACTAAATTGTCTAAGTATTCTCCAACTTTTGTGTCTAACCTAAGGGATTAGATGAGTCATTTTCTTATGGGAGTGTTTGATGACTTAGTCGAAGAATGTCTTTTGGATATGCTTTATAATAGTATGAATATCTCTAGTTAATTGTTCATGCTCAACAAGTGGAAGATCGTAAGTTAAGGAGGAAGAATAGAGAGGCCAAGAGGGCCAAGTCTTTTGAAGGGGAGGTTGGAAATTAAACATAAGCCTACATTCAAGAAGAGGTTCTCCAATAAAGTACCTTATAAATTTCCCAAGGCTCGTGATGATAGTGTTTCTAACCATATATATAAAAAAAGATGAAGTACTAGTTCACCAAGCAAGAAGCCTACTTGTGGAAAGTGGGTAAGAAGAATTGCGGTAGATAACTAGTTGGGACAGAATAATGCTTTTGGTGTGGTAAAAGTGGTCACAAGGTGAGATATTGACTTAACATAAAGGGGCAAGATAAGAGTGGTGGGCAAGCTCAAGCAAGTGATTCTAATGTTGATGCTCCAAGAAAGAATCAATTTATGCTCTCTGCCCTAGGGGTGAACAAAGGAGTTCTCCCAATGTGGTGACTAGTATGTTACAAGTCTTCTTTATAAATGCTTATGATTTACATGATCAAATGCTACCTTGTCATTTATTACTCCCATGATAGCTATAAAGTTTTATATTTTTCTCGATATCATGAATGAACCTCTTAAGGTAACTACCGCAGTAGGTGAGTCAGCAGTTGAAAAAAGAGTATATAAAAATTTTCCTACAATGTTTCCCGATATAGTTACTCATGTTGTATTAGAAGAACTTGATATGGTTGATTTTAATGTCATTTTAGGAATGGATTGATTGCATGCTTATTTAGTGGCAGTCAATTGTAGGAAAATAGTGATCGAGTTTAATTTTCCAAATGAACGCGTCTTAGAGTTGAAGGGGGGAATTTTAAATCCGACATTTCATATCATTTCTTATCTAAAATCTTGCAAGATGATCTATAAAGGATTTTCATAACATATTGTGAGGTTTAAAGATTTTTACTCTTAAGTTCCTTCCATTGAGTTAGTCCTTGTACTGAGGGAAATTCTTGAGGTCTTCCCAAATGATCTTCACAAAATTCTTCCTGAATAGGAAATTGACTTTGGCATTGATTTTCTACTAGATACAAATCTCATTTCAATTGCTCCTTATTGGTTTGCTGCGGTCGAATTAAAAGAGTTGAAGGACCAACTCAAAGATTTTACTAGACAAATGTTTCATTAAACCTAGTAGTTGCCCATAGGGTGCTACTGTTATATTTGTGAACAAGAAGGGTGGGTATATTAGGATGTGTATTGACTACCGACAACTCAATTAAAGTGACCATTAAGAATAAGTATCCTCTCTCTCGGATTGACAACTTGTTTGATCAACTCCAAAATTTAATTGAGGTGGGATATTACCAACATAAGTTAAGAGATGAAGATATTCCAAAAATCGCCTTTTGAACAACATATGGTCACTATGAGTTTCAGGTGATGTCTCTTAGGTTGGCTAAAGCCCCGATGACATTGATGGACCTCATGAATAGGGTGTTTTGGAACTAACTAGATTCCTTTGTCATTGTCTTCATTGACGATATCTTGTTGAATTAAAAATATATGGGTGATCATATGAGTCATTTGAGAGTGGTGTAACAATTCTTGAAAGAACACCAACTATTTAACAAGTATAGCGATTGTGAGTTTTTGTTATGTTCAGTGGCATTTTTTGGTCATATAATCTAGTGAGGGTAGAGATTGATAAAAAAACGAGGCGATTAAAAATTGGCCTTAACCTTTGGCGCCAACCCATATAAGAAGTTTCTTGGGTCTAGCTAGGTACTATAGGAGGTTTGTGGATAATTTTGCGTTCATTGCATATCCTTTGACTACATTGGCCCAAACGAATGTTAAATTTGAGTGGTTGGAGGCTTGTGAAAGAAGCTTCCAAAATTTGAAAAATAAACTTACCACCGCTCCGTTGTTGACTTTACCTGAGTATACCAAGGGTTTTGTGGTATATTGTGATGCATCCCGAGTTGAATTGGATTGCGTCCTTATGCCAACTCTGAATCTCGAGTTACGTCCCTGGTGTTTGACTTGATTTGTATTCCGATCACAAGAGTCTTCAATATGTATTTACTCAAAAGGAGTTGAATCTCTGCAGCAAAGGTGGTTGGAATTGTTGAAAAATTACAACATGAGTGTTCTCTACCACCCTGGCAATCAAATGTGGTTGTGGATGCTCTAAGTCGTATGACTATGCGTAGTGTGTCTCATGCAGAATAGGGAAAGAAATACCTAGTGAAATATGTCCATAGGTTTGCTCGTTTGGGTGATTAATTTGAAGATTCTCGTAATGGTGGTTTTATGGTCCATCATAACTCTGAATCATCTTTGATGGGTGAAGTGAAGTTTAAGCAACACATTAATCCATCGTATATGGAGTTAAAGGAATTGGTTCTTGGCAAGCTTAATGAATCATTTTCATTAGGGGGGATTGTGTTTTGAGGTACCAAGAGAGGTTGTATGTGCCCAATGTGGATGATTTAAGAAATCAGATCCTAGAGAAAGGTCATGGTTTTCGTTATTCGATTCATCTGGGTTTTACAAATATGTATCATGACCTTAGAGAAGTGCTTTGATAGGATGGATTAAACACAAACATAGTGGAATTTTTTGCAAAATGTCAAGATTGACAACAATTAAAAGCCGAGAATCTAAAACCAGGTAGCTTATTTCAAGAAATGCAAGTTCTTGCTTGGAAGTTGGAAGACATTAATATGGACTTCACAGTGGGTTTGCCTCGAACACGAAGGAAAAATGACTATATGGGATGTTGTTGATAGGTTGACGAAATCCGCTCACCTTATCCCTGTTAAGTCTACTTATTTGATGGAATAGTATGTAATAATCTATATCAAAGAGCTTGTGAGTCTTCCTGGAATCATTTTATTCATTATTTCGGATAAAGGTGCTCAATTTACGTCTCGATTTTGGAGGTCCTTCCAAAAAGGGTTATGTACACAAGTGTAGTTAAGCACCACTTTTTATTCCCTAAGGTAAGGTAAAATAGACGTACTATTCAAACCCTTGACTATATGCTTAAAGATTGTGTGAGTGATTTCAAGGGAAGTTAGGATGAACAATTGCCTTTGGTTGAGTTCTCTTATAACAATAGTTACAATTCGACTATATCTACGGTTCCTTTTGAAGCTTTATATGGTTGGATATGTAGAGCTCTGATTTGTTGGTTTGAAGTTGGGGAGTCTTCAATCTTTGGTCCCGAATAGATTTTTAAAAATTTGCATAAATTTCATATCATAAGGAATTGATTGAAAATAGACTATACCCGTCAAAAGTCTTATGCCGACAACACAAGAAGAGAGTTAGAGTTTGAAGAAAGTGATAAGGTGTATTTGAAAATTTCACCTATGAATGTGGTAATGTGATTTATCATGAAAAAGTCCTTGTTATGTGGGTCACTATTAAATTTTTCAAAGGTTTGGTATGGTTGTAGACAAGTTGAGATTACCTAGTAAGATATCTTCGGTTCGTACGATATTCCTTGTAACCATTCTCAAAAAATGCATTGGCGAACTCGTTACCATTCTTTCAATTGAAGGCATAGATGTGGATGAGAGTTCTCTTATGAAGAGGTTCCAGTGGAAATCCTTGATCAGCAAGTGAAGAAGGTTATGAACAAGGAGGTGGCTTCCGTAAAGTTGTTATGGATGAAATTCCTAGTTGAGGGAGTAACATGGAAGGTCGAGGCCGACATGAAGTCCCGTTATCCTCATCTCTATTCTATTAAGGTTAGTTGTTCCTATTAATAACTAAAATAATAAATTATATTTTGACTTGTTTTGCTAAGATGCAAATAATTATGGTAAAAAGTTTTGCTTAAATGAGATTTTCAAGAAAAAAGATGCTCTTTTTCTTGATTTGAAGTTATATGTGTAATTTGATACGTTGTTGCCTTAATGAAATGATTTTGAGAATGTTGATGTGTTTTGAAATGAGTTTTGGCATAAGTGACCCTGGTGTTTTATTGAGCTCATGTAGATGTTGAGAAGAAAAATCCTCATGTTGTGATATGAAGCTCTTATACGAATTAATTGATATTTTGAGTTTCTATGTGTAAATTACATGTTGTTATGTTGATTTGAGTTGTAAATCATGTTTTAATATGTTGTTGATTTGTTGGGCTGCTAGTATTGAATCTATTCTAACCCTCTAAAATATTTAAGTGTCATAGAGGGACGAATGATTCCCAAGGAGGGATAATGTAACACTCTGAAAGATCAAGACCTAATTTAGATCCTAACATAAACTTCTAAGAGTGCTAAAACATATTTTAAGTTAAAAATAATATTTATAAGTCATCTAGGAAGTTTTAGAGTCAAGACATCAAGAAACGTAAATGATGTCCAGATACTGGTGAAAGAGGTCCTAGTTTGCCTTAGCCTATTTGACAAGGTTTTAAGAGTTGGAATTTGATGAAATTTGGTGGACAGGTGTCAAACATTTATTATAGTAGGTTAAGGGGCGAAAAGTCTGGGTAGTACTCCCCAAGGACCACCCTAGGGGTCCCTGAGGATTACCCTTCATTTTGGCCAAGGAGTTGTCACAGGACAGTGTCCATCAACGGTTAAAGGCGATGAGGCGCAGACTAATCAATGAGGCATTGATGACTCTATCTAATAACTCTTATCCATTTTCATACAACGTCTAAATGGACAACTCTTTGAACTAAGCTAAGGATGTGCAGGACAGTTGGGGGAAGGTGGCGTAGGTTGACGTACGGACTGTCGATCGTGGTCTAATAGGTCATGTCTATGTTTTAAGTATTAAGTGAAAGGGACTTTATTTAATTATTTAATTAGTTAGGGGTTTGATTATGGGGTAAGGGGTGGTTAAATAAGTTAGTGAAATGACTATAGAAACTACCCTAAGCCTAAACTCAAGTTAACACTTCATAAATTCCCAAACCCAAATTGCTCTTCCTTCTCTCTACTTTATCTCTCAAAGAAGACTCCATAGAAGACCAACGTATAATGGTTCTAGGGAATCAAAAAGGTCACTTTTATCATTCTTCAAAGATTAAAAAGGTATGGAACCGTTCATCTTTTTGATTCCTTTCCCCAAAGGATTCTTTCCTCTCCTAAAATATCCTCTCAAGAAACCTCCATTGGAGATGAAGCTCAAGAACAGCCATGGTGATGGACTCTCAAGCTTTGTTCATCAAGGTTTTGTCTCTTTATCCTATATGAAGTATGGTGTTCCATCTAATATAGGTAATATTTCATCTAGAGAGTTTCTTTAAAAGCTTTTCAAAGAGAAATTGTGATCAAACTTCTTCTTAGTCAATCTGGCCATGGGTTCTTTCTCAAATTGATTTCAAAAGCATAATATTATTGAATTTATAATTAGCTACTGATATGAATGTATTTCCAATAAAATTTCATGTTGAACCGATGATCTCTATCAAACTCGATTAGCCTATGAATGGGCTTTGTGATCTTGATCTTATGTAAATTGAATTGTGACTCAGTTATGTTAAAAGGCTTATATCTACTTCCTAGTATGTGTATTGATGGTGAATTGTTCGTGAGTGATCCATGTGGATCATGGTTTGAAGGTTTAAATAAGATTAGCGTAAAATGTAGTAAGTATCTTGTGATCTTGATGCTACAATGATAGTTATAAGATTCAATTATGATGAATTTTCTTAGATACTGCCTACAATGTAATGTAATGATAAATTAGGTGTAATTGATACAATATGATTAGATACAATCGAATAGGTAAGTACTGATCTAGGTTCTTCTGGCCTATATATTGATATTGTAATGTACATGATGTTCTCTCAATTCTAGGGTATATGAATGTCAATTTCGGGAAGCACCCGCTAGACATAACCGCCATTGTCGTTCTCTTTGAGGACTATGACTAGCTTCTTAGCTTATATCAATACATTTATAGGTCAAAAATGCGGAAAAATTTAAAACATTTCATTACTTCTACATTGAGTTTTACACAGACCTCTACATACACAAAATACATAAATATCGAGTATACATAGAGCCTTTGTATAGGAAGATTACTTAGTCTTCTACTTTATTTGCATATAGATATATAGAATATAACATAGTCTCAAATACTCGTCTCATCTCATAACCATCTAGCAAAGTATGTAAAATTTGTCCTAGCCCATATATAAATACAATAAGACCACATTGAGGTCATACAACATTTAGTATCTAAATGAAAAGGAAATACAAAGAACAGTCTTAATACTAAAACAACATCATAAGCTTGATAGTGGAATTGCCCTTGGAAAGTGAGGACCTAGCAAACTTGGATGGTTAAGAATTCCAGTTATTCTTCAAAGTCGTCCCCAAAATCCCTTCAACGACCAGAACCTAAAATGTTAAGGAAAATTAAGAAATGGGGTTAGTGCACCATTTGTACAATGTATAAGAGCATATGCACACATACTATCAAATCATGCTAAAATGGGACCTTTCTTGAAAACATGTTAGTTTACCCTTTGAAAACCGTATGCACATTCAAGAAGACCATACCAATAATTAATACATATTCCTTAAGTCATAGGCATGTACTTCACAAGACCAACAATACAAAACAAAGTCAAGTTAATGAACATATCAACACAGTTGAAAATATAATAAAGACCCCTCTAGTCATCAAGTTATAACCTCAACAAGCATGAATAACAATACATTTTAACATAACCAAAGCAATATAATTAGTCATGTACCCCAATAAATTCAACAAGTTCAATGACAAAGCAAATCCCCTTAATCATACTCAATCTAGTAACCCAACAACAATCATGACCAACATCCCACTTCACATAGCATGACATTTAAGAGTACATATTATTATACATTAACAATAGAGTCCAACACATATTCATAAATGAAACTAATAAACATATATTATCAACAATGTGCAAGTTCATCATATACATATCATGTACCATTATAATCATATGCACACAATAGAACATCCTCCTACGAATATCCTCTAGGCTAAGTAGTGCAATATTTACGTAGAGTCCCATACCCCTACCTAGACTAAGCTAAACCCCTTAGGTTATCTTAGTTAGGGTTTATCTCTTAAATGCATTTTTCATTTTTGGAACATCTTGCTTTAACAAACATAGACCACATGAACTAATGTGGAATATGGTGTCATGAAACCCTACACTGAAAGAAGGAGAACTACTTTCCAAGGTAGTACAAAAACATTAACATAGCAACTAAGTGGATCCACTAGCTAGTACTCCTACGGGGGCAACATAGTTGAAGAACTAGGAAACAAAGTTGGGACCCTCTTTATGCTACATGCATTATAGTCTCCATAATAAAGAGTACATTAGTGATCTTACCTTACCTATGTGGGAAGGGAAACTCCTCTCTTTAGTTTACTCGTTGCTAAGCTAGAGCATTTTTAAATGTCTTTGATGTAGCTACCATAGATGGAGACTCGGTATGGGCCGCCAGTCCAACTACGCCCCATCGACTGGCGTCCGTAGGTGTTGTCTGTGAACTGCCTGCACGCACTGTTTCATTAAAGGGGTGAATGAGAAATTCACCCCACCTTCCTAAATAATTATGGACGCCTATTATGGGGTATCTATGTATATTAAGTTAGTTAATAACATGAAAACCCTAAACCAGATTCATATTTAAAAATTAAACTTTCCTCTCCTAAAATAACCTCTCTAGAAACCTCCATTGGAGATGAAGCTCAAGAACAACCATGGTGATGGACTCTCAAGCTTTGTTCATTAAGTTTTTGTTGCTTTATCCTATAATGAAGTATGGTTTACCTTCAGATCTAGTTAATATTTCATCTAGAGAGTTTCTTTAAAAGCTTTTCAAAGAGAAATTGTGATCAAACTTCTTCTTAGTCAATCTGGCCATGGGTTCTTTCTCTAATTGATTTCAAAAGCATAATATTAATGAATTGATGATTAGCTGCTGATTTGAATGTATTTCCAATAAAATTTCATGTTGAACCGATGATCTCTATCAAACTCGATTTAGCCTATGAATTGGGTTTGTGATCTTTATCTTATGTAAATTGAATTGTGACTCAGTTATGTTAAAAGGCTTATATCTACTTTCTAGTATGTGTATTGATGGTGAATTGTTCATGAGTGATCCATGTGGATCAAGGTTTGAAGGTTTAAATAAGATTAGCCTAAAATGTAGTAAGTATCTTGTGATCTTGATGCTACAATAACAATTATAAGATTAAATTATGATGAATTTTCTTAGATACTGCCTACAATGTAATGTAATGATAAATAGGTGTAATTGATACTATATGAATAGATACAATCAAATTGGTAAGTACTGATCTAGGTTCTTCTGGCCTATATATTGATATTGTAATGTACATGATGTTCTCTCAATTCTAGGGTATATGAGTGTCAATTTCGGGAAGCACCCGCTAGACATAACCGCAATTGTCGTTCTCTTTGAGGACTAAGACTATTCTCTTAGCTTATATCAATACATTCATAGGTCAAAAATGTGGAAAAATTTAAAACTTTTCATTACTTCTACATTGAGGTTTACACAGACCTCCACATACAAAAAATACATAAATATCGAGTATACATAGAGCCTTTGTATAGGAAGATTTCTTGTGTTCTACTTTATTTGCACATAGATATATAGAATATAACATAGTCTCAAATAGTCGTCTCATCTCATAACCATCTAGCGAAGTATGAAAAATTTGTCCTAGCTCATATATAAATACAATAAGACCACATTGAGGTCATACAACTTTTAGTATCTAAATGAAAAGGAAATACAAACAACAGTCTTAATACTAAAACAACATCATAAGCTTGATAGTGGAATTGCCCTTGGAAAGTGAGGACCTAGCAAACTTGGATGGTTAAGAATTCCAGGTATTCTTTAAAGTCGTCCCCTTAATCCCTTCAACGACCAGAACCTAAAATGTTAAGGAAAATTAAGAAATAGGGTTAGTGCACCATTTGTACAATGTATGAGAGCATACGCACACATATTATCAAATCATGCTAAAAAGGGACCTTTCTTGAAAACATGTTAGTTTACCCTTTGAAAACCGTATGCACATTCAAGAAGACCATACCAATAATTAATACATATTCCTTAAGTCATGGGCATGTACTTCACAAGACCAACAATACAAAACAAAGTCATGTTAATGAACATATCAACACACTTGCAAATATAATAAAGACCCCTGTAGTCATCAAGTAGTCATCAAGTTATAACCTCAACAAGCATGAATAACAATACATTTTAACATAACCAAAGCAATATAATTACTCATGTACCCCTATAAATTCTACCAGTTTAATGACAAAGAAAATCCCCTTAATCATACTCAATCAAGTAACCCAACAACAATCATGACCAACATCCCACTTCACATAGCATGACATTGAAGAGTACTTATTATTATACTATGACAATAGAGTCCAACACATATTCATAAATGAAACTAATAAACATATAGTATCAACAATGTGCAAGTTCATCATATACATATCATGTACCATTATAATCATATGCACACAATAGAACATCCTCCTACGAATATCCTCCAGGCTAAGTAGTGCAATATTTACATAGAGTCCTATACTCCTACCTAGACTAAGCTAAACCCCTTAGGTTATCTTAGTTAGGGTTTATCTCTTAAATGCATTTTCTCTTTTTGGAACATCTTGCTTTAACAAACATAGACCACATGAACTAATGTGGAATATGGTGTCATGAAACCCTACACTGAAGGAAGGAGAACTACTTTCCAAGGTAGTACAAAAACATTAACATAGCAACTAAGTGGATCCACTAGGTAGTAATCCTACGGGGGCAACATAGTTGGAGAACTAGGAAACAAAGTTGGTAACCTCTTTATGCTACATGCATTATAGTCTCCATAATCAAGAGTACATTAGTGATCTTACCTTACCTATGTGGGAAGGGAAACTCCTCACTTTAGTTTACTCGTTGCTAAGCTAGAGTCCATTTTGAAATGTCTTTGATGTATTTATTAATAATCATAGGCTAATGTAGGTCATCGGGTCTATACCTTGTATAATCATCATCGTCATCATAGCTCAATAAGAATTGCATGAGTATAATCCTTTTATTACAATTCGTATAATTGAGATTAGCATGTTTACATATCACTTCATAATAAGGCACATTTGTAAATCATAAACATCCTTATAACATTTAAATCTTATCCAAGACCTCTCATACCATCTCCAATACACGACATACTCCATTACAACATCATGACTTAATAAGAATTAGCCTTATTTGAAGTAAAGAATACGGATCATAAAACTTACCGTGTATCCTTCATAATTAATCATCAAGCTCTTATAATCAACCCAATTAGGATTTATTATCATTATATAACTATATCCAACATGATAACAAGGCTAGTAGAAGCACTACATCACAATCCTACACTAGTTCATAGCTTAAGACAAAAGATGTAGGTCAAAGTCATAATCTAGATCAATTACTCAACAACTAGAATTATAGGACTACAATTCACCCTAATTTATTTATTATTGATACAATAAGATCATATAGTGGTAATTCAACCAATAAACAAGTCCATTGAAGCAACATTACACAATTCATATCAAGAGCATAATAGAGGGGTAAGGGGTAAAGGTCATCTTCTACAAACTAGATCAGTTAACAAAAATATATATCATAATTAAGTTTAATAACATTTAAATATATTAATAATATACAAAATAAATTTTTAAAAAATCAGTTCACAACATCAATTTCGTATTAGATGAAAACTCACTTGAAAACTCAACTTTTGAAATCAAATCGATGGAACCCTTTGAGGAAAGAGGTATAAAAGGTGAAAGATATCAAATACCTTACTAATTGATGAATATTTATGAATAAAATTGACCCTTTGAAGCCGTATAACCCTCTCCTAGATTGGTCTTCAATGGAGTTCTTCACTAGAGAGAGAAAGAAGAGAGAAGGACGAGAGTTTTGGTTTTGGAAATTATGAGAGTTTTGGTTAGTCTAATTAGGTTATGACTTTATAAAGGGGTTTAAATAACTTAATTATACCGCACATAACCCATAATTAAATCCTAAATTATCCATCTAACTAATTAATGTAAGTGAACACGTGCATCAAAACAGACCCCTCAAAGACGAGACCCCGATCGACGGTCCGTCTATGAGACGACGGCGAAAGGACCCTCTATCCTTTTGATCCGTCGTTTGGCAGGATACTGGTCTAAAACATTTCGTTGGGAACATTAATAAGTTTTCATCGAATGAGTCAATCGACGTCCCCATCGATCGACACACGAATCGTCGACTACGAGTCGTGGTCATACTGCCTTGGCCAATCCTTTGACCCACACGCAAGGGTCCTCCTCAAGGGACCTTAGTTGGTACTTGGGGATTCGTATCAAACGTTTTGAATATTAATTAACTCTAATACATTTTATACACCCTTCAACCAATTTTTATCAATTTCCGACTCCTAAAAGCTAGTCAAATAGGCCAAGGCACTCTTGTACCTCCTTGAACTAGTTTTCGGATGTCATGGATATTCTTGGACGTTTTGGTTTCTAGAATTCCTAAATGACTTATATTTTTTATAATAGACCCTAAAACAATATCTAAACCTTATGACCCTCATATTAGTCTTTAGAACACATCATAGATTTCGAAGTGTTACAATGAAGCATTGTTTAGTTTAGGTTGTTATCTCTTTAGCTACTGCCCTACATGTAAATTTTTGATGGATTTTTATTTATGATCAAGTAAAGGGAAATTGGTGAGTGATCTATGTCACTCTACTTTATAGTGAATTGGTGATGTAGTGTACTTGTTAGTACCATGATCTTGTAGTGGCTTATGCATGATTTCATTTAACTTAAAGTACATTTTGCTACTACCCTATACTTGAATTTTTGACGAAAAAAGATTATTGGTCAATGATGATCAAAGGTTGAGGAATTTGTAATATTGACTACTTTCTCTACATCTTTATATAGAATTGATAGTTGAATTGGCCTTGTATGACATTTTGTGGTATGGTACACTTATGTTGGCGGTGTTTACTTTATTGTCATTATATATGTGATGTGATCATGGCCTTAAAGGCAATTGTATTATGAATATGTGGTGGTGCTGACCACCAATGTTAAGTCTCATGCCTAGTCTTCTATTGTAGTTGTGATCTAGGTTGTATGGCTACTGCACCAGCATGTGTTTACAACTATGTGAGCGACAGGTTTAGGTGCATCAATTGATATTTTTTGATGGTTGGTGTCCCCTTACCTAAATACTCGTACATTCATGTGTAATTAGCTATAGTTAGGAGTCTTGAATGCAAGTGTTGAAGTTAGCTTGTCTCCTATGCTAGTAGGTGTTCTTTGGTCTATGCTTGAAGGTGCATTGTGGTCCTAAGAGGGTGGCTGCTTAAATGTTCGTGATAGAAATTATATGATGATGTTCACCAATGTACATACAATCACACTTCATTAATGCTTACAAGTAGTATAGGTTCATAATGTTCAATGAAACGTTATTCTCATATGCACTTGTTTGTACTACTATGCATCTAAGGTATATGTTTATAAAACATGTTATGTATTCCCTTAACTAGGATGATTTTATCACTGTACTAGTATGGGAAAGTGTATAGGACCTTGTGTCACTGACTTTTCGAATCAGACAATACTCCGTGCGGGACTTGACGGTCTACTCACGATTCTTGCAAGATCTTGTAGACTCAAGTAAGCCTTCCTCTACTTGGATCGCTAAGAGAACTTAGAAAGAGAAAACAAAGACAGATTTTGGAAGAAAGACTTGTATTGATATGTTGGTTGATGGCTGTATTTCAAATACATTTGCTACCTATTTATACTACTCTAAACACTAAGAGTAAATAAATGCTACACTATCTACAAGCCCCTAAGTCCATGCCCACAAGACATGCTTCTAAGTCATCCAAAAAAGGACTCCTAGCCTTGACTAGTCTTCCCCCACGTCCTAGAGGCCTTGAGCAAGCCTCTTCAAGGCTTGTAACTGCTGCCCCTTGACCTGCAGTAACAGCTGTAACGGCTGTAACTGCTGAAACGGCTGAAACTGCCGAAACTGCTGTAACGGCTTACCCTTTGTCTGCTGCCTGCTTGGACGCCTGCCCCTTTGCCTGCAGGCCGTTTTGGGCTGTCTGTCCCCTTGCACAGGCTGTTGGCAGCCTAGACGGGTCGCGATCTGCCTGGGTATCTGGCGGGTCGTGAAAAACTCCCCCACCGATGATGCGACGACTGTGTCGCATTGCGTCCGTATCGGCTATGAGTTTTGCCGGGCGACCATCAACTCGCGTACTCGATCAATCCCTTCGAGCAGCCTCTTCATCGATGTCCCAACCTTTCTCGACCCGATCTGAACTTCCTCCTTCAACGGAGGGAAGTGATCTGGCGGCTTCTTCATCACGTCAGCGTCCCTACTCGGAATACTCTTACTGCGCGGTGGCAAGGTCTTTCCAGCACCATTGTCTTGTCTCGAACTTGCAATGGTCGCTACCGGTATTAACCTTCTTCTCACGTCGACCCTCTCGAGCTTCATGGCTGTCAGTTTAGCCTGTCCCTCTGTTGCTTGCGCCTTCACCATGGGAACTGTATATTCCCTTCCCTTCTCCTTGATTGTCAATTTTTGGAGATGAGGATCGATTACTGCATGGCACTGTTGGAAGAATTTCTGCCCAAGAATAACATCAAACATATTGATTGGGGCAACGATGAACTTAGTTTTCCCTTGCCAATCGCCTACCATGATGTTCACGCCGTGTGCTACTCCAACTATGGGAGTCGGTGGTGCATTGACAGACTTCATTTGGGCGTTGCTTGAAGAATATCACAACCCCACCCTCGTTGCTGCCGGCTTGGTCTTAACATTGACCTCCACACCGGTGTCGACCAACGCACGAGTAGGTTTCCCATTGATCGTGATGTCGACCGTTTGAGCCCACGCTATAGACTTCGCAAGTCCCTTATCATCATGCTTCGGCTCCGCTTGCCTTGGATCAACTTGCCTTGTCCTCGTCGATGGTTGTTCAATCGCAGCTCCGTATAGGCTTACCATGCCCAACTGCTTAGTCTCCCCGACTTCCTCTTGGGCCTTCCCTTCCTTTCGCTTACGAAGAATAGCACCAAGACTTTTCAGTTCAGGGCATCTTTTGTAACCATGCGGCCTTTTGCATATGAAGCAACCATCCTTGGAATCCCTTACCGTGTTGCCACGATCTCCGGGCTTCTTGCCCCTGGACCTGTAGGTGTCACGCCTTTTGGGCTGTGGCGTTTGCTCCTTGCCTTCGCCACTGCCTTCCCCACTATCATCATGACTGCCTACCTCGTCGTCCACCTCGGCACTAAGAGACTTCTCTCGCCTGAAGTCTATCAAGGCTTCAGCCTGCGTATTGGCATCGTCTATAGTCCTTACTTGCCGCCATTCCAACTCCGTTCTGGCCCAATTTTGCAGCCCATCCATGAAGTAGAACAATGCGTCGTTGTCCATGAGGTCGGGAATCTGAAATGTAAGGGTGGTAAACTCCCGCACATACGCGCGTATGCTGCCCTTTTGTCTCAACTCCCGCATCTTGCGCTTTGCCTCATAGACAGCGTTGCTAGGGAGGAACGCCTTCTTGAACTCCACACGGAACTTCTCCCATGTGTTCAACGTGCATGCCCCCTTTGCGATGTCAGACTCTTTACACTTCCACCATCGCATGGCCAACTCTGAAAGATACAACACATCATTGTTGATCTTGTTCACATCACTACGGACCCGCATACACTTGAAATAATTTCCAAGTGCCAAAGGAAATTATCCACCGCTTGCGCGTCACGGACGCCTATGAAGACTGGTGGCTTGGGCGCCTCAACTCTGGCTTCCCTTTCCTGGTCATCTGATGAGGATCCACCAACCTCTCTCTCTTCCTTGAGTGCTGCCACCTTGGCCTTAAGCGACTCGATTGTGCCAAGTGCTTCCCTAAATCTGATTTCTACGTAAGTAATAGCCTCCTTTGTCTCGTACTTGGCTCGCTGGTGTGCCTCCAACTCCTTCCGGACGTTCTCAATTTCCTCAATGGATTACTCTTCAAGAGCTTTGAGGTCTCTGTCCGTTCTATTCAAGCGCTGGCCTATGATCTGAATGGCTTGCCTCGCCATTTCGACCCTTACAATCTACTCCGGTCCGACAGTAACGTCCACAGACTCCTCGTTGGTGTCTACGTAACTTCAATCGACAATCTGGGGAGGGAGAGACGTTTTCCCTTTGCTTGGTGTAGGAACACCTGGTGGAGGAACGCTTGGGGGAAGTCCGAGCAGATTGGGTTCATTACCCGTCTGCTGCTTCTTCCCTTTCTTGTTCTTCTTGCCACCATCAGTGCGGACGTTGGGGGTGCTGCTAGTGCCGTCTCCTTCGTTTGTCATTATCTTACGATGAACCTGTCTCTGATACCAATTGTCACGGATTTTTCGAATCGGACAATACTCCGTGCGGCACTTGACGGTCTACTCACGATTCTTGCACGATCTTGTAGACTCAAGTAAGCCTTCCTCTACTTGGATCGCTAAGAGAACTTAGAAAGAGAAAACAAAGACAAATTTTTGAAGAAAGAATTGTATTGATATGTTGGTTGATGGCTGTATTTCAAATACATTGGCTACCTATTTATACTACTCTAAACACTAAGAGTAAATAAATGCTACACTATCTACAAGCCCCTAAGTCCATGCCCACAAGACATGCTTCTAAGTCTTCAAAAAAGGACTCCTAGCCTTGACTAGTCTGCCCCCACGTCTTAGAGGCCTTGAGCAAGCCTCTTCAAGGCTTGTAACTGCTGCCCCTTGACCTGCAGTAATAGCTGTAATGACTGTAACTGCTGTAACAGCTGAATAGGCTGAAACTGCTGTAACGGCTGACCCTTTGTCTGCTGCCTGCTTGGACACCTGCCCCTTTGCCTGCTGGCCATTTTGGGCCGTCTGTCCCCTTGCACAGGCTGCTGGCAGCCTTGACGGGTCGAGATCTTCCTGGATATCTGGCGGGTTGTGACAAACTCCCCCACCTGATGATGCGACGACCGCGTCGCATTGCGTCCATATCGGCGTTGAGTTCTGCCGGGCGACCATCAACTCGCGTACTTGATCAATCCCTTCGAGTAGACTCTTCATCGATGTCCCGACCTTTCTCGACCCGATCTTAACTTCCTCCTTCAACGGAGGGAAGTGCTCTAGCGGCTTCTTCATCACGTCAGTGTCCCTACTCGGAACCCTCTTACTGCGCGGTGGCAAGGTCTTTCCAGCACCATTGTCTTCTCTTGAACTTGCAATGGTAGCTGCCGGTATTAACCTTCTTCTTACGTTGACCCTCTCAAGCTTCATAGCTGTCAGTCTAGCCTGTCCCTCCGTTGCCTACGCCTTCACCATGGGAACTGTATATTCCCTTCCCTTCTCCTTGATTGTCAATTTTTGGAGATGAGGATCGATTACTGCATGGCACTGTTGGAAGAATTTCTGCCCAAGAATAACATCAAACATATTGATTGGGGCGACGATGAATTTGGTTTTGCCTTGCCAATCGCCTACCATGATGTTCACGCCGTGTGCTACTCCAACTATGGGAGTCGGTGGTGCATTGACAGACTTCATTTGGGCGTTGCTTATAGTATATCGCAACCCCAACCTCATTGCTTCCTCCTTGGTCATAACATTGACCTCCGCACCGGTGTCGACCAACGCACGAGCAGGTTTCCCATTGATCATGATGTAGACCGTTTGAGCCCACGCTATAAACTTCGCAAGTCCCTTATCAGCATGCTTCAGCTCCGCTTGCCTTGGCTCAACTTGCCTTGGCCTCGTCGATGGTTGTTCAATCGCAGCTCCGCATAGGCTTACCACGCCCAACTGCTTAGTCTCCCCGACTTCCTCTTGGGCCTTCTCTTCCTTCCGCTCACGAAGGATAACACAAAGACTTTTCAGTTCAGGGCATCTTTTGTAAGCATGCGACCCTTTGCATATGAAGCAACCATCCTTGGAATCCCTTACCGTATTACCACGATCTCCGGGCTTCTTGCCGCTGGACCCGTAGGTGTCACGCTTGTAACTGCTGCTCCTTGAGCAGTTGTAAAGGCTGTAACTACTGTAACAGCTGAAACGGCTGAAACTGCCGAAAATGCTGTAACGGCTGACCCTTTGTCTGCTGCCTGCTTGGACGCCTGCCCCTTTGCCTGCTGGCCATTTTGGGCTGTCTGTCCCCTTGCACAGGCTGTTGGCAGCCTAGACGGGTCGCGATCTGCCTGGGTATCTGGCGGGTCGTGACACTTGTCTATGCATTGCACACGTGTGTCTTGATAGGATAATTTAGATGTTTGGTTTTGCTATATACATGATATGAATGCGTAATTTTGTTAATATATTATTATGTGTGGTATTAATGAATTGTGTGAAGGGATTGCTCACGCATATGTATAAACACACATATGTGTAATGATCTAGCCAATAAAGGGGACTTGAAAGGTGTTCAGAAGTGTACCCTAAACTAGATGGTGCTTGAATATGCTATGTCCAAGTGAAAGGGATTCTCACATGATTTAGGTTGATGAACTCTCATCTATGACCTATAAGGTAAGCATATGATGAGTTAACTCTCCTAATCCTAATTTTATTAAGTAATGTTAATAATGGCGTTTCAATAAAGGGAACTTATCTTAGCACCGAGTGAACATGAAGATGAGGGGTGTCCCTTAAAATTGTAAGAACATAGGTTCATTATAGTCCTAACGAGGTCGTTAGCATCATAGTTAAAAGTTATTAGAGTGCTGCTTCCACAAGATGATAACTATGATGCTCAATACACATAAATAGGGTTTCCATAGACTCCTCCAAGTTCCATAGACTACGCTTGCCCCATAGGATTAGCAAGTGATATCACTTGGTATGCTAGCGTGCGTTAATGATGTACTTTGGCTAAGTAGAGCACCTTCCCTTGGTGTAAGGCTCTATAACACTAAAATCCATGTAGCACCCATGGTCTTCTTGTCAATTAAGGCTATAGTTTCAGTAAAGTAAAATGGACAATGGAGATAAAGAACTAGACATTAACTAGGATAACCTATGGGATATTGCTTATTGTAGGTGGGGGTATGGGACTTCACCTATGCATTGCAAAAGTAACTCCTGAAAGGAGTTCTAAGAAGGTGTACTAATGTATATATATATTTTTATGTTTTTGATGCATGGCATTTTAGTATTCCCTACTATTTTTTATGATATGCATGGCATGAGTCCTAATGAGCCTATTTGAAGAGGTCTCCCCTTATGTGCATAATGTTGCTTTTATTGGCTATATGAATTAAGGTTGTACTTTGTTACATGTAGTTGACTATAGTATTATGTTTGATGTGTGAAGTATAGTTATGATTCTTGTCGTCTTATGACATGTTTACTATGTGTGTGTGAGGTTATAGGGCTTCACATGTACATTTCACTAGTAGACTTAGATTAGGATTGTGAAAGTCTTATGTTAAGTGTAATGTGAAGTATTTGCATTGTTATATGAAATGGTCCTATGGATGTATGTCATGAGTTAACAAATGGTAGGTATGGTTTTCTTGTGGCCTTAAGGTGATGCTTGAGTATGGATAGTGTTATGGGACATTTTCTATACATTACACAAAGTGTAACTAGAGGGTTATTTGGGAAAGTCAAGAAAGTAGAATAAGAAGAAGCTCACTGTAAAGAGGAAAATAAGGTTATTGCCAATAGAAAAGAGCTTACTATAAATTAGTCATAAATTGCCTTAAATGCTATGTGTAATTTCATATGATGTATGACCATTTAGAATGCCTATACGAAGTATGTAAATAGTATAGTGCTTATTATACCAATTTTTATGAAGTTTTCACCAAAGGACATGATGCATGATTTCAAAGTAAAATATCCCTTTTAGGTTTTTGCATGGTTGTCATACGTAGTACATTCTTGTACTAACTCCATTCTTCTTTACCTTTTTACATAGAGTGTAGGTTATGCATGCTTAAAGAATGTCTTTAATGGTGAGGAGATTGATATGTTATTCCCAAGCTTAAAGAAACAAATCCTTAAGTACAATGATTTCCTAAGTCTAGTTTACATTAACATTTTAGTTATACATGTACTTATGTTTTATGTTGAAAGGGTCGTGTACCTAAAGTACTCTAATGATGTTGAGTCCAGGATGACAAAAAGAGATTAGAGTCTTTAATTATGTATTATGATATTTCTATATTAATGGAAGTGATGTTGTAGCATATGATGTTCTATAAAAGTTTTAAATTTTCTTATAAATTTACCTATGACAATGTGATGAATGATAATATGGGGTTGTATAAGCCCTCCGATAGGAAAAGTCAATCATGTTACTTCTAGACGGTGCTACGCCGTTGTGACAAATGTGGTATGAGAGAATGAGGTCTATAAAAGTGGGTTTACGTCACAAAACTCTCATATTTCCACGTCTAGTAGAGTCTCGATAATCGGGGATAAATCATGAAACCTCTATGAGCAAGAGGCTATAAGAAGATAGGGTTTTCCTTCTTCATATTCTCATGTCATTCCATAGAACTTTAGTCGATAAGATCTCTCTCTCTCTCTCTCTTATGTGTTCTTATCCGGTGGTCATTTAGATGTAATTTGTTGGATAAGATGGTATCTATATTCTTGATAGAGAAAAGGTGAGTTTTGATGCTTATCTTAGTTTTATATTTTGATGAGTTTGTGTGAAGGTGAACTTTGGTTTATGTTGATTTGATTCCTTTTGCGGATATATATGAGATCTATGTGAAATAACATGTTCTGTTGAAAAATGTCTGTCATAATATGTTTAAAACATTTCATAAGTTGTTATAGTAAAAATGAGTCTCTTTTTCAAATGGTGTGTCACTATATGGATTTGTATGATAATAGTCCTATGAGATGGGTTAGACTTGAAATGTGTTAGGAAGTGTTGTAGATGGCCAAAAATCAATGTGCCTATATATGTATGTTTAATAGTTCAATGTTGCCTTATATATGTATAATGGTTTAAAATAACCCTTTTTGAATGTGTGCACCTTAATGGTTGCCTTGTATGGGTTGGAGTCTTTTGTATCGGATTGGTCCTAGAAGTTAAGGTAGTTTGCTTATGTTGTAATGTGATGATGTGGGTTTAATTGACATAGAAGTTACCTTGTTGTAATGTTGAAAGAAAAGAAAGAGGCCTTATGGCTAAGTCTACACTATTGTTAACCCTAAGGTTCTCATTACCCTTAGTGTCTATGGTATTTTTAAAAACCTTATGTGGTTGGGTAGTATGACCTAACTTGTGTGTTATGGATTTCCTTTGGGTGTTAGGCCTAGAAGTATACTTATGATTGAGTTAGCAGACTCCTCCAGCGATAAGGAGTGAAAACCTCAATAATGGTAAACCTTCTTCAGTGAAAAGTATGAAGGGTTAGTTTTTAATTGTCTTGACCTTGGTGTTTAAGGGGCAGCGGTGAATAAGCATACCCCAATGAGTGCCTAGATGATACGATTTTATATACACTTGATGTCCCTATGTTAAGTTACTGTAATTGCTTTTAGGTTTGTAATCACTTTTAAGTGATGGTGCTGAATGTTGATAAGCTAAAAACCTCTTGAGGTTTGGTTAAATTTCTCGTAACTTGGTTTACCCTGAGTGCGGGATGGTGATGTGAGTAGTAAGGCTGTAAATATTTCAATCTTGTGCTTCAATTTCTACTTGAGCTTGAAACTAATGAGTTCCTAGAAGCTTGTTCATGATAGGAATATTGCATTAAAGGTATGAACTGCATGTTCTCCATATATTATGTATGATTTGATACACACTATGTTAAGAAGATTTTGAAGATTATAAAGTGCATGAAAAAGAAATTTTCTACACATTCATGTTATCTCATGTTGATTTTTTATCTTTATATGCTAGTTGTGAATTTAACTTCATGAGATAAAGTAAGAAACATGGTTGTTGTCACTTTTGAGATTTAATGTTTAGCCTTATAAGGAATAATTGAGCCTCTTTAAAATGGAAATGATGAGTCTCTTGAAAACATATGTGACTTTAAAATATTTGGGAGCGATAAATTTAGGCTCACTTTTGCAAGGTGAAGACATATTTCGCTATCGTCCTTGTGTGTGCCTAAAAAAATGAAGATTTTCTCTAAATTATGTATGTTTATGAAAACTAGTGTTATACTAGGAATTGAAATTTTGTGAAATGACTTCCTATGGTTGTGTGAATTACCATTTTTACTTCACTAGGAAGAAATTGTGAGCATTCTTTGGTTAAAAGTTATGAAATTCTCATTTTTAAAGTTAATAGACCTTTATGCATTGCTTGGTACGAACTCATGAGACATGTAAGTGTGTTGAGTAGAAGGACATTCCTCCTTAAAAATAACTAAGCATGGTATGGTTGAGTATGGCCCCCATGAAATTATGATTAACTATTAAGAACCCTAGTTAATCTACTTATAGTCAAATCTATATGCATTGAAGTATTAGATTCTATTCGCTTTTTAAGTGACTTTGAATCTGCCTACGTGTAACTTAATTGTGGTTGCATAAATAGATCTTAATAAAAATACCATGTTATGATTCGGAGAAAGATGTTCCTCCTATGAACATGACAAGATCCTCAGGGTTTGATGCATTAAGCATCAGTGAATAAAAGATTATGCTTGCTTGTGTTGCATTGAGTTCTAATTGGCTTGGAGGTTGGTGTTCCTTGTAATCTTGGCGCATTGACTAATATTTGATGATGTTATAAATTTTATGATCTTCTGCTCTATGGGTCATTGAAGTCCTTCTTTTGATTAAAGTGTTCCAAGTGTCATTTGAGGACGAATGTTCCCAAGTGAGGGATATTTTATGACATCCAAAAGGAGTTTGGGTGTCTAGAGCCTCACATATTCCTTTAAGCTTGTTACCATGTTAATTAAATGTTTTATAGTATTTATTATTGATTTGAATTCATTTAAAAATCAAACATTCAAGACGTTCAATAGTTAGCCCTTGAGACGTGCATATGTGACATGAGTGTGCCTATCATATTTGGATGTGTTGCGAGTGTTTGTTTTGGGTGAAACTGATATGAATGGTCCTTAACATAATAAGGTGTGTATTTAATTTGGAAAATCCTGGGTACGACTACCCAAGGCCACGGCAAAAGACCATCAAGGAGGACCCCAAAGGCTATCATGACATTTCCTTGGCAATGTCAATCGACGAGCCAAGTTGAAGCTTTGTTCCTCAATTGACACCCCATAAATGGGAGGCGTAGAACAAAAATTATCCGTGTGATCATGATCCCTAAATAAGAATCCTCATTCACCATCAACGGAACACCAGGAGGGGTCATCAATCAATCGATGCCCCGTGGACTAGCGTCCATATGTGTTGTCTGCAAACTGCTTACATGCACTGTTTTATTAGAGGGATGAATGAGAAATTCACCCCACGTTATTAAATTACTTTGGAAGGTTATTATGGGGTATTTTATTTATATTAAGATATAAAATAACATGAAAACTCCAAACCCAATCCATATTTCAAATTAGACTTCCCTCTCACAAAATATCCTCTTTAGAAACCTCCATTTGAGATGAAGCTCAAGAACAGCCATGGTTATGGATTCTCAAGCTTTATTCATCATGTTTTGGTGGATTTCTCCTATAATGATGTATGACTATACTTCATCTCTATATACTCTTCAATCTTGAGAGTTCCTTTCAATGTTTTTCAAAGAGAAATTATGATCAAACTTCTTCTTCTTTAATCTACCCATGGGTTCTTTCTCAAATTGATTTCAAAAGCATAATGTTAATGAATTGTTGATTATCTACTAATTTTAATGTCATTTTGAATCCAATTCGATGTTAAACCTATGATCTCTATCAAATTCGATTTAGCCTCTCAATGGGCTTTGTGATCTTGATCTTATGTAAATCGAATTGTGACGCAGTTATGGTAAAATGCTTATCTACTACCTAGTATGTGTATTTATATTGAATTGTTAATGAGTGATCCATGTTGATCAAGGTTTGAAGGTTTGAATAAGATTAGCCCATAATGTAGTATTTTGTGATCTTGATGCTAGAACGATTGTTATGAGATTCAATTATGATGAATTGTCTTAGCTACTGACTACAAAGTAATGTGTTGATAAATTAGGTAAAGTTGATCCAATGTGAGCAGATATAATTGAATTGTTAAGGATTGATCTTTGTTCTTCTAACGTGTAGATTGATAATGCAATTTACATGATGTGATCTCAATTCTAAGGAATATAAAGCATGGTTTAGTTTAGGTTGTTATCTCTTTCTCTACTGCCCCGCCTGTAATAGTTGATGAACTATTATTAACGATCAAGGAAGGGAAATTCGTGAGTGATCTATGTCTCTCTACTTTCTAGTGAAATGGTCATGTAGTGTGCTTGATAGTAGAATGATCTTGTAGTGGCTTATGCATGCTTTTGTTTATGTTAACGTACATTTAACTACTACCCTATACTTCAATTGTTGATGAAAAATGAGTATTGGTCAATAATGATCAAAGGGTGAGGAATTGGTAAGATTGCCAACTTTCTCTACTTCACTATATAGCATTGATAGTTGAACTGTCCTTGTATGGAATTTTGTGGTATGGTCAACCTATTGTGGTGGTGATTACATTATTTTTATTATATATGTGATGTGATCATAGCCTTAAAGACAAATGTATTATGAATGTATGGTGGTGATGATCACCCAATGTTTAGTCACATGCCTACTCTTCTAGTTTAGTTGTGATATAGGTTTTATGCCTATTGCATAAACATGTTCATGAATATGTTAGTGATAGGTTTAGGTTCTGCCATTGATGATTTGTTATGGTTTATCTCCCATTAAATACATACACCTACATGAATTTGTGATTAGTTATTGTTACGAGTCTTGAATTCAGGTATTCCAGGTAGCTTCTCTCCTGTACTAGTAGGTGTTGTGTGGTTTATGCTTGAAGGTGCATTGTGGTCCTAAGATGGTAGCTGCCTCAATGTGTTCTGATATCCAATATGTGAGCATGTTGACCAATATAAACACACTTGCACTTCATGCATGGTTGTAGTAGAGGTTAAATGTGTCTAATGAAAGGATATTCTCATATGCACTTGTGTCTACTACCATGCATCTAAGTTTTATGTAAATTGAATGATGTTATGGATTCCCTTAACTAGGATGACTTGATAGGTTTAATATTATGGTAAAGGGTATGGGACCTTGTCTATGCATTGCATATGTGTTCCCTGATAAGATAGTTCCTAGGTTTTGTTTTCCAAGTACATGAATATGAATGCATGATTATGTTAATGTATGAACATTTGTGGTCTTAATGTGTTGTGTGAAATCATTACTCACATATATGTATACACACATACATTTATGATGATCTAGTTAATAGAGGGGCCTTGAAAAGTGTTCTGAAGTCTACCCTAAACTAGATGGTCCTTAAATATGCTATTCGAAAGTGAAAGAGAATATCAGATGAGTTAGGTTGATGAACACTCATTTATGACCTATAAGCTAAGAGTATGAGGATTTATCTCTCCTAAGCCTATTTTTATAATGTAATGTTAACAAAGACTTTTCAATAAAGGGAACTTAGCTTAGCACCGAGTGAACATGAAGATGAGGGGTGTCCCTTCCTATTGTAGGAAGGTAGGTTCACCATAGTCCTCACCAAGTGGTTAACCTCATAGCCCCAAGGGATTAGAGTGATAGTTCCATAAGTGTATAAATACAATGCCACAAGATGCATAAAAATGGTTTCCACATATGCCTCTGAGTTCCATAAACTATGCTTTTACCATAGGATATAGCAAGTGACATCACATAGTATGCTACCATGTGTTAATATACTACTTTGGCTTAGTAGAGAACCTTCACTTGGTGTAGGGCTCCACAACACCAAATTCCATGTAGAACCCATGGTCTTAGTGTCGGTTAAGGCTATAGTTTCAGTAAATTACAATGAACAATTGTAGTAAAGAAATATACCTAAGCGAGGATAACCTATGGGAAATTATTTAGTGTAGGTGGGGGTATGTGACTTAACCGAGGTATTGCACAAGTAACTCGCGAAGGGATTTCTAAGAAGGTGTCCTAATATATATTTATATGTTTATATATTTACGCATGGAATTGTAGAATTCCCATCTTGTTGTGATGATACACATTGTATGAGTCCTAATGGGTCTATATGATGAGGTATGCCCTTACGTGCATAATTTTGGTCTTATTGTCTATATGAATGAAGGTCCTACTTGGGTTACATGTAGTTGACTATAGTTTTATGTTTAATGTGTGAAGTACATGTTATGATTCTTCTGGTCTTATGATAGGTTTACTAATGCGTGTGAGCTTATAGGGGTTCACATGTACATTGCACTATTTGACTTAGATTAGGATTGTGAGTAAAGTCTTATGTAATGTTTAATGTGAAGTATGTTCCTTGTTGTATGAAATTGGCTAATGGATGTATGTGTTGAGTTTAAAGATAGTATTATGGTTTTCTTGTGTCCCTAAGGTGATGCTTGAGTATGAATCGTGTTATTGGACATTTTCTATACATTACACCAACTGTCACTAGAGGATTACATGGGAAAGTCAAAAAGCTAGAATAAGAAAAAGCTCACGATAAAGAGGAAACAAAGGTTATTGTAAATAGAAAAAGCTTACTTTAAATTGGTTTTAATTGCATTAAATGCAATGTGTGATTTATATGATGTATGACCATTGAATATGCCAATATTAGGCATGTAAATGGTATGATTCATATTGTATCAAAGTTTTATGATGTTTTCACAAAAAAGACATGAAGCATGGTTTCAAAGGAAATTGTCACTTTTAAATGCATGTTTTTGTATGTTTTTCATACTTAATACATTCTTCTACTAACTCCATTCCTCTTTATCTTTTTACACATAGTGTTATGGATGCTTAAATGATATCTTTGATGGTGATGAATTTGATATGTGATTCCCAAGCTCAAGGAAATGATTCCTTATGTCCTAGGATTTCCTAAGTCTATCTTATTGAAATGTTTTAGTTATGAATGTACTTATGTTTTATGTTGAAAGGCCCGTGTACCTAATGTTGTCTAATGATGTTTAGTCTAGCATGGAAAAAAGAGATTAGAGTCTTTAACTATATATTATGATATTTCTATATTAATGGAATGATGTTCTAGCATATGATGTGTTATTAATGTTTTTAATTTTCTGCTAAATTTACTTAAGACAATGAAATGAATTATATCTCAATGAGGTCATGTGCTCCATGTTACTTCTAGGGTGTGATCCCGGATCGTGATAGATGATGGCCTGTTCAAGCAGAATTTGTAAGACGTGATATTTATCCTTTATTTCAATTGTGATTGCTTGTACTTGCTGATGAAGTGCAATTAAAGCATGTCTTATGATTATATTAAGTAGGTGTTGGTATGATATTGCAATTCAACATCCTTAACTATGTGAAGGTGTGAGATTATGTTTATATGTAATGATATAAGGTTGGTTATGAATTGTCTATGTGCCTTATATGACATGTTGATTTTAATGTGATGATATCACATATGAGGGTTGTATTGAAAGGACATTCTCATGCAATTCCTAATGAGCTAATTATTATGAATATACAAGGGGTTAGTCTTTTATCACCTATTCTATGTTATGTTTATGAAAAAAGGCTTAAAGACATTTGAAAATGGTTCATTAGCTTATAATCGAGTGAACTAGAATGTGAGATGTGTCCCTTACCAATGTGGGAAGCTAGGTCCACTAAGGTGCTCATGAGATTGGAGACCATAATGCAATGTGTATAAAAAGGGTCCCAAGTATATTTCCTAATTCTTGAACTATGTTGCCCCCATATTAATACAATAATGCTATGTTCATGTTTTTTACTACCTTGGAAAGTAGTCCACCTTCTTTCGGTGTTGGGTTTCATGAAATCGAATTCCATATATAGAACGTGTGTTCTATGTAAGATTAGGCAAGTGTTTCCAAAAGTAAAATTAAGCAATAATGTAAACAGTAACTAGGGTGACCTAAGGGGTTTTACTTAGTCTAGGTAGGGGTATGGGGTTCTACCTATACATTGCACTAGTAAGTCTTGAGGGAAATCATGGAAAGTTGTTCTTATGTGTGATAAATTAAATGATATGCATATATTGACTTTGGATGTTGATGATCCTATATGATATTAGTTTCATGTATGAACTTGCTATTGGTCTATATTGCTAAATATGATGATGAATGCTCTTAATGCTATGTTATGTGAAGTTACGCATTGCTTATGTTTCTTTGTTGGTGTAACATTGTGGAGTAAGGTTATGGGGATTTACTTGGTCATTTCACTTGTTGACTTGATGTTTTTGGGTTTGTCACAACCTCCATCTTAGTATAGTACAGGCTTTACGGACAGTAAGATAGTCAGTTTTGAGTCTTTTATTTTTGTATTTTAAATACTTTGTTATATGACATAAGTTCCACTTTGGCCAACTTATTATTTCTCTAAGTTATATCTTGAGATTGTTTTATAAATTTAAGTCTTCAGTTGAGTTAAATAAGTCAGATCAAGGGTTCGTTCAAGACTAACAATGGTCATAGAGAATCAGCCATGCCTAGGGGTAGGCACGGGGCTGCAAAACATGGTATTAGAGCACAGAGTTCAAGAGTCTATGAAGTCTTGTCTTTAGAGTCTTAGTCATTGGTGTGAAGAACATTACATCTATAATTAGGAGGCTACAACATTTAGCAATTCCTCACTTCTTTCATATTTCTTTTCGTGCGTCAAAGTTTATCTCTAATAAGTAATTTTTGGTTGCACGTGTTTCAGATAATATGCATCCACTATGAGCAGCACAAGGTCGCCCAACTAGGAGAAATATTAAAACTCAGGAACAAGAGTTACCCAATGCAGCTGAAGTGCAACCTTAACGGAAAGTTAGCAACACAGAGTTCTGTGAGGCTATTAGCATGTCGACTCAGGATATGGCTAACCACGGGTCAATAGAGGATAGATCGACAAGAAATGGATGACACTTCAAGGATTTAGGAATTCTTGAGGATGAAACCCTTATGTTATTCTTGTTCGAGCACTACTAAGTATCTGGAAAACTTTGTGGAAAAGTTGATGAATGTTTTTGATGTGTTGATTAACATTGATGTTGAGAGAGTCGTGCTGGGTGAGTACAAACTGAAGAATATGGCTAGTATTTTGTTCAACCAGTGGAAGGAGCGCACAAATTAGAATGCACCACAACCGAGTTGGTCTTGTTTCAAAGAGGCTTTATTAGGGTGTATCTTTCCCCGAGAACTAAAGGAGTCAAAGTTATAGGAGTTTCTTACCCTAAAAAAGAAGTCTTTAAATGTTCATGAGTATGGTTTGATGTTTAGCCAACGGTCTCTGTATACTCCTAAGATAGTTAAGGATATTTCGTCGCTGGGTTGGGTCGTGCATCTAGTAGTAATGGTAGACCTGCAATGCTGATATGTTAAATGGACACATCCCAATTCATGGTCTATGTGCATCGAGTTCAGGAGGAAAAGTTGAGGAACAAAGAGAATTACAAGAATAATAAAGACAAGACTCAAAATGAGTTTGGGAAGAATAAGGTGGTTCTAATCTGCCACGATTTCATAAACATAAGGGGCATGCACCATCATCTGCTAGGGCCACTGCGCCCTGAAACAAAGGTCAATATAATTTCAAGAATTGGCACAAATTCAAGGCTAAACCAGCTCAGTCCCAAAGTAGTGTGGCATGAGGAGGTAGTTGGGTTCCTGTATGTGGTAGGTATATTAGAAACAATAGCGATAAGTGTCGTTGTTGCAAATTAGGTTGCTTTAAGAGCGGTCAAGTGGGTGACTTTTATTAAAGAATGTCCTAAGAATAAGGAGTGTGGTGGAAATCTGGGTAACAGAGCCCAATCTTTATTAGTTGCTTCACCATAAAGGTTTGCACCTAGATGATCTATTTCCGGCACTGGCAGAGGAGCAAATCGCTTCTATTGCAATCACTAGCCTGCAAGAGCAAGAGAATTCTCCAGATGTTGACATGGGTATGATCAAGATCTTTACTTTTGATGTTTATGATTTGTTAGACCCAGGAAATTTTTTATCTTTTGTAACTGCCTATGTTGCAAATGAGTTTGAGATTCTTCTTGAAAAATGTTGCGAACCTTTTTGTATTTCTACACCGGTTGAAGAGTTTATTCTAGAAGAAACAGTCTACGGTGATTCTTCTATTTCTATCAAACATAAGAACAACATCTCTGACCTAGTGGAGTTATACATCATAGATTTTGATGTTATTCTAGGTATGGACTGACTTCATGCTTGTTATATATCAATACATCGTAGAACTCGAGTTGTCAAGTATCAGCTCCATAATCAACCAGTCATAAAGTGGTGTAGTACTTTAGCAGTGCCTAAGGTCATTTCATTTCTTATCTTAAGACGAGAAAATTAATTTCAAAGGGGCGTATCTATCACTTAATCTGAGTTTCAAAGAGTCTCTAGAAGTCTTTCCTGAAGATCTACCTGGAGACCCTCTTCAAAGAGAGATAGACTTAGGCATAAACATCATTCATGATACTCATCTTATCGCTATTCTTCCATATATTATGGCAGCAGCAGAATTAAAAGATCTTAAAGAACAGCTGTAATATTTGTTAGATAAAAGTTTAATCCAACCAAGTGTCTCACCTTGGGGCACTCAATTCTTGTTTGTGAGAAAGAAGAATTATTACTTTAGGATGTGTATAGACTACCATCAATTAATTAAGGTTACCATCAAGAAAAAGTATCAACTTCTAAAGATAGATGATATAAAAACTTATATGCCAAGTTCTCCAAGTGTGTGTTTTGGCTTAACTATGTGTGATTATTGGGTCACATAGTTTTTGGTTAGGGGATTAGCACTGATACCCAAAAGATAAAAGCAAATCAGAGTTGGCCTAGAACCACATCTCCAATAAATATATGGAGTTTCTTAGGTTTGTTTGGCTATTATAAAAGGTTTGTTGAGGGTTTTTTTGTCTATCTTATCTCCCTTGACTAATTTGACTCGGAAGAAATTTAAATAAGAAGATGCTGACCTTTCATTTGGTTTTGTCTTTACCATTCGGTACTCAAGGTTTTATGGTGTATTGTGATGCATATTTGTTAATGTAGAATAGCAAGGTTATAACTTATGCGGCTAAACAGTTGAAAGTTCATGAGAAGAATTATCCATCCCATAACTTAGAGTTGGCTTCTATGGTATTCAGCATGAAAATATTGAGTGCCTACTTGTATAGTGTTCATGTTGATATATTCACTAATCACAAGAACCTACAATATGTGTTAACCTAGAAAGTTCTCAATCTCAAACAGAGGATGTTGTTATAACTATTCAAGGATTATGATATGACTATTCTTTACCATGTTTTAAGAAGGTTATCCATTGGAAGTACCGCCCATGTTAAGTAATAAAAGAGGCAGTTAGCCAAAGATGTGCAAACTTGCAAGCTTAGAGGTCAGACTTATGGATTCAAAAGAAATAGGAATAGATGTGAATAATGGGGCTGAATCATCCCTTCTGTAACATGTTAAAGACAAGGAAGATCACGACCTCATTTTTTTTTATTTGAAGGCTAATGCTCCTAAGAAAAGAGTATTGGAATTTGATAAGGGGCAGATGTTCTGCTGAAGTATTAACGTATATTATATATACCTAGGGTGGATGGATTCCAAGAGAGGATTATGGAGGAAGCTCATAGCTCCCGTTATTACATTCATCCGGATTTCACCATGGTGTGCCACGATCTGTGAGAGGTATATTGGTGGGAGGGTATGAAGAAGGGCATTGTTGAGTTGGTTTCCAAGTATGTGAATTTGCAGCAAGTTAAAGTAGCACACCAAAGTCATAGAGGTTTGGATCAGAATATCGAACTTCCTGAGTGGAAGTGGGAGATGATTAATATGTACTTCATCATAGGTCTGCTAATGTCTCGCATAAAACGTGATTCAATTTGGGTAGTTGTTGGAGAATGACAAAATCAGCCCACTTCTTTCACGTAAAGACCACTCATTTGACGAAAGATTATGCAAAGTTGTACATTCAAAAAGTGGTAAGGCTTCATGGAGTCCCAATAACAATTATTAGAGATAGGGGTGCACAATTTACTACTCAGTTCTGAAAGTCTTTTAAGAAAGGTTTGGGTTCAAAGGTGAACTTAAGCTCTTTTTTTCATCCTTAGACGGATGGACAAGTGGAGTATACTATGTTGACCCTAGAAGATATATTGATTGCTTGTGTGATTGATTTCAATGGAATTTTGGATAATCATCTACCTCTCATTGAGTTCGCTTGTAACATTAGCTACCATTCGAGCATCCAAATGGCTTTATATGAAGTTCTTTATGAGAGAAGATGAGATCTATTAATGGGTGGTTCGAGGTTTTTGAAGAAGGGTTTATAGGACCAGATCTAGTCAACAAGACATGGATAAGGTCAAAGTGATTAAATACATATTCAAGACGACACATAGTCATCAAAATTCATACACAGATGCGAGGAGAAAGCCATTGGAGTTTGAAGTGGATGATTGGGTTTATCTAAATATATAACCCATGAAGGGTGTTATGAGATGTTTTTAATAAAGGGAAACCTATCCACCAGTATATTGGTGCATATAGAATGTCACATCCGGTTTTACCCCCCTAAACGTAACCGGAGTCGTCATCCTCTTTAAGGAAAAAGTCTATGCCCTTAGTCTCATTTCATTACATTCATAGGTTGAAAATGCGGAAAAATTTAAAACTTTTCAATACATATACTTGGAGGTTTACATAGACCTCTACATACACATAATATATATATGTATGGAGTATACATAGACCCTTCATATATGAAGGTTACTTAGCCTTCTACTTTTATTACATATACATATATATATATATATATATATATATATATATATATATATATATATAATAGAATGATAGTCTCATTAATTGTCTCATCTCATACCATCTAATGATCACCACAATATGGGAATAACCCTACATAAAATTTAAAGAAGCCACATATAGCCTTATATAAGTCGTAAAACATAAAAGTTGAATGAACACAAAAGTCTTAGAAAAACAAAGGAACTTTGTAGGCAAGATATTGGCATTGCCCTCGATAAGTAAGACCTACCAACTTGGATGATAGAGAATACCCAAGCCTTCTTCAAGTCGTCTTGAATGAGTATTAAACGTCCGGAACCTTAAATGTTTGGGAAAAAGGAGAAAATGGGTTTAATACTCCACATATACTATGTATGAGACTATATGAACATGTATTATCAGAACATGCTGAAAAGAGACATTTAGTCAAAACATGCAATTTTAACATTTTAGAAGTCTCATGTACAATCAAGAAAGTCATACCAATCGACCCAAAATGCTTACTAACTCAAACAAGTAATATGTATCCCATCATTGTTTAACCCATGATTTACTACTACCCTATAATCAAGGAATAGTGTCACAAGCATGGTTAATAGTCAATTATATCACAATAAGCAAGAAAACTACTCATGAATCCTTATTAAGTCAACAGGTTCAATGACCAAGATAAGCCCCATAGCCTTACTCAATCAAGTAACTTCAACAAGAAACCATAAAAAATGCCCAACTTCACATAACATAACCTTTAAGGACACCTAACATCATACTTTAATAGTACAACCCAATTACATGTTCAAAAAGATAATCATCATCATATAATATTATTTATATCGTAGCATCAACATGTTATCACCATATACACCATTGTATTAAATATGTATGCATAATATAAACTTCCTAAAGCTTCCATCAAGGTCAACTAGTGCAAGGCATAGGTAAAGTGTCATACCTCTACGTAGGCTAAGTTAAACCTACGGATAAATGGAATAGAAGGACCCATGGTCTCCTAAAGGATCTGGTCCCTCAACCCATCTACGTCACGAACACATATCTCCCTTGGCATCTTAAACTACCATTATCCCCTAGGGAAAATACCTCATTAAGCTTGCCGAGGACCGATTCTTTTAGCTCCATCAATGATTTGTCAAGGTGTTGTTTGGATTTCACCTAAACTACTAATGATGACCCCGAGTTATTACAAACAACGAAACCATCCGAAGAATCTTCCAACCTAGAAAACCTATGAACTTCCTTCTCTAGGTCCTTCTAGTCTTCATCAATGTGGGTTACACTACCCATAGTCATTTGACTAAGGGCATCCGCAACCACATTAGCCTTGTTAGTGTTATAGAGGATACTCATATCATAATATTTCAACAAATCTAACCACAACCATTGCTGGAGGTTCAACTCCTTTTGGTAAACAAATATTGGACACTTTTATGGTCGGTAAAGACATGCACATGAACCCTATACATGTAATGCCTCCAAATTAGCAAAGCAAACATCACGACCGCTAACTTAAGGTCATGAGTGGGATAGTTTCTCTTATGTACCTTAAGTTTTCTAGAAACATAGTCTATCACCTTACCATGTTGCACAAGCACACACCCAAAACCCACACGAGATGCATAACAATACACAACAAACCCATTGGTACGCTGTGGTAAGGTTAACACTGGAGCGGAAGTAAACTATCTTTCAATAATTGGAAGCTTTTCTCACACGCCTCCAACCACTCAAATTTCTTACTCTTTTGGGTCCATGTAGTCAAAGAAGATTCAATGGATGCAAAACCATCCATGAACCTACGATAATAACCCGCCAGACCCAAGAATCTCCTAATGTCGGTTTGTGTCAATAGTGTCGGCCAATTCTTCACCACCTCAATTTTACTTCAGGCTGCCTCAACTCCCTTACTAGAGATGATATGACAAAGAAATGCCACCTACCTCAACCAAAAGTCATATTTTCTATGCTTGGAAAATAATTGATGATACTTAAGGGTTTGCAATACTACCCTCAAATGAACCATATGATCAGTCTCATTTATCGAATATACCAACATGTCATCAATATAAACAATCACAAATGAATCTAGGTAACTTCAAAACACACTGTTAATGCAATACATAAATATCGTTGGAGCATTAGTGAGACCAAAGGACATTACTAAGAACTCATAATGACCATATCTAATCCAAAATGTCATTTTTGGTATATCCTCACCTCTCACCCTATGTTGGTGATACCCCGATCTGAAGTCAATCTTAGAAGAGTAGCTTTCCCCTTGGAGTTGATCAAACAAGTTTTCAATCTGAGGGAGAGGATGCTTGTTCTTAATAGTGACTTTATTGAGTTGGTAATAATCAATGCACATTCAAAGGGACCCATCCTTCTTCTTCAAAAACAATACTAGAGCACCCCATAGAAAAATACAAGGTTTAACGAAGTTTTTGTCTAGTAAATCCTTGAGCTGAGCCTTCAACTTCGTCCGGAGCCATCCGATAAGAAGAAATTGTAATGGGATTCGTATCCGATGAAAATCGACACATACATAGATTTTCTGGGAAGATCATTAGGCAATACCCCTAAAAATTTCCCTCACTACGTCGACCGACTCAATAGGAGGAATTTCGGAGTCTAAATCCTGTACTCCTACTATATGGTATAAAAACCCATTATAGATCATTTTGCATGCTTTTTTAAGGAAGTTATAATACGACCTCTAGGAATAGAATTTCCCCCCTTCCAATCTAAAATGGGCTCATTTGGAAAGTTAACCTTCAACACCCTCACTCTACAATATATTGAGGTAAAGCAAGCACGCAACCAATCTATGCCCAATATGACATCAAAATCAAGCATATGAAGTTCTACTAGTACAACATAAGAAACTCTATTGTGCAACATTATAGGACAAATTCTATAAAACCTTTTTGCAACAATTGACTTACCCAGCGGGGTAGACATTATATATGGTACATTCAAAATATCGAGTAAAATATCAAACTTTTTAGATACTAAAGGGGTAACAAATGACAAGGTAGCACCTAGATCAAGTATACATCTATGGTAAAGACATCCAACATACTGCTCACCACGTTGAGAGAAGTTTCTTTCTCACCCCTAGGGCGGAGAGCATTGAAGTGGTTCTTCTTGGGAACATCACTAGAATTACTTGCTTGAGCTTCACCACCCCTCTTTTGAACCTTCGAGTTTGTACAATCTCTTATTTTGTGACCACTCTTGCCTTATTTAAAGCAATTCCCCTTTCCTACCAAGCACTCACAAAGATAATCCTTTCATCACTAGGCACATGTAGGCTTATCATTTGGTGAGTTTCCACTCCTTCACTTTTTAGATCTCAATTTATTTCCCTTGTCAACACGAGCCTTCGTGAACTTGGATGAAACCTGCTTCTTAAATCTAGGCTTGTCTTGTATTTGAAGCCTATTCTTTGAAGAACCTCCATCAAATGATCTTGATCTCTTAGCATCTCTACTCTTTATCTTAACCCTTGCTTCCTCAACCCTTTTTGCATGCATCATTAGATGGGAAATGTTCATGTTGTATGTAGCATGGCCGAATGGCACTCCTCTTGTATGTTCTGCGACACCCTCGTCACAAAGCGACTCATTTGGTCTCTAGGACTGCAAACCAAAAAAGGCCATATTTGGACAATTTAATGAATTCCAAGGAGTATTCATGAACATTATTTCCTCATTGGCAAAAGTTTATGAACTCCACCACTTTTTCCTTCCACATCTCCGTTGGAAAGAACCGATCTAGAAAAGACTCTTAATGATCTCCCAAGTCAATGGACCACCCCTGAATGGTATATTTTTCCATTCATTGCACATACCATTCTTGTGTCCTTGAGTTGACAGGTGGCCAAGTCGGCCTTCTCACTTGTGGTCAACCCCATAGCTAAAAGTATATTAGAGACTTCACCGATGAATTCTTGGGGGTATTCATCAACCTTAGACACATACAAAGTAGGAGAATTCATCCGAGTGAAATCTCTTAGACAGGAAGCCATTGTAGTGACTTATTGTTGAGGATGGGGTACAAGCTCCTGGTTGGCTTGGGTGATCATAGCTTGGACTTGGACAGTGGCTGCTTGAGCAAATTGAATGAGGGAGGCGTTTATATCTCCATCCATCAAGGGTAACGGATTGAATGGATCTTGGACAACATTAGCATTTTCTTCATGTGGAGGAACTTGCTCACCATGGGGAGGAGCTCCAACATTGGCAATTTCCTCTTCACAATATATATAAAATAGAAAGATATTCTAAAAGATTGTCTCATCTCATACCATCTTAATGATCATCACAATATGGGCATAACCCTACATCAAATGTAAAGAAGCCACATATAGGATTATAACAGTCGTACAAAATGAATGTGGAATGAACATAAAAGTCATAGAAAAACAAATGAACTTCGTAGAGAAGATATTGGCATTGCCCTCGGAAAGTGAGGACCTACCCACTTGGATGATAGAGAATATCCAAGCCTTCTTCAGGTCATCCCGAATGAGTCTTTAATGACTGGAATCTAAAATGTTTGGGAAAAGGGAATAAAATGGGGTTAGTACTCCACATGTACTAAGTATGAGACTATATGCACATATAATATCAAAGCATGCTAAAAAGAGACAGTCTAAAAAGAGACATTTAGTCAAAACATGTCATTTTACCCTTTTAAGAATCTCATGCACACTCAAGCAAGTCATACCAATCAACCCAACATGCTTACTAACTCAAACAAGTAATATGTATCCCAATCATTCTTTAACACATAATTTACTACAACCCAATCACACGCGTGGTTAAGAGTCAATTATATCATGATAAGCAAGACAACTACTCATTAATCCTTATTAAGTCAATACGTGCAATGACCAAGAAAAGCCCCATAACCTTACTCTATCAAGTAACTTTAACAAGAAACCATAACCAATGCCCACTTTCACGTAACATAATCTTTAAGGACACCTAACATCATACTTTAATAGTACAATCCAATTACATGTTCAAAAGGATAATCATCATCATATAATATCATTTATATTGTAGAATCAACATGTTATAACCATATACATCATTATCAAATATATATACATAATATCAACTTTCTAAAGCTTCCATCAAGGTCAACTAGTCCAATGCATAGGTAGAGCCCCATACCCCTACCTAGGATAAGTTCAACCTTTTCAAGTCACCTTAGTTAGTTTATACTTCATTACTTTATTTTAATTTAAGGAACACTTTCCTTAACCTACATAGACCACAACAGCTAAGTGTTGAATCTGCTATTGGTAAAACCTTGTTGAATCTGCTGTTGTAAAACCTTACAGCGATGGAAGGTGGTCTACCTGAGAAAGTAGAACCAACAGAAACATAGATTTCTAGGTGGATCCACTAGTTACTCTTCCTATGGGGAAAACATAGTCCAAGAAATCAGACTGTATATTCCCTCTTGATACCACTTGGTAGTTGGGGCCTCCTCTCATGGGAATCAAGTGGTTGAGTATTCCCCTTTGGAAAGTCAACATCTAATATATAACTTTAGGGCGGATCTTCCTCTTTGGGATGTCATCACCTCCCATTGTCATGTTCACTCGGTGCTAAGTTAAATACCTTAATTGAAATGTCTTTAAGCCTTCAATTATCAATCATAGCTTTGTTTAGGTCATAGGGTTTACCCCTTGTATAGTAATCATCAGTAATATCTCAATAAGAATTGCATGAGTATAGTCCTTTCATCAGAATTCATGTAAGTGAGGTTAACACATTAGCATTTCATAGCATATCAAGACACATTAATAGTTATCACCATCCTTATATCACATACCCCTTAATCAACCTCAGTCAAGACATTTCAATTCAACATCATACCACCCTATCATTTCTAATACAAGGCATATTCCAATATAACATCATGACTTAACTACAATTAATCACAATTGGAAGTAAATATGGAGATTTCAAGGTTTACCAAGTCTCCTTCATAATTCATCATTTAGGCCTTACCATGAAACCTCAATTAAACAAAAATTATATTTTCAATATAATAATTCAATAATCACCATGATAACAACACTAGAAGAGTCGCTACACCATAATTTGATATCAATTCAATGGTTAAAACAAGGTTACATTGTCCAATTTCCTTAACCTAGATCAATGCTCAAGATTAGCATGAAAGGCAATATATCATTCTAATTTTTTAATGATTGGTGTAAAAACATCATGTAATAGTGATTTAACCCTTAATCAAGACAATTGAATGAATCACAACCCAATTTACATCAAGATCAACCTAGGGTTACGCGTTAAGGATCATAATCTTCAAATTGAACCAAACCATCACAGTTGATCAAAATTGAGTTAAATTACATGTTAATCTATCCATTACATCCTAAAGAAATGATAAACAACTCAGTTCAGAACATCAATTTTATAATTTGATGAAACCCACATAAAAACTCAAGTTTTAAAGTACATTTTGAAGGAACCCTTTGAGGAAAGAGTCTCAAAGGTGAATTTGAACCCATACATTAAATTTTAATGAAGAATTTATGGTGAATTCGTCCCTTTACAGCCCCCAAAAGATACCCCTATCTTGTCTTCAATCGTGGTTTCCAATAGAGAGAGAAAGAAGAGAAAAGGAAGAGAGTTTGTATTGAGATTTGTAATTAGATTAATTGGGGTTGGGGACTTAATATGGGAGTTGAATTAGTTAATTAGTCTCCCCTTAATCCCTAAATAACCACTAAACCACTTAATTATTTAAATGAGCTAACATTAAGGAAAGTCAAGACTCTCACAAACAGAACCCCTTCGACGGGCCGTATGTGAGTCGATGGGCTGAAACCCCCCTCCGTCCTGCACTTCGTCGGTTAGTTCAGAGACTTGTGAAGGCCAAGTCTCCCTCAAATTCTCAAAGTGTGGGATATTAGTTGCATTGACGCCCCGTTAGTCCACACACGGACAATAGTTTGTCTTGTCGATGCACACTTCCTAGGCAGTGTTGTTTTAACCTGTAGGGGTCCTCCTAAAGGGCCCTTATTTTGTCCTTGGGTAGTCGTACCTGGAAGTTTTGACCTTTAAATAATTTAAACATATATTAGCTACCCTTTCACCTATTTTCATAAATTTCCGACCCCTTAAAGTTAGCCAAATAGGCTAAGACACGCCAGTACCTCTTTGAACCAACTTCTAGACGTTCTTGGATGTTTTGGTTCTTCAACTTCCTAAATAGCCTATATTAATTAGAATAGGTCTTAAAACAGTTCTTAGAACTCATGACACCTATGTTAGTCTTTACAAACGTCTTGAATTTTTGAAGTGTTACATAGAATATCCAAGAGAATTAGCAATGTTTCTTATAAGTTGGAGCTACAACAAGAGTTTGCAGCGGTTCATCCGTTATTTCATATCTCCATGCTGAATAAGTGGATGGGTAATCCCTCATTGATTGTACCAAATAAAAATGTTGGGATTAAGGATAGCTTATCCTAGAAAGATATTCTGGTTCAAATTTTAGATTGCCAAGTTCGCAAGTTGAGAAAAGAGGAGGCTGTGCAAGTCAAGGTCATTTGAAGGAACCAATTTGTTGAAGAAGCGACTAGGGAAGCTGAAGTGTTTATGGAGAAGACATATCCAGATCACTTTGAATACGGAGAGAATGAAGATCAATTTTATAATTCTCTTCTTATTTGTTTATAGACTATGAGCAAGCATGATTGTTACTTGCTTTTAGTTTGCGGAGGAAAATCCTATGCTGAATTTTAGTAAAGTGAAACATGTCTTTTCACCCATCTATTCATTCGTTTAAGGGTTTATTTAGGGTCAAAATATGTTTGAATTCAGAATAGAAAAGTTATTTATGCTTAGGGCTTAGAGAAGAGAAATGAGAAGAAGAAAAAAGGGTTAAATTATGAAGAATTCATCAAGAACGCCAAGATCAATGAGTGGAATTAGTCGGTGGTGATCCCTATTAAGGTATGTGATATCTTCACGGTTTCGGTTTGTTCACCTTCAAGCAACTTGTTTAATTTATATAATTGTGAGTAGAATGAATGATGGAAAGTTAAGTTCTTCAAGAATATTGTTGAATTCATGTTGGTTGAGTTTTTACATGTCTTTAGTTGATTTAAATTCGTGTTTCGGAGTTGTTTTTCAAGTCTTATCTATGGGGAATTTAGGGAATTAGTGATTCTAAGTGTTTTGGGAAAGATACATGGAACTTTAGAAGGTTTAAAGAAGAAAAAGGAGAAAAAAAGTCAAAACACCCGTGCGTCAGGTCTTGGGGCGCCGCACTAGCCTGAGACCCATAGGACATTCTCTATCCGTTAGGCCCCCGAGAGTTGCGCAAGACTGTGACCTCAGGACAGTCTATGTCCACCAGGCTCTGGCGCTCCACGCCTTTCAGATCGCCAAAAATGACAGTAGACCCCATTCATTACCCATCGTTTCGTACTAGCTCCTCAGTGATGTACCACGTTTCTTAGTTGATTCATAAACTCTAAGGTACATCTAAACATCATGAAATAATCCATAAACATGAGATCATGAGCCTTGAATCGATAATAAAAGTCTAAAATTTAATAAGCAAGTCAAAGTAAGTTCTTAAAGTTATCAAGAGTCTTAAACAAAAATTCTAAATTTGTTTTTATGACACAAGCTACATGTTCAACAAAGAGTAATGAGCTGAGTTAAATTATTTAAAGTTATAAGGGAACTAAGTGTTCCCTAAGAGTTAAGTTACAAGTTAAGCAAATAGTAAAGAGTTGAGTTCATTTCTCAAAAGTTATAAGATAACTAAGTATTCCCTAGGAGTTACAAATATTTTCATATTTTGACCAAGAAAGGAAGCTAGACTTCCAGTAGAGCCGTTGGCTAGTTTTACTAAAACGAAAACTATGATTTCCAACAAGAGTTTTTAAAGGTAAGTTTTAGCAATCACCTCAAACTAGAGAAGAAGTTTTTTTAAAAACATATTAGCTAAGTATTTTAGGAGTAGCATTGAGTAATGATATGGGGACGTGAGTTCTACTTATCTCAAGCCTTTATAAATCATGTAGCAAACATTGACAGAAGAGGGGTCATACTTTTTTTATGATTCCTTAGTGTTTTTTAACATAGACTAGTTGTTCCACTTAATAATTCATGCTATATGCTGATGACATGGTGTAGGACTGTACTCTTGAAACGTGAGGTAAGATGTTGTACCATCGCTTAGCTTATAGTGATGGTTGTTGGTTACATAATCTCCCATAAAAACTATTATCCTAAATATATAAGTAAAGTTTAGTTTGTTATTGCATTTTCTTAACAAACTAAGGTTTTTTGCTATTTTACAAAGCTTTATACATATTTATCTCATGTGTTTTTTTTCCTTATACATATTAAGTTAAGTATTCATAGTTGAGTAAATCTAATGTAAGTTCTTCTAGTTCTTTTCAAGCATTGAGTTGTTGTTTCGAAATCCAACGCTCATACTCTTACATTCAATGTATTGATGCCACTTGTCTTGCATCATCTTATGATACCGATGCAAATACAAGGATTAGTATCATCCAACGCTTTGTTGATCCATTTTATAATTCGTACTCATTGGTGAGCCTCCTTACATTTTGAAGGAAATTTTTATTCGCATTAACTCTCTTATTTATGTATCTCAGATACTTTGCTATGAGAGTTATGTGCACTTTTGGCCAACTTATATTTCTTTAAGTTATATCTTGAGATTGTTTTACTGAGTTAAGTTTTTTACCGAGTTAAGTAAGACAATAGAAGGGTTAGCTAAAGATCAGCAATTTCATTGGGTGCCCTCCATGTATACGGTGTAGGCTCGGGCCGTGACAATATTGTATTTCAAGAAGCTATCCAAAATGATATAATTGCATGGCGTTAAACTAAATGTAATTTTTAGAATGTTTTGCCTGGTTTCCTTGCTTAGTGCATACTTGTACTAACACAATCTTCTTCTTCTTTTTACACTAAGTTTAGGTTGAGGTGACTAAAGTATTTCTTTTAGATTTAAGTGCTTGGATTTCCTACCCTCAAGATTTGGTATGTCCTCAAAGTCTCTATGACACTTCTCAAAGAAGTTTTTTTTTTTAAATTCATTTAATAGACGTTAAGTGTTTTCATTCTATTGTAAAGGGTCATGTCCCTATGATATTGAGACGTGTCTAAGTTCTCGATGTTGAGACTTAGTGTTCCATTCTTTTAATAATTGAGTTTTTTGATTGATGACTTCATTAGTTAATCGCACTATTTTTATGCATATGTGATAAATGAAACCTAAGGGGTTGTATAAGACCTCTTTGAGGTCGAGTACGTGGTGCATGACTTGGGGATACTCTCTGGTCCTGACAAATATGGTATCAGAGTATATGGTTAAGATAATGGTGTTACGATTGATATCTCACAAGCCACACAAGTAGAGTCTAATTCATCAGTGTGAGTAACGACACATCTATGAAAATTGGTGGAAGGGTTTCTAACAGGTATTTGAGTTTATTCATAGTCGAAACGTCCAAGCACGACTCCCCAAGGACAAACCAAGGGCCCTTGAGGAGGACCCTTGCATTTTGGGGTCAGAGGACTACCCAAACTAGTGTGCACAGATATGTGCCATATGCGGGGTGTCAATGGTCTATTAGCCAAAATCATGGAAGTGTCTTTTGCACATTCACTTAACTTACCAACGAATGTGATGCATGAATGGGGGAATGGTCGTCAATTGACCCACGATCCATCGATCGTGGTGTCGTCTCTGATGGCTGACTTTCTCTTCATGTTTTCTAAGTTATTAAATTAGTTTGTTTAGTTAGGAAGATAATTAGGGGTTATAGGAGGTATAATTAAGTAATTTAACCACCTATATAAAATCCGAACCTAATTAGCATAACCTAAACTATCATAATTTCCAAACCCAAAACTCTCTTCCTTCTCTCTTCTTTCTCCCTCTAGGGAAGAACTCCATTGAATACAAAGCTAGGGGAGTGTTTAAGGGCTTCAAAAAATCAAGTTTCTCCATCAATGTTCATCAATAAGTAAGGTATGGTATTTCATTCACCTTTGAGATCTCTTTCCTCAAAAGGTTCCGTAAAATTGATTTCAAAAATTGGATTTTCAAGTGGTTTTTCATCCAATAGGAAATTGTTGTTGTAGATTGGTCTTAGTATATTTTATTTTGGATATTTTGAATAGATTAATGTGTATTCTAACTTAATTATGATATATCTTGATTTTCTACATTGTAGAAGATGACATTTACCCCTTAAGCCTAGGTTATGATCTTGATATGAATTGTAGAATGTTTGTTCAATTGACTTGGATATGGGTTCAGTTACTACTAGATGATGTTATTGTATCAATCATGAACGAATTAGGGTGAAGTATTATCTATCATGCTAGTTTTTCAGAAATTGAATTAGATTATGGCTTTGATATATGTCTCTTGTCTTAAGCTATGAACTAATATTGAATTCTGATGTAGTGAATATTTTATCCTTTTTATCATGTTTGTAATTAAATTATGATGATTTTTATACCCTAATTGGGTTGAATTAAGTGTTGATGGTAAGACCTTGATGATAAATTATGAAGGAGACTTGGTAAGTCTTGTGATCCCTATCTTTTAGTTGAAATTATGGTTAATTGTGATTTAGTCATGATGTTGTATTGGAGTATGCCTTGTATTAGGATTGATAGTGTGGTATGATGTTGAATTTAAATGTCTTGACAATGGTTTGTGTGGTGTTGGCTTAAGATGTAAATGTTATAAGGATGGTGAATGATTTACCAATGTGTCTTATTATGAAGTGATATGTAAATGTGCTAACCTCATTTATATGAATTGTAATGAAAGGATTATACTCATGAAATTCTTCTTGAGATATGATGATGATGATTATAGAATGGTTAGACCCTAAACCTACACTAAGTTATGATGATTAACAAAGACATTGAAGACATTTCAAAAGGGACTTTAGCTAAGCAGCGAGTGAATTAGAGTGAGGAGTTTCCCTTCCCACGTACGGAAGGTAGGATCGCTAATGTACTCTTGAGATTGGAGACTATAATGCATGTAACATAAAGAGGGTCCAAATTATATCTCGTAGTTCTTGAACTATGTTGCCCCCATTGGAATACTAGCTAGTGGATCCACGTAGTTGTTACATTCATGTTTTTTAAATACCTTGGCAAGTAGTCCGCCTTCATTCGGTGTAGTGTTCCATGAAACCGAATTCCACATTAGCACATGTGGTCTATGTCAGTTAAGGAACGATGTCGGCAAAATGTAAAATTAATTAAAGAGTTGAACTCTAACTAAGATAACCTAGTGCACTACAACATTTTATGTCTACAACCACCCTAGAAAAGTGTGGCCTAAACTATCAAAAACATAGGCCACACTATGACTTTATGCCACACTTTTCAGGGGTGGCTGAAAGCCCTGTAACCTTAGCAGTTGCGCTTAAAAGCGTTGCCAAAAGGAAAAAAGGTCACGCTTTCGCAGCTAAGCTTAAAGGTATTGCCTTATCAGCTACACTATTAAGCGTGGCCTTAGAGGCAAAAAGTCCACGTTTTTCACTTACATTTAAAAAGCGTGGCCAAAAAGGTATAGAGGGCACGCTTTAAAGTAATTCATTATCAACACCTTTTGTTTGATTATACTACACTTAAAAGTGTGGCCAATGCCTTTTTATTGGTCTCATTTAAAAAATGTTGTCATTTATATCTCATCCAGAGGAACACTTTTAAAGTGTGGCAATGTTGTATCTAATATTTGTAGCAAAGATTTTTCATATCTAAAGCTCAAAATTAGCTAAAAATAAATTGAACCTATTTATTTCAAATAAACATTGACAAACATGTCTTGTACAACCAATACATAGAAAGCGATTGCTTAAAGATCTCTTCTATCAATAAATTCCACAAAACCAAATGCAATCAAACAAATATGACGATAGTATGAAAACTCTTCATGGTTCACTATAATAGATCGAGTTTAATTCTAGTCACTATTGAAATTCAATTACCGATATTTTCCTGCACATTAAGAAAAGGTAAATATCCCAGAATTCTATGCAAATAAAAGGACTATTGGGATAGCTACATTTTGAATGAATTATCGAACAATTATGTAAATGAAAATGCAATTTGGAGCTACTACAATCGAGACCATACAATGATATAGTCCAATTGTAGAGAGCTTAAAACAGCAGATATGGAAGAACTACGCCAATGGATATTAAGCTGTATAAAAGGAGGGTTTCCCCTCATAATAAAATAAGTCCTTCCAGATAACTCTCTCTTCTTCTTAATTCCGCTTCCACCCCCAAATTGGTATCAGAGGAGTCAAGTAAAAAAGAAGCTAACAATATAAAAGCTATGGAAAACAAATCAGAGATGACAAACCTACAGAAACAGGTATACTCATCTACATTTATGAGTAGCTAAACTGTTTTATTCCTAATAATCTCTGGTTGATTATAATTGTTTATAGTGTTTTAATAATGTTATAATAACCATCTTTAGAAAGTTTGCTACGAAAATATTCTGCGACTAAGTATGTCTAGACTATGTCATCCTAAAGTTGAAACCGTTAAGCAAGAAGGCCGATTAGGGGAGTAAACAGAGTTGAGGCGCTGTAAGGGTAACCGATCAAAGAAGAAAACCGTTGTAGTGACCAGACGAGATGATTATTAAATCATTATTATTGCATAATAAATAAGTATAATATATTAAGAGGTTAGAAGGAATAAAATTTTAGCAAAAACATGTTAAAAAATGAGTTCTTATTTACTAGAAGATATTGTTAATTATACGATATCAATACTCTATATATTGAAAGGTCTTAATACTGATATAAAAAGAATAATTTATAAAAAATTATTGACATACGAGATAATCGAAGAAACAATCCGAGGTTTGGCAGAATTAATTATACCAGATGATTTTGACATAGATTTATATGATGATCTAGAATTATTCATAGATGAATGATAGATTATATATTCTTACAATTCTAGAAAGAAACTAAAGAAGAAATAGAACTACTTGAAAAGCTACTAATTCAAAATTTATACAAATATTTGAGAACTAGAGAAAATAAATATTTAGAATATATTGCAAACAACGCTAATGGAATACAACGACTAGATCTACTTAAAAAAGAATATTATAAAATAATATTTTATGAAGAATAATCAAACATCAAATAAAGTAACTACCATAACAAAAACTAAAATAGAAAGAAAAGTACGAAAGATACAAAAAAAGTTAAAAACCTTATACATAGAATATGAATTATTACAACTTACTAAAACAAATACTAGCAAAACAAATATTTTGATAAATATAATTTCTAAAACAGAATATAAATATGTTGTTATCTGAAAAAATAATATGAACAAAGAAATATATAAGCATAAACTGATAGAGAAAATAATTGAAAAAAGACAAGAGTTAAAATACAGAAAAGGAAGACTAGAAGAAAATATGTTAGCAGGAGTATGTAATAAATCCATATTAGCATAAAGAAAAGTTATATTTATGCTAGAAATACAAATAAATTGCCTCGAATATAAATTACAACATGATATAAGATACAACATGAATCATAATGAATAAAGAAGAATTTGCAGTAGACGAAAAAACATATGAAAATCAAGAAGGATTAGTAATAAAAATAATATTTTCAAATTTAGGAAGACGATATAAAAAAATAGGAAATAACTTGTATTTAATGTTAGAAAAGGAAACAATAAAATTAGAATATAGTTTAACAGCTATGGTAAGAATAGCAAAGGAAAACGAAGAAATAGATAAATTAAAAGAGATTGAAAAAATAAAAACACAAGCAAAGCAGGAAGTACATCATCTAGAAGAACTAAAAAATACAAAAATAAGTGAATAAGAAAAAAAATTAGCTAAGCCAAAATTATTATATGAAACCAAACAAAAAGAAAAACAGATAGAAAAAGATAAAGAACTTGAATTTACTAATGAAATAAATAAGATGAAACAAAAATTAGACGAAAATATTGAAATAGACGAAATAGGCAAAATAAATGAATCGAATACAATAAACGATCAATAATCAGAGATAAGTGATATTAGCGAAACATACACAGAAATTCTAGAACAAGTAAATAAGCCGAATAAATTAGAAATAAATACAGGAGATATAAATCAACCTAGCACATCAAGAGTTAAAACCCCGGATAATAGTCATAGGAGTAGTCCCAGATGGACAGCACCAACTTATTATACAGATAATTATGAATGACCAGATAGAAGAAATGCAATATGAAATAGTAGATTAAATAAAAAATTGACGCCTATACCAATAACTAAACAATATAACTTTTTAGATCTAGATTGTGTTATGGATATAAATAAAGCAATCTTATATGGTTAGGAAATATATCTAAACAACTAATTGATAAGAAAATAACAACAAAAGAAACACCAGGATATATAGAAGAACATTTGTTGGAACAACGAAATTATGGATAGGAAATTTACCCCAGAAAGTCTAGAAACACTTAGGAGTGATAAGAAAATAGATGGGTCTCCATCAACAACAAATATAGATATACTAGATAAATATGAATTGGCAATACGAAATGAATTTGGTGGCATGACTACAGAAATAAAAGAACAAAATAGAGAAAAAATAATAAATAGACAACTTATGACAAAATTAGCTATATGTAAAATGTGCTATATAAAAGAATACACATGTGTATTTAAAGAATATTATTATAAAGCAAGATATGATATAAATGAAGCAAAAAAAATAAGACAACAATATTTTACAAAACTACCAAAACCATTTAGTACAAAAATAATTAAATATTGGAACAATGAAGGATTAACAGATACTTTAGGAGCTAGAATAAAATTTCTACATCAGTGGTTTGTACAGTTATGTGAAAACCAAAAAGAAAAAATAAAAATGGAGAAAGTACTAATTAAAAATTTAGCATGTTGAAAGATAAAACAACACCACAGTTTTGTTGTACAAATAAATATTATAGAAAACAAAGACCTAAACGACACAAAAATTATAGGAAAACAAAAACTACATATAACTACAAATAATAAAGACAAAGATATTATGTAAAAAATTATAAAATAAAAAGACCGTATAGACCAAAGAGAAAACTATCAGAATGTACTTGTTACGACTGCGGAAAGATAGGATAATTAGCTAGAGATTGAAAGTTACCTAAAAATGCAAAAGAAAAACAAATTGCAGAAGTAATTATAGACAATGATAAATACATGCAAATAGATTACATAGACTATGAATTAAGTGAAAATGATAGTATATATGAAGTATCAGATATAGAAACTGAATTAGGAAATGAAGAAATAAATATTGATCTAGATGATGATGAAGAAATCTAATGTCTGAGGATGACATAAAAACAATATCAAAAGAAGAATATCAAAATGAAGAATTATTAGAACAAAAAATTATATTTGATAATATAGTCTTTGAACAAATAAAAGAAAAAGAATTAGATTTAAGTGTTGAAAAAGTACTTGAAATACCTACCTTAAGATATTGGTTCAAAAGACAAAAAGACGAATACTATGTAGTTAGTCAAAAAGAACACATCATAGATTGTAAATATACAAAATGAAAGGCACAAATACCTATACTAAATAAGAGGATAATAAATAAAGAAATAAAAGATATAAAATCTAAAACACCCATAAAATACGTACATTTAGGTGGAACAGAAATATTGATAAAAGCTTGTTTTAGAGAAGGAATAGATACACCTATTGAAATATATTTAGCAGATGATAGAATTATATACCCCATAGAAAAAAGCGTAATTAGTAAAGTAAAAGGAAACTTAATATACCCAAAATGTAAATTTATAATAAGTGTCAACTACTCAGTGGCAGTAACAGATAGAAATATAGATAAATCATTAGTTCTATATTGGAAAATGTCTCGAATAGAACTAGCACCAGGCAGTAAAATATTTACAGCAAAATGTAAAAACTTTTATATACTAACAACAAAACATAAAGTAACGGCAATAAATAAAATTGATAAAATAAAAATAGAAAATCCTTTTGAAAGAATAATTACTATAATAGACAACAATGACTATAGCTATAAAGAAATTTACATAGAAGAAGATTTAGAAATTGTAAAAGAAAGATTGAGTACTTCAAATGTACCAAATACATTAACTAGAACTACCTCATCAAGATTAAGCACATCTAAAAGGAACTATGAAATATCACAAAATTCATTAAATACAGAATATATAACACCATACCACTATTTTGTAACAGGAATAATAGACCAAAGAAGATATTAAATTTTAATAAACAGAGGACAAAAAGAGAATTATATAACGAGAGAATTAGTGTTAGAAACAGAGATTATAAAAACAGGACACTTATGCCCCTGATTACCTAGTGAGATAGTTACCACAAATGAAGAAATAACAGGAAAAAAATAATTATAGGAGGAATACCATTAGTAATACCATTTAAAATCTACCAAGGAAGCCAGAACATTACCCTAGGAATAAAATGGTTAGAAAAAGTTAAACCATATAATATATATACTTGCAAAAATTATTGTAGAAGGATACTACAACAGGTATTATACCCCCATGATAGATACAGGAGCGGAAGCAAATATATGTAAATAAAATTGTTTGCCAGAAGATAAATCAGAAAAATTAAAAATACCTAAGATAGTGACAGGATTTAATAATGAAGGTAGTATGATTACATATAAAGCAAAAAATATAAAAATACAAATATGGGATAAAATTCTAACAATAGAAGAAATGTACAATTTTGAATTTACAACAAAAGATATGTTATTAGGAATGCCGTTTTTAGATAGATTTTACCCACATATTATAAGAAAAACACATTGGTGGTTTACTACACCATGGGGAAATAAAATAAGAGTAAAAAGAGTAAATAACAAGCAATGTAAACCCACAGAATGGATAAAAGGAAGTGAAAAAATAAACCACGAAATGAAAAATATAAGTAAAAATCAAATAACACAATTAGAAATTATCATATTTACAATACATAAAGTTAAAATAATTAACGAACAACTAGAATTATTATCTAGTGAAAATCCATTACAAGGATGGGAAAAACATAAGATGAAAGTAAAAATTGAATTAATAGATAAAAATAGTATAATAACACACAAACTACTAAAATATAATTTGATGATTTAGAATAATTCAAAATGCATATACATGAACTATTGAAGAATAATTATATACAAGAAAGCAATAGTAAACATACAATTCCAGCATTTATAGTTAATAAACAAAGTGAACAAAAACGAGGTAAAATTAAAATGGTCATAGATTATCGCAACTTAAATGATAAAACTAAAACATATAATTATCCAATACCAAATAAGATACTAAAAATAAGACATATACAAGGATATAATTATTTAAGTAAATTCGATTGTAAATAAGGATTTTATCACTTGAAACTAGAAGAATTATATACACATAATTAAACATTCTGGTATAAGCCTAAGTAAAAAGAAATCAGAAATTATGAAACCTCAGATAGAATTTCTAGGAATACAAATAGATAAAAATGGGATAAAGATGCAAACCCACATAGTACAAAAAATAATCACCCTTGATGAAAATGTAGATACAAAAAAGAAATTACAATCCTTCCTAGGATTAGTAAACCAATTAAGAGAATACATACCAAAATTAGCAGAATATTTAAAACCATTACACAAAAAACTTAAGAAAGATGTTGAATATTATTTCGACAATAAAGATAAAGAACATATAAGACATATCAAAAACTTATATGTTCATGGAGTTAACTTGAGCATGAATCCAGCCTTGAATTTTCATGTGTAAACATTCATATATAGAAGCCAACTTCTCTGCTAATTACCTTTTGAAATGGAGTTATACATCAGACATTACATAACACTTCTACACATATAATCAACGGGTTTCATATATCAATCTTGCTCCTTATTGGTGACAGAAAAAGAAGAATAAAACAGATAACAAAGATTATATCAGGAAATAATTTAAAGTTGCTCCCAATAAGACATTGAGATCTAGTAAGAAGACATGTGATGTACTAGAATATTCAAAGCGATACTCAGATATTGACGCTAATTGTTCCAAAAATTCTAAAGAAAAACTAGAAGATATAGTAGCGAAATTCAAAAGTAAAGTAATGAAGAATGTAATAATAGATAGAGGCATACATTGCATCTATTCTGATAGTCGACTACGAACATTCTCACACTTGTCAGATGTATCAGTCGAGAATACATCATTAAACCACTACAAGAGGAAGTTTCTATGAGTTTATCAATGAAATAATGGTTATAATGAAAAAAAATCAGTGCACAATAGTGTAGTCACCTCTGCACAATAGTGATTCTACAGATCCTGAGCTCCCTTATAAAAGGAAATTAGGTACACAAGGGAGGGACTGAAAAACAAAATAGACAGATGATTAAATTACAGGAACACAACTTTTGTTCCACAATGATGTCAAAAATCAATATTTGAAAGGTAGGACATGAAATTCCTTAAGATATTACACAGACTAAGAGAACCGAAAGCAAACATGAAGACATGTAGTTCCTTTGGAAACTTATACACATGAAGTTACTAGAAAACATATTAGTGAATGCTCCAATTCTACTTCCATATTTGAAGGACAGAATGCAAAATAAAGGCTTGTATCCAAATTAGAAAACAATGTTTGCAGCCACCACTACAAGTACTGCTAATACACTCAACTGCAGATACCAAGACCGGTAGCAGTCGCAATTACACAACTGTAAATCATTTGTGTGATTATGAAATTAATGTTTTAGAATCACCTTGTTAATTAAAACAAAAAAAAATAAATCTCGTGGATCCGTATTAAGCATAAATGCAAAAATATCATACCTTGAATACCAATTGTTAAGGAGAACTTAAAAAACATACTAAACATAAGAAAATAAAGCGGAACAGAAGAAAAGTGGACATAATCCATCCTCACAAGTATAAGATTTAAAGTGAAAGCACTAGATACACAAAATGAAATCTAAAACCTTGACGTCTCGACCCACTCATCCAACATAGGTACTGTTGGGAAAGACAAGGCACTAACAAAGAATGTCTGACACGATAACATCGGAAGAATACCCAAGTCTATACTTTCCCTTTTTGATTTGAACCAAGAGAAGACAAAAAACCACAAGAAATATGATAGTAAGGCAGAAAGTTAGTTCAACCAAACAAATATAACAAGACAATAATAAATCAATCACACAAGACACTAAGATTTACGTGGAAAACCCCTCGATGTGAAGAGTAATAAACCACGGCACCAAATGCTCCACTATAATCACCAAGAGTAACAATATTGTTCTTAAAAATTGGCCACAAAACAAGTGCCAAACAACGAGCAACAACAAAAAAACATCGCACAAAATCTAGAGACTTAAAGGAGCAAAATCACCAATTTCGCAGATACTGTTCACGATAGAAAAACTGAAGCTGCAGGACACCAAATCCAACTTTGTCAGTTCCTAATCAAATATTCAGATGAAATTAATATGCGGTCCAAAAATAAGCTCAATCGGACCAGAAACGAAGCGGGAATCGCAATTTGAAGTTGATTGTTAGGGCTGAATTTTGACTGCGAAAACTGCTCTCTTTGTCTCTTTTTGGCTGCTGAAAAACTCTTTGTGTATATGAAAATAAGACTTAAATAGGCTTATATTTGCCTCATAAGAATGGGCCTATGGGCAAAAATGGGTTGGTCCAAATTGGGCTTTTATTTATCCACATAGGAAGGGAAAAAGGCCCATAACCCAACAATTCTCCCCCTCACGACTATGTGGAGGGGACCGCCATCCCGGCGACCATGCAACAATCTTGAAACTTCCCTCTTGGAAAAGCATTAGTTATTGTATCGGAACCATTGTCATTTGTATGATTATTTTCAAGCTCAAGCAACTTAGAATCCAACACATCTCAAATCCAATAGTATCTCACATCAATGTGTCTAGACCGACTATGGAACGTAGAATTCTTGCCAAGATGTATAGCAATTTGACTGTCACAATAAAGCACATACCTCTCTTGAGCACAACCAAGTTCCCCCAAGAATCTCTTCATCAAAAGCAATTCTTTACAAGCTTCAACGACAGCAATAAGCTCAGCTTCTGTAGTAGATAGAGCAACACATTTTTACAACCTAGATTGCCAAGACACAGCTCCCCCTGCAAAAATAACCAAGTACCCTGAAGTAGACTTGCGAGTATCAACACCACCAGCCATTTCTGAATCAGTATAACCACAAACAAGAGGCTTCCCTGTACCAAAACACAAACTCAGACTAGAAATGCCATAGAGATATCTCATAACTCACTTCACAGCATTCCAATGTTCTCTTCCCGGATTAGAAAGAAAATGGCTAACAACTCCAACAGCGTGAGCAATATCCGGTCTTGTACAAACCATCGCATACATCCAACTACCAATAGCTGAAGCATAAGGAACTTTCTTCATATCTTCCTTCTCATCATCACTAGAAGGACATTGTTTCGTGCTCAATTTGAAGTGCATAGCTAAAGGTATACTGACAACCTTAGCTTTGTCAATGTTGAATCTGCGAAGTACTTTCTGAATGTACTTCTCTTGTTATAATACCAATTTCTTGGCCTTTCTATCACGGACAATATGCATGCCAAGAATCTGCTTTGCTGGTCCTAAGTCTTTCATAGCAAAAGACTTACTCAACTCTTGCTTCAACTTCTGAATCCTGCAAGTATTATGACCAACAACAAGCATGTCATCAACATAAAGCAACACAATATTAAACTCACCATTAGAGAACTCTTGCACAAAAACAAAATGGTTTGAAGAAGTCTTCTTGAAGACCTGCTGACTCATAAAAGAACCAAACTTCCTGTACCATTGCCTGAGAGCTTGTTTCAAACCATACAAGCTCTTCTTCAATTTTCAAACATAATTCTCTTTACCCTTGACTTCAAAACCTTCCGGTTGCTCCATATAAATTTCTTCATCTATGTCACCATGGAGGAAAGCAGTTTTAACATCCATTTGCTCAACCTCTATATCTAGACTTGCAGCCAAGCCTAGAACCACACGAATAGATGACATCTTCACAACTGGTGAGTATATTGGTCCTTTTGATAGATATTGCAACCGGAAGGATAATATCTTCACAAATAGTTTTAACATCGATTTCTTTTGATTAGATATTTTCTACAAGCCTAGAACCTCTAACTTTTTCGAAGTAGTCTCCATCGAAGCTTGAGAATTCAACTTTGGAAGCCGTATTTCTAAGTTTTTCTTCTCTGTTAGGGTGGCGTGAAAACTAAAGAATGCAGTAATAAGATGAATGATTGTCCCCTTGAAAAATCAAATTTAATCACATTTAGATAATACCTTAAGCTCTACATCTTTATTGCACACTGTACTAAATTTATCACAGTCATAAATATCCATTTCTAAGTTTTGCTTCTCAAAATTAAAGCCATCTGTCAAGTTATCCAAATATTTGTCCATATGTGATTTGCATGTAAACCTTCCTGTAATTGCTCATCAATAGAAAGATTATAATCTTTAAGTAAATATATATCAAAATTGTGTTTGTTTGTTTTAATTAAAATGATTGATGGATATGCATAGACATAAAACTAACATAAGTAGATGATTACTATACAAAACAAAAGTTGTACTAGTACCTAATAAATGCTCCTAATAGTGACATCTACCAAAAAAAATAAATAATTTAAATAAGAATTACTTACCCAATTGTTATTTATTAGGCTTGCAAAACTTGTCTCATTAGAAGTAGTTGAAGTTGTAAAGATATTGAAAATTGAAGAAGGAAGGTCATTCTAATAAATATGGTACAAATTAATAACTTAATATGTCTATAAATGAAGAATAGAATGAGGAAGAGGTGAATATGTAGGGTGAGAGTTACAAAAAATTAAGTAGTAATGAAGCATCTACTAATTTAGTGATGTATAATACCTTGGGATTTTTCAAATGAGATAGTAGCTCCATCATGCTCTCTTTTAACAATATTTGGTCATGCACTAAACGAAATTCCATTACTTCTTGGTTCTTTTGCTTCTCTTAAAGTTGATTCTTAACTTTCATTAGCTTGATTTCTACACTCTCGTTTACAGCGTTCTTCTTCTGCTTCCTTTTGTGGTGCATGGAGTTTTTTTTTTAATTTCATTTTAGATATTCTACTTGCTGACTTAATTCTTGATCCTTGACCAACAATGTACTTTGATTTTTCTCCCATTATTTGCACATATGTAGCATTAATGATAGGATCCACATCGGTACCCTTTTCAATTTCTTGAATTTTTTCAGCAATAATGTCGTTCACTTTGTCCTACAAAAAGTTTATACAAACTTGAATTCTCAATATAGCTTAAATAAAGACACTCTATTAATAAAGGCAAAAGAAAAAGTACATTCACTTCAGCACAACCATTAGTAACTCATTGCCCATTTGGCTTCATTTGAGTTATTTCCTAAAAAATTTGAATGTTTGGCTCTTTTGCAGTGGTTGTATCCCTCTGTCAAAAAAAATTAAATAATTTTATTGTTGAAATTGTAAGAATAATAGATCAAAACAAAGACATACATCTAACTGCTTCATAAGATGCTCCTTGAAAAGATTTTCTGCGACAAATATGATTTACTTCTTGTTTTGCCTTGTTATTTTTCTTTGTTTTACTCATTTTCTGCATTATTTACTTCTTGTTTTGCCTTGTTATTTTTCTTTGTTTTACTCATTTTCTGCATTGATTTTAAGTTTAGAAATTTATTTAGATCTGAATATATAAGATGTCAAAAAAGACAACAAACAATATAAATGGTTACAATTTTAACTTCTAACTGCCTTAAATTCATTAAATCTGAAGTAGTCTACCAAGATTTTTCATTCAGCTTCATTAACATCTGTTGTTATGATTTGCAGACGCTCTTATTTTGTAGAAAATTTCTTGAAATGATCATGATTCCTACTCCAATTATATATACATAATTTTTTTGTTGTTTTAAGAATGGTATCACGATCTTGTTCTATGTCTGGAAGCTAAAAGGTGTACTGCAATCAAAATAGTATAAATAATTAGTTCCTGGTGATATTGAAATTCCTGGTGGAAACAGTGTCCCTAACCACATCAAAATCAATCTTGTAAAAAAAATCTCCCTCTTCATTCTCAACAATCAATGCCTTTTCTTACTTTTGAGATGAAAGGTCACAAATCTGATGTTATTCAAGATGTGCCCATACCTAAGTCCTTGCATGGTCTGATGTACCTAAATTACAAGTATCCCTTGATATGGACAATGATTTCCTTAGACCCTTATACAAGTCCCACAGACGCAACATCTACACAACTTTGTGGGGAAAATGAAAAATGTCGGTGACGTCCTTAATGTTTCTATTAGCTAGTGTGACGATCTCCATCTACAAGTTTCTACCAGCCTAATCACACTTGGTGCTGAGTTCCAAAAGCTGTCAGTTATAGGAGAATAAGCATAGAGTCCAACAGATGATCAAAACTTGAGTACTCATTCAAGCACAAGAATATCACTTAAGTGAAGAGATTCAATAACAGTGCAAGTGAGTGTAAAGCATTTCTTCAAGAGTCTTCAGTGTCATGCAACCAAGCCTGATTGCGATTTTTATGGGATCGCTAAGAAAGGTGCCTTTTGAACAGTCGTATTTCAGTTATTCATCCCAGGCACACATCAAACTGATAAGGCAGTCAGTCTATATTGGCGGCTACCTGTCCTTGATCCTGGAGCTAGTTGATAAGTTTCCAAAATCAATAGTTGTATTTCTTTGTCTTAGAAGTACTTTTAGAAGTTTAACATTCCTAACTTGTCATGCGAAGACTTGATTAGTCACCAGAACGTGGATTGCTCATCATAATGTCCTTTATGTATATACTTACATAAAGACTTGATTTTCTAGATTCATAAAACATCATCAATATTCTTAACTGTGGAAATTGTCATGGGAGTTAGCAGATTATTTTTATGAGCTAAAACGAGAAAAGAAAAGGTAACAGTACAACACATCACATATACAGAGAAAATAACAAGATGGCAGACTACTTGGCTTACTTTGCAATTAATACTACTGAGAAAAAGACCTTTATGTCATTTGAACAATTGTCTAGTATAAAAGGAAATATCATAAACATCGAAAAAGCAGAAATACCAACAACATGCGTAGGGATACTAACGTAGATGCTGCTAAATAAGTTGGAGAAGAATTAATAGACTAGCATCCTTAATACAAAGGGAAGAAGCACCAAACCTGACAGTTAGCTGGGAAGCCACAAGTATCTGGAGGGGAGGACTACAATACCATAAATACCATTACTGGACATTTACCAACAAAAATAACAAAAATATATAGAGATCTAGAAAATCAGAAATACTACTATGAAAAATTTACCATTTCAATAAAAGTAAACGACATAAAACAAAACTAATGATTCATGCATTATCTATCCATATATTATAATACAAAAGAAAGACATATGGCTGAGCTTCCTATCAAGATAAAAGAGACAGAGAACTAGATAGTAAGAGATATCATAACTAACCATTTACTACTTCAACCAAAAAAAAAGACACAAAAGTACATTACCAGCGTATAAGCAACAATTCTATTCTTTGCTAGATCAGGTACTCCCTTCCAATGCAACAGTTAAATTTGGAGGGATAATCACCTTCAACTTTTCATTGTCATTTTCCTTACGTTTCTATTGGGTTGAAAGCCCTGTTGTCTTTCCTCTTCCCTTCCTTTGTTTTTCTTTAACAATGCATAAAGATATAAAAAATATATGTAAATAAGACATATATGATCTAGAGATCTTTAGGAGATACAATTTAACAAATGGATAAACTTACCTGGACGCGGGATTGCACTTAAATCGACAATTTTCTTAATTACAAATATGCATATTTTCATTATGGTTGGCTGCAACCACAATAAAAATAAACATAGTAATATCCCACTACATGATTAGCTGCAACATACTATAATATTATATAAATAAAAACTAGTCAAAAGTAGAAATCAACAAATTAAAAGATAGCAATTAACAAACAAAACCAATGCCAAAATGATAAACTAATAAAATACTGTTCAAAATATGAGTGAAACAAGTAATGCTTCTAAGCATAAATATAAAGAAATATGGGAAAAGTATAAAATAGAAATTAATTGTATCGGTAAGTGAAAAACAAAACTTCTACGGACAAACTTATTTAAACAAATTTTATCTTGATGACAAGTTGAAAAATAATAACCTGTCACGATCGAAATCTAGACCCAAACGAGACCGGCGTCTTTGACCTCTCAGAGGTCGCAGACAAGCCTACATACGACATTCTTACTTCATCTAGGTTAATTTTAGCGGAAAATTTAAATCTTTTATTTTCTTATTTCATTATAAACAATATTAACTTAACATCATAGGCGTTCACAAATCAAACCATATAATATAGACGTAATCAAATGAAAGAAACAGTTCATAATTGCATTAAATGTATTTTTTCCAAAATGACACCATACAAATTATGAAACAAAATTTGAAAGAAACACTAGTGGAACATACTCCACTAGCTACAGACTATATCTAAGCTAGATAATCACGGTAGACATCCTTAAAATAATGAGGGCCTACCAAGTTCGGATGAAAGCGCTACATCCTAATAGCTGTACGTCAACCTGTAAACTCTAGCGTCCACCTATTCCTGCACCTAAAAATAGAGAGTTGTATGAGATTAGTACACACTTCTACTAAGTATGGGTATATGCAAGCACACACCAAGGACATGCATGAGTAAGAATAGTTCTTTCCTAACAACATGATTATAGAAAGTCATGTAAGTGGGCTTGCCAAATTAGTATTAGGAATGTTAGTGAACTTTTCAAATTTGTATTAGGAAAGTTATGCCATGAGACTAATATGAATCATCATACTTATCATATTGCACACAACACATAACATCTTACATATAGCACACATCATATTGCATATCGCACATAACATCTTACACATAGCACATATCATATGCCATGAGACCTTGGAATCATGGACATGGCATTAAGACTTTTAAAAATGAGGGCTCAACATATGGGACCTCAACAAGGGAGTCATCATTAACAAACACATAGTCTGCTTCATTCATTCATATGTACTTCATTTCATTTCGTTCATAGGATAGTGTGAACACCAGCTATTCCAAGGATGTAGTTTAAGACTTTAATCGGGCTTGCTTTGAAACAATCAAGAATAACCCAGTGTCATTATTTGAGTCTATCTCACCTCTTGATTATCCTATCCTAAAACCTTCGGCATTGTTCATTTCATTATGTGCATCATTTGAGGCTGACCTCATTCATTCATTGGGAACTTTACCTTTAACCGACATAGATAATGTGAGAGTCATGAAATCGAGTGTCTCCCCCACAACGAAAATAGGTGGGATCACCGAGAAAAGTGACTTAAAACATGCTAGTGTAAATGGGAATTGAACACCGCTAGATCCCTATATTGGCAGTATAGGTTCAAAAACTAGGAGATATAAGTAGAACAATACCCTACATGCCGGACAGTCTCATCTCATGAGAGTTACGTGAACCTCCTCCCTTCCTGAAAGAAGGCATCACCACTTATATCTAGTCTATCATTGCTCAGTATAAAGTTCCATTTCATTCAACTCATACGTTATGGAAGTTGGCGTCTAGTATAAGGATATCATAGCTCAATAGGTGATTTATCATCTCATCATACTATTAAGTGTGTTAATCTCAATACTTTTATTAGAATGTTTATAGAGACTGGTCTCTTAATTCTTTAAACTCTCATAAGTGAGTACGTTTTAGTAATATTTACTTAGGCTCATTTGATATTTATCCCATCTTTTACATTAGCCTCATATCATGCTTTCACCACATTCATTAATATTAGCACATTTGCTCTTCATTATTACTCTCCCCTTTTTATGTGAATGTTCATTTCATCATATGCCAATGCACTTGGTCATTTAGTGTGTTTCACACTCTTACTTAACCCTTCTAGGATTTCATCATTTCATTGTTCATTTAATCATTTCATTATTCATTTCATCATTTCATAATTTCATTGTTCATTTCGTCATATGCCAATGCACTTGGCCATTTAGTGTATTTTACACTCGTACATAACCCTCTAGGGTTTCATCATTTCATTACGTAGATCTTAGGTTCACTTATTATTAATCGTATGCTAGACTTATGGATCTATACATATAAGCCATTAGGCTTCATTCAAAATAAGTGACTCATACATGTCTAAGATTATGTAGTACAAGACTTATGTATCTTGTATATATGCCAAGATTTTTATTTCGATCTTAGTAGGTGACATTATTCTTGAACATTTAATTCACTTATGATTTATGTATCAATACGGAAATTTGGGGCAAGGGAAACCATGTTCAAATCCCTTGAACAACATTTACATTTTTTCTTGATTTCATTTTTAGTCCTCGTGACATTGGGACTCTAGATCGAACCCCAACATCAACATTTCTTTTTAGTTCTTTTTTTTCATGAACTTCTCTCCTTTGGCCGAGGGGTTGTGGGTTCGAACCCCCATAACCCCCTTTTTATTTTCCTTTCTATTTTCCTTTTCCATTTCGGCTTAACTAGGAGGTTGTGGGATCGAACCCCACAACTTCTCTTTATTTTTTTCTTTATTTTACTTAGGACTTAGTGTTTGTAGGTTCGAACCCCCACAACCTCCTTATTTTTTATATTCATTTAAAAGTTAACTACTTAAGCATTGGCAGAAGGTTGTGGGATCGAGAACCCACAACCTCACTTTATTTTCTTTTTAATTTCTATGTGTCTCCTTCTTCAGCCAGGAGATTGGGGGTTCGAATCCCACTTCTCCCGTTATTTTTTAAAATTTAAAATTCCCCTCTTACTCTCTTGTTTGGCCGAGAGGTTGTGGGTTTTCCCACACCTCTCATTTAGTTTTTTCCAGCATTCATGTAGTGAGGTCTTGGGTTCAATCTCCACTGACCTCACATGTTTAAAATATATTTTTAAATCTCTCAACCTCAAATATTCTTCCTGAAAATTCAATCACCAAGTGCTGGAAATTTTATTAAATTTTCTAGCCTTTATTTAACAACATTCATACGCTTGTTTTGAGGTAGTTTTACAATTCGTTTAACACATTCTTAGGTGTAGATTCATTGTTGTTTTAGCTTAGATTTTTCCACTGAAGATCAGCCCCCTTATACTTCATTTAACATCACAATTTACACATCTTATGAAACAATAATTCCAATCATCAAACAAGCCATTCTATGACTTCAAATGAAGAACAACAACAAACATTTTACACATTGCACCGCATCATTTTTGGTTGACATCATTGAACATGCTTACTATTTCCAAACATAATATCATAAGGAACATCAAATTTCACACTTAGGTACAAGAAACCATACCAACAACATGATTTCTAAACTAATTTAGATTGAAATTGGAAGGAGACTAGGGACAAGGATTTCAACAATAAATGGGACAACCCTTGTTTCATACATTGAATTTTGTAGAAAGAATTTTCTCTTGGATAAAGGACTCTAAGAGATAAAACCCATACCTTGTTGTGTATTTCCACACCTTTCAAGTTCTTCTCAAAATCACCCCTAAACCTTCAACACAAACCTGTCGAGAAGATGATGCAAATTTTTCGTTTCTTAAGTTAGCTTGCTTGCTTGTTTATTTTTTTTAAGTTCTTTGAGAGTAGAGAACTTTTGATTGTTTTCTAATGTTTTTATCTTCTGTTTTTTCATCAATTAAAAAAAAATTGGACGATGGAGAGAGTGTTTGTGTGAGATAGTGCCTCTTAAAACTAGGATAGTTGGCAAGACATAGTCAATTTAAAAAAAAAACATTAATTAATAAATACCTAAATAATAATAAAATCTTATTTTCCTTTTTAAATCAGCCATTAATTATTAATTTATTAAATTATTTCACCAATAATAAAAACCACATTAAATCATTGCTCCCACTTAGGTTCGAACCCGGGTGGAGCAAGACTTCATTTCAAGGGCTCAATTTCGGCCCTCTCTCCCCAATTTTCCCATCCACATTATTAATTAAATAATTAATTACATATTTAGGATTATTAAGTTACTACCCTTAGCCAGGAAAAAGAACATTTTACCCCTACACCCTTCAAACCTATGTTTTGTTCTTTTTAAGTCCGATAAAGACTCCTTTGAGTAAATCTTCGTATTCGAGAGCCCTACATGGTTGGATCCAAACTTTTCAAGCTCAAATAACTTCTCAAGCTAGTTAGCTTGGCTGTAGCAAAAATTCTGAGGTGTTGTTCTACGCGCATCAATATGTGTGAACCCTGGTCTAATCATACGCATTCTTGAAACATTAAGCATTTCTTATCTTATCCATTTTGGGTTTGTTACAAAACGAATCATCATCCTCAACTTCATCATATTCACTAGTATCTTCATCTATTGCAGAATGAATGAAGTCATCAACATTTCGTGATCAGGCTCATCTACAACTACAAAGTCTGCTTCTTCCTCGTTATTGAGTAGTGCTTCAACACTCATTCTATCAATATATTCTCTTTCTATTCTGATGTTATCATGCTCCAACTCTACTTTTTGAATTGATTATCCTCTTTCAACTAAGTCAATCAGTTGATATTGTTCCATTTATTCTTTTTGTTCGTGAAGATCGTACAAATGTCGTGGTCTTACCCTTATCATTGAATGCCATTTTTCACTTTGACCATGTTTCGTATTATACACTGATTGAGCTTGTGAGCCTAGAATGAATGGATCACTTGTGTGATGAAGTCGTGTTATACCAACAAACACAAATCCATATTCATCTTTTTTGTAACCTCTACTTTGACTACGACCTTGAGGAGAAACTTCAAACCAATCACATAGAAATAACATAATTATTTATTGTTCATATATTGGATCTATGAAATTATCCTTATCCTTCCAAAATAATCAATATTTCATGTATGTTCATCACTCTTCACAACCACACCCCTATTTGGAGTTTGTAAACCTAGTTTAGATTCCATTATTTGAAATCGAGAACTATTCAACATATATCCGCTATAACAAAAAACTCAAAGATCTGGAGGTCTTGCAAAAAATAGTAATTCTTCAGTAATTCGGTTATCACAATTTTCCTTTAACTGTATCACCTATAGTATTTTAATTAAAAAATCATAGATAATATTAATGTTCTTTTTATAAGAAATAAATAATATTAATGTTATTCAAAAGAATAAATTTTTCAATCATCAAATGAATTATTTTACCTTTTTTTTTCAAACCATAAAAGAAATTTCTTCTTGTGACTCTTTGCTGCATTTCTATTATTTTCCTTTGTTAAAATTTCTACATGTTCCCAATTGATTGTGGAGATATGAAAAAAAAAAAATCAAAACAAAAAAAATTAAACATAATTGTTAAGTGTTTGTAAGAAATAGATTTAAAGGTGAAACATATCTTACTCAATCCAAGGTCTGACTTCCTCACAATTTTGGAAAATGTAAAAATGAGTCTGATTGATTTCTAAAGTATTCAAATTATACCAGAAACCCCCTGCTAGTGGTTTACCATGAGAACTAAATATAGATAACTTATTCTTATCAATGTTAGAACAATTAGAATTCCTATCAGGACGATTTTGCGTTTTTTCCATATCTCTCAAATATCTAGAGAACAAGTAATGCATTCTATTGCAATATGACCCTCAATAATTGATCCTTGTACACGATAATTGTTGCGTACATAAGTAATAACAAATAGTATTAAATAAATAATATCAAATAATATTAGTATTTACTGTGTACTAATCTTAGTCCTATTAGGATTAGTACTCCTTAATCCTAGTCCTATTAGGATCAGTACTCCTTCCTATATCCCCTATATATATCTCCCATTTATTTCCTTCTTAGGTTAACACTTCAATACAATCAATTTTGGGGCCGAACCTGATCTCCTGATGTACAAAAAAACAACCCAAGGTCTCTCGGTCCTCGACTGAAGCTGAATACCGCGCCCTTGCTCTTCTTGCTGCTGAGACCATGTGGGTCACATATATTCTTCGCGAACTCCGCGCCACTCACACTGTTCCTGCTCTCTATTGTGACAACAAATCAACCATCTGTGTGGCCAAGAATTCCGTCCTACACACCAGAATGAAGCATGTTGATACTGATTGTCTCTTTGTTCGCGATGAAGTTCAGGCCGGCACCATGACTGTGCAGTATGTACCCACTGAAGAACAACCGGCTGATATTCTCACCAAGCCTCTCCCGAGCCGACAACATGATTACCTCAGTTCCAAGCTTCTGTTCGCTTCCGCTCAGCTCAGCTTGAGGGGGGATCATAACCGATAGTATTAAATAAATAATATTAAATAATATTAGTATTTACTGTGTACTAATCCTAGTCCTATTAGGATTATTACTCCTTAATCCTAGTCCTATTAGGATTAGTACTCCTTCCTATATCCCCTATATATATCTCCCATGTATTCCCTTATTAGGTTAACACTTCAATACAATCAATATTTTTTCAATAACCTTTTCAGGTTCGCATAAATGTATGAAGAAAGATATTCATATTTTATTAAATATAAATCAAAAGAACAGATTTAAAAATTAAGAAACCAACCTTTTAATGTAATACATCCATCAAAATTGAACAGGAGAACCCAACTTTACCTCATTTGCCAAATGAATTGAAAAAGGAACCATAACATCAATGAATTTCGGCATGAATACACGTTCTAATTTACATAATTTCACCTGTATGGTTTTCTCTAGCTGATCTAGATTCTCTATAGTTAACTCATTAGAACACAAATCATTAAAGAACAATGAGAATTCAATTAATGGTTCATGTGCATCTTTTGGTAAAAATTCTTTAATGATAACTAGTACTATACGCTGAAAAAGAACGTGATGATCATGACTTTTGAGGCCAAATATTTTAGCTTCATTGATACAACGACTAATGTTAGAAGAGTAAGCATCAGGAAGCTTAACTTCTTTGGTGAGTTGAGAAAATTGAATCTTTTCGGCCTTAGACATCGTATAACTAGATGGAGGAACTATGTATTTATCCCACACTTTTTATGGGATGAAGGGATTTTTTTCTCTTCATTTCTTGTAAGTCCAATCGAGATTTTAAGGTGTCCTTGTTTTTCCTTCAATATCCAACAACGTACCTTACACACTTTCACTAATATTCTTTTCAATGTGCATCACATCCAAATTATCTCTCAAAAATAAAGTCCGCCACTATGGAAGTTCAAAGAATATACTTTTCTTTTTACAATTATTATGTCTTTCAGTATCTCGTTTTCTTTTTCTTGTGATGTCATCAACAGACCTTTGCAAAGGGGTATTAAGTTTCACAAGCACATCTTCACAACTCAACGCATGTGGTGCAAATCTTTCTTCCTTTTGGGTATCGAATAAACTTTTATTTCGACGATAAGGATGATTAATCTCCAAGAACCTACCATAACCCATATAATTTTGCTTTCGACCATATTTCATGTAAGAAGAGCAAGTATGCACATGACAAACTTAACAAGCTAATTTACCTTTAGTACTTCAATCAGATAAAATACCATAAGCAATAAAATCATTGATTCTCCATAACAATGAAGCATGTAATTGAAAATTTTTCAGGTAATTAAAAATTTTGTTTCATAAAAGCATCATAAGTCTCAGTTCCATCCCCCAAATAAGATTTTCAAATCATCACCCAAAGGTTGGAGATACACGCCAATATCCATACCAGGACCTTTAAGTTTAGGAATAAGTAAAGACAACGAAATATTTGATTATTTCTTGCATAGTCATGGGGGAAGATTATATGGAATCAATATAACTTGCCACATGTAATATGAATTACACATTGAACAAAAAGGATTAAAACCATCTGAAGCAAGTCCCAATTCCTACACTACAAAAATCTGGAGCAAAATTTGGATATTTTTCATCAAAACTTTTCTTTGCTAATGAGTCAGCAGTATGTCGTAACACTCCATCATCAACTCGTTCATCCTTATGACACCTCATTTCTTTTGCGGTTCTTTTTGTCATAAACAATCGTTGTAATCTAGGTATAATAGGAAAGTATCTAAGAATCTTTGCAGAAATTCATTTAGTTTTGTTTTTAAATTACCTGAAGCAACCTCACTATTGGAATCTTTTCCTTTTCTCATTGTCCATATTTTTTTTCCAAATTTAGGACATTGTTCAAGATCTTCATATTCCTTTATACATAAGATACAATTATTTACGCATGCATCTATCTTCACATAATCTAAACCCAAATCTTTTATTATCTTTTGTACTTCATAAATAGAATCTGGGAGCACATTTTCTTTAGGTAAAGCATCACTAAGTAATTTGAACAAAGATTTAAATGAAGTATTACTCCATCCATGCATACACTTCATTTGAGATAGACGCACTATAAAAGAGAGTTTGGAGTACTTTTCACAACTTCGATAAAATTAATTTTCTGCATCCTTCATAAACTTATAGAATTTCTTAGCTTCGGTATTAGGCTCTTCATGCGGAGACTCAGTTGTGTCATTAAAGTCATCACTATTGTTGGGAACACCATGATATTTATCATGCGACATTTAATTAATTGGAGCATCATCATTTGCTATATTTGAATCTTCACTATGATTTGTTTCATCATCAGAAGATAGATCTAGCTCGCCTTGATGAATCGACTTTTTATATGTTTGATTCATTCCAAACCTACATAAATCTATTCTCACTTCATCTCGCGTTTTCCAAAGAACATTATTGCATTTTATGCATGGAAATTGAATTCTTACACCAACCTCAAGATTAGAAAATACAAAATTCAAAAATTGCTCCACACCATTTAAATATTGTGGTAACGCTCTATTTCCAATAACTATCCAACTTTTATCCATTATATACTTGCCTTCAACAATTTCTAAATCAATTAATATAAATTTATATGATTTTTTAATAAAAAAACTAAAGAAAATTTTATAGAAAAACATAATATTATGAATGTTCAATATAAAAATCAGAATGTCCTTGTAAGACTAGTAATTATTTTTTGTATATGTACATCTAAGAACATCTTCAGAAATCATTCATATCTCTACAACCTCTCATAAAAAAGAGTACAAAATATAACATATTAGAATAGCTATACAATTTAAATTCAAACCTACATGTGATATTGTAATATCAATATAAAACAGTTGAAGAAAAAGAAGACTTAATAAAGGAGTGGTTCAACTATGAAATTATAGGAGTTTGAAATACATCTGTCCATATTGTCTGAGATGTTGCATTTTCATAAAACTAAGACAAGTCACATGTATCTTTACCATATAGAAGAAATAACATGAATAAAAGTATGGTAAAGATAGCTATGCAGACAAGTTATATGTCATATCTTAAGTGAGAATATAACAAGTTCATAGGCACAAATGGCAACAAGTTGGTCAACTAGATCTTTAGCCAAGCATACATATGACCAAACAATATTACATCAACATTACTGCAAAATGTAAGGAAGAACTGAAAAAATAAATATACTGTGATCACACGTGTTTACCACTGGAAACAGGTCGCAGTATTGCTCCAACACCAACAACCTTAACTTTCAATACGTCAATAGATGGAGGATAAGACCCATAGAACAATAAACCATGCTAAGAATATTAGTATAATTAATCTAACTTTTTGATTATTCCATTAATGTTGTCATCTAATAGAAGAAAAGAAAATTTCCTTTCGAGAAACTATACCTTAAAACTAATGAGGTGTTGGAATAAAGGTGCAATTTAGATCAAGGAACAAGCTTTAAGATGCTATTTAAGAAAATTATACAGATAGTATCTAAACAATGTATTACTTTAATGGAACCACAAAATCCATTCTCCCTTATGGACGAATCTATGTTTTATACCCCACATGCAAATCACTTTAACATTCCCCTACTTCTGAATGATGTTTGCCTTTGGGAAAAAAGTTGAAATAAATTCAATTTAAGATGACATGGATATTAGATTAATTATAAGCTGAAGAACAAGAAAGTAAATAACTATGTGCAACAGATTGAAGTTTTGAACGAGGTCATAAGTATGTTCTCAAGGACTTCTCGAGGATTCTCGATAAACAAATTGAAAAGATTATCTTATTCAAGTTGCATCAACAAGGGGAATCATCAAGAATTTTATTTATCCGTGGCAAAGAGCATGATGTCCAAGTAAAACAACAAAATGGTTAAAAATTATCTACACTTCAACTGTCACAAAGAGATCGCAGAGAACTCGTACATATTCTTTTTTTTGTTGATAAGAATACCATTGGTGTGAGAAAGATACTTATAAAGTTTGGTGAAAGATGTGATTATAAATTCGCCAATTACTATTTCAACACTCAAGCAAGTCATCCTTATTCCAACCTGAGACATATATTTCAGTATGTGCTAGTTTCAGATATACTTGGAACCATATCTCGCAATCTTGCAAATCTCACAGACAATAAAGGTGTAAGACCCCGAAAATGAGAGAAGGTTTATATAGCCTAATATGTTTGTATTAATATTATAAGGTCCTAAAATGTCTTATAAAATGGTTTAGAGGCAGTGCGTTAATTTTGAAGTGATTTGGAAGTCGAACGTCAAGGGACGTCCAAGATGTTCGATGATTAGTCGCTTATGTACCTCATGTATGCATGCATGCCTAAATCTGTATGAAATGAGTCTAATAATTATTAAAATGTTTTAAAATGGCGTATAATGTTGTTATATGAGGTTTTGTGAAGTTTGGAGGTCAAACACCCAAGAAAGTCCAAGGCGTTCGAAAGATAGACCCTAAAATTTTCATCGTATGTCATGATGGGGCTTCGACTGTTTGGACTTCTTATAGGTGTTTGTTTTTGCATGAAATTTATGTTGAAGGTGTATAACTTAGTAATTTTTGTAATCACTATGGAACTATCCAGGTACAATTTTTAAGGGGACCACAAGAGGCCCTAAAAGAAGGACCCATAGCTGCCTAAGACATTGTCTGGGCAGTGTCCATTGACGGACCCAAAGACGGATCGTTAGTCCACCAACGGTCCATAGAGCAGGTCACATGCCTTGTACAGGTGTTAAAATAATTTTGTCTAAGTTCGAGGCGACGGAGGCCAGGCACGGCCTGTCATGGCCTCGACGCCCTGTCATTGCCATCGTCGAAGGTGGCCTGCTACGTGCAGCCTACATGCTGTTAATTAAAGGGGTGAATGGAAAATTCACCCCACATACTAAACTGACCCAAAAAGGTTTAATTATATATTTTTTAGTGTATATCAGTCATCAAAAATGAGATCACCACATTCTAGAATCCTCTCACACGATTGAAGCTCAAGAACTGCTTGGAGCTGGGTTTTATATGGATGAATCATCAAGTTTTGGATGTTTTCAACTAGACAAAGGTATGGTGATCTTCATCTCTATTTATCTTTTCATGTAGAGAGTCATTCTAAAAGATTTCAAAAGAGAAAAATATGATCAAAGTCCTTCTTCTTCAATCTGCCATGGGTTCTTTCTTAAATTATTTTGAACAATTGAATCATTATTATTTGAATTTAATACAGTGATTTTTTAACGTGAATTTTATTCCAATTGCATGATGAACCCATGCTCCTTCACCAAAACAATTTAGCCTTGCGTGAGCTTTGTGATCTTGAATTGCTATAGATTGAATTATGATTCTATTACTGTGAAGTTGTTGTATATGCTGTTATTTACATTAATGTATGTTTAAGTATCCATGAGGATCAGTGTATGAAGATTTGAACATTAATAGCCTTTGTTTCTACATGTTGGCTTGAGGTCGATTGCGAAATCGGTTGTGTAGAGTTTTAATTATGTATGAACGGCTTTATCTACTGTTATTGTGTGATATAATGGATTAAATTTTTAGGTATAAATCCTTAATGATAAAATTAAGAAAGGCTTGCATGAATTGATCTAGATTCCTTTAAGCTATGAAGTCAAAAAGCAAAGTATGTGATGGATCTCGAATTGTGATTAGATGAAGCATGATTTCGTCTTGATTTCTTATCTAATTATCTACTTACTAATGAGTGTATTGTTTATAAATTATGAATGATGATCAAATCCTTAGAGAGTTCATAGTATTGGTAAAGTCTTCTATACTGTACCAAATCGATAAGCCTAAATGTCTATGCTGCAACCATAATCTTGAAGGTGTGTAATTATGATATCAACATGGTTAAATGCAGGTTTATATAATGCCTTATACTTATAATATGTATTAAATATGATCTAAAATTAATGGAAGGGAAATTAGATAATGATCTATGTTATTCTACTTTCCTTGTATGTTGATGTGTTGTATTATGTTATAGTATAATATTGTGGCGACTTATACATGGTTTCTTATATGTTAAAATTACATTCAGTTACTTCAATATATGTGTTTTATTGATGAATAAGGTGTATTTATCAATGATTATCGAAAGGTGAGAAATTGGTAAGAATGCTTATTTCCTCTACTGATCTACTTCTCTATTTCTTTATAGTAATGTTGATGAAGCTTCGTATGGCATTGTGTGGTATGGTAAACTTATGTTGGTTGTGTTTACTTTATTTTCAAATCAATATATTTGTTGAACATGGTCATGAAGGCAAATTGATGAATATATGGGCATGTGCTTATGATGATACTATGTGAAGCTTATGCCTACTTTCCTATTCTAGTTGTGATTTAGGTTGTATGTCTATTGTGTAAGCATGTGTAAATCCATGTTAGGGTGAATTATAAGTGCTTCCATTTATGAGTTAAAAATGGTTAATAATCCCTTACCCATGTACCCCTATGTGAATGCATAAAGAGGACAAGTTAGGAATCTTAAGTGTAATATGAAGTTGGCTAGCCTCCTATGTTATTGTGTGGTTTATGATTGAAGGTATATTATGGTATAAGAGGGTGGCAGCTCAATATTTGTTGATATCCATTATTTGATCATGTTGACCACTGTACACACACACTCAGTCACATGCATGTTACTAGTAGTATAGGTGATGGAATCTAAATGAAAGGTTGTTCTCATATTTACTAATGTCTATTACTATGCATATAAAGTATATATATGTGAATTATTTTATGTATTACTCACTAGGATTACTTGATACTTGTACTAGTATGGGCAAGCATATGGGACTTTTCCTATGCATTGCACATATGTACCTTGATAGGATATTTCTAGTTTTGGTTTCAATATGTATGAACTTGTGTGACTTAATGTGTTATGTGAAAGGTTTTTTCACATATATGTATACACACACACATGTACGATGATCTGGTAATAGAGGGACATTGAGAGGTGTGCCCAAGAATACTCTAAATTAGATAGGTGCTTGAGTATGCTATAAGCATATGAGAATCAAATATAGTAAACCTATGTTTTATAAATAAATGTAATAAAGGCTTTCCAATAAAGTGAGCTTAGCTTAGCGCCGAGTGAATTTGACATTGGGAGGTGTTGACTTTCCTTGGAGGAAAATTCACCATTTGTCCCTTATAGAGTGTTTATTTCCCTTAGAGGAATACTCACCTAAGGACCCACATGAGGTGTTGACTTTCATTGGAGGAATATTCACTCATGTTTTCTCATCGGTGAGGTCTCAATTACCAAATGGTATGAAGAGGGAATACCTATCTCTTAGTTCCATAAACTATGCTTGCCACATAGGATCTAACAAGGTGAATTCACTTTAGGACGCTAGGATATATGTTAATGTTCTACCTTTTCTAGGTAGGAACACCTTCCATGTTTAGCACCCATGTTCTTAGTGGCGGTTAAGGCTATAATTTCCCTAAAGTAAAATTGACAATGGAAGTAATTGAATAGGATCCTAACTAGGAGGACTTAAGGTAAATTACTTAGTGTAGGTGGAAGTAATGAACCCACCTAGACATTGCACAAGTACCTCCTTAGGATGTCCTAGGAAGGTGAGCTAATGTGTATGCTTATGGTTATGTCCATATGCATGAGTTTGTAGTATTGATCTACTTGTTATGAAGATGTAAATGATATAAGTCTTTATGCATGATGTTGATCTTGTTGACTATATGATGAAGGTCTTGACTTAACTATGTCTATGTTGTATTATTATGCTATGATGGTATGTGTTGTCTTATGTAGATGAAATGTATGGTTTTCCTTGTGGTCCTGAAGTGATACATTTCACCAAGTATCCTTAAAGGATTAAATTGGAGGCTAATGAATTAAAAGGAAGAGTTTCACTGTAAAACGGAATGAGCTCAATGTAAAGTGACCTCAAATTGGACTTAAATTCTACATGTTCGATGATTGGCCATGTGTTGTGTTTCTATGAAGTATGAAAATGATTTTAATTCTATTGTTTAAAGGTTTCATAAGAATTTATTCAAAAAGGCATGAGATACGATTTTCAAGAAAAATGTGCCTTTTAAATGCTTGTTTTTGTTTGGTTGCCATACTTAGTGCACTTTGGTGCTAATCCCATTTTCCTATTCTTTTTAAACAAAGTGTAGGCTATGGATGCTTAAAGGATGTGTTGAATGATTAAGAGCTTGATAGGTTATTCCCAAGCTCAAGGAAAGGAATCCTTAGTCGAAGAATGTCCTAATGTGTACTTATTGTAAAGTCTATTAAATATTGTATAATTTTGTATTATGTCTTAAGAGCGGTATCCCTAATGTATTCTAATGTCGTTGAGTCTAAGATGACAAAGAGACTTAGAGTCTATATATGTATTATGACTTATATTTTATATATATATGAAGTAAATTTTCTAGCATATGAGGTGCTATGAGAAGTTTTAATTTTTTTATTAAACTTACTATGTCCATGCGATGAATGACAACTATGGGCTATTAAAAGACCTCTGAGAGGTCAAGTACGCAATGTTACTTCTAGGGGGTGCTCCCCGGTCGTAACAAAGGGTAAATTTACTTCAATATATGATCACTCGTGTCTACCTTTTAAGAATGTGATCATTGGTTATATTAATGAAGCACTGGATAGACTAAATAACTCAACTATTTCGTTCACTAAATAACATTGTGTAGTTCATAAAGTAGCTTTAGAGTTAACAAACTGACATGAATTTTCTGGAGTCATACATTTCTTTTAGCTGGAGCATGAGGACCCTTCAATAAATATGTATGTGAAAAAATTTAAACTACTACAACTGTAACTGTCTCATAGGAACAACCCACACAATAAGTTTAATGATACAGAAAGAGGCATACTGACTGAAAATTACATGTCAGAAAGCATTTTACTATTCACTTACAAGAAGGTTTTGGCTTATTTTACATGTACGTCAAGTCTTGTTTCTGTGATACTCTGTAATAAGGCAACAATGTTTTGATTGACTTTAAGGAATGGACTGAGGCTTCTTCTATTCCGAGTGCCTTAATACTATGCTCTTAAGGTGTCCAAAAGTTAAATGTGTTATTGTGACATAGGGTAAAGATGGTTGCATAATGCTACAAAGGACTGAAATGATTATTTATTTAAGTTTTTGTTTCTTCTATATTTTGATCAACTTTTTTCAATTGTACACATTGATAAAGTCTTCCTTAAGATAGTGGAGAAGACTATGCAACATTTTATATGCATCCTACACACATTAATCGATCAATAAATAACAAAGAATACGTGACATTGTAAGACAAATACATTAAGCTACAGCCGAAGCGGTCTTGCAAATCTTAGAACTGTATAGAAGTATTGACCGATCTATCTCTTTACCACTTTGAATTCAATATTTTTCTATGCCTATGTTTCCATCAATATGCACAAGAAACTCTAACTATTGTTGATGTTAGATATAGTTTGGCCTTTGTTCAAATTTCAAAACACCTTTTTTTGTAGTGCTAACAAAACAAGTCTTGTTTGTTTTTTTCAGAACTCAGTACCACACACAAAATAAATAATTCAAAAACACCCAAATAACTAGTAGTGGTAATTTTTTTACTAAATTCTACTAGTAATAACTAATACTAGTAATTTTGTTACTACCTCACAAAATGACTAAATATAAAGAAATTAAACTGTAACAAAGCAATTGAAATCTTACAAAATAACCTAGGAGACCCAATCATAATATGATCATACGAAAGAACAGAACTTTGTGAAAAGAAACTAAATAATAAAAAAACTCAACAGAGATAGACTTCAGCAACAATGTTCTTCTTTAGTGAACCAGGAAACCTAGTTTTACATTTCCCTAAAACTTAAGAAGGGCTTCTTTTGGCAAAGAAAATATATGTTTGTGAACTTCTACCAAAAAAATTGGCGGAAACAAAATAAACCCGTGATTCTATTTGGAGAAAACTAAAAGAAAAAATCTATTTTTGCCACAATGTATAAAATATTGTCAAATTACATATATTAGCAACAATAAAAATATTATTGTTTCCAAATAATTTTTTTAATATAGCAAAAAATTAATTAAATTGTTGCCAGTAATTAATTTGGGCAACAATAAAATCATTTTTGCAAAAACGTTGTTGCAATCTTTTAATATTTAAAATTTATTATATTAATTATTATTAACAATAGAATATCGCAACAATACTAACATATTTGGCAACAACAAAAATAATGTTGTTAAAAATTAAAATATATACCAATAATAAATCAAGTTTTTGCGATTTATAAATATAAACCGACAATGATATAGTTGTTGCTAAAAAGTTGTTGTTAAATCCATAATTTCTTATTGTGCGTAGGACTATTGGAGATAACTTTGAATAAGACTCATCCAAGATGGGTAGGTCCTCACTTTCTGAGGGCAATTCCACTATCAAGCTATGAAGTTGATTAGTTTTAAGACTATTATGTTTCTTTCTGTTTCATTGGTATATACTAAACGTTGTATGACCTATATGTGGTGTTATTCTATTGATGTATGGGCTAGGTATTATTTGATATACTCTTATTAGATTATTATGACACGAGAAGAATATTTTGGCACTATGCTATATTTAATAGATCTATGTGCAATAAAAGTAAAGACTAAGTAATCTTCCTATAATAAGGGTCTATGTATACTCGACATATATATATTATCTGTATGTAGAGGTCAATGTAAAACTCAATGTAGAAGTAGTAAAAAGTTTCAAATGTTTGCTAATTTTAACATATGAATGTAATGATATAATCTAAGAGGCTAGTCTTAGTCCTCAAAGAGGACGACGACGCCGGTTATGTGTAGGGGGTTTTCCCGGATGTGATAAACATGATATCAGAACATGAGGTTAAATAAATTTTAGTCGATGTCTTTCTCAACCATATCAATGTAGGTTCGTATTCATAATTGTCTATCGCAACAAACTTATTAATAGGAATCTATACGATTCTTAGGAAACTCTCAATTTCTTTGAAGTCAAATATCGTGCCTCTAGAGTGTTAGCTCTATGTGTTATTTTTCATCTCATCTTATTGTGATTATAGGAAATGAATACCTAAAGGAATGCGGCACGAAGAATTTAAGAAGAGATATCCAATGCGGGATTTATTCTTCATGGTGATCAAATTCCTCCGCTTGAGAACGATGTGAATCATGATCAAGCCCAGGTCAATCCTCCTCCTTTGATGGATGGTGACATAAGGGCTGCATTTATCCACATGGAACAATCCATTACTACCCAATCACAATCCTTCTCTACTCAATATCAATCCATGATGGCCTAAGATAATCGAGAGATTGTTCCCCAAGAAAAATAACAAGTTGCTACCGTGACGTCTCCTCTAAGGGATTTCACTAGGACGAATCACTCTACTTTCTATTGGTCCAAGGTTGAAGAAGACCCCCATGAGTTCATTTGTAACACCCATAGCCTAAACAGACCAAATTTTTTTTTAAAAAAAATCTACAGGTGCTACCAATGATGGCATCGACGGACCGTATCCTGAACCACAGTCCGTCCTGCATATCCGTCGATAGGATCAAAAACTCCCAAAAATTTCAGCCTAGAAAAATTTGATAAGTCTTGGACGACGGCCGGACTTACGGTCCGTAGGTTAAACAACGGTCCGTAGTCCGTGACTGTCGATCAAAACTCCCTTCAACAACTCTCTAACAAGAGCTATGGATGAACAATTTTGGTTTTTAGGTGGACCAACGGTCCGTACGTTGTAAATTTTGAGCCAGTTAAGGGGAAATCCAGTTGGGTCAACCTAATATGATCATAACTCTTAGCACAAAATGAGTTATGTCTTCCATGACCTACTGATAATTTTATAATTGATTTATATTTCCTTAGACACAAACCTTGCTAAAATCAGACCTCCGTGTAAAAAGTTATGCCCATTTTAGTAAAAAGCCTATCAAACAAGCCCTTACAACGGGGCGTCGGGTGCACGACGGACTGTCAATCCTAGCCATCATGAGGCCCGACAACAACCAGGGGTCTTTTTGACCTTTCCACTCCGTTTAAACCCTAAGTTACGTCATTTGACCCTAAATCATCAGATTTTAGTCAGTTTAAGCCTAGAAACATAATAAAAACATATCCAGGTCAAATCATTAAATCAAATCATAGAAAACTAGAAGCAAGAGAGGAGAAAAAAGCTCAAGAACCCTAGTTCAAGAACGCCATAAGCTCCAACAGTTACAGCCCTGAAACATAAGTATTTTTCTGTGGATTTCATCACCTTGTATATGGGATTTCACTAGTGGGTTCCTTTCACCTATAGGGTCCTTAGTTTATGTCAGTTGTTGATTCTCTTATCATGATTAAACATAGGGTTTCTAGAACCTTGATATAACTTCATGAATATATTAAATATATTTTCCAAATCAGATTATCATGTTATTACTCAGATGATCGCATGAATTCAGAACCGTAGATTTGTATTTCTTTAGTTCTTGAATTACACATGCTAGGTCATATATTTCAAACACTTCAGATATACATGTCTCAGTTATAAATGCATAATTATAAGATTAATTCTTGCATTCTCTGTTTGCATGTTTAATTTTTAGCTATCGAGTATTTAAAGAAATTTAGATATAATCAGTTAATTTATAGAATTCATTGGGAGTAGCATAATACCGAGTTAGACTAGTGTTCAGCGTACCCAATAGTCCCAGAACTACTAGCCAAGTAGTACTAAGTCCTCTTAGTGGGCATTCAGTATAATGATTACACCACCATGCCTTTATACCTTTTGCAGGGTATATTGGGTCCTCTCTATATGGAGTATACATCAGACTCCACATTTAGCTCATGTGGTTTTATTATCGATTATTAATAGCTCCAAGAGTTCTGTTAGACTCTCTGCAGTGACCATTAATCAATATATTTCATTATTTAGTTTTTGCATGTTATACATTGGTCATTACATCCAGTTAGCTCTTAAATCAACACTTTTTCCCAAAGAAGTCCTGCTCCGACCGCCCGACGAGTCATCTACCGTGGCCTTATGTTGGCATGGGATTTGGGTTACAAGCAGGTCATTCTTGAAACAGATTTTGAGTATTGTTTGCATGTTGTGATTCATTTGATTTCCTCTAATCACCCTCAAGCACAACTGATCCGTCTATCCTACATTCTCATCACCTTTCAAGTAGTGACGCATACGTGCACTATATCTTCTCGTGATGTAGGTTCAGGTTCTCAGCATCCAGATCATACATAGATCGATATCCCGATCTCCAGTTAAGCAAATTCAGTGGTGAGTCCTCATTCTCTGAGGACAAAAGTCATGAGTTTTATTTCAATCCTAAGTCATTTAGTTTCTGTTTTTGCTAGATATACAGTATTTCAAGTCTAGTTTAGAGGGTATTTTCATACATAGTTAGATTCTGCATAGTATTAAGTTAATATTTGTTTTGTATTATACTCATTGTTTTCAAATATCTCAATTATAGAATATGGGTATTCCCCATATTTTCATTTTAAGTATGATTTAGCTTTCACCACATTTTATTATCTCTAGTATTTTCAAGATCATGACAACAGAGTTAGCTTGGGATCACTTGTGGTCCTAGGTTTTGTGTCTACATCTCGGTAGTAGCTCAGGGCATGAAAAAATTTGTATCATAGCACTAGGATCAAGAGTCCTAGGATGTCTGAAAAAGCCTAACTATGTGGAGTCTTTTTCATGGGTGTGAAGTGCACCAAATCTATTGACAGGGAGTCTTTGAAGTGTCATAGGAAAAACTTCACTTTCTTTTTACTCTTATCGTGTGTAAGATATGATCTTATTCTACTCTAGCTTTACATTCTACGATTCAGATCATGCCTCCTATTAGAGCTTAGGAATGGACTTCTAATGCACGCAATACTAACGTAGTTAATTTAGTACCAGATAAGGAAGTTCTAATATAGAGTTTCAGAACATCAGTTAAACTTTTGGCTAAAATTATGACAACGTGCAATAATTAGACGTTTTGAGTTCCAACTAATAACAATGTTGGATCAGTGGCAGCTAGTGTTCGACAATTGTTTAGAAAGATTCATTTGAGTTTCAGGGTCCCAAGTTGTGTGAGGACCCAAAGAAGTTCACTGATGAGGTCAATAAAATATTTAGAGTTATTCAATTAACTGGTAGTGATAGGGTTAAATTGGCATCCAACCAACTTAATGATTTGGATCACATATGATTTAATGCGTGTAAAAACAACATAGACTACTTTGTCTTTAGTAACTCAATATAACAGTCCAATTCACTGTTAGTCCAGAAACTCTCTCAGAACCTTTCTCAGTCTCTACTCTCGTCAGTGACCCTGTTATAGCTAGACGGGTATAGAGAATTTACCCTGTCACAGTATCTCAGAAAGTCACCTCAGCAGATCTAGAAAAGTTAGAAAGTGTAGACTTAGAAGTAATTCTAGGCATGGATAGGTTACATTGTATCTAGCAAAGGGATCCGAGTGGATTTGCAGAAGATAGAAGCAGTGAAACTGTGTCCTAGACCTACCTCTACTACAGATATCAGAAGTTTCGTAGGTCTAGAAGGTTATTACAGAAGGTTCGTGGAAGGATTTTCATCCATAGCCTCACCATTGAATAGGTTGATTCAGAAGATGGTAAAGATCCAATAGTCAAATGATTGTGAGAAAAGCTTCGCAGAATTAAAATATAGATTTACTAGAGCTCCTGTCTTGACTCTACCGGAGGGTTCAGATGGTTATGTGATCTATTGCGGTGTATCTAGAGTTTCCCTTGGTTGTTTGTTGATGGAAAGAGATAATGTTATATCTTATGACTGTAGAAAGCTTAAGGTGCATGAGAAGAACAATTAAACTTATGAGCTCGAGTTCGCAGTAGTTGTGTTTGCACTCAAGATATGGAGACAGTACTTGTATGGTGTTCATGTAGATGTGTTCACCGATCATAAGAGCCTTCAGTATGTGTTCACCTAGAAAGAGTTGAATATTCGCCAGAGGAGATGGCTTGAGTTCCTTAAGAATTATGATATGAGTGTGCATTATCATCAAGGAAAGGCGAATGTAGTGGCCGATTCTCTTAGTAGATTTTCTACCTGTAGTGTATCCCATATTAAGAAAAAAAAGGAGCTAGTGAAGGATTTTCACAGGCTTGCTCGCTTGGGAGTATGCTCTATGAGCATATCAGACAGCGGTGTAACAGTTTAGAATGGGGCAGAATCGTCATTGGTAGTGGAGGTTAAGGAAATTCAAGAGAGTGATCCGATCTTGCTTGAACTAAAGGGTGCAGTCAACAATAAGAGAGTGGAGGCTTTCTCCTAAGAAGGGAGATGGTGTACTTCGCAACTTAGGTAGGTTGTGTGTTCCGGATGTTGGAGAGTTGAGGCAACAAATTGTTGGAGAAGCTCATAACTGCAGGTATTCTATGCAACCAGGTTCCACAAAGATGTACCACGATCCGCGGGAAGTCTATTGGTGGAATGGCATGAAGAGGGATATAGAAGACTTTGTGAGTAAGTTCCCCAATTGCAAGCAAGTCAAGGTAGAACATCGGAAACAAGGAGGTATGAATAAAGAGATCGATATTCTTACTTGGAAGTGGGATGTGATCAATATGGATTTCATCACAGGGTTACCTCGTACTCACAAACATCATGACTCAATTTGGGTGATAGTTGATAGGATGACAAAGTCTTCTCGCTTTTTGGCTCTCAAAACTACATATTCGACAGAGGACTATGACAAGATTTACCTTACTAAATTTTTGAGGTTGCATGGTGTTCCTTTGTCTGTCATCTGAGATAGAGGTCCTTAGTTTATCTCTCATTTCTGGAAGTCATTTTAAAATGGTCTTGGTACTCAAGTTAACCTTAGTACAATATTTCATCCACAGACAGATGGGCAGGTAGATAATACCATTAAGACCTTAGAGGATATGTTGAGATCTTGTGTGATCGATTTAAAAGGTAGTTAGGATGATCACCTTCCCCTTATTGAGTTTGCCTACAATAAAAGCTACTATTCCAGCATTCATATGGCCCCTTATGAGGCTTGATAAGGGCGTAGATGTACATATCTTGTTGGTTCATTTGAAGTAGTTGAAGCAACTTTGATAGGGCCAGATTTAGTTCTTTATGCTACGGAGAAAGCGCAACTCATTTGAGATAGATTTAATACATCCCAAAGTTATAAGAAATATTTTGCAGATGTTGGGAAAAGGGAACTAGAGTTCCAAGTTGATGATTGGTTTTTCTGAATGTCTCACCTATGAAAGGGGTGATGAGATTTGGAAAGAAAGGAAAGCTCATTCCTAGATATGTATGCCCTTACAAGATCTTGAAATGGATTAGCAAGGTGGAATATGAGTTAGAGCTGCCAACAAAATTACCAGTAGTGCATCCGGCTTTCAACATCTCACTCTTGAAGAAGTGCGTGGGTGACCCAACCTCTATAGTGCTATTAGAGAGTGTGACGGTTAAAGGTAGTCTTTCTAATGAGGATGTACCAGTTGAGATTCTTGATCATCAGGTTAGAAGGTTGAGAAACAAAGAAGTCGCTTCACTCAAGGTTTTGTGGAGGAGTCAGTCCGTAGAGGGAGCTACTTGGGAAGCAAAAGCATCCATGAAAGCCAAGTATCCTTACCTTTTTCTTTTCCACTCCAGCTTGAGGTAATAATTCCTCTCCAGTTTTACAGTCATTCATGCCTAAATTTAGGTTTAGAATCATGTTCCCTCAGTTTGTACATTCATTTTTAGCGTAATTGCATGTACTTAGAACTCAATTCTAAGAGTTTAGTAGTGGGGTTTGTATCTCTCCCTCTATTTCAGCTAGTTTAGTCTTCATTCAGGGACGAATGTTCCCAAGGGGGCGATAATGTAACACCCCATACCCAAAACAGACCAATAATTAGTTTTTCACAAAAATCTGCAGGTGCTACAAACGGTGGCATCGACGGACGGTAGCCCAAACCACGGTCTGTCCTGTACAATCGTCGATGGGATCAGAAACTCCCAAAAATTTCAGCCTAGAAAAATTGGTAAAGTCTTGAACGACGGACGAACTTACGGTCCGTAGGTCAAACGACGGTACGTAGCACGTGACTGTCGATCAAGAATCCCTTCAACCACTCTCTAACAAGAGCTATGGCTGACAACCATGATTTGTAGGTGGACCTACAGTCCGTAGGTGGAAAATCTGCAGCCAGTTAAGGGGAAATATAGTTGGGTCAGGTTAAAATTATCGTAACTTTTATAACAAAATGAATTAGGTCTCCCATGAGCTATCCATATATATATAATTGAATTACCTTTCCATAGCCACCGACCTTGCTAAAATCGAACCTCCGAGTAAAAAGTTATGCCCATTTTAGAAAAGGCATGTCGAACAGGACCTCACGACGGGGCGTCGGGTCCGGTCCGTCGTGAGGCACGACAACAACCTTCCCAAGGTTCCTTTTGAACTTTCCAACTCAATTTAAACCCTAAGTTACGTCCTTTTTACTGTAAATCATCAGATTTTAGTCAATTTAAGCCTAGAAATGTGATTAAAACATATAGAAGTCAAATCATTAAATTAAAACTTAGAAAGTAAGAAGAAAGTGAGGAGAAAAAAGCTCAACAACCCTAGTTCAAGAACGCCACAAGTTCAAGCAGTTCCAGCCCCAAAACTTAAGTATTTTTCCGTGGATTTCATCACCAGGTATGTGTGATTTCACTAGTGGGTTCCTTTCACCCATTGGGTCCTTAGTTTCAGTCAGTTCTTGATTCTCTTATCATGATTAAACTTAGGGTTTCTAGAACATTGATATAACTTCATGAATTTATTAAGTATATTCATTATTTAGTTTCTGCATGTTATACATTGATCATTTCATCCAGTTAATTCTGAAATCAACACTTTTTCCCAAAGAAGTCCCGGTCCGACCGCCCGACGAGTCATCTTTTGTGGCCTTATGTTGGCATGGGATTTTGGTTACAAGCATGTCATTCTTGAAACAGATTTTGAATTTTGCTTGCATGCTGTGATTTATTTGATTTCCTCTAATCACCCTCAAGCACAAATGATCCGTCTATCCTACATGCTCATCAACTTTCAATTACTGACGCATACGTGCGCTATATCTTCTCGTGATAGGTTCAGGTTCTAAGAATCCAGATCATGCATAGATCGATTTCCTGATCTCCAGTTCAACAGATTCAGTGGTGAGTTCTCATTCTCCGAGGACAACTGTCATGAGTTTCATTTCATTCCTTAGTCATTTAGTTTCAGTTTTTGGTAGATTTAGCTGGGGCTTGTCCTAATATTTGTAGTCTAGTTTAGACGCTATTTTCAAACATAGTTAGATTTTGCTAGTATTGAGTTTATATTTCATTTGTATTAAACTAATTATTTTCAAATATCTTAGTTATTGAATATGGGTATTCCCCATCTTTTCATTTTAAGTATGATTTAGCTTCCGCAATAGTTTATTAACTTTAGTATGCTAAAGATCATGCCAGTATAGTTAGCTTGGAATCACTTGTGGTACTAAGTTCCTTATCCGTGTCTCCGGGTAGCTCGGGGCATGGAATCATTGATGAATCTACAAGAACCTTTATTCTATGGGGTTGACTACTAGTGACATGGTCGAGTTAGGCACTTACCAATTTGAAGGTATAACTTAAACTTTGTATGTCCAATGGAGGGGCAATAGGCCGTTAAGGGGTGGACCTATTACTTGGGAAGTCTTCAAGAATGCTTTTGTTGATAGATTCTTTCTTAGGGAGAAGTGGAAATTTAAAGAGGTGGAGTTCATCAACCTTCGCCAAGGAGGTATGAGTGTACTTGAATACTCCTTGAAATTCACTCAATTGTAAAAATGTGCTCCTTCTTTGGTTTTTGACCCTAGAGATGAAATAAAACACTTTGGGATGGGAGTTTCGGATGACCTAAAAGAGTATAGTCATTCGGTTATACTACAGAAATATATCAACATTTTTCATTTCATTGTTTTATGCTCAACAAGTTTAAAAAGAAAGGGCTAAGAGGAAGATTAGAGTTGCCAAGAGGGAATGATCTTTTGGTGGTGGTTATTCCAAGGGTAGGCTTTAAATTCAAGAAAAGCCTAGGTTCAAGAAGAGAGTTTCATGTAAAGCTCTTTCCAAGTTCCCTAAATGTAGGGATGATACGGTATCCAACCCTAAGACTTAAAACGGAAGGTATACTATTTCCCCAACCAAGAAGCCAACTTGTGCAAACTGTGGCAAGAAAAACTATGGTGATTGTCTTATGAGAACGAATAAATGTTTTGGTTGCAGTAAAATGGAGTATAAGGTTAGGGATTTCCCTAATGTGAGGGATAAAGACAAGGGCAGTGGTAAACTCAAACAAGTGGTTCTAATGAGTCTCCAAACAAGTATCACTATTATGCTCTCCTCTCTAGGGGTGAGCAAGAGATTTATGCCGACTTGGTGACCGGTATGTTGAAAGACTTCTCTTTTGATTTATATACCTTACTTGATCCAGATGCTACCTTATCATTCGCTACTCTTCTAATATCTAAAAAGTTTGACATTTTTCCCGATATCTTATATGAACCTTGTAAAGTGTTTACCCCGGTAGGTGAGTGGGTTGTTGGAAAAAGGTTGTATAGAAATTGTCCTATAATGTTGCCCAATAGAGATTCTTATGTTGAACTAGTAGAACTTGATATGCTTGATTTTGATGTCATATTGGGTATGGATTGGTTGCATGCTTGCGTTGCCTCTATAGATTGTAGAACTAGGGTGGTGAAGTTTAACTTTCCAATTAAGCTCATATTAGAGTGGAAGGGGGGAAACTCTATTCAAAAAGGTCGTATTATCTCTTGTTTAAAAGCATGCAAAATGATCTCTAATGGGTGTTGATACCATATAATAAGAATCAAAGATTGAGTCTCCGAAATTCCTCCAATTTATTCGTTCCCCGTAGTGATGAAATTTTTAGGGGTATTTCTAATGATCTTCCCGGTATTCTTCTTAAATGGGAAATCAATTTCTGTATTGATTTTTTACCGAATACAAATCCCATTTTAGTTTTTCACTATAGGATGGCTCTAGCCTAATTGAAAGAGTTGAAGGCTCAACTCAAATATTTACTAGACAAAGACTTCATTAAACCTAGTATTTCTCCATGGGGTGCTTTGATATTATTTGTGAAGAAGAAGGATGGGTCCCTTAGAATATGCATTGATTATCACCAACTCAATAAAGTCATTATTCTGAACAAGTATCCTATCCCTCGGATTGACAACTTGATTGTTCAACTCCAAGGGTAAAGCTACTTTTCTATGATTTACTTGAGATCGGGGTATCACCAACTTAGGGTGAGAGGTGAGGATATACCAATAATGGCATTTCATATGAGATATGGTCATTATGAGTTCTTAGTAATGTCCATTGGTCTAATTAATGCCCTAGCCGCATTTATATATCTAATGAATAGGGTGTTTAGTAGTTAATTAGATTTATTTTTCATTGTCTTCATCAACGACATGTTGGTATATTCGAAAAATGAGGGTGAAGACATGAACCATTTGAGAATGGTAATGCAAGTGCTTATGGATAATCAATTATTTGCAAGGTATAGCAAATGTGACTTTTGGTTGAGGTCGGTGACATTTCATGGTCATATCATCTCTAGTGTGGGAGTTGAGGTTGATCCAAGGAAAACTGAGGCAGTCAAGAATTGGCATAGACCATTCACTCCAATGGACATTAGGAGTTTCTTGGGTCTAGGGGGTTATTATCATAGGTTTGTGGATTGTTTTGCGTCCATTGCATCTTCCTTGAGTAGTTTGACCCAAAAGAGTAAAAAATTTTAGTGGTCGGAGGCATGTGAGAGAAGCTTCCAAATCCTGAAAGATAGGTCTACTTCCGCTCTGGTGTTGACTTTACTATAGGGTACAATGGGCTTCGTTGTATATTGTGATGCATCTCAAGTGGGTTTAGGATGTATGGTAATGGAACATGGGAAAGTAATAACCTATACTGCTAAACAAGTTATGGTGCGTGAGAAAAACTATCCAACACATGATCTTTGGTTAATGGCCATGGTATTTGCCTAGAAAATATGGACGCATTACTTGTATGGTATCCATGTTGATGTGTATGCCGACCATAAGAGTCTCCAATATGTTTTTACCCAGAAGGAGTTGAATCTATGGCAAAGAAGGTGGTTGGAATTGTTGAAATATTACGACATGAGTGTTCTCTATCACCCCAACAAGGCCAATGTTGTTGCGAATGATATAAGTCGTATGACCATGGGTAATGTTTCTCATATAGAGGAAGCTAAAAAAGACCTATTGAAAGAGTTCATAGTTTGGCCAGATTTAGTGTTAGGTTAGAAGATTCTTTAAATGGTTGTCTTATGGTCCATTATAAGTTCTAGTTATCTTTGGTAGCTGAGGTTAAGTCCAAACAACACCTTCATCAACCATTGATAGAGTTGAAGAATCAGTTCTTGGTAAGCTTAATGAGTCATTCTGCTTAGGGGGAGATGGTGTCTTGAGGTATAAAGGAAGGTTGTGTGTTCCCTAGTAGATGATTTGAGGAACTGAATCCTTGAAGAATATCATGGGTCCTATTACTCCATTAATCCTAATTCAACAAAAATGTACCATTAACTAAGGGAAATATTTTTGTGGAAAGGTTTGAAGATGTACATAGCGGAATTTGTTGTTATGTTTCCAAATTTCCAACAAGTGAAAGAGAACACGAAAAATCAAGTGGTTTACTATAATAAATCCAAGTTCCCACTTGGAATTAGGAAGATGTCAATGTGGATTTTGTGGTTGGTTTTCCTCGGACACAAAAGCAATATGACTCTATATGGGTTGTTGTGGATTATTTTACAAAATTCTCTCATCTCAGTCCCGTCAAGTCTACTTATTCGACAGAGGATCATCAAAGGATCTTCATAGATGAGATTGTGTGTCTCCATGGTATTCCATTATTCATCATATTGGATCGGGGTGAACAATTCACATCTAGGTTTCGGACGTCATTCCAAGAAGGGGTGTGTACTAAGGTGATGGTAAGCACCGAATTTCATCCCCATACGGATAGTCAAGCGGAGTGTACTATTCAAACCCTTGAGGATATGCTTAGGGCTTGTATTATTGATTTAAAGGGAAATTGGGATAAGCATTTCCTTTGGTTGAGTTTGCGTACAAAAATAGTTTCCATTCATTCATAGCCATGTCTCTTTATGAAGCCTTGTATGGTAGGAGGTGTAGGTATCATATTCAATGGTTTGAAGCAAGTGAACATTGCTTATTTGTCTTAACTTAATTTTTAAAACTTTGGAGAAAGTTCATATCACAAGAAATCGCTTGCAAACATCCTATTGTTGGCAAAAGTTTTATGCCGACCATAGGAGAAGTTATTTAGAGCTTGAAGAAGATGATAAGGTGTATTTCAAAATTTCGCCTGTAAAAAGGGCGGTTAGGTTTGGCAAGAAAGGGAAGTTGAGTCCTCGTTATGTGGGTCCCTATGAAATCTTGCAAAGGGTTGGTAAGGTTGATTATGATATAAGGGTGCCTAGTGAATTGGCTTCGGCTTATCCGATTTTCCATGTTTCCATGCTTAAGAAGTTTATCAGTGATCCCGAGTCTATTCTTCCTGTTGAGGCTCTTCGTGTAAAGGATAACCTCTCTTATATGGAAGTTCTGGTTGAAATCGTTTAAGTAAGAAATTAGGGAAAAAGCTTTGGTTTCCGCAAAGATGTTATAAAAGAATCACCTAGTTGAGGGTGCAACATGGGAGGTCCAAGCCGACATAAAGTACTATTACCCTCATTCATTTGATAAATAAGGTTTTTTTTATTACTAGTAATGAAAATAATGACTAAAAGTTAAGGTTGCTTGATTTTTGGTGAAATCATGCAAAATATGCATTTTTTGATGTTGTTACAGTGAATTGTGAATATTACAGTGAAATGTGCATTTTTACTTGAAAATTCGCAATTCTTCTTGTTTTAAATAATGTTGTGCATTTTTATTTGGTGAGTCTTTATCGGATGATATGTAGAACATTGATAAGTTAAGATTTTGGCATAATTAACTCATATATGATATGTTGAGGTTATGTTGTTGTTGTGAGAAGGAAATTCCTCATAATGTAATGTGGAGCCTAAAGTGTGGTGATTGAAGATTTTGAATTGCCTTGTGCAAATTATGTGATTGATGTTGTTATGTATTTTTGTTGGTTGGGCTACTAGTCTTGAGTCTATTCCTTCCTTCAAAAGATTTTTAGTGTCATTTGAGGACGAATTTTCCTAAGGGAAGGGGGGGGGGGGATAATGTAACACTTTGAAAATCCAATACGTCTTCCAGATCCTAACATATGTTTCATAAGGTTTATAAACTGTTTTAAGGTCTATTCTATTAATATAAGTCATTTAGGATGTCTAGAAACCAAAATGTCCAAAAACATCCATAACGTCCGGAAACTAGTTCAAGGAGATACTAGCTTGCCTTAGCCTATTTGACTAGCTTTTAAAAGTTAGAAAATGATAAAAATTGTTCGAAGCGTGTATAAAATGTATTTGAGTTAATTCCTAATCAAAACGTCCGGGCACGACTCCCGAAGGACAAACCAATGTCCCTTGAAAAGGACCCTTGCATTTTAAGGTCAAAGGACTACGCAAACCAGTGTGCACAGATGGGGGCCATCAACTGAGTGTGTGTCAATCAACAGGGTGTCGATGGCCACCGTTTATGGTCACTTATCCAAAGTCTGGGAAGAGTCATTTCCAGAGTCTCTGATCTTACAAACGGTTATGCAGCACGGGAGGGGGAGTGGTTGTCGATTGACCCATGATCCGTCGATCGGGGTGTCGCCTGTGACGGTTGATCTTCACTGCAAGTTTTCACTTTTGTTAGTCAATTAGTTGGTTTTGTTAGGAATTTAAATATAGGTTAGGGGAGGTCTAATTATGTGAGTTAACCACCTATACAAAGTCGTAATCTTATTAGCCTAACCTAAACTCTCAGAATTTCCAAACCTAAAACTCTTTTCCTTCTCTCTTCTTTCTGTCTCTAGTAAAGAACGTCATTGAAGACCATGATAGGGGAGGGTTAAATGGCTTCAAAGAGTAAAGTTTCTTCATAAATCTTCATCAATTAGTAAGGTTTGTAATCTCTTTCACCTTTGAGACCTCTTTCCTGTAAGGTTTCCATCAAGTTTATTTCAGAAGATAGGTTTTCAATTGAGTTTTCATCAAAAACGAAATTGTTGTTGTGAATTGGTTTGTTTATTATATCTTTTGGATATTATGAATATATTAAAATGTATTTTTAACTTAATGATGATATATCTTTATGGTTTGGTCTAGTGTGTAGAAGATGACTTTTACCCCGAACCGTAGGTGATATCTTGATATGAAATGTATAATGTTGGTTCAATTGAATTAGCAATGGTTTAAATTACTACTAGATTTTATTTTATCAATCATGAACTAATTAGTGTGAATTATAGTCCTATCATTCTTGTTCTTGAGAAAATGAACTAGATTATGACTTTGGGTATGTATCTCTCGTCTTAAGCTATGAACTAGTATTTAATTGTGATGTTGTAATTGTTTTAGCATTGTTATCATGTTGATCATTGATTTCTGACGATATTATACCCTAATTGGGATGAAATAAGGGTTGATTTAAGACCTTGATGATGAATTATGAAGGAGACTTAGTAAGTCTTGTGATGTATATCCTTTAGTTCAAATTATCTTTAATTGTGATTAAGTCATGATGTTCTATTGTAGTATTCCTTGTAGTAGGATTGATAAGTTGATATGATTTTTAATTGAAATGTCTTAACTACTGTTTGTGAGATGTTGTCTTAAGATTTAAATGTTATAAGAAAGGTGAATGATTTACCGATGTGCCTTATTATGAAGAGATTCATAAATGTGCTAACCTCACTTATACGAAGTTTAATGAAAGGATTATACTTATGCATTTTTTATTGTGCTATGATGATTATGATTATTATACAAGGGTTATATCCTATGTCCTACATTTATTTATGATGATTAACAAAGATATTAAAGAAATTTTAAAAGGGACTCTATCTTAGCACTGAGTGAACTAGAGTGAGGAGTGTCCCTTTCTACGTAGGTAAGGTAAGATCACTAATGTACTCTTGAGATTGGAGACCATAATGCATGTAGCATAAATATGGTCCCAACTATATCTCCTAGTTCTTGAACTATGTTGCCCCTATAGATATACTAGCTAGTGGACCCACGTAATTGATGTGTTCATGTTTTGGTACTACCTTGGCAACTAGTCCACCTTCTTCCGGTGTAGGGTTCCGTAACACCGGATTCCACATTAGCACATGGGTCTATGTCGGTTAAGTCAAGATGTTCCCAAAAGGTAAACTAAAATAAAGAGATAATTCTAACTAAGATAGCCTAATGGGTTTAGTTTATTCTAGGTAGGGGTATTGGACTCTACTAAAACATTGCACTAGTTAGCCTTGAGGGAAGTCTTACAAGGATGGTCTTATGTATGAATATATTTTTGATGGTATATGATATGTATATGATGAACTTGCACATTGTTAATACTATATGTTGATTTTTTCACTTATGAATATGTGTAGGCCTACATTGTTAAAGTATGATGATTTGTACTGTTAAATGCCATGTTATGTAAAGTGGGATGTTGGTCATGATTTTTGTTGGGTTACTTGATTGAGTAAGATTATGGGGCTATACTTTGTCATTGCAGTTGTTGACTTGGTAGGTGTCAATGGATAATTGTCTTGCTTTTGTTATGTTAAAATGTACTCTTATGCATGCTTGTTGAAGTTATAATTTTATTACTAGAGTGATGTTTATTATATATGCAAGTATGTTGATATGTTCATTAACTTGATTTTGTTTTGTAATATTATTCTTGTGATGTACATGCCTATGAATGAAGGAATTTGTTTTTTTTATAGGTATTGTCTTTTTGAATGTGCATAAGGATTATAAGGGTAAAATAGTATGTTTTCATGAAAGGTCCCTTTTTAGCATGTTTTCATGATATGTGTTCATATAGTTTCGTACTTATATGGTTCATTGCATATATACATATGGAAGGTTGTGTGCAATTAAAAAATTTCACAACATTTGAATAGTCTTTAAAAATCTCCTTCATATAAAACTCATAGGAAATAGTAAGTCTCATTTCATGAAATCCTTGACATAAGAGTACTTGGAACACCAAATACAATATAAATATAGTAATACTAAGTCTATTAGAACGCTTCAATAAATGAAACCAATGACATCTATGCCTTTGAGCCAAATGAGGACATACTTCATCTTGCTTGAAAGATCCTATAATATAAGCTTCGCTTCAAAAATCAGCTTGAAGTATGAATCACTTTATAGATAGATAAAAGCATGTAATTAGTACAAACATAGGTACTAAGTATGTCTTAATGCATAAAAATCATGAAAATGGACATTATATTTTAAATATACTCTTTCTGATTTAAATATCATATTATAAGCATAAGAACAACATATAACACCTTAGAAACATATAATATAGAACATAAATATTTTGTCATATTTTTAGAGATGTTACAGAAAACCATATACTTATTACAGTGAATTCCTTCTCTGTTATAGTGATGATCTTCAACTTCACATTGAATCATTTCTAGGATGTAATCTTCTCACTAAAAATGATCCTAAGACTCACTTAAGTAAGACAAAGAGAGACCACCTATACACCCTATATAGGAACACCTAAATGATCGCTAAGACCACCTATAATGAGATATACATACTCAAAATACATCAAACACCTAGATATGAGATACTCCTACCAAAGGTGATTCTAACATTTACTTGTGCGAGATGTGAAGTGACTGCCCATACAATCCCTTTACACACACTTAAGACATCCTTTATATTTCCAAGGATAATATCATTATTACTTAATATGATAGCATACATGTAATATGAAATTCTACTCACAAAGGTTCTCAAAAGACTTACTCAAGTAAATCAACAAGAGAATGTCCATATGTAAGACCCCGAAAATGGATTTGGGTGTCTAGAGCCTCACTTTTTCCTAAAATCTTGTTAGAATGTTATGCATGGGTGATTTGAAGTTATTTGGAAGTCAAACATCAATGGACTACTAAGACGTTCGACGACAAGTCTTCTAAGGGGACTTATGTGTTTTTATGTGCTTATGTGTGTGTCATGAGATTATGAGGTACTTAAATGAGTTTTAATCATATTTATAAGAATTCTATGGAGTTTCATAAATTTTGGAGGTAAAATGTCCAAAATATCCAAGACATTTGAAAATTAGACCTTGAGACGTGCATGTGTGTGTCTTGTTGGTGCCTAGCATATTTGGACATGCTGCGTTTTATTGTTTGGGTGAAACTGATATGAAATATCTCTGAATTTTTTATTTTTATATTCACGTAGGAAACACCAGGGTACAACATAGGGGGCCCACAAGAAGGACCCAAAATTTTGTAGAGGCACAGCCTTAGTAGTGTCAATCGACGAGCTCAATTAACGCCTCGTCAGTCCATCGACGCCCCATAAATTTGAGGGTGTAGGTTGACACTTAGCTTCAGGAGATGAAGCCACCAAGAAGGAGATGCAGTCACCACCGACGGAGCAGCAAGATGCCCCGTCGTCCAGTCGACACCCAGTCAATGTTGTCCTTCGATGGTTGCTTGCAACTTCATGCCTGCGACTGTTTTATTTAAGGGGTGAATGGAAAACTTAGCGGACGTCCTAACCTGACCCTTCTAGGTTTATTTGGTTATTTTGGGTGTATTTATGGGATCAAAAACGTGATCAACCTATTCCCAATCCCTTCTACACAAATTATACTTTCCCTGAAAAAACAAATTCTCTCTAGAGACCTCCATTGACGGTGAAGCCCAAGAAAACCTTGAATCTCAAGTTAATCTTTAGTGTAAAGAGTCCTCTGTAAAAGTTTTAAAAGAAGTTCCATGATCAAATCTCTTCTTCTTCAATCTAGCCATGAGTTCTTTATAAAAATATTTTCAAAGGCTTAATAATTATAATTGTATGATAATGTATTGATTTTAACGTGTATTTCAATCCGATTGCATGATGAACCCATGTCCCTTCCAAAACTAGATTTAGCCCTTGCATGGGCATCATGATCATGGTTTGTTATTGGTGGATTTCATATTGTATTACATTGAATTTCTTATATATACTTTTTGTTTTGTATATTTATGGTGACTTGTTTATGAATGATCCAATTGGATCAATATATGAAGATTTGAACATGACTAGCCTTAGCCTCTATGTGTACATTGTAACATTGCTCTTATAATGTATGAATGTGGAATTCAATTACGTTAAATTGATTGTTAACTACTGTATATCATGTATAAATATTATGAATTATATGTAATGGATCCAATTTGGATCAAGGCTTGAGGATTAGGTAGTATTGATTCATGTTCTCCTATCTTTAATAAATTGCTAATGTAGTTCTATGTATCTTGATTCTGTGGTAATTGCTTCATGATTCTGTTGGTGTACTTTAGATACTTCCTATAATATGTTATAAATATGAATTATGTGTTGTTATCCAATGTGGATCGTTGCTTGAAGACTTGATCTCTATTTCCTCTCTAGTATACTTCTATAATGCTCACTGTAATCTCAAATTTTTGGCAATTGTAGTAGGATTTCGTTTAAGTTATGGCCTCTTTAACTAATAAATTCTTTGTGTATTGTTGTTTAAATGTGATCATGAATAATTGATGATCAAAGTAAAAAACAATTGGTAAGATATTAACTTCCCTTCACATTCTATAAATTGATTGTATAATGGACCTAATATGATCTCAATCTTGTTATGATTAATGTATGGTTTGGGATTATGTTAGTATACCTTTGTCTACTTTCCTATACTGAATTTTTGATAAACGATTAGTAAAGGCTAAAGGATTGGTAAGAATGGATCTACTCTTCTTCTTCTCTACTTCTCTATAGCATTGTGATGAAACCTTTTATGGAATTGTCTGTCATGGTGCACTTATGGTGTCGGTGTTTACTTTATTAACAATATATATGATATTTGATCATGGAATTTAAAGCAAATTATATTATTAATGTGTGCTGTTGATGATCACCTTATGTGTAACTTGTGCCTAGTCTTCTACTCTAGTTGTGAATATAGGTTATTTTTCCTATTGTTATGAGCATGAGAATAATTATGTTATGGTTATGTGTAGGTTCTCCCATTAATGAAATATTATGGAATGATGACCCCTACCTATGTACCCCTATGTGAAAGCATAAATAGCAAAAATGGAGTCTTAAGTGTAATAGAAGTTGGCTTGTCTGCTATGTTATTATGTGTTATGTGGCCTATGCTTGGTTGTGTATTGTGGTCCTAAAGGGGTGTATGCCCCAATGTGTTGTTGATATATATTATGTGATCAAGTTGACCAATGAACACACGCCCTCACTCTATATGCATTCTTACAAGTAGTGTAGGTCATGGATAAATGAAAGGTAGTTCTCATATGTTATGCATGCTATGCTTATTTTATGAAAGTATATAACGTATCCCTTAACTAGGATTAATTTATAGGTATACTAGTACGGGAAAGGGTGCATTGCACATGTGTACCTTAATAGGATAGTTCCAAGGTTTGGTCTCTTATGTACATGGATATGAATGCATGAGTATATTATGAACATGTTTTATATGCCATAATGTGAAGTATGTGGTATGATGAAGAATGATTATACCTAGTGTCTAAATGTGTTTATATGAAATCATGGCTCATATAATTACACTTGTATACTTATGCATGAATGAAATGAAGTATGACCATGTGTGGCTTTTAAATGTTATGTCAAAGGATTGCTCATATATATGTATACACACATGTATGAATATCTATACAGTAAAGGAGCCATAAAGGAGTGTCAAGTGTATCCTAAACTAGATAGGTTCTTACATATGCTATGTCCATGTGAAAGGTTTTGTCACATGATTTAGGTAGATTAATTCTCATCTATGACCAATGAGCTAAGCATATGAGGCTAATCTCCTAAACCTAATTTTATTTTTTTAAAAAAAATAATTTATTTTTAATAATAATGGAACATAGCTTAGCGCCGATTGAACTTGAAGATGAGGAATGTCCATTCCCATTATAGGAAGGTAGATCACAATACCTCAATAGGCATAAAAAGGGTTTCCATAGTGAATAACCATAATGCCCCATTTGGCATAGAGAGGAATTTCACATATATGCCTTTAAGTTTACATAACAATGTTTCCCCATAGGATCTAGCAAGTGATCTCACCTAATATGCTAGTATGATACCCATGTCTTACCTTGGCAAGTAAGATACCCTCTTTTGGTGAAATGGGATGAAACCAAATTCCATGTTTGTCTCACATGGTCTTATTATTAGTTAAGGCTATAGTTTCCCTAATGTAAAATGCACAATTGAAGTAAATAACTAAGACCCTAACTAGGATGACCTCAGGGATGTTACTTAGGATAGGTACAAGTAATGAACCCACCTATACATTACACAAGTGGATCCTTAGGGAGTTCTAGGAAGGTGATCTAAGAAGTATGATTATGGTTATTTCTTTAAGTATATCATGATAGTATTTGTCTACTTATTATGAAAATGTGCATGGTATAAGTCTATATGATGTGGTCTTATTCTTATATGCACTATGTTGGTCTTAATGATTATATGATGAAGATTTTTGACATGAATGAAGTTGTCTTCACTTATTTGTTGATGTATGAAATGTATGTTAAGACTTGTGGTCTCATGATAGGTCTATTATGTATGAGGGAGGTTATGGGGCTACACATGTTCATTGCACTAGTAGATTTAGATTGGGATTATGAGTATGGTCACATAAGGTTCTATTTGAAGTATAATAAGTATATGTGCATAATGACTAAGAGTTTATTGTAAGGTTCTTATGGTGTTGACTTTGATGTGTCTATGTTGTACTATACTTCTATGATGGTAGGTTTCATATCCGGGTTTAACCACTAGACGTAACCGGCATCAACGTCTTTTTCAAGGACAAAGACTAGCCTCTTAATCGCATGTCATTACAATCATAGGTTGAAAAATGCAGAAATATTAAAAACATTCATTATCACTACTTGGAGGTTTACATAGACCACTACATACACATAAGATATATATTCATATCGAGTATACATAGACCCTTAGTATAGGTAGGTTACATAGCCTTCTACTCTTATTGCACATACATATATAAAAATATAGAATTAGTCTCAATGATTTTATCATCTCATACCATCTAAACGATTATCACAATATGAGCATAACCGTTACATAAAAATCAACTAGACCATTATAGGTCATACGAAAGTACAATACCCAAAGTTAAGGACCTACCCAACTTAAATGAAAGAAAGAATCCAAGCCTTCAACAATGTCGCCTTCAAAACTCTTCAACGATCAGAACCTAAAATGTTTGGTAAAAAGGAAATAAAATGGGGTTATTACTCCAAATGTTCTAAGTATGGGATATTATGCACATACACAAGAAAAACATGCTAAAAAGGACTTTTTATCAAAACATACCAAATTACCCCTTTAGGGACTAAATGCAATGCTAAGTAAGTTATATCAATCAACAAACATGCTGACTATGTAAACAAGTAATATTTATCCGAACATACTTGAAAACATGACTTACTACGACCCTAAAATAAATGAATAATATTACTAGAATGAATAAGAGTCAAACAGATCATGAAAAGAAAGACAACTACTCACAAGTCCTTATCAAGTCATCAAGTTAAATGACCAAGCAAAGACACATAACCTTACTCAATCAAGTATCCTCAACAAGACAACATGACAAATGTCCAACATTACATATCATGACATTTAGATTTACATTAAATTATATATTATCATTACAACCCAAGAAATATTCATAAATGAACTAGTCAATATATAGTATCAACAATGTGCCATGATCACAATTTAACAACCTCCTCCTAAGAATCCCCTCAAGTCTAACTAGTGCAATGTTTAGGTAGAGTCTCATATCCCTACCTAGACAAAGCTAGACCCCTTAAGTTATCCAATTTATAGTTCAAGTCCTTTAATTCTTTTTATGTTATGGAAACATCTTGACCTAACCGACATAGACCACATGAGGTAATGTAGAATCCGGTGTCATAAAACCCTACACCAAAAAAAAAGCGGACTACTTGCCAAGGTAGCACAAAAATATAAAACATAGCACCTACGTAGATCCTCTAGCTAGTATTCCTATGGGGGGAACATAGTTCAAGAACTACGAGATATAGTTGTGACACTCTTTATGTGTCGTGGCTTATAGTCTCCAACCTCAAGAGTAATATAGTCTTCCTACCTTCCCTATGTGGGAAGGAATACTCCACAATTTAGTTCACTCAGTAGGGAAGCTAAAGTCCGTTTTTGAAATGTCTTTAAGCCATTAATTATCAATCATTGATTAATTTAAGTGATAGGGTCTACCCCTTTATATAATCATCATCATCAATAGGGCAATATGAATTATATGAATATAAGTCCTTTCATCACAATTCATATAAGTGACGATTACACATTAGCATTTCATATCATATTAAGGAAAATTTATAGTTTTCACCATTCTTATATCATATAAACCTCAATCAACCTCACAATATAGTCAAGACATTTCAATTCAACATCATACCACCCTATAATCCTAGTATAAGGCATACTCAAATGTAATATAATCACTTAAAAAGTCTTCCTCATAGTCTATCATCAAGGTCTTACCATCAATCCATAACTCAACTTAATTTGGGGGATAACATCATCACACAATGATAACAAATAAGATAACAAGGCCAATTGCATCTATCTAACACAATTCAACTCTAGATCACAACTTGAAACAAGATACATAGGCTAATTTAACATTATAATTCATAATCTAAATCAAATCTCAAGAAATAACATCATAGGCCTATAATTCATCTTAATTTAATCACAATAACACTATAGGCTAGTAATCAAATCAACAACCAACTCAATTTAATGGTCACAATACAATATAAAGATCACTACTTAGGTTTAAGGATGGAGGATCATATTCTTCAATTTTGACCAAACCATCAAGAATTACCATGAACAAGTTGAATACATGTAAATTTAATTAATATAACCCTATGAATTCAATAACAACTCAATCCATAACTTCAATTTCGTATTGAATGAAGCCTATGAGAAAACTAAACTTTTGAAATCTATTTTGAAGGAACCATTTTAGGAAAGAGTCTCAAAGGTGAATAGAACCCATACCTTAATGTTTATCAACAATTTCATGGTGAATTCATCCATTTCCAGCCCCCAAACGCTAGACCTTGCTAGTCTTAAATTGTGAGTTCATGTAGAGAGAGAAATAAGAGTGAAGGAAGAGAGTTCATATGATATTTGTCTTTAGATTAATGTGGATTGGGAGTATTTATATTGGGTCTTAAATCAACTTAATTAGACTCCCTTAACCCCTAATTAAACCACCTAACACCCTAACTAATTAAATGAGACCAACTTCAATCAGGCAGTAATATCCACCCTTATAGACGAAACCCTTATCGACGGGCCATTTGTGAGTCTACGGATAGCCCCCCCTCCGTCCTGTACTCCTTTGTGTGGGTCAAAGACTTTGTAGACGAGGGGCTTCCTCCAATTGTCGAAGTGTGGGGCGACGGTGGCATCGACGCCCCATCGATCCTTACATACACCGTAGCCTGCACCCATGCACTCTGTAGATGAGTTCAGATGTTTTGCGGGTGAAGGGTCCTTATCCACCAGCATAAGTGTGGGAAAGCGGTGGCATCAGCGCCCAGTCAATCCAAACGCGGTCTTCTGTCTCATCGATGAACACTGCTAGGTAGTGTTTCATTAAACTATAAGGGTCCTCTTCAAGGGCCCTTGGTTGGTCCTTGGGGAGTCGTACCCGAACGTTTCAACCATGAAACAACTCAAAACACCTATTAGGTACCCCTCCACCAATTTCGTACATTTAAAAATCCTAAAAGTTAGTCAAATAGTCTAAGGCACAGTAACATCCCTTTGAACCAACTTCTTGGACGTCATGGACGTTCTTGGATGTTTTGGTTCTTAAAACTCCTAAATGACCTATAATTATTTAAAATGGACTTAGAAACATTACTTAGACCTCATGACACTTATGTTAGGCTTTACAATGTTTCTTGGATTTTTCAAGGTGTTACATTATCCCCCCTAAGGAACATTCGTCCGCAAGTGACACTAAAATTCTTTTGAAGGAAGGAATAGACTCAAGACAGGAAGCCCAACAAATCAAAAATATCAAATCAGCATAAATCATATCAATTCAACAAGGACATTATCAAAACACATATTACTACACATAAGACTCGTAACACTTCATCATGAGGCATTTCCTTCTCACAACACTTATGAGCTCAACATACTCTAAATTATTCAATTATCGCAAAGTTAAACTTAACAACATGCTACCTATCACTACATAAACTCACCATATCATAATTCACGCCATAACTCAAAACAAGCAAAAAGAAAAATTTCATGTTTTTAAGAGTAATACTACAATAAATTCACTGTAAGTTTTTAACAAATTCATAATGTGCAAAATTTCACCCAAAAATAAAGAAACATCAATTTCTAGTCATATTTCTATTATTAAAAAGAATGACTAACCTTAATTCTCAAAAAGATAAGGGTAAGGGGACTTCATATCGACCTCGGCCTCCCATGTTGCACCCTGAACTAGATGATATTTCCATAACACTTTTATGGAAACCACATCTTCATTCCTCGACTTCGTCACTTGCCTATCAAAAATTTGATTTCCTCATAAGAGAGGTTGTCCTTGACACATAGACCCTGAATAGGAAGAATTGAATCGGGATCACTGATACCCTGTTCGACATAGAAACATGGAAAATAGGATGAAATGAAGCTAATTCACTATGAAGTCTCAATTCATAGGCAACCTTACCAACGCTTTGCATGATTTAATAGGGACTCATATAACGAGGAATCAATTTCCCTTTCTTGACAAATCTAACCACCACTTTCATTGGTGAAATTTTAAAATACACCTTATCACCTTCTTCAAACTCCAAATCCCTTCTCCTATGATCGACATAAGACTTTTGCCGACTATAGGCCGTTTGCAAACGGTTCCTTATGATATGAACCTTTCCCAAAGACTTATAAATCAACTCGGGACAAACATGTCATGGCTCATCCACTTCAAACCATCCAATAGTATACCTACACCTGCTACTATACAAGGCCTCATAGGGATCCATGGAATTGGATGAGTGAAAACTATTATTATAGGTAAACTCCACCAATGGTAAATGTTTATCACAATTCCCTTTAAAATCAATAATGCATGCCCTAAGTATATCTTCAAGGGTTTGTATAGTACGTTTATCTTGACCATCTGTTTGGGGATGAAAAGTGGTGCTCAACTTCACTGTAGTACCTTACCCTTTTTGGAATGACCTCTAAAATCTAAATGTGAATTGTGCGTTAAGATCTAATAAGATGGATAACAGAATGCCATGGCGGCATGCAATCTCATCTAGGCAGATTCTTGCATAATCCTCCGCCGAATATGTACACTTGACGGGAATAAAGTGAGCGGACTTATGCAATCGATCCACCACCACCCATATGGAATCATATGACTTTTGTGTCAGAGGTAAACCTACTACAAAGTCCATATTGATGTCTTCCGACATCCAAGTAGAAATTTGGATCTCTTGTAGTAAGACAGCCGCCTTTTGGTGATTGACCTTTACTTGTTGGCAATTCGGAAACTTAGTGATAAATTCTACCATGTCCCTTTTTAAACCTTACGCCCATTATATCTCCCTTTTATCATGGTACATTTTTTTCATCCCTGAATGAATTGAGTAGAGGGACCCAAGTGCTTCTTCTAGGATCCGATCCGTCAACCTATCTACATCGGGAACACATAATCTCCCTTGGTACCTCAGCACACCATCCCCCCTAAAGAGAATGATTAATTCACCTTGCCGAGAACCAATTCTTTGAACTCCATAAGGCTAGATCAAGGTGTTCTTTGTACTTTACCTCAACCACTAAAGATGACTCGGAGTGGTAATGAACTATAGAACCACCATCCGGAGAACTCTCCAACCTCACCCCCAACCTAGCCAACCTATGTACTTCCCTTTCTAGGTCCTTGTAGGCTTCGTCAATATGGGATACACTACCCATAGTCATACGACATAGGGCATCCGCACGACATTAGCCTTGCCGGGGTTATTAAAGACACTCATATCATAATCTTTCAATAACTCTAGCCACCTTCTTTGTCGGAGATTCAACTAATTTTTTGGTAACTATTTAATGGAGACTCTTATGATCGGTAAAAACATCAACCTGAACCCTATATAAGTAATGCCTCAAAATTTTAAAAAAACCCTACGAACGCTAATTTAAGGTCGTGAATGGGGTAGTTTTTCTGATGCACCTTACGTTTCCTATAGGCATAGTCTATCACCTTCACGTGTTGCATAGGCACACAACCCAAACCCACTCAAGATGCGTCACAATACACCAAAAAACCCTTTGTACCCTCCGATAATATCAACACCGGAGAAGAAGTAAGCCTATCTTTTAACAATTGGAAACTTTTCACACATGACTCCGACCACTCAAACTTCTTACTCTTTTGGGTCAAAGTAGTCAGAAGAGACGCAATAGATGCAATACCATCCACAAACCTCTTATAGTACCCCTCTAAACCCAAGAAACTCCTAATATCCATTGGAGTCAATGGTCTAGGCCTGTTTTTTACCGCTTCTGTTGTCCTTGGTTCTACCTTAACTCCCTAACTAGAGATGATGTGCCCTACAAAAGTCACCGACCTCAACAAAAACTCACTGTTACAATATTTGGAATAGAATTGATGTTCTTTAAGGGTTTGATGTACTACCCTCAAATGACCCACATGATGATCCTCATTCTTCAAATATACCAAGATATCATCAATGAAGAGAATGATAAATGAATCTATGTAATTTCGAAATGCTCTATTGATTAGGTCCATAAATGCCACCGAAGCATTAGCCATGCTGATGGACATGACCAAGAACACATAATGTCTATACTTAGTCCGAAACGCGGTTTTTGGTATATACTCCCCTCTTACCCTAAGTTGATGATACCCCGACCTCAAGTATATCTTTGAAAAGTAAATCACCCGTTGGAGTTGGTCAAATAAGTCATTAATCCGAAGGATATGGTACTGATTCTTAATGGTGCTTGTTGAGTTGGAGGTAATCAATACACGATCTCAAGGACCCATCTTTCTTCTTCAAAAACAAAATCGGAGAACCCCACGGAGAAATACTAGGCCTAATAAAACCCTTATCTAGTAAATCCTTGAGTTGAGCCTTCAACTCTTTCAACTCGGCAGCGGTCGTTTCCGATAATGAGGAATTGATATGGGATTTGTATCTGGTAGCAAATCAATGCAAAAGACAATCTCCTTTTTGGGAGAATACTGTGAAGGTCATTAGGGAAGACCTAAGGAAACTCACTCACTACGGGTTGATATACCATGGATTCACGGTATTATTAATACTTTTTCCTTAAGTTTAGTGTGTCAAAAAGACTTTTTGTGCTAATTTTTATATTAGTTTCTTTTTATTTTGCAGGATATTTGTCTGAAGCTGAATGCGGAGATTTTGAGCAAAGAAATGCAGAAGAGACCACATACGGAGCTAATGACGGTCCGTCGTGCTTGTGACGGTGCGTAGGTGGCAGCGTTGTGCAACTGGTGAAGGAAGATGGGGGAAGTCTGACCAAGTGTAGGGTTTCGAAGCTTGTCACAGTCGCTCGTGTCTATGACGGTCTGTCCTGTAGGTTCGTCATGATGTTCAGAGAAGTAATCCCAGTACCCAGATTCGAAGAGTTGAACTGTTTTGGAACGAAAACCCTCGACGGACCGTTGTGCCTATGACGGTCCGTCATACTTGCCGTCGAGAGGAATAAAAATAGTAGCAAAAGACATTGACAGTATGGGATGACGGAGTCCATGACGGTCCGTCGTGACCATGACGGTCCGTCGCGAGTTCTGTCGACACAGCCGCGGTATTGCAAATTTCCAGCAATTAGAATCCTTGTTTAATTAGGTTTTTGTTTTTTATAAATAGTTCAAAAAACCTCGTTTTTTGAGGTTAGACACCAGCTAGTTAGACTCGGTATTGTTAGACTCTGTTACGTGTGACTCTTAGATTGTAAAATTCCTTATTGGAAAACATTGTATTGTGAGATTCTTGATAATCATTAGACTTTTTGTGAGATTATTGATTACTTTGAGATTCTTGCAAATAAATATTGGTGATTAATCAAGCAAACTTTTGGATTTTACTCTTTCTCATTGATGTAAGTACATGAACTCTGATTTAATATATTTGAATATTGTGTTTATAGCCATGAGTAACTAAACTCCATAACTAGGGTTGTGGGAACCATAGACAAATAATGAGATAAACCCTAACTAAAATAACAATTCTAGAATAGTGTCTTGCATGGATTAATAATTCTTTCGCTTAGAAGTCTTTTTAGGGAAGGTCAACGTTAGAACTCGCCTTAATGATACTTGCCTGACCAATGAGGTAGATAATAGGAAAAGAATTATTAACATAGATTTAGTGTATTATATCTAATAGGCTAGTATTGATTGGCACGAGGTAATAACTTAGTACAATATCGAATACGATGCTTAATATGAGGTAAGGATAAGGGTTAGGATAGCAACACACGTAGCCGGACCAAAGTGCGGAGTGAGATTTTCTAGATGCCAGACCAAGGATTTAGAAATACCTAACTTATAATGTTGCATGCAAGATACTAGGAATGAATTGTTATAGTTAGAGTTATCAAACTTGTGAGCTCGATTTTTAAGTGCCTATTATTCTTGGGAGGCCATTCCTTGCTACAGGTTGAGCATTAGTTGATATGGAGAAGGGAAAGATGACATTTCGGTTGATTAATGAAGAAGCAACCTTCAACATTTGTCGGACCATGAGGCAGAGTGGTGAGCTCCAATCAGTATCTGCCAAATCCCACAAAGAAAAGATGAAGAATGAGACTAAATAGAAAAATGCAAAACAAGAGTTTATCGTTGAGGATTTGGTGCTTGTACACAGTTCTGGGGTGCCTTGTCTTCCGGGCAAGTTCAAGTCCAAATTGACTAGCCCTTACTTGATTACCTAAGTATTCCCTCACGGAGCAGTTGAGTTCAAAGCCATGGAGGGAGTGCGGTTTAAGAGGAATAGAGATAGAATAAAACTCTATTTTGGGCGTAAAGCTTCGGGGAATGAAGTGATAGAAGCATACCATCTTGATGAAGTCTGAGTAATCAAGGGTCCCCAGTCATGCCGCGCCATTAAATCCGGCGCTTGTTGTGAGGCAACCCAATACTTGTATTCTTTTTAGTAATGGTAGCATTTTTCTACTAATGGGTTTTTAAATTTGTAGGCACATCACCAGCAAATTCTGCAGAAAATTACTCTACAGCATTCACTGACGGATACATCGATGGACCGTTGCACCTGCGACGGACCGTCGTATGCCTCCGTAATACCAGGTACGTCTGTCTGTTATTTTCAAACTAGGGCACTGAAGACGGAACCAACGACGGGTCATCACAACTACAACGGACCATCGTCGGGGAATCGTCGCGTGATTAATGAGCCGCTTGCTGATCGACGGCGCTTTGCGCCAAGGGTTTGCTTCACCTACCACTCTAGTATTTAGATTTTTATACATTGGGGACAATTGCATGTTTTTTTTTGTTGGGGGTGGGGTAAATGGAAAGTGAGTGTTAGAGTGAAGTCTTAGTAGCCCAATTCACTATCCTCTTTTGGTGTTTTCTTGCCTGTGTTCTTTTTCCCCAAAAGACTTATTAGTTTTTCTGTTGAACCGGCATGTTTATTTCTTTTGTACATAGTTTAATTCAGGAGCATGATTGCTAAAATGATATCCTGATAAACTGGAAAATGATGCATGACTAGGCATAGTAACTGATAATTGTGTGGCTCTAAGCATGAAACAGAGTTACACCATTGCATTACCCTAAGTCTTAAATTCGAACTAGGTGTATGATAATCTCGTATATTGATGAGATGTCAAGTGAGTGTGAAGAAAATTTGAATAGTCCACTATTGGTACTGAGCTAGAACTTGCCTGGTTAGTCTTGCTAAAAGTAAGCTGTAATAGACAATTAAGAAAGAATCATAAGCCCTTATTCAATATAGCCCATTTCTAGCCTAAAAAAAAAGAAACCAAATGAAATTTATCCATCTTTGATCCAAATAATCTGAGCTTAAAATTAGACATTTCTTTTTCACCCCAACTAATCTTTTCTGGGAATGATGTGTTTTCCCTTGTCCCTCATTGGACAGGTGCACCTTAGCTTATGCCAAAAGCATAAGTTGAGGGTGGCTAATGCATAAAAAACCTTTGTTATGGCCCTGACCCAACTTTGGGTATTGTGTACCTTGACTCATGGCAAAGCCATGAGTTGAGGGTGGTTATAATGAGGAATGCTATGGAAAGTGGGGTTGAAAGTACAACGAGAGAGAAAGAACAAAAGTAAAGAGACTCAAGAATTAGTTGAAAGAAAAGAAAAGAAAAATAAAAATATACAAGAAATACAAGAAAGAAAAGAAGAGAGTCACTTACACAAATAAAGAGAGAAGAGAAAATAGCAAAGTGAAAGAATATGAGAAACTGGGCGAGATAAAATGATAGAAAGTGGAAGGTTTAGACTATATGTCAAGGAGGGAAAAAAGTCACTAATGTATTCCTAAATATACCTTACCTGACCCCGAGCCTATGTTACTATCTAAAAAAAGTCCTATCCTGATCCTATGGGTTGCATAGTGAACTTAAGGAAGTGAAAATAAGGGCAAGCTTATGGTAATAGGTATGAATGAGTGTGACTTTGTTCTGAGAGAGAGTGTTGAAAAGTAATCCTTATACTAAAACTGAAGTCATTGTGTGAAAAAAGGAGGATTTTGTTTTAAAGTGAGGACACTAGTTGCAGTACCGGAATTGTTAGCACCTCGGTGAGAAATTGAAGAGGATAGGTGTTAGTGCATGGTGAGTCTGTGTCATGTTCTGATCCCACATAATTCAAGCCTAATAGTGATAGCATGCATAGATTTGATTAGAAAATCGGGATTGATAGCCAAATGATTGCAAAGGATAAAACATGGATGCTATTGTACAATAATTTTTTATTGAGTCATAGTGCGTCGCTTGAGGACAAACAACAGTTGAGGGTGTTGATATACCATGGGTTCACCGTATTATTAATACTGTTTCCTTAAGTTTAGTGTGTCCAAAAGCCTTTTTGTGCTAATTTTTATATAAGTTTCTTTTTATTTTGAAGAAAATCTGTCCGAAGAGGAATGCGGAGATTTCTAGCGAAGAAATGCAGAAGAGACCACTTACTGAGCTTATGACGGTCCTTCGTGCTTGTGACAGTCCGTAGGTGGCAGCGTAGTACAGCTGCTAAAGGAAGATGGGGATGTCTGACGAAGTGTGAGATTACAAAGCTTTTGACTGTCCGTCGTGTCTATGATGGTCCGTCCTGCAGGTTCGTCATGATGTGCAGAGAAGTAATCCCATTACCCAGATACCATGAGTTGAAGTGTTTTTTAACGAAGACCCTCGACGGATTGTTGTGCCTATGATGGTCCGTCATACTTGCCGTCGAGGGGAATAAAGAGAACAGCAGAAGAAATTGCACATGTATGGGACTACAGAGTCCATGACAGTTCGTCGTGACCACGATGGTCCGTCGCGAGTTCGGTCGACACTGCTGCATTTTGGCAGATTTCCAGCAATTAGAATCCTTGTTTAATTAGGTTTTTGTTTTTCATAAATAGTTTGAAAAACCTCATTTTTGAGGTTAGACACCAGATAGTTAGACTCCGTATTATTAGACTCTGTTACGTAAGACTCTTAGATTGTAAAATTCCTTATTGGAAAACATTGTATTGTGAGATTCTTGATAATCATTAGACGTTTTGTGAGATTATTGATTACTTTGAGATTCTTGAAAGTGAATATTTGTGATTAATCAAGCAAACTTTTGGATTTTACTCTTTCTCATTGAAGTATGTACATGAACTCTTATTTAATATATTTGAATATTGTGTTTATGCCCATGAGTAACTAAACACCATAACTAGGGTTGTTGGAACCATAGCAAAATAATGGGATAAACCCTTACTAAAATAACAATTCTAGAATAGTGTCTTGCATGTATTAATAACTCTTTCGCTTAGAACTCTTTTTAACGGACGGCCAATGTTAAAACTCGCCTTAATTCTACTTGCCTTACCAAGGAGGTAGATAATAGGAATATAATCAATAACATAGATTTAGTGTATTCTATCTAATAGGCTAGTATTGATTGGTACGAGGTAATAACTTAGTCAAATATCGATAACGATGCTTAATATAAGGTAAGGATAAGGGTTAGGATAGCAACACACGTAGCCGGACCAAGGTGTGGAGTGAGATTTTCTAGATGTCGTACCAATGATTTAGAAATACATAACTTATCACATTGAATGCAAGATACTATGAAAGAATTGTTATAGTTAGAGTTATCAAAATTTTATACGCTCAAAGTTACTTCTAATATAAGAAGTAAAGCGGTCGAGTCAAGTAAATAACCCAACTAGTGAGGTTGGGATCGTTCCCACGAGGAAAATAGTCTAGACTTAGCTTCAACCTGTTATTAATATTGTTTGTTCAATGACTTACTTGGAAAGTTAAAACAATAAAGGGGGGTTTCTATTCCTAAATGAGTAAATTAAATAACAAACTTGACAGATACACTTAACAACTTTGAATGTTGCATTTTAATCAATTAATCAAAGTAACTAGGGTTTACGTGTTCCCCACATGTTCATAATGAGTTGAGCCTTCAACTCTTTCAACTCGACCGAAGCCATCCAATAATGAGGAATTGATATGGGATTTGTATCCGGTAGCAAATAAATGCAAAAGTCAATCTCCTGTTCGGGAGAATACTGTGAAGGTCATTAGGGAACACCTACGGAAACTCACTCACTACGGGTACCAACTCGATGAGTGGGACTTCGGAGTTTATTTCTTGGACTCTTACTATATAATATAGGAAATCTTTTGAGATAATTTTGCATGTGTTTAGATAAGAAATAGTACGACCTCGAGGAATAGAATTTCCCCCCTTCCACTCAACAACGGGTTCATTTGGGAAGTTAAACCTCACCACTCTTATCCTACAATCAATGGATGAAAAACATGCATGCAATAAATCCATACCCAATATAATATCAAAATCAAGCATATCTAGTTAAACTAGATAAACATAAGAAACTATATTGGGTAACATTATAGGAAAATTTCAATGCATCCTTTTTTCAACAATCGACTCACCCACAGTAGTAAACACTATAAAAGGTTCATGCATAAAATAGGGTAAAATATAAAACTTTTTAGCTACTAGAGGTGTTACAAAAAATAAAGTAGCACCGGGATGACGTAAGGCATATACATCAAGGGAGAAAACTTTCAACATACCGGTTACCACATCAGGAGAGGTCTCTTGCTCACCCCTATATCGGAAATCATAGAAGCGGTTCTTCTTTGAAGAATCACAAGAACAACTTTCTTGAGCATGAACACTGCCCGTTTCTTGACTCTTCAAGTTTCGGCAATCTCTAATCTTGTGAGCACTCTTTCCATGATTAAAGCAATTATCCGTCCCCTTAAGGCAATCACCATAGTGATTTTTACCATACATTCCACAAGTTGGCTTCTAATTTGGTGAATTAGTACGTTTTCTCTTCTTGATTTTAGGGTTAGACACCTTATCAAAAGTAGCTTTTGGGAATTTGTAAATGACTTGATTAGAAACATGCTCCTTAAATTTAGGCTTGTCTTGTATCTCAAACCTATTATTTGAAGAACCTCTATCAAATCACCTTGCTCACTTAGCATCTCTACTATTTTTCTTAGCCCTTGTATCCTCAACCCTTCTTGCATAAACCATAAGACGGAAAATGTTCATTTTTTCATTTAACATGGACGATTGGTACTCCTCTTGTAAGTCCTCTGGCACCCCCATCACAAAACGGATCATTTGGTCTCTAGGATCAGAGTCTAAAGAAGGAGCATATTTGGACAACTTAATTAATTCCAAAGAGTACTCATGGACACTATTTCCTCCTTGGCGAAGATTGATGAACTCCGTCACTTTCTCCTTCCTCGTCTCCCTAGGAAAGATTAGAAAAGACACCTTAAAGATCTCCCAAGTCACTTGACCACCCCTCAACGACCTATTATCCCTCCATTTCACATACCATGTTTGAGCCATATCCTTGAGTTGGTATGTTGTTAACTCGGCCTTCTCACTTGAAGACACCCGTATAGCATACAATATATTGTAGACCTCATCGATGAATTTTTTGGGGTCTTCATCAACATTAGACACATAAAAAGTAAGAGAGTTCATTCGAATAAAATCCCTAAGATGGGAAGCCATTGTAGTGAATTATTGATGAAGACGGGGAGAAATATCCCGATTGGCATGGGCCGTCATATCTTTGGTTTGAAGCGTCGCAGCTTGTGCTTGAGTAGTCATGGATTAGGACATTTGAGCAAGAATAACCCTCACCCTAGCCTCCGTCATAGATGGAGGGTTAGTCGGGGCTTGCTCCACATTCACATCTTCTTCAAGTGGAGGAAATCGCTCATTATGAAGAGGAGATCACGCATTGGCAATTTCCTCTTCAAGTCTTCGAGTCACATTCCTTCTAGTGTTCATGCTTTCTATAAGCACAACAATAGGATCAGATGTAAAAGTACACCATAAGTATACTCTATTGGCACGATATAAGATTTCCAAGAAAGAGAGCGATTCCAAAGCATCATATTTGTTCCTACTCGTAAGTGTGGCACACTTCTCAATTATGAATATAAAGCTACATACGCGTGGTAGGGAGAGAGAGAGCCATAACTCAATGATATTTCAACCTCATGCTCTGATATAAGGTTTGTCACATCCGGGTTTACCCCCTAAACGTAACTAGCGTCGTCGAGGACTAAGACTATCCTCTTAGTCTCATGTCATTACATTCATAGATTTAAAAATGCGAAAAAATTTTAAACTTTCATTATCACTACTTTGAGTTTTACATAGACCTCTACATACACATAATATTTATATTGATATCGAGTATACATAGACCCTTCGTATAGGAAGGTTAAGCCTTCAACTTTTATTGCACTTACATATATAAAAACATAGAATTAGTCTCAATGATTTTCTCATCTCATACCATCTAAATGATTATCACAATATGGGCATAACGCTTACATCTACTAAATAAGACCATATATAGGTCATATGAAAGTACAATGCTCAATTACAAAGCAAAGGGATGATAGAGTCAATAAGCTCATAACAAAATCCATAAGCTAGAATATGTCATTGCCTTAAAAAGTTGAGGACCTAACCCACATGGATGAAAGGAAGAATCCAAGTCTTCAACAATGTTGCCTTCCAAATTCTTCAACGATTGGAACCTAAAATGATTGGGAAAAAAGAGAAGAAAATGGGGTTAGTGTTTCACATGTACTAAGAATGAGATCTTATGCACATACAAAGCAAAACATACTAAAAAGGACTTTTTATCAAAACATGCCAAATTTCCTCCTTTTGGGACGTATTGCAAAGTCAAGTAAGTCATATCAATCAACCAAACATGCTTACTATCTCAACAAGTAATACTTATTTGAACATACTTGAAAATATGATTTACTACAACCCTAACATCACGGAATAATACCACAAGAATGAATAAGAGTTAAACATGCCATAATAAACAAGAGAACTATTCACAAGTCCTTATAAAGTCAACAAGTGCAATGACCAACAAAGCCCCATAACCTTACTCAATCAAGTATCCTTAATAAGAAAACATGACTAATGTCCAACTTTTCATATCATGGCATTTAGGTTTACATTTCATCATATATTAACATTACAACCTAAGGCATATTCATAAATGAACTAATTATCATATAGTATCAACAATGTCCCATAATCACCATACACACATAATATGTATCATAACATAAACATATATAAGAACCTCCTCCTAAGACTCCCCTCCAGTCTAACTAGTGCAATGTTTAGGTAGAATCCAATACCCCTACCTAGACTAAGCTAGAACTCTTAGGTTATCCAAGTTAGAGTTGTTTTACCTTTTGGGAACATCTATCCCTAACTGAAATAGACAACATGAGCAAGTGTAGAATTCATTGTCATAAAACTCTTCATTGAAAGAAGACAGACTACTTGCCAAGGTAGTACCAAAACATGAAACATGGTAAATACTTAGATCCACTAGCTAGTATTCCTATCGGCCACTATAGTTGAAGAACTAGGATATATTGTTGGGACCCTCTTTATGCGCCATTCATTATAGTATCCAATCTCAAGACTAATATAGTGTTCCTACCATCCCTATGTTGGAAGGGACACTCCTCAATCTAGTTCACTCGGTGCTAAGCTAGAGTCCATTTTTGAAATGTGTTTAAGCCTTTAATTATCATTCATAGATTAATTTAGTCTATAGGGTCTACCCCTTGTATAATAATCATAATCAATAGCTAAATAAGAATTGTATGAGTATAAGTCCTTTCATCACAATTCATATAAATGAGGATTAGACATTATCATTTCATAGCATATTAAGGACATAGAGTTTTCACCATCCTTATATCACATACACCTTAATAAACCTCACAACAACATCATACCACCCTATAATCCTAGTACAAGGCATACTAAAATGAAATATCATGACTGAAAAACAATTAATCACAATTGGATGTAAAGATAGAGATTCTAATACATACCAAGTCTTCCACATAGTCTATCATCAAGGTCTTACCATCAACCCATAATTCAACCCAATTTGGGAAGTAACATCATCACACAATGATAACCGATAAGATAGCAATGCCAATTGCTTCTCTATAACACAATTCAACTCTAGATCACAACTTGAGAAAAAATACATCGGCAAATATGACATTATAATTCATAACCGAAATCAAATATGAAGAACAACCAACTCAATTGAATGGTCATAGATTATAATTCATATTAATTTAATCATAATAACACCATAGAATAGTAATCAAATAAACAACCAACTCAATTGAATGATCACAATACAATATAGGTCAAGATCACTACCTAGGGTTAGGGATGGAGGATTATATTCTTCAATTTAGATCAAACCATAAAAAATTACCATAAACAAGTTTAATTACATGTTATCTACTACATATAACCCTAATATATAATTGACAAATCAATCCATAACTTTTATTTCGTAATTAAAAGAAACCCATAAGAAACCTCAACTTTTGAAATCTAGTTTGAAGGAACCCTTTGAGGAAAGAGTCTCAAATGTGAATAGACCCCATACCTTGACGTTTATCAACAATTTGATGGTAAATTAGTCCTTTTAAATCCCCCAAAACCTAGTCCTTGGTAGTCTTCAATGGTGAGTTCGTGTAGAGAGAGAGATACGAGAGAAGGAAGAGAGTTTATTTGAGAGTTGTCTTCAGATTAATGAGGCTTCGGATTATTTATATTGGGTCTTAAATAAACTTAATTAGACTCCCACAAGATCTGATTAAACCACCTAAACCCAACTAATAAAATGAGACCAATTAAAATTAGGCAGGAAAATCGACCCTCATAGACGAAAACCCGATCGACAGGTCATCTTTTAGTCGACAGACAGTCCCCCTCAATCCTGCACTCCTTCGTCTTGGTTAGAGACTGTGAGGATGAGGGGCATCCTCCAATTTTCTAAGTGTGGGACGACTGTGGCATCGACACCCCGTCGATCCACACAAAGATTGTTGCCTGCACCTCTGCACTCCGTCGATGTTGTGCGGGTGAAGGAGACTTCTCCACTAGCCTAAGTATGGGAAGATGATGGCATCGACGCCGCGTCGATCCACACACGGGAAATCTTCTGTCTCGTCGATGAACGCTGCCAGGCAGTGTTGTATCAAATTACAAGGGTATTTATCAAGGGTCTTTGGTTGGTCCTTAGATAGTCGTACCCAGACGTTTCAACCTTGAAACAACTCAAACACCTATTAGATAACTCTCTACCAATTTTTGTACATTAAAAATCCTAAAACTTAGTCAAATAGGCTAAGGCACACTAACATCCCTTTTAACCAACTTCCCGAACGTAATGGATGTTCTTGGACGTTTTCGTTCTTAAACCTTCTCAATAAACTATATTCTTTAATAATAGGCAAAGAAAAAATACTTAGACCTCATGAAAACTATGTTAGGCTTTACAATGCGTCTTTGATTTTTCAAGGTGTTACAGTAGGTGATGGCTTATGTATGATTTATGATTGATCACTTGTTTCCTTAAGGTGATGCATTGCACCAAGTATCACTCGTGGAATTACTTTGAAAGTAAAGGAGTTAAAAGAAGAAGTTTATTGTAAAGAAGAGAATTCTCACTGTACAGTAGAACTAGATCACTTTAGGTGACCCTAAAAGTGGCTTAATTTCTATATGTGATTTTATAAGATTTTTTGCTTTTGAATATGTCAATATGAAACATGTGAATGATATAAATGTTATTTTTATAAAGGTTTTATGAATATTTACTCAAAAAGGCATGATGTATGATTTTAAAAAATGTCTGTTTTAAATGCATGTTTTTGCATTGTCGCCATACTTAGTGCATTCTTGTACTCACTCCATTCTTCACTAATTTTTACATGAAGTGTAGGTTATGAATGCTTAAAGGATATCTTAAATGGTGAAGATCTTCATAGATATTCCCAATCTCAATTAAAGTAATCCTTAAGTTTAAGGATTCCTAATTCATATCTTTACTTTAAAGTTATGTATAAGTTACTTGTGTATTATTTTATGAGGGATATGTTCCTAATGTACTCTTATGATGTTGAGTGTAGGATGGAAAAAAAATACTAGAGTCTTTAACTATGTCTTATGATATTTTATATATATATGATTTAATGTTCTAGCATATGATATACTAAGAATGTTTTAAATTTTCCGCTAAATTTACCCATGAAAATGCGATGAATGATAACTATGGGCTTGTATAAGACCTCCAAGAGGTCATGTACGCCATGTTACTTCTAGGGGTTCTCCCTGGATGTGATACCATATTTGACCTCTTCAAGAATACCTAAATACTTCTTAAGACTACCTAGGTTTTGATCATGTGAACATGATCAACCAACTATCGTAACTAGAGGAATTATTAAGACTTATCTAGGTACGATACGAAGTGACCATTCCTATTCCCCCTTCACAGCTTAACTAGACAACCCTTAATAACTTTATATAAGAACTTATTTATTTAACATGCTTTTTTAACTTATGTCATTACATTCATTAGTTCATTTAAGAGACATTCATCACATAAGGACAATAATGTAATGGTCTTACAGAAGACCTAGGGACTCTCACTAACATATTCAAAGCCTTTTATGCAATGTCTAGATAGAATCCCATAACACCCCTTAAACTTCATAGAACTTCTACAATGCTTGTAGGTATCCCATATGATGGGAATAGACAATAACCGACATAGACCATGTTAGAAAAGCATGGAATCCATAGTTGTAACCTACTCCGATGGAGCGTGTTTTACTTGCGAATGGAATAACATGGACACATCTCATGTAGGCACATGGTTAGGGAATATGAAGGGTTTCTTTGCACTCTAGACTCACACTTATCTAGAGATACTTCCATTACCATACTAACTCGATTCTATCATTTGTTCTCATAGAGTCATTCACATAATGAATCACATGAAGTTTTTCAATGTCTCGTTCATAACCCAATCACGTTCACCCTACCAAAGAGGTCCCCTAAGGCTTCCTTTTAATGGCGAAAAGGATAGCTTAATGACTTTCCCAAGGATGATTTCATGTAATTATATCCAACCAACCCTAAGTCCACCACTCATACAAAAAAGATACCAGTATGGCTTTCAAATTCAAGGATCATAACCTTACCACTAGGTTGAAGGTTAAAAATAAAGGACCTTCTTAGTATTATTCAAGGTCGCATATCATTCATGAATACAAGAATAAGAGTCTTAAAAATTCTAAGTCACGATATTTCATATTCACTTTCATGCATGTATAAAGTAAGGAAGACAAGTCTACTACACAAGACACACAAAGACTTCACTTTATCACATTTAGCATATCATTCTAGAAGCACATAGGAATAAGCATTATCATGTATAAGTCACCCTACATACTACTCTAAAATAATCAATATAACCATCATAGACTCATATGGTTAAGTAGCAATAACCATGCATTAACTCTACGACTACAAACATAAGGACATAGCCATAGTGTAACATGATCATCTATCAACAATAGAAGAACATGTACTTTCAACTCAATCAAAAGTAGATGAATATGATCTTAACATAAGTCAAAGACAGAAATCGTCATAGTATATGAAGTAGTTGTTTACAAGGACATGATCATCATAATACATAAAGTTACGCCTACGAGGCCACATCATTCAAAACTAAAGCACATAGCACCGCCACCATAAGTAGATCATACCAATCATAACATAATTCAAGCGCTACATTATATAAAATAAAGACAAATGGGTAAGAGTACCACCTATCCATAATTACCACTTCAATCACAAGTAAATCATCCAATTCAATACCAAAAGCCCTTACCCATTGCCCTGATAATCAATTAATTAAAAAAACACTAATACTCAATGAATATAGGTCATTCTATATAGACATATAAATCCAATACAACCTAAAAATAAATTCAATACGATTCTTACATCATGTAATAGCCCATAGAAAATTACACTAGAATTTTTTAGCATTAAGACAATATCAAGTCAACCACTAAGTAGTCAAAAACTAGGTTCACGAATTTCATGGGTTCTTAGTTTAATTATGTTAAAATAATTTATTTAACAACAATATAATAAATATATAATTATTTAAAATATTTAATTCAAGAACCTATAGATAGATCATAAAATTGGAAAAGTTCATCTTAGGAAAACTTTAGAAATCTCTTTGAATTTTGGGCCCCTTGATGAATTGAGTTTCAAGGATCAAAAACCATAACTAAATGATGTTAATACACTACATTTATAAAGAATCACAACTCAAATCTTCAATCCAAGCACTTCCTTGAGTTTTGGCTTCAACGGAGTTCTAGAGAATTTCATAGAGATTTTGCGGTTGATATGTGGAAGAATGTGTTTATATAGGTACTTAGGACTTATTTCTCCACTTTAAATACCGAAAATACCCCTCATTAAACTCCCAAACCATTATTTGGATGTAGGGTTAATTACCAATTGACCCTTCAACTTATAGTGAACTGTGCAGCTGACACAAACCATCGACTCCTGCACATCAACGGACCGTTTGTCCACACACGGACAGTCCAGGTTGGTCTTCGTTTATTTTAGAGATTGGTCTGTGGGGGATTAATCTCCCTAGGCTATGAATTTACCAACTTCCACGAAAGACAGGGCGTCGATCAGCCTATTGTTGTCGATTGCCTCAGTCGATTGGGGCTGGTCTACACAACTTTTGCTAAAAAATGTATCATTCCTCAAGGACCCTTGGTTCATCCTTGGGGATGTTTGAATGGACATTTACGACCTGAATATGTTTTTATAAGATTTTAGGATCTTCCACATCAGTTTCATCCAAAAATAACACATTAAATTCTATGAAACAAGCCAAGAAACACCAAGGTTGTTTCAAGGCGAACCTTTCCAACAGCATGGACGTTCTTGGATTATTGACCTCTAAACTTCATGAAACTTTGCACACTAACTATAAATACTATGATTACTCCTATAAGGACCTCATAAGATCATATCACCCACATAAGCACATAAAACACACATGAAGCACATAGGTGACTAGTGTTTGAATGTCTTGGTCGTCCCTTCACGTTTGACTTCCTATTCACCTAATACTTTATATACTGCCACATTACCACATTATATGACATTTTAGGACCTTAAACCCTCAGAAAAAAATGTTAGGGTATTGTTAAACCTAAGTCATTTTTGAGGTATTACAATCTCCCCCACTTGGACAACATTCGTCCTTAAATGACACTTGCCAGTGTCCGAACACTTCCAAGATAGAGATTCAATTGGAATCTCATTAACATACCGTATAACACCTTATAAAATACAAAAATTTAGAAGAAAGATCAAATTCACATAATCAAGAGATTCACAACACCACAAGAAACTAGAAGAAATTCTCACACTCTTCATTCCAAATCAAAAGAAACTTCTTGTATATTCATTATCATGCTCATATACATCATTTCTAACAACATTACAAAAATTTTCAACCAACGAATGATTTAATCAATTTTTCAAAAATCGTACAATGAGCAGGCAATCAATTTTTCAAAAAATGCAACTTTTCGGCAATTCCTGATGGAAACACGCTAAATATGCAACATAAAATCATATAAACACATTTTACAACATAATGATAAATTCATTAAACACATAATGCAAGTAATCAATGAAATTCGATTCCAATAAGACTCCTAAACACAATGCAGATGCAACGTACTTCTATGTCTATCTAGCCCATCTACAAACCATACTCCCCTACTTAGAAATAACTCATAACATTAAAGAAATACAAGAACTCACCATCATCATCATCACCCTCATCTGGCTTTGTTCCTCAAGTCGCGAGTGCATAGAAACGTCTTTTTTTTGGGGTATCATCTGTAGGAACATTAAGAGGAACTAGCTCACCATATCTAGTAGGACAATCCCTAACTTTATGTCCATTTTTACCACATCCAAAACAAATCTTTATAGCTAATAGTCATTATTCATAGTCCCTATTTCCACAAGTATCACATGTAGGCTTGCTACCCTGCGAACCACCTACTTTCTCAATTTTCACCTTAGCATCCCTAGGTTCTTCTTGAGTTGCAACCTTCTTCTTGAACCTAGGTTGACTTTGATCATTTCACCCACTCCTTTTCAATTTTCTAGCTGTCCTACCAAGTTTGGACTCCGTTTGATTGATCATAAACCATGAGTCTAGATAGGGTCATATTACCATGTAGCATAGACATAAGATATTCTTATTTCAGTAGGTCTGCAACACCGATCACAAACCTACTTAACCTAAAGAACGTTAAAGAGCATTCACCAACACTCATATTGCCTTGCTTGATATTGATAAACTCATCTACCTTCACCTCCCTCCTCTCATGGGGAAAGAACATTCCTAGAAAAGATTCTTTAAATTCTTCCCACTCAATAGGACTCGACTTAACCGGCCTATTATCCTTCCATTGAGTGTACCACCCTTGAAAAACATCCCTCAATTGGTTGAAGTTAAATCCTCCTTATCCCTAGAAGTAACCCCCATGGAACTCAACACCTTGTATACACAGTGAAGAAACTCTTAGGGATCCTCCCCCACCATAGAGACAAGAAAGACATAAGGATTCATCCTTATAAAATCTCACAATATATTTGTAATAGTTCTCTCCACAATGTTTACACTACTCTCAATGCCCATATTCACATGAGTAGTCAAAGATCGGGCTAAACTAAGTAAAGCCTCTCTAGTCTCCCAATTAGTCATTTCCTAGGGAATCACCGACATATTATTACCTTCACCTACAAAAGGGACATGATCATCTTGATCACCTTGACGAACTTACTAAACTTTTTCAACGAGTAGAAATCTCCTTATTCTCATCATTCTCCTCAACCCTCCTAGACGATGTCCTCTTCGTATTCATCTCCTATAACAAAAGGAAAACCATAAGAAAGTGTACTCATTACTTTTTTCTATGAAACGATGTAAGAGTAGAAATAAAGTGAAACTCTATCATCCTATAGACTATCACCCATATATATGTGTTGCGACTCACAACGGTGGTGAAGATTCTACTCGACGTGAGTTGATGGGACTTTTTGATTCCTAAGCCTACTTTCTTAACCTATGCTCTAATAATACGTTTGTCACATCCCGAGAGCACACCCTAGAAGTTTAGAGTGTTCTTGGGTCATGACATGGCATACTTGACCTCCCGGAGGTCTTGTACAAGCCCTTTCATATCGTTCATCGCATATATACATATTATTGTGGAATTAAAACTTTTTACAAAATTCACATTGTCTTTAAAAATTAAGTTCATATAAAACTCATAGGAAAACTAAGTTCCGTTTTATCAACTACTCGACAAAAGAGTAATTAGGACACGACATATGCAATAGGTATGTAGTACTACTATGTCTTTTACAACACTTGAATAATACAAAAAAAAAGACATCGATGCCCTAAAGTAAAATGAGGAAATACTTCAACTTGCTTTAAAGAAACTATAATCCAGGCTTTGATTCCAAAAGCACATTCACCTATGAATCACTTTAGAGAAGATAAAAACATGGAATTAGTACAAATACATGAACTAAATATAGCTTAATGCATAAACAAATCATGAAAATGGACATTTATTGGAAATACGCTCTTTTTGATATAAATATCATAATATAAGCATAAGAACAACATTTAACACCTTAGAAACACAAAAGATAAAACATAAGCATTTTATCAAATTTTTAGAGAAGTGACAATGAACCATATCACTGATAGAACCGAATTTATTCACTGTTGCAATAATGTTCTTTCACAACCGAACTTTTTAACTATTACAAAAATGTTCTTCCACATCACATTGAATCATTTGTAGCGTGTAATCTTCTCACTAAAAGCTATCCTAGGACTCACTTATGTAAAACAAAGAGAGACCGACCATGCACCATTTCTAGGCACACATAAATGACACTTAAGACTACCTATCATTACATATACACACTAAGAATACAAAAAACACATAGATATGAGATCCTTCAATCAGAGGTGACTCTAAGTTTCACTTGAGTTAGTTGTTAAGTGAACTCCCACACAATCCCTTCAAACACACTTAAGAAATCCTTTAGATTACATAGGATAATATCATTCTCAATTAATGTAATAGCACAGATGTAATATGCCATTCTCTTCACAAAGGTTATCGAAAGAGTTACTCAAGTAAATCAAGAAGAGAATATTCATATTTGACATCTTCAAGATTAACTAAATAATCGTTAAGAAAACCTAAATTTTTATCATGTCCACATATTCAACTAATTTTCCTAACTAGAGTAATTCTTAAGACTAATCTAGGTAAGATACAATATAACGATTCCTATGGCCCCTTCACACCTTAACTAGACAAACCTTAACGAATCTAGATAAGTACTTATTAATTTTACATGTTTTTCTAAATTAAGTCATTACATTCATTAGTTCATTTAAGAGAGATTCATCACATAAGGACAATCATGTAATGGTCTTACAGAAGACCTAGGGACTCTCACTAACATATTCAAAGCCTTTTATGCAATGTCTAGATAGAATCCCATAACACCCCTTAAACATCATAGAACTTCTACAATGCTTGTAGGTATCCCATATGATGGGAATAGACAATAACCGACATAGGCAATGTTTGAAAAGCATGGATTCGGAGTTGTAACCTACTCCGATGGAGGGTATTTTATTTGCCAATGGTAGAGCTTTGACACATCTCATATAGGTACATGGTTAAGGAATATGAAGTATTTCTTGTATTCTCGCCTCAGTCTAAACTAGAGCTACTTCCCTTAACATACTCACTCGGTGGTAGCCTTTCTTCTCATAGAATCATTCACATAAAGGATAACATGAAGAGGTTCCATATCTAGTTAATAACCAATCACATTCACCTTACCAAAGAGGTTCTCTATCGCTTCCTTGCAATGGGGTATCTTAATGATTTTCCTTAAGATTATTTCATGACGTTCCAGCCAACCAACCTAAGTCTGTTATTCATATAAGAAGGATACTATTATGACTTTCGACTTCAAGGATCATAACCTTACCACTAAGTTTAAGGTTACACATAAAGGACCTTCTTAGAATCATTCAAGGTCTCATGTAATTAATACGTATAAAACTAAGAGGCTTTATCATCCTAAGTGAAGGCATCTCATATAATCATTCATGAATATATCAAGTAAGGTGCACAAGTCTAACACACAAGACACACCAAGACTTTAGTTTATCACATATAGCATATCATTGTAAAAGCACATAGGAATAACCATTATATCTATAAGTCACCCTATAAACTACTATAATATCATCAATATAATCTCATAGACTCATATAGTCCATTAGGAATAACCATGCATCAAATCTATGACTACACACATAAGGACATAGTCGTAGTCTAACATGATCACCTCTCAACAATAGAAGATAAATTACTTTCGCATTAATTACAAGTAGATGAATATGATCATACTTCACACAAATCACACAAATCATTATAGTATATCAAGTACTTGCCGACAATACCATGATAATCATAATACATGAAGTAACACTGACGAAGCCACATCATTAACAAGTAATGAGTATAGCACCGCTACCATAACTGGATCATACAAATCACAGCATAATTTAATATCTACATTATAAAAAAAAAGTGAAATAGGAAAGTGTACCACCAATCACTTCTCACCACTTCAATCCATATCTGAATCATCCATACAAATTCAATACCAAAGGCCCTTACCCATGGTCATGATAATCAATTCAATGCAAAAATTATATACTCAATCAATATAGGTTATTCATTATAGACTTACCAATTCAACACAACCTCAACATCAATTCAATAAAATTATTGCATCATTCAATAGCACATAGAAAACTATACTAGAATTATTTAGCATTAAGACAATATCAAGTCAACCACAATGTAGTAAAAAACTAGGGTTCATGGATTTCATGGGTTCATAGGTTATCTTTGTTAAAATAATCTAATTTAAAAAATATAACTATTTAAAACCTTTAATGCAAGAATCTATGGATAGATCATAAAATTGGACAAGTTCATCTTAAGAAAACTTTAGAAATCTCTTTGAACTTTGGTCTTCGTGATGAATAGAGTTTAAAGGATAAAAAACCATACCTAAATGATGTTAATCCCTGAAATTGATGAATCACCACTCAAATCTCCAATGCTAGATCTTCATAGAGTTTTTATTTCAACGTAGTTCTAAATAATTTCGTAGAGATTTTGGGGTTTTTATTTGGAAGAATGAGTTCATCTAGGTATTTAGGACTTATATATCAACTTAAAATACCTAAAATACCCAAAAATTAAAATCCCAAACCACTATTTGGACATAAATTCATCCTTCAACTTAAAAGTGCACTGCACAGGCTACTCAGAAAGTCGACGCCTGCCCAGTGACGGACTTTTTGTCCACAAACGGACCATCCTGGTTGGTCGTCGTTTGTGTCAGAGTTTGGCTTGTGGGAGATTAAGCTTTCTAGGAATCTTAAGCTTTCTAGGCTAAGTATTGACCAACGACAACCACTGACGGGTCGTATACAAGCCTACTGGTTGTCAATTACCTTAGTCGATTGTGGCTGGTCTTGAAAGCTTTGGCTCAAAAATGGGTCATTCATCAAGGAACCTTCGTTTGTCCTTGGTAATATTTTCCTAAACGTTTTCAACCCGTATATATGTTCATATACGAGTTAGGAACTCACACACCTATTTTGTCCAAAACAAACACATAAAAACTCGACGAAACATGCTAAGACATACAAGCTCGTTTAAAGGCAGACCTTTCAAACGTCATACAGTTTCTTTGACGTTTGACTTCCAAACATCAAGAAACATGACATAATTCCTATAAACACTATAATTAATCATATAAGGACCTCATAACATATAATAACACACGCGTAAACACATAAAACACACATGAAGCATATAGGTGACTAGTCATCGAACTTATTAGTCGTCCCTTGATGTTTGTCTTCCCATTTACCTAATACTTTATACAGTACCTCTTTTGAAAATTGTAATACCAGTTAGGACCTTAAAACCTCATGAAAAATATGTTAGTCTCCTATTTCACCTATGTCGTTTTAGAGGTATTCCAATCTCCTTAACTTGGATACAACATTCATCCTAGAATGACACTTGCCACTCTTCGAACACTTCCAAGAATATAGATTCAATTAAAATCTCATAACCATACCATATAACCCCTTATACAATACAAACATTTAGAAGAAACATCAATTTCACATAATCAACAGATTCACAACATAAAAAGAAACTAGAAGAAATTCATCAACTCATCATGTCATAAGACTCACATTTTTTATTAAAAATAGCAAAATATCCTTTTATATTCATAATCAAGATTATATACATCAGTTCTAAGCACATTACCAAATTCTTGACCAATGAATGATTTAGTTAGTTTTTCAAAAATTATACAGTCAGCAAGCAAATTTACACTAAATTATGCAACATTTTTTCAAATGCTACTTTTAGGCAATTCATGATGGAAGCATGCTAATATACAAGATAAAATAATATAAACACAACAACATAATGGTAACTTCATTAAATTCACAATGCAAGATGTCATTGAAATTCAATTTAACCAAGACCCTTAAGCACCATGCACATGCAACATACTACTATGACCATCTAGCCCATCTACTAACACTACTCCCCCACTTAGAAGTAACTCGTATCATTAATGAAATACAAGAACTTACCATCATCATAATCACTATCATCCGGTTATGATCCTCTAGTACGGAGTGCATAGAAACGCCTCATTTTTTGAGCATCATCTTTTTGAACATTAGGAGACACTTTCTTACCATCTCTACTAGGAAAATCCCTCACTTTGTGTCCATATTTACCATATAAAAAAAAACCAATACCCAATAGGTATTCCCCATAGTGCCTCTTTCCACCAGTAGCACATGTTGGTTTGCCAACATGAGAACCACGTCCTTTCTCAATTTTCACCTTATCATCCTTAGGTTGAGTTGCAATCTTCTTCTTGACCTAGGGTAACTTTGATCATTTGACCCTTTCCTTTTCAAGTTTCTACAAATACTACCATGTTTGGACTCATCAATTAATTAAGCATTAACCATGAGTCTAGATAGGGTCATATCATCATGGAGCACAGTCGTACATCATTCTTTTTTCTTTAGGTTTGCGATACCGGTCACAAACCTAGTCATCTCATACCAGTGTTATACACAAAGGCTGGGGCATATCTTCATAACCTAGATAACTTCAAAGAGTATTCCTCAACACTCATATTTATTTTCTTGAGATTGATAAACTCTTGTACCCTCACCTCCCTCCTCTCACAGGGAGAGTACTTTACTATAAAATCTTCTTTAAACTATTCCCACTCAATAGGACCCGACTCAACCAACCTTTAATCCTCTATTAAGTGTACCACACTTGAGAAACCTCCCTCTATTGCTACGAAGCTAACTCCTCCTTCTCCCTAGAAGTCACCCCCATGGCACTCAACACCTTGTACACACCATCAATAATCTTTTAAGGATTCTCCCCCACCATAGAACCAAGAAATATAAGAAGGATTCATCCTTGCAAAACATCTCAATCTAGATGTCATAATGCTCACAACAATATTTACTCTAGGATCAATACAAACATTCACATGAGTTGTCAAAGCTTGCGCTAAACGAAGTAAAGCCTCTCTAATCTCCCTATTAATCATCATTGGTGGAATCAACAGAACATCATTACCTTCACCCACAAAAAGGACTTAATCACCTTTTTCACCTTGAGGAACTTTATCAACTTTCTCAGCTTGAGGAGGAATCTCCTCATTCACATCATTCTCCTCAACTCTCCTCCCCGGGTCCTCCTCGCATTCATATCTTATAAAGCTAGTACAACCATAATAAAGGGTACTCATAACTTTTACTCTATGGCTTGATATAAGAGTTGAAAAGAAGGGAAATCTATCGTCCTATAGCCTCTCATAAATAGATGTGTCGTGACTCACATCGATTGTCAAAACTCTAATAGATGTGACTTGAAGATACTTTTTGATTCCTAAGCCAACTTTCATAATCTATGTTTTGATACCATGTTTTCACATCCCGAGAGCAGACCCTAGAAGTTAGGGAGTACTTGGTTCATGACACAACATTTTGACCTCTCGGAGGTATTGTACAATCCCTTTCGTATCGTTCATCGCATATATACATATGAAAAATATGCGAAATAACAACTTTTCACAACATAGGAAAAATCTTTAAAAATCTCTTTCATATAAAACTCATATAAAATACAAAGTCTCATTTCATTAAATCCTCGAAAAAGATTACTTGGGACACGACCCATAAAATAGAAATATAGTAATACTAACTCTATTACAACACTTCAATTAAAAAAAATGATATTTATGCCCTCGACTCAAAAGAGGACAGAATTCAACTTGCTTAAAAGATCCTATAATCCAAGATTCGCTCCCAAAAGCACCTTCAACTGAATCAGCTTAGAGATAGATAAAAGCATGGACTTAGTACAAGCACATGTAAGTATTACTTAATGCATAAAAATCATGAAAATGGACGTTTATTGGAAATAAGCTCTTTTTTATTTAGATATCATAATATAAGCGTAAGAATAACGTTCAACACCTTAGAAACACATTATAATTTTATCACATTTTCAGAGAAGTTATAGTGAACCATGTTACTGTTACAGAGATGTTTTTCAACGTCACTTAATTAAGGCAAAGAGATACCACTCATACACCCTCTTTAGGCACACCGAAATTATCTTTAACACCACCTATCATAAGATACACATACTCACAATACACCACACACATAGATATGAGATCCTCCTTTCAAAGGTGAATCTATGTTTCACTATAGTGAGTTGTGAAGCAACCACCCATAATATCCCTTCACACACACTAAAGAAATCCTTTAGATTACCATGGATAAGATCATTATCACTTTATACAATAACATACATGTAATATTGTATTCTCCTCACAAAGGTTATAACAAGACTTACTCAAGTAAATCAATAAGAGAATGTCTATACTTAACCTCTTCAACATTACCTAAATAATCCTTAAGAGAAACGAAGTTTTTATCATGTCCACATAATCAACTAAATTTCCTAATTATAGTCATTATTAAAACTTTTCTAGGTAACATACGAATTGACCATTCCTACGCCCCGTTCATACCTTAGCTAGACAAACCTTTACTACTCTAGGGAAGTACTTATTCATTTAATATGCTTTTCTAACTTGACTCATTACATTAATTAGTTCAATTAAGAGACATTCATCACATAAGGATATTCAAGTAATGGTATGTAACGACCCATAAGTACCCCCTAGAAATTAGGGCAATGCTTGAATGGTTACAAGGCGTACTTGACCCTTTAGGGTCTTCTACAAGCCTTTTTAACTGTCGTTCATTACATAAGACATGAAAAGTAGTGAGAAATTATAACTTTTATCGAATATAAAGGAAATATCATTCATAAAATACTAAGGAAGTCTCATTGTCACCATCCAAACTTAAGACACGACATAATATCTTCGGGACACACCCCTTTATTTGAAAGAAATACATAATAAGTCATTAAATAAAGAAACTAAGAAAATGGGAGTATGCCCTCGGATATATGAGGACATACTTTTTCTTGACAGAATTTTTCCCATGCTTTGCCTTCTACCATCAACCTTGCTTCAAAGTTTACGCATATTAGGTATTCAAAAGTATGGGGTTAGTAATAAACTGTACTAAGTATGACATGCAAAAACATGCAAAAAGTGACATTTTAGTATAAATACATTTTCATGACAATGAAGTAAATATTCATGAATATAGAAGTAAAAAAACATAAGAGTCATTATTTAATACTTATATAAGGATTTCCATAATTTTAGAAAAAAGAACCATTTTACAGTAAGGTACCAAAAAATTATAGTGAACCATTAGCATTACAGGGAAATCATTTCAATCCCAAAACAGTGAACTGCTAAAGTCAAGTCAAGAGGAGATGAACTCATTTCCATAGGAGTATTCCGAGCTAGAGTTATCATAAGACTCACCAAGGTAAGAAATGAAAGAAACACCCACAAACATCCTTCAATGCACACCCAAGTGATCTCCAATATTACTCATTATAGGCTAACTCGGCTCGAAAGAACAAAATCCGCACTCGATGACAAGACATTAGAAGAACACTCAAATAAGAAACGTATACCAAAACTTCTTTTTCAGAATGCCCACTTAGTGCAATGAGTAGATGGTCTCCCATTAAACCACCTACCCTAAATAGTACACTCTTTTAGAAGACTTAGCTCATTCAATTCATATAAGGCACACCAAGCCATCCCTTTCGGAATGCCAACATAGTGTAATGAGTAGATAGCCTCCCATTCCACCACCTACCCTATATAGTACACTCTTTTAAAAGACTTCGTACTTGCATTTCATATAAAATGCACTAAGACTCCCCTTTCAGAACGTTTACTAATTGCAATGAGTAGATAGTATCCCATACCACCACCTACCCTACGCAGAACGTTCTTTTAGGAGACTTAGTTCATTCATTCTTTTCAGGGGGTTAGCTTAACCGACATAACCCATGAGAGCTAGACACTGAATCCGAATACTACCCTTATATGATAATGGATCCTCCCTTGTCTCGCGTAGGTTCATTCTCTTAGATTTTACATCCATTTTCCAATAGCTACACCTATGTGGGCACATAGTGAAGGGATAATGAGATTCCTACTAAATAATCATTCTTTACTAACAAGTAATAATCTTCGCAAGAGGTACATTAGAATAAAACATCTCAACTCACGAAGTGTGACCACCTCTTCTTCATATTCTCTCGGTGCTAGAAGTAACTCCATACGGATTCTCAACATTGTATTCTATAGGTAAAGGATAACTAGTGAACAGCACATCTTAACTCACTAAGATTATTCATCCACCGACCTATCTTAGAAAGCTCTTAGGATGTAGGGAGGTTGCCACTAAGCACTTCATCTAACTCACGAAGAGTGTTCACCCCAAAACTCCCTTTTTGACTTAACTTAGCTTCATTCATTCATTCATTCAAGTGTATGTGTGTTCATGTGAACACACTTTGAATATAAGCATCATTTCATTTACACTCACTTTTATACATGCTTAGAACTTCATTAATCATATTACACACTTTCACATGCTTCACTTAAGCGTATTATTCATTTAGACATAATCTCTAGCATACATCTCATAATAAGCTTCACAAGTCCCATTACCAAGAATAACATCATAATCACCTTAGTTCACATAATATCCCTTCATGAACTCTTTCAAAAAACACAAGTAACTTCACATTCATACAATTTTAGTAAAAAGCGCGATCAAAGGTAAACGAAACCATTCCAAGGAATTTCATATATAAAGCTACACAACCTAACCAACACACCCATTATCCAAGCATACATAACCTATAATATTTTAATCATAATTATATCATAATATATCCCTTAGGCAAGCAAGTTAACAACAATATCAACACAACGAATCCAAAGATTAAAGACTACAAAATAATGCTCATTTAACCTATTGCTTAAGTTAAATTTTGATAAAAAGAATTAACATATTTTCATTGAAGTTTTAGCATTAAAATAACCAACTTACATTATAAACATCACATTTGAATAATTTAAAACGTTTTCATGCAAGTCCTATATCTAGAGTTACAGATACAAGAAATTAGGGTTGAAACCCCCTTTATTAAATCTTTTAGAAAGGTCTCCTTGATGAATGAGACTTCAAGTATGACTACCATACCTAAAATATAAGAAACTCCACTTATTTTTTATGAATAAACGTCCACCAACAGCCCTCGTAGTTTCTTTTTGAGTCTTACTTTGTACGGAGTTTTAGAGAGTTTTTCTTGAGTGATGGCTTTGGGTTTTACGAAATGATTTCTAAAAGTAGTTCTTACGATTTGAAACATCTTAATATACCTAAAAAACCATAAATAAACATGCATGATTCATAGAATACTTGGGTTTAATTTACCTAATCCCCCATGTCTTGGTAGAAAAATTCCACTTTTGGCAGTACCATCGACACCTCCTTCACAAACGGGGTGTTTGTCAATAAATGCTCTGTTGGTAGGGGCCCGTCAATTGGGACATAGCCACCATTATATGAAGGATTTGCTAACTTTTCAGGCCATTCAACACCCAAGGTATACAGACCATTTGTTGACCAACAAACCATCCATTGTGGTTGTCGTTGGTCACTGTTTGGCAGCATCCTTCCAAAGAGATGGGGTCCTCTTATAGGCCCCCTCGTGTGTCCTATGTGGAGTCGTACCCGGATGTGAAACCCCTAAACATAGTCATCTAGGCCTTAGGGATAGACCACAACAATTTTTATTAAAACACATACGTGAAACTCACTAAAACACAAGAAGATACACAAGCACAATCTAAGGCATATATTCTTAATGTCATGGACGTTCAACCTCAAAACGTCACCAAATTTCACACACTGCCTAAGGACATAAATATTACTCATTTAAACACAAAACGAACTCATAAAACATTCACCAAGCTCTAGTTAGCCATAGTTCATTTTTGGGTGCTACGTGGTTTTATGGAAGACCTAGTGACTCTCACTAACATCTCCAAAGTCTATTGTGCAAAGTCTCGATAGCGTCCCATACCACCACCTAAAGTTCATAGAACTTCTCCAATACTAGTAGGTTTACCATATGATGAGAATATGGTTTAAGCGACATAGACCATGGTAGCAAAGCATGGAATTCAGGGTTTTAATCTACTATGATGGAGGATGTTTTACTTGCCAATGGTAGCACTTGGACACATCGTTAAGGAATATTACGGGTTTCTTAGTACTCTAGCCTCACTCTTAACTAGAACTACTTCCCTTACCACACTCACTTGGTTTTAGCTTTTGTTCTCATAGAGTTATTCACATAAAGGATCACATGAAGAGGTTCTATGTCTAGTTCATAACATAATTACATTCACCCTACCAAAGAGGTCCCCAAGGGATGCCTTTCAATGGCGAAAAGGATATCTTAATGCTTTCCGAAGGATGATTTCATGTCGTTCCTGCTAACCAACCCTATGTCCATTCATACAAGAAGGACACCATTACGACTTTCGAATTCAAGGATCATAATCTTACTAGGTTGAAGGTTCCACATAAAAGACCTTAATTCATCATCCAAGGTATCATGTCATTCATACAGACAAGACTAAGAGGCTTTATCACCCTAAGTAAAGACTTTTCATATTCACATTCATGCCTGTATCAAGTAAGGTACATCAGTCTACCATACAAGACACACCAAGACTTCACTTTTATCACATTTAGTAAATTATTCTAGAAGCACAAAAGGAATAACCATTATCATCTATAAGTCACCCTATACACTACTATATCATAATTAATATAACCATCATAGACTTATATAGTCATGTATTAATAACAATGAATCAACTCTAAGACTACACACATAAGGACATAGTCATAGTCTAACATGATTACTTCCCAACAATAGAAGAACACAAACTTTCAGATTAATCACAAGTAGATTAATCTGATCATACTTCACATAAATTAAATACACCAATCATCATCATATATCAAGTAGTTTCCCACAAGGCCGTTATCATCATATTACATAAATTAACGGCAACAAGGCAACATCATTCAAAAGTAAAGCACATAGTACCGCCACCATAAGTGGACCATACCAATCACAATATAATTCAAGATTTCTATTATATAAAATAAGGAGAAATAGAAAATCATACCAACGGTCCATTTTCACCACTTCAATCCTTAGATTAATCATTCAATTCAATACCAAAAGCCCTTACCCTGACCATGATCATCAATTCAATACAAAAACCACAATACTCATTGAATCTAGGTAAAATAAATATATATTTATCAATATAATACAACCTAGACATCAATTTAATATGACTCTTACATCATTCCATAGCCCATACAAAACTTCTCCAGAATTCATAATAATTAAGACAATATCAACCCAACCGCAAAGTGGTCAAAAACTAGGGTTCATGGATACGTTAATAGTTTTAAAATGATATAATTGACTAAACTATAATTAATATAAAATGATTTAAAACTTTTAATTAAAGAACTCATGGGTAGATCATAAAATTGGCCAAGTTCATCTTTAGTAAACATTCTAAATCTCTTTGAATTTTGGAATCCTTGATGAATAGAGTTTCAAGGATCAAAACCATTATGTTAGTCAATAAAATTGATGAACAATCACAACTCTAATCTCCAATCCAATCTCTTGCTTGAGTTTTGGGTTCAATGGAGTTCTAGACAATTTATTAGAGATTTTTGAGTTTTGATTCAGAACAATGAGTTCATCTAGATATTTAGGACTTATATATCACTTAAAATACCTTAAATACCCCTATGTAAACACCCAAAGCATTATTTGGACGTAGAGTGAATTTACCAATTCACCCTTCAATTTTGCAATAAACTGCGAATGTGAGTATACGAGTTTTGGACCTCCCAAATCAATTTCATCCGAGAAGAAAACATATAACTCGAAGAAACGTGCCAAGACAAACAAGTCCATTTCAAGGTTAAGCTTTCAAACGTCATGGACGTATTTGGACATTTCACATCCAAACTTCATAAAACTTAACACAATGCCAATAAAATTTATGATAAAACATATAAGGACCTAATAAGATCATAACACACACATATGATAACACATATAAGGACCTCATAATCACATAACACAGACATAAACACTAAACATACATGAAGAACATAACTGACTAGTCGTCAAACCTCTTGTCGTCCCTTGACGATTGACTTATGATTCACCTAATACTTTAGACATTGCATAATTACCACATTATAGGCCAATTTAGGAACTGATAACCTCATGACAAACATGTTAGGCTCTTTTTTTACCTAATTCATTTTAGAGGTATTACATATCCTATCAAGGAACACATGTGCAATGCATAGACAAGAACCATAACCTTTCCCATACTAGTAAACCTATCAGTTCATCCTATTTAACGGAATACATAACGTGATACATGGAAATACATCTTACATGAGTACTAATAGACACAGGTCCATATGAGAATAACCCTTTGTCACATTCGGCAATACACCTTAGACGTAACCGTCGGTGTTGTCCTCCTTGAGGACTATGACTAGCCTCTTAGCTTACATCATTACATTCATAGGACAAAATTGCAGAAATATTGAATCTTTTTACTACTTCTATATTGAGGCTTACACATACCTCAACATACATAATAGATATATATTGAATATACATAGACCCTTTGAATAGGAAGATTATTTAGTGTTCTAATTTTGTTCCACATAGACATATAAAATATAACATTGTATCAAAATAGTAATGTCATTTTATAACCATCTAATAACAGTATACCAAATTGGGTCTAGCCCATACATCAATACAATAAGACCACATATAGGTCATACAATTTTTAGTATCCAAATGAAAAGGAAATATACATAAGAGTCTTAACACTAAGAAAACCTTCATAGCTTGATAGTGGTATTGCCCTCGGAAAGTGAGGACTTATCCAACTTGGATTATTATGAATTCCAAGTCTTGTTCAAATTCATCTCTTACAGAACATGAACGACCGGAACATAAAATGTTGCGAAAAAATAATAAATAGGGTTAGTACGTCATTTGTACCAAGTATGAGACCATATGCACACGTATCATGAAAACTTGCTAGAAAGGGACCTTTCATGATAACATGCTATTTTACTCCTTGAAAACCCACATTCAAGAAGACCATACCAACCAATAAGACATGTTTATTAAGTCATAAGAATGTACATCACAAGAACATTAATACCAAGCATAGTCAAGTTAATGATCATGTCATCATACTTCAATATAATATCAAGACCACTCTAATAATCAAGGTATAACTTCAACAAGCAAAATAAGTGTACATTTGGACATTAACAAAGCAAGACAATTACTCTTGAACTCTCATTAAGTCAACAAGAGACGTACCCAAGCAAATCACCATAACTTTACTTAAGCAAGTAAACTCAAAAAGAACCTTGACTCACATACAACTTCACACAACAAATCATTTAAGAGTTCATATCATCATACCTTAACAATATAGACCAACACATAGTCAAAACTAAAAATACTCAACCTATAGTATCAACAATGTCCAAGTTCACCATATACATATCATGTAACATTATAAGCATATTTATGCATAAAAACATCCTCCTAAGACTTTCCTCAAGTCTAAATAGTGCAATGTTTAGGTAAAGTCCCATACCCCAACTAGTCTAAGCTAAACTCCTTAGGTTATCATAAATAGATTTCATTCTTTTAGTTCATTTTACCTTTTGGGAACATATTTCCATAACCGACATAGACCAAATGAGCTAATTTAAAATATCGTATCATGGAACCCTACACCAAAAGAACGCGGACTACTTGCTAGGGTTGTACCAAAATATGAACGTAGATATTACCGTGGATCATCTACCTAGTATTTATATCGAGGCAACATAGTTCAAGAACTAGAACTTATAGTTGGGACCCTTTTTATTCTACATTGATTGTAGTCTCCACTCTCAAGAGTACATTAGTGATCCTACCTTTCCTATGTGGGAAGGGACACTCCTCACTATAGTTTACTCGGTGCTAAGCTAGAGTCCCTTTTGAAATGTCTTTAATGTCTTTATTAATCATCATAACTTAGCATAGGTCATAGGGTCTAACCTTTGTATAATCATCATCATTATACCCCAATAGTAATTGCATGAGTATAATCCTTTTATTATAACTTATATAAGTGAGATAAGCATATTAACATATCACTTCATAATAAGGCAGGTTGGTAAATAATTCAATCCTTATAACATTTATATGTTAAGCCAACATCTCAAAGACCATAGTCAAGGCATATAAATTCTACATTATATTAACCTATTAATCCTAATACAAGTCATACTACAATTCAACATCATGACTTACTCAAAATTAAAAATAATCTAAAGTAAAGGATAGGGATCACAAGACTTACCAAGTCTCCTTAATAATTCATCATCAAGGTCTTACTATCAAATCTTAATTCAACCCAATTAGGGTATAACATCATCATAATTCAATGACCAACATGATAACAAGGCTAAAAGAATCACTATATCATAATTCAATACTAGTTCAAAGCTTAAGACAAGATACATAGATCAAAGTCATAATCTAATTCAATTTATAAAGAACTAGCATGATTGGACTTTAATTCACCATAATTCATGTATGGTTTATACAATAACATTATATAGTAGTAATTGAACCAGTAAACAAGTCAATTGAACCAACATTATACAATTTATATGAAGATCATAATTTAGGTTTATAGGGTGAATGTCTTCTTCTACAACCTAGATCAATTAATCAAGATATATCATAATTAAGTTAGAATACATGTTAATGTATTCATAATATCCAAAAGAAATAAAAAAACAAACCAATTGACAACAACAATTTCGTATTGGATGATACCCCACTTGAAAACCCAACTTTTGATATCAATTTGATGGAATCCTTTGAGGAAAGAGGTCTCAAAGGTGAAAGAAATATCATACCTTACAAATTGATGATGAAACTTGACTCTTTGGAGCACTTAAACTCTGACCTAGCTTGTTCTCCAGTGTAGTTCTTCACTAGAGAGAGAAAGAAGAGAGAAGGAAGAGAGTTTGAGATTAGGTATTCTGAGAGTTTAGGTTAGGGCTTAATATAGGGGGTTAACTAACTTAATTAGAACCCTCGTAAACCCTAATTAAATTCCTAACTAATACAATTAATTAATTAACTTAAGTGAAAAGGTTTAGTGAAGATCAGTCATCACAGACGCCTCAACGACTGACGGATCGTGGGTCAATCGATGACCACTCCCCCTTCGTGCTGCACATCAATTGGTACATTCAGAGCTTGTACAAAAGACCGTACAAAGATGTTGTCTATGTTACCATCGATCGTCCTATTTATGGTATCCGTCTGTGTAAATTGCATTTGGAAGACCTCTAACCCCAAAATGCAAGGGTCCTCTTCAATGTCCCTTGGTTGGTCCTTGGGAGCCGTGCCTAGACGTTTCAACTATGAACTCACTCTAAAACGTTTTATACACCATTCCACTAATTCTCATCATTTTCCGACTCCTATATCTATTCAAAGAGTCTATGGCACGCTAGCACCCACTTGAAGTAGTTTTCGGATGTCATGGACATTCTTGCACATTTTGGTGTCTAAACTTCCTAAATGACATATCCCCCCTTAGGAACATTCATCACTGAATGACACTAAAATCATAGAAGAGAAGGAATAGACTCAAGACTAGCAGACCCAGTAACAACAATACATAACAACATCAATCACACCATTTACACAAGGCAATTCAAAAACTTCAACTACCACATATAAGGCTCAACATTATATTATGAGGAATTTCCTTCTCACAACAAAAACATGAACTCACCATATCATATATGAATGAATTTTGCAAAATCGTAACTTATCGACATGCTACATATCATTCCAAAAAGATTCACCATATCAAAATTTACAACATTACTAAAAACAAGAAGAATTGCAAATTTTCAAGTCCAAATGCACATTTCACTATAATATTTCACTGTAACAACATCCAAAAATGCACATTTTGCAAGGCTTAACATAAAATCATGAAACTTCAATTGTTATTCATTATTTTCATTATTAGTTAGAACAACTAACCCTTAGTTGTCAAATAGATAGGGGTAATGGGACTTGATGTTGTCCTTGGCCTCTCATGTTGCACCCTCAACTAGGTGATACTTCATAACACCTTTACGGAAGTCACCTCTTCATTCCTCAATTTCTTTAATTTCCTATTAAGTATTTGAATCGAAACATCCTCATAAGAGAGGTTATGCTTCACACCAAGATCCTCTATAAGAAGAATAAACTCGTGATCACACTACACATCTTAAGCATGGAAACATGGAAAACCGGATGAACCGAAGTCTATTCACTCGGAAGTTTCAATTCATAGTTAACCTTACCAACCCTTTGAAAAAATTCATAGGGACCCACATGACGAGGAGGAAACTTTCCTTTCTTGTCAAATCTAACCACCCATTTCATACACAAAATTATAAAATACACTTTATCACCTTTTTGAAACTCGAAGTTCCTTCTACTATGATTGGCATAAGACTTTTGCTGACTATATGCTATTTGCTAGCTATTTCTTATAATATGGACTTTCTCCAAGATCTTATAAATCAAATCCGGACCAAAAAGGGAAGGATCACCCACTTCGAACCATCCATTATGAGACCTACACCTCTACCATACAAGGCTTCATAAGGAACCGTGAATATTGATGAATGGAAACTATTGTTGTAAACAAACTCCACCAAAGGCAAATGATTATACCAAGTGTCCTTGAAATCAATAATACAATACCTAAGCATATGCTCAAGGGTTTGAATAGTACGCTCCTCTTGACAATCTTTTTGGGGATTAAAAGTGGTGCTTAACTTCACCTTGGTACCTAACCCTTCTTGAAATGACCTTCAAAACCTAGATGTGAATTGTGCACTCTGATCCGGTATGATGGATAACGGAATACCATGGCGACATACAATCTTATCGATGAAGCTCCTTGCATTATCCTCCGCCGAATAAGTAGACTTGACGGGAATGAAATGAGCGGATTTGGTCTACCTATCCACAACCACCCATAGAGAGTCATATTGATTATTTGTCCGTGGAGAAACTACCACAAAATCCATATATATGTCTTCCCACTTCCTAGTAGGACTTTGATTTATTATAGTAAACCACCCGACTTTCGGTGTTTGGCTTTCACTTGTTGGAAATTTGGACACGTACCAACAAACTTATGTCTTTTGTCAAAACATCCCATCAAAATACTTCCCTAAGGTCATGGTAATTTTTGTTGAAGTGGAATGAATGCATTAACGGGACCAATGAGCTCCCACAAGGATCCTGTTCCTCAAACCATCTACATTGGGAACACACAACCTTCCTCAATACTTCAAGACACCATCCCCCTCACGTGAATGACTCATTAAGCTTACCTAGAACAAATTTCTTCAAATCCATCAATGGTTGATCAAGGTGTTATTTGAACATCACCTCAACCATTAACGATGAATAGGAGTTATGATGGACCATAAAACCACCATTCGGAGAATATTCCGACCTCACATCCAATCTAGCCAACTAGTTAATATATTTCACTAGGTCTTTCATGGCTGCCTGTACATGAGACACACTACCCATTGTCATACAACTAAGAGCATCCGCAACAACATTGGCTTTTCCGGGGTTATAAAGAACACTCATGTCGTAATCTTTCAACAGTTAAAACCATTTTCTTTTTCGAAGATTCAACTCTTTTTTGGTAAACCCATATTGAAGCCTCTATGGTCGGTACACATAAACATGGACACCATACAAGTAATGCCTCCGTAATTTCAAGGAAAATACCACGACCGCTAACTCAGGATCATGAGTCGGATAGTTTCTCTCATGCACCTTGATTTTTCTATAAGCATAGGCTATTATTTTCCCATGTTGCATAAGCACACACCCTAACCCACTCAGAATGCATCATAATACACAATGAAGAACTTTATACCCTTCGGTAAAGTCAACTCCTCAGTGGAAGTAAGGTTATCTTTCAAGATTTAGAAGTTTCTCTCACATGCCTACGACCACTCAAATTTCATACTCTTTTAAGTGAAAGTAGTCAGGGAGATGTAATGGACGCAAAATAATCTAGAAACCTCCGATAATAACTTGCCGATCCAAAGGAACTCTTAATTTTGGTTGGAGATAATGGTCTAGGACAATTTTCTACCTCCTCGGTTTTCCCTGGATCTACTTCAACTCCCTCACTAGAGATGATATGATCAAGAAATGCCACCTAACTCAACCAAAACTCACATTTGCTATACTTGGAAAATATTTGGTTCTCCTTATGCACTTGCAACACCACCCTCAAATGGTTCATTTGATCAATCTCATTTTTTTAATATACCAAGATGTCGTTGATGAAGACAATAACAATTGAATCGTTGCAACTTTGAAACACCGTGTTCATGAGATCCATAAACGCCGTTGGGGTATTAGTGAGACCAGAGGAAATTACTAAGAACTCATAGTTACCATATCTAGTCCGAAATTCCGTCTTACATATATCCTCACCTCTCACCCTAAGTTGTGATACCCCAATCTCAAGTCAATCTTAGAAAAGTAGCATGCCCCTTGCAGTTGATCAAACAATTCATCAATCCGAGGGAGAGGATACTTGTTCTTAATAGTGACTTTATTGAGTTGGCGATAATTAATGCACATTCTAGGGGACCCATCCTTCTTCATCACAAATAATACCGGATCACCCCATGGAGAAATACTAGGTCTCTTGAAAACTTTATCTGGTAAATTTTTTTTGAGCCTTAAACTTTTTTAATTCGGTCGGAGCAATTCAATAAGGAGGATTTGAAATAGGATTAGTATATGGTAACAAGTTGATACCAAAATCAATTTCCCATTCGGGAGGAATACTGGGAAGATCATTAAGAAAGACCTCAAGAAATTCCCTCACTACGGGGACCAACTCAATGGGAGGAATGTGGGAGTCTAAAATCATTGAAATTTACTATATTGTATAAACACCCTTTAGAGATAATTTTACAATCATTGAGAAAAGAGATTATACAACCTCTAGGAATAGAATTTCCCCCCTCCCAATGTAAAATGGGCTCATTTAGAAAGTAATACTTCACCACCCTCGTTCTACAATCAATAGAGTCAAAGCAAGAATGCAACCAATCCATACCCAAAATGACATCAAAATCAAACATTTCAAGTTCTACTAGTTCAACATAATAAACTCTATTGGGAAAAATTATAGGTCAATTTCTATACATCATTTTTGCAACAATCGACTAACCCACCAGGGTAGATACTATAAAAGTTGCATCCAACATATCGGGGAAAAGGAAATATTTTTAGATACAAGAGGATTAACAAATAATAAGGTAGCACCGGGATGAAGTGAGGCATATACTAAATGTAGAAGACTTTCAACATACTTGTCACCACATCAAGAGAAGTCTTTTGCTCACCCCTAGAGCGAAGAACATAAAAGTAATTCTTCTTCGTAGCATCATTTGAACCACTTTCTTTCCCACATTCAATGTCTTTCAACCTCACATTTGTTCAATTTCTAGCTTTCTGTCCACCTTTACAACAACCAAAACAATTATTGGTTCCCTTAAGACAATCACCGTAGTGCTTCTAGCCGCACTTTCCATAAGTTGGCTTCTTGTTAGTGAACTAGTATCCCTTCCATTTTTAATATTAGGGTTGACACCCTATCATCCCTAGCCTTAGGAAACTTGGAAGAAACTTCACTCGAAACCCTCTTCTTGAATCTAGGATTGTCTTGAATCTCAATCCTACCTATGGAAGAACCACTATCAAAATATCTTACCCTCTTTGCATCTGTAATCTTTCTCTTAAACCTTGCCTCTTCTATTTGTTGAGCATGAACCATGAGACGAGAAATGTTCATAACGTCATGTAGCATAGCCGAATGACATTCCTCTTGTAAGTTATCTGACACTCTCATCACAAAGAGGTTCATTTCATCTCTATGGTCGGAAAATAAAGAAGGAGCATATTTTGAAAATTAAGTGAATTTCAAGGAGTATTCAAGTACACTCATACCTCCTTGAAGAAGGTTGATGAACTACACCACTTTAGCTTCTGATATACCATGGTTTCACAGTAATATTAATACTTTTTCCTGAAGTTTAGTGTGTACAAAAGCCTTTTGATGCTAATTTTATATAAGTTTCTCCTTATTTGCAGGAATTCTGTCCAAAGATCAATGCGGAGGTTTTTGACCGAAGAAATGCAGAAGAGACCACCTACGGAGCTTGTAACGGTCCGTGATGCTTGTGATGGTCCCTAGGTGGCAGTGTAGTGCAGCTGCTGAAGGAAGATGGGGAAGTCTGGCCAAGTGTGGAGTTACGGAGTCCATGACGGTCCGTCGTGTCTATGACGGTCTGTCCAGCAGGTTCGTCATGAAGTTCAGAGAAGTAGTCCCAGTACAAATATTCCAAGATTTTTAGTGTTTTGGAACGAGACTCTCCACGGACCGTTGTGCCTGTGACAAGACGTCCTAATTGCCGTTGAGGGTAATGAAGAGAGCAGAAGAAGAAATTGCACAAGTATGGGACGATGGAGTCCATGAAGGTCCTTCGTGACCATGGCAATCGCTCGCGAGGTCCGTCGATCCAGCCGCGTTTTGACAGATTTCCAGCAAATAGAATCCTTGTTTACTTAGGTTTTTATTTTCTATAAATAGTTTGAAAAACCTCGATTTTGAGGTTAGACTCTGGATCATTGTTAGACCTTTGAAAATTGGGAGACTCTTGATTATATTGTAGAATCATTGAGAGATTATTGATTATCTTGAGAGTTTTATCATTGATTGTTGGTGATTTTTGCTGAGTAATTAAGTGAACTTTTGGATTTTACCCTTTCTCAACGAAGTAAGTGCATGAATTCTTAAATCACATATTTGAATATTGTAATTATGACTATAGGTAACTAAACTCCATAACTAGGGTTATTGGAACCATAGGCTAATATAAGGCAAAACCTAACTAAAGTACCAATTCTAAAATAGTGTCCTGCATGTATTGATAAATCTTTCGTTTAGAAGTCTTTTTAACGGATGGCCAACATTAGAACTTACCTTAATGCTACTTGTCGGACCAAGGCGGTAGATAATAGGAAAAGAATTATCAACATAGATTTATTGTATACTATCTAATAAGCTACTATTGATTGGTACGAGGTAATAGCATAGTCAAATATCGAATACGATGCTTAATATGAGGTAAAGGTAAGGGTTAGGATAGAATAACTCATAGCCGGACCAAGGTGCGGAGTGAAATTTTCTAGATGCCGGACGAAGGATTTATAAATACATAACTTATCAGTTTACATGCAAGATACTAGGAAAGAATTGTTATAGTTGGAATTATCCAGTTATGAACCTGTGGGGACAACGTAAACCCTAGTTACTTTGATAATTGATTAAACTCCAACATTCGAAGTTGTTAAGTGTCTCTTTCAATTTCGTTAGATATTTTCATTTATTTAGAAATAGAAACCCCCATTTTATTGTTTTTGCTTTCCAAGAAAGTAATTCACAAAACAATAGTAATAACAGATTGAAGTTAAGTCTAAACTATTTTCCTCATGGGAACGATCCCAACCTCACTAGTTGGGTTAATTACTTGACACGACCGCTTTACTTCTTATTTGAGAAGTAAGTTTGAGCGTATCAAATTTTGGCACCGTTGCTGGGGATTATAGCTTTTATATTAACTTAATCTTATTCCTATAGTTTAGTTGATATTTTCTTGATTGTACTTTGTTTTATTATTTTTGATTTGTGCAGAACCAACCTCCTTGTATGCCAAATACACGGAGAGAAAGAGAACCCTTGTTTCCCAAGTATCACGAATTAGAGCGTACACTACGCAACATGAATAGAAACTTGGGAATTAATGATGATGATCCAAACCAGAACATTCCAGCTCCGGTTGATGTTCATGGTCAGTTGTTACCCGATGCTCCGGGTGAACACCAACAGAGGGGATAAAATCCCGCTCCACGGCCCCAAACATACTATAGAGGCTATGACAACATAGCAGACTCTTATGGGGCACTTCTCATGCCTCCTTTATCACCAGGCCATATTTTTGTGGTAACTAGTAGCCTGATGCAAATGCTCACTGCCAGAGGTTTGTTTTCAGGGCTACCTTCTAAGGATCCCCATGACCATATAGCAAAGGTAAGGGAAGTGTGTAAAATTTGCTCTCTCACTGACGGGAGAGGATTCTATATGGTTCACTAAACTCCCTTATAGCTCAATTTTAACTTGGAACCAACTAAGGGATGTCTTCTTAGCACGCTACTATCCGGTCTCCAAGAAACTAAACCACAAAGAAAGAGTGAACAACATTGTGGCACTACCAGGAGAGTCAGTTAGTAGTTTTTGGGATAGATTCACCTCGTTCTTGAGAAGTGTCCCAAATCACCGTATAGATGATAAGTCACCGAAGGAATACTTCTATCGGGGACACTATAGCAGGTTGATCTTATGGGGAGTGTCCTTATGCTGAGATTGCTGAAAAATTAGAGAAAATCTCCCAGAATAATAAAGCTTGGAGTACTAGGAAGTAAGATACCCGGAGAAACACATTCGCAGTACATTCCACTCAAAACCCAGCCACAAATGAGATTCGTGAAGAAATGGCTCAGACGAGAACTGAGCTTTGATTGGTACTAAAACATGTCACAGGGGGTGCAAAAAAGATAAATGCAGTCAACTACTTGTCGAAACCATCGCCACAAAATGATGAGTGTTATTATGATAAGGATTCCTATCCGGTAAATGAGCAGACAGGGGGTTTCCGACCAAGTGCCCAAGTCTCTAATCAGGAGAATTGGCCCACGGTCAAGGAAACAAAGATCAGAACTATGGTAACTACAACTGTGAGGGTCATTATGTCTGAGATGGAAATTATAACCGTGACAACAACTTCAACATGGGTAACTAAGGTAATAGAAATGACAGGAATGGGCCCTATGTTCCTCCTCAAAATTGTGAAGTTACTCGTAGGGTTGATGGAGGTAGTATGGCGCAAGTTGAGGTTCGATTCTAATGATGAGCACAATAAAGTATTGAGGAATGATGTAGCGGGTATTGGGCAAAAAGTCGATACACATGCAATAACGATTAATCAACTTGAGTTACAGTTGGCCCAATTATCTGCGACTGTGAACACACGGCAACCAGGCACTCTTCCTAGCAACACTGTCTAAAATCTGAAAAATGATGGACATTATATAGGAATCACTACTCGCGGTGGCAAGCAAACCATTGACCCACCTATGCCAACTAATAAGAAAAAGGTATCAAAAGATACTGATAATATGGAAGACATTTATGATGAAGTAGAGGATAACACTGCAAAAGATGCTGAAGTGCCTGAGAAGGTAACTCCCATGCGTAGGCCACCACCCCCATTTCCTCAAGATTATTGAAAAAGACTAAGGATGGTAAATATCGGTGTTTTATAACAATGTTGAAGCACATTTCCATCAATGTCCCTTTGTTAGAAGAACTTGAACAAATGCCCGGTTATGCCAAGTTTATGAAAGATCTGGTTACAAAGAAAATATCGGTCACTTTTGTGGATGATGATAGAATACAGCACTGTAGTGCTATTGCTACAAGATCTCTGGTACAAAAGAAAGAAGATCCGGGTGCATTCACTATTCGTAGTACAATCGGGCTATTACATTTTCTGAAAGCATTATGTGATCAAAGGGCAAGCATAAACCTCATGCCCCTCTCGATTTACAAGAAGTTGGATTTGGGTGACCTAAAGCCCACTACGATGCGGCTATTGAAGCAGATGAAATTTCAGTTGAACAATGAGGAACTGACCTTTAACATTTGTAGGTCCATGAGGCAGAGTGGTGAGCTCCAATTGGTATTTTTTATATCCCACAACATTGGTGAGACATCTGAGACCCAGATAGAAGAACGTCTACGTTTAGAATCATTAGCAGCAGTGATAATGAATTCTGATAGTGACTGCATTGAAGAGTATGAGTCATTAGTCGCGGCTCTTGATTGAGGTGATGTTCGATTTAAACCAAAGAAATATGAGTTAGATATGAAGAATCGCGAGTCCCCACTCGCGAAACCATGTATAGAGGAGGCTCCAAAGATAGAACTAAAAGCACTCCCACCTCATCTCAGGTACGAATTCCTAGGAAATGGTTACACTTTGCCGGTAATCATTACATCAGACCAGAATGAACAACAAGTTGAGAGTTTGGTGAAAGTGCTAAAAAGGTTCAAAAGATCTATTGGGTGGACTATTGCGCACATTATTGGAATCCCTCCTAGTATTTTCTCTCATAAAATAAAACCCATGCCTAATCATAAGCCCAGTATTGAGCACCAGAGACGCTTAAATGCTCCTATGAAAGAGGTCGTGAAGAAGGAATCATTAAGTGGTTGGATGTCGGAGTAATCTATCTAATCACCGATAGTAGTTGGGTATGCCCTGTTCAGTGTGTACCTAAGAAAGGGGGAATGATTGTGGTCCCCAACGAAAGAAATGAACTTGTTCCAATGAGACCGGTTACTGGATGGAGGGTGTATATGGATTACCGCAAATTAAATTCATGGACTGAAAAAGACCACTTTCCTATGCCCTTCATGGATCAGATGTTGGATAGACTTGCCGGAAAAGGGTGGTACTGTTTTCTTGATGGATATTCTGGGAATAATCAGATTTCTATTGCACCAGAAGATCAAGAGAAAACCAATTTTACTTGTCCATATGGGACGTTTGTATTCAAAAGAATGTAGTTTGGGTTGTGTAACGCACCCGGCAAATTTTAGAGATGAATAATGTCGATATTTTTCGTCATGGTGGATGATACTATAGAAGTTTTTATGGATGATTTTTTTGTGGTTGGTGATTCATTCGAGCGGTGTTTGAACAATTTATCTGAGGTCCTTAAGAGATGTGAAGACTGCAATTTAGTAATGAATTGTGAAAAATGTCATTTCATGGTGAAAGAAGGTATTGTTTTGGTTCATCGCACTTCAGAAAAGGGCATAGAGGTTGATCGAGCTAAAGTCGCGGTAATAGAGAGACTTCCCCTACCGATCTCTGTGAAAGGTGTGAGAAGCTTTCTTAGGCATGCAGGTTTTTACCCGAGATTTATCAAAGACTTTTCAAAGATTGCACATCCATTGTGCAAAATGCTGGAGAAAGATTGTAAATTTTGTTTTATGAATCCTGTCTTAAAGCATTCAGTGAGCTAAAAGCAAAATTTGTGTCTGCACCTATCATTATTTCTGCGGATTGGAACAGTCCATTTGAGGTGATGTGCGATGCTAGTGGGGTTGCTCTTGGTGTAGTATTGGGACAAATAAAGAACAATATCCTTCACCCCATTTACTATGCTAGTAAAGCCCTCAATGCAACTCAGAAGAACTACAAAGTGAATGAGCAAGAACTCCTTGCAGTAGTCTTTGTTTTTGAGAAATTCCGCTCCTATTTGCTAGGTACTAGAGTTATAGTGCATAATGACCACTAAGCATTGAGATATTTGATGGGAAAGAAGGATGTGAAACCTAGGTTGATTCGTTGGGTATTGCTGCTACAAGAATTTGACTTTGAAGTGATGGATAGACAAGGAACTGAAAAATTAAGTTGCTGATCATTGGTCACGTCTAGAGGATGAAGCTATGAGAGAGTTGGGGGATAAGATTTGCATTGATGATACTTTCCCCGATGAGCATGTATTGGCTGCTTCATATGACTTGATTCCATGGTTCGCAGATTTTGTGAACTATCTGGCTAGTGATATTGTTCCATCGGACTTGCCCTTTCATCAATGAGAAAAATTCATGTAAGATGTGAAGAAGTGTTATTGGGATGAACCACACTTATATAGGAGTTTTGCCGACAGGATTATTCGGCGTTGTGTGCTAGAATGTGAGATATTGAGTGTGTTGGAAGCATGCCATTCCTCACCTGGTTGTGGACATAACAGCGGTATCCGAACCTCTCATAAGATATTACAATGTGGTTACTATTTCCCAACTCTTCATCAAGATGCTCATGAGTTTTCTAAAGCAAGTGATCAATGCCAACGAGATGGTGGAATTTCAAGAAAGCAAGAGCTCCCTCTATACCCTATTCTTGTGATTCAGTTATTTGATATTTGGGGTATTGACTTTATGGGGCATTTTGTGAGTTCTCATGGAATGAAGTACATCCTAGTAGCGGTTGAATATGTATCTAAATGGGTCGAAGCCATCGCCCTCGCAAACAATAAAGGGAAGAGTGTCACTGCATTCTTCAAAAAATATATTCTCTCATTTTTGCACCCCAAGGGCAATTATTAGTGATGGGGGCTCCCACTTCTGCAACAGATTGTTCAAGGGGTTATTGGAGAAATATGGTGTTCTCCATAATATGGCAACTCCTTACCACCCTCAAACTAGTGAGCACGTTGAAGTGTCGAATCGAATATCAAACAGATATTGTCAAAAACAGTGAACGCTAGTAGAAAAGATTGGTCAAGGAGGCTTGATGATGCTCTTTGGGCCTACAGGACACTGTATAAGACTCCCATAGGTATGTCTCCATACCAACTTGTATATGGGAAAGCTTTTTATCTTTTGGTTGAGTTAGTGCATAAAGCCATGTGGGCTATGAAGAAGTTGAAAATTGATTGGAGCGAAGCTGCCGAACAACGGTTAACTGAGTTGAATGAACTCGATAAATTTTGCCTGAATGCTTATGAAAGCTAAGCCCTATACAAAGAAAAGATGAAGAAGTACCATCACAATAGAATTGAAAAATGAGAGTTTATGGTCGGGGATTTGGTGCTTTTGTTCAATTCTAGGTTGCGCTTGGTTCCGGGCAAGCTAAAGTCCAAATGGACTGGTCCTTACATGGTTACCCAACTATTCCCTCATGGAGCAGTTCAGTTGGAAACTAAGGAGGGTGTGCGGTTCAAGGTGAATGGACAACGCATAAAAATCTATTTCGGGCATGCTGAATTGACGAATGAAGTGATCGAGGCATACCATCTTGATGAAGTCTGAGTAATCAAGTGTCCTCAGTCGTGCCGCGGCATTAAATCAGGTGCTTGTTGGGAGGAAACCCAATACTTATAGTTTTTTTTCTAGTAATGTAGCATTTTCTACTAATGGGTTTTAAATTTGCAAGCACATCACCAGGTTATTCTGCAGAAAATTCCTCTGCAGCAGTCACTAACGGTTAAAGCGACGGACCGTTGCGCCTGCGATGGGCCGTCATCGTGGAATCATCGCGTCTTTAATGAGGCATACCTGACCCGACCCGGCTAAGGGTTTTAAAAAAAGTGAACATTTAAAACCACCAACCCTTCATTTCACCCCATTCCTTCACTTTCCCTCCTATTTCCCTCCATTTTCAACTTCTCAAACCATCTCTCTCTACAATCGATCATTTTCCCCATATTTTCCCAAATCCTAAAAGCCATCATCTACTAGTCGAAAAGCTTCTGCTATGGGTGTCTACTTGATCATCAAATACCTTTCCCTCTTGTTTTTCTCCAGTTCTCAGGTATGCGTCTCTAATCTCTACTCATTTATATTGCATTTTTGTTTATCAATTAGTAGAAGTCTAGTTCATCTTGATACATTCATTCTTTATTAAATTTTGTCTGACCTAGGTTAAAAAAAATTCCCAAAATTTCCGTGTTAAAACCCTAGAAATAAGTGCCTTAGCATTGCTAGTTTACTAGGTAATTGAGTTAGACAAATGTAGGTAAAAACACTACCAATTCGACTTGGGTCATAGGGGATGAATGGGGCACCCCAAGTTCTGTCATTGATTTACAAAACGAGACCCTGATGACGGATCGTCGTTGGGTCCGTTCCAAAAGCCCTGACACCCAACTATCCAATTTTATGCAAGTGTCCTCCAACGGACACATGCGACGGACAGTCATCCCCACGACGGTCTGTCTTGCACAACTGTTCTGGTTGTCAGAGACCCTATTCCTGAGGGTCACTCACTTTTTCTAAGTATCCTTTAACGGACACATGTGACAGACCGTCATCTTTTAGACGGTCTATCCTACACAACCGTTCTGGTTGTTAAACACCCTGTTCGTGAGGTCTCTCTCCATTTTTCCAAGTGTCCTCAAACGGACAAGTACGACGGACCTTCATACCTGATATACCATGGTTTCACGGTATAATTAATACTTTTTCCTTAAGTTTAGTGTGTCCGAAAGTCTTTTTGTGCTAGTTTTTATATGAATTTCTCTTTGTTTTGCAGGAAATCTATCCAAAGTTGAATACGAAGATTTTGAGCGAAGAAATGCAGAAGAGACCACCTATGGGGCTTATGACAGTCCGTCGTGCTTGTGACGGTCCGTAGGTGGCAGCGTAGTGTAGCTGCTGAAGGAAGATGGGGATGTCTTACCAAGTGTGGGATTACGAAGCTTGTGAAGGTCCGTCCTGCAGGTTTGTCATGAAGATCAGAGAAGTTATCCTAGTACCAAGATTCCAAGAGTTGAAGTGTTTTGGAACGACACCCTCGACGGACAGTTGTGCCTATGACGGTCCATCATACTTGCCGTCGAGGGGAATGAAGATAGCAGTAGAAGAAATAGCATAAGTATGGGACGACGGAGTCCATGACGGTCCGTCGCGTGGTCCGTCGACCTAGCCGCGTTTTGGCAGATTTCCAGAAATTAGAATCCTTGTTTATTTAGGATTTTGTTTTTTATAAATATTTCGAAAAACCTCATTTTTGAGGTTAGACTCTATGAGATTAGGCATCATTTTTTTAGATTTTGTGTATTAGTGTTGGATTTTGGATTCTTGCAAGTGATTTTTTGGATATTAATCAAGCAAACTTTGGATTTTATTCTTTCTCATTGAAGTAAGTACATTAATTCGTATTTAATATATTTGAATATTGTGTTTATGGCTATGAGTAACTAAACTCCATAACTAGGGTTGTGGGAACCATAGGCAAATAATGAGATAAACCGTAACTAAAATAACTATTCAAGATTAGTGTCTTGCACGTATTAGTAACTCTTACGTTTAGAAGTCTTTTTAACGGATGACCAACGTTAAAACTCGCCTTAATGCTACTTGTCGGACCAAGGAGGTAGATAATAGAAACAGAATTATTAACATAGATTTAGTTTATACTATCTAATAGGCTAGTATTGATTGGTACGAGGTAATAACTTAGTCAAATATCGACTACGATGCTTAATATGAGTTAAGGATAAGGGTTAGGATAGCAACACACGTAGCCGGACCAAGGTGCGGAGTGAGATATTCTAGATGCCGGACCAAGGATATAGAAATACATAACTTAGCACTTTGCATGCAAGATACTAGGAAAGAATTGTTATAGTTAGAGTTATCAAGTTATGAACTTGTGGGGAACACGTAAACCCTAGTTACTTTGATTAATTGATTAAAACCCAACATTAAAAGCTGTCAAGTGTCTCTTTCAAGTTCGTCATTTATTTTCACTTATTTAGAGATAGAAACCGCCCTTTTTATGTTTTTACTTTCCAAGGAAGTCATTGACAAAACAATAGTAATAATAGGTTGAAGTAAAGTCTAGACTATTTTCCTCGTGGGAACGATCCCAACCTCAGTCGTTGGGTTATTTACTTGACACGACCGCTTTACTTCTTATTCGGAAAGTAAGTTTGAGCGTATGAAATTTTGGCTCCGTTGCCGGGGAATATAGCTTTTAGATTAACTTGAACCTATTACTATAGTTTAGTTGATATTTTCTTGATTTTACTTTGTTTTATTGTTTTTTATTTCTCTTCAGAACTATCCTCCTTGTATGCCAAATACACGGAGAGGAAGAGAACTATTATTTCCCTACGATCGTGAGTTAGAGCGTACACTGTGCAATATGAATCGAAACTTGGGAATAAATGATGAGGATCCGAACCAGAACATCCCATCTCCGGATCAAGGTGAAATGATAGTGCATAAAAAAAAGGAAAAGAGTCACCAACACAAATGAAGAAAGAAGGGAAAATAGCAAGGTGAAAGAATAGGAGAAATTGGGCGAGATAAAGTTATAGAAAGTGGAAGGTTTAGCCGATATGTCAGGGAGGGCAAAAAGTCACTAAATTATACCTAAATTTACCCTACCTGACTCTTAGCCTATGTTACAAGCTAAGAAAGTCCTATCGTGATCCTAAAGGTTGTATAGCGAACTTAAGTCAGTGAAAAAAAGGGCAAGCTTATGGCAATAGGTATGAATGAGTGTGACTTTGTTCTGAGAGCGAGTGTTGAAAAGTAATCCTTATACTCAAACTGAAATCATTGTGTGAAAAATGAGGATTTTGTTTTGAAGTGAGGACACTAGTTTCAATACCAGAATTGTTAGCAGCTCGGTGAGAAATTGAAGAGGATAGGTGTTAGTGCATGGTGAGTCTGTGTCATGTTCTAATCCCACAATAATTCAAGCCTAATAGTGATAGCATGCATAGATTTGTAGAGATTAATCAGGATTGATAGCCAAATGATTGCAAAGGATAAAACATGGATACTATTGTACAAAGATTGTGTAGTAAGTCATAGTGCGTCGCTTGAGGACAAACAACGAATTTAAGTTGAGGATGTTGATATATCGTGGTTTCACGCTATAATTAATACTTTTTCCTTAAGATTAGTGTGTCCGAAAGTCTTTTTGTGCTAGTTTTTATACGAGATTCTTTTTGTATTGCAGGAAATTTGTCCAAAGTTTAATGCGGAGATTTTGGGCTAAGAAATGCAGAAGAGATCACCTACGGAGCTTATGACGGTCCGTCGTGCTTGTGACGGTCCTTAGGTGGCAGCGTAGTGTAGCTGCTGAAGGAAGATGTGGAAGGCTGACCAAGTGTGGGATTACGGAGCTTGTGATGGTCCATCCTGGCTCTGACGGTCCGTCTTACAGGTTCGTCATGAAGATAAGAGAAATGATCCCACTACCCAGATTCCAAGAGTTGAAGTTTTTGGAACGAGACCCTCGACGGGCCGTTGTGCCTATGACGGTTCGTCATAATTGCCGTCGAGGGGAATGAAGATAGCAGCAGAAGAAATTGCACAAGTATGGGACGACGAAGTCCATGACGGTCCGTCGTGACCATGACGGTCCGTCATGACCATGACGGTCCGTCGTGACCATGACGGTCCGTCTTGACCATGACGGTCCATCGCGTGGTCCGTCGACCCAGCCGCGTTTTGGCAGATTCCCAGCAATTAGAATCCTTGTTTAATTAGGTGTTTGTTTTCTTATAAATAGTTCGAAAAACCTCGTTTTTGAGGTTAGACTCCATGAGATTAGATATCACATTTTTAGACTTTGTGTATTAGTGTTGGATTTTGAGATTCTTGCAAGTGATTTTTTGGATATTAATCAAGCAAACTTTGGATTTTATTCTTTCTCATTGAAGTAAGTACATGAATTCGTATTTAATATATTTGAATATTGTGTTATGGCTATGAGTAACTAAACTCCATAACTAGGGTTCTGGGAACCATAGGCAAATAATGAGATAAACCCTAACTAAAATAACAATTCTAGATTAGTGTCTTGCATGTATTAACAATTCTTTCTTTGAGAAGTCTTTTTAACGGATGGCCAATGTTAGAACTCGCCTTAATGCTACTTGCCGGACCAAGGAGGTAGATAATAGGAAAATAATTATTAACATAGATTTAGTGTATACTATCTAATAGGCTAGTATTGATTGGTACGAGATAATAACTTAGTCAAATCGGATAGCAACACACGTAGCTGGACCGAGGTGCGGAGTGAGATTTTCTAGATGCCGGACCAAGGATTTAGAAATACATAACTTATCACTTTGCATGCAAGATACTAGGAATGAATTGTCATAGTTAGAGTTATCAAGTTATGAACCTGTGGGGAACACGTAAACCCTAGTTACTTTTATTAATTGATTAAAACCCAACATTAAAAGCTGTCAAGCGTCTCTTTCAAGTTCGTTATTTATTTTCACTTATTTAGAGATAGAAACCCCCCTTTTTATGTTTTTACTTTCCAAGGAAGTCATTGACCAAACAATAGTAATAATAGGTTGAAGTTAAGTCTAGACTATTTTCCTCGTGAGAACGATCCCAACCTTACTAGTTGGGTTATTTACTTGACACGACAGCTTTACTTCTTATTCGAGAAGTAAGTTTGAGCGTATCAAATTTTGGTGCCGCTGTCGGGGAATATATCTTTTAGATTAACTTGAACCTATTACTATTGTATAGTTCATATTTTCTTGATTTTACTTTGTTTTATTGTTTTTTATTTCTTTTCAGAACTATCCTCCTTGTATGCCATATACACGGAGAGGAAGAGATCCATTGTTTCCCTACGATCGTGAGTTAGAGCGTACACTGCGCAATATGAATCGAAACTTGGGGATAAATGATGTGGATCCGAACCAAAATATCCCAGCTCCGGTTGATGTTCATGGTCAGATGTTACCCGATGCTCCAGGTGAACATCAACAGAGGGGACAAAATCCTATTCCACGGCCCCAAGCATACTACAGAGGGTATGATAACATAGCAGACTCGGATGGGCCACTTGTCTTTCCACCTCTACCCACAGGCCACACTTTTGTGGTAACTAGTAGCCTGATGCAAATGCTCACTGCCAGAGGTTTGTTTTCAGGGCTACCTTCTGAGGATCCACATGCCCATATAGCGAAGGTAAGGGCAGTGTGTAAATGTTGTGTGGGGAGGCGTTATTTGGATCTAGATATAATAGGTCTCAGAGTGTTTCCTCTCTCACTGACTAGAGAGGGTGCTATATGATTCACTGAGCTCCCATACAATTCAATCTTCACTTGGAACCAACTAAGGGATGTCTTCTTAGCACGCAACTATCCAGTATCCAAGAAACTAAACCACAAAGATAGAGTGAATAACTTTGTGGCACTACCAGGAGAGTCAGTTAGTAGTTCTTGGGATAGATTCACCTCATTCTTGAGAAGTGTTCCAAATCACCGTATAGATGAGGAATACTTCTATCTGGGATAGGATGATTACAACAAAGCGGTGTTGGACACTATAGCAGGTGGATCTTATGGAGAATGCCCTTATGCTGAGATCGCTGAAAAATTAGAGAAAATCTCCCGGAATAACAAAGCTTGCAGTACTAGGAAGTCTGATACAGGGAAAAACACTTTCGCAGTGCAGTCCACTCACAACCCAGCCACATATGAGATTCGGGAAGAAATGGCTCAGATGAGAACTGAGCTTGGGTTGGGACTAAAATATGTCACAGGGGGTGCAGAAAAGATAAATGAAGTCAACTACTTGGTTAAACCACCACCTCCTAATGATGAGTGCAATTACGCGGAGGACACTTATGCAGTAAATGAGCAGACGGGGGGTTTCCGACCAAGCGCCCAATGCTCAAATCAGGATTATTGGCGCCAAGGTCAAGGGAACCAAGGTCGAAACTATGGTAACTACAACCGTGAGGGTCATTATGGCCGAGATGGAAACTACAACTGCGACAACAACTCTAACATGGGTAACAATGCTAAAGAAACGATAGGAATGGGCCCTATGTCCCTTCTAAAAATCGTGAAGTTACTCCTAGGGATGGTTGAGATAGTATTGCGCGAGTTGAGGATATGTTGTACAAAATGATGAGGAGGTTTGACACTAGTGATGAATAGATTAAAGAGTTGAGGTGTGATTTAGCTAGTATTGGGCAAAAAGTTGATACACATGCAATTTTGATTAAACAGATCGAATTGCAAGTGGCCCAATTATCTGCGACAGTGAACACACGGCAACCGGGCACTCTTCCTAGGAACACTGTCCAAAATCCAAAGAATGATGCGCATTGCATGGCAATCACTACTCGAGGTGGTAGGAAAACCATTGATCCACTTATGTCGTCTACTGAGGAAAATGTGAGAAAGGATAATGATAATGTGGTAAAGGGTAGTGGCGAAGCAGAGGGAAGTAACAGAAAAGATGCAGAAGTACCTACCAAGGTAATTCTCATGCCTAGGCCACCACCACCATTCCTTCAGAGATTAGTGAAAAAGACCGAGGATGATAAATATCGGCACTTCATAACAATGTTGAAGCAGTTCTCTATCAATATCCCATTGGTAAAAGCTCTAGAACAAATGTCTGGTTATGCCAAATTTATGAAAGATCTGGTCACCAAGAAAAGATCGGTCACTTTTTAGGATGATGATAGATTGCAGCATTGTAGTGCTATTTCTACAAGATCCCTAGTACAAAAGAAAGAAGATCCGGGTGCTTCCACTATTCCTTGTACAGTTTGGTCATTACATTTTGCGAAAGCATTATGTGGTCTGGTGGAAAGCATAAATCTAATGCCCCTCTCGATTTACAAGAAATTGGGTTTCGGGGATCCAAAACCCACTGCGATGCGGCTACTGATGGCTGATCAGACAGTGAAACGGCCCATAGGGATACCCCATGTTGTTCTAGTAAAAGTGGAGTCATTCATCTTTCCGGCTGATTTTGTTATTTTTGATTGCGAGGTCGATTTTGAAGTGCCTATTATTATCGGGAGGCAATTCCTTGCTACAGGTAGAGCACTAGTTGATATGGAGAAGGGACAGATGACATTTCGGTTGAATAATGAAGAAGCGACCTTCAACATTTGTAGGACCATGAGGCAGAGTGGTGAGCTCCAATTGGTATCTTCCATATCCACAAAGAAAAGATGAAGAAGGAGACTGAACAAAAAAATGCAAAACAAGAGTTTATGGTTGGTGATTTGGTGCTTGTAGACAGTTCTAGGGTGCCTTGTCTTCCCGGCAAGCTCAAGTCCAAATGGACTGGCCCTTACCTGATTACCCAAGTATTTCCTCATGGAGCAATTGAGTTAAAAGCCAAGGAGGGAGTGCTCTTTAAGAGGAATAGAGATAGAATAAAACTCTATTTTGGGCATAAAGCATCGGGGAATAAAGTGATAGAGGCATACCATCTTGATGAAGTCTGAGTAATCAAGGGTCCCCAGTCGTGCCGCGACATTAAATCAAGCGCTTGTTGGGAGGCAACATAATACTTATAGTCCTTTTAGTAATTGTAGCATTTTCTATTAATGGGTTTTAAATTTGCAGGCACTTTACCAGGAAATTCTGCATCAAATTACTCTACAGCAGTCACTGATTGACACATCGACGGACCGTTGCGCCTGCGACGGACCGTCGTATTCATCCGTCGTACCAGGTACATTTTTCTGTTGTTTTAAAACTAGGGCACACACGACTAAACCAACGACAGGTCATCACAACTGCGATGGACCGTTATCGGGGAACCGTCGCGTAATTAATGAGGTATACCCGACCTGACCCGGCTGGACCCTTTTCCTAAATCAAACCGTTTAAACTCCCCACCCCTCCATAATTCACCCCATTACTTTCTTATTTCTCCCATTACTCTCTCTTTTAAACTTCCTCATTCCCTCCCACCGATCATTGCCTCTCACAATTCTCCAAAGCCCTAAAGTGTTATCTACTAGTGGAAACTGCTGCTGTGAGTGTCTACCTTGCCGCCGAGTACTTTCGCATCTGTTTTTCTCCATTTCTAAGGTATGTGTCTCTAACTTATACTCATTTATCTTGTATTTTTGTTACTAGTTAGTATTAAGCTTAGTTCCTCATAGTATTTTGTTTACTATATACGATTCTGCCTGACCTAGGTTACAAATGTTTGAAATTACCATGTTTACCACCCTAGACATAGGTGCTTTTGCATTGCTAGTTTCCTAGGTAGTTGTTTAAGACACATGTAGGTACAAAACACTACCAGGTTGATGTGGGTTCATCGGGGTTGCTTAGGGTACCTTTAGTTCTGTCACTGTCATTCAGAACGAGACCCCGATGACGGACCGTCGTAGCCACGACGGACCGTCATAGGGTCCGTTGCACAAGCCCTAGCACCCCTGTCCTACCGGACACATGTGACGGATTGTCTTCCTTGCGACGGTTCGTCCTGCACAACCGTCATGCTAGACAGAGACCCTTTTTCTAAGGGTCTCTCATTTTTTTCCAAGTGTTCCCTAACGGACACATGTGACGGACCGTTCCTGCAAAACCCTTCTGGTTGTCAAAGACCCTATTTCTAAGTGTCTCTCATTTTTTTCCAAGTGTTCTTTAACGGACACATGTGACGGACCGTCGTACCCACGACGGTCCTTCCTTCATGACCGTCATAACGGTCAGAGACCCCTCTCCTAAGGGTCTCCATACTTTTTCTCAAGTGTCCTACGACGGACATCTACAATGGACCGTTGTTACTGTGACGGTCCATCCTGCACACACCGTTATGCTAGTCAGAGACTCTCCTTCGGGGTTCTCTATTTATACAAAGTCCAAGTACAACACGATGGACCTCACGACAGTCCGTCATAGTCACGACGAGCCATCACTAGGCCCGTCGTGTGTCAGTGTTTCTACAGCAATTACATATTATTTTCACTGTTTTATTTCATATAGTTTTGCTTGTCTTGTTTGTAACTACTCGTACTAATAGTGATCCTTTACAGGTACTATCTACTATGGCACCCAAGAAAGACCGAACCTACGCACGCGGGCGATCAAAGTCTGTTGCCCCATCTGCACGCTTGATCATCGGCTCTGATGATGAGCGGGACCCTGAGTATGTGCCCCTAGGCACTTCCACACCTTCCCGTGCTGCACGTGCTCCCAGAGCCACACCCAAGACGGTGGCGTCCGGCGTGGTCACTGCCTCCCAGTCTGAAGAGGAGTGCACACTGACCGGCACACCCTCTGGGTCAGCCACAAATGAGGAAGGAGCGTCTGGCTCCTTAGCAGTATCATGGTCCGAGGAAGCTTCTGGCTCTGCTGAGGTTCCCGCACCCGCCACTGCTGCAGCACTGGCCTCGTCTGATGAGGCTGACAGTTCAGACTCTACATCCGGCGCACCAGCTCAGGTGCCCACCCCAGCTGTGACCAGCCAAACCGGTGTTGTGTCGACGACCAGTTTCAAGTTTACTCCAATGCCAAGTTCCTCACTGATAAAGGAGTAATGACTCGAATACTCCCCTTGGAGCGGCGGGTACTTACAGGGAGTCTCCCAACGATGCCGGAGATCCACAACATCTTCACCAGGCATCACTTAGAGTGGACCACACGTCTGTTGGGATGATATAGCGAGGAAATGGTCCGAGATTTCTACGCATCCTATTTAGTGACTCTCCGATCACAGATCGATAGGCGGGCTGCTTCTGCTAAACATGCCCCACTGGAGCAGGTTCGAGTCCGAGGCGTGCAGGTTAACATTTCCCTGCCAGCCATCCGCCGATTTCTATATGGCGAGAGTGCAGATGCTACTCGGACCCCCATCACTGCCGAGTTTGACTACCGCTGACAGTTAGTAAAGGATGGACCGTTCCTGCGTGAGCCAGCACTGAGAGAGACCACCAAGAGGTGGATGGTCCTGCACTTGTCAGTATATGGAGAGGGTGCCGATTGGGTCACTGAGCCGAAAGGGGCCATCAAGAAGGCCAACCTCACGTTCATCGTAAAGTTCCTGTGGCTGCTCCTCCGTCACTGCCTTTCTCCCACAGCTGTTGATAACATCGTGACCTGGGATCGAGCAGTTTTGATGGCGGCGATGATAGCCGGATTCGAGGTGGACCTCCCATGGCTTCTGTAGGCAGTCATGCATGAGAGGGCATTCAAGGTCACTACTACCTACCCCTTCCCGTGTATGATCTTTTCCCTTTGTAGGTCCGCAGGAGTGCCCATATGGCACGTAGATCAGTATAAGACCCCGTAGGGCACTATAGACGTCAGCCTCATCAGAGACGAGGCCAATGAGTTGGCTCCACGCAGAGGGCCCAGTCCAGAGTTGCCCCCACTTGCTAATGATCTTGCGGATACGATAGCCCAGGACCGCACAGCTACACAGGCGTCCACTGACACTACGCCAATCGATTCTATCCCGGGTAGTAGCACAGCCCTGAGGTCCTCTCGCACAGCTCCTCTACCGGCACTGGTCGTGCTTGCTAGGGTCCAAAAACTAGAGGCACAAATGGCCACTCTTCTGCAACATATCAAGCCGTGGATACAGAAGTCGATCACCGAGTCTGAAGAGCGTCTAGAGAGGAAAATGCAGCAGTTTACAAAGCAGAAGATTGCTAAGGTTAACTAGCGCCTGGACGCCTTTGAGTTGAGAGTGTTAGCCCAACCAGCCCCTCCAGTGGATGTGTCAACTCTTCAGGCTGCAGTAGACAGTCTTCGTGCAGACATCGACATCATCCTAGAGGCGAGGGTGCCGGAGTCTGTCGAGCCTGCTGAGGACACTGTATTGGCGGCTCTGTTTGCTACTTCAGAAATTTCACCACCTCTCCCTCGAGAGAGTGCCAAGAGGCATAGGGGTCTTGCAGAGGATGAGGCGCGAGCAAGGAAGAAGGAGCGTCGAGAGATGGAGGCTGCAAGGAGAGCCTCACTTGCTGAGGATGAGGCACACCAGATCAGTGTATCACAGTTAGCGGTTGGGGCGTCTAGCTCCCGCACTGCAGAGATAGCAGGAGTCACTACTGATGGTGCGGATGTTGCTGAGGACACCACTGAGGGTGTCCAGATTGCAGAGGATGTTGGATTTGGGGAACCGAACCCACAATCTTGCTGATCGACGGCGCTTTGCGCCACAGGTTTGCTTCACCTACCACTCTAATATTTAGATTTTTTATGCATTGGGGACAATTGCATGTTTTTTTGTTGGGGGTGGGGTAAATGGAAAGTGAGTGTTAGGGTGATGTCTGATTAGCCCAATTCACTATCCTCTTTTGGGGTTTTCTTGCCTGTGTTCTTCTTCCCCAAAAGAATGATTACTTTTTCTGTTGAACCGGCAAGTTTATATCTTTTGTACATAGTTTAACTCTGAAGCATGATGGCTAAAATGATATCCTGATAGAACTGGAAAATGTTGCATGACTAGGCATAGTAACTGATAATTGTGTGGCTCTAAGCATGAAATAGAGTTACACCATTGCATTACCATTGCATTACCCTAATCTTCAATTCGAACTAGGTGTCTGATAATCTGTTATAGTGATGAGACGTAAAGTGAGTGTGAGGAAATCTGAATAGTCCACTATTGGTACTGAGATAGAACTTGCCTTGTTAGTCCTGCTAAAAGGAAGCTCTAACAGACAATTAGGAAAGGATCATAGGCCCTTATTCAAGATAGCCCATTTCTAGCCTAAATAAAAGAAACCAAATGAAAGTTATCCCTCTTTGATCCAAATAATCTGAGCTTAGAATTAGACCTTTCTTTTTCACCCCAACTGATATTTTCTGGGAACAATATGTTGACCCTGGTCCCTCCTTAGACATGTCCACCTCAAATTATGCCAAAAGCATAAGTTGAGGGTGGCTAATGCATAAACAACCTTCGTTATGGCCCTGACCCAACTTCGGATATTGTGTACCTTGACTCATCGCAAAGCTATGAGTTGAGGGTGGCTGTTTTGAGGAATGCTCTGGAAAGTGGGGTTGAAAGAACAAAGAGAGAGAAAGAACAAAAGTAAAGTGACTCAAGAACTCGTTGAAACAAAAGTAAAGAAAAAGAGAAATAAAAAAAAGGAGGAAAAGAGTCACTTACACAAATGAAGAAAGAAGGGAAAATAGCAAGGTGAAAGAATAGGAGAAACTGGGCGAGATAAACTGATAGAAAGTGGAAGGTTTAGCCGATATGTCAAGGAGGGCGAAAAGTCACTAAAGTGTACCTAAATATACCCTACCTGACTCTGAGCCTATGTTACAAGATAAGAAAGTCCTATCGTGATCCAAAGGATTGTATAGCGAATTTAAGGCAGTGAAAATAAGGGCAAGCTTATGGCAATAGGTATGAATGAGTGTGACTTTGTTCTGCGAGCGAGTGTTGAACAGTAATCCTTATACTCAAACTGAAATCATTGTGTGAAAAATGAGGATTTTGTTTTGAAGTGAGGACACTAGTTGCAATACCAGAATTGTTAGCACCTCGGTGAGAAATTGACGAGGATAGGTTTTAGTGCATGGTGAGTCTGTGTCATGTTCTAATCCCACAAAAATTCAAGCCTAATAGTGATAGCATGCATATATTTGATGAGACTAATCGGGATTTATAGCCAAATGATTGCAAAGGATAAAACATGGATACTATTGTACAAAGTTGTGTAATGAGTCATAGTGCGTCGCTTGAGGACAAACAACGAATTTAAGTTTAGGGTGTTGATATACCGTGGTTTCACAGTATAATTAATACTTTTTCCTTAAGCTTAGTGTATCCGAAAGTCTTTTTTTGCTAATTTTTATATGAGTTTCTCTTTGTTTTGCAGGAAATCTGTCCAAAGTTGAATGCGGAGATTTTGAGCGAAGAAATGCATAAGAGACCACCTACGGAGCTTATGACGGTTCGTCGTGCTTGTGACGGTCCGTAGGTGGCAGCGTAGTGTAGCTGCTGAAGGAAGATGGGGAAGGCTGACCAAGTGTGGGATTACGAAGCTTGTGACGGTCCGTCGTGGCTCTGACGGTCCGTCCGGCAGGTTCGTCAAGAAGATCAGAGAAGTGATTCCAGTACCCAGATTCCAAGAGGTGAAGTGTTTTGGAATGAGACCCTCGACGGACCGTTGTGCCTTTGACGGTCCATCATACTTGCCGTCGAGGGGAATGAAGATAGCAGCACAAGAAATTGCACAAGTAAAGTAAATGAGATAGATGAAGTACATGAATCAGATACAATAAACGATCAAAAATCATAAATAAGTGATATAAGTGAAACATACACAGAAATTCTGGAACAAATAAATAAGCCTAAAAAATTAGGAATAAACACAGGAGATATGAATCGACCTAGCACATCAAGAGTTAAAACCCTGAATAATAGTCCTAGACTAGTCCTAGATGGACACCACCAACATATTATACAAAAAATTATGAACAATCAGATAGAACAAACGCAATATGGAATAGCAGATTAAATAAAAAATGGACACCTAAACCAATAACTGAACAATATATAATTTCTATAATCTAGATTGTGTTATAGATATAAATAAAGCAATATTGCTACGGATAGGAAATATATCTAAACAACTAATTGATAACAAAATAACAACAAGAGAAACACCAAAATATATAGAAAGACATTTGTAGGAACAACAAAATTATGGATAGAAAATTTACCCCTAGAAAATCTAGAAACACTTAGAAGTGATAAAAAAAATAGATGGATCTCTATCAACAACAAATATAGATATACTAGATAAATATGAATTAGCAATAAGAAATGAATTTAGTGGTATGACCACAGATATAAGAGAACAAAATAGAGAAAAAACAACAAATAGACAACTTATGATAAAATTAGCTATATGTAAAATGTGTTACATAGAAGAATACACATGTGCATTTAAAGAATATTATTACAAAGCAAGATATAATATAAATGAAGCAAAAGAAATAAGACAACAATATTTTACAAAGTTACAAGAACCATTCAGTACAAAAATAACTAAAGATTGGAATAATGAATGATTAACAAATACTTTATGAGCTATAATAAAATTTTTACATCAACGGTTTATACAACTATGTGAAAAACAAAAACAAAAAATAAAAATAGAAAAACTATTAATTGAAAATTTAGCCTATTGTAAAGATAAAACATCACCACAGTTTGGATGTACAAATAAATATTATAAAAAGCAAAAACCTAAAAGATATAAAAAGACCATATAGACCAAAAAGAAAATTATCCCAATGTACTTGTTATAATTGTGGAAAGATCGGGCACTTAGCGAAAGACTGTAAGCTACCTAAGGATCAAAAAAGAAAACAAATTGCAGAAATAATTATAGATAATGATGAATATATGCAAATAGAATATATAGACTATGAATTAAGCGAAAATGATAGTATATATGAAGTATCAGAAATAGAATTTGAAAATGAAGAAGAAAATATTGATATAGATGTAGTGGACGAAGAAATCTAATGTCTGAAGATTATATAAAAATCATATCTAAAGAAGAATATCAAAATGAAGAATTATCGGAACAAAAAATCATACTTGATAATACAATATTTTAACAAATAAAAGGAAAAGAATTAGACTTAAGTGTTGAAAAAGTACTTGAAATACCTACTTTGAGAAATTGGTTTAAAAGACAAAAAGAAGAATACTATGTAGTTAGTCAGAGAGAACATATTATAGATTGTAAATATACAAAAGGAAAAGCACAGATACCTATACTAAATAAAAGAATAATAAGTAAAGAAATACAAGATATAAAAGCTAAAACACCTATAAAATATTTACATTTAGGAGAACAGAAATATTAATAAAAGATTGTTTTAGACAAGGAATAGATACACCTATTGAAATATATTTTGCACATGATAGAATTATACACCCTATTGAGAAAACATTATCAGTGCAGTAAGAGGAAACCTAATATACCAAAAATTTAAATTTATAATATGTGTCAACTATTCAGTAGCATTAACGGATAGAAATATAGATAAATCATTAGTATTATATTGGAAGATGTCTCGAATAGAGTTATCAACAGGAAGTAAAATATTTACAGCAAGATGTAAAAACTTATATATATTAACGACAAAACACAAAGTAACAACGAGAAATAAAATTGATAAAATAAAAGTAGAAAATCCTTTGAAAAAATAATTACTATAATAGATAATAATGACTATAGTCATAAAGAAATTGACATAGAAGATGATTTAGAAATAGTAAAACAAAGATTGAGTACTTTAAGCGTACCAAATACATTAACAAGAACCACCTCATCAAGAATGAGTACATCTAGAAGAAACTATAGTATTCCACAAAATTTATTAGAAGATATAACACCATACCATTATATTATAACAGGAATAATAGACCAAAGAAGATATACAATTTTAATAAATACAGGACAAGAAGAAAATTACATAACAAAAGGATTAGTATTAGAAACAGAAATTATAAAAATTGGATAATTATGCCCCGGACTAATTAGTGAGATAGTAATACAAACGAAGAAATAACGGAAAAAGAAATAATTATAGGAGGAATACCCTTAATAATACCATTGAAAATTTACCAAGGAAATCAGAATATTACATTAGGAATAAAATGGTTAGAAAAAGTTAAACCATATAATATAGAAAACGAACAATTAATAATAACTTGTGAAAATAAGAAAGTAATCATTAAAAAAACAAAATTAATTATGAAAATATTTATACTTGCAAAAATTATTGTAGAAGGATATAAAAACATATATTATACCCCTATGACAGATACAGGAGCAGAAGCAAACATATGTAAACATAATTGTTTACCAAGAGATAAATGGGAAAGATTAAAAACACCCATGGTAGTAACGTGATTTAATAATGAAGGAAGCATGATCACACATAAAGCAAAAAATATAAAAGTACAAATATGGGATAAAATATTAACAACAGAAGAAATATACAATTTTGAGTTTACAACGAAAGATATGTTATTAGGAATGTCATTTTTAGAAAAATTCTACCCACATATAATAACAAAAACACATTGGTGATTTACTACACCATGCGGAAATTAAATAGGAGCAAAAAGAGTAAATAATAAATAACGGAAACCTATAGAATGGATAAAAGGATGTAAAAAAATAATCAAGAAATGGAAAATATAAATAAAAAACAAATAACACAATTAGAAATTATAATATCTACAATAGACAAAAAGAAAATAATTAACGAACAACTAGAATTATTATATAATGAAAATCCAATATAAGGATGGGAATAACATAAAATAAAAATAAAAATTGAATTAATAGATGAAAATATTATAATAACACAAAAATCATTAAAATATAATTTTGATGATTTAAAAGAATTTAAAATACACATAGATGAATTATTGGAAAATAATTATATACAAGAAAGCAATAGTAAACATACAAGTCCAGCGTTTATAGTTAATAAACATAGTGAACAAAAGCGAGGAAAAAGTAGAATGGTTATAGATTATCGTAATCTAAATGCCAAAACTAAAACATACAATTACCCAATACCAAATAAAATACTAAAAATAAGACAAGTACAAGGATATAACTATTTTAGTAAATTTGACTGTAAATAAAGATTTTATCACCTAAAACTAGAAGAAGAATCTGAACAACTAACAGCATTTACTGTACCACAAAGATTTTTTGAATGAAATGTTTTACCATTTGGATATAAAAATGCACAAGGTTGATATCAACATTTTATGGATAACCATTTCAATCAACTTGATAATTGCATTGTCTATATAAATGATATATTATTATATACTAAAACACAAGATGAACATATTAGATTATTTGAAAAATTTATAAATATAATTAAAAATTTAGGTCTAAGTTTAAGTAAAAAGAAAGCAGAAATTATGAAATGACAGATAGAATTTCTAGGAATACAAATAGATAAAAATGGGATAAAAATGCAAAACCACATAGTACAAAAAATAATCACACTTGATGAAAATATAGATACAAAAAAAGAAATTACAATCCTTCCTAGGATTAGTAAACCAAGTAAGAGAATATATACCAAAATTAGCAGAACATTTAAAATCCTTACATAAAAAACTTTAAAAAGACGTTGAATATCATTTTTACAACAAAGATACAGAACATATAAGACATATCAAGAATTTATTTAAGAAATTACCAAAAAATTATTTTCCCGATGAAAACAGACCATTTACTTATATTATTAAAAGAGATTCAAGTAATCACAGTTATGGAGGAGTTTTTAAATATAGATATGAAAAAAAAATAGAGCACCATTGCAGATATTACTCATGATCTCATGTTGAAGCACAAATAAAATGGGAAATAAATAGAAAAGAATTATTTGCATTATATAAATATTTATTAGCATTTGAACCATATATTGTTTACAATAAATTCATTGTAAGAACAGATAATACACAAGTGAAATGGTGGATAAATAAAAAAGTACAAGATTCAGTTACAACAAAGAAATAAGAAGACTCGTATTAAATATATCAAATTTTACATTTACAATTGAGATAATTAAGACTGATAAAAATATGATTGCAGACTATCTATCAAGAAAAAGTTACATAACCAGAACAAGATAATCTTATGGAGAACATACTTAAAACCTTAACTACACTTTGTACAAAAGTGGATAGTATAAGCTTGAGAGTTCAAAAGCTAGAAGATAATGAAGAAAAGTCTAAAGCTACAAGTCAGCAGCATGACTATAAACATGTAGAGCTATGTCGTTCGGCATACTGAAAACAACCAGAGATAAAAGGAGACGTTGGGAAACTCCTTAAAACCCATAACGTTGCTAATGTTGCAGGTAGAAGCACAGGAATTATGGAAAAAGCTACACACAAAAAAACAAATCTAAATAGCCTATTTACAAAACTATTTATTCCAAATGTACAAATGTTAGATACCACAACACCACAAACATCTACATATGCAGCCAGCTTGCATAAAGAGAAGAAAACATATCACCATATTTCCCAAGCATATATTGAAAATCTATATAAAATAAAACTTTTTAAACCTCAAACCCAGATCTACCACAACTACAGAAAAAACCCAAGACTATTTAACCTAGAAATTACAAGGTTATAATAAACTAATTTCACAGGCAAAAACAAATCCCAATCTAGTTAAGACCTGTTACAATTATGGATTATTAAATACAGTTTACACATATACAGGAGAAGAAATAAGTGGAATCCCAGAGGTCCACAAAGTTTTTTTAATATATAAAAAAATAACAAAAGGAAATTTATGTTTTATAAGATTCTATACAGCACCAGCTGAAATACTCTACGATGAGATAAAACCGATGATCCAAATAGTAAAAATTGAATTAACCCGGGAGATGATAATGCCAGAAGATATAGGACAACAACTAGAGATATCAAAAGTTGAGATACCCAATTTTTATGCGAACAAAAGAATAACTGGGTTATCAACTATTATACAAGAATTAGCCAACAATTATTTACAAGGAAATACTATATGGAGCTATTATTCCAGAGATCATTTGATGATATATGCCAATTCACGGGAGATAAGAAAAGAAGATATGGAGGAAGTCCAAAAATTGATTTTATCCTTATTAAAATACGAAGCCACTCCAACAACAAGAGCAATAAAGAAATGATTTATCTCTGAAGAATTATTGACAAGATACTGCAAGTTAATTGGACATAAATATCCAGATCATATATGTTCGAAGTGTAATGAAGGTGATGATATAATCCCTGAAGTACAACTAGAATAAAGTAAGAAAAAAAAAAAAGAGATAGTAGTGTCGGCCAAAAATAAAAAGAAAAGGCCATTATGTAAAGTAGTAACAGTGTTGTCGGTCATTATATAAAGTATTCGGACATTATATGAAGTATTTTGTTTTTTAGCGTTTTGGGAGCCTTTAGAATAGTGTTGACTTTAGTCACACCTAAAAAGTGTGATTTTGAATGAGGATTATGTTGGTTCCATCAACTCCCAATAGTTTTGTTGTTTTAGTAGTGTGGTTGGTTTGGTTTCTAGGATTTCGTTTTAAGTTTGTACCATTATATATGGTAGCTTCAAATTTTTGGCCAAAGTTTGACTATTCTAAACAATTTTGTTAAAAAGAACACGCTGAGATGGAAATTAAACTAGCGCAGTTAGCTCCAGAATGTCAAGTTTGATGTATGATGACTTATGGTATTTATCCTAAGGTGATTTCGATGGGTTAGTGGATTTTTTCATTTTTTATGTTTCGTTATCAGTGTTGAATTTTGTTATTTATGAAATTTTAGGAATTTAAACATTATTCTTCAAGATTCTCATATTCTTTTTCAATTTATTTGACAAAATCCTGTTTGTAGTCCCCCATAAAATCCACGAGATCTCCTGAAAAGTTTACTAATAAGAATAGGAATTTGATACACCCACTTCATAGATTTCATAAATATAGCTATTTCTGAAATCATCTTATTCCTCATATTACCAAATGAACAAAAATTTCATAGTTGAAATCCCTAAGACATTTTAGATATTTTGAAGTAAATAAAGAACAAATAAAATACCTATCAAAGATAAATAAGAAATAAAACAATTCCTCTTTTGAAGTAATTGAAGAAAAACTTTCTGATATGTACAAGTTAGAATAAGATTAAATTGAACTCATACATAATTAATCTTATAACAAATATATTATAGAAATATCCAACTGAGAGAAAAAGACACAACCCATAAATCTCACCTACTGGAATATTCACCGAAAAATATTGTCTACCACAATGGATGTAATCATATTTTATATATACTACTAAGGTTAAACAAAATAAAGAAAATAGTATTATAGTAATTCAACATTATTATTTCGCAGTTTATGATATTACGATAGTACAAATATGGATAGAGATTTATGAAAACACCATCTTCCCGATAAATGGATCACAATAGTGGCCTAAATTAAATAAGTTTCATCCTTTGCCTCCGAGACTTGTAAGACCAAACAAGAGGGGACGAGACCATAAAATGTGGAGACGAGAGCAAGATAAGGCAGGATAAAGCAGAACAAGAATGAAAAATAAATAAATATCTGTTAAATGTAGCTTATGTCACAAGCCTGGCCATAATATAAGGAGCTGTAAATTTAAAAGTGATGTTCAGCCTGAAGTAGGTGCATATGAGTATAATTTTTTTGGCATAATTTTTTATTTAGCTGTCAATTATATCATTTGATAAATACAAAACTAATGCATTGTACACTTGCAGATTAGTAGACCAAAGACTTGACCAAGTCAAGATTGATTTCATACTTAATATGGTGTTGCGTTCAATTTTGGTTGGGCTAAACATGGTACCACAACTTTATTTTGTGTGATGGACATAAACACTATTTGTTTTATGAAGGAATTATAGTGTTGCTTCTACTTTTTATTTTTGAACATGGCGTAGTTACTTCTATTTTGTGTGTGAAGAATAGATGATGTAGTTGTAGTAATTGTTCTTATGGGGATACTAATTTGTTGGTTTTTTCAATCCATTTGTAGCTAGTATTTATTTTTAATTTTTTGTCGATGAGCTTAAGATAAGTGTTTAAAATATAATTTATTTTTTTATGCAAACATGATAGAAGTGCTTAAAAACTATTTTGGCTTAATGCAATTAAGAGTTGTGCTTGGTATTGCACAAATATGATGTATAAAGAAATTATCACAAGTAAAGAAAGGTGATATGGAGGTGTTTAATAGCTATGATATTGTTGGGTTATGGGCCTTTTTCCCTTCCTATTTGGATAAATAAAAGCCCAATTTGGACCAACCCATTTTTGCCTGTAGGCCCATTCTTATGAGGAAAATATAAGCCTATTAAGGTCTTATTTTCATATACACAGAGAGTTTTTTCAGCTGCCAAAAAGAGAGAAAGAGAGCAGTTTTCGCAGTCAAAATTCAGTCCTAACAGCCAACTTCAAATTGCGATTCCCGCTTCGTTTCTTGTCCGATTGAGCTGATTTTTGGACAGCATATTATCTTCATCTCAGTATTTGATTAGAAACTAACTGACTTGGATTTGGTGGCCTGCAGCTTCAATTTTGCTATCGTGAACAGTAGCTGCGAAATTTGTGATTTTTCTCCTTTAATTCTCTAGATTTGGTGCAATCTTATTTTTTTGTTGCTCGTTGTTTGATACTTGTTTTGTGGCCAATTTTGGAGAATAATATTGTAACTCTTGGTTATTATAGTGGATTTTTTGGTCCCATGGTTTTTTACTCTTCACATCGAAGGGTTTTCCACGTAAATCTTGGTGTCTTATATGATTGGTTTATTATTGCCTTGTTATATTTGTTTGGTTGAATTACTTGCTGCCTTACTATCATATTGCTTGTGGTTGTTTGTCTTCTCTTGGTTCAAATCGAGAAGGGAAAGTATAGACTTGGGTATTCTTTTGCTGTTATCCTGTCAATCATTCTTTGTTTGTGCCTTGTCTTTCCCAACAAAGTGGTATCAAAGCATTGGTTATTGTTGATTGTCTTTTTGAATGATGGAGGAAAATATGAGAAAAATGGTGCGTTTAAATGGTATTAACTATCATATTTGGAAAGGCAAGATGAAAGATCTTTATTTGTCAAGAAGATGCATTTACCTGTGTTTGTTTCTAATAAGCCTCAGTCTTTGAATGATGAAGAATGGGAATATAAGCATCTGCAGGTTTGTGGCTATATTAGACAATGGGTTTAAGATAATGTTAGAAATCATATTGTGAATGAGACACATGACAAAAGTTTGTGGGACAAGCTTGAGACACTTTATGCTTCGAAGACTGGCAACAACAAGTTGTTCCTATTGAAACAATTAATGAATATCAGGTATAAAGAGGAAACTCATATTTCTGATCATATTAATGATTTTCAGGGTGTTCTTGACCAGCTGTCCGAAATGGATGTAATGTTTGATGATGATATACAGGGACTTTGGCTTCTTAATAATCTGCCAGACTCTCGGGAAACTCTTCGAGTTTCTTTGACTAATTCTGCTCCCAGTGGTGTGGTAACCATGGAATATACTAAGAGTGGTGTCTTGAATGAAGAAATCAGAAGAAGATCTCAAGCCTCATCTTTTTCAGCTTCACACTCCGATGTTTTGGTTACTGAAGATAGGGGAGAAACAAGTCCAGATGTCAGAATGATAGAGGTAAAAGTAGAAGGAAGTCAAAGTCTAAATACAAGAATATTACATGTGACTATTGCATCAAGAATGGGCATATCTTGAGAAGGCGATAATGAAAATCGTGTTCCTGTTGGTGCTAATGATGATCTTCTTGTTTCTTGTGATGAAAATGCCATTAATCTTGTCCATGATGAGTCTAGCTGGTTTGTGGATTCTGGTGCTACTTCTCATGTCACGGCAAAGAAGGAATTATTTTCTTCTTATACTCCAGGTAATTTTGAAACATTGAAAATGGGCAATAATCATGAAGTTGAAGTTATTGGCATCGGGACACTTTGTTTGGAAAGTAATAATGATTCCAAACTAGTCCTCAATAATGTCAAGCATGCTCCAGATGTTCGCTTGAATTTGATTTCTGTGGGATATCTTGATGATGAGTGTTATGTTAATACACTTGGTGTTGGCCAGTGGAAGCTTACTAGAGGTTTGATGGTTGTGGCCCGTTGTGACAAGTTGTCTAACTTGTATGTATTTCAGGGCTCCCATGTCCAGAGACTCAGTAAATTTGGTGGAGAATGAAACTTCATCAGAGTTATGGCATAGAAGGATGAGTCATATGAGCGAGAAGGGGATTGATAGTTTGGCTAAGAAAAATTTGCTTTCTGGAGTGAAACAAGCAAAATTGAAGAAATGTGTTCATTGCTTAGCCGGTAAACAGAAAAGAGTTTCTTTTCAGAGTCATCCGCCTTCAAGAAAGCTTGATTTGCTGGAGTTGGTAAATTCTGATTTGTGTGGTCCTTTTAAGGTAAGATCTCATGGTGGTGCACTTTACTTTGTGACTTTTATTGATGATCATTCTCGCAAACTCTGGGTATTTCCTTTGAAGTCCAAGGATCAAGTACTTGATGTGTTCAAGAGTTTTCAAGCCTTGGTTGAAAGACAAACAAGTAAGACATTGAAATGCATCCGCTCAGATAATGGTGGTGAGTATATTGGTCCTTTTGCTAGATATTGCATGAGTGCAGGGTATTAGGCATCAGAAAACTCCTCCAAAGACTCCTCAGTTAAATGGTTTAGCAGAGAGGATGAACAGAACTCTAGTTGAGAGGGTTAGATGTATGCTTTCAAATGCTAAGCTGTCAGATTCCTTTTTGGCAGAAGCACTTAATATTGCTGCTTATGTTATCAATTTATCTCCTGCTGTCGCTTTAGATGGTGATGTCCCTGACAGAGTTTGGACTGGTAAGAATGTTTCTTATGATCATCTTAGAGTCTTTGGGTGTAAAGCCTTTGTACATGTTCCTAAGGATGAAAGGTCAATGTTGGATGTTAAAACTAGGCAGTGTATCTTCATTGGTTATGGTCAAGATGAATTTGGCTATCGTTTCTATGATCCTTTTTAGAAGAAACTTGTTAGAAGCCGTGATGTTTTGTTCTTTGAAGACCAAACTGTTGAAGATTTTGACAAAGCTGACAAGGTTGATTTTCAGAGTAGTGAGAGCTTAGTTGATGTTGATCCAGTTCCTTTGACTATTGCACTGGAAGAAAATCTTCATAATGATGAAAATCAAGTTGATAATGAAGATGGTGATCATGTTCAGAATGACTGGCATGATGTTGTAGATGCTCCAGTGCAAGATTATGTGGTTGTCCAACAACCAATTATAGATGCTCCAGAGAGTTCTCTCAGACGATCTAGTAGAGAGAGAATTCCTTCATCTCGTTATTCTCCCAATGAGTATATACTCTTGACTGACGGGGGAGAACCTGAGAGTCTTGATGAGGCCATGGAAAGTGAAGAAAAAGAAAGGTGGATTGATGCTATGGAACATGATATTAAATCCTTGCATGATAATCATACCTTTGATTTGGTTAAGTTACCTAAAGACAGAAAAGCTTTGAAAACAGGTGGGTTTTACGGGTGAAACATGGAGATGGTAATCCACTTCCACGGTACAAAGCTAGATTAGTTGTCAAGGGATTTAATCAGAAAAAGGGAGTTGATTTTGATGAGAAATTCTATCCAGTTGTGAAGATGTCATCCATGCGTGTGGTTCTACGCTTGGCTGCAAGTCTAGATTTACAGGTTGAGAAAATGGATGTTAAAACAGTTTTCCTCCATGGTGACTTGGATGAAGAAATTTATATGGAGCAACCGGAAGGTTTTGAAGTCAAGGGTAAAGAAAATTAGGTTTGCAAATTGAAGAAGAGCTTGTGTGGTTTGAAACAAGCTCCCAGGAAGTGGTATAGGAAGTTTGGTTCTTCTATGAGTCAGCAGGGCTTCAAGAAGACTTCTTCAGACCATTGTGTTTTTGTGCAAAAGTTCTCCGATGGTGACTTTATTATTGTGTTGCTTTATGTTGATGACATGCTTGTTGTTGGTCATAATACTTGAAGGATTCACAAGTTGAAGCAAGAGTTGAGTAAGTCTTTTTCTATGAAAGACTTAGGACCAGCAAGGAAGATTGTTCGCATGCAGATTGTCCTTGATAGAAAGGCCAAGAAATTGGTATTATCACAAGAGAAGTACATTCATAAAGTACTTCACAGATTCAGCATGGACAAAGCTAAGGTTGTCAGTACACCTTTAGCTATACACTTCAAATTGAGCACGAAACATTGTCCTTTTAGTGATGATGAGAAGAAAGATATGAAGAAAGTTCCTTATGCTTCAGCCGTTGGTAGTTTGATGTATACGATGGTTTGTACAAGACCGGATATTGCTTACGCTGTTGGAGTTGTTAGCCATTTTCTTTCTAATCTGGGAAGAGAACATTGGAATGCTGTGAAGTGGGTTATGAGATATCTCTGTGGCACTTCTAGTCTGAGTTTGTGTTTTTGTACAAGGAAGCCTATTCTTTGTGGTTATATTGATTCAGACATGGCTGGTGATGTTGATACTCGCAAGTCTACTTCAGGGTACTTGGTTACTTTTGCAGGGGGAGCTGTGTTTTGGAAATCTAGGTTGCAAAAATGTGTTGCTTTATCTACTACAGAAGCTAAGCTTATTGCTGTCGTTGAAGCTTGTAATGAATTGCTTTGGATGAAGAGATTCTTGGGGGAATTTGGTTGAGCTCAAGAGAGGTATGTGCTTTATTGTGACAGTCAAAGTGTTATACATCTTGGACAGAATTCTACGTTCCATGGTCGATCTAAACACATTGATGTGAGATACCATTGGATTCGAGATATGTTGGATTCTAAGTTTCTTGAGCTTGAAAAGATACATACAAATGACAATGGTTCAGATATGATGACTAAATCTTTGCCAAGAGGGAAGTTTGAAGATTGTTGCATGGTCGCTGGGATGGTGGTCTCCTCCACATAGTCGTGAGGGGGAGAATTGTTGGGTTATGGGCCTTTTTCCCTTCCTATGTTGATAAATAAAAGCCCAATTTGGACCAACCCATTTTTACCATAGGCCCATTCTTATGAGGCAAATATAAGCCTATTTAGGTCTTATTTTCATCTACACAGAGTGTTTTTTCATTAGCCAAAAAGGGAGAAAAAGAGCAGTTTTCGCAGTCAAAATTCAGCCCCAACAGCCAACTTCAAATTGAGATTCCCGCTTCGTTTCTTGTCCGATTGAGCTGATTTTTGGACAGCATATTATCTTCATCTCAATATTTAATTAGGAACTGACAGAGTTAGATTTTGTGGCCTGCATCTTCATTTTTGCTGTCGTGAACAGTAGCTGCGAAATTGGTTATTTCTCTCCTTTATTTCTCTAGATTTGGTGCAATCTTGTTTTGGTGTTGCTCGTTGTTTGGCACTTGTTTTGTGGACAATTTTTGAGAACAATATTGTAACTCTTGGTGATTATAGTGGAGCTTTTGGCCCGTGGTTTTTTACTCTTCACATCGAAGGGTTTTTCACGTAAATCTTTGTGTCTTGTGCGATTGGTTTATTATTGCCTTGTTATATTTGTTTGGTTGAATTACTTGCTGCCTTACTATCATATTGCTTGTGGTTGTTTGTCTTTTCTTGGTTCAAATCGAGAAGGGAAATTATAAATTTGGGTATTCTTCCTCTGTTATCCTGTCAGGCATTCTTTGTTAGTGTGTTGTCTTTCCCAACAGATATTGCATCGGAGACACCTCTATAATTGTGATGTCTTTGATGTTGCTATACAGAGTACACATCCTAGAAACTAATAAAGTGCCTCATAATTGATGAAGACAATCTTCTATTTATGTCGCAGGAAATCATACACGATCTTGCAATAAGCTTTATCATTGGGTACAGTTAAAAGATTTAAGATTGGAATGTGCATATGTTACAAGAAGCAATGTTCAAGTTGTGATATTTGACCAGATCAAAATTATCATACTATGAAAAGTTTATCTGGTGCTAGAAATTGAATCAATACGATTTTCTATCCTATTTCACATGATGAATGCACCAACTTCATATACATCATATTGATGGTTCGTTTTCTTGTATTTATCTACTAAGATTTTCCTATCCTCACTACACCAAGGCATATAAATTTGTAAAATGATACATGTATGGAGAGAGGCCGACAATCCTATCCTTCCACTGTCCCTTATTGATTAACAGGACGAATCTACTTTTCACACCAAGGAAGCTTAATAATGCGCAAAGAATAGGAGAAGGATTCAGCAGATACTAAGATGGTGGTCGTCAAAATATTAGATCATGATTCAACTGGAAATGCATCTTAGAGAGAATTTTGATAGGATCAATACGACGATATAGCTAAAACATTATAAAGACACTATATGCCTTATTTATAAGGACACTAAATGAAATTTAAGATTATCATCAACCCTTTTCCACAATATATTGGACTTCAAATGACCACCTTAAATGTCATAAAATAATATTACAACAGAAGTAAAAATTAAAATGCATTATAACATACTTTTTGAGTCAATCATTTTTGCGCTTCATTGATTCTCGACAGCTTCATTTGTTTCAACATTTTCTTCAAGAGAGACAATCCTAGTCGTTAATTTGAAATGTATAATTTGATTCTCATCATCTTATCATACTATATTTTGTTAATGATATTTTGTTTGAATGACAAGAGTTTTCATCTTTTGGAAACAATCCAAGAAGACAGATGTTTTGTTGATGATTTGCTCTCAAAACCCCACATACGGTATAATGATAAACCAATAGAAGAATTATAGTAACAGAAGAATGGTTAGTTTCTCAATTAACCACGGGCGTTGAGCTCAACAAGACGCCTTTATAGATCATCCTGATTGACCTTCTCCTGATCCTCAGAAGATATTGCATCGCTGGCTGCTTGTCGAAGTCCCACGGACATGTCGAGTCCATAGTCATCATCCAACTGTTGAATCAGGATACCGACTTGATCCATTGGAGTCGACAAGGAAGTACTTCAAGCTATAAAACTCTCCATGAATTCAGCTTGAACCTTCATATTCACAAAAAGAAGCTTCAATGACTCTATCGCCTCCGACATTTTCAGTAGATTCCCTGTGTTTACTGAAGATTCCAGTGATTTGATAATCGAGGATATTAAATTGTTGATGGCCGTCATATTCACCTGACTATCTAGGTGAGGAAAAAAGGTGTCAAGGATAGATGAGAGACATAGATGGTTAATATGTTAGTTGCACTTACGGATGGCGTTCTAAGTGTAAATTGTAGCGATGTCTATGTTATATTTCTCGATGGCCTTGTTGAAATTGAACTTGTCGAACTTCTCGTCATTATCACATTTTCATGTTTCGCGTTGCAGGATTTTCAATGTGAACATTAGAATCATGATCTGATTCATCAATTTCTTTGGGTTACCATTTTCTAAGCTTTGGTGATGGAGTGCTTTGATGGGTTTTTTTCTATGGAAGGCGGGAGTTTTCACACTTTGGAACTGAGCCAAGAAAATAAAGGTTTTGTTTAAAATCTTTGTATCTCAAGTGAGTTGAACATTTCTATTTAATTTGACAGAATTGTTTTTTAAGTAGTTAGGGTTTTAGGGTGAGAGACTAAATTTGTAAGTTTTTAATATAGATAAAGGACCTTTTCCATAATCTACATATATGAGGGACAAAATAAATCTAACTCCATACATGAAGGAATATTTTCATCATTTTCTCAAAAAACAGTACCAAACTTGGATTAAAATCAATGTATAACACAACTAAAAGAGAGAAACATGACACAAATTACAATGAAATGTGTTAACATAAAAACTAGATAACACTAACATGAAATAATATTAATTGTAACCTAAGTGAAAAGCTTCATTTACTACCATATCTTCAAAAATCATAACATGGATAATAAGTTGAAGTTCTTGCACTTGTGATCCAACAATTTTACTATCTACCATTTTATAGTCTAAAAACATTGCCAGCCAAAACATGTTACAACATGCATCTTTTTTCTTATATTTCCTATCAAGTGCATCCCACAACTCTTTTGAAGTTGTTATTGCACTATAGACATTATATAAGTCGTCCTCTAAAGCACTCAAAATGTAGCCTTTACATAGAAAGTCTGCATTTTTCCATGCTTCAATAATCATTAATTTTTCTCAGTCTCGCATATCATCAGTAGGCAATGAAGTTTCTTCACTAGAAATTTCTCAACAATAAGAGTGGTAAGCCAGAAAAATACCAGTTGCTGCCATTCTTTAAAGTTCACACCAGTGAATTTACCTGGTTTCTCTACTTGTGGTGCAACAATTTGGGTTGGTGCAACAACAACCACTCTAACACCGTTGTTTACCATTTCTGATAAACAAAAATCTATAAATCTTAGTAAGCAATAACTTATTATTGAAGACTTCAAGGAGTAGACAATCACAAAGATTTTTGTCTCCACCACAATCACATATTAATATTTAATAAAATTAATTTCCTTAAGGTTGTTTCCAATGTTGGTTTGAAAAACAGAATTATTGATTCTAGTATAACGTTGAAGAAACACAAAGTAACCAAAGTTTACTGAATCAATACAAGAGATGAATATAAATTAATTAAGAAAACTAGAATTTGTAATGTTCCAGAATCTGAAAAAATTTAATAGAAAAAGATCATGTCTACTTAAACCACAATGTCCCTTTAAGGAAATTATTCCCCCTCTTGTATCCGAGGATTAATATGGAATATGACCTTTGAGAGTAAAATGATTTCAATCACCAGAGTATAGAAATCAAAATCTCTTGTGTCAGAACCAAGCAACAATAGTAAAACACACGAAGTAATTATTATGAACAAGAAGAACAATAAATCAGAAAAGTTCATAAGGAAAATCTGAAGAGTGAATGGTATTTATAGGCAAGCGAAACAGGTTTTCAAAGGTTGCAACCATTTCAGAATACACACAACTATTAATGAAAAGTCAGCAATTTTTCAAATGGTACTGATTGTCCCTGAAAGTTGCAACCTTCGAAGTAATCATCTCCAAAACATCGGGAAATGCAAATAAAACCGCAAAGTTTTTTAAATAAAATGGCAAAAGTTTTGGTATTTCAACTAAATAACTAAAGTCTATAATCAATTGATTAATTGAAAACATCAAATTATTTAATTAATACATTAAATAACTAAAACCAACTTTGTCCAAAAAAAATCTCTAGATCGTTCATTTTCTAAAACGAAAGCCAAATCCAAAGCCAAAGCCAATGTCGAAGCCATCGCCGAAGCCTAGACGAGCGATCGATGAGGTTAACGGCGCGAGGGGGTTCCTCTTTCCAACCCTTTTAACAATAAATAGGATTGTTTCTATTTTTGTTTCCACCAACGATGAGGGAAAACACTTTTTATTAAAGCATAAGAGGACTTTTCAAGTTCTCAACTCTTCAAGTTCTCAACTTTTCAAGTTCCTCTATTTCCCTCTCTTTCCCTCTGTTTCCCATCAATTCTTGCTACGTACCCAGCAATCTCCCATATTAATGGGGAATGATTATAACATAGATTTTTCACAAAAAAGAGTGTACTTTAAATGCAATGATTAGATGCATCTGGATAAGTAGGTTTCTTGTTGGACTTTTTGTAGTGAACATATGTCGGATATACTCGATCAATCGGTAGATTCGATATCTTTAAATTGTTGAGCTTTAGTGTATACATAGACAACTATATGTCACACAAATAACCCTTTAATGGTTATGGTTCTAATGTTTGTGTTCGTTTCGGCCATGCACACCTCTTAGTTTCATGAGTGTATAGAGAATAGTCTTTTAACGTAAAATCCTCTTTTAAGCGGCTTTCACTCAACGCTAACATATGTGATTTCTAACAGTGTCATCTCATAGATACAATTTTTGGTCAAATCTGCCAAACTTAGAAAATTATTAAAAACTTTAAGCTTTATTACCTCATTAACAAGACTTAAAGTCCTAACCTTGTTCCTGAACATTGTTTTCATCATGAGAATGAATTGAGTTAATTTACAATGTTGAACCGTTAGCCACAAATTTGTGGCTAACAGTTCGACATTATCAATTAACTCAATCCATTCTAGTGATGATGTTCTCCCTGAATATAGCTCTTGGGATCTCCAGTCTTCTAGATAGAGTTACCGTCATTCTGACTTGTCCTAAGCCGTAAACCCAATCCCTTAGATGATCTTCATCTTTCTCTCTCACTAGACCTTTCGTTAGTGGATCTTACACATTATTAATTGACTTTACATAGTCAGTTATGATAATTCCACGAGAGAGGAGTTGTCTTTTGGGGTTATGTCTTCGTCGTGCATGATGAGACTTCCCGTTGTACATGACGCTCCATGCCCTAGCTATTGCTGCTTGACTATCGCAATGAATGCAAATAGGTCCAACAAGTTTGGGCCAGAATGAAATATCTTATAAGAAATTTCGAAGCCATTCAACTTCTTCACCAGCATTGTCCAAAGCAATGAATTAGATTCGATTGTGAAGCGAGCAATACATGTCAGTTTGGATGATTTCTGCTGGTCAACAAAGTATGAGCACTTAACGACTTGTGGATTTTAATTCATTTGACCCGGTGATCCAATTTGCATTACTATATCATTTAATCACAACATGATATTTATTATAATGCAAAACATAGTTTTGTGTATACTTAAGATATCCCAACACATGTTTAATTGGCATCCAAAGAGTTTTATTCGGATTACTAGTCAAACTACTGAGTTTCCTGATAGCAAATGCTATATCTGGTAACGTAAAATTCATAGTATAAATCAAAATTCCCAATACTCTGACATATTTCAATTGAGAGTTACTTAAACCTTCATTCTTTTAAAATTTTCATCTTAAATCAATTAGAGTTTTGACAATATTGAAATTCAAATACTTGAACTTATCCAATTCTCTTTCAGTATAATGATTTAGATAATGCTAGTCCATAAGGAGTTTTGATAATCTTGACCCTAAAGATCAAATCAACAACTCTTATGTCCTTCATATCGAACTTGCTCGACAACATGCGCTTAGTAGAATTTCTATCGTCAATGTCTTTACTCATTATTAACAAGTCATCAACATTCAAACAAACAATGACTTCATGATTAATAACATTTTTAATGTAAACACATTTATCAAATTCGTTAATTTTGAATCCATTAGCAAAGATAATTTTGTCAAATTTAGCATGCTGTTGTTTACGTGCTTCCTTGAGTCCATAAAATGATTTCACAATTCTGCACACTTTATTTTCTTTACAAGGATTTATAAAGCATTCAGGTTGTTCCATGTAAATTTCTTCCTCCAACTCTCCGTTTAAGAAGGTTGTCTTTACATCCATTTGGTGGATTTTTAGATCATGCACTGTTTCTAGTTCTATTAACATCCTAATTGATGTTATCCTTGTTACTGGAGAGTATGTGTCAACGTAATCTAGACCTTCCTTTTTTCTATACCCTTTGACTACAAGTCTAGCCTTATATATGTCTATAGTCCCATAAGGTTTCATTTTGCTTTTAAAGATACACATTTATCCTAAAGGTTTATTTTACTAGAGAAAGATCAGCCAATTCCAAAGTATGATTATGTAAAATTGATTCTATCATACTATTAACTGCTTCTTTTAAGTAAGTTCACTCAGACGAAGACATAGCTACTTTAAAATGTTTGAGGCTCATTTTTAAGCAAACAAAATTTGGTTTGAAATAACTGAAATATGTTATCAACTAATTAATTGAAAACATTTAAATTAAATAAATAAATAAATTAATTAATTATTTAATAATTAATAATTAAAACAAACTTTGTCCAAAAAATAAATCTCTCGATTGATCATTATCCAAAGCAGAAGATGAAGCCGTAGCCGAAGACAAGACGAGCGAGCAACAATGAAGAAAATGCGAGGGGGGCCGTCTTTTCAAATCTTTTAAAAATTAATAGGATTGTTTATACACTAGTGCTACCTTTCAATGACAACTAAGATACCTCTTTTTTAGTTTCCTAAGGATGATATGATGTTGTTCCAGACAACCAACCCTATGTCCATGATCCTTTACATGAAGGATAATTATGAGTCTTTTAACTTAAACATTCATAACCTTACCACTAGGTTTAAGTTTTGTACATGACCCACTTAACATCATCCAAGGTCTAACATATCATTCATTCATACATGACGAGGGTGAACTATGTCTACCTAGTGAAAACATCTCATATTCACATATCATTAATACATATTTCAAGTAAAGGACACATGTCTACCAAATGAGACACAACCTTAATTACCATATTCCATATACATATCATTCTTTTAATAACTTAGGAATGACACTTATCATATTTATGTCATCCTATATATTACTATACCATCATCAATATAACAATCACAACTCATATAGTCAAGTAGGAACAATTATGCATCAACATCTAAGACTACACATATAAGCACGTAGTCATTGTATACATGATCTCCAAATATACATAGAAAGAACACATACTTTCACATTACTTCACATGCATATAGATATGCTCCTACTTCACATAAATCAACCAAACTAATCATCTTAATACTTCAAGTAGTGTCAGCAAAGTTATGATCATCATATTTCATAAAGTAACGCCGAAAAGGCCATATCAATTCACATAACACCACCAACATAAGTGGAACATACCAATTACCATTGTAAAAAAATACATATAATCTTAAGAGAATTAGGTCAGTATACCGCCCAATCCATCTCATCACTTCAATACAATATTAAATCAATCAATTACCATAAGGCCCTTACCCATTGCCATGAACATCAATTCAATACATAAACTATAATACTCAGTTAATCTAAGTCAATTCAATATAGATTTTTCAATCTAAGACCAATTAGATATCAATTGAATACAATTCTTACATCATTAAATAGCCCATAAAAAATTACCCTAGAGTTCATAAGGATTAAGTCAGTATCAATTCAATAAGCTTAATATTCAATGGATCTTAGAATATACAATACTTAATTGATCAAATTGAAATAGCCTATAAGATAATCAATCATAATCTATACATGAATCAAAAGCCCATAATAATATACACTTGAATTTAATTTATATCAAAGCATGATAACATAACAAATAGTTTAGTCAAACTGAGAGATTTGAGAAGGTCAGGGTTTCATTGAGAATTTCATTGGAAAACATCAATTATCCATCAATAATATCATATAATAATGTTTGAAAACATTTTATGCAAAAACCCAAGATTTAGAGTAGAAATTGGACTTTTTGATCATTTGGAAATCATTGAAAATTATCTTTGAAATTTACTCTAAGGTGATATTAATCCTTAGATGAAGAAATGTCATACTTTATCGGAAGAATGCATTGATAATTGAAGAACAAACTCAATTGAAGATCGATCTTCAAGCTCTATCTTCACCTTGAGCTCTCGTGGAGGTTTTTGAAGAAACTTTGGGAGGGAATGGGTTTTGATTTAGGTGTTAGGGTTTAAATGAGAGTTTTATGACTTATATACATTTAAAATACCCATAAACACCTAAAACAACAATCCTCCTATTTTAGAAGACTTGTGTTGAGTTTCCCCCAACCGCCAAGCCGTAACTAAAAATTGCAGGAAGTTTAAAGCACCATCGATGCCCTCTCATCAACGGTTCATGAATGAGACCACAACGTGTCGATGGGGGTCTCCTTAGTTACTCCTGCCGCTTCTCCATCTGTAGACTTGCAGGCTCCATAGATGCCCCAAGTCGACGGGCCATAGTTTTTGTCAATGTTTGGAATTCCATGTAAGTTGCCATGCAGCTTCAAGTCTTGAGTTGGGGTCCTCCTCTAGGTCCCCTTGTGGGTCCTACGTGGAATAATACCAGGAAATTAAACCTCTAAACACTAAAATATAGGTATTAGGAACATGTTCAAACAAGTTCAACATTAAACAAGCCATGAAACATGCTAAAATGCATCAAAACTCAGAAGGATGTCTAAAGTCTATCTTTCGAACGTCACCGGATGTTCTTGGATGTTTGAATTCTAGACTCAACAAGCTTACTCGAAACACTATTGTGAACCATATGAGGAACTCATAAAATAATTACTCACTCATAATCACATAAAAACACATAAGGCACATCAGTGACTATTCGTCGAACGTCTTGGTCGTCCCTTGATGTTTGACTTCAAACTTCACCAAAATTATGAAACACTGCCTCAAAAAACATTTTAAACAATATTAGCACTTCAAGACTTCATATCACACACATTAGGCCCTACTTTCACCTAAGTCATTTTTTGAGGTGTTACATTCTCCCCCACTTTGATTGCATTCGTCCTCCAACGACACTTGCCACTCTCTAAACACTTCAAAGAGTAGAGAATCAACTTAAATTCTCATGACAATACCATACAACACATTATACAACACACAATAAATAAGTAACATCAATTTCACATAATTAAGAGAATCACAACACAACAAGATCGAGGATAAATTGTACAACTCATTCTTCCATAAGACATATCCTTCATTCATAATAACACAAACACATTTTTTTTCAATATCATGCTAATGTACATCAGTTCTAAACATATTAACACAATTTTCCATCAAATCATGAACTAGTCAATTTTTACAAAACATTACAGTGATCAGAAATCCCTGACAACTTTACAATGAACATGGTTTATGATATGATAATGCAACACTTAAGAAATTCCTTATAAATTCTCAATCAACCAAGTCTCATATAACAATCTAGACATGCTCACTATTAATCATCACGAAACAATTAGCAACTTACACTGTATGCACATGAACCATGAGGAACATATTATGCATAAAAACTCATTTTCGCATTAAACAAATTTCAACAAAAACATGCATATCATAAGGAGAATATTTGGAACTCTCTTTTTCACAAAAGACTTCTACACAATTCAAGTTACTAAGGACTCCTTGTTTTGTGATTGAATAAACACATATATAAAGATTAGGGGTACCTCACTCCCAACAACAATACTTTTCACCATACTCCCCTATATAGATGGAAATCATAACACTAAAGAGATACAAGGACTTACAATCATCATCTTCCAAAGTTATTGGAGGAACTTGCTCGGCCTTCCTTACTCTAGCCTCGATGGTGGTACTATCTCTCACCTTATGTCCATCCTTACCACAACCAAATCATTTCTCAATACAAACTAGATACTCCCCATAGTGCCTCTTCCCACAAGTAGAACTTGTAGGATTAATAATTTGAGAACTACTACCTATCCCAAAATTCCCTTTTGAACCATTAGATATATCTTGATTTGGGGCTCTCTTCTTAAATATAGGTTGACCTTTCTATTTGACTTTACCCTTTTTCAAATCCCTCAAGGTCCTGTTCAAAATCTTTGAAGTTCTCCTAAGTTTGGGTTCTCCAACATTCCCCTTACCGTGACTAAGGTCAATGAATCTCCCAATCTTCACCTTCCACCTCACATGGAGAAAGTAGTCCCATAAGAAATCGCTCTTCAACTACTCCCAGTCTATTGGCCCCGTCTCAATCGGCCTATTGTCTTTTTGTTGGCTGACCACTCATAGGAAACCTCCCTCAATTGGTACAAAGATAACTCCGCCATCTCCCTAGATGTCAACCCCCATGGCACTCAACACCTTGTACACAATCTAGGAATTCTTGAGGATCCTCTCCCACCTTAGAGACAAGAAAGATATGAGTATTAATCCTCACAATTTACCCAACCTAGAAGACTTAGTGATCTTCGCTGCATTCAATCTTGGTGTAACACCCATATTCATATGGGTAGTCAAAACATGGGCTAAATATGTAAAGACTCTCTAATCTCTATTAGTCAATTCCGGATGAACCACCGGAACACCATTAATTCCACTCATAAAAGGGACATGATCAACTTGAGGAACTTTCTCAACTAGCTCAATTTGAGAAGAAATCTCTTCATTCACATCATTCTCTCTAACTCTCATAGGCGGTGTCTTCCTCGTATTAATGTTATTAGAAACACAAAACCATTAGAAAAGAGTACTCATAACATTTACTCTACGACACAACATCTGAGTAGAAAAGAAGAGAAACTCTATCGTCCTATAGCCTTTCACCCATAGATTTTCTAAGACTCACACCGATGGTCAAGACTCTACTAGACGTGACTTGATGAGACTTTTATATTCCTAAGACAACTTTCATAACCTATGTCTTGATACAAAGATTGTCACATCCCGAAAACCACACCCTAGACTATATGGAATTCTTGGAATGCAACTGGCCTACATGACCTCTCGGAGGTCTTATACAGGACTTTTTTGTATCATTAATCGTATATATATAATGAAAAGTAGTGTGAAATTAAAACTTTTCACATAACATTAATACATTTTTCATTATAAATCATAGGAAATATTTAGTCTCATTTTCATCAAATCTTAGACACAAGGATACTTTGGGATACGACCCATACAAAACTAACATAGAAATGCTTAATTTATTACTATATTTCAATAAAAGACATAAAAGACATCTGTACCCTAGAGTCAAATGAGGATATACTTTAACTTCACTTAAATGATGCTACAAATCCATTTATTGCTTCCAAAATGCTCCTCACATACCAACTACTATAGAGAAATATAAAAGCATGGAATTAGTACAAACACATGCACTATGTATGACATAATGCATAAAATCATGAAAACTGACATTTATTAGAGATATGCATTTTTTTTTATTTAAATATGGTAATATAATCATAAGAATGACATTTAAAATTTAGAAACACATTATAAACAACTTAGACCGTTTATCACATTTTTAGGAACTACATTAATGTAACCAACTCCATTGTACAGTGAACCCCTTCACTATCACAGTGAAGTTTTCTTAGTTTCACTTTAGACACCTATGAGCATGGAATCCCCTCACTAAAAGATATCCTAAGAGTAACTTAAGTAAGACATGTAAGACAAACAGAGACCGCCCATACACCCCTTCTAGGCACACCTAAATGATTCTTAAGACAACCTATAATGAGATCAACACACACTTATAAAAAATCAAACAAATGAACATGAGATACTTCTACCAAAGGTGATTCTAAGTCTCACTTGAGTGAGTTGTGAAGCGACCTCCCATAAAATCCCTTACACACACACTTAAGATATCCTACAAACTACATAATATAGAATCATTCTCACTTAATACATCAACACATTGAAAATATGACATTTTCCTTCAAAAGACTGTGACAAGTCTTACTTAAGTAAATCCACAAGATAACGTCCATGATTTAAATCTTCAAGATTACCTGAATAATCCTTCAGACTACTTAAGGCTTAGATCATGTCTACATAATGAACCATTTTCCTTAACTAGAGTCATTCTTAAGAGTTATCTTGGTAAGATACAAAGTTACCATTCATATGCTCCCTTCTCACCGTAACTAGACAACTCTTTAATATTCTAGATAAGTACTTATTCATTTAACATACTTTCATAACTTAAGTAATTACCTTCATTAGTTCATTTAACACTCATTTATTACATAAGGACATTCATGTAATGGTCTAGGACAAGATATATTGACTCTAACTAATACTTTTAAAGCGTATTTGCAATGTCTAGATAGCGTCCCATACCACCACCTAAAATTCATAGAACACATCTTTAATGCTAATAGGTATCCCCTAGTATGTGAATAGGCAATAAACGAGATAGATCATCATAGCTTGACTTGGACTCTAGAGTTCTAGCCTACTCTAAAAAGGGTGTTCTACTTGCCAATGGTAGATTTAGGACATATCCTATGTAGGCACATGGTCAAGGAATATAACGAGCTTTTATGCACTATAGTCTCTTTTTTAAGTAAAGATACTTCTCATAGCATAATCACTTGGTACTAGCCTTTGTTCTCATCGAGTAATTGACAATAATGATCATATGAAGAGGTTCCTTATCTAGTTCTTGACCCAATCATATTCCCCCTACCAAAGAAGTCCATTAGGGGTACCATTCAATGACTAAGATAGCTAATTGTGACTTTCCAAGGATAATATGATGTCGTTCCAGCCAACCAACCCTAAGTCCATCATCCTTTAGAGGATGGATACCATTACGACTCTTCAACTTCTACATTCATAACCTTACAACTAGGTTTAAGATTCCACGTTCATGACCTTCTAAGCATCATCTAAGGTCTCACATATCATTCATTCATATATGAAAAAAGTGCACTAAGCAACTTAGGAATGACCCTTATTATCCTTTTGTAATCCTATACATTACATTCTCATCTTCAATATAACCATCACAAATCATATAGTAAAGTAGGAATAATCATGAATCAATATGTAAGACTACACATATAAGAACTTGGTCATAGTCTAAACGATCTCCTAACATTAATATAAAGAATAGATACTTTCACATTACTTCACATATAAATACATATATTCTCACTTCACATAAATTAACTTCACTAATCATCTAACTAGATTTAGTAGTGAAAACAAGAGCATGATCATCATATTGCATAATGTAACACCGATAAGGATACATAACCTTGCATAGAAACACCACCTTACGTGGACCATACCAATCATCATTGTAATATAAAAACTATACATAATATTAAGACATTTAGGGTGGCATACCACCCATTCCATCTCACCACTTCAATCTAAAGGTAAAGCAATCAATTCAATACCATAAGGCCCTTACCCATGGTCATGAACATCAATTTAATACATAAACTATAATACTCAATGAATCTAAGTCAACTCAATATATTTATATCAATCTAAGATCAATTAGAAATCAATTGAATACAATTCTTTCATCATTCAATAGCCCATAAAAACTACCCCAAAATTTATAAGAATTATTTAAATATCAATTCAATAATCTTAATATTCCGTGGATATAGGAATATTCAATACTAAATTTATCAAATTTAAGAAACCTATAAACCAATCAATCATAATATATACATGATTCAAAAGCCCGGAACAATCTACACTTGAATTCATTAATATGAAAGCATGATTACATAACCCATATTTTAGTCAAATAGAGATATTATAGAAGGTAAAGGGTTCAAGGAGAATTTCATTGGACAAAATCAATTAAAGATCAATAATATCATATCTTAATGTTTGAAAATATTTCATGCAAGAAGCAAGACATAGAGTAGATATTGTACTTTATCGCCTTTTTGAAATCTTTGAAAATCATCTTTGAAATTGAATCTAAGGTGATAGCGAGACTTTGATAAAGAACTCCCGTGCCTCATTAAAACAATCCAATTATTATTGAGGAAGAAACTTCTTCGAAGATCCATCTTAAATCTCTATCTTCAGTTTGAACTCTCATGGAGGTATTTGAAGAAACTTTGGGATGGAATGGGTTATCATTTAGGTGCTAGGGTTTGAATGAGAGTTTTATTACTAATATACTCTTAAAATATCCATAAACATAAAAAATAACAATCCTCCTATTTTATATGACTTGGGTTGAGTTTCCCAAAACCCCCAAGCCTTAACAGAAAATTGCACGCAGTTCACAGCAGCATCGACGCCCTAGCATCGATGGTTCGTCGGTGAGACCATTCTCCATCGATGAGGGTCTCATTGGTTTCTCCCGCAGATCTTAAACCTAAAGATTTTTAGGATCCATCGACACCCGAAGTTGATGAGTCGTCGTTCTATTGTCTGGTCGTAGTTTGGGTCGTCGTTTGGCACTGTATGTAAGATGCCATGCAGCTTCAAGTCTTCAGTTTTGGTCCTTATCTAGGGCCCCATGTAGTTCCAACGTGGAGTTGTACTAGGACGTCAAACCTCTAAAAACGAATGTCTAGGTATTTGGAACATCTCCAAACAATTTCAACATAAAAAAAGCCATGAAACATGCTAAAACACATCAATACTCAGAAAGACATCTGAAGGCTATCATTGTAATGTCACCGGACGTTCTTGAATTTTGACATCCAAACCTTACCAAACTCAACTTGCAGACTCTAAATACTATTATGAATCATATAAGGACCTGATAAACTCATTACTAACTCATAATCACATGAAAACACATAAGGAATACAGATGACTAGTCGTTGAACGTCTTGGTCGTCCCTTAATATTTGACTTCAAACTTCACCAAAATCTTGAGACACCTCCTCAAACATCGTATTAAAACATCATAGAACTTCAAGAAACAATGTCACACACATTAGTCCCTAGTTTAACCCAAATCATTTATAGAGGTGTTATAATTCAGTAATTGAAACATGACTACATGGGTTCTTTAATAATTAGAAGCATAGAATGACTGTAGCCAAGATAAAATTAAAATATAATGCACCAATATTTACCAAATTAGAAAGAGTAACTCCATGGAACAAGGGAACGTGACACTATCTATAAATCCTCTTAGGTACAATAAAATCATCAAAATGAGTAGAGACATCAAAAGGTTCTAGTAACACATCAAGAAGAAAATCAAACCTCATATCCAGATATGATGTCAAAAAAGAAAAGGTAGCATCGAGATCAAGTAAATCATACACATTAAGTAAGAAAACATTAAACATTCCGAAAACCACATCAAGAGAACCCCTCCTGTTCACCTCGAGTGTAAAGTTCATAAGAGCATATTTGCTTAAGAGTATTCAAACTCGATCCACTAGTGGTAGCTTTCTTTCCCTCGCTTCCTTTATCCACAACCACTGGGAAATCCTCATTTTATTACCACAATTACCATAACAAAAGCAACCATACGTGTCTGCTAAGCACTTAAACATGTGCTTCCTTGCACATTTAGTCCAATTAGAACTAGGCAATAAAGATGCACTACAATTACCTACATAAGGCTTATGATTAGAAATTTCAATATCCGATCATAGTCTTTTTCACTTCTATCGACCTTCCTTAAGTTTTTCCTCTTAAATTTTGTTGTGCATGGACCATTAGTTGAGATATGTCCATATTGTAATGAATGAGCATGTAGGTTTGAAACTCTTTAATAACCATTTTTGATACACGCAAAAAATTACATGGAGGTTTGAAAGTCTTTGACAACCATTTTTGATACACGCAAAAAATACTTACTCTTCTTAGCGGTCTAATCTGTAACAATTGATGGAGCATACATAGACAATTGAGTAAACATTAAAGCATATTCCCTCATACTCATACTTCAATGTAGAAGCTTAATGAACAGAAGCACCTTAGACTCTTTCATATAAACGGGAAAGGATCTACAAATTAAAGAGGTGTAAAATTTTTGAAATCAAGAGAACCCGCATCTTCCAGGCTCTTTACCTTCCATTGATTATACAATTTTTTGAGCCACACCCTTAAGTTGATAAGAGGCGAACTCTTCCTTTTACACCCACACAAGTCCCATTATTATTATTAAAATCATATAGACCTCATCCACAAACTCCGGAGCATTTTCCTCAACTTTAGAACCATGAAAATTTGGAGGATTAGTTCTAGTGAAGTACTCTCCACTAGAAGCAATTGTGCCCACATTTGGGTTCACATGAATCACATCTTCCCTATTTTCTTGAGCCTTATTGTCTTAAGAAAACTCTTGAAAGCAACCCTAAATTCTGCATTAGCCACATGTTCAGCTAAAGGATTGACAAAAACTTGAGGATCTTGGGGACGAGCATCTATTTCCGCTTTTCCCTCACATTCATTCTAGTATATGCTCTTTGTTAAAACAAGTCATGTAGAAAATTAGATAAGGATAAGGAGAGAGACCTAAAATAGTATAACTTTATTGCACTACATAAGAGTAATGAATGAAGTGGAGTTTCCTAATCATTCTGAAGCATCTCACAAATTAATCTGGCAAACTTCACTCTGATGAATTACTCTACAGTACGTGGCTTATTAGACAACCTAAGACCGTTCTAAACGTTATGTTTTGATACAAAGTTGTTCACGAGCCATGGCTACCCCCTAGATGTGAAAAATCGTATTGAATCCCGAATGACCTTATGCAAGTCATTTATCTATCATACCATAAGAAATATAATAGGAGTAAAACATTAGCCTATCTCCAAAACATTTATTACGTGATACGTAATCCTAATATAGATGTCCTATCATAGCCATCTTGCCACATCCAGGTTTACCCCTAGATATAACCAGCATCGTCGACCTCTTTGAAGGACTAAGACTAGCCTCTTAGTATAATGTCATTACATTCATAGAATGAAAATGCGGAAAAATTTAAAACGTTCATTACATAAACATCGAGGTTTATATAGACCTCTGCATACAAATATTATATATTATCGAGTATACATAGACTCTTCGTATAGGAAGCTTGCATAGAATTCTACTTTTATTTAACACACATATATATAAGATAGAAAGATAGTGTTAAAGATTGTCTCATCTCATAGCATCTAAACTATCATTACAATATGGGCATAACCCTACATCAAATATAAATAAGCCACCTATAGGATTATACAAGTCTTACATAATGAAAGTGGAATGAACAAAAAATTCATTGAAAATAAATGAAGTTCACAGGAAAGATATGTGTTTCACCCTCGTAAAGTGAGGACCTAACCACTTCGATGATAGAGAATATCCATGCCTTCTTCATACCGTCTCGAATGAGCCTTCAATGACTGGAACCTAAAATGTGTGGGAAAAGGAAATAAAATGGGGCAAGTACTCCACATGTACTAAGTATGAGACCATATGCACATATAAGAGCAAAACATGCTAAAAAAGGACATTTATAAAAAACATGCTATTTTACCCTTTTAAATGCCTAATGCAAAATCAAACAAGTCATACCAAAAAACCAAACATGCTCACTAACTCAAACAAGTAATATGTATCCCAATATACTTGAACCCATGATTTACTACAAACCTATGATCAAGGAATAACATCACAAGTATGAATAAGAGTCTCTATATAATAATAAGCAAGACAACTTCTAATAAATCCTTATTATGTCAACAAGGGCTATGACCAAGAAAAGCCCCATAACCTTACTTAATCAAGTAAACCCAACAACAAACCATAACCATTGTAAAACTCCACATAATACAACATTTAGATATACATTTAATCTTATTTTAATAATACAACCCAACACATGCTCATAAGTGAACTAATCAACATGTAGTATCAACAATGTGCAAAGTTCATCATGCATAAATCATATATCATCATATCATAAACATATATAAGAGCATCCTTCTAAGCCTCCCCTCAAGGTTAACTAGTGCAATGCTTAGGTAGAGTCCCATACCCCTACCTAGACTAAGTCATACCCCTTAGGTTATCCAAGTTAGAGTTGAAATCCTTTAATTAATTTTACCTTCGGGAACATCTTGCCTAACCGACATATACCATATTAGCTAATGTGAATTCTGGTGTCATGAAACCCTACACCGAAAAAAGGCGGATTACTTTTCAAGGTAGTACCAAAACATCAAACGTAGAAACTATGTGGATCCAATAACTACTATTCGTATAGGAGAAGCATAGTTCGAGAAGTAGGAGATATAGTTGGAACCCTCTTTATGCGCCGTGCATTATATTCTATATTATCAAGAGTAATGTAGTACTCCCACCTTCCCTCTATGGAAAGGGACACTCCTCAATCTAGTTCACTCGGTTCTAAGCTAGAGTCCTTTTTTGAAATATCTTTAAGACTCTAGTCATAAATTATAGTTTAGTTTAGATAATAGGGTCTACGCCTTGTATTATAATCATCATCAATAGCTCAATAAGGCACATTACATATCTATTCATAATAAGCCACATTAGTATACATCATCATCTATATAGCATTTACATCTTATTCAACCTTACAACCATAGTCCAAACATTTCAATTCAACATCATACCACCCTATCATCCTAATATATTGCATATTCCAATATAATGTCATGACTTAACCACAATAAATGATAATTAGAAGAAAACATAGAGATTCTAAGACTTACAAAGTCTTCTTCATAGTTCATTGTTTAGGTCTTTCCATTAAACCTCAATTCAAACCAATTTAGATGTCCAACACCATAATTAAATAATCAACATGATAACAATATTAGAAGAATCACTACACCATAATTCAATACCAAATCAATGTTTAAAACAAGATTTCTTGGGATAATTCCCATACCCTAGATTACTTTTCAAGATTAGCATGAAAGACAATAATTCTTTTCTAATTTTTAAATTATAGGTGCAACAACATCATATATTAGTCATTTAACCCATAATCAAGACAATTGAATCAATCACAACCCAGTTTATATGAAGATCAACCAAGGGTTAAGAGTTAATGATAATATTCTTCAATTTGGGTGAAACAATCACCAATTACGATAATAAAGTTTAAATACATTTTAATTATTCCGTTATACCCTAAATAAAACAAAAACAATTCATTTCACAACACCAATTTCGTAATTTGATGAAACCCACATGAAAACTCAACTTTTGTAATACAATTTGAAGGAACCATTTGTGGAAAGATTATCAAAGGTAAATTAGAACCCATACCTTAATGTTTGATGAAGATTTAATGGTCAATTCATCCTTTTCCAGCTCCCAAAACCTCTATCTGTCTTGTCTTCCATGATAATTTCGAATAGACAGAGAGTGAGAGAGAGAAGAGAGAAGGAATAGAGTTTGTTTTGTAATTTGTGTAATTGGAGTTGGAGTATTTATATGGGATTTTAATTAGTTAATTATTATTCCCTTAGTACCCAAAAAACCACTAAACCCCTTAATTAATTATTTTGAACTTAGTTAAAAAGTGTAGAAAAAACATGCCACTCACAGACGGAACCCCGTTGATTCCTCATGGCACAATCGACGGACCAGCCCCCCTTCAATACTCCACGTCCGTTCATGAGTTTAAAGAGTTTTCATATTAGGGAATCCACCATTTTTACTAATTGTGGGACAACGGTGGGCATTGACGCCCCATTGTTCCACACACAAGTCGTTGATGTTTCTCGTGATTGCACACTTGCTAAGCAGTGTTGCCTCCTACGTGCTAGGGTCGTTCTCAAGAGCCCTTGGTTGGTCCTTGGGAGTCTTACACAGATGTTTCGACCATGAATCATTCTTAATACCTTTTTTTACACCCTTCAACCTATTTTCATGGATTTTTGACTCCTAAAATCTAGTCAAATAGTCTAAGGCTTGCTAGTACCCCTTAGAACTAGTTTTCGAACGTCATGGACATTCTTGGATATTTTGGTTCTTAAACTTCATAAATGACCTATATCCATTAAAATAGGTCTTTCAACACTGCTTAGACGATGTGACAACTATGTTAGGCTCTAATACTCGTCTTGGATTTTTAAAAGTTTTACCAATTTAATTCAATAGAATTAAATTTGGCCTAGCTCATATCATATGTCCAAGAGTGAAAAAAATTGAAAAGAACTACAACAATGAAAGTTTATCCTTAAAGCATGAGGACTCACCGAATCTCGATAATATCTCAAGTCAACCTCTTGCCACAATACTGATGACCCGGATTGTCAATACCTACATTTGGAAAAATTTAGGCAAGATTATGTGTTAATACAAAACAATGTACCAAGTATGATATCCATGCAGAAAATATTTAGATTAGGTTAAAAGGAGCATGTGTATTACATTGGTTCATGAAAAAATCATCATAAAATCATCATAATTCATAAATTTATGAATAAGATATCATATTTCAATAAATTAAATGAATAATGATTAGAACCGATGATAATGGAAGAAACCCTAACACAAATTGGATGTTCTTCCTTTTGAAATATAAGAATTTACCAATTTCACAGATAGAAGGAATTCATGGATGGAAATTACCATACCTTGAATAAAAAAGCTAGTCCACAATTGAGGAATCGAGATATTAACTTGAACCCCTATGTTGAATCCTTTTCTTGATCAACTGTTATAGTGATATAAATATTTTCGGTAGGGGATTCTTTTTTCTTTTTTAAATTTGGAAGAATGAAGTGAATGATTTACTTTGGGGATTGAAAATGATTATACAAGGGGTCTTAGTGAAGGGTAAAACAACTTAGTATAAGGGTTAACTAATTAGGAAACTAGCAAATTGAACATAAAATAGTCGAACTACTGACCACTTAACGACAATAGTCTATCCTAAGATCCGTCGCGGTGGACTGTCCTTGGTAATTCGGAACTCTAATTTTTGGCCTGGAACCACATACCATAAGAATAAATATTGGTATGGCCTATTGTCTATAGATCAGCGTATGGTTCTAAGCCTCTAGGTAATGTTCGTCATGTATATCCATGGACCAAACCTACGGTCCAAGGTCACATTCACGGGCCATGGGTGGCCCATGTGGCATGCACCAATATTTTTCAAAAAGTTGTTTCTTTTGGTGCTACAAGAAATCAATCGAAGCATTTCATTTGTTAATTTAAGGAAAATAGTAATTGGTCGACAATCATAATGTGAAGCCGTTGACCACTCCATCTTAGGTACCTATGATTATATGGGTTGAAATATTTGAGAAAAAGTTAAGTGAGATTTTATATAAAATTACTTCTAAATCGGCTAATGTCGCAAAAAGAAAAATCAGGAAACTCACTTATCTACTTTTAATAAGTGTTTGAATCACTACAAAAACTAATCACCCCATACCACCCTTCCAATTTCTAAAATTTCTTTCCCAAATCAACCTCTACAAAGGGTTAAAATAACCTTGACCCATTCCCTTTTTATACCTATCAATCTCCTTCCTAATTTTAATATTCTTTCACATCATCTTACTTTGAACACTATCACCATTAAAGATTACAAAAATTCTTATAACATACTCACTATCTTTGGTTCATATTGAAAGTTGGGTTGTGGAAAATTTTGTCCTTCACTTGGTAGGAGGATAATGCTTTTTTATCTTATAGCTACTGAGGATTGAAAACAATTATTTATTTTTACACCATTTTGAAGAGATGTTTGACCTCTAATTATGAATATTTTATGTCTAAAACTATGTTTTTATTACTTTACCTTAAAAAAAAGTAAATATACATGATTCTTTGTTATTCCAAAATTCGAACTGATGAAGGGAAACTCCTACTATATTAAATCTCACTGTCTTAACTTGTGTTTATGAAATCAAGTTAGGTTTTTTCTTCCATGTCATGTATTCCATTAAATATCGATTTATTTGACTATTTAAAGGCAATGATGCATGAATAGTTATATTTAGGATTTTAAGATGAATACCCATGAACCCATGCATACCCCCATGTTTTCCAAATTATATTTGTATAATGTTCATTTTCTACAATTTTAGATTACTATATGAAATTATGGATGTTCTTTTGAAATGGATTAAAATTATTTAAGACTTCATTGAGAGTGATATCAATGTTTTTGTGTTGTGAAAGGACTTCCTCACATAAAGGATTCTTAGGGTTGAAATATTTTTATCATGTAAACGTTTATCAAGATTTAAGGGGCTATTTAATAGAAACCTATATTGGATTTGTTTTTTAATTTTACCTTTCCATGGATTATACTTGAGATCGCTTGGACTGAAAACATGATGTGCCCTTGGATGGAGAATAAAGACAAGTATGTAACAATTACCATTTCGTGGAACCGTTTCTTAGCACCGAGAGGATATTGAGATGGAAGATCTAGTAAAGGTTGGATTTCTAGAAGCAATATTTTTATCCCTTTACTATGTGTGACCATTGGATATTATCCTTCATATAAATTAGTTAGTGAATCCTCATATTAAAGATCGTTCTATTATGTTGAAAACTAGTACACCTCTTTTCGGTGTGGTTTAGACACGAAATTTCATGTTTATTGCACACATGGTCTTTATGTCTGTTAAGGTAAATTTCCTAAAGTAACGAACTAAGTTTACTCTTAGAATTATCTCATGAAGATTCCTAGATGTTAGATTCATTGATAATGTTTTCCATATGGCTCACATTTACAACCTCTTTTATTCATGTTTAGTTTTGTCATTGCATATCATGAAATGCCCCTTTTTAGCATTTAGCATTAATAAGAGAGATTTTTATATGTTATAACATATTTTTCACATATTGCTTCTTAATCTTTAATATTCCTAATTTACAAATGTTTAAATATTTCAATTTCTACTTTTTTATTTTTTTAATGTTCAATACAAGACAAATTTGGAGGGAATCATTACTACTTTTCTATTCAACCATTATATCTAATGAAACTTGTAACCTTTCTTGATTCTCTTAAATGCATGTACTCTCCCCCTTCCCATTTTATATGGTACCGGTTTATTTTTATTTTCTCCCAAAGAATATCACCTTACTATAATTAGAAATAATTAACTCTAAAATACCAATTCTACACTTAATTAAATTATTTGAATTAGAAAAATATATATGAATTTTTTTAGACCAAAAATTTCAAAAGTCGTCCTTTTTTCTTAAACTTTTTTTCATTTCAATTGGTGCCATAAAAAATGGTTCGAATGGAGTAATTGTCACATCCCGAAAACACACCCTAGAGGATAGGGGCAACCTAGGATTGCAGCTGCTGTACTTGACATCCGGAGGTCTTGTACACGCCCTTACAGAAAATTCATTGCATAAACATAGTGTAAAGTAGTGCGGAATAAAAACATTTCACAAAACATATTATAGTCTTTACAAAATTTTTACATATAAAGTAATAGGAAATACTAATTCTCAATCTCATCATCTTAAGACAAAAGAATACTTGGGACATGGCCCATATTTAAATACTAATATACAAATACATATTATATTACAATACTTCAAATGGAAACATAAAAGACAGATATGACCTCGAGTCAAATGAGGACATACTTCAACTTCTCATGAACGATGCTACGGTCCAAGTCTTCACTTCCCAAAATCACCTAACCTACCAACAACTAAAGAGAAAGATAAAAGAATGGATTAGTACAACCCCATGTACTAAGTACGCATAATGCATAAAAGTAATGAACACCAACATTTAGTATAAATATGCATCTTTTCCTTTAAAAATAATATTATAAACATTAGAACAACATTTAACAACTTAAAAAACATAAGATAACATATTAAATGAATACCATATTTTTTGAAACAATTAATAGTGCACTCATTTCACTGTACAGTGATTTCATGGCTCGAAAGTACCATCCTAGAAGTTGGGGAGAACCCTCATTTCGTGACCGGACGTGATTGACCCTCCGGGTCTTCTACAAGCCCTTTAACTTGCATTCAGTACATAAGACATGAAAAGTTGTGCATAATTAAAATTTTTCATGAATAATTTAATAAAAATGAAATCTATCATAAATACTTAAGAAATCTTATCGTCACAAGCAAAACTTAAGACACTACTTATAATATCATAAGGACAAAAACCTTTACATTTAAATCAAATATATAATAAGTCTCAATGATAAAACTAGGAAACAAAAGACTATGTAATCGAATATATGAGACATGCCGATTCTTGAGTGACTGAATTTCCAAAGTTTAACCTACGAATCTTCAAAAAAGTCTTGAACCTATACTTATAAGGTTCAGAATAGTATGGGGTTATTACAAATAAGTATAATTTTACTAGTAGGGAAAGATTCACATAAATTTAAACCAAAAGATGCCTTACAAAACTTACCAAACTTAACAGTAAACTCAAATAAACATTACAGAAAACGTTTGAACAATTATAGTGAGGGCCTTCTAGTGAATACCACAGTCCAAGTCATATGAACCCGTTTTCCTTGAAATCTCCCTAACCCAAGTCTATCCTAGTATTCCCTAAGGCAGTCAAGAAAGGGATCATCCATACACCCCCTTCAAGGCATAACAAAGCGACCCTTAAGAGCACAAAATCATAGGTTACCTCATTGAAATTAAAATTCACGCCCTTGACTAGCATGTGCCACACACTCATGGAAAATATAAGTCACACTAAGTGCAATATTAGAGTAGTATCCCATAATACCAGTCCTACTTATAAATCCTAATGGATTTCGATTAAATCAAACACTTCATAATAATCATCCATAACATTACACCATAACACTCCTTCGCACGGGTTTCATGAAAATGCTCTTATCCCATATAAGTTATAGGTCACACTAAGTGCTATGTTAGAATAGCATTCAACACTACTACTGCTAATTAGTGCTCCTAATGGTTTCTTGTAGATTGAGCACTTCATGATAGTCATTCAAAACATCACTAGTAAACAAGATAACATTGTTCAATCAATTCTTTTGTGGGAGTTAATTAGCTTAACCGACAAAGCCCATGAGAGCTAAACATGGAATCCCGATATTAACCCCTATCGGATGAAGAATCCTCACATGCCTAGAGTAAGTTCATGCTTCATAGCTTTTCCGATAGCTACACAAAAGCGGGCACATAGTTAAGGGATAAAGATATTGCTACTAAGTAACTAATTCTCTACTAACGAGGAGTATTCATCTCAAGAGGTACATTGGAAATATAACATCTCAACACACATAGTGTAATCCATATCAGTTTCATATCGTCGGGGTGGTAAGCATAACTCCACATGGAAATATTAACATCTGGACTTTAAGTAGAGGTTAACTAGTGAATACCACATCTCAACTCAGTAAGGTAATTCATCCTCCAACCTATCATAAATACCTCATTAAGAATAATAGGGTTGCTACGAAACATTTCATCTCAACACACGAAGAGTGTTCACCCCAAGACATCCGTCTTTTCTAAACTCGACTTCATAAATTCAATTAAGTGTGTCTGTGTACATGTGAGCACAACATTCATATAAGCACATTTTCATTATATCAACTTCTATACCTGCTTTTATCCTTTTTTAAACAAAACACACACTCTACATACTTCATATAATAATATATATGTTACTTAGGCATAATATACGACAAAATTCTATTCAATTTTACAAAACACAAGACATACTATGTAATATCAAGTTTATCGAATAAACTCCACCACAGAGAAGGTGGACCATACCACTCAAAAGCAATTTAATATAAGAAATATACAATATAGAGAACTCACCATTTAACCAACACATCAACCACTATAATCAATTTCTCAATATTTCATCATAATAAGTGTTATAAGGAAGTACGTAAACCAACATAGATAAATAAGAAAACCAAAGTTCATACCTTACCCAAACATGCTCATTCAACCCATTTCTTAAGCTAAAAGTTTGAAATATGCATATACATGAGTTCATTAGATTTTTAACATGAAAATAATCAATTCATACAAGAATAAACGCATGTAAACTATAAGAACACATTTAGAAGAAGACCCATACTTAAAATCGAAGATAGAAGGAGTTTGACTTTGAAAACCCTTTTTGAAATCTTTTTGAAATGACTCCTTGAATGTAAGATGGTTCAAGAATTAATACCATACCTCATAGAGAAGGGAATATTTAAAGACAGAGTTTCTTTAGAGACAGAGTTTGAATATTTAAAGTGAGGGGTCTTCTAGGTATTGGTCTTAAAACTAACATATTATAACTTAAAACCCCTAAAAATATCTTCATAGGGTCCTAAAATACTTGAAGTTAATTTACACAAAGCACCCCAAGTAGGCAGCAACGTGCAACAACTTCTAGCAGATGCTAATCAACCACCAAAACTACTGGGCATCATTTGATAAACGGCCCGTGTTGCTGGTGTCGGTGGCTTTAGAGACTAGTTTCATGGAGGGGTATACTTCCCACTATGTATGGGAATACGCCCCCCAATCTATGGGACATCCATAGGCGTAATCCCTGTAGACTGCCTCGTCGATTGAGCCGTGGTAAAGGCAGATTTGTCAAAGCCTTGAGACATTAATCTAGGGCCCCTTCTGGGTCCTAGGTGGGGTCGTGCACGCACGTTAAATCCCATGTATTCTAGGTCTTAGGAACACCTCATATAACTTTCAAACAAAGCGAAGTCGTTAAATTTCTCAAATACAAGAAGTCTCAAGAACACTTTTTATTGTACAGGGTACGAACATGATGAACGTTCTTGGACGTATGACGTCAAAACATAAACACTACCTAAGAAAACTAAGTTAACTCATTTTAAAACATAATTAGCTGAAGAAACACTCGCAAGGATCTATTTTACCTTAGTTCATTTTGGGCCGATACATTCTCCCCCACTTAGAATAACATTCGTCCTCGAATGACACTAAAAGTTCATGAACAACAAGTACTAAGGTAGAATCACATAAAAGACTAAAATCAAGAATCAAACACTCAAAATCAAAGCATCAATTAACAAGGAGCATCATTTCACACTTTAAAAGACTTAGCAACATAAGCAACTCTTACAAACTTCAAAATTTTCAAAACTAACCTTAACATTTTCCTACGGAGGAACTACCTTCTACAACATTGAATATGTTCATATACAATAATTATGCACACATTTTAACTTTGATTCAATACAAATAAATTCTTTTCGAAAAATAAAAAATTTCACTATAAGGTTCATTGTTACACTAGGCAACATACTCTAAAATTTAAAATATCCATTAATTGAGCAATTCATAAAGATGACATGATCATATAAACTATAAAACCACATACACTAATTTCACAACATAAAAACAACAATCATAACTTACCAAAACCATCACCTCCTTACTAGTTATCCTTCCTTGCTCCCATCCCATAGAAAGTGTTCTTCTTTTGAGAATTAGGATCTAAGGAAGATTGATTGACCTGTTTCTGTCTTGCTTTGATGTTGGGAAATTCCTTATCTTGTGGCCCTTATTACCACATGCAAAACAACAATTAGTTCTGGCACAATATCTTCTTACGCTGTTGGTTACTAGAATCATCCGATGTAGGACTTTTACCCTCTTGCCTTATCTCCCTAATTTTGGACTCCTCAATTTGTTGTGCATAGACAATGAGCCTAGAGATATCCATGTCCTTAAGAAGCATTTACATACAAAACTCATTCTCTACCTATCTAGAAACTCCCATCACTAATTTTTTCATCCTAGCACTGGATGTGCTACCATGGTTTGGTCATAACTTTGGGATTTGGGTCAATTTTAGAAAGAACTCTTGCACACTCAGTCCACCGTAGCAAAGTTTCATGAATTCAACAATCTTCTTATCCCTCCACTCTAGGTGAAAGAACCTATCTAGAAAAACATCTTTGAATGCCTCTCAATGAACTGTACCTCTCTCTAAGGGTCTATGAATCCTCCTTGATTTATCCACACTTGAGTATATGAGTTTGTAAGCGGCTAACTTTGCTTTCTCCTTAGGAGTCACATTCATAGCATCTACCACTTTGAAATGTTCATCTATAAAACCTTATGGATCTTCATCCACCTTAATTCCATGAAAAGTGGGAGGGTTCATCCTCATGAAATTCCAAATTTAGAAAAGGGAGTACTAACATTTGGTTAGGGCCTACCTCCTTCGTTAGCTTGGTCAACAGAGTGATTGTTGACGACATGAGCTTGAGCCATCATGAGTTAGGTCAAGTTTATTAGGGTAGTCCTCAACTCCGCATTCGTCATATCTCCTTCAACAAATAGAGCTTGAGGCATAGGGGGAATCTTAGGTATTTTAGTCTCTTGAGGTTTCAGAGGAACTTGAGGTTCTTGAAGGGGAACCTCCTCATTCTCTTCCTCTAGACAATCAATAGTAACTTGGTCAACACGGGGAAGGACCTCTAATTAGCTACACCTCCCTCCTCCCTCTAGAGGTTGCTCTCCTCGCATTAATAACCTATAAAAACAAAGTGAAGAGGTTAAGAGAAGACACCTTATATTACTCAAGGAATGATATTAGAATACAGAAAAAAATGAAACTTATATCCTCCTACATCCTCTTGTCCATGATTTTGCTACGACTCACACCAATGACCAAGATACTACTAGATGTGGCTACTGAGACTTTAAGAACATAAACAATTTCCCATAACCTTCTTCTATGATAACAAGTTTGTCACTACGCAAAAGTTAGGGAAAACCCTCGTTTTGTTACGAGGTGTACTTGAAAGTTTGAGATCTTGTGCAAGCCCTTTAAATTGCATTCATTACATAAGACATGAAAAGCAGTGTGAAATTAAAAACTTTTCACGAATAATTTAATTATAAGGAAAAGTTTCATAAATATTTAAGAAATCTTATCGTTAGAAGCAAAACTTAAGACACTACATATAATATCTTAGGGAAACATCCCTTTATGTTGAAATCAAAATACATAATAAGTCTTAATGATTGTGTCCTGGAATATATGAGGACATACCGCCTTATAATCTTCTAAAAAGTCTTAAACCTATACATATAAGGTAATAGAAAAGTATGGGTTTAGTACAAATAATAAACTAAGTATGGCATATGCAAAATTATGTGAAAACGGACATTTTAGTAAAATTACATTTCAGGCAAAATAAGTATAACATTCATGAATTTAGAAACAAATTGACGTAATAAACATCAATTTACACTTACGGAAAGGTTCACATAATTTTAAACTAAAAGATGCCTTTAAAGTGAACATAGAAAACTTAACAGTAAACTCAAATAAACATTATAGTGAACGTTTGATATATTATAGTGAGGGACTTCCACAGAATAGAACAGTAAAAATCATATGAACTCGTTTTCCTTTGAAGATTCCTTAACCCGAGGCTATTCTTACATTCCCTAAGGTGAGCAAATAAAGGGATAATCCATTCGCCCCCTTCAAGTCACACCAAAGCAACCCTTAAGACCACTAAATATTAGGCTTACCTCTTTGGGAATTAAAATTCACGCCCTTGGCTAGTATGTGCCACAAACTCATGGAAAATATAGGTCACACTAAGTCCAATGTTAGAGTAGCATCCTGTACTACATTCCCACTAAGAGATCCAAATGAATTTCCATTAACTCAAGCACTTCATAGTAATCATCTATAACATCACACCATAACACACATTTGCATGGATTCCATAAAAATGCTCTTCTCTCATAGAAGGTATAAGTCACACTAAGTGCAATGGGAGAATAGCATCCCATACTACTACTCCAACTTAGTACTTCTAATGGTTTCTAGTAGATTGAGAACTTCATGATAGTCATTAAAAATCACTAGTAAACATGATAACCTAGTTAATCAATTCTTTTGTTGGAGATAGCTTAACTGAAAAATCCCATGAGAGCTAGAGATGGAATCTCGAAATTAACCCCTCTCGGATGAGGGATCCTCACGTACATAGAGTAAGGTCATTCTTCTTAGCTTTTACATGGCTTTTCCAATAGATACACCTATCCGGGCACATTGTTAAGGGATAAGGAGATTACTACTATGTAACTCATTCTCCACTAACTAGGAGTACTCATATCAAGAGGTAAATTGGAAATAAATCATCTCAACTCACAAAGTGTAATCAACCTCCCTTTCATATTCTCTCGGTGCAAAACATGACTCCTCATGGAAATATTATCATTATAGACTATAGGTCACGGATAAATAAAGAATGCAAAATCTCGACTCAAGAAGGGAAATCCTCCAACCTATCTTTGATAGCTCATTAGGAATAATGGGGTTGCTACTAACCACTTAATCTCAACTCACGAAGAGGTTTACCACAAGACTCTCCACTTTACTCAACTTTAATTCATACATTCAATTAAGTGTATGTGTGTACACGTGAGCACACCTTTCATATGCACCATTTTATTATATAAACTACTATACATGCTTTTAACCTTCATTCATCAAAATACACACTCTACATACTTCACATAATCAAATACATTACTTAGGCATAATAAAATCCAAACATGCTATTCAACTTTAGAAAACACAAGACAAGACTTACCTTCAATATCACTTTATTTCATATGCTAGGACTTCAAATCGACACTCATAAATTATAATAAATAATATCAAGTCATTCAAATAAACACTGCCACTAAGAAGGTAGACCATACCATTCAAAAGCAATTTATAATAAGAACAATACAATGTAAGGAACTTACCATTTAACCAAGCCATCATCCACTATAATCAATTTCTCAATGTTTAATCATAATAAGGCCCTTAGTGTAGTTTATTAACAAACAAAGCAATATTAAAAAACCAATGTTCATACCTTACCCAAACAGGCTAATTTAACCCATTTCTTAAGCTAAAAGTTTTAAATATGCATATACACGAGTTGATTCGGTTTTTATCATGAATATAATTAATTAATACAAGAATAAATACATTTAAACTATTATAACAATTTTACAAGAAAACCCATATATATAATAAAAGATAGAAGGAATTTGAGTTTGAAAAAACTTTTTCAAATCATATAGTAATGACTCTTGAATGGAAGACGGTTCAAGGATGGATGACATTCCTCAAAAAGAAGAAAACCCAATAATTTTTTTATTTATAAACACGTACAAACAATCCCTCCTTTCCTTCTGTTAGTCTTAGATCCCATGGTGACCTTGATAGAGTTTTCTTTAGAGAGAGAGAGTTTTGAATATTTGAAATGAGGGGTCTTGTCTTGGATAGGGATTAAAACTAAATTAATATAAATTAAAAATCCTAAAAATATCATTTTAGGTTCCTAATAGAGTTGGGGTGAATTTACACAAAACACCCCAAGTTGGCAGCAACGTGCAACAACTTTTAGCAGGTGCCAATCGATGACTCAAGCTACCGAGCGTCGTTCGATCGTCAACTCATGCTGCTGGGCGTAGATTGATACATACACAGGTATGATGGGGGTATATAATTGCAACTTAGTATGGAACGAAGCCCCCAGTTTATTCGGAGTTGATCGGCCTACTCCAAGTAGCCTACCTCGTCGATTGAGCAGTGGTTTTGGCTGTTTTGTCCAAGTCTTGGGCCCTTCATCTCGGGCCCCTTGTGGTTCCTTTTTGAAGTCATTTCCGAACTTCAAACCCCTAATGTAAGTAATCTAGGCTAAGAAGCGCCTCACATCAGTTTCAAGCAAAACGAACACGTAAAACTCGCTAAAACAAATACGACACACCATCCGAAAGTCATTGACGTTCTTGGACGTTTGACCTGTAAACTTAACCAATGTTCTCACAATCCCTAAAAACTCTAGATTAACTCATGTTAAAAAAATATTATCTCAATACACAATTGCGAGGCTCTAGTTTACCTTACTTCGTTTTGGGGCCTTACAAATTAAGTGCTTCACTGTTACAATGGAGTGACTTCCTTTCCATTTAGAACTTATTAAAATGTAGTCTCCTCACTAAAAGATATCCCAAGACCCACTAAAGAAATACAATGAGATATCGCCCATACAACCTCCCTAAGCATACCTAAATGACCCTCAAAAACACTTATTCTAAGTCACATACACACTTCACGATATCAAAAATATCAACATATAGATAATAACACATTTCCTCACCAAAGGCTATTAAAAGACATAATTAAGTAGATCAAGAAGTTAATGTCCATGATTGACCTCCTTAAGACTACATATATAATCCATAAGACTTACTAAGTTTTGATCATGTCCACATAATCAACATCTTCCTTAACTAGAGTCATTATTAAGACTCATCTAGGTATGATACGAAGTGACCATTCCTTTGCTCCCTTCACACTTTAACTAGACAGCCCTTAACTACTTTTAATATGTACTTATTCCATTAGCGTATTTTCTTACTTAACTCAAGTCATTCCATTATTTTTTTCATTTAAGAGACATTGAACAAATAAAGGACATTCAAGTAATGGTCTTTGACAAGAACTAGGAACTCCCAATAACACCCTCAAAGCCTATTGTACAATGTCAAGATAGTGTCCCATACCACCACATAAACTTCCTAGAACTTCATAAATTGTAATAGGTATTACATACCAATGGTTGAACTTAGACACATCCCATGTAGAACAAATGGTTATGGAATATGAAAAGAATTCTTTGCAATCTAGTCTCATACTTAACTAGAACTACTTCCCTTACCATACTCACTCGGTGCTAGCCCTCGTTCTCATATTGTATTTCAAACATAAGATCCACATCTTCTCATATTATTTCATACATTTCATTGTTGCCATTTTGGCAAGTATACACTTAATGTAGTATGGAACTATTTCTTTTATTTGATGATCTTAATATTATATGAATGATTATGAACGTTTATGAGTTTAAGTAGAATGTATTAAATGAATGTTATGGAACAAAAAGTTCAAATTTCCAACTAAAATTAAGCTAGATGAAGTAATGATGACATATGTAGGAGTATTTTCAACCTCTAAGAGGTCAACGACAATGGTGTCGTCCAACGTCTAGACTCCGGTGGTGACGTTCTCCATTCCCAATGAGGCTCTCATCTTTTGAAAATATTGTGAAGGATATTTTTTCTCTTCTTCTCACAAACCATTGATTCAGATAACATACCATTGTATATGTAACATCTCGAAAATCAATCCACAAAAAAAATTCTGAATATTTCCTTGTTGAATTTACCACCACATGATTCACGCGCCGTAAAAGGGTTAATGGTTTGTAGACCTATTAATTGTCATTACTTCGATTTCACAAAGACATACATCAGACCATGTGATATTTATCATCTCGTGGTCTTGATGATGGGTCATGGTGACGCCCGTGGTAGATTAGCAAGTTGATCCTTTATAACGCCCCGAGGAACTATCCACACGAGGATACAAGAGCTAGGACCATAAGTGATCCCAAGCTCACTCTGTTGGCATGATCGTTAACATACTAAAGATAATAAACTCAAGAGGAAGATAAATCATATTTAAAATTAAAATATGGGGAATACCTTATACTATAAGTGATATATTTGAAACTAACTAATTTAATACGGAGAAAATATTAACTCAATACTAAGATAAAACCAACTATGTTTGAAAATAACCTCTAACATACTAGAAATGTTTGGATAGGCCCCAACAAAGTCTAACAACACTGAAACTAAAGTATAAAATAAACTGCAAAACAAACTCATGACTATTGTTCTGGGAGAATGATGACTCACCATTGATTCTCCTGAACTGCGGATCAAGAACTTATCTAAGCGGTATTCTGGATGGTGAGAACTTGAACCACATAAAGAGAAGACGTAGCGCATGTATGAGTAAGTACATGAAATGTACTGAGCATTTAGGATAACATTGAGCTTAAATAAATAATAGGAAAATCACAAACACAAGAATAATATTCTTGACATGCTACACTCAATGGTGAGCTAAATTGATGCAATGACCAAATTTATAACATGTTGAGATTTAATATTAACTTAACTATAAATATGGTCATTTCAATAGAGTCTTATTAAATTTTAGGAGATACTAATAACCAATAAAGAAAATTTGAGCTATATGTGGAGTACGATGTATACTCCACATCGAGAGGGCCAGATATACCCTGCAAGAGGGTTAAAGGCATGATGGCATGATCAAAAAAATAATGTCTATAGAGGGGATTTACAACATACTTGGCTAGTAATTCTGGGATTATTAGGTTCTGCTGTTACCCCACTCAAACTCGGTATTATGAGATTGCCAATGAATTTAGTGATTAACATTTTATTACTGAATTTTTGTAAATACTTGATATGTCAAAGCTTACCATACAAACTGAGAATGCATTAATTAATCGGATAATGATGCATTAATAATTGAGGCATGTATATCTGAAGTAACTGAAATATCTGTCCTAGCTTGTGTAATTCAAGAACTAAAGAAATACATAGCTCGGGTTTTGAAATTCATGCGATAAACTAAGTAATAATATTTTAATAAGATTTGGACTATATAACAAACTAATTCATGGTAATCTGCTAAAATTCTAAAAACCCAAAGCCTAAACATGATAAGGTAATCAAGAATTTGACTAATATATAGTGACTGAATCGGTTAAAGGAACCCACTAGTAAAATACCACATACATGGTGATGAAATCCATAGAGAAATCAATGGAACCATTTTGCATTCTTGAACTAGTGTTTGAGACTTTTTTTCTCATCGTTTGCTTCTAATTCTCTATGTTTTGATTAATGATAAGATTAAGGTATGTTTAAGTTATCTTTCTAGGCTTAAACTTACTAAAATCTCATCATTTACGATTTTAAAGGTGTATCTTAGGGGTTAAAAGAACTAGGACATGACCAAAATACCCTTGAAATTAACTTTTGTTGGAGTAATCGACGGACAGTGGTCCTACCTATGGTTTTTAAGTCCTGGCCCATCGTTTGTGTACCAAGATACAACTACCTTGTCCATTGACTATGGTCTTACATATGGTCCGTCTTATCATTTTGTCTTTTTGTTCATACAATGGTTCTCTAGACCAAGATCGACGGACCTAGTCCATTGACCGTGGTCCTAACTACGGTCCATCATGTTCCTTCATAGTGTTATCCAGAGAATAGGTATGTGGACTTTCTCTTTCGGGGAGAACCTCCTAGTCATAACCGGTGTTGTCTTTCTTTTTGAGAACAAAGACTAGCCACTTAGCTTACATCATTACACTCATAGGCCAAAATGCGGAAAAAATTTAACACTTTTCATTTCTTCTCGATTTAGGTTTACATAGACCTCGACATAAATATAATCTTTATATCGAGTATACATAGACCCTTCTTATAGAAAAATTACTTAGTCTTCTACTTTTATTGCACATTACTTTATAAAATATAAAATAGTCTTAATTGAATCTCTCATCTTATAACCAACTAAAATGAGTAAAAGAGTTAGGGCCTAGCCCATACTCTAATTTAATAAAGATACATATAGGTTGTACAATTTTTAGTACTCTAATAAAAGTGAAAGCTTGATATTGGCATTGCCCTCGAAAAGTGAGGACCTACTCAACCTGGATGATTGAAAATTCCAAGTCTTTTTCAAAGATGTCTCAAAGAAATTTAATGAGCGGAACCTAAAGTGTTGGGGAAAAGAGGGAAAATGGAGTTAGTACACAACTTTTACTAAGAATGAGACCATATTCACACATATTATGGAATCATGCTAAAAAGGGACATTTCATTAAGGTATGCAATTTACATTGCAAATCCTTATGCACGTTCAACAAAACCATACCAATCATTAAGACATATTCATTAAATCATAGGCATGTAATTCACAAGACCAACCGTGCTAAGTCTAGTCAAGTCAATATTCATATCATATAATTGAACACACAGTAAAGAAACTCTAATATCAAATTAGAATAGCCACAAGCATAAATAGGAGTTCATTATAACGTAACCAAAGAAAGGTAATTACCTATCAAAACCTCATTAAGTCAAAAAGTGTAATTACCAAGCATTACCCCACAACCTTACTCAATCAAGTAAACTCAACAAGAATTATGACCAAAATCACATAGCATATAATTAAGAGTACATATCATCATACTTTAACAAGGAAGACCAAGACATATTCATAAGTAAAACCAATCACCAAATAGTGTCAACAATGTGCAAGATTATCAAATGCATATCATGTACCATTATAAACATATTAATATATTAGAACATCCTCCTAAGAATTCTGTTAAGGGTAACTAGTGCATTAATTAGGTAGAGTCCCATGCTCCTGTCTAGACTAAGCTAAACACCCTAGGTTATCCTAGTAGAGCTTATTCTTTAGTTCATTTTACGTCTTAGGAACATCTTTCCATAACTGACATAGACAACATTAGCTAATGTGGAAACATAGTTCAAGAACAAGGATATATAGTTGAGACTCTAATTATGCTTATTACATTATGGTATTCAATATCAAGATTAAATTAGTGATCCTACCTTCCCTATGTGCGAAGCGACATGCCTGACTCTTGTTCACGGGTTCTAAGGTAGAATCCCTTTTGAATTGTCTTCAATGTTTTTATTAATAAAAAAATTTTAATGTACGTCATAGGGTATATCTATTATATAATAATTATCATTATCATAGACTAATAAGAATTGCATGAGCATATTTTTTTCATTATAATTCATTTAGGGATGTTAGCACATTTACATATTCACATTGTAAGATCACAAAAATGACATAGGTGAACTAGAACATAAAATATTGTTAATGAGTGTTTTGAAGTCCTAAAATTGTCTTAAATATGGTATTAAGGCATTGTCTATGATTTTGGGTGATTTGGAAGTGAAAAGTCAAGGAATGACTAACACGTTTGACGACTAAGTCACCTATGTGCCTCATATGTGGCATTATATGTTTATATGTTTTTATTAAGGTTATAAGGTCCGTAAATGATTGTATATAGTGTATATAGGCAGAATGTCATGTTTCGTGAATTTTTGAGGTCAAACGTCCATGACGTTCAAAAGGTTTGCGTTAAAACTACCATATGTGTCTAGGCATGTTTCATCGAGTTTTATGTGTTTATTCTAGATTAAATTCATTGGAGAGACTCTAAACTCATATACAATCATTTTTGGGTTGGAAATGTCTGGGAAAAGTATCAAAGGGTCCTTGAGGAAGTACCCTTAAAGAGCTCCACGGACCAACAAAACGGTTGGTAAGGGATCATTGATTATTACTTAGTAGAGAGAGAGGGTAGGCAAAATACCACCCTCAAACCCAGACCATTGACCAACAGGACGGTCCTTTGGTCAAGGGAGGGGCCATTGATGGTCCTCCGTCTGCGAGGACTGTCTCCTGTGTGCAGTCACTACAAGTTTAGGGGTCAAATAATAAATTCGCCCCACGTACAAATAAGATAAAGGTAGGCTCCTTAGTGGTCTTTTGGATATTTTAAATATGTTTATAAGCATAAAACAATTCAAATATTTCATTCTTCCAAATCCAATCCCAAATTCACTTCGAAATTCTCTTGAACTGCATTAGAGCCAAAACTCAAGAAAGGGATTGGATTGGAGAATTAAGTGGATACTCTTCATGAAATCGAAGTATTATATTCATTGATGTATGTTTTTTTATCCTTGAAACTCTATTCATCATGGAGCCATACTTTCAATGACGTTTTCTTATGTTTTCAAAGATGAATTGTCAGATTTCATGATCTATCCATGGGTTCTTGCATTAATGGTTTTTAAGCATTGAATATTGAATGAATTTCATTAATTTGATTATTCAAACACAATTAACCTATTAAACTGTTTAATTGATTAACCCTAGTTTTTGACTACTTTATGGGTTACTTGATATTAATCTAATAATTATGAATTCTACTGTAGTTTTCTATGGGCTATTGAACGATGTGATAATTATATCGAATTGATATCTACGTTGTCTTATATTGATTAATATATAGTGCATTGACCTAGTTTCATTAAGTATTGATATAATTGCATTAGATTATTGGTTATGGTCATAGGTAAGGTCCTTATAAAATTTAATTGGATGATTTAGCTTTAGATTGAAGTGTTGAGGATAGAATGTTGGTACTCTATCCAAATTACCTTTATTTTATGTTAATTTTACTCAATTATGTTGTTATTTGTATGGTACACTTATGATGGCGGTGTTATGTGCTTTACTTGCAATAGATGTGGCCTTGTAAGTGTTATTTTAATTAATAGGATGATATCTGACTTGTCGGCTCCACTTTAACTATTACGATGAATATGTTAAGTTGGATAATAACTATATACAAGATAGTTAATTTAAAAGTATATGTGTTCTTCTATTGATGCTATTTAGGCGATAATGTTAGACTATCATTGTGGCTAATGTATTTAGTCTTGAGGTTGATGCATGGTTAATCCTTCTTGACTATGTGATTCTATGATGTTCATATTTATGAAGATAATGTAGGGTATAGTATTACTTAAAGATGATAATAGTTATTTCTATGTGCTTCTAGAATGAAATGTAATATGTGTTAAAGTGAAGTATGTTGTGTCTTGTCTTTCTTGACTTGTTTCCCTTACTTGATGCATGTATGAATGTGACTAGGAGATGTCTTGACTTAGGATGTTAAAGATTCTTAGTCTTTAATGTATTGATGATATGAGACCTTAAAAAATGTATAGAGGGTCCTTTAAGTGAAACCTTGAACCTAGTTGTAAGGATATTAATATTGAAGTCGAAAGTCATAGTTGAATCCTTCAAGTAAAATTATGTTAGACGTAGGGTTTATTGTCTGGAATGGAATCATATCAAACCTTACAAAAGTCATTATGATCTTTTTTTATATATTGTAAGGTACTTCTAGTGGACCATTCTTTGGTAGGGTAAATGTGATTGTGTTATAAACTTGTAATGGAACCCCTTTATATCATCCTCTAATGTAAGTTACTCTATATGAACAAAGGCTAGTACCGAGTGAGCATGGTAATGGAAGAAGTTGTAGTTGAAGAATATGACTAGAAGACAAAACACACCCTTCATAATCCTTAACCATGTTCCTGCATGGGATGTGTCAAATTTCTATCATTGGCAAGTAGAACACCCTCATGGGAATAGGATAGAACTCAGGAATAGATGTCTTGATATCACGGTGTATGTGGGTTATTGCTTATGCTCATTATATGGTATACCTACTAGCATTAGTGAAGTTCTTTATGATTTAGGTGGTGGTATGATACATTATCTAGGCATTACAGAATAGGCTTTCAAGGTGTTAGTTAGAGTCCCTTTGTCTTGTCCAAAATCATTACTTGAATGTCTTTTTGAGAGAAATGAGTCTTATATGAGCTAATGAAAGTAATGACTTATATGAAACGAGTGAGTATGGTAACGATATGGAACATCTTTATATATACCTTTAATATAAATTAATCTATGAGAACAAAGGATAGCACAGAGTGAGTATGGTAAAGGAAGTAGTTCTAGTTAAAGAATTAGAATAGAGTAAAAGCAGACCCTTTATAATCCTTGACCATGTGCTTACATGGGATTTATCCATGATCTACCATTGGACAGTAAAACACCCTCATTGGAGTAAAATAGAACTCCGGATTCCAAGCCTTACTATCATGGTCTATGTCGGTTATTGGTTAATGTCATCATATGGTACACCTACTATCATTACAGAAGTTCGATGAGGTTTAGGTGGTTGTATGTGACGCTATTGAGACATTGCACAAAAGGATTTGAAGGTGTTAGTTAGAGTCCCTAGGTCTTGTCCAAGATCATTACTTGAATGCCGCTTTGGTGATAAATGAGTGTTAAACGTACTAATGAAAGTAATGACTTAAGTTAAGAAAGAATGTTAAATGAATAAGTATCGCTCTAGAGTAGTTAAGTGTTGTCTAGTTAAGGTGTGAATGGGACATATTCATGTGGACACGGTCTAAGAATTAGGTAGTCTAATGGATCATTTAGATAGTCTTGAAGAGGTCAATCATGGACGTTATCTTCTTGATTTATTTAAGTATGTCATTTGATAGCCTTATGTAGAGAATGTCATAATATCTATATGTTGTTGTTTTAAGAGAGAATGATTCTATTATAGGTACTCTATAGGATCTTTTATGTGTGTGTGTAAGGGATTGTATGGGCGATAGCTTCACAGCTCACTCAAGTGAGACTTAGAATCACCTTTGGTAAAAGGATCTAACGTTCATAAGTTTGATGTCATGTAAGTGTGTTGATCTTAGTAATCATGGTCTTAAGGACCTTTAGTTGTCCCTAGAGAGATTATACGGGCGGTTTCTCTTTGTCTTGCTTAAGTGAGTCTTAGGATTGATTTAAGTGAAAAGACTTCATGCTAGAAAGTGTCAAAATAGAACAAAAGGCAGTACACTATTACAGTGAAGCAATTCACTATACAGTGAATTGAGGTTACTTAATGTAACTTCACAAACAGTATAACTTTCTTAAATGTTATCTTATGTGTTACTAAGGTATTAAATGTTATATCTATTATTATGATATGATTTTTAAGTGAATACATGCATATTTCTAAATGTTCTTTTTCATGATTTTATGCTTAATACAATACGTAGTTCATTTGTTTGTACTAACTCCATACATTTTACTATCTCTAAAGGTGTAAGTGAAAGGTGAGAAGGATCGTGAGGGAGAGCTTGGATTCTACACTCGTTCAAGAAAAGTGAAGTATGTCCTCAGTTGACTTGATGTCATATATATATGTCTTTTATGTCTTCTATTTCAGACTATTGTAATAGACTAAGTAATTTCTACATTTAAATTGTATGGGTCGTGTCTCAAAGTATTCTTGTGTCTTATGCTTGATGTAATTGAGACGTAATATTTTCTATGATTTTATATGTGAAAGAGTTTTTAAAGACTATGAAATATTTTGTGAAACATTTAAATTCCGCAGTATATTTCACTATTTCTATACGATGAACGATATGTAAGAGCGTGTATAAGACCTCCAAGAGGTCGAGTACGCCGGTTGCACTCCTAGAGTACAATATCTTCTTTGGTGAGGTATCGGGATGTGACAATCTTTGTATTAGAGCGTAGGTTATGAAAGTTGTTTTAGGATTCAAAAACTCTCATCAAGTAACGTCTAGTAGAGTCTTGACAATCGTGGTGAGTCGCGAAACATCTATGGGCGAAAGGAAATAGGACGACAGAGTTTTCCTAATTTTGTACTCCTATGTTGTGTCGTAGAGTAAAAGTTATGAGTACTCTTTTGAATGATTTTCCTTATGTTTCTAGGAAGATTAATACGAGGAAGACACCGGCTAGAAGAGTTGACGAGAATGATGTGCATGAGGAGATTCCTCCTCAAGTTGAGAAAGTTGAGCAGGTTCCTCAAGGTGCTGAACATGCTCAAGGTGACAAAGTCTCTATTGGTTGTCAAGGTAATAATTCACAAGTGGTTCCCCCCGAATTGAGTAATGGTTATATTAGAGAGGCTTTCTTTTCTTTAGCACGAACCATGACTACTAAAGTGAATTTGAGTATGTTTCCTTGGTGAATGTTGCGGAGGGCATTATGATATCTTGGTTATGAGATTTTGTGAGGATGAATACTTCTATCTTTCTTTTCTCTATGGTGGGAGAGGATCTGCGAGTGTTCCCACATCGAGTGTACAAGGTGTTAATTGCTAAGGTGAAATTGGAGAAGGGAGGTGGTTCTAAAAATGGAAAACCTACATATGTCACTTGTGGTAAGAGACACTATGGGGAATGTATAAAGGGTATCAGGAGTTGCTTTGGTTGTGGTAAAGAAGGACACAAGGTGATAGATTGTCCTACAATTGCTTCTACAGTAAGAGAGGGTAAACAAGTTGTTCCAAAGAAGGATGTCCTAAAAGCAAAGGCTCATTTATATGCACTCAAGGCAAGAGGAATAAATATGAATGAAAAGGATGATGATGATGTGGGTAAGTGATATTTCATTCTCTAATATTAGGAGTTCCTTCTAAGTAAGGGAGTATGGTGAGTGCTGGTTGATTGTTTCATATTTTCTATTCAACTCAATCTTGAGAGTAGAAAGTCATAGAAGTATGTGGCATGTTGCATTGTGTTTAGGGGTCTTGTTGAAATTGAATTTCATTGATTCCTTGCATTTTGCATTTTTTAAAGTTAAGTTTATGTTGTAATATGGGTTTATATGGTTTTACCTTGCATATTAGAATGTTTCTATCATGAATTGCATAAAAGTTGCATTTCTGAAAAAATTACATAAAATAACTGTAATATATGCATGCTCACTGTTAAAATTTTTAAAATTTGACTAACTCATTCTTTGGTAAACAATTTGTTGTAATGTGGTTAGAACTGATGTATATGAGCATGATAGGGAATATAAAATGAGATTTTACTATTTGGAATAAAGCATGTGATTTTTGTAACATGATGAGCTATAAATAATCTTCTAGTGTCTTGTTGTGTAGTGATCCTGTAGGTTATGTGAAATTGATGTTCTCTTGATGTATGTATTGTACGAGGTGTCATATGGTATGGTCATGAGTTGCTAATTGAATCTCTATTCTTGGAAATGTTCGGAGAGTGACAATTATTATTTGAGGATGAATGTAGTCCATGTGGGGTAGAATGTAAGATCCTGAAAATGAATTAAGTGAAATAGAGCATAACATGTTTGTAATGAGTGGTATAACGTCCTCAAATGATCTAAAATATTTTATTGAGGCAGTGTCTAAAAGTTTGGGTGATTTGGAAGGGAAACGTCAAGGGACAACGAAGACATTCGATGATTAAGTCACCTAGGTGCCTAATATTTGATTTTATGTGTTTATGTGTGTTTAATGTGCTTATAAGGTCCTTGAATGAGTTATTATTGTGTATATAGTAATTTTGTCATGTTTTGTGAATTGTGGAGTTCAAACATCCAAGAACATCCACGCCGTTTGAATGGTATGCCTTGAAACGACCTTGTGTGTCTAGGCATCATTAATCCAGTTTTACGTGATCGTTTTTGTTGAAATGCATGTCATATTTCCTAAAATTTTATACGATAATGGTTAGGAAAATGTTCAGGTAAACATCCTTAAGGTCCATCTAACCGTGCTTGAAGAAGTACCCTTAAAGAGTGCCAAAGACAGCCCCAACGGGTTTCAATCGACACCCCATGGTTCAGTCGACGCCCTGCTGGTGAGGGCCGTCCATGGTCCTCCGTCTGTGAGGAACGTCTCCTGCGTGTAGTAACTATAAGTAGAGGGGTGATATGTAAAATCACTCTATGTCCAAATAAGATAAAGCTTGTTAATTAAGGGTATTTTGGGTATTTTAAATTCTTTTATAATCATAAAAAACTTAGAATATTTCATTCTTCAATATCAAAACCCATATTACCTTAGAAATTCTCTAGAATACCATTGGAGCAAAAACTCAAGGACGGGCTTGAATTGGAGAATTGAGTGGAGATTCTTCATAAATTTGTAGGATTAGTTAACTGAGGTACTTTTTTATCTTTGAAACTAAATTTATCAAGGATCGCAACTTTCAAAGACGTGCTACAATGTTTTAAAACATGAATTGTTCAATTTCGTGATCTATCCATTGGTTCTTGCATTAATAGTTTTAAGCATTGAATATTGATTTAATTGTTATAAATTTTATTATTTTAACTCAATTAACCAATGAACCCATGTAATTGATAAACCCTAGTTTTTGACTACTTTATGGGTTACATGATATTGATCTAATGTTTATGAATTCTATGTATTTTTCTATGCGCTATTGACTGATGTAAGAATATGATTGAGGATGCTATCTTTCATATTCTAGCTTATGATATCTTGGTAGGTCCTCATGTTCGGGGATGCTATCTTTCATATTCTAGTTTATGCAGATTTTAAGTAGATTTACGAATATGCTATTTCAATTATGTTCTTTGGATTCTTTTATATTAATGCCTATAAGACATATTGACTATGTATTGGCATAGTCCAGATTTGCACTGTTAGATGATCGTATACATGTGAGGCAATTTCATAAAATAACATATGGCTTATAAATGATATGTATGAATTCTAAGTATACTTCAAGCAGAATATAAAATATTAAAATTTTCCATAGTTTATTTTGATCACATGTTATGACAAATGCTAAGGGCTTGTCTGAGTTCTCTTAGAGGACGACGACGCCGCTCTCATCTAGGGTATGCTCTACGGGTGTGAAAAACGTGGTATCAAATATTGAGGTTAAATATCCTTAGGATCAATGTCTCACTAAACAATATTACATAGTATCTTATTCATGATTGTGAAGTGCGCCACAATTATTGATGAGAGGCTATTTGATGACTAAGAAAGTACAATGTTCTTGATACTCCCATGTAATGCCTTTAGAATTTTTACACTATGTGTCAGTTAGAATCTAATCCCTTTCTTGTGTTTATAGGCGATGAACACAAGAAAGATAACCTAAGGTAATCAAAATGCTCCTCAAATTCAAGCAACTTCAAATGATCTAGTTCCGGTGAATCCGTCGTCTATAACAGATGGTGAGGTGAGGGTAGCCTTGTTTGAAATGCCCCAAGACATCACCACCCAATCTCAGGACATTATGGCAAAACCTAACAAGGATATTGCACCTTGAGAAAACCAACATGCTAGTACGATGGGTAGCCGTTTAAGAAATTTTACGAGAATGAATCGTCTTATGTACTTTAGATCAAAAGTTGATGAAGACCACTAAGATTTCCTTGATGAGGTCTACAAGATTTTGTTTGCTATGGGGGTTAGTACTACTGAGAAGGATGAACATGATGCCTATAAACTCAAGGACATGGCTCAGACACGGTAGAACTAGTTGAACCATAATTGGGCTTTAAGAGATTGTCCAGTGACTTGGGAGATTTTCAAAAAGACCTTTCTTGACATAATTTACCCAAGGGACCAAATAGAAGATAAGGTAGAGATGTTCATTGAACTTTGTCAAGGGGGTATGAGTGTCAAGGAATAATCCTTGATGTTCATTAAGATGTCCAAATATGCTTCTTATTTGGTTTATAATGCCAGAGATGAAATGAGAATTTTGTAACGTGTGTGCGCGAAGAGCTTGAAGAAGATTGTCGTGCAGTCATGCTTCTTGACAATATGGATCTCCCTAGGTTTATGGTTCATTCTAAACAGGTTGAGGAAAGTCATCTAAGGAAGAGGAATAGGTTCTTCTAAGAGTAGGCTTGATATTCAAGACAAGCAAAAGTTTAAGAAGAGGTTTTCAAATAATATTCCTTCTAATTTCTCCAAATATCGCTATTATAGATATTCTAATCCTAAACCTCAAAAGGGGAGAAATGTTGATCCACCAAAAGAGAGTCAAACTTGTGTTAAGTGTGGTAAGAAACATGTGGGTGAATGTCTTGTTGGGACTAATATTGCTATGGTTGTGGAAAGGGTGGTCATATGGTTAAGGATTTTCCTAATGTGAGAAGCCAAGGCAAGGGGAATGGTCATGCTCAACCAAGCAGTCCTACTTTTGATGCTCCAAGAAGGAACAATTTCTTTGTACTCAAGGCTAGTGGTGTACAAGAAAGCTCTATTTTATGACGGGTATGTTACATGTTTTCTCTGTTAATGTCTATGCTTTGATTGACCTAGGTACTACTCTTTCTTTTGTTAAACCTTTGGTATCTAGGAAGTTTGATGAACTTCCCGAATTTTTGATTTAACACTTTTTGATTTTTACCCCAATGGGTGACTCTGTAATTGCAATAGCAGACTATTGGAAATGTCCTGTGATGCTACCCAATAGAGTTAGTCTTACCAGTTTGGTAGAATATGACATGTTTTATTTTGATATCATCTTTGATATGGATTGACTTTATGATTGTTTTGCTTCCATGGATTGTAGAACAAGGGTAGTGAAATTTCAATTTATCTAATGAGCCTATTCTAGGGTGCAAGGGGGGAAATTCTATGACAAGGGGTCAAATTATTTCTTGGTTGAAGGCTTGTAAGATGAATTTCAAGGGTTGTTTATACAATGTGGTGAGAGTTAAGAACCTAGAATTTGAAATTCCTTCTATTGAGTCAGTCCCTATAGTGAGAAAATTCTTAAAAGTTTTTTCTAATGACCTTTCAGTAGTTCCTCCTTAATGGGAAATTAACTTTACCTTTTAATTATTATCGGATATGAATCCTATTTGAATTCCTTCATATAGGATAGCTCTGGCTTAATTGAAAGAGTTGAATCTCCAACTCAAAGATTTACTAGACAAGGGTTTCATTCAAACTCGTATTTCTCCATGGGGTGCTCCGGTTTGTTTGTTAAGAAGGATGGGTCCCTTAGAATGTGCATTGATTATCGCCAACGCAATAAGTTCACCATAAAGAAAAAGTGTCTTCTCCCTAGGATTGATGATTGGTATGAAAAAATGCAAGATGCTAGTTATTTTTTCAAGATTTACATAAGGTTGGTATAAGACCAACATAGGGTTAGAGGAGAAGATGTTCCCATAACATCTTTTCGAACTAGATATGCTCACTATGAATTCCTAGTTATGTCTTTTGGGTTAACAAATTCCCCGACGGCGTTCATGGAACTAATGAATATAGTGTTTCGTGATTACCTCAAATCATTTATGATTGTGTTTATTGATGATATTATTATATATTCCAACCATGAAGATGAGCTTGAGATTCACTTGAGGTTGGCCGTGGAAATACTCAAAGAACACCAACTTTATGCAAAATTTAGCAAGTGTGTATTTTTGTTAATATCGGTGGATTTATTGGCCATATTTTCTCATGTGATCGTGTAGAGGTTGATCCAAAGAAGAAGGATGCGGTTCGAAATTAGAATAGACCTTTGACTCCCACAGACATAAGGATTTTCTTGAGTCTAGCCGGCTACTATGGAAGATTTATTGATGAATTTTAGTCCATTCATTCTCCTTTGACAACTTTGATTCACAAAAAGGTGTAGTTTGAGTGGTCGGATGCTTGTGAGAAATGTTTTCAAGAGTACAAAGATAAGCTTACTTCCTCTCTAGTGTTGACCGTACCAGAGGGCAATGAAGGCTTTGCAGTGTCTTGTGACGCTTCTCGAGTGGGCTTGTGATTTGTCCTCATGCAACTTGGCAAGATGATTGATTATGCTTCTAGGCAACTCAAAGTTCATGAGAAGAATTACCCAACTCATGATAATGGGTTAGTTGTTGTAGGTTTTGCCATGAAAATATAAAGGTATTATTTATATGGTGTGCATGTTGATGTGTTTACTGACCATAAATGTCATCAATATGTCTTTACACAAATGGAGTTAAACCTCTGACAGAGCAGATGGTTACAATTTTTGAAGGATTATGACATGAGTTTCCTTTATCACCCTCGTAAAGCCAATGTGGTTGCGGATGCTTTGCGGCGAATGAATATGGGTGGTGTGTCTCACGTGGAGGAAGAGAAGAAATAATTTGTGAAGATGTTCAAAGGTTTGCTTGCTTTGGTGTGCTGTTAGAAGATTATCCAAATGGTGGTTTCATGATCCATCATAAGTCCGATTCATCATTAGAAGTGGAGGTGAAATCTAAGCAACACCTTGATCCTCTATTGATGAAGTTGAAGTAATCTGTACAAAGTCAGCTGGATGAGTCACTCTCTCAAGGGTGGATGGTGTTATTAGGTACCAAGGGAGATTATTTGTACCCAATGTTGAGGATTTCAAAAAACAAATTCTGGAAGAAGCACATGATTCTTTCTATTCTATATATCCAGGTTTTACCAAAATGTATCAAAAACATAGAGAGGTATATTAATGGGATGTTTAAAGGAGGACATAGTAGAGTTTGTTTCTAAGTGACCAAACGTCCAAAAAGTTGAAGATGAGCATCTTAAACCGGGTAACCCAAATCATGGATGTTCCTACATGGAAGTGGGAAGCCATAAACATGGACTTTGTTGTTGGGTTGCCTCGAGCCCCAAAGAAAAATGATTCTACATGGGTTATTGTTGATAGGCTGGAAAATCTTCTCATTTTATTCATGATAAGTCAACTTTCACCACTGAAGACAATGCAAGGGTCTACATTATTGATATTGTGAAACTTCATGTGTTTTTATAGTCCATCATTTCGGATTGAGGTGTGTAATTTACTTCTCGTTTATGGAAGGCTATTCTAAAGGGTTTACGTACTCAAGTTAAACCTAGTACCGCTTTTCATCCTCAGATTGATGGACAAGCAGAACGTACCATTCAGACCCATGAGGACATGTTAAGAGCATGTGTCATTTATTTTAAGGGAAGCTGGCGTGATTAGTTACCATAGATTGAGCTATCTTACAAAATAGATATCATATGAGCATCTCCATGGTACCTTTTGAAGATCTTTATGGTAGAAGGTGTAGATCTTCAGTTGGACAGTTTGAGGTTGCTCAGTCCTTTCTCCTTGGTCTACAGATTATCTATGAAGCTGTAAAGAAGGCTTGAATCATAAGTGATAGCTTGAAAAAAGCCTATAGTCGGCAAAAGTCTTATGACAACAATAGAAGGAGAGATCTTGAGTTTGCAATTTGTGATCATGTCTATTTGTAGATTTTTCCTATGAAATGGGAGATGATATTTAGTAAAAAGGGGAAGAGATCATGTCTATTTGAAAATTTCACCTATTAAAGTGGTGATAAGATTTGCTAGACAGGGAAAGTTATGTCCCCGGTATGTTGGTCCCTATAAGGTTTTACAAAGAATTGGGAAGATTGCCTATATGTTGAAACTACCTATTGAACTAGATTCAGTTCATCCGATGTTTCATGTTTCTATGCTCAAGAAATGCATAGGTTACTCAGTATCTATTATGCATATAGAAGGTCTAGGAGTGGTTAAGAAACTCTCTTATGAAGAGGTTCCGCTTGAGATCTTAGATCGCCAAGTCAAGAAGTTTGGAAACAAGGAGCTTTCCTCTGTAAAAGTTCTATATAGGATCCATTTTGTTGAGGGTGCAACATTGGAAATTGAAGTCGTCACAAAGTCCTGCTACCCTATTATCTTTACTCCTTAAGGTTAGACATGCATCTTAATTGAGAAAGTAATGCATGATTATGAAATTGACTTGTTTTTTTAATTGGTATATGTTTTGTAAAGATTGTACCAACTATAGTTTTTAGAAAATGCCTTCCTACTCTATTCTTGAACTTATGTGAAACATGTATTCATATGTTTTCTTGAGATTTTGTTGTTTCGTTGAAATCTTGAAATGAACAATGGCATGGTGAGTCTTTGATGCATTTTGAAATTATGATAAGTTCCACAAGGAAATTCCTCGCTATGTGTTATGAATTTGGATCTCTTATATGTTGTGTCTCATGAATGGATTGCTATGTGTAATATTATGTTATATATTATAAGTAGTTGTGATATACTCTTATGAGTTCTGACTCGTTATGATTTTATGTTGTTAATTGGTTGTTCTGCTAGTATTGAGTCTATTCCTACCCTCCAAAAGATTTTAGTGTCCTTCGTCGACGAATGTTCCTTATGGAGGGATAATGTAGCACTCCGGAACTGCAAAAACTTACACTAGAACGTAATCCATCAAATAATGTTTAAAATGTTTTTTCCAGAACTATATTAATGTAATACTGTCATTTGGAAACGGTTAGAGCCACAACTACTAAGGAAGATCTTGAAATGCGGAAAGCAGCTAATTTAACTAGTTGACGTACCTATGTTAGGTGAAGCTTTCGAAGTGTCAAATGAAGTTCAAAAATTGTAAAGTGACCTTTGATAGAAGTACAACTGGTCCAAACATCCGGTAACGACACCACAAGGAACAGCCTAAGGGTCCATGAGTAGAACCCCAACATGGATAGGAAGGTTTCCCAAGTAGCCTGCGCAAACAAGATTGGGACTTGAAGTATGCAACTCTAGATGTAGACAAGGTGTTCTACCTCAAGATATGAGAGACGGCCTCGTGATCCGAGGCTAACATGCACCTCACTGCCTTAACTTAAGATTTAAAAAAATGAGAGGATTTGCCCCGTGATGCACATCTACTTCCCATAATTGTTAAAGTTTAATTTATGGTAATATAATTTCATAAAAAGACTCATTTTATTTGAGGGTCTTTGGGGTAATTTATAGGAAGACTATATATTGATATTAGGTTAGTTTTAGACCAATTTTAGATATCCCACATAAGATCAAACGAAACTTCTTTCATCTCTATCAAGAAAGTTGTCTTTTGAAAACTCGATTTAAGAACAAGAATAGCTTAAGGAAGAAGACGAGGACCTCAAGATTTTCATCAAATTTTGGTGAATTCTTCATCTATAAGGTATGGGTTTTAAACACTATGGATTCCTTTCACCAATAGGTCCTTTCAAGATAAGTTTTCAAGAACTTCATACACTAGGTATTTTACTCTACAAAATGAATTTTCTTTCTAACCCTAGATTTATAATTTTCAATGAAAAGTAAGTGTTTTCCATTGTCTGTTTTACACGAATTGATGAGTATGTTCTTAGTATGGTTGAATTTCGTGTGGAGCATGTTCTTATATAGATGATGGTTTTTTATGATTCTCTCTACTACATGATCATAACAAAACACAGGATTGGAACTATGACTAGAATGAACTCCTAAATGACCCTTATCCTTTACCCTACATAATGCATTTATCTTGTACATGATTTGAACAGTTGTTCTTTATTATTATATTAATTATTTCACTATGTTATGGTTATGAATTTTGTAAGTTGAACATAAGTTCTTTATTAAGGTCCTTGGAAGCAAAAGGTATGTCTTCTGAAGTTGTTTTTGCTCTACCATGTCTATATTAGCCTATAACTCATGATGATATGTTGTTAAAGTATGCATAATGTTGCTATGTGGATATGATGGGCTATGACCATGTTATTTATGAGATCATGAAAAGAACACGATAAATTCAACTTACAATATTCTCTTGTATGCTTTACACAAGATAACTATGTTATATTAATCTAACATACGAACTATTTTGATGAAAGGAAATTATCATCTAATCTCCTATAAACTATGATAAGTTTATGATAAAAGACAACTTAAAGGTTATTCAATAATGGGATGTAATCTTAGCACCGATGAACTAGATATAAGAGGTGTCCCTTCCCTAATTTAAAGTTATGTTCACAATGACTCTCATCAGATTGAAGCTGCCATAAATTTTTGAACTATGGGTCTCTAATACATCTCTTAGTTCTTGAACTATGTTGCCAGCATTGGATACTAGCTAGAGGATCCACCTAGAAAGCAATGAAATTTTAGATTCTACTTTGTCCGATAGACCAACCTTCTTTCGGTTTATGACACCGGATTCCATGTTTAGATTACATGGTCTAAGTTAGTTAAGGCGAATGTTTCCACATGTAAAATGAAATAATAGTAAATGAACGTTGACTAGGGCGACTTGGGGAGTCCTCTTAGTATATATAGGGGTACGGGACTCTATTAACATATTGCACAAGTTAACTCTAAGAGAAGTCCTAGAAGATTGATCTTATGTAATATAATAACATGAAATATATATGTTTATGATACATGATGTTACTCTTATATAATGTTGTTCTTTATGATGAATATGTTATTGGGATATATTTTTAAATGATGTGGTGACTACTTATGCTACAAGTTATATGAAGCAATAATTTACTTATGGTTTACTATCTTAACCACATGGTTGTGTGGGGTTATGGGGCTTTACATGACCATTGCACATGTAGGTTGGAGATGGGGGAATATGTAATTGTTTTGTATGCTATTTTACGTGATTTATTGAATATGAAAAGTTAATATGACTCTATGATAATATGTCTTTGCTTACGATCATGCTTTATGTTGATGTAATCCTTAAGTTGTATATGTTATATGGTATGTGCATTGATGACTTTCATATGACTTAGCATATTTTCTAAAGATATGATAAATTTCCCTTTTTCATTCATGTCCTTTAAGTTATGTGCATATACCCCTACTAAGTACATATGGCATACTAACCCCATTATTTATATTACTACAATTGTAGGTTCCATCCATTTAAGTTAAGGAGGTTGATTTGAAGAAGCTTGGAGATCTTTCTGTATGTCTTGTTAGGTTCTCATGTTCGGGGATGTTATCTTTCATATTCTAGATTACATATGTTTTTTTGTAGTTTAAAGAATATGCTATTTCCATTATGTTCTTTTGATTCATTTGTATTAAGGCCTGTATGGCATAATGACTATGTATTGGCTTAGTCCAGATTTGCACTCGTAGATTGTTTTTTATATTTGAAATGATTTCTTAGAATATATTATGGCTTATGAATTATAGGTAATATTTCCAAGTATACTTCAAGTGGAATGTAAGAGTCTTTAATTTTCTACTGTTTCTCTTCATCACATGTTGTGATGAATGTTAAGGTCTCTTCTGAGTCATCCGAGAGGACAACGAAACCGGTGTCATCTAGGTTATGCCCTCCGGGTATGACATTAGGATGCTAGTGCCTCTTAGTCTTGAATGTATTAATGGTAGGAAACCTAAAAGATGTTAAGAGGGTCCTTTAAGTTTAACCTTAAACCTAGTGGTAACATTATTAATTTTGAAGTCGAAAGTCGTAATGGTGTCCTTCAAGTAAAGGAATTATAGACTTAGGGTTTATTTATTAAAATGCAACATATCAAACCTTAGGAAAGTCATTGTGAGTTTTATTTCGCCATTGTAAGGTAGCTTTAGTTGACTTTTTTTTGGTAGGGTAAATGTGATTTGGTTATGAACTTGATATGGAACCTCTTTATATGAATCTTTAATGTAAATTAATCTATGAGAAAAATGGATAGCACGGAGTGAGAATGGTAAAGGAAGTAGTTCTAGCTAAAGAATTAGAAAAGAGTACAAAGCACACCCTTTATAATCCTTAACCATGTGCTTACATGAGATATGTCCATGTTCTTCCATTGGCAAATAGAACACCCTCATAGGAGTAGAATATAACTCCAGATTCCATGTCTTCCTATCATGGTCAATGTCGGTTATTTATTATTCTCATCATATGGGATACCTACTAGAATTAGAGAAGTTCGATGAAGTTTAGGTTGTGGTATGTGACACTATTGAGACATTGCACAATTGAATTTGAAGGTGTTAGTTAGACTCCCTAGGTTTTGTCCAAGATCATTAGTTGAATGTCATTTTTTGATAAATGAGTGTTAAATGTACTAATAAAAGTAATGACTTAAGTCAAGAAAGTATGTTAAATGAATATGTATCGATATAAAGTAGTTAAGCATTGTCTAGTTAAGGTTTCAATGAGACATTAGGTAGGCTTATGGATTATTTAGGTAGTCTTGAAGAGGTCAATCATGGACGTTATCTTCTTGATTTATTAAGTAAGTCTTTTTATAGCCTTATGTAAGAGAATGTCATATTGTCTATTTGTTGTTATTTTAAGTAAGAATGATTCTATCATAGCTAGTCTATAGGATCTCTTAATTGTGAGTGTATGGGGTTGTATGGGTGGTCACTTCACAACTCACTCAAGTGAGACATAGAATCACCTTTGGTAGGAGGATCTCATGTTCATATGTTTAATGTCTTGTAAGTGTGTTTATCTTATTATTGGTGGTCTTAAGGATCATTTAGTTGTTTAGTTGTATGGTCGGAGTCTCTTAGTATTATTTAAATGAGTCTTAGGATCACTTTTAGTGAGAAGACTACATTCTAGAAAGTGTCAAAAGGGAAGGGAAAGAACAACACTATTACAGTGAAGCAATTCAATTTATAGTCAATTGAGGTTACTTTAAAGTGACTTTGAAAATGCTAGGAATTTCTTAAATATTATCTTATGTGTTTCTAAGGTGTTAAAAGTTATTCTTATGATTATGATATCATTTTTAATGGAAAAAAATCATATTTCTAATAAATATCCATTTTTCAGTATTTTATGCATAATACCATGCTTAGTATATTTGTTTGCACTAACTTCATACATTTTATATCTCTAAAAGTGTTGGTGAATGGTGAAAAGGATTGGTGTAGGTGAAAGGTGAGAAATATAGTGAAGGAGAGCTTGAAAGAGTTGTTCATGCAAAGTGAAGTATGTCCTCAATTGACTAGAGGGCATATATAGATGTCTTTTATGACTTCTATTTCAAAGCATTGTAATAGACTAAGTTATTTCTACATAAGTATTGTATTGGTCATTTCCCAAAGTATTCTTGTGCCTTAAGTTTTATGAGATTGAGACTTAGTATTTCCTATGATTTAATATGGAAATTTTTAACGACCAAAAGTACCCCTAGAATTTAAGGTACTCCTAGATCGCCACACGGTGTCGTTGACCTCTCGGAGGTCTAAGACAAGTCATTAGACATGTTTTATGGCATAATCATAATAACAATAGTGGAAAACTTTAAAAAAATTCATAGCAAATCATATGACAGAACATTACTTCATATATATAAAAATATCATAATACATAGTTAGACTCCAATGTCTCTTCGCCATCATAACACACAACTCAATAGAATAGAATAGGGACACAACCCATAACAACATAAAATAATAACTAAGATATTACATTATTTGAATAAAAACTTAACATAGGTAACCCTTGAAACATAAGGGTCCCTTTACTTGAACTTGGGATATCTATCAAAGCACTTCTATTTGGAGACATCCTCTAGCCATCACCACCTATATTTTGTCTAAAAAGGTGGAGAATAATTGATTAGTACAAGAATGCACTAAGTGTGGATACCATGTGAAATTATGCATTTAAAGATGACATTTGATTTGAAATCATGCAACATGTATTTTTAGTAAACCTCATGAAAATAAGAACATATAAGCTCAATATAGTTCACATACGTATTATGGACATGTATACTACACATAATAGCACTTAAAGCCATTTAGCATACTTATAAGCATATTCAATACCCATCACACTTTTCCTCTCTTTTATTTTACTTCTTTTCTTATGTAACCCTCAACTGTACCTAGTGCAATGCATCACCTTGAGGTCACCTTATAATAGTGATTCATAGATATTTTTCATAAACACAACCACATATATTCAAAAGTCACAAGGACATCATAGACATCAACTTCAAATAAGGACCATTACCTAAGATAACTGCTAAGTCACACTAGTGCAATCTGTAGATAACATCCCATAATGTTACTTCCACCATTTGAACCTAAGAAGTCACCCTATACTAGGCATAACATACTCAAAAAGTCATAACATATTCAACAATTCATAAAATGTTCATCTACAACTAGCAATAATTTTACATACTTCATATCATCATATAAGGACTCATTCCGTTACTACAACTTTAGTCATAAATCATCATACTTCATATAAAATCATAGGAAAACTCATCATGTTTCATACACTTTAGTCATAGACTTACTTAGAACATATAATGGGTCATCTACCCTCACAACCCCTTCATAAGTTTACTTATATAATGTACACAAGGAATCCCATACGCCCACATATACTAATTAAAATAATTTTAAAGTAATAAGTGTAATTCAAATGCATAGTCATAATTCATATCATAACATAACAAGGTAACTTTATATTCATTCATACAAGTCATACACAACATAGTTATTTACTTTGTAAGGGTCTCCAATCCTATCCATTCATGAAGTCATCTAGTGCAACGTATAGATTGTATCCATAGACCTCCCATACCAAGTACACTTCTCAAGGAATTTAGATTTGAGTACATATTCTTATCTTAGTTTATTATTAACCTTCGATAGAGATAGTCATAACAAACATAGACCATGTGAGCTACATGGAATGCGGTGTTCTACCCTCATACCAAAAAGAGAGGGTTAACTCTTGCCTAAGGTGCAACCAATCATACATAGCTTACCTAGGTGGATCCACTAAGATAGAGTCCAATTTGGGCACCTAGTTATGGAACATGGAGATTGCTTCAACAAACCTTCACTAAATAAACGTGAAGGTTTCCATCTTTTGAGATTACATCAATGTTGGAAACCCATACTTACTTACATGAAGATTCTCATTGTAGAAAGCTGGAACACTAGATGTCAAAATCCCACTCTCATTTGTCATGTTCATTCGGTGCTATGAAAAAACTCCTTTTTTAATCTTCAATAAGCCTTTTGGATAGCATTAGTTAATAAATAATAGGCCTTACGGACTTACACCCCTATATATTATGTATCTCAAAGGATCTATGGTGAGAATTCAACGGTCACTATAGAACCTACATTATGTGATAATGTCCTTTCACAAGATCATATGCATGTGTGTGTCTGTATTTTTATATGTGAGATATACCTTCACATAAACAAATTTAGGAGCACAGTTTCATAACTTCATAAATCATATACTTTACATCTATAGAAATAGGTAATAAAGAATAGGAGAACTATACTTTCCTTAATCATCATGAATCTATCCTATTCACATATGTGAATGAAGTGTATGTATACGTTTGTCAACATGATGACATAATGGCTATCACATAGTATCGAGGAAGCTACCCTCTAAAAACCACAACACATGTACAACATTGATGAAGTCACAAGTCATACAATAATATAGAGTATTAGGTAATGTAGAATAAACACACTCACATTACATCAGAGGAGGCAAATACATCTTTAACAATAGAATCTAAGAATCCTACCATACTTTGATAACACATTCATATAGGGTTCATATAGGTAGGGGTCATACTTGAAGGATATTTATCACCATTAGCCAAAAGACCACACGTACCCCTAACATGATCATCACACATATGCATATATCATCATCTCTACACCAAGATTAAACAAGTAGTGAAGAAGACTATACACATAAAATGACATAAAGTCAATTCACTTAGACATAATATTACAATCAAGGCTTAATCCTTAAACATCCTAACATAGAAATCATCATATCAATTCTAATAGAATATAATGCCTTCAAGGAGATAATGATAAAACATAAACATGTAGAAGAATGTAAACACCACCACCGTAAGTGGACCATACCAATCAAAACAATTCAATGTACATTCTAGTCTAATTTGAAGAAATAAGTCAACTTACCAAATATACAAATTAATGATCATCTTTTATCATTCATCAACATTTTATAGTCAATTTATATAGAAATTGATAGTAAAAATAAATTCAATACAATGTAATCACAATTCTACAAACATGAAATGAAGACCACAAGACCCATATTATAGGCCAATTTGAGAAATTACGAGGATCATGGGTTCTTAAAAACATTGGATATAAATTCATCATAAAATCACTAGATAAATATATATTCATCAATATATTCCTTTTGAAATCAATTTAAGAATTAACCCATGGCTAGATTGAAATATAGGATTTTTGACTTAGAATTCATGTTTTGAAAACCTTTGAAAGGACTCCATAGATGAATTGTTATCTATGGATGAAGGATCAACATACTTTATACATTATTATTCTCGTCAAATTCTAAGAAGAAAGATCCATTAATTCAACTCCATAGCTTTTTCTTGAGCTTGTTTCTTCAATGGAGGTTTTTAGGTTTTTGGGATACAAGAGAACTTCGGAAAATTTGATTACTTAATGAATACAAGGGGTTTTGGCTTGGTAATGGGTTTAAAAAGGTTCTAAAATTAGTTCATAAAACATCCCCTAGGTTACTAAAACACTTCCATGTGAATAAGGACTCTTAGACATTTCGAAATTTACTTAAAAACAATGCAACAAGATCGAGAGTGGGCTGCGCGTCGCGGAGCATCCCTCCCATTCTTCCCCAACTAAAATTTGAGGCAGTGAGGTGCATGCTAGGAGTGCGTCGCGAGGGAAAGGTCCAATTATTGGACATGCTCGCTGCCTTGGGCAGATTCTTGTCCAAGGTTTGGGTCCTCCTTGGGGACCCTTTGGGTGGTCCACTGTGTGTCCTGCCCGGACGTTTTGACCCTTAACATTCCTATTAAGTTACTAGGTTCAACTACACTGCTTATCAAATAAAAAAAACACATAAAACAAGGAAGATATATAAGGATTCTCTAGTACGTCTAAAGACCAACTTTCGAATATCTTGGACGTTCTTGGATGTATGACCCCTAAATGACATCAAATCAATTATGCAAGCTATAAAACATTTAATGAAAATGTTATTAACCTCTTTAGGCACATGTGATGCTCTATATAATCTAGTATATTTTGAGAGTTGTTAGAATATCCCCCTGTTGGGAAACATTCGTGCTCGCATGAGACTTGAAATATCTAAACACTTTCATTTAGTTGCACAACAATCATGAATAAGGTAGATTAACAACAATGTCATAGTATACACATAATTTCATAAAGGTCATATATGACATTAAAATGGGTAGCTTTGTTAAACGAGGGACTACTTTCTCCTAGTCACAACTTACACCCATGGCATCATAAAGTTCACATAAAAGAAATGCATAGAGGTTAACTCATATTAAGAAGGATTTCATTACTCCAAATAACATTACGCTTATACTTCCTTTCTTATGAAATAAACATGGTAGGTCACACCAAGCATATTACAATATTAGGAAGTAAATTTGACGCTTTTTATTTCTACCACATAACTAGCTTTCATAAAAATGAATCATTTAGGATAATTAATCATATTTTATAGGCGCACAAACAAATATAGGCTACACCAACCGTCACTTCTCAAGAGTGAGTCTACAATAACACTTCCCAAATATCAAAAGTCACACCAATTGTTTTTTAAAATACTCATCTTATCTCATTTAAAGGGGACTTGACTTCTCCTTGTGGGGCCAAAAAAACACATTATATGTGACATCAAGCATGCTCATTAACCTATCTCATGAAATCATTTTTATCATTAAAGGATGCACAACATCATGTTAGACATGCAAATTTTGTCAAAATTTCCTTTTTCAAGCAACAACGGCATTTCATAATATGCATAACATTGTATCATTTAAGACATGCATGAAATATGGAGAACATGCAACTTATAACCTTATGCAAGACTCCTATCATGAAAAAACTACTAAGGAATTCTTTAGTTTCATGCTTAGGATAGAAGGAAAAGATAGGGATATCTACAACCTTACTACTCAAATCATCCTCCCCTAAATAGGATAAACTCATTTTAGAGAAACTCATTTCAACTCTAGGGGAATCATATCTTACCAACCCTTTTAACTAAGAACATTATCCCTCTCTTTGGGATCTAAGCTTATTAACATCCCTCTTACCAAAACTTCAAGGTGATTTTCAACCAAATGAAGTTCAAGGGATTTAAACAAAGGGACAATAAGAGCCTAAAAATCTTACCATCTATGCACATTATCCACCACTTGGGGTAAGAATAAGCACATCATGCCCTTAAACACCAAGGTTAAGGAAAGTCAAGACCAAGCCACAAGGGGCATAACATTTGTGTGGAACTTTTCAACCTACTATGCCTACGTAGAATCTAAGCACATCCACGATTGAACATACTCCAATTAAAGTTTAAAACACAACTAGCCACTTCAAATAAGGTCAACCTAAATTCTCTCCTTCCCTTGTAGAGCTAAGGGTTACATACCATGAATCTCCCTAAGTCACCTTAATGTAATCATACTTACAACATATGGAATTAAACCCTTTTTACAACTTTTACAATAGGTGCATAGAGGGAATCCTTTAGTAATCATAAAGTTTTTACCATTAACTACCATATATAACCATCACCTCACATGGCTCAACACACTTTCTCCCCTCTTTAAGAGAAAGCATGTAAAAAAGTTTTTGAATTCACACAAGGACAACTATGAAGCATTTCACACATACAAAGATAACATTCATCTTTCACACTATTAACCACATTCTCCAAGACTTTTCAACCGTATATCATAACTTCATGTTACCAATGCACATAATCATACGGCAATATATTATTCGAAGGGGAACTTCATTCAACCATAACAACTACTAACAAGCTATAACCATGTCAGATGATAACTTCTCAACATAACACCTCATTTCTCATAAACCATCTATAGAAATAAATGGTACCACATCCATATATGCTAAATTCATCTTCACATATACTCATCAAACCATAAAACAAAGGTAAGTAACAAAAATAAGCTTTTGTCCCTCAAGCATTGAGAAATCATCCCTTATAAGCAATCACATCTAAAAGACCACCGAAAAAGAAAATATAAGATCTTATAACTTTTAGTTCTATGGTAATTCATGAGAATAGAGACGAAGGGAAACTCTATCGTCTTATAGACTCCCATACCATTTGATGTGTCGAGACTCACAACCAATGATATGAGACTCTACTAGACGTGGCAACACGAGACATTGAAACCAAAGGACAAAACCCAAAACCTAATGCTTCTGATACAAAATTTGTAACGACCCAAAGTAACCCTAGAAGTTATGGTACACCTACATCATCACACGGCGTCGTCGACCTATTGAAAGTATAAGACAATCCCTTAGAAATCTTTAATTGCATAATCATTTTTAAAATAGCGGAAAATTTAAAACATTTAATAGCACGTCATATGCTAGAACATTATATATATAAAAAATACTATAATACATAGTCAGACTGTAATGGCTCTTTGCCATCTTAAGAAACAATTCAATAAAATAGAATAGCGAAATGTCCAATAACCACAAAAAATAATAACTTAGCTATTAAACAATTAGACTAAGAACATGACATAGGCAGCCTTTGAGTCATAAGGGTCTCTTAACTTGAACTTGGTATGTCTGCTCTTCTTAAAGGACAGATCCTCTAGCCATCACCACCTTTATTTTGGGTAAAAAGCTGGAGATTAATTGTATTAGTACAAGAATGCACTAAGTATGGCAACCATGCGAAAACATCCATTTAAAGAGGACATTTCATTTGAAATCATGCAACATTTCTTTTTTGTAAGCTTCATGAACATAGGCACATATAAGCTCAATATAGTTCACAGATGTATTATAGACAGAGATACTACCCATAATAGCACATAAAGCCATTTAAAATACATATTAGCATATTGAATACACATCCCACATTTCCTCTCTTTTATTTATCTTCTTTTCTTAAGTAACCCGTAAGTGTACCTAGTGCAATGCATCATCTTGAGGTCACCTTACAATGGTCATACATAGATATGCTACATAAACACAACTATTCATAAGTCATAAGCACATCATATAAATAAGCTTCACGAAAGGACCATAAGCTAAGACAACTCCTAAGTCACACTAGTAAATTGTGTAGGCAACATCCCACAATGCTACTTCCACCATGTGTACTTAAGAAGTAACCCTAGCTATGCATACTATAGTCAAAAAGTAATAAAATATTCAACACATCATGACATATTCATCTACGACTACAAATAAGGCCACATACTTCATATCATCATATATGGACTCTTTCCTTTACGACAACTTTAGTCATAAATCAACATACTTCATACAACATCATAGGAAAACACATCATATTTATTACATATTAGTCATAGACTTACTTTGTTCATAAAATAGTTAAACTACCCTCACAACCCCTTCATAAGCTTACTTGTGCAGTGTACACATGGAGTCCAATACCCCCACATATACTAAGTAAACTCATCTAGAACACATAAGTGTAATTAACATGAATAGTCATAATTCATATCTTAACATAACAAGGTTACTTAATATGCATTCATATAAGTCATTTATTACATAAGTATTTACTACATAAGGGTCACCAAACCTATCCTTTCTTGAAGTCATCTAATGCAATGTATAAGTAGGGTCCATAGTTTCCTATACAAAGTACACTTCTCAAAGAATTGATATTTGAGTACATATTCTTATCTTAGTTAAATAATAAACTTAGACATACATAGCTATAAGCGAAATAGACCATGTGAGAAACATGGAATGCGATGTTCTACCCCTACACCAAAAAAGAGAATTAATACTTTCCTAAGGTGCAATCATTCGTACATATATTATCTACGTCGATCCACTAAGATAGAGTGCTATATGGGCACACAGTTATGGACTACTAGATGAAAAGCTCCCACTCTCATTTGTCATGTTCACTCAGTGCTAAGAAATAACTCCCTTTTTTAAACTTTATTAATCCTTTAGATAACATTTGTTCATAAAGAATAGGCCTTAGGGACTTACTCCCCTATATATCATATAACTCAAAGGTATCTAGGGTGAGAATTCTACATTCGCCATATAACTACATTATGTGACAATATCCTTCACCATAATCATATCATATTCATACTTGATTGCGTGTGTACATATATGTGAGATCTACCTTCACATAAACACATTTAGGTACACATGTTCATATCTTCATAAATCATATACTTTAAGTGCAAAGAAATAGGTAACGATGCATAGGGTAACTATCCTATTCTTTATCATCATGAATCTATCCTATTCATTGATATGCATGAAGTGTGTTTGTACGTTTATCAACATGATCGCATAATGGCTATCACATAGTATTGAGGAAGCCACCCTCTAAAGACCAAAACACATGTACAACATTAATAAAGTCTCAAGTCATACAAAGATATAGAGTATTAAGGAATATAGACTACACACACTCACATTACATCATAGGAGGCAATTACATCTTTACCAATCAAATATACTAGCATTTTTTGATCACACATTTTTATAGGTTTCATATATGTAGGGATCATCTTCAAGGATATTTATCACAATTAGCCATAAAGACCACATGTAACCCTAACATGATCATCACACATATACATATTACATCATCTCCACACCTAGATTAAACAAGTTGTGAAAAAGACCATACAGATAACTTCATATAATGTCAATTCACATAGATATAATATTTCAATAAAGGTTGAATCCTTCAACTTCCTCACATAGAAATCACCATATCAATTCATATTGAATCTAACTCAATCAAGGCCATGATCTTAACACCTAAACAAGTACAATAATGTAAATACTGCCACAATAAGTGGAGCATGCCAATCCACACTATTCAATGTACATTCAAGACTAATTAGAAGAAACAAGTCAAATTACCACATGTACTAGATAATGGTCATCATTGATCATTCCTCAACAATTCATATTCAATATATTTTGAATGCAATAGCAATAAGAAATTCAATACAATATAATCACAATACTATAAACATGAAATCAAGACCACAAAACCCACATTATAGGCTAATAGAGATATTAGGAGGATCATGGGTTCTTCAAAATATAGGATATAAATTCATCATAAAATAATTATATAAAAATATATTCATTATTAGGATTCTTTTGAAATTAATTTGAGAATGAACCCATGTGTAGATTGAAATATACGATTCTTTACTTAGAATCCATGTTTTGACAACATTTGAAAAGATTCCATACATGATTTTTTATCTATGGATGAAGGATCACCATACCTTATACATTTAAAATACCATGGAAATCTTAGAAGACATCTCAAGAATCAAAATCGACAGCTTGTTCTTGACGATGTTATTTAATGGAGGTTTTGGGGTTTTTGGGAGAGAAGAAAACATTGAGAAATTTTATTTGTTAATGGGTCTTGGAGTTTTGTCTTGGTAAATGGTTTAAAAATGTCCTAAATTTAGTTAATACAATGTCTCCTCAGTTAACAATACACCCCCACAGGAATTGGGACTTTAGACGTGTAAAAATTGACATAAATACGACTCAACAGGATCTAGGAGTTGAATGGGCGTCGCGGAACAGTCTCCCTATTCTGCCCCAAATAAAATTTGAGGTAGTGAGGTACGTTCTAGGAATGCGTCGCGAGGGCAAGGTACAATTTTCGGACTTGCTGGCTGCCTTGGACATCCTCTTGTCCAAATTTTTAGGTCCACCTTAGGGGCCCTTTGGGTGGTCCTTGGGAAGTCGTACCCAGACATTTTAACACATAACATGTCTATTGAGGTAGTAGGGTCAACTAAACATCTTCTCAACTACAAAAAAACATAAAAACAAGGCAAACATACAAGGATTCTCTAGTAATTGTAAAGACCAAGTTTCGCACATCCCGAACAAATGACCTCGAAATGACTTCAAATCAATTATGCAAGCTATAAAAAGTTAATAAACATATTATACCGTTTTAGGCACATGTGAGGCTCTAGTTACCGTAGTATATTTTGAGGGTTGTTACATTTTAAAGACTATGAAATGTTTTCTTAAAATTTTTAATTCCGTACTACTTCTCTTTATTTATATGCGATGAATGATATGTTAGGGCTTGTATAAGACCTCCGAGAGTTCGAGTACACCGGTTGCACTCCGAGAATTTCATATATTCTAGGGTGTGGTCTCGGAATGTGATACATATCATTATAAGACACATTGGCAAGTTATCACCATCCTATATCATATACATCTTATCCAACAACTTATAAACCGTAGTAAAAAAATCACTGTTCAATATCATAAAAAACCCTATCAATCCTAATACATGATATACTTCAATGAAACATCATTACTCAACTCACGTAACCACAATTAAAATTAAGAATAGGGATCACAAGACTTACAAAGTCTCCTTCATAATTCATCATCAACGTTTTATTATCAACCCTTAACTCAACCCGATATCGGGTAATATCATTATATATCAATAGACAACATGAGAAAAAATCCAATTGGATCAGTACATCACAATTCATCACTAGTTCATAGCTTAAGATACGAGAATTTTGTCAAAGTCATAATATAAATCATGACTCAAGAACTAGCATGATAAGAATATAATTCACCCTAATATATTTATACTTATACAATAAAATCATATAGTATAAATTCAACCAATAACAAAGTCAACTTAATTAATATCACAAAATTCATATGAAGATCACAACCTAGGGTTAAGGGGTAAAGGTCATCTTCTAAAACATGATCAATCCATCAAGAAATAAAATAATTGAGTTATAATACATGTTAATATATTCAAAATATCAATAATAAATCATAAAAAAAGTAATTCAGAAGATCAATTTCCAGATTGGAAATGATCCACTTGAATTTCATACTTTCGAAATCAATTTGATGGAACCCGATGGGGAAAGAAGTCCCAAAGGTTAAAGGAAGATTATACCTTGTTGTGTGATGAACATTTATGGATAAACATTGATGATTGAAGCCCTAAAACTCACCTTGACCTTGTATTCTATCGAGTTCTGTAACTTGAGAGAGAAAGAAGATACAAGGAAGAGAGTTCGAGTTTTGGGAATTTTTGAGAGCTTAGGTTAGTCTAATTTGCTTAGGGATTTATATAGGTTGTTAATTAATCAAATATACATTCTTTAAACCCTAATTAATATACTAAATACATTAACTTAATATATTAAATAATTAAAAACATGCAGCAAAAAAGTTGCTCCACACACGAGACCACGATCGACGGATAGTGTGTCCATCGACAGGCACTGTTCCCTCCGTGCTTCATACTCGTCAATGAGTTTTCAGACTTTTAAAAATAGGACATTGGACAAATTTTCTAACTGTAAATCTACGGAGACAATCGAGTCCCCGTCGATTGGACCACGAGCCGTCTTTGACATTCGTTGGTGATACTATCTATTGAAAACTTTTAGACACTATTGCAAGTGTCCTCCTCAATGTCTCTTACTTGGTCCTTGGGGAGTAGTGCCCACCCGGTTCGACTATGAAATAACTCTAATATGTATTATACACTTTCAACAATTATCTGTGAATTTCTAAATCTGAAAAGCTAGTCAAATAGGCTAAGGCAAGTTGGTACATTATTGAACTAGTTCCTTGACGTTCCTTGAAATTTTGATTTATAAACTTCTTAAATGACTTATATACCTTAAAATAGTGTCTAAATCTCTTCACACTTATTTTTATCTCTAGAACACGTCTTAGATTTTCAAAGTGTTACATTATCCCCTCCTTAGTAACATTCCTCCCTTAATAACACTAAAATATTTTGAAAAGAAGAAATATACTGAAGACTATCTATGGGCTGTTTACAAGAGATTCCCTATGATAAGAACTTTCTACAAAGTCTTATAAATCAAATTGGGACACAAATGTGAAGAGTCACACACTTCAAACTGTCTAATTAATGATCTACATCTCTTACCATACAAGGCTTGATAAGGAGACATATATATAAATGAATCGTAGCTATTGTTGTGAGCAAACTCCACCAATGGCAAATGCTTTTTCCATTTTCCCTTGAAATCGATAATACGATACCTAAGGATATCCTCAAAGGTTTGAATAGTAGCTCCATTTGACCATCTGTTTGAGGATGAAAAGTGATAAGGATATCCTCAAGGGTTTGAATAGTACGCTCCATTTGACCATCCGTTTGAGGATGAAAAGTGATGCTTAACTTTACCTTGGTACCCAACCCTTCTTGGAGTTACCTCCAAAACATAGATGTAAATTGTGCACCCCTATCCGATAATTATGGAAAATGGAATTCATGGAGACACACAATCTCATCTGTGAAGATTTTTGCATAATTCTCCGCTTAATAGGTAGTCTTGACAGGAGTAAAATGAGCGGATTTTGTCAACCTACACACAACTACCCATATAGAGTCATATTACTTTAGTGTTAGAGGCAAACCTACCAAAAAATCCATAGTGGTGTCTTCACACTTCCAATTAGGAACTTCGACACTTAGCAACAAATTCCTCTATGTCCTTCTTCAAACATTCCCACCAAAACACTTCCCTAAGATCATGGTACATCTTTGTCCAACCCGGATAGATAGAGTAACGGGACCGATGATCTTCCTCAAGAATTCGCTTCCTCAAACAATCTAGATTTGGAATACACAACTTTCCCTGATACCTCAAGACACCATCTCCCCCTAAGGAGAATCACTCATTAAGCTTACCAACAATCGACTCCTTCAAATCCATCACCGATTGATAAGGGTAATGTTTAGACTTCAACTCAACCACCAATGATTAATCGTAGTTATGATGAACCATAAAATGACCATTTGGAGAATTTACCAACCTAATACACAATCTAAAAAACCAATGAACATGTTTCAACAATTCCAACCACATTCTTTATCGAAGATTCAACTCCTTTTGAGTAAACACATATTAGAGACTCTTATGGTCGGTATACACATCAATATGGACACCATAAAAGTAATGCCTCCATACATTAAAGTCAAATACGACGTTCGCTAACTAAAGATCATGACTTGGATAGTTCCTCTCATGCACCTTAAGTTTTCTAGGGGCATAGGCTATTACTTTCCCATGTTTCATAAGCACCCACCCTAAATCCACTCAGGATGTGTAACAATACACAATGAAGGTCTTTTTAGCTACTAAAGGGGTAACAAACGACAAAGTAGAAATGGGATCAAGTAAAGAATATACATCAATAGAAAACACTTTAAACATACCGGTCGCCAAGTCAGGGGAAGTCTCTTTCTCATCAATAGGACGGAGATCATAAAAGCGAGTCTTCTTTAGAGCATCACTATAACCACTTTCTTTTCAACTATCATTTTCTTGCCCCTCAACATTTGGGCTACCTCGAACCTTGTGCCCACTTTTATGTCAAACAAAACAATTTTCCATTCCCTTAAGACAATTACCATAATGTTGCTTGCAACACCTTCGACAAGTTGGTTTCTTATTTGGTGATCTAGTATCCCTTCCCTTATAAGGCTTAGGGTTAAACAACCTATTGTCCCTATCCTTAGGAAACTTGAAGGAACTTTTTTATAAACCCTATTCTTAAACCTATGCTTATTTTTGGATATCAAGCCTACCCTTTGAAGAACCACCATCAAAAGTTCTTGCCCTCTAAGCATCTCTTCTCTTCCTGTTTGCACTTGCCTCTTCAACATGATGAGCGTGAAACATAGGAAAAGAAATGTTTATATTGTCACGTAGGATAGCCGAATGAGATTTCTCTTGCAAGTCATCCGACACCTTCCATCACTAAGCAATTCATTTCATCCATAGGATCTTAAACTAAAGAAGGAGTATATTTTGGCAATTCAGTGAATTTCAAGGAGTATAAAATCACACTCATACATTCTTTATAATGGTTGATAAACTCCACAACTTTAGCTTCCCCCTTCTCCCTAGGTAAGAGTCTATGAAGAAAAGTTTTCAAAAATTGACTTAAGGTCAGGTTATCATAAAATTATAGTATGGGAGGTTGATATTCCAAAAACATTATTCCTGAACAAGATGCGATTACTTTGAATTCTTAGTGACGTCATTTGGTCTAACTAATGCCCCAGCGGCATTCATGGCCTTTATGAATCGAGTATTTAGAAAGTATCTTGACTTGCTTGTGAATGTCTTTATTAATGACATTTTGATATACTCTAGGAGAGAAAATTATCTTATGAGACACTAGAGCATAGTTTTGCAAGTTCTCAAGGATAACCAACCTTTTGCAATGTTTAGCAAGTGTGAGCTTTGATTGAGATCGGTTGGCTTTCTTCGTCACATTGCCTCTAGTGAAGGGGTAAAGGTTGACCTAATGAAGATGGAAGTGGCCAAAAGTCGTCTTAGACCTTTGAGTCCTACCAATATTTGATGTTTTCTAGGGTTTAACTGGTACTATACGAGTTTTGTTGAGGAATTCTGGTCTATAGCATCTCCATTAACGGTCTTAACCCAAAACAAGTCCAAATATGAATGGTTGGAATCATGTGAAAAGATTTTCCAATTATTTAAAGATAGACTCACCTACACTCCGATGTTGACTTTACCAGAGGGCACCAAAGGGTTTGTGGTTTGTTGTGATGCCTCCTGAGTGGGTCTAGGGTGTGTGTTCATGAAACATGGGGAAGTCATAGCGTATGACACTAGATAAATCAATCATGTGAGAAGAATTACCCAACTCATGACCCTGATATTGCTTCCGTTGTATTTACATTAAATATTTTGAGACATTATCTTTATAGTGTACATGTTGATGTATTCACTTATCATACGAGCTTACAGTATGTGTTTACTCAAAACAATTTAAACCTATGTTAAATAAAATGGTTAGAATATTTAAAGGACTATGACATAAGTGTCCTTTACCATTCCGGAAAATCTAATGTGGTAGCGGATGTTTTGAGTAGAGTGTCCATGGGTAGTGTGATTAATGTGGCTGAAGTTAAGAAGGATCTAGAAAAAGAGGTTCATAGGTTTGCTCGTTTGAGTGTCTTACTGGAAAACTCCACAAAGGGCGTTTTCAGAGTTAGTCACAACTCCAAGTCATATTTAGTGGTTAGGGTGAAATCTAAGAAACACCTTGATCCTCTATTGATGGAGTTAAAGCAAATGGCCCTTAGTAAAGATATAAGTCCTTTTCTCAAGGGGAGGATTGAGTACCTAGGCACCAAGGAAGATTATGTGTACCGGATGTGGATGGGTTGAGGGAATTGATCAGGGAAGAGGGTCATGGATAATGATTTTCCATTCAACCGGGTGCCACAAAGATAAACCACGACTTACAAGAAACATATTGGTGTAATGGTATAAAAAAGTACATAGCAGACTTTGTTGTTATGTGTTTGAATTGCCAATAACTAAAAGCGGAGCATCAAAGTTCGGGTGGCTTGACAAAAATACAGATAATCCTACATGGAAATGGGAGGATATCAACATTGAATTTGTAGTTGGGTTGCCACGCACAGCAAGAAACTGTGACTCAATATGGGTCATTGTAGGTAGGTTGACCAAGTCCGCACATTTCCTTCCTTTCAAAGACTCTTATTCGGCGGAAGATTATCCCAAATTGTACATTAAAGATATAGTGAAGTTACATGGAGCCCCTTTGTCCATCAGTTTTTATAGAGGTACTCAATTTACTTCCTTTTTTTTTTTGAAAGCTTTCCGAACTAGGATTGATACAAAGGTGAAGCTTAGTACAACTTTTAATCCAATGACGGATGGTCAAGAGGAACACATTATTAAAACTCTAGAGGATATGTTGAGGGCATATCTCATCAACTTCTAGTGTGATTGGGATGACCACCTACCCTTGATAGAGTTCTCCTACAATAATAACTACCACTCAACTATATCTATGGCACCCTTCTAGGGACTTTATTTGAGAATGTGTATATCTCCTATTGGGTTGTATGAGGTAGGTGAATTTGTTCTACTTGGTCCCGACTCGGTCTATGAAGCCCTGAGATGGTTGGAGTTATAAGAGATAGACTAAAAGCAGCTCAAAGTCGACAAAAATCTTATGATGACAATAGAAAGTGAAACCTAATATTCTAAGTAGGAAAATGAATCGATTTGAAAATTTAACCCATGAAAGGGGTGATGAGGTTTTGAAATAAAGGGAAGCTTAGTCCTTGTTATGTGGGTGGTCATATTTGAAGCGATTAGGGAGTGTTGACTATGAGTTGAGGTTGCCAAATAAGTTGTCCATGATTCATCAGGTATTTCGTGTTTCCATGCTCAAGAAGTGTATAGGGGACCCGATTTCCATTCTTCCTCTAGAAGGTTTAGGGTAATAGAAGATCTTTATTATGAAAAGGTCCAGGTTAAGATCTTGGACCACCAGGTAATAAAATTGAGGAATAAGGAGGTTGCCTCTGTAAAAATTCTATGGAGGAACCACCTTGTTGAGGGTGTAACATGGGAGGTCGAGGCCAACAAGAAGACCCGCTATCCTCATCTTTTTCCCCTTACTCCTATCAAAGATTAAGGTTAGTAATTCCTATTATTTTTATGAATAATGTTGAACTTATAATGTTTTTTCAAAAAAAAAAAGTATATTATAGTAGAAATTCAAGCCTAAGTTGAGTTCTTGTCTTCCCATGAAATATATTTATTATGTGGCTTTCACTTGAGTGTGTTGTGTGCTATAAGTGTTCATGGAAGATTATAATAAGCATAATTGATATTTTTTTGATACGAAATCAACATTTCAACTCTTAATGATCATATTGAGATCATATTTAAATTGAGAACGTAGTACCTCCTTAGGTGATACGAAAAGTTGAGCTATTGTTATAACTATGTGTTAAGTAAGTTCCTAATTGTTGATGCCATTTTATGTGTCGAAAGGAGTTGGTATTTTCTCCTATGATTTGTGACTCATTCAATTTTATTTTTTATTGGTTGGCTGCTAGTCATGAGTCTTTTCTTCCTCTAAAAAGGTTTAGAGTGTCATTCGGGGATGAATGTTCCTAAGGGGGAAGTACTGATACATCAGGAAATTTCCACCACTTATACTAGAGCCTTATATGTTAAGTAATGATTGTTTTAGAACTATATAAGTATGAATAACTTTTTTTTTCGAAGTATTGGATCAAAGGATTAAAGAAATGTCAAAACGTCCGGAAACTAGCAAAATTTAACTAGTTGACGCCCCTATGTTTGGTGAAGGTTTCGGAGGATCATATTTTGTCCAAAACATGAAAAAATGATTTTAGTAGGCACACTATACTTTGCATAGTGAAAATCTGCAGTCATGAAACCCCAAGGACCACTGGAAGGGTACTTGGGAAGGACCCGAACTTGGGCGAGCAAGCTGCCAAAAGGCAGCTGTGTGCGTGCAGGTATCTTGTGGCTGCTGCATGACGAACAGCCATCACGAGGAGATCTGGAGTTGTCCTCGCGATTAAGGACTGACACATACCCTACTTCCTAAGCTAAAAATTCGAAAATAAATTGGGGAATTAGCCCTTCGACGCACACTTTCTTCCGAGACATCATAAAAGTCGCATTTTGGGTGTTTTGACTTCACAACTAAACCCATTTAAGTGAGGGGTCTTTCAGGTAATTTAATGGGTTACTATCTTGTTTTAGGGTCATATTTAAGTCAACTCTAACACGAAAATCAAGTCCCACAAGTTGAATGTAAAAGTCACTCTCTTTCTCCAAAATGCTCTCTTCCTCCAAAACTCCATTGAAGACCAATAGAGCTCCAAGAAGAAGATCAATCCTTCATGTTTTTCTACTCAATATTGTGGACCTCGAATCAATAATTTATGGTTTCTTTCACTCTTGTGATTCCTTACCCCAAGAGGTCCTTAAGAAGATGATTTCTAAATCCCCCCAAAAAATGGTTTTTCTCCTCCCACGGTTCTTCTTTCTAAACAAAATTGTGAGTTCATTGTGATAAATCATTATGAATTAATGTTTTTAAGTATGAATTCATCGTTAATTTATGAATTACTATGATTTTTGTCCCAACCCATGTTTTTTCCCAAATCCCCGAATTTCTTGGATTGATTAAGGTGAATTGTTGAGGTTGATGAACATGTCCCTTGTTTACTTTGATTTTAGTTATGTTTATACTTCATGAATTGAACTATTTCATATGTTGGTAGTTAGTTCTTGGTTATTAAGTATTAAGTCCAAAGAAGGGCAATGAGGTATGAACATTATTTTCATTTGATCTCAATTATGGAAGGTGAAATCTTCTTATGGGATAATAATGTTACAGCTAATTGTGTTGTTGTGATTTTGGTGAAAAGGATACCTCATCCCTGACCCTAGATTCGTAAATTAGCTACGAAGAATGTGATTATGCTATGATATGATTATTATACGATTGAATGTAGTTTCTCATGATTATAATAATTATCTAAAGTGAAAGGATAGTTCTCACTTATAATCACCTATGAGCTATTATAATGGGAGGTTTACATAAGGATGTAGAAGAGACTAATGTGTGATATCATAAGATGATTATTAAGGGAATAATTTCTTAGTACAAAAAGGAAATGTAAATGATATGGAGGTCTCACGTTAGTAAGTCTGGCCTCCAACATGGGTTTCCTCACGGTAGTAAGTCCGGATTCCCTAATAATGTGTTGTCTCAAAATATGGAAACCTCCATGTTAGTAAGTCAAGTTTTCTAAAAACAATATCCTTGACCTTTAACTATGTGACCACATAGGACTCTAGCATAGTGCATCCACCTAGATAGCTATGTACGAATAGTTACACCTTAAGAAAGTGCCAACCCTCTCTTTTTGGTGTGGGTGTAGAACACCGGATTCCATGTAGCTCAGATGGTATCATGTAAGTTATCGCACTTATCTCCCTAATGTAAAGGTAAATAAAAAAAGTTATGTATGTGAACTCTTATTAGGGTTGTCTTGAAGGTTACTACATAGGACAAGGGAGGGTATGGGACTTCTCTTACTCATTGCACAGCGGTATTCCTAGGGAAGATTCTAAGTAGTGTTCTTTTAGGATTATGATTATGATAATGGTTATAATAAATAAGCTATGAGTAATAATTGATGTATAAACATGTTATGAAATATTTGTAAGTATGAAATGGGTTTCTTAATGTGATACTTAGCCTTGGATGGGATTATGAAATTCTATTTTAGCATCGCACAAGTATTACTTGGATGATTTACATGGCGGTTGCTATTATGTTTAATTGAATTATTCTACTTCTTATATATTTATGTTGATTTAAATTTATAGAAAGCATGATTTTGACTAAATTGTCCTTTTCTCATACATTAATGATTTTGTGCATAGGAGCCATAGTTAGTACATGTGATTTGTACTAACCCATATTTTCTCCCTTTTTCCCTAACATTTTAGGTCTAGGCCATTGAGGAGATTTTTGGTCATTGAATAATAAGACTTAGATCCTTCCTAAGTCAATTGGTGAGTCCTCATGAGTTCCGGGGATAGAGTCGTTTTGTCTATCTTTTGAGACAATTGTTTCATTCTCATGTTGAGACTTTCAATGTAGCCTATATGGCATATTATAATAGAATAAGGGCTATTCCCAAACTATTGTGATTCATTTTACAGATTTTTAAGGAGAGACGAAGTATTTGACTAAATTAATATATGTTGTATGTTGTTTATGCGAGAAGCCTATATGTATTTCATATGTAGAGATCTCTGCAAGCCTCTTTGCTATATAAGAAATTTATTTTGAATTTCCCGTAATTTATTACTTTTGATGTACTATGACAAATGCTAAGGTCTTGTCTTAGTCTTTGTAGAGGATGACGACGCCGGTTATGCCTAAGCGGTATTTTGGGTTGTAAGAAAACCGCTTTTATGCTATCAATACTCGCAAACATCAAGAGGATTTGCCGGTAATTGTCACTTCTTGAATGGATACGGGGTCGCCAATCCACTTCTTAAGCAAGAAGATATAGAAGACGGGATAAACCGGGCATAGTTCACTTGGTAACTTCAACTTATAAGCAATCTTACCAACCCGTTTCAATACTTTATAAGGGCCCATATGTCGAGGACTAAGCTACACTTTTTTCCAAATCTCATTATACAATTTTCATTGATCCTATAACCTACTTCACATTTAAGGTCTCAACTTTAATTGTCGGCATAAGATATTTTCTGGCAATAGGCTGTTTTACACCTATCCCTTATCATCCGATCCTTCTCTAAGGCCTCATAGATTATTTCTTGATCAAGGAATGAAGACTCACCAACCTCGAACCACCCAACTACACACCAACATATCTTACTATCGAGTTCTTCAAATGTTCCATAAAATTACTAGAATGATAGCTATTATTATAGGATAATTCAATCAGCAATAGGTTACCACCCGAACTACCTTAGAAATACACAAGCTCTTAACATAACTTCTAGGGTTTGGACAGTACGTTCCCCTTGACCATCCATTTGAAGATGAAAAGCGGTGCTAAGTTTCATTTGAGTACCTAACCCTTTTTTAAAAGACATCCAAAAAAGGAGAAGTGAACTGGTACCTTTATTCGAGATGATGGACAAGAGAACCCCATGTAGACTCACTATCTTCTTAATGTACAATCTTTCATATTCCTCTACCGAAAAGTAGACTTGACGAGTTTAAAGTGAGCGGATTTTATCAATATATCAATAGTATCCCATATTGAGTCATTTTTTCTCCGGGTTCGACGCAACCCAAATACTAAGTCCATATTAATATCTCCCCACTTCCAAGTGGAGATATTCATGACATGAGTTATACCTCACGACTATTGATGTTAGGCCATAACTTTTTGACAATTAGGACATCTAGCCACAAATTCTGCTATGTCCCTTTTTAAACTATCCCATGAATAGACCTCTTGAAGATAACAATGAATTTTGGTGGAAACCGGATGAATAGAATATTGGGACCCATGAGATTTTTATATAATTTGTCCCCTCAAGTTATCAACATCTGGTACTTACAATATACCTTTCTACTTAAGTACCTCATCCCCCTATTGGGAGAATGACTCATTAAACTTGCTACAGACCGATTCGTTCAACTCCATCAATAGAGGATCAAGATGTTGCTTGGAATTCATCTCAACCACTAATGATAATTCGGAGCTATGATGAACCATGGAACCTCCCTTTGGAGAATCTTTTAACCAAACACCCAAACGGGACAATTGTGCATCTCTTTTACAAACTCTTTCTTATCATCTGGAACATGGGCTTCAATACCCATTGAAATTTTACTTAGAGCATCCTCAACCACATTGTCATTGCCGGGGTGGTAGAAAACACTTATGTCATAATCGTTAAAGAGTTTCAACAATCTTCTTTGTCAGAGATTCAATTTCTTTTGAGTGAATGCATATTGAAGGATTTTTTTGTCGGTAAATACATCCACATGGACACCGTAAACATAATGCCTTAATATTTTTAAGGAAAATACTATGGCCCCTAATTCAAGGTCATGAGTTGGATAATTATTCTCATGCACCTTGAGCTGTCTAGTGGGATAAGCTACATCACTTTACCATGTTGCATGACGAAACAACTGAAACCCACTAGAGAAGCGTCACAATACACTACAAACATTTGGGTACACTCCGGTAAAGTAATCACCGTAGCGGAGGTAAACTTATATTTAAATTTTTGGAAACTTCCTTCACAAGCTTCCGACCTTTTAAACTTAACTTTCTTCTGGGTTAAGGTTGTCAAAGGAGAAGCGATAGATGAAAACCCAACAACAAATCTCCTATATTACCTATATAAACCAAAGAAATTTCGAATATTGGTTTAAGTCAAAGGTAGAGGCCAATTCTTAACTTCTTCTATTTTTTCGGATCAACCTCTATACCCTCACTTTGAACAATACGACCAAGAAAAGAAACCGATCTCAACCAAATTCAATCAATGAAGAAAATTCAAAGGAGTCTAGGTAATATTGGAATACTTTATTCATAAGGTCCATAATAGCCGCCGGAGCACTAGTTAGACAAAAATGCATAACTTGGAACTCATACTGACCTTACCTAGTTTGAAGTGTCGCTTTAGTTATGTTATCACATCTCACCTTATGTTTGTGATACCCCGACCTCAAGTTAATTTTTGAAAAGTAGCTTACCCCTTGAAGTTGATAAAAAATATCATCAATACTAGGGAGAGGATACTTGTTCTTTATGGTGACTTTATTTAGTTGACGATATAAATGCACATCTTAAGGTACCTATCCTTCTTTAATACGAATAACTCACGAGATCCCCATGGAAAAATACTTGGTTTTATGAACCCTTTGTCTAGTAAATCTTTGAGTTGAGCTTTACCTCTTTCAACTCGGTCTGAGCCATACGGTAAGGAGGGTTTGAAATAGGCTTTGTATCCGGCAAAGAGTCTATGCCGAAATCATATTCTCATTCTGGAGGAATTCTTGAGAAGTCATTGGGAAAAACATACCAAAATCCCTCACTACGGTTACGGACCTCTAATCAAGGAACTTGTAGGGATCTGCAAGTACATCCTAGAATAAGGGAGCACTCCTGAGTCGTCTCAAGGCGTACTTGACATTTTGGGCTCTTTTACAGGACTCTTAACTATCGTTCATTACATAAGAAAGGAAAAATAGTGCGAAATTCAAACTATTCACGACAATATTAATAATAGGGAAATATCTTTCATAAAATACTAAAGAGTAGTCTCATCGTCACAAACCAACTAAAAGACACAACTTAAATATACACGAACCTTTACATAGAAAGGAAAAACATTATAAGTCTTATACAAGTCTTAAGCAAGAACTAAAGATACCTAGACTATGTCCTCAAATATATGAGGACATACTAAGTCTTGAGAGAGTCGATTCCCAAATTTCCTTGAAATCTTCCACTTGCCTCAAACCTATACTTATTGAGTATAGAAAAGTATATGGTTTAAAAATATTTTACTAAGTATGACATGCCAAATCATGCAAAAGTTGATGATTTTATTGGAATAAAGATTTCATGATATATAAAAGTAAACAACATATAAATTATCATTTACATAAGATAAGACTTCAATAGTTTTACCATCAAACTACACCTTAATGTGAACTCAAGAAACATAACGATGAAATCACATTCATTTCATCTTAAAGTGAACCCACTCCATTACCACTTACAGTGAGCTTATTTCCTTTGAAGTTTTCCTATCAAAAGTTATCCTAAGACTCACTAAGGTAACATGAAGAAACCACCCGTACAATCTTTTCAATACACACCTATATGATCCTCAAGATATCTAACAATAGGCTTACTTCACATTGTCAACAAGTCCATAATCAAAATCAAAGAAAATAGATAAACATACTTACGTTTAAGGACTTCACATAAGTACCCTTATCCAAAGCAACCACCAAGTTACACATAGAGCAATGTTTAAGTAGAACCCCATACTACTACTCCCACCAAGTTCTCTGTGAAAATTCCCTTTGATTAGGCACACTTCATTAACTATTTATAACCCTCATCATACATAACATAACCATAACATGGTTTCTTAAAATTAGACGCTAAGTCCCATAACTTGATTTAAATTACACATTGACCCATTCATACATTTCATTTGAAGACACGCTAAGACTCCCTCTAAATGCCTACTTGTGAAAAGAGTAGTTAGCATCCCATACAACCACCACCCTAAGTACTACACCCTTTGGAAGACTTATTTCATTACTTACTTTTGTGGGGGCAATCTTTAACCGATATAGACCATGAGATATCGACATAGAATCCTAATATTAACCCCAATAAGATGATGGAACCCCACTTGCCTGAGGTAAGCTCACTCATGAGCCTTTACATAGATTCTCCATTAGCTACTCCGGGCACATAGTTAAGGGATAAGAAGATTGATTCAGATTATCTCATTCTCTACTAATGAGGAGTACTAATCTAAAGAGGTACATTGGGTACAACATCTCAACTTATAAAATGTAACCACCCCTTCTTCAAATCCTCTCCTTGGTAAGTACAACTCCTCCACAGAGTCATAAACATTCATTATTAAAGGTCAAGGGAAAACTATTAGAGACCACCTCTCTACTCACGAAGAGAGTCCATCCTCTAACCTATCTTAGAAATCTTTTAGGATTAGTGAGGTTGCTACTAAAACATTCATCTAAACTCATGTAGAGTTTCCACCCCGAAATTCCCCATTATTATCTGGTATCTTCATTCTTTTCATTCAAAGTGTGTGTGTAAATACATGTGAACACACCTTTAACATAATCACCACATTCATAACATTGATTTCTAGAAATAATCATACATTAATTAATCATATATCACACACTAGCGAGCTTCACATATTTATGTACTTCACTTATACATAATCTATACAAGATGTACAATTCAATCTTCACATAACATATCAACAAAAACATCATTGTTATCACCTTACTTCTCATATCAAGCCTTCAAGCCCATACACAAATATACATATAAATATGTATGCATATACTTCAAGGAAACACCGTCTCCAAAGGTGGACCATACCACTTAAAATCATTTCAATGGAAACTAAAAAAAAATAGAACAACTTACCCTTCATCCAATCTCTCACCACCTTATATCAATATTTTTAAAAAATAAAAGGCATATATAGGTGGTAGCTAACCAAAATACAACATAAGAAACCCAACTCTAACATTATCTAAATAGAAGCAACACACCCACTTCATAAGCCAAAAGTTGATGATAAGCATAAACATAGTTTCATTGAAGTTTTGACACTAAAATCACCAACTAACACTGAAAATAACAAATTTTAATCGTTAAGATGTTTTAATGCAAAGACCTATGCTTAGAGTAAAAGATAGAAGAAGTTAGAGTTTCGTAACCATTTTTGGAAATATTTTTGAAGTGACTCCTTCGATGAAAAAAAGTTCAAGGATGAATTACTATACCTTAATGAGAAGAAACCCACAAAATTTTGACGCAGAAACGTTCACAACCATCACTTTTTTCCTTTCTTGAGTTCTAATTTCTATGTAGTTTTAAAGAGTTCTTTCATGTGGGAGAGTTTTGAATATTTGAAAATGAATTTATGCCGAGGTCTAGGACTTTAAAACAACCTAAAATACCCTAAATACCATAAAATTATCATCCATGGTTCACAAAAGAGTTGGTGTGAGTATACCAAAACACCCCAAGCCTTGGCAAAATATCCTCCAACTTTATAATGACCATTAATAGATCCCTAGCTATTGGGCGTCACTTGGTCGACGACCCGTACTGCTGGGGCGCCGATTGGGTATGAGGCTGGTAACATGGGGTTAATATCCCACCACTAAGGGTGTATCTACGCCCCCAATGACAGGGTATCGTTCAACTTACTGGCAGTAGGTGAGGGTCATCGATTGAGGCAATCTTGGAAGTTTTGTTACCAAGTCTTGGGTCCTTTCTTACGACCCCTTGTGGGTGCTAATGTGATTCCTACCCGGACATTGAAATCATTTACTTGGTCATCTAGGTCCTAGGGTCCCCTCACATCATTTTTAACCAAAACGAACACGTACAACTTGCAATAACATATAAGAACACACAAGCACATTCCAAGGCACATCTTTCGAACGTCATGGACGTTCTTACACATTTGACCTCCAAACATTAGAAACTGCCTTAAAACATCATTATTATTCATTTTAACACATAATTAACTCATGATACACATGTGAAGATCTAGTTTCACCTAGTTAATTTTAGGTTTGTCATACATTATCCGATCTAAAGGTCCTTAACACTCACTATATGGTTTAGACACCCGTTGGAGATCATCTTACAATATTTTAGACTAAATTGATTCGACTTATAGGGATTGATTTACCACCTGACATTTTAAGACTGGTTTTTAGGAAATTTGAACTTAACTACGCCTGTTCTACAATAAATGGTCAAAAAACAACCATGTAACCAATCCATCTTCAATATGACATCAATGTCCAACATATCAAACTCTACCAAATAAACCAATCTAAATCTATAGGGCAATATTATGGGACAACTCGTATAGATTCTTTTACATAAAATGGAGTCACCCATAGGGTTAAGAACAAAAAAAGTTTGATAAGAACATCGGATAACACATTATGCTTTATAGCTAATAAGAGTCACAAATGGTAAAGTAGCATCGAGATCTAGTAAAGCATAAAATTAATGGCGAACAGTTGTAATATACCTGTGACAACATCGGGAGACAAATTTGATCACCCCTAGAGCAGAGACACAAGAAGTGATTCTTCTTAGGAGCATCATGATTGGGAGAACTTGCTTGTGATTGAGGGTTTTCCTTCCTTGAGCCTTTATCATAGGACAATCCTTCTTCATTTGGCCACTCTTACCACAACCGTAGCTATTTCATGTGCAAACTACACACTTGCCTTCATGTGCTCTACCACACATAGCAAAACTACGCTTCTCAACATAGGGAACACTACCTTTTCCCTCTTGAAGCTTGGGTGTAGACCTTTTACCTTTTTTGATCCTCGGGGGGGGGGGGGGGGGGAGAGGGGGTAGGAGGACTTTGATTTGGGAGCCTCTTCTTAAACCTTGGCTTATCTTGCACCTCAAACCTAGCCTTGGATGAATTTCCATCTTCGGCCCTTGCCCTCTTCAATTCCTTACCAATATGCTAAAGTTTAGGCTCGTCAATTTGTTCGGCATGAACAATAAGACGAGAGATGTCCATGATTTGAATCAATAACATGAAAAATAAGACAAGAGATGTCGATGCTTGGAATCAATATAAATCTCCTACATTCATTAACCAAAAGATAGGATATTCCCAGAACAAACTTGTTTAATTTAGCCCTAGAATCGTCCACTATACTAGGTGTCACATCCTAAGAGCACACCCTAAAAGATATGATACTCTTGGACTGCAATGGCTTACTTGACCTCTCGAAGGTCCTCCACAAGCCCTTTATTATCGTTCATCGCATATATATATACATATGAAAAGCAGTGCAAAATTTTAAAAAAATTCACAACATTCTAATAGTCTTTAAAATCTCTATCATATAAAACTCATAGGAAATACTAAGTCTCATTTCATCAAATCATAGACACAAGATTACTTTGGGACTTGGCCCATAACATAGCAATATAGTACTTCTTAGTCCACAATTATTCAATAAGAGAAATAAAAGACATTTATGTCCTTGAGTCAAATGAGGGCGTACTTCAACTTGCTTCAACGATCCTATAATCCAAGCTTTGATCACAAAAGCACCTTAACCTATGAATCACTTTAGTGATTAATAAAAGCATGGAATTAGTACAAACACATGTATTAAGTATAACATTATGCATAAAAATCATGAAAATTGACATTTAATGGAAATATGCTCTTATTTATTTAAATATAATAATATAAACATAAAAACAACATTTAGCACCATATAAATACATAAAAAGCCACTTAAGCAATTTATCATATTTTAAGGACAACTTTACAATGAACTAATTCACTGTTACAATGAACTCCTTCACTTTTACAGTGAAGTTCCTTAACTACATCTTAAACACTTTCTAACATGTAATTCCCTCACTAAAAGCTATCCTAAGACTCACTTCAGTAAGACAAAGAGAGACCTCCCATACACCCTCTCTAGGAACACCTAAATCATACTTAAGACCACCTATAATGAGATATACACACTAATAATAGACCACATGACATGAGATTCTCCTACCAAAGGTGATTCTCAGGTTCACATGACTGAGTTGCGTAACACAGCTCATACAATCCCTTTCACACACACTTAAGAGATCCTTAAGACTACATAGGATAAGATCATTCTTACTAAACACAATAGCATTCATAGAGTATGACATTCTCCTTAAAAAGGTTACCAAAAGACATACTCAATTAAATCAAGAAGAGAACGTCCGTACTGTACAACTTCAAGATTACCTAAATAATCCTTAAGACTAACTAAGAATGGATCATGCCTACTTATTCAACCAACATTCCCAACTAGAGTCATTCTTACGACTTATGTAGGTAAGATACGAAGTGACCGTTCATATACCCTCTTCACATCTTAACTAGACAATCCTTAATTACTCCAGATAAGTACATACTCATTTAACATGTTTTATTAACTTAAATCATTACTTTCATCAGTTCATTTAATACTCATTTATCACATAATGACATTCAAGTAATGGTCTTGGAGAATACCTAGGAACACTCACTAACAACATCAAAGACTATTGTGTAATGTGTATATACCGTCCCATAGCACCACCTGAACTTCGTAAAACTTCTCCAATACTAATAGCCATATGATGAGAATTTGAAATAACATAAATATACCATGGTTTCAAGCATGACATACGGAGTTGTAACCTACTCTAATGGAGGGTGTTCTACTTGACAATGGTAGAACTTGGACAAATCCCATGTAGGCACATGGTTAAGGAATATGAAGGGTTTTCTTTGTACTCGAGTCTCTTTCTTTACTAGATATACTTCCGAAGTCATACTCACTCAGTGATAGCCTTTGTTCTCATAGGGTAATTCAAATTAAGGATACATGAAGAGGTTTTCTATCTAGTTCATAGACCAATCACATTCACGCTACCAAAGAGGTCCCGTAGGGCTGCCATATAATCGAGACAAAGATAGATTAATGTGTTTCCTAAGGGTGATATGATGTATTTCCATCCAATCAACCTTAAATCCATCATTTATACAAGACGGATACCGTTACGACTATGTACTTCAAGGTTCCTCAATTCACCACTAGGTTTAAGGTTCCACATAAAAGACCTTCTTAACCTCATTCAAAGTCTCATGTCATTCATACATACAATACAAAGAGGCTTTAGCATCATAATTCAAGACATCTCATATTAACATTCATACAAATATAAAGTAAGGGACACAAGTCAACTACATAAGCCACCTATACTTCACTTTAGCACACATTGCATATTATTGTAGAAGCACATCGGAATAACCATTATCATCTTTTAAGTCACCCTCTAAACTAATAAAAACAAATCATTATAACCATCATAGACTCATATATTCAAGTAGGATTAATCGTGCATCAACTCTAAGACTACACACATAAATACATAGTCATAGTCTAACAAAATTACCTAATATCAATATAAGAAACACATACTTCAACATTACTCACATGTAGATAAATATGATCATACTTCACATAAATCACATTACAAAGCACCATAGTATATAATGTAATTTGCCAACAAGGCCATGATCATCATAATATATAAAGTAATGCCTATAATGCTACATAATTCACATATTGCCTCAACCATAAGGTAACCATACCAATCACAACATAATCAAAAAGTTACGTTACATGAAATAAGGATAAATGGGGCAGCTTACCATCAATCCATTCTCACCGCTTCAATCCTAAGCTAAATCATCCAATTCAATACCATAAGGCTCTTACCAATGGCCATGAACATCAATTTAATACAAAAAAGTATAATACTTAATGAATCTAGGTCAATTAAATATAGATTTATAAATCTAACAAAACCTATGAATAAACTTAATACAACCCTTACATTATTCTATGGCCCATAGAAAACTACACTAGAATTCATAAGCGTTAAGACAATATCAAGTCAATTATAAAGTAGTCAAAAACTAGGGTTTATCAATTACATGGGTTCATTACTTAATTGAGTTAAAATCATGTAATTAAAAAAATTTTAATCAATATACAATGATTTAAAACCTTTAATGCAAGAACCCATGGATAGATCATAAAATTAGACAAGTTTATCTTTTGAAAACTTTGGAAATATCTTTGAATTTTGGGCATCTTGATGAATAGAATTTCAAGGAAAAACAAACATAAATAAATTATGTTAATACACTTATTTGATGAAGAATCACCACTCAAATCTCCAATCCAAGCTCTTCCTTGAGTTTTAGATTCAATGGAGTTCTAGAGAATTTCTTATAGATTTTCGAGGTTTGAATTGAAAGAATGAATTCATCTAGGTATTTAGGACTTATAAATTAACTTAAAATACCTAAAATACCCCTACATGAACTCCCTAACACTTATTTGGACGTTGGGTGAATTTACCAATTCACCGTTGTGAATTACAGTGAAGCTGCGCAGGAATAGACCTCACAAACGACTGGCCATGAACAAGTCGTTTGTCCACAAACAGTCCTACCTTTCTGGCCTTCGTTTGGTTAATAGGCTGCAAATTTTATGATAGATCTCCCTATTCTACATCTTGAAAAAAGACTCCCATCGACGGGGTGTCCACTGGCCCATGAGTCATCGTTTGCATCAGTTGATTGGGCCGGTCTTGACAGCATTTGGCTCAAATGAAAGGTCCTTCTTTAAGGACACTTCTATTGTCCTTGGAATCTTTTTGTCGGACATTTCCAACCCGAATATGTTAGTATATGAGTTTAGGACCTCCTATAATATTTCATCAAAAATGAAAACGTAAAACTCGATGAAAATTTCCAAAACACACAAGGTCGTTTAAAGGCAAACCTTCGAACATCATGGATGTTCTTGGACTTTTGACCTCCAAACTTTATGAAACTTGATACACTGCCTATAAAACTATAATAAATCATATTAGGACCTCATTAACTCATGAAAAACATATATATGAAGACAAATAGATATGAGGCACATAGGTGACTAATCGTCGAACGTGTTGATCATCCCTAGACGTTTAACATCAAATGAACCTATGCCTTTAGATAATTCCTCAATACCATATTATAAAATATTTTAGGAACTTATGCCATCATGACAAAAATGTTAGCTCTACCTTCACCTAAGTCATTTTTGAGGTATTACAATCTCTCCCACTTGGACAATGTTCGTCCTCGAATGACACTTACCAATCTCCGAACACTTCCAAGAATAGAGATTCATCTCACGACTCAAAAACATACCAGATAACACTTATAAAAAATATTTAAAATAAACATCAATTTCACATAATCAAGAGACTCACAACACGACAATGATCTAGGAGAAATTATGCAACTCATTATGCCATATGACTCACATCCTTAATTCTGAATAGGAAAAACTCATTTTATATTCTCTATCATGCTGATATACATTATTTCTAACCACCTTACAACAAGTTTGACCAAATAATGAATTATTCAATTATTGAAAATTTTTTGAGTAAACTATCAAAGTCCTACCGAATTATGCAAATTTATCAAAAATACAACATTTAGAAAAATTAGGATGGAAACATTTTAATATGCAAGATAAAACCATATAAACACATTTTAGAACATAATCATAACTTCATGAAATACACAATGCAAGGAATCAATGAAAAATCAATTGCACAAGACTCCTAAACACATTGCACAAGCAAAATACTTCTATGACTTTCTAGCCCATCTACTAACCATACTCTACCACTTTGATCCTCTTTCCCGGAGTGCATAGAAACTAGCCTTCGCCTATGGAGCATCATTGTCAGGTACAATTGGAGTAACTTGCATACCCTCTCTTCCCCTAGAAGAAATATTAGGACAATCCTTCCCTTTTGTGTCCATCTTTACCACAGCCAAAGCAATTACTGTTACTAATTAGACACTCCTCATAATGCTTCTTTCCACAAGTACAAAAAGTAGGATTACAACCTTGAGAACCAATACCCTTCTCATGTTTAACCTTTGGAGCACTAGGTCAATATTTAGTTTGATCCTTCATATTTAACCTAGGTAGAATTTTATCACTTTATCCACTCCTCTTGACGTTTCTACAAATTCTAGCAAATGTTCATTCCATAACTGATTGACAATATAGCATGAGTCTAACTAGGGTCATATCATTATGCAACATGACCTTACAACAATCTTCTCTCACTAGGTTGGGGACACCGGTCACAAACCTACTGATCTCATCCCTAGGGTCAGACACCAAGGATAGAGAAAACCTACGAAACTTAGAGAACTTCGATGAGTACTCCTAAAAACTCATGGTTCCTTGGTTAAGATTGATAAAATTCTCTACCTTCGCCTCCCTACTCTCACGGCGAAAGTACTTTCCTAGAAAAGCTTCCTTAAATTCTTCCCACTCAATTTGACCCGACTCTGCTGGCCTATTATTTTTCCAATGCGTGTACCACACTTGATCAAACTCCCTCAATATATACGAAGCTAACTCCGCCTTTTCCCTAGAAGTTACCCTATGTCACTCAACACCTTGTACACATCATCTAGTAACTCTTGGGTATCCTTTCCAACCATAGAGCCTAAAAATTATAAGAGGATTCATCCTTAAAGAATCTCTCAATCTAGATGTCATAGTGATTTCCATAACATTCACTCTAGGCGCAATACCCATACTTACATGGGTAGTCAAAGCTCGGGCTAAACTAAGTAAAGCGTCACTAATCTCCCCATTGGTCATTTCCGAGGGAACCACCGCAACATCATTACCTCTACCCACAGTAGGGACTTGAGCACCTTGAGAACCTTGAGTAACTTTTTCAAATTGAGGAGGAATCTCCTAATTCACATCATTCTGCTCAACTCTCCTAGTCTGTGTCCTTCTCGTATTCATATCCTATAAACACAAAGAAAACTATACAAAAAGAGTACTCATATTGTTTAGTTTGTGGCATGACATAGGAGTAGAAAAGAAGAAAAACTCTATCTTCCTATAGCCTCTCACCCATAGATATGTAGCAACTCACACCGATTGTCAAGAATCTACTAGACTCGACCTGATGAGACATTTGGATTCCTATGTTTTAATCATGTCTACATAATCAACAAACTTCTCTAACTAGAATCATTCCTAAGACTTCTCTATGTAAGATATGAATTGACCATTACTATGCCCTCTTCACACCTTACCTAGACAACCCTTAATCACTCTAGATAAAAGTTTATTCATTTAACATGTTTTCATAACATAAGTCATTACTTTCATTAGTTCATTTAAGACTCATTCATCACATAAGGAAATTCAAGTAATGGTTTTGGAGAAGACCAAGGAACTCTCATGAACTTCTTCAAAGCCTATTGTGCAATATGTAGATAGCATCCCACACCACCACTTAAACTTAAGAGAACTTCTCAAATACTAATAGGTGTCACATATAATGAGAATAGGAAATCACAAACATAGACCATGGTACTAAAGCATGTAATCTAGAGTTGTAACCTACTTCGGTGGAGGGTGTTCTACTTTCCAATGGTAGAACTTGGACACATCCCATTGAGGCACATGGTTAAGGAATATGAAGGTTTTTTTTTACTCTAGTTTCATTCTTCACTAGAACGAAATCCCAAAACATACTAACTCAGTGTTAGCCATTTTTCTCATAGAGTTATTCACATTAAGGATTATATGAAGAGGTTCCATATCTAGTTCAAAACGCAAACACATTCACCCTACAAAAGAGGTCCCCTAGGGCTGCCTTACAATGCGGACGAAGCTAACATAATGACTTTCCTAAGGATGATATGATATCGTTCCAGCAAACCAATCCTAAGTCCATTATTCATACAAGATGGATACCATTACGGCTTTTAGCTTCAAGGTTCATAACCTTACCACTAGGTTTAAGGTTCCACGTAAAGGACCTTCTAAACATCATTAAGGATATCATGTAATTAATAAGTACAAGACTAAGAGTCTTTAGCATCCCTAGTCAATATATCTCATATTAGCATTCATACATATATAAAGTAAAGGACACAAGTCAACCATACAAGAAAAAAATACTTCACTTTAGCACATATTGCATATCAATTTAGGAGCACATAGGAATACCCATTATCATCTTTTATGTCACCCAATACTCTACTATAACTTCATCAATATAACCATCATAGACTCATATATTCAAGTAGGAATACTCGTACATAAATTCTAAGACTACACACATAAAGACATAGTCATAGTCTAACATGAACACCTAATAATGATAGAACAACCCGTACATTCACATTACTCACATGTAGATTGATATGATCATACTTTAAATAACTAACTAAAGAAAGCATCATAGTAGATCAAGTAATTTTTCAACAAGGCCATGATCATCATAATACATAAAGATACGCTGTGAAGGTCATATCATTCACATAGCACCGCCGCCATAAGTGACCATTAACAATCACTACGTAATTTAGAGTTATATTAAGTCAAATAAGGAGGTATAAAGAATTGTACAACCAATCCATCCTTACCACTTCAATCCAAAGCTAAATTATCCAATTCAATACCATAAGGCCCTTACCCATGGCCATGAATATCAATTCAGTACAAAAACTATAATACTAAATGAATCTTGGTCAATTAAATATTGATTTATCAATTTAGGACAACATATACATCAACTGAATACAATTCTTACATCATTCAATATCAAATAGAAAACTACACTAGAATTCATAAGCATTAATACACTATCAAGTCAAAAATAAAGTAGTCAAAAACTAGGGTTCATCAATTTCTGGCATCATTGTCCTCTCAGAGGAATAAGACAAGCCCTTAGCATTCTTCATACCATGTCATTAGTTAAGATTTCAGAAAAATTTAAACCTTTTAATACTATGTGAAGTCTGCTTCGACTTCATACATAACAATCATGAAAAAATACGTATCAATATTCTAAAAGTTGTATCATATAAAAACCATCTAAAGAGAACGAATCTTTACTTAGCCAATAAATTGTCAATACGCCATATAGGTCTTAATACTAAAGAATCCAAAGAACGTAAATAGAAATACGAGAATTCTTAAATTCTACAAAAGTCTTTGAAATCTAGAATAATGAAAAGATAGCATCCTCGAATACGAGGACATACCAACACTTGGAGAAACAATTCCAAGCTTCTTTAATCGACCTTCTTAATCTTCAATGGTCGGACCCTACTTTTTGTAGTAATATAAATTAATGGGGTTAGTAAGCCACATATACTACATACAGATATATGCACATAAAATTTACGGACATGCATTAAAAAAACATCATTTATCCTTTTGTTAGAAATCATGACAAGTTATATAAATGTATTCAATGAACATACCATAGAACATATACAAGTTAAGGATTCCATCAAGAAAAAGCATGATCATTATCAATGACATATTTTCATAAAGTCATGTTAACATTTCATGTTCAATAGATCATATAAACATAACATATAAAACACTTACCAATGATCCCATCCCCAACCTACAAGATCAATGGTCATGTGAAGCCCCATTACCCCACACAACCTAATAGATAAGATAAGATACCATAACTAAAGTTTTGCTTCATATAACTTGTTACATAAGAAGTCATCACCTCATATAGCAAAATAGACAAATAACATGTTCATTAACGTAACTAACATCATATAAGAGTAACATCATGTATCATAAACATTATACCGTTTGTATCATCATATTACAAAAAGACAATCTCCTAGGACTTCCTTAGAGTCAGCTTGTGTAAGATCTAGGTAAAATCTCATACCCCTACCTATTCTAAGTAGACTTTTCAAGTCACCCTATTCAATGTCCATTTACTTGTCTTTCATTTTACTTGATGGAACAATCACCTTAATTGACATAGACCATGGTAGATACAAATGAAATATGGCGCCATAAAACCCCACGGTGAAAGAAGGTGGTCTACCGGCCAATGTAGAACCAAACATGACATAGCTTTCTAGGTGGATCAACTAATTAAAATACTATGGTGGCAACATAGTTCCAGAACCATGAGATATATTAGAGATCCATAGTTCCCTATTACATGGAAGCCTCTATATAATGAGAGTTATTGTGACCTACCTTTTAAATAGGGAAGGGACACGTTCCATATCTAGTCGACCGGTACTATGCTAGATTCCCTATTTTTATTAACCTTTAGGTCATCATTTATTTATAAATCTTGTCATAAGTCATAGGAGATTCACTCATTGCTTAAACATGATCATGAGATCTTTAGGATTAGATGAGAATATCGTTTTGTTGTAACCCTTCATTTGTTAGATTAACATATCATAAATCATCTTGTCTAAAGCATTTAAGAGAATATCATAAACATTCATTATCGTATTCTTATCATGATTTCACAAATTAGCATATTCATAGCCCAACATATATGCATAGCATCATTATACATACTTCATTAGAATTGTAACATCATTTATACGCTAACATAAACATCATAGAGTAATCACGACTTTAGAAGACTTACCTCTTGCTTCCATGATCCTTATTTAAGAACTTATATTCAGTATACAACAGCCATCCAATATAATAGTGAAATACTCAATATAAAATTAATACTAAGTCTTAATGTCATATACACGATCAATTCATAGCATAATATAAGGGAAAGGGGTCATTTAGGAGGTAATTCACGTTATAGTCCCAATCCCAACAATCACATGTTATCAAGTAGTAGATATAACCCAATAAAAGCCATAATTTGATAGGTAATATAATTCACACGAAATCTAACATTACAACTCAAGCATTAGACAATATACACTTAATAAACCATAGAAAACCATTATTTTTCATCGAAAGTCATAAATCTATAGTTAGGAAGATCACCTGTTTTGTAGAGTAAAATCCCTAGGAGTTTGAATTCTTGTAACCCAAGTTTTAAATGACCTCTTGGGGAAGGAATTTCAAGAGCTTTGAATTCTTGAAAACCAACTTTTAAAGGACCTCATGGGGAAAGGAATTTAAAGAGCTAAAATCACATACCTTATAGACGAATAATCAACTAAATTTGATTGGAAACCTTGGAATCTTCGTCTCCTTCCTTAAACTCTTCTTGTTCTTCAATGGAGTTTGGAAAAAGAAAGCGTTCATTGAGAGAGATAAGGAAATTCGTTTGAATCTGGTTTTAGATTGTAATAAGTGGTAATAAACTGACCTATAATCTATATATAGTCGTCCTATAAAATATCCAAAATACTCTTCAGTTAAATGGGTCTTTATATGAAGTTGAATTACCAAAAACACAACTTTAACAAATCAAGGAAGTGGCTGCGCGTCGCGGGGCCAATTCCCCTTGTTTTTCTGAATTTTTGGGTCAATGCAGTGAGGTTCCTGTCAGCCTCAATTCTTGAGGCAGACTGAGTCGTAAAGGCTGGGCGTTGCGCATCACCTTCTCCAGATCTTGCTCGCGCAGGCTGGTTTGTCATCCTACCTACCCATGTTGGGTTCCTTCCCAAGTACAATTTGGATGGTGCTTGGGGTTTCGTTACAAGACAGTTAGGATCTTTGTACAACACTCTACCTATCCAATGTCTTAGTAAATCTTTTGGACTTCATTTGACACTTCAAAATGTTCACAAAACATAGCGATATCAACTAGTTAAAATTAGATAGTTTTCGGACGTCAAGGTATTTATTTATCGTTTTGCCTCTAACATTTTTAAAATGACTTTATTAAATTAATATAGTTTTGCAAAAATATAATTTTAAACATTATTCAATAGATTAACATCTAGTCTAGTTATAGCATTTCCGGAGTACTACATTATCCCCCTTCCCTTAGGAACATTCGTCCCCGAATGACACTAAAGTCTTTTTGGAGGGTTAGGATAGACTAATTACTAGAAGCCCAACCAACAACAACATAAAATCATAAAAAGTCACATCTCATAGAAGTAATTCACAACTCCTTTAACTAGATATCACAACATTACACACTACACTTAATTTATGATGCACAACATATAAGAGCTCCACATTCATAACACATAGTGAAGAACTTCCTTCTGAACATTATCATGAGCTCAAAATAAATTAAGAAGCTACCATTTTGTTATTATACACAAGACAACAACAAAACAACAAAATCCCCAGAAGACACATGCATACATATTTCATATAAGTGCATGAATAGAGTAAGAAAGCATTTTCTTAAAACTCTAGTTCGTACGGGTTTTACCACAATATGCACCCATTAAGAAAGCAAGTAAATTTCATATTTATTCATTAAATTTATTTATTAAGAGGAATATCTAACCTCAAGAAGTAAAAAGAGTAGGGTGGTGGGACTTCATGTTGGCTTCAGCCTCCAAAGTTGCACCCTCGACAAGATGGTTCCTCCATAGAACCTTTACAGAGGCAACCTTCTTGTTCCTCAACTTCTTTACATGGAGATCTAGTATATCTAGTTGAACCTCTTCATCGGAGAAGTTCTCATCCACCCCTAAACCTTCCATAACCAGAATAGACAGTGGGTCACCTAGGTATATCTTGAGCATAGAAACGTGAAACACTGGTTTAACCGAAGCTAGATTACTAGGTAGTTTTAGTTCATCAAAAACCTTTCCAACCCAATGTAAAACCTCATAAGGAACAACATAGTAGGGACTTAAATTCCCTATTCTACCGTATCTCATCACCCCTTTCAGAGGTGAAATTATCAAGTAGACATGATCACCAATTTCAAACTCAAGGTCTCTTCTTCTATTGTCATCATCAGATTTTTGCTTACTATAGTCTACCTTCAATATATCTATTAAGATTCAAACTATCTTTATAGCCTCATAGATAATCTCGGGACCAAGGAGTGAGAACTCACCAACCTCAAACAATACAACCAGAGATCTACATTTTCTGCCATAAAGAGATTCAAAAGGCATCGTGGATATGCTCAAATTGTAAGTATAATTGTAAGAGATCTCAATAAAATGTAGATGATCATCCCAGTTTCCTTTAAAATTAAAAATAGAGGCTCTTAACTTGTCTTCAAGGGTCTGAATGGTTCATTCCGCTTGACCATATGTATGAGGATTAAAAGCGGGGCTAAGTTTCACTAAAGTACCTAAACCCTGATGAAAATATTTTAAAAAAATGAAAAGTGAATAGGGAATCTCTTTCTAAAATAATAGACAAAGGAATCCCATGAAGACTCACAATCTCATTAAAGTAGATTCTTGCATAATCTTTGATAGTATAAATAGACATTACATGAATAAAGTGGGCAGATTTATTCTACCTATCCATAATAACCCATGTAGAATCATTTTGCTTCTGGGTTCGAGGCAACCCAACAACAAAGTCAATATTAATGGCTTTTGTGACACCTTAAAAATGAGATAAGGTATCTAGATCCTCACATGAGCCTATAAAGGTTAATAACATGCTAATAATGGTTTTATATCTTGTATAATTTATTTGAAGTCCTTTGGAGGTCAAATTTTCAAGAAGGTTAGAAGTTGGTCTTTAGACATGCTGGCGATTCAATGTATATTTGCTCTGTTTTTATGTGTTGTTTGGAGTTGAGAATCATTTTATTTTACTTTAGTACCTTAACAGACATATTGAGGGTCAAAATGTTCGGGTACGACTCCCCACAGATCACACGACGCGCCCCCAATGAAGACCTAAACATTGGAAAAAAGGCTACCCAACGCAGCGAGAAGGACAAGATTTGGACTGTTCTTGTGAGACACATGCCTTGATCACACCTAAATGTCCGAAATGTTATTTGGGGAAGAATTCGGAGGCTGCGCGAGACGCGCAGCTCACTCCCAGATCCGGTTGCGTCATTTTTTAGTCAATATTTACATGTCTAAGACTCCCAATTCACATGGGATTGTTTTTGTAACTTAGGAGAAATTTTATTTACTGTTTTTAGTACATTTTTAAACCCTTTACCAATACAAAACCTCAACATCCATTAAGAAATTAAATTCGCACATTGTCTTCTAACCAAAAAAAACTCCAGAACCTCCATTGAAGACAAAACTCAAGAACAAGTTATGGAGGTGGATTGTTGGAGCTTTCTTCTCAAATATTTTGTGGTCTTTCTAATGTATAAGGTATTTTTATACTTCATCCATAGATAACGATTCATCTATGGAGTCCTTTCAAAGGTTTTCTAAACATGAATTCCAAGTCAAAAATCATATCTTTCAATCTAGCCATAGGTTCATCTCAAATTGATTTCAAAAACATTCTAATGATTTAAATATGTTTATATAATGATTTTATTATGAATTTATATAAAATTTTATGAAAAAAGAGATATCTTCCTAATTTCGAAAATTGGCCGATAATGTGGGTCTTGTGATCTTGATTTCATGTTTATAGAATTGTGATTAGATTGTATTGAATTGATTATTGACATTAATTTCTATATAATTTTAATATGCATTGTGGAGGAATGATCAAAGATGATCATTAGCTTGGAGATTTGGTAAGTTGACCTGCTTCTTCCAAATAGCCTAGAATTTACATTGAATTGTATTGATTGGTATGGTCCACTTATTGTGGTGTTGTTTACATTCTTGTACATATTTCTGTGTTCTTATCTTTAACTTGAAGGCATTAGGTTCATGTATTGATATGATGATTTCTATGTTAAGATTTAAAGTATGTAGCCTTGGTTCCAATATCATGTTCCAATTGAATTAATGTTATGTGAAGTATATGAATAGACTCAAACTAGTTGCATGACCTAGGTGTGGAGAGGATGTTATATATGTGTGTGTGTGTGTGTGTGTGTGTGTGTGATGATTATATTAGGGTAAAGTGTGGTCTATAGGGATAATGATGAAGAATATCCTTATAGCATGACCCCTATCCATATGAACCCTATATAAATGTCTGATCAAAGTATGCTAGGAGTCTTATATTCTATTATTGAATATGTACTTGCCTCCTATTATGTAAAATGAGTGTGTTTAGTCTATAGTCTTAAATACTCGATATCTTTGTATGACTTGAGACTTGAGGAAAGGTTGTAAATGTGTTATGATCTTTAGAGGGTGGCTTTCTCAGTTCTATGTGATAGCTATTATGTGATCTTGTTGACACATGTACACACACACACTTCATGCATGACTATGAATAGGATAGATTTGTGATTACTAAGGAAAGGATAGTTCTCCTATGCAACATTACCTATTTCTACGTATGTAAGTATATGATTAATGAAGTTATGAGCCCGTGTGACTAGAGGATTTTATGTGAAGGTAGATCTCACATTCTATGCATATAGACATGATGTATGGTTGTAAGAACATGTGAAGGACATTCTCATATTAATTAGGGTCTATGATGAAAGGATATGCTCATCTTATAATCGTTTGAGCTATTTGTTGTATGAAGGAGCAAGCTCCTAATGCCTTCTTTTTGAATTAGAGTATGAAAAGCTTAATTATATTTAAAATTGAGTTACAGGCTACAATCGAGTGAACATTACAAATGAGAGTGGGATCTTCACATTGGTAAGTACAACTTCCCACAAACAGAATCTTCATGTTTAGTAAATACGATTTCCAATGTAGATGTTGTCTCATAAGATGGAAACCTCCATGCTAGTAAGTCAAGTTTTCAAGAATCAATCTCCATGTTCCATAACTACGTGCCCCTGTAGGTTATAGCTTGTGATTTTTACCTAGAATAGGTATGTACAAATGGTTGCACCTTCGGCAAGTGTTAACCCTCTCTTTTCGGTGTCGGATAGAACAATGTCTATGTCATAGCTTGTGGTTTTCACCTAGAATAGGTATGTCTATGTCAATTATTGATATGTCTTTAAAAGGTTAACAATTAATGAAGATAATAATATGAACTCTAATTTAATTTCCTTGAGAAATGTACTTGGTATGAGAGGACTATGGACCCTACCTATACATTGCACTAGATCTCTTTAAGAAAGGATAGGATTGGAGACCCTTATAATGTAAAGGTGTATGTTATGTATGAATTGTATGAATGCATGTTAAGTGACCTTGTTATGTTATGATATGAAATATTACTATGCATGTGAATAACACTTGTGGCTTCTAAATGAATTTACTTAGTATATGTGGGGGTATGGGACGTCATGTGTACATTTATAAAGTAAGCTTGTGAACGGGTTATGATGGTTGTTTACCTATGATATGAACTAAATTATTTATGACTAAGGTTGTAATAAAGAAAAGAGTCCTTATATGACGATATGTCGTATATGTCCTTAATGCTAGTTGAAATAAATATGTTATGAATTGTTGAATATGTTATGACTTGTTGATTATGTTATGCCTAGTCTAGGGTGAATTCATAGGTACAGTTAGTGGAAGTAGAATTATGAGATGTTACCTACACATTGCACTACTGTGACTTAGGAGTTGTCTTTGCTGATGGTCCTTATGTAAAGTTGATATCTTTGATGTGCTTATGACTTGTGAAAATATATGGTTGTGTGTATGAAGCATATTATGAAACACTATTGTAAGGTGACCTCAAGGTGATACATTGCACTTGGTACATTTGATGATTACTTATGAAAAAAGTGAAATAAAAGAGAAGTAGTTCATGATGTGTATTGAATATGCTTATAAGTATGATAAATGGAGTTTTGTGCTATTATGAGTATTGTCCATGTCTATATGATGTACGTGACCTATATTGAGTTTATATATGCCTATGTTCATGATGTTTACTAAAAAGACATGTTGCATGATTTAAAATGAAATGTCCTCTTTAAATGCATGTTTTTGCATGGTTCCCATACTTAGTGCATTCTTGTACTAATACCATTCTTCTTTATCTTTTTACACAAAGTGTAGGTAGTGATGGCTAGAGGATGTCTCCTAAGTAAAGAGCTTGGATAGATTTCCCAAGCTCAAGTTAAGGGACCCTTATGATTCAAGGATTGTCTATGTTTCAAGATATTTCTTTAAGTTGATGTAATAGCTTAGACTTATATTTTATGTTGTTAAGGGTCGTATCCCTATTATATTCTATTGAGTTGTGTTTTAAGATGTCAAAAAGAAATTAGAGTATACCTATGTAATACAATGTTTTTATTTATATATGAAGTAATGTTCTACCATATGATGTGCTATGAAAAGTTTTTAATTTTCCGCTATTGTTACGATTATGAAATAAATGATGTCTAAGGGCTTTCCTTAGACCTCCAAGAGGTCGATGACACCCTCTTAAGATTAGATGATACCATAATTTCTATATTATACTCTTGGGTCATAAAAATTTCCCATTTCCAAGTATGGACATCCATAAATAGGGTTAAACCTCTCGATTTAGATGCTCGTCTTTAACTTGTTTGAAGTTTTGAACTTAGGAACAAACTCTGTTATGTCCCTTTTAAACCATCCCACCAATAAAAATTTATAAGGTCATGATACTCCTTTGTGCCACCCAGATGTATAAAATATCAAGAATCATCGGCTTATTCTAGAATTTGATTTCTCCATTCCGCAACATCTGGTACACATAATCTCCCTTGGTACATAAGAATACCATCCCCCAGGACAATGACTCATTAAGCTTAATAAGTAACTCTTCTTTCAACTCAATCAATAGAGGATCAAGGTGTTGCTTAGACTTCACCTCAACCAGTAATGATGGGTCAGAGTTAATGCATACCATAAAATCCCTATTTGGAGAATCTTGTAACCGCACATCTAAACGAGCCAACCTATGATTATCTTTCACAAGTTCTGTCTTCTCTTCTTCCACATGAGACACACTAACCATTGTGAGAGGACTCAAAGAATCTGCCACAACATTGGCATTTCTAGATTTGTAGAGGACACTCATGTTGTAATCCTTCAACAATTCCAACACTCTTCTTTGTCATAGATTTCACTCATTTTTTGTAAACACATATTGAAGACTTTAATAGTCAGTAAACACATCAACATGCACTCTATAAAAGTAATGTCTCTATGTTTTTAAGGCAAAAACAACAGCTGCTAACTTCAGGTCATGAATGGGATAGTTCTTTTCATGAACTTTGAGTTTCCTAGAAGCATATGAAATTACACTGCCATGTTCCATGAAAATACATCCCAAGACCTCTCGAGAAGCATCACAATATACTACAAAACATTCATTACTCTCCAGTAAGGTCAACATCGGAGAAAATGTAAGATTATCTTTCATATATTGAAATCCTTTTTCAAAAGTTTCCAACACCTCAAACTTCACCTTCTTTTGGGTCAGGGCTATCAAAGGAGAAGAAATGGACTAAAATCCATCAACAAACCTTCTATAATACCAAGCTAGACCCAAGAAACTTCTTATGCCAGTACGAGTAAAAGGTCTAGGCCAATTTATTTACTGCATCTGTCCTCTTCTAATCAACCTCTACACCCTCAATGGAGATAATATGTCCAACAAAAGCAACCCCACTCAACAAAAATTCACACTTACTAAATTTGGTATAATGTTGGTGTTCTTTGAGGACTTGTGAGGCCACACTCAAATAACCCTCATGCTCAATTTATTCTTCAATTATATAAAAATATCATCAATGAATCTCAGTAAACTCTATTCATTAGGTCCATAAACACTGTCAGGACATTTGTTGACCTAAAATACATAAGAAATTCATAGTGACCATAACTAGTTCGGTAAGATATTTTGGGAACATCTTCACCTCTCACCCTAAGTTGGTGATATCATGACCTTAAGTCAATTTTGGAAAAATAGCTAGCACCTTGAAGTTGGTCAAATAGATTATCAATCCGAGGGAGAAGATATTTGTTCTTTATGGAGACCTTATTAAGTTGGCGATAATCAATGCACATTCTAATAGACTCATCCTTGTTCTTAACAAACAAGACCAGAGAATCCCATGGAGAAATACTATGTTGAATAAAACCCTTATCTAGTAAATCTTTGAGTTGGAGATTCAACTCTTTTAATTCATCCAGAGACATCCTATAAGGAGGAATTGAAATGGGATTCGAGTCTTGTAATAAGTCAATACCAAAGTCAATTTCCCATTCGGGGGGAACTCCTGGAAGGTCATTAGGAAAAACCTCTGGGAATCTCCTCATTGCTGAGACTTACTCAATAGAAGGAGTTTCACATTCTAGGTTATTAAACCTCAATACGTGATACAGAAAACCCTTGGCTATCATCCTACAAGGCTTCAAGAAAGAAGTGATTTGACCCGCTGGAATAGAGTTTCCCCCTTTCCACTCTAAAATGGGTTCAATTTTGAATTGGAACTTCACTACCCTTGTTTTACAAGATATGGAAGCAAAACAATTATGAAGACAACCATACCCTAGATTATTTAAAAATCAATCATGTCAAGTTCTACCAAATAAACAAGAGTAACTTTATTGGGCAGCGTTACAGGACATTTTTTATAGACTCTCTTTGCAACCACAGAGTCACCCATTGGTGTACAAACAGAAAACGGTTCAAATAAAAACTTCGGAAAGTACCTAAACTTTCAATCTACAAAAAGTGTAAAAAAGAAAGTGTAGTACCTCGGTCACGCAAAGCATACACAATAATATTAAAGACTTGTAACATATCTGTCTCAACGTCTTGAGTGAATAGAAACGGTTCCTTTTTGGATATCAAGAACTAGGACCGCTTGGTTGAGTTTGGAAATTCCCCTTACCTTTAATTCTAACATTAGGACAATCTTTCACCATATCGCCACCTTTTCCACCACCATAGAAACTAGTAGTCCAAACAAGACATTCACCCACATGTTTCTTACCACAGTTACAACAACTTGGTCTTTCTTTTGGTGGATCAACATTTCTCCCATTTTGAGGTTTAGGATTTGAACCTCTATAATTTAGATTCTTGGAGAAACTATAAGGAACTTTGTTTGAAAATCTCTTCTTGAACATAGGCTTTCCTTAAACATTAAGCATACTCTTCGAAGCACTACTCTCAAAAGACCTTACCTTAATAGCTGCTCTGTCTTATCTTAGACGACTCTCCTCTACTTGTTGTGCATGATACATCAACCTGAAAAAATCTATATTGTCATGAAGCATGGATGCACAACATTTTTCTTCAAGTTCATCGGACACACCCCTTACATAACGGCTCATCTCATCCCTAGCATTGGAAACCAAAGAGGAAGCATATTTGGCCATCTTGATGAATTTTAAGGAGTATCACTTGACACTCATACCTCCTTGATGAAGGTTAATGAACTCCTCTGCCTTAGCTTTTCTATTCTCCTTGGGAATAATATTTGAAGAAAGGCTTTTTTGAAGATTTATAAAGTCATCGGACCACATCCTAAAGCCCTATTATCTTTCAACTAGTTGTACCATGTCTCAGCAACATCTTGAGGTGATATGAATTAAGCACAACATTCTCAGTAGTACTCACCCCCATATCAAACCAGAATTATTAGACCTCATCAAGAAAATCTTGAGGGTCTTCATGAACTTTTGAGCCAAGGAAAATAGAAGGATTCGGCCCCGTGTAATCCCTAAGACAGCTAGCCATAGTAATAGCATGTTGATTCTTTCGAGGAACAACCTCTCTATTAGCTTGTGTCGTAATAGCTTGAGCTTGAGTGGTGATGGATTGGGCATTTTGGAACAAGGCGTCCCCAACCTTACCATTTGTCATGGCCAAAGGACTGACCGGAACTTCCTCATTTGCAGCAGCTTGCACTTGAGGAGGAACTTGATTGCCCTGGGGAGTTTCTCCTACATTCTCAATCTCATCTACTACTATTCTTGTGGTTGTCCTTCTTGTGTTCATCTATCATAACCACCAGAAATGGATTAGATGCTAAAAGACACATAGTCTCAAAACTCTAGAGGCAAGACATAGGATTATCAACAAAAGAGTAGTTTCATAGTCATCACATAGCCTCTCATTAATAATTGTGGTGCGCTTCACAACTACAATCAAGATACTATATATAGTTGTTTAATGATATATTGAACCTAATGATATTTAACCTCATGCTCTGATATAAAGTTTTTCACATGGATAAAGTACACCCAAAATGCGACCGCCATCGTCGTCCGCTCAGAGGACTCAAAAAAACCCTTAGTATTCGTCCTAATACATCATCAGTTAAAATTGCAGGAAAATTTCAAACTTTTAATACTATTTGAAGAATACTTATACTTCATACATAACAATCATGAAAACATATGTAGCGATATTCCAAAGGTTGTCTTATATAAAAACCATCTAAAAAGTATGAATTCGTACTTAGCCAATAAATAGTAAATACTCCATATAAGCATTAATACAAAAGAATCCAAAGAACATAAATGGAAATACGAGTAATATTAAAATCTACTGAAATCTTCGCAAGCTATAATAACGAAAAGCTAGCATCCCCGAACATGAGGCCTACAAACTCTTGGAGAAAGAGTTCCTAGCTTCTTTAATCGACCTCTTAATCTTCAATGGGCGGACTCTATCTTTGTAGTAATATAATGTAATGGGGTTAGTACGCCAAATGTACTAGGCATGGGTATATGAACATAACATTTAAGGACATGCATGAAAAAGGGTCATTTATCATATCTTTGGAAAGCATGCTACGTCATATAAATGTCTCAGGGCACATACCATAGAACATATACAAGTTAAGAATTCCATCAATATAAAGAATGATCATAATCAAAGACATATTTTCATAGAGTCATTTAACATATAACCCCACACAACCAAGTATATAAGATAAGAGGCAATAAGTAAATTTTTTCTTCATATAACTGGTAACATAAGTAGTCATCACCTCATATAGCAAAATCGAACAATAACATGTTCATCAACGTAACCAACATCATATAAGAGTAACATCATGTATTACAAATATTATACCTTTCATGTCATCATATTACGTAAAGAAAAAATCCTAGGACTTCTCTTAGAGTCAAGTTGTGCAATGTCTAGTTATAGTCCCATATCCCTACCTATACTAAATATACATTTCAAGTCACCCTAGTCACTGTCCATTTAATTGTCTTTCATTTTACTTTAGGGAACAATTGCCTTAACCGACATCGACCATATGAGTTAAACATGGAATCTAGTCTCATAAAACCCCACACCGAAAGAAGGTGGACCACCGGACAAAGTAGAACCAAACATGACATAGCTTTTTAGGTGAATCCACTAGATAATATCATGTGGGGGCAACATAGTTCAATAACTAGGAGATATATTATGGACCCATATTTCCACATTACATAAAGACTCTATCTCATGGGAGTTATTATGACCTACCTTCCAAATAGGGAAGAGACACCTCCTATATCTAGTCCATTGGTTCAAATCTAAAGTCCCTTTTCGATTAACCTTTAAGTCATCCTTTATTCATAAATCTTATCATAAATTAGTGGAGGTTAACTCCTTGTATAAAGCTGATCATGAGCTATTTATGATTAGATCTGTATTTCCTTTCATCGTAACTCTTCATTTTTTAGATTAACATATCATAAATCATCTTGTGTAAAGCAACGAGTAAAAATATTATAAACTTGCATTATTGTACTCTTATCATGATATCACAAATTAGCATATCCAGTGCCCAACATATGCGCATAGCATCATCATACAAACTTCATTTAGCATTGTAACATCATTGGCTAACATAAACATCATAGAGTAATGAAGACTTTAGAATACTTACCTTTTTGTTCCAAGATCCTTATTCAAGTATATTCATTAGAAAACAACCATCCAATAATATAGTGAAATACTCAATAGCATAATCAATACTATATTTTAATGTCATATACAAGATAAATTCATAATATAGGATAAGGGAAAAGGTTCATTTAGGATTTCATCACATCATACTCCCAGTACCAACAATCATATTTTATAAAGTAGTGGAAATAACTCAATAAAAACCATAATTCGATAAGGAAATTACTTCACACGAAAATCTAAAATTAGAAGTCAAACACTCCATAACATACACTTAATAAACCATATAAAACCATTTTTTCATCTATTATCATAAATCTAGAGTTTCGAAGAAAACGCATTGTTAGACTAAAAATCCTAGGAGTTTGAATTCTCAAAAACCATCTTGAAAGGACCTCTTTGGGAAACGAATCCCAAGAGTGAAAAACCAATACCTTATAGACAAATAATCCATGTAATTTTATAATAAATCTTGGAGTATTTCTCTCCCTCCTTAAGCTCTTCTTGTTCTTAAATAGAGTTTGGAAAAAGAAAACTTTTCTAGAGAGAGATAAGAAAATTCGTTTGAATCTGGTTTTAGGGTGTAAAAAGTGATCTAAAACTGACCTATTATCCATATATAGTAGTCCTATAAAATACCCAAAATACCCGTTAAATTGGTCTTTTTATGACGTTAAATTACCAAAAATATGACTTTAACAAATCTGGGAAGTGGTTGTGCTTTGCGGGGCCGATTCTAATTATTTTTCTGAATTTTCGGTCGAGGCATTGAGGTTCATGTCAGCCTTGTGTCGCGAGGCTGCCTCTCAATTCTTGAGGAAGACTTCCTTGTGAAGGTTGTGCGTCGAGCACCTTCTCCAATCTTGCTCGCACAGGCTGTTTTGGCAGCCTGCCTATCCATGTTGGGGTCCTCCCCAAGGACCTTCGGTTGGTCCTTGTGGTGTGGTTACCAAACGTTTGGACCCTTTGGACCACACTATACCTATCAAAAGTATTTTTTCAAGTTTTGGACTTCATTTGACACTTTGAAAAATTCACCAAACATAGGGACATCAACTAGTTTGAATTAGTTGGTTTCCTAATGTCAAGGTCTTTCTCTATCGTTTTTTATCTAACATATTATAAATGAGTTTATTACATTAATATAGGTCTGGAAATATCATATTAAACATTATTCAATAGATTAAGCTCTAGTCTAAGTTATGGTATTTCCGGACTGTTATAGGTTCGTAAGTTAATTGAGTTTAAATAATGTAATTAACAAAAATTCAATCAATATACAATGATTTAAAACCATTTATACAAGAATCATAGATAGATCATATAATTGGACAAGTTTATCTTTAGAAAACTTTGAAAAGCTCTTTGAATTTTTGCCTCCTTTATGAATAGAGTTTCAAAGATAAAAATCATACCTCAATAATGTTAATCCACTAATTTTATGAAGAATCACCACCCAAATCTCCAATCCAAGCTCTTTCTTGAGTTTTGGCTTCAACGAAGTTCTAGAGAATTTCATAGAGATTTTGGGGTTTTGATTTAGAAGAATGAATTCATATAGGTATTTATGAGTTATAAATAAACTTAAAATACCAAATATACCCCTATGTAACCTCCCAAACTCTTATTTGGACTTTGGGGGAGTTGACGAATTTATCCTTGGAACTTACAGTGATGTTGCGCAGGAACAAATCTCACCGACGACTGGCCATCGATGGATCATTTGTCCAAAAACAAACCATCCTATCTGGACTCATTTGCTTAAGAGCCTAGTCATTGGGATATTGAGATCCCTAGTCATAGTATTGACCATAGACTCCCATCGACAAGGCGTTTACTGGCCAACGATCTGTTGTTTGCCTTTGTCGATTGGGCTGGTCTTAACATCCTTCGGCTCAAATCAAGGGTCCTTCCACAAGGATACTTGGATGCACATTAAGGATTTTTTCTTGGATTTTTCCAACTCGAATATTTTTATATACAAGTTTATAACCTCCTATATCAAATTCATCCAATACGAACATGTAAAAAACTTGACGTAACAAGCCAAGACACACAAGGTCATTTCAAGGCAAACCTTTCGAACATCATAGACATTCTTTGACTTTTGACTTCTAAACATCATGAAACCTTACATACTTCCTATAAATACTATAATAACTCACATAAGGACATAATTAACTCATTAAACACATATATAGGAACATAACCAGACATGAAGCACATAGGTGACTAGTCATCGAACATCTTGGTCATCCCTTGACGTTTAACTTCAAATGCACCTTAACATTTAGACAGTGTCCCAAAACCCTATTATAAACCATCTTCGGACCTTAGAACTTCATAACAAACATGTTAGGATTTAAATTCACCTAAGTGATTTTTGAGCTATTATAATAGGGGAATACATGGATAATTGTTTGAACTTGAGGCTATAATCGTTCACACTCATTCCCCCATAGCGAAGGTTGACGAATTCTAGAATTTTCCTCTACCTTGGTTTCAAGGTAAATTAGCTATCAAGGAAAGTCATCTTGAAATCTCCCCAAGTAATCTGACCTTCCGTAACAAGCCTTTCATACTTCCATTGTTCATACCAAACTTGAGATACATGTTTGAGTTGATAGGCGGTTAGTTCCGCCTTCGCCTTCTCTTGATAAGTCACACCCATGGTATCAAGAACCTTTAGTACCTCATTAATAAATCCTTGTGGGTCTTCTTCAACATTGGAGCCAAAGAATGTAAGGGGATTCATCCTTGTGATATCCCTTATTTGAGAAATGGTGACGCTACCATTGTGGTTTACTTCTACCTTAGCATCCCTAGCAACTTAAGTAGAAAACACTTGAGTTAAGATATTAATGGCCTACTGTATATCGACATTAGACATATCCCTTTCTTCAATAGAAACTTGAGGGTTTCGAGGAGACAGAGGGGGAACCGCCTGATTCACATTATCCTCTTCGACCCTTTGAGTATTGTTCCTTCTTGTATTCATTGCCTATATGCAAAAGAAAAATAATAGATGAACAGATACATGGAGTTAAGACTCTAGAGGCACGACTTTGAGAATACCAGAAGGTGAAACTTTTCTAACCATACCATAGGTGCTTGTTCATTAGTGTGGCACACTTCATAATAACGAATAAGACTCTACTCGATGTGTTTTAGTGAGACCTCAATCCTAAGATTATTCAAACTCATGCACGGAGACTATGTTTTTGAGGAAAAAGGAGAACCTTGTAAAGGTAACTGTGTTTTCATCCTCGAAAAGGACTTGGACTAGCCCTTACATTCGTCATAACATATCATAGGTAAAAAATGCAGAATAATTAAAATCTTTTACATACTGAAGTATACTTACACTTCTCATATATGATACATGGATTTTATTGACTCCTCGCGTATTGAAGCTTACATAGACTTCTCGTTTAGACAATATACCCAATATCTACAATATTTGGAAAAAAGGTAAGATATATGTGTTCATACAATCCACATGTACTAAGTATGGTTCCTATGCATAAAAATCATCTTTGCATGATAATAAGGCACAAATTAGTCAAAACCATGTACAATTTCAAATAACCATAACATGCACATATATGGAATATCAAAAGTCAACCCAATATGATATTTGTCACATCTGGGGAGCACCATCGGGAAGTAACATGGCGTACTTGGCCTCGCGGAGGTCTTATACAAGCCCATATTTATTATTTATCGCATTATCATAGGTAAATTTAGCATAAAATTTAAAATTTTCTTAGCACATCATATGCTAGAACATTACGTCATATAAATAAAAGGTATTATCATACTTAGTTAAAGACTCTAGTCTGTTTTTGACATCCTAGACTCAAGATCATAAGAGTACTTAGGGGCATGGATCTCATAACATAATACATAAATATATTCATACATGAGTTTACAATAAAGTAGTCATTAGGACAATCTTAGAATTAAGGATTCCTTTCCTCGGGCTTCTGAATCACATATCAAGATCCTCAATCATAAAGACATAGTTTTAAGTATCCATAACCTACAATTTGTATAAAAATTATAGGAGGATGGAGTTAGTACACGAATGCACTATGTATGGCAACCATGCAAAACATGCATTTAAAAGAGACATTTTCTTGAAATAATACTTCATGCCTTTTTAAATAAATCTTCACAAAATTCTAGTACAATAGGATTTATATCATTCACAAAGTAATGCTTAAGGAATACATACATAGACACATGCATATTAGAAAACCTTCCTAGGACTTCCCTCAATAGTCACTTCTGCAATGCATAAGTGATGTCCCATAACTTTACCTACACTAAACAACTACCCTTTATTTATCCTAGATAGTGTCCTTACTTTACTTCCATTGTCCATTTTACTTTAGGGAAACTATAATCTTAACCGAAAATAAGACCATGTGAGCAAAACATCAAATTTGGTTCCATCCCCTAACACCTAAAGAACGTGTCTTAGTTTCTAAGGTAAGACATGAGTATCATGCTATCATATTAGGTGATATCACTTCCTAGATAAGGTAGGGAAACATAGTTATGGAAGTTTGGGACATTATGGAAACATCACTCAAACACCATTTTTGGGTCATGATGCTATGCACCCCATGAGGTCTATGGTGATCTACCTTCCTACAATGGGAAGGGACACCCCTCATCTTCAAGTTCACTCCGTGCTTAGCAAAGTTTCCTTTATTAAATGCCTTAAATTACATTACTTTATAAAACATAGGCTTTAGTAGATTCACTCCTCGTATGATTATCTAATAGGTTATACATGAGAAGCCTTTCATCTACCTATATCATGTGAGAAAACCTTCATATGGACATAGCATATATAAGCACCTATCTAGTTTAGGATAATCTTGAGCACACCTTTGAAGAGCACCTCTATTGACTCGATCGTCATACATTTGTGTGTTCCTACATGCGAGCAAACCATTCACATAACACCTTTAGACCACACACGTTCATACTTTACTTTATTCATGCATAAGTGTACAAGTGTAACTATATACGCCATGCTTTCATATAAACACAGTTAAACACTAGGTATAATCATACTTCATCATAACATATATATCACATTGTAGAATATAATACATGTTCATAACATACTCATCCATTCATATCCATGTACATAAGAGACCAAACCTAGGAGCTATTCTTTCAAGGAACACATGTGCAATGCATAGACAAAGTCCTATACTCTTTCCCATACTAGTACACATATAAATTCATCCTAGTAAAGGAAACACATTTCATACACATAAGCTTAACATGTATAGTAGTGGACACTATTGACTATAAGAACAACCTTTCATTAGACACAATGATCCTACACTACTTGTAAGCATGCATGTAAAGTGAGGGTGTGTCTATATTGGTCAATATGATCACATAATGTCTATCAAAAACACATTGAGGCATCCACACTCTTAAGACCACATTACACTTTCTAGCATAGACCACACAACATACAATAGCATAGGAGACAAGACAAGCTTCCTAATACACCTAAGACTCCTAACTTTTGCTATTCATGCATTCACATAGGCATACATAAGTAGAGGTCATCATTCCTTATTATTCAATTAATTGAAGCACCTATACGAACCCTAACAAATCAATTCTCATGCTCATAAAAATAGTAACATAACCTAGATTCACAACTAGAGTAGAATACTAGGTACAAGTTACACATAAGGTGATCATCAAAACCACACATTCATATATTAATCAATTTTCCTTCAAGGACATGGTAAACACATATATTATGACAATAAAGTAAACACCTCTACCATAACTTGACCATACCACAAAATTCCATCCAAGGCTTCATCGACAATACTATAAAGAAGTGGAGAAGTAGAGAAATTGTTACCAATCCCTTAGCCCTTGGTCATCATTGACCATTACTATTCTTTCATCAACAATTCAAGTATAAGGAAAAACCTAAATATTATTTAATCATAAAACAAAACATGGATAAGCCACTACAAGACAATGCTACAACTAGTATAATACATCACCAACATACTAGAAAGTAGAAGGACATAGATCTTTAACCAAATTCAATTGCATTGAGCATCAATCATATTTTATCATTACTGTCAACCTATGGCATTAGATAATTACATAATGATCAATTCTATGTTATACATTAATCATAACAAGATTGAGATCATATTAGGACCACTACATCATCAATTTATAGAATGTGAAGGGAAATTAATCTCTTAGCAATTCTTTCTCACTTTGTTTATGAATTATTAATACTCACAATTAATCAGTAATACACATTGAAGGCATTATTTAATTATAACATGGATTAAAATAAATCTTACTACAATTGCCAAGAAATCGAGATTATAGTGACCATCATAAAATTACAATAGAGAGGAATTTAAGATCAAGTCTTCAAGCATAAATCCACATTGGATACCAACACATAATTCATAATTATATTATATTATAGGAAGTATATAAAGCACAATTAACCTTATACCAACTCATGAACCAATTACATGGAGTCGATATACATAGAACTACATTACCAGTTTATAGATATAGGAGAACATGCATCAATAATATCTAATTTTCAAGCCTTGATCCACATTTTATACATTACAATATAATTCCTAATCTATATACATGATAGGTAGTGGTTATCAATCAATTTAACATAACCAAATTCCTCAACCATGCATTATAATGGCAATATTATAGTGATCACATAGAGGCTAGCCTAGTCATGATGAAATCTTCATACACTGATCCAGTTGGATAATTCATCAACAAATAACCAGAAATATACATAATAAAAAAGTATCTATAAGCAATTCAGCCTAATAGAATCACAATTTAATCATTAACAAGCCATGATCACAATGCCCACGTAAGGGAAAAATTGATTATGGGAAGAGACATGGGTTTATAATGAAATTTTATTGAAATTTACATTAAAACCAATAAATTAACATCAACTCATAATGATTATGAATTTATAAACTTTTAAAGAAAGAACCCATGACTAGATTAAAGAAGAAGAGATTTGATCATATTTTCTGTTTGAAAACTTTGAGATTAACTCTCCAAGTGAAAGGTTACATAGAGATGAATGATAAACATAGGTTTATATATAAGAAAACGTCTAAAACATGATGAGGAAACCATACGAATCCAAGCTCCAAGATGTTCTTGAGATTCACCTTCAATGTCTGTTCTAGAGAGAATATTTTGGAGGGAAGGTCTAATTTGAGTGAATTGGATTGGGAATGGATTGATCATCCCTTAAATACACCCAAAAATAATTGAAAAAACCTTGTAGAGTTAGTTTAGGACGTGTTGTGAATTTACTAATTACACCTTTCATGAAATAGTTGCTAGGCAGCAGTTGCAGGCCACCATCAACAGCCAAAAGGTCCATCAATAGGATGTCTATGGCTTCAGTCCATGGGGTCTTGGACAGTTATTCTGCTGAGCCTTATCCAGTATAAGTGACCATCAACGACACCACCATTGACGGGCGCAAAGACTTATATAGGTTTCATGCGATATAAGTGATGTTTCTAACTCCATTTTTAATAAATATAGTTCATTTTTGAGGTTTAAGAACAAAATCTTACAAGAACGTCCACGACGTAAAAGAAGTTGGCTCAAAGGGGTGTTAGTGTGCCTTAACATATTTGACTAACTTTTAGGAGTTGGAAATGTACAAAAATTTGAGGGAAGGTACATAATAGGTGTTTGAGTTGTTTCATGGTTGAAATATCCAGGCACAACTCCCCAAGGACCAACCAAGGGTCCTTGAGGAAGAGCCTTATAGTTTGATACAATACTGCCTGACAGTGTGTATCGACGGGTGTGCCTCATGTGTGTATATGTGCTTATAATTGTATTTGATGAGCTTATGAAGTCTTTAAATAAGTTATAATGATGTTAATAAGAAGTATATTGAGTTTTTTGAGGTTTGGAGGTCTAATGTCCAAGACGTTTGAACGTTAGCCTTGAGACATGCATGTATGTCTTGATTGTGCCCAGGATGTTTGGACATGTTGCGTGTTATTATTTTGAGTAAAACTGATGTGGAAGGTCTTCAACACTTTAAAGTACATATTAACATTGGAAACTCCCGGGTACGACTTCCTAAGGACCCCAAAAAAGGACCTAAGGGTTGTCGAGACACTGCCTTTGTAGTGTCAACCGATTGACCAAATTATGATGGATATATAAATATCATGGTGACACTGAATCTCATATATGAAGATCATTGCAAAATATTCCTCCGAATAAGTAGACTTGACGGAGATAATTTGAGCAGATTTGGTCAACCTATCCACATCTATCGATATAGAGTCATATTGCCTTTTAGTCCGAGTTAAACCCACTACAAAATTCTTATTTATGTCTTCCCACTACCATGTAGGAACTTGGACTTCTTGTAGCAAGCCATCCGTCTTTCGATGATCGACTTTCACTTTTTGGCACTTTGGACACTTAGCGACAAATTCCGCTATGTCATTTTTGAAACCTTCCCACCAAAATACGTCCTTAAGGTCATGGTACATTTTTGTCGTACCCGAATATATGGAATAGATCTTGTTCCTCAACCCATCTACCTTTAAAATTCACAATCTCCCTTTGTTCCTGAAAAAACCATCCCCCCTTAAGGAGATGGCCTCATTAATCTTGCGAAGGACCGATTTCTTCAACTCCATCAATGATTTATCAAGGTGTCATTTGAGATTCACCTCAACCACCAAGGATGACTCGGAGTTATGATGGACCATAAAACCACCATTCGGAGAATCTTCATATATCACACCCAATCTAGCCAATCTATGAACATTTTTCACTAGTTATTTCTTTTCTTCATCTATTTGAGACACACTACCCATAGTCATACGACTTAGAGCAATCAAAACCACAATTTCATTGCCGGGGTGATAGAGAACACTCATGTCACTATCTTTTGACAATTCTAACCACTTTTTTGTTGGATATTCAACTCTTTTTTAGTAAACACATATTGGAGGATCTTGTGGTTGCTATACACATCAACATGAATGCCATACAAGTAATGCCTCCATATTTTCAAGGTAAATACCACGGCCGCTAACTCAATGCCATGGGTTGGATAATTTCTCTCATTCTCCTTAACTTTCCTGGAATAATAGGCTATTACCTTCCCATGTTGCATAAGAAAACACCCAAAACCTACTCGGCATGGTCACAATACTCAACAAAGCCCTTTGTAGCCTCCAGTAAGGTCAACAGCGGAGCGGAAGTAAGCATATCTTTCATGATTTGGATGTTTTTTTCACATGCCTCTGACCACTCAAATTTTGTTCACTTTTGGGTAAAAGTAGTCAAGCAAGATGCAATGGATCCATACCATCCACCGACCTCAACCAAAATTTACATTTGCTATACTTTGCAAATAATTGATTCTCCTTAAGCACTCGCAATACCACCCATAAATTGTCCATGTCATTACCCTCATTTTTTGAATATACCAAGATGTCGTTAATGATGACAATGACAAATAAATCTAGGTAACATCAAAAAACTTTATTCATAAGACCCATAAACGTCGTCGGGATATTTGTGAGACCAAAGGACATTACCAAGAACTCATAGTGACCATATCTAATCCGAAATTCTATCTTTGGTATATCCTCACCTTTCACCATAAGTTGGTGATACCTCGATCTTAAGTCAATCTTAGAAAATTAGCTTGCCCCTTGGAGTTTATCAAAGAATTCATCAATCCGAGGGAGATGATATTTTTTCTTGATTGTGAATTTATTAAGTTGGCGATACTCAATGAACATCCTAAGGGACCCATCCCTCTTTTTCACAAATAGAACCGGAGCACACTATAGAAAAATACAAAGTCTAATGAATCTTGTCTTGAAAGTCCTTGAGTTGAGCCTTCAACTCTTTCAATTTGTCCAGAGCTATCCAATAAGGTTGAATTGAATTGGGATTTGTAAACGGTAACAAGTCGATACCAAAATTAATTTCCTGTTCGGAAGGATACCGGAAAGATCATTAGGAAAGACCTCCGGAAATTCACTTACGATGGGGACCGACTCAATGGGAGGTATTTCGGAGTTTAAATCTTGGACTCTTACTATATGGTATAAACACCATTTGGAGATCATTTTGCATGCTTTAAAACAATAGATGCTATGCCCTCTACGAATATAATTTCCCCCCTTTCACTCTACAACGGCTCATTTGAAAAGATAAACTTCACCACCCTCATTCTACAATCAATAGAAGCAAAGCAAGCATGCAACCAATACATACCCAAAATGACATCAAAATCAGACTTATCAAGTTCTACTAATTCAACATAACAAACTCTATTGGGAAACATTTTTGGACAATATCAATGCACCTTTTTCCCAGCAACCGACTCACCCACCGGTGTAAACACTATAAAAGGTTCATGCATATTATTTGGAAAAATATCAAACTATTTAGCTACTAGAGGTAAACCAGGATAAAGTAAGGCATATACATCGATAGATAAGACCTTTAACATACCGGTTACCACGTTAGGAGAATTCTCTTTCTCACCCCCTAGAGCGGAGAGAATAGAAGTAGTTCTTCTTTGGAGTCTTATTTGAAAAACTTACTTGATCTTGATCACTACCCTTGTCTTGGCCCCTCACATTAGGACAATCCCTTACCTTGTTCCCACTTTTACCAAAACCAAAAATATTTTCCGTCCCCTTAAGACAACCACCATAGTGCTTCTTGCCACAATTTCCACAAGTTAGCTTCTCGGTTGGTGAAATAGTACCCTTTCCCTTTTTAGGCTTAGGGTTAGACACCCTATAACAACTAGCCTTAGGGAACTTGGAATGACCTTGATTAGAAACCCGCTTGTTAAATCTGCGCTTGTCTTGTATCTCAAGCCTATTCTTTGAAGAACTACCATCAAAAGATCTTGCCTTCTTAGAATCTCTGCTCTTCCTCCTAGGCTTGCCTCCTCCACATGTTGGGGATGCACCATAAGACGGGAAATGATCATGTTGTCATGTAGCATAGCCGAATGAACCTCCTCTTGCAAATATTCTGACACCCTCGTCACAAATTGACTCATTTCATCTCTAGGATTGGGGGAAAAAAGGGGCATATTATGAAAATTGAGTAAATTTCAAGGAGTATTCATGAACACTCGTACCTCCTTGACGAAGTTTTGATGAATTCCACCATTTTAACTTCCCTCTTCTCCCTATTAAAGAACTAATAAAGAAAAGCTTTCTTGAAGAATTCCCAAGTCACTAGTCCACCTCTTAAAGGCGTATTGTCATTCCACTGGACATACTACGCTTGAGCCACATCCTTGAGTTGATAGGTGACTTACTCGACCTTCTCACTAGTAGACAAACCCATAGCATAAAGGATCTTGTAGAGTTTATCAATGAACTCTTGGGGGTCTTTATCAGCCATGGACTCTTAGGAAGTAGGAGGATTCATCTGAGTGAAATCCGTTAGATGGGAGAACATAGTAGCAACTTGTTGATGAGTACATGGTATAAACTCACAATTAGGTTGGGCCATCATGTCTTAGCTTGAGTAGTGGCGGCTTGTGCTTGAGCAGTAACGGATGTGTCCATTTGCAAGAGAATGACCCTTATGTTATCATCCGTCAAAGGAGGAGGATTTGCCAGGGATTGGTCATCATTCACATCTTTCTCAAGAGGAGGAACTTGATCACCACGAGGAGTAACTACCGCACTAGAAATGTCTTCTTCAAGTCTTCATGCCACATTCCTTTGAGTATTCATTTCCCTATAATAAAAAATATAGGATTAGATGCAAAAGCACATAGATCTAACACTCCAATGGAACGAAATTGGACTTCCAATAAAGTGAGAATTTCCTAGGCATCACGTGAGTTCTTATTCATATGTGTGGCGTGCTTCACAATTATGAATATGAACTTACGTAGACGTGGTTGCGAGAGACATTGACTCAAAGATAATTCAATCTCATGCTCTCTACCAATTTTTTCACATAAGGGTTTACCCTCTAGACGTAATCGGCATCGTCGTCCTCTTTGAGGACTAAGACTAGCCCCTTAGTTTACATCATTACATTCGTAGGTGAATTTTATAGGAAAATTTAAAACTTTTAATTACATCTACTTGGAGGTTTACATACAATTCTACATACATACATATATACATACATACATATATAAATACATAGATAAATATATAAATATATATATATGTATATATATATATATATGTATATATATATATATAGTATACATAGACCCTTCGTATAGAAAGATTACTTAGTCTTCTACTTTTATTTCACGTAAGTATATAAAATATAACATGGTTATACTAGTCATATAATCCCATAACCATGTAATAAGTGTGTAATAACTTCTGCATAACCCATACATCAAAGTAAGAATGCCTCACATGGGCTACACAATGTTTCATACTAAATGGAAAACAAAGAACATAATAGTCTTAAACTCAAAACAACTTCATAAGATAAATAGTGTCATCACCCTAGAAAAATGAGGACATACCCTACCTTGATAAATAAGAGACCAAAGCCTTCTTCAAGTCGTCTCAACAATCGGAACCTAAAATGTGGCAAAAGGAAGAAGTTGAGTTAGTATCCAAGACCGGGACATTTCATAATGTATGCACTTTTCATTTAAAACATTTATGCACGTTCACAAGACTATAGCAACCAATATTGCATGTTCGTTAAGTCATAGGCATGTACATTATAAGAATAACAACAACAAGTCTAGTCAAGTCAACATGCATAGCATATAGTTGAATACCTATTCAAGTAAATCTATCATAATGTCATATTAGTAACAAGCATATATAAGAGTACATTTCAACATAGCCAAAGCAAGACAATTACCCATGAACCGCTATCAAGTCAACAAGTGCAATGACCAAGCAAAGCCCCATAACTTTACTCAATCAAGTAACCCAACACGAATCATGACTAACATCCTACTTCACTATCATAACATTTAAGAATACATAGCATCATACTTTAATAATATAGACTAACCCATATTCATAAGTGAAACTAACCAACATATAGTATCAACAATGTGCAATTTCATCATATACATGTCATATAGCATCATAAGCATTTTCATACATAAGAACATCCTCCTAAGAATCAGTTCAAGGCTAACTAATGCAATTATCAGGTGAATCCCATAATCCTTCCTAGAATAAGCTAGACCCCTTAGGTTATCATAGTTAGAGTTCAATCCTTTAGTTAATTTTACCTTTTGGGAACATCCTACCCTAACAGACACAGACAACACGAGCTACTGTGGACTCCAATGTCATGGAACCCTACACCGAAAGAAGGCTGAATACTTTCCAAGGTAGTACCAAAACATAAACATAGAAACTACATATATCAACTAGCAAGTATTCCTATGGGGGCAACATAGTTCAAGAACTAGGAGATATAGTTGGGACAATCTTTATGATACATGCATTGTAGTCTCCAATCTCAAGAGTATCTTAGTAAACCTACCTTCCCTATGTTGGAAGGGACGGTCCTCACTCTAGTTCACTCGGTGCTAGGCTAGAGTCCCTTTTTGAAATGTCATCAAGCCTTTATTATCAATCATATCTTAGTTTAGGTTATAGGGTATAACTCTGTATAACATCATCATCGTCATATCTCAATAATAATTACATGAGTATAAATCCTTTCATTGTAAGTCATATAGGTGAGGTTAGCACATTAACATCTTCATATCATGAAAAGGAACATTGGTAAGTAATTCACCATCCTTATAACATTTACATCTTAAGCCAACACCTCACAATCATAGTCAAGACATTTCAATTCAACATCATACAACCCTATCAATCATAACACAAAGCATACTAGAGTACAACATCATGACTTGATCAGAATTAACCACAATTTAAAGTAAATGATAGGGATCATAAGACTTACCAAGTCTCCTTTATAGTTCAACATTAAGGTCTTACCATAACCCTCAATTCAATTTAATTTGGGTATAACTCATAAAAACTCAAAAACAAACATAATAATAAGACTAGAAGAATAACTACATCGCAATTCAATACTAGATCATAGCTTAAGACAAGATACTCAGGTTAATTGACAGTATACGTTATAACCTAGATTATCTTCTCAAGAACTATTATAAAAAACAAAAAATCATCCGAATTCATTCATTATTAGTGTAACAACATCACATAATAGTAACTAATCTACTAATCAAGTCAATTTAAACAATACAAACTAATTCATATCAAGATTACAACCTAGGTTCAAGGGTTAAGGATCATCTTCTAAAACTAGACCAAACTATCTAGATGTATCATAATTAGGTTAAAATATATGTTAATATTTTCACATTATCCAAAATAAAACCTAAATAAATCAATTCAATACATTAATTTCGTGATTGGGAAAGACCCACATGAAAACTAAAATTTTGAAAATACTTTGAAGGAATCCTTTGTGGAAAGAGGTCTCAAGAGTGAATTAGATCCCATGAGGTAATGTTTGATTAATAATTCATGGTGAAATCTTCCCTTAACAGACAAAAAAACCCTCCCCTAGCTTGGTCTTCAATGGTGTCTTCCAATAGAGAGAGAAAGAATAGAGATGGGAGATAGTTTTGTTTTGTGAGTTTTAATTAGTCTAATAGGGTTGGGGTTTTATATGGGGGGTTATTTATGTTTATTAGACTTCACTTAATCCCCAATAAACAAAAAAAACCTTAATTAATCAGTTAAGACTTAGTGAAAAACGTGCATCAAAACATGTCACTCACCCATAGGACCCCGTCGACGCTTCGTGCCTCAATTGACGGACCATCCCCCTTCCATGTTGCACATACATCAATGATCTAAGAGGGTGTGAATAATATCCCCTTAAATGAATTTTCTAAGTGTTGGTCTAAGGATGTCATTGACACCCCGTCGATCCACACACGCTTCGTTGATGCCATCTCGTGGGTGCACACTTCCCAGGCAATGTTTGACTCCAACTGCAAGGGCCCTCCTCAAGGGACCTTGGTTTGTCCTTGGGGAGTCGTACCTTGAATTTTTCAACTATGAATAAACTTAAACCCATGTTAGACACCCTTCCACCAATTTTAATCATTTTTTGACTCTTAAAAGCTAGTCAAATAGGCTAAGGAACACTTGTACCTCCTTGAAGTAGTTTCTGGACATCATAGACGTTCATGGATGTTTTTATTTTAAGACTTCCTAAAGGACTTATATTCATTAAATAGACCTTAAATAGTGTATGGATCTTATGAAACTTATGTTATTTTCTAGATCATGTCTTGGATTTTTAAAGTGTTACAATGATAGTCTTATAAAAATGGTTAAACTTGAAATTGTTGAGGAATATGTTCAAAGGTTTAGATACATGTCCCCTAAGTATATGTGTAGGTATAAGTGGTTCAAATGTTTCTTTTGTTGGTATGTGTGACCCTTCATGATTTTTTTACATGGATTGAAGTCATTGCATAGGCTTGGTCTTAGAAGCAATGGTAGAATGTTGTCCTTCTAGGGTGATGATGTTGGTTTGATTGACCAATATGCCACCTTACTGTAAAGTTGAAGGAAATGGAAGAGTCCCTATATTTAAGTCTTATCAATTGTTTTCCCTATTGTTTTATGCCCTTGATGCCATTAAATTGTTTAAAATATTACGTGGTTGATGAGTATGACTTAAATTGAAAATTTTGTTATAATTTTTGTAGATGATAAGGTTTACAATGCCTTGGAGTTCCTATGTTGACTTAGTGTAGTCGCTTCTAAATTTGTAATCACTTTATAGTGATGAAAATAAAGGTTGTTAAGCTAAGATCATCTTAAGGTTGGGTGAAGTTGATCTTAATTGGGTTTACCCGAAGTGGGGGATGGTGATGGAGTAGTGAGGTTGTAGATATTTTCTACCATTTCCTTCTATTCTTACGTAATCTTGAAGCTAATGAATTCTTAGTAAACTAGTACATAATAAGAGCTTTCCCTTATAGTATGAATCGCATGACCTCGATATCTTTGTTATGACTTGATTGACCCTATCTTGAGAGTATTTTTAAGATTCTTAAGTACTTGAAAAGAAATTTTTATTAAATTCATGGTTTTGTCATGTATATTGTGCATCTTGATATGCTAGTTGTGCATTAAACTTCATAAGTTAAGGTAAGAATCATGTTTGAAGTCACTTTTGATATGAAATTTTAGCCTTAAAATGAGAATTTTCGAAAATTTAAAATGAAATATGTTGAGTCTCTTCAAATCTACATGACTTGAATGGTTTGGAAAGCATGATTGTAGGTTTACTCTTTAAAAAGTTAAGGAATGTTAGCTATTGTGTTTGTGTGTGCATATAAATTGTAAGACTTTTCCAAAATCATGCATGTTTATGAAAGCTAATGTTAAGCTAGAAACTGAAATATTGTGAAATAGCATCCTATTGTTGTGATGTGTGTGGTTTGAATTACCATTTTTGACTTCACTAAGAAGGATGTTTAATCATTGCGTGATTAAAAGTTGAGAAATTCTCATGTTACGCTAAAGATGACCATTTGTGCTTTGGTTGGGTGTGAACTCATGAGACATGTAAGTGTGTTGAGGAAAAGTAAATTCCTCTCTATATACAAATAAACATGGTATGTTTTAGTATGACCCCCATAGAACTAGGTCTAACTAATAGGAATCCATTGTCAACCTATCTTACTCGGGTCTATGTGCATTGAAGTATGAGTTCCTACTTGTTCTTGAGTATTGTTACATTTGACTATGTATGTTATAAATGATAATCTCTTAATGAAATGAGGTGAAATGATCATTATATGATAAGGGGGAGGTTGTTCCTCATATTAACATGACTGGTATCTAAGTGTTTGATGCATTGAACATGAGTGAGTGAAATTGTGGATTACTTGTGTGGTAGTAAGTTCTAAGTGGTTTGAAGTTTTTCTACTTACAAAATTGGTGCATTGACTTTGATGTAAAGATATTATGAATGTTTTGAAGTCTATAATGTGTTAAAAATTCCCAAGTGTCATTCGAGGACGACTGTTCCCATGTGGGGATATTGTAAGATCCCCAAAATGAGTTAGGGTTTCTTGAGACTAAGATGCTTGTATTAAGGGTATAAGGTCCTAAAATGGGTTCTAAGGTTTTAAGGAAGAAGTGTTTAAAGTTTGAGCTTAATGGAAAGTTAAACATGAAAGGGCGAGCAAGACGTTCGACCACTAGTCACCTAGCATGTTATGTTGAGAAACGTATGTCTTGATTTATCTAAATCATGTTAGAAGTTATAATGGTTATTCTGAGTTTCTTTTTGGAATGGTATCTTAGTATATGACCTTGCATGATGATTGTCACATCTGGGTTTACCCCCTAGACGTAACCAGTGTCATCGTTCTCTTTGACGACTAAAACTAGCCTCTTGTTCACATCATTACATTCATAGGTTAAATTTAGTTGAACATGTAAAATATTTCATTACTTCTACTTGGAGGTTTACACACACACACAAAAAAATATATATAAATATATATATATATATATATATATATATATATATATATATATCTTAGTCTTCTACTTTTATTGCACATAACTATTATATAAAATATCATAATCATAATAATCGTCCCATCTCATAACCATCTACTAAGGTATATAAAATTTGTCCTAGCCCATACATCAATTAAATAAGACCACTTTTAGGTCATACAAATGTATAGTACACAATTGAAAAGAAAGAAACAAAAGAGTCTTAAATTCATAACAACTCGATAAGCTAGATAGTGGCATCGCTCTCGGAAGTTGAGGACCTACCTACTTGGATTAATAAGAGATTCAATCCTTCTTTAAATCTCCTTCCAAAACACTTCAATGATCGGAACCTAAAATGTTGGGGAAATGGAAGAAATGGAGTTAGTACGCCGCCACTTGTACTAAGTATGAGATTATATGCACACATACTTTGAAAACATGCTAAGAAAAAGTGACATATCATAAAGTACATTTTTCATTTAAAACATTTATCCACATTAAACAAGACCATAACAATCAATAATGCATGTTCATTAAGTCATAGGCATATACATCATAAGAACTTTAACATCAAGTCTAGTCAATTCAACCATACATGTCATATGAGTAGATACATACTCAAGTAACTCTATCATCAATTCATAGTAACAATAAGAAGGAATAAGGGTACATTTAATTATAGACAAAGCAAGTCAATCAACCATGAACCTCGAACAAGTTAAAAAGTGCAATAACCAAGTAAAGCCCCATAACCTTACTCAATCAAGTGGCCCAACAAGGATCATGACTAACATCCTAATTCACATAACATGGCATTTAGATGTACATATCATCTTACTTTAACAATATAAACCAACACATATTATAAGTGACCTAAGCAACATATAGTATCAACAATGTGCAAGTTCATCATATACATGTCATGTAATATTATAAGAATAATCATACATAAGAACAAGAAGGTATGGATTTGGTTGATATCACTTCCTTATGCTTCTTCCCTACTTGATCGTTGAGGTACTCAACTTTGATTATCTGAATATCATTAGAGGATGTGGTAGTAACTTCTACATTCTTCTTGACATCTCAACATACTTGGGCATATATACATATCTTGGTATTTAGTAACAGTAATAAAAGTTATGTTTTTTCAAATTTTGCGTGTATGAGAATCTTTGATGCAATGATCATCCCAAAATTTAGCTGAATATTATGAATAATGCAACCTGAACATGCAGGTTTGGTATGTCACATAATTGATTCATTTTGGGAAGGCATGATCGTGCAGCAAATAAAACAAAACTAATACGGGGTTTCTGCATTGAGGTCCTTCTTTTATACCCCTGCACCACCTTCTAACCAACTGGGATTTTCATATAAGATCAAGTAAGACAACCACCTTTCCATGTTTTCTAGCTTTCCCGTCCTAATTATGTGTTGGTAAACATCCCCATCGTTCTTATGGCACTCGAAAATAATATTAATTTTAACAGTGTTGTAATTGAACATTCTTCCTTAAATGAACATTGAGTCAACTAGTTTTAGTTCTGCTATTTATTTCTTTTCATATTGTATAAATGTTCCATAAGATGCATAGAATTCCCATATCAATTTTCTAATATATAAGCCTTGGGGCATAGTGAACATCTGTATGTTATGATAGTTAATGATTCTCATAATTCTTGATAATTTCAATCACTATGTCAATGGATAACATATTTCTTCAAGAATTGTGTTTAGGCCTTAATCTTTTGATTGGCTCGTAGACTTTGGTGTAGGACATTAATTGTGGATGCCACCATTATTACTTGCTCTTGTGCTAAAGGAGGATGTGTACTCACTAGAGGAGTCCCAGACCTAAATGGATTATTCAACTCTTGCGAGTGTATTTCTACCCTTGTTGCTATCACTTTCAACTCTTCATGAGATTCAGTATTTTGGGGTTCTGAATGAGCTCCCCCTCTGTCAGAGGTAGAGAGATGGGTGTCATAGATACTATTATTACTCAGGATCCCTTCTAGTGATGTATTTTGCTTTCCTTTATTCTTCCCCTACCTACTGATTGCAACATGTTTCTTTGTTTTGCCTTTGGTTTTAGCTGCCTTCTTATTTAAGGTGCTCCCTTTTTCCCTCCTTAGACTTGGAAGATCTCGTCCATCTACTTTAGGCCAAGCAATATCTGCAATCACATTAGAGAAAGATAAATATGCTTGACTTCTTATGAATTACAGTGTTTAAATACATTCAAAACCATTCGGTAAATTGTGGATTACATTCATTGACATGGGTTTATTTGCCAAAAGTTACCGTGTACGGTCATAAGGTGAGGACTATGAGCGATCAAGAATTACTTTGGAGACTAGTTAAAACCTCTTCCTGAGTCCAAATGTATCTCCAAACATTACAGAATTCACAAATTAAAGCATTGGGATAAAAGGTGAGTTGGATCATTCGCCGTAACGTCGAGTGTTTCGGTTAGCCTTATCTTGCTCGCCAACATACTCATCCTTTAATTACTATTTAATTTCTTGAGATCAGCCCTGCAACCTTTGAAAATACAATAAGAATGTGCATAACAAAGATTATGGTTGCATCCACAATACAAATGCTCGTGGTGTTTCCCTAAGAGACCCAATACATTTGAATATGATAAAAAGCTCGTAAGAGTACAAATACTATAAATATATGTTGTAATGGCAAACTAACCTTCAATAAAGATCTAGAGGAAACTCTAATGCTAGGTGGAAAATTAATTAAAATTGTAAAACTAGTTAATCAGTTAAAATACTTGACAAGTGCATAAAGTTAAAAAAATACTAAAAGGGTGTGATTTTTTGAATGTCAAAAGTGAGAGGGAGTCCTAAAATCAATAGTGAGATAAATGACGAGGTTTGTGGGTTAATGTTTATGAATTTATTAAACTTATCATCATATCACCTGTTTGGCGAATATTAGTCACCATCTCTCAGATAATCGGCGACCCGACAAGTGAATATTAACTTCACAAAGTTTTACAAGTCCTCCAATTGCATGAAGTTCGCAACGAAGCTCTTCGTCAAGGTTTCTAATAAGGTCGGCAATTCGCCAATAGAATTTATGTCCTCCATTCCATATTTTTCGGATGGCTTTCACACACAATCGTACAAAACAAGAATTCATTATTTGAAAAGTGAAAAATAAAAAACACTTACAGTTTTGGGTTGCCTCCCAATAACATCTTATTTAAGATCATGTGACGACATAAAGTAGTGCCTAAAGTCAACAAGTGGGGTTTTCCTCCATGTCTTACGAACCCTGATGAAATGCATTCATCAATTGCTTTATTTGTGATTCCAATACATGAATGAGGATGACATCTGCAACTTTCAGCAAATTAGTCATTAAGACCTTCTTCGTGACCTCCTGTAACATCCTATTATCATCATTGAATTTCTTAAGTAAAAGTATTAACATATCTTTAATTTCTACATTCGCCCGATCTTAATTTTCATTTATTTATTTAGGAGGGACGTAAGTCTTTCCTTATGGTGTTGGTCTTTAGTAACCTCAAAAAAGAATTTGTCAGCTCATCCAACATTGTTATCAGGGCCACTAAATGGAAGTCTCTTCTTTTCCTTTCCTAGCCTAGCTCAGTTAATTTGTCTAGTACTTCAGTTTTTGTTTCATAGGATTTCCTTACTTTAACAGGCAAGTTCATTAAACATCATTTTGTTTCCTTGATTGAGACTCCAGTGGCATGACTTTAGAATTAAAGTATCCGGTATTCAATGGGAAAGGCATTTTCCTAGGAGTGCTTTGAATCTCAACCATGCTTCATGAAGTTTTTCGCCATTTGATTGCCTTAAAGTGAAGACCCTATTTTGAAATTGTATTACTTCTAGCGGAGAGTGTTGTATCATCTTACAAGTGTTACTTGACATATTTACCTTAAAAACACAGGTTTAAAGAAAACAAAACTAAAATTGAAGTTAGTAAAATGTACAACTAATTAATATGAGAACTCTATTTAGCTACAGTTTAATGTAACATCACTCCTCGGCAGCGACATTGTTTTGATACCTATTAAGACCAATGACACTACATTCGATTCAAGTGTCTACAATCGTCTACAATATATTAACCCAATCGATGGTTGGGGTCGTGTCCCATATGAGTGGTAGTGAAGAGTTGTAGCTTATTAGAACTTCATTCTGATTAGTTGTAACTAAAGAAATTTGTGATTAAAAAACCTTGTATATTAAGGGTTGTGACACGAAAGTGTCAAATATTATTGGGGGGTTTGTCACAAGTATAGTAAAATAACTAAGATAATCATAAATCTAATAAATTAGAAGTGATGTTCTTGGGATGTGACCGCAATACGAATTAATATAGATTATAGGGTTCATTCTTTACATAGAAAATATATAGCAAAAGAGTGACTATGTACTTTACATGGAAATAAATTCACTTTGGAGAAACTTACCCCATTTCAAATGGGTTCCTCTCCGACACCAATTTGTTGCATAAAGACCAGCCTACGCTTGAACCTACTCACTCTCTCGAATTGAGTGTTAGGATATGGGTCTACGTCTCACCCTCTTGGGTTGAACCTCATGTCGACCCATTCCATAGGCCATGAATATGGAAGTCTTGGTTTCACGACCTCTCTCTCGGGCAAGCCAAAAACATATGGATGAACTTGTATTAGCAGCTACAAATTCATTAGATTAAATCCCCACCACTAGACGAAATCACTATTATACTACATTTAATCTACCAGCAAGCAAAACACAACAATAATAATAACCCAGATTTTCTAAATCACACCCAAAAAATTAGGTGTTTTAGCAACAAATCAAGCAATAAAAAATATACATTCAATGATGATGAAATCAAATGTGTATATGAAATAAGTCTTTATTTGAGAAAAAAGTGCAGAATTATGGAATTCCATTTCAAATTTTTGAAAGATTAAACCCTTTCTTCTTAAAGTCTTAAAAAACCCTTACAAAACATGAGAGTAAAATATTAAAAGTACTTGGAAAATATGATACAGTTTTGATTTAAGTCAGAATACTAAGAAAATTGTTTCTATCTCTTTTTTTAAAAAACAAAAAACTACATTGTACTAGTATTTATAGCTTTTAGATTTGCTCTGCAGCAGATCATTCGGCGACATAAGTAGGAATCACCGAATGAATCGGTTATTCATCCCTTGGTTAATTTCATCGCCTTCTGGTACAACCTTCAGCATCGTCAAACTTTGCTTTGTTAGGTGATGAGACACTACATCACAAAAGTCCTCGGCGATACACCGATTTCTCCACTCCTCCGCTGATTTGACCCTTTCTTTTAGTGCTCTGGACAAAGACGACATCCATGCCTATGGATGATCCTCCATGTGAACTAGGCGATGCTCATACTTTCAATTCATCACTTTTTAAACCTTTTTTCTCCTTTTTGCGAAATAGTGTCCATGCTTTACTTGAGCATTGGAGGAAACTATTTCTATTAGAATATATCACTTAACGATTCCAATTTGTGGACTCATCAATATATCCATTATTTTTCCAAGTAGCTTCCTCAGCAAATTGGTTCCTCCAATTGACATTGTCTGATGTTACCTCTTTGGTTCTCAATTTGCAAACGTGGTGATCTAGAATATGAACATGAATCTCCTTATATGATAAATTATCCTTGAACTCAATATTTTCTTTGGTATAATAACTGAAGGATCGCCCATGCATTCTTTCCATATGGAGATGTGAATTACCAAATGGACCATTGTTAACTCTTTTGGTATCCCTAACTCATAAACTACTTTGCCAAATCCTTTTGGATATATGATAAGGTCAAACATATTGGACTTAAGTTTTTCCTTCTTACCAAACCTCATAACACCATTCATGGGCAAAACATTCAAGTATACCTAACCATCTATTTTAAACTCTAATTCACTTCTCCTAACATTAGTGTAGAATTTCTTATTAGTCTGCGCCATTTTCAACCTCTCCTAAATAAGTTTCACTTTATCCATAGCTTTATAAACTAAATCTTGTCATATCAACCCACCTTCAAAAACATCAAACCATCCAATAAGATATTTACGTATTCTCCCATAAAGAGACTAATAAGGAGCTATTTGGATTATAGAGTGGTAACTATTGTTGTAACAAAATTCTATTAGAGGTAGGTGATCATCCTAAATTCCATTGAAATTTATTGTGCATTCCCTCAACATATCCTAAAAGGTCTTAACAGCACGCTTGATGCTTACCGTAACCAATGACACTACTTCTGATTCATGTGTCTATGGTCGATGATATTATACTAACCCAACCGAGGGTTGGGGTCCTCCCCAAAGAAGGGGTAGTTAAAATGTGTAGCTAATTATAATATAATTCTAATTAGTCATTGCTAAAGAAATAAATGATAAAAAAATTTCAAATTAATGGGGTGACACAAAAGTGTCATATATCAAATTGGGGGTTTGTCCCAAGTACTGAAAAATAGTTAAGAAAAGAAGAAAATTAAGCCATAATAGGGGAATTCTTGCGATCTGACAACAACACAGATTAATCTAGATTATTTGGTACATGCTTTGGAAAGAAAATTTGTAGAGAAATAAGTTCTCTTTTGAGAAACTTACAACGTTTCAAATAGGACCCTTGTGGACACATTTTTTGCATGAAAACCAGACTAAGCCTTATCTCACTCACTCTCTCAAACTGAGTGTTAGGATATGGGACTAGGGCTAACCCAATCAAGTTGAACCTCATGTTTACCCACTCCTTAGGACATTAATTTAGCGGTGTTAGCTTCGTGGCCTCTTTCTACCAAGCCAAAAACAAATGGGTGAACTTGTATATGCAAAACTACAAATCTATTATATTAAACCACAACATTTAGATAAAATTAATATCAAACTACATTAAATCTACCAACAAAAAAGATGCAACAACAATATTAACAAATAATTTCTAAATCACACCCAAAGAAATGATTTTTTTTGCCAGACATGAAGTAATAGAAATTATACCTTGAATGATATTGAAATCAATTGGGTGTGAGAATAAAGTTCTTTTTTTGAGAATAGAGAGAATAATCAAGGAGACCCACTTCAAAATTGAATGAGAAGAAACCCTTTCTTCTTTAAGTCTTCAAAACACTTACAAAACATGAGAGTAAAATATAGCACTAAGAAATTATGATATTTATTTTCTCTAAGAAAGAATTTTCCAATAATGATTGAACTCCGTAAAAACTACAACAATGCTAGTATTTATAATATTTAGATTTGTGCTACAGCGGATAATTCAGCGTCTTTAGTGGGGATTACTAATTGACTTTGTGATTCGACCTTTGGTGTAGTCCACCGCCTAATGTTATAGTCTTGAGCATCTCCGTGCTTTGATTCATTGGAAGGTGAGATACTGCTTGGTTGAACTACTTGGCGATGCATTGACTACTTCTCCCTTCTGCTTATTTGACCCTTTACTTCAAGGCCTCGCATGAACAAAAAAGGTGTAGTATGCCTCATTGGCGAGCCGCCAAGTGGACTCGACAATCCTTAGGCTTCCATACCTTCTCTCTCGTTAACCTTTCTTGCTCCTTTTACTGACATAGTGTCCATGCTTTCTTAAATCTTCAAATACCTGAAACTTAGGAGTTTTCGTCAAATATTGAGATAAAACAAGCATTATAGGACACTATTTCTTCTAAATATATCCCTAAATGAGTCCAATTTTTGTGCTTATCAACACCCCGAAATTAAAATTTTTCTTCTCTTTCAATTGAGCAGTACATATAAGATGTCTCAAATAGTGCTACAATAGACTCAATAATGAAGGCACACAAAAACACTTAAAATATTTAAGAAAGGATCAATTTTGTAGTTAAAGAGTCAACCTGTCACACACCATAATCAAAGTTTCTCAAGCTCGCATTACTTGCTTCAAATGCAAGTTCAAGGTCAAAAAAAAGCATTTGAATGCCCTCCCACAAATGATCATTCTATTATCTCATACAGGTGTATAAAAAGTGTAATGGTCATGAATCAGATACAACGCTCAGTCTCAAAAAGAGGAACACAATTCATGCTTTCACCCATTGGTTTGCCCTTAATTTTCAGTCAACATTCATTTCCGCTTTCTCGAGATTAGAAAGGACTTTCTAGGGTTGTAATGGGGCTTAGTACAAAAGTATGGGCATTTAGGCTTACTGACTAATGATCCTCATGAATTGTGACGCTCATAACACTTCATTTGTTCTTACTTCTTCAACTTTGTTATTGCTCATAAGTTATCCTAATAATCACTTCCCATGGATTTTCTGGAAATGGTAGTCCTTTTTAACTTTTATTCCACAAATTTTCTTTTTCATATTTTTTTTATCTTTATTTTTCTCATTTTTTTATATGGAGGTTTTTAATTTTTCAGAACACCATAAGTTAAAGGAGATTTTCCTTGCACTTCTTTCAACTTTTGCTTTTTTCTTTTCACCACACACCCAACATAGACTTTTGGCCTAAGTTTGATAATTCAATCAAAACAATCGTTCATGAGTATTAAGGGAAATGGATAAAGAAGGGTTTAGTCCTCGTAATGCATCTTCAAAAGAAGGTTTAGTCGCAAGGGGTGCTCAATAGAGGTTCACACACTCACAATAGAGGTATGCGTCAAATTGTCTCACGCTCTATCAAATTGTCTAAGATCATATAAAGAGAGATCATTACATAGTTGACTGAACTAATGGGGCAAATGCTAGGTGTTTTCATGCATTGTTAAAGGTAAGCTTACCACACAAACATCGATAACGAAAAAGACTTTATAGTTTAACTGGTGTGCAATGGTCATCAGAAGAGAATCGATTTGACACATGGCTAGACATAACTAGAGGCAAAGAGTTCACATATTATTTATGAAACTTTATTTGGTCTCTCATAGTCACACATTCGTGTTTGTTTGATAACACCATTCAGGTCATTCGTATTTGTCAAATTCGAGACTTTAACTTGCAATAGAACAACAACTTTTAACATTAGAGGAGGAAAATATTTTTTCGAAAAGAAATTTTGTTAGAAAGGTCAAAAATCATTTTGCAATTAAAATTGACAAGAAGCCATAAGCTTAAACAGTCGCACAAGAAGTATAAAACACTTTACAACAGAAACAACCTAAATATTAAATCAAAACAACATATAAGGTGGGCCTCACCCCACTAAAAATAAAAAACATTTTTCCCAAAATGCAACTAATAATTATCTTGCAGTTAAAATGAAGAAAAATAAAGAGGGAGGTAAAGAGGGGATCTTGTCTAATTGCTCGCTCCCTCCGTCAAGGCATCATGGCCCGCTCCATCAGCCTCACTTTTCATACTGGTCCCTGTAGTATTTATCACTCTGCTTCTCATTGTGCTTATTTGCCTTAGCCTCTACGACGATATTAAAAGTGATCATCATGTCTAAGGCATGGCCTACAGGAAAGGATTTTATACTTGAGCAGAATCCATGTTTCGATGAACAAATAGTGGGGTCAATTGGAATCATATGCTTGAATTGGCTCTCTTACTCTATGTTTTTTGTTTTGATAGTTTATCTATCTTTCAACTCTCTTTGAATCTCGTGATCTTATCTGTCAGGGTGGAATGTCTCTTTGTTCGACTTTCGGTATAACCATTGCTACAAAGACTTCAAGAAAACCTTTGAAAGTATGAATCAGGAACAGAGGAGATTTCAATTGTAGAATCACCTCACAAAACTAGTTGGTGAAGTTCTCATTCACATAGGTAATGCACCAAACATATTGCACAGAGGGAACAAGGGTGCATACAAAGGTCATATAAAGAAGTCTTCAGGAGAATCGCCTAGAGCGTTCTTTGACGTCAATATTCTCGCTAAATATTACAGACAAAACAATGCATTCAACAATAAATTAAAAGAGAAATGGGACGTAAGGAAAAACGCCAAGCGATTTGCAATCTTAACCTAGTTCGGAAAATGGCTCAATGTGCCTATGTTCAACCCATCTTCTAAATTTAACCCTAAAACCCCTTATAATGAAATTGAATCCCTTATAGAATGATTCAATGAATATCCAAAGCAAATGCACATTCTCATAGAAAAATAATTCAACTTAAAGCACACTCTAGCAGTATTTCCCAAACTAAGAAACAACTATCAAATAATAATTGATAATACAAGAAATTGAATCAACACAAAAAAACCAATAAACATTCATCAAGATATCTACAATGCCAATGAGTACCATTGTAATAAAAATAACTTAGGGTTTCAACTACCTACCTTAGATACCAATTAAATGCTATTGATATGCTAGCCGAAAAGGTAATCCCATTCCTAGCACAATTTGTCTAGTAAAAAACTCTAAAATGCATGAAATATAATGATTAAGAGTTGGTGTGAGTTTGTGAAGAAAAAAATGTGAGGGAGAGAAGTTGAAATGAGAATATCATCAAGTTTCTCATCATTCAGAAAAAATAATCGAGTTTACCTAATCACTTTGCGAAATGAGGATTTTTTAGTTATTTTTCCAAGTTTTAACATGATATTAGATTTATGTGAAAATCCCAATGACAATCTTCACTGAGATCGCCAACATGGTTGTCGAGGCGCTAATAAATTTTTCCAATCGCTAAGTTTTACAAGATTCAATCTGAAGATATGTTGAGGCTTACCGTGGAATAAATTTGGGTTTATCAACCATGTATGCGATTTGCCAACTAGACTAGTTGCCCGCCTTAATACACCGTTTCAAGCATTTCCATAACTTTAAATTGTATAAACAACACACCATTATTTCATAAAGATATTAAAAGTAATTAAATGTGTTCCGTTTGACTCCCAAACAATGCCTTATTTGACATCGCGGGACGGCGCAAGTCAACTTTAAAACTCCATTCTTGGAGTTAGAACTAGGAAAACCCCCTTTTATGGCTCAGATTTAGGTAAGATGAGATATTAACATTTTGGGTTTCAAAATATTTGATCGAATCTTAGTAAGAGGTGACACTCTGAATGAGAGTGGATACATCTTCCTTCATTCCTTTCAGCATCTTCTCCGACCCTTCATCTTTTTTGAGGATAAAGCATATCCTCATACCGTCAACTTTCCGAATCCTTGGGCTTCTAGATCTCATGGGGAGTCACATATCTATCCTTCTCCCCATCTTTAAAATTAGGATTATGGACCCTCTATTTATGATTTTTATCTTTCAATCGTTTGTCTCTACCCAAACCTTGATATCTATTATATCTCAATTTGTTTGAACGGTATCCACCGTTTGGTTGGCAAAAATGGTCACTTGTTTGTTATATAAAGTGTCAAACATCACCTCCTTCATGTTTTCTCATAAAACCCCCCACGACATTGACACCTCAAGCACCAACCCCTATGAAATTGTTTGGATAAAAAGTCAATTTGCATCATAATCTTGTCCATGTTTTGGTCTCTCTCATTTTCATTTTCAATTTTCTCCTTAGATAGACTGTATGCATGACGAGAGACTTGGTCTTCATTGGTGTACCGTGCTCTGTCGATAGTCTTCATTCCTTCCATTTGTTTTGCTCCTACTGCATGTGGTTGCTATATTAGTCCTCCGTGCGAGAGTGTGTCAGCGACACCTCTATTGACTGTGTCCAAGCTACAGTAAAAGTATCGAAGGAGGATGTTATCAGGCACACCATGGGTCTGGCATTGAAGCACCATATTTTTGAATCTCTACTAAGATTCATAGTGAGGCTCTCCGTTCAAACGCTTAAAGCTTTGGGTGTTATCCATAAGTGAAATAATCTTCGAAGGAGGGAAAAATCACACTTGAATTGCATTTAACAAATCTTTATAGGAAGTGATGGTTACTTGTGGAAACTCTACTAGCCATTTGCACGCTTCTCCCATTAATGAGAAATGGAATAGCCTCAACCGGACGGACTCTTAAGAGATACTTTGAAAAAGAATATCTTACACACATCTATGAAGTTTGAAGATGTTCGTGAGGGTCCTTATGAGTCAATCAAATTGAGAGTCTTTTAAACTACATGAGTTGCAGCATGGTGATATTTATGTGGAACATTGCATTTTCTCTCAGCTAGGGTAAACTGATGTCTCCAACATGTCCCATAAAATGGTGGTCGTTGATTTGGGGTTATTGAACATTGTTTATAATTCCAATGTCATCTTTATGGCGCACTTGTCTTCCAATTCGCATGTTTACACTCATGCATCCTTAAATGGTCACTCAAATGAAAAAAGAAACTAATAGTTAAGTTAAAAAATATAACACTAAACAAGAATAATAACTCTAGTTAACAACATTCTCACATAATTGAACCCCCTGACAATGGTTCCATTTTAATACTTATCATGACCAAAGTAACTTCTTTCAATTAAAGTGTCTACGATCATTGATATACAATATTCAATTGAAGATTGGGGTCGTGTACCAAAGGAGCGGTAGTGAAAGTGTGTTGACAATTGGAATTTCATTGTAATTAGTTTTAGCTAAAGAAATTAATGAGTAAAAACATTACAAATTAAGGGGGTGACATGAAAGAGTAAAATATCAAATGGGGGATTTGTCATAAGTAGTAAAAAATTAACCACAACTGAAATAAAAACTATGGAATGAGAGAGGAATTCTAGTGATGTGACCACAGTATGGAATAATCTAGATTATTGGGTACATGTTCGATAGAAAAACTGTAGAGAAATATTGACTATGATAAGCTTTATATTGAAATAAGTTCTCTCCAAAGCAACGTACCCCAATTCAAATGGGTTCATCTCGAAAACCCATTTTCCGCGTGAGGACCACCCTACGCCTTACAGCATTCCCTTTATCGAACTTAGTGGTAGGATATCATACTAGGGCTATCCCTCTTTGGCTGAACCTCATGTCGACCAACCCCTTAGGAAGTCAATCTAGCGATCTTGGTTTAGCGACTTATTTGTTGAGAAAGCGAACAACAAATTGGTGAACTAGTATTTCCAACTAATAATCCATTAGATATAACCATAACATCTAGACGAAATCACTATTAAACTACATTTAATCTACAGACAAGCAAAACCCAACAACAATATAAACCCATATTTGTTAAATGACACGGCAAGTATAAGGGGGGGGGGGGTTAGAAACACATAAAGAAATAGAAATTATACCTTAAATGATGTTTAAATCAAACGTGTATGAGAAGTAAAGTCTTGATTTGAGAAAAGTGTTAAGAATCAAGGAGACCCACTTCAAAAATTTATAAAAAAATACAATTTTATCTTCAAGTCTTCAAAATCCTTACAAAACTTGAGATTAAAATATAGTACTAAGAAAATATAATATTGTTTGTCTCTAGATCGCAATTCTCCAATATTAATCGAACTCGCTAAAAACTACAACTTTGCTATTATTAATAGCTTTCAGATTTGTGTTGCAGCAGATGATTTAGCGACTTTACTGGGAATCACCGATTGACTCGGCAATATGCCCATCTATATAGTCCACCACCTTTTGCTATAGTCTTCTGCATCGTCATTCTTTAATTCATTGGGAAATAAAGTACTACTTCACGGAACTGTTTGGATTTTCACCTACTGCTCCTCTCTTTCGACAATTTAACCCTTTTCCTTAGGGAACAACTCTCTGGAAAATAAGGCAAAGTAAGCTTCATTGGAGACCCATTAAGTGGATTCAGAGATTCTTAGGATTCCATTGCTTCACTCTCTTCAGTAATTTTTGCTTCTATTTGTGAAAGAGTTCCATGCTTTCCTTAAATCTTCAAGTACCTCAAACATAGGAGTTTTAATTAGATATTCAGATAAAACAAGAATTAGATGACAATTTTTTTACTAAAATATTTCCTAAATGAATCCAACCTGTGGACTCATCAACGCTCTGCTTGCCCATTAGTTTGAGGGTGAAAGACACTATTTTAATTCACCTTTGAACCCATGATTCCTGAAAAGTTTTCCACAATTGTGCAATAAATTGTTCACCTCTATCTGAAATAATGGAGGCGGGGACTCCATGAACTTTTACAACCTCTAGAATATATAACTTAGCATAATCTTCTGCTGAATGGGTTGACTTTACTGGTAGAAAATTGGTTGACTTTGTCATTCTATCGACAATCACCCAATACGAATCGTGTTGCAAGCGAGACCTTGAAAAGCCAATGATAAAATCCCTATTAATCAACTCCCACTTCTATTATGGTAGTTTTGGTTTTTGAGCCAAGTAACCAGGCCTTTGGTGCTCTACATCAACTTGTTAGCAATTTGTGACCTTGCAAAAAAATTTTGCAATGCCTTCTTCATTGTAACAACCGGGGAGCACCGCCTAGAAGTTAGAAGGAGTACTTGTCCCTTTGGAGACCATGTACAAGCCTCTTAGCTAATATTCAATACATAGGTATGAAAAGTAGTTCGGAATTAAAACTTTTAAAAAAATATTAACGAAAAACTTTTTTTATAAAACGAACAAACAATTCTCATCATCACATGCCAACTTAAAGAGACATCTTCATATTTTAGGGTCACTACCCTTTACATTGAAATAAAACATACAAAGTGTTATAGAAGTCTTCAAATAAATAAACTAAACAAAAATGGTCTATGTCCTTAAATATATGAGTACATACCAATCTTGAGCGATTCAACTTCCCAAGATTTTCATCCTAAGAACATTCACTTGCCTTCTACCTATACTTATAGAATATATAGAGAATGGGGTTAGTACAAACATTGTACTAAGTTTTGCATTATGTAAAAACATGCAAAAGAGGACATGCTAGTTGAAATAAACCTTTTATGTTATTTTAGTAAAACCTTCATTAATCAAGTCACACAACATCATATAAATTATCATTTCACACATACAGTAAACATTCCATAATTTAAACAAAAAGTCATACTTTACAATAAAATTATTTATCATAATGAATCCTTCGTATCCCAACTTATCCGAAGACCCACCTAGGTAAGACATGAAGATATCGTCCATCTAACCTCTTTAGTACACACCTAAGTGATACTTAATACTACCAAAGATAAGCATACTTTATTTCATTTCACGTGTCAACATTCATTACTCAGATAAAAGAAGAACATACATGTGATTAGAGCTTCACATAAAGGTCCATCCTCCAAGAAAAACCCAAGCTACACTTAGTACAATGTGAAAGTACTATCCATACTACTATCTCCTTGAGAATTCCGTTAGACTAGGCACATCACACTCATCATACACATAGCTTTCATTTTACAAGACATAACATAAACATACTTCTTAACATAGGATATAAAGTCACATTACTTCATTAAAATCATATAATGACTCATTCATACATTTTCATAAAAGCACGCAGCAATACACCCTCCAAATATCTAATTGTGCAAAGATAGTCCACCACCTACCCAATGTAGTAAACCCTTAAGAAGACTTATTTCAAAACATTAATTTGTGGGGGCTACATTTAACCGACATAGATCATGAGAGCTAGATATGAAATATCGGTACTAACCCCTACCAGATGAGAGTTCCCACTTGCTGAAGGTAGGGTCATACTCTTATCCTTTATATTGATTCTCCAAGACCTACACCTATGCTGTCACATATTTAAAGGATAATGAGATTAATTCTAAGTAACCCATTCTCAATTAATGAGGAACACTCATCTAAAGAGGTATATTGGATAAAACATCTCTAGTCACTAAGTGTACCCACCAATTTTTTAAATATTCTCGGTGCTAAGAATAACTCACCACGGAGTCTTAAATATTCATTGACTATTGGTTAATGGATAACTATTTAGCATCACATTTTAACTAATGAAGAGTACTTATCTCTATAGGTTACTTTTCAATACCATATCTCAAATCACGAAGAGTATCAAACCTCTAAAATAACATAGAAAGATCTTGCAAATAGTGAGGTTGCTACTAAAAATTTCATCTCAACTCACGAAGATTGTTCCTCCTAAAATCCACCTTTTCATAACTAGAGTTCTTTAGGAATAGTAGGGAATGGTCTAGACAATTCTCCTATACTCCCAAAGATTTCCTACCCTATAATCCCCTTTTTATATTTATACCTTCATTCATTCATTGATAGCGTATGTGAGTACATGTAAGTACATCTTTCACATAATCACCATATTCATAACTTTGACTTCTAAACATGATCATACCTACATTTATCATAATTCACACATTGTAACACTCTGAAAGTCTATGACTTAGTCTTGACACTTACTTGATGAACAAAGCCTTAAAAAAATGTTTCTATCACTAAATAAATGTATTAAACCTAAATGAGAAGCATTAATATCAAAATGATAAGACACGACCATGATATCCGGTGAACTTGTAACCTTAACTGTGTTGGTGCTAGTGGTGGTAGGGTGGTTCAAAAAGGGTTGTTTAAGGGTCTAATATATGGAGGTGATGGAGAAGGATGTAGGCGTGTAAATTTTGGTCTAAGGATCAATGAAAAGTTAACAGTTCCCACCCTTGAGGGGAAAGCCAAGGTTAAAGGCCAATGCTTCCCCAAGAAAGGAGACTATTGCCTCAACCTTTACGAGCATGACCAGGTCCTGTGGTCCTGACCACGGCCAATTGGGGAGCTCATTAAAATGGCTTGGCCATGAATGAGGGAGGACATCTTGGGCTAGCTATTGTCCAGGGTACCATAAGCCACTTCACGACTCGGGGTGCACTTGACAGAAGGAATGGCTTGCCCAAGTTATTGCCTTAGACATTGTTGAAAAGGGTAATTTTGAGGGAACTACTGCTTAAAGAACCACGAGCCACTAGATGGGACATGGTGCATGTTCACGGAAGGGTTGAGTGGCTCGTGAAGATGACTTAGAACCTATCCTTGGTTGCATGTTGATAGAGATACTGCCTCAGTCTCCACGACCACCACCACGATCCTTTCAGATCATCACTGCTCATGATGTTGGGCGTGAAGTTGGATAGGATTCACAAGTTGAGGTCAAGTTGGACTTTTGTTTTAAAATTCCAACTTCATAAGAGGATTTTGGTTATTTTGGGCTTTAACGATATATTGGTTTTAGTTCATTTATAACCCATTTCCCACTTTATAACTCAAAAACAAATTGAAATCCAATTCCTCCCACTTCTCTCTATTTTCTATCTCTACTCAACCCATATTGAACAAACATTTAAGATTGAGGAAGAAGACAAATCCCTCCAAGTTCCACACAAATTTCATGGCTATTAATGTGTAAGGTATGGTTTCTTTCACACTTGGTATTCCTTTTCCCCAAGAGGTTCCTTCAAAGATGATCTAAATTCCCCTTAACTGGGATTTTCTTCTATGCATGGGTCTTCTTTGAAAAATGAAATTAAGGAACAATAGTGATGAATGATGGTTAATTATTATTTTTTAATTATAAATTGATTTTTAATTCTTTTTATTCACTCTATTTTCCCATGTACCCATGTAATTCCCCAATTTCATGAAAACCTTGAATTGATAGGGTGAATTGTGAAGAGGATGAATATGTTGATTGACTAAAATGACATTAATTATGTAATTTATTCTTTATTTTACCTTGTTTATATATTGATTATGTTTTCTTGGTAATAGAAGTAAGGGGGCCAGGAAAGGGAAATAAGGTGTGAAGGTTGGTTCTTCTTGAATTTAATTATGAAAGATGAGTTACTTAGATAGTAATGCCCTTTTGCCAAATATGTGATTGTGATGTTGATGACAAGTATTCATCATCCTTAACCCTAGACACTTGAATTAGTTATGAAGTATGTATGCACGTTATGATATGATTATTATATGCTTGAAAGTAATTCCTCATGATTTTAATAAGGTGTTGAGTAAAAGGTTACTCACTTGTACGTGGTTTCAAAAGTTAAAAAAATACTTCATACTTATGTATCCCTATGAGCTATTATGTTGAGATTTTGACATAGTAGGCTAGAAGAGACTAATGTTAACTTGTATGATGAGTATGATGATCACTAAAGGGAATAAATACTTAGCATCGAAAGAGCATGTAAACGTTATGGGGGTCTCACGTTTAATAAGTCAGACTCCCTACATAGGTTTCCTCACGTTTAGTAAGTCTTGATTCCCAAGATATGTGTTTTCTCATGAGATGAAAATCGCCACGTCGAGCAAGTCAAGGTTTGTAGTAACAATCTCATTGACCCTTAATTATTTGCCGACACAGGACTATTGCTTAGTGGATCCACTTATATAGCTAACTATGTACAAAAGGTTACACCTTCGGCAAGTATTAACCCTCTCTTTTTAGTGTAGGAGTAGAACACTGAATTCCATGTCATATGGTCTCATGTCGGTTATTGCACTTCTTTCCCTAATGAAAAAGTAAATGGACAAGTTGATTATTTTAACTCTTATTAGGTCTTGTCTCAAATTCTATTGCATAATGTAAGGGAGGGTATGGAACTTCCCTTAGACATTGCACACATGGGATCCTAAAGGATGACCTTAGTAGTGTTCTTGAATGATTAAGTTGATGATATGTTATGTATGTCAATTTATATATGATATTATGAATCAAGCATGTATTTATGAAATATGAGGTTATTCATGTATGAATTAAGTGACTTAATGTGATACTTGGCTTTGGATAGGGTTATGGGGTTCTATTCTTTGCATGCACAAGTATTGCTTTGGGTTGCTTATGTGTTGGGTTAATATTGTAAGACACACAAAATGAGTTAGGGTGTATTAATACTAACATGCTTATATTAAGGGTATAAGGTCCTAAAAAGGGTTCTATGGTTTTAAGGAGGTAGTGTGTAAAGTTTAAGGTGAATAGAAGTCAAGCGTCAAGGGACGACTAAGATGTTCGACTTCTAGTAACCTATGTGACTCATGTGTCTATAAGTGCTTCTAATTGTATTTAATGAGATTATTAAGTCTTAAAATGAGTTATATTGATGTTAATAGGAAGTATATTTGATGAGGTTTGGAGGTCAAACGTCCAAGACGTTCGAAAGTTAGCATTCAAACATGCATGTGTGTGTCTTTATGGTGCCCAGCATGTATGGACGTGTTGTGTGTTATTGTTTTGGGTTAAACTGGTGTGAAAGGTATTCAACATGTGAAGGTTCATATTTATGTTTGAAACACTCGGGTACTTGGGGGTCCTACAAGAAAGACCCAAGGGATGTCGAGACACTGTATTGGCAGTGTCAATCGACTAAACCAATTGACGCCCCATTTGTTGACAAACGTCCCGTCAATGGGGGCATAGTCGATTTTCACGTATCCTGGATAACATCAGCCAAAGAAGAGTCCAAGACACAATTGACTGAAGCCACAGATATCCCGTCAATGGACCTACTGGCCATCGATGGTGGCCTGCAACTGCTGCCTAGCGACTGTTTGGTTAAAGGGGTGAATGTTAAAATCACCCCACGTACTAACCTAAACCTACTATTTTTTCTTAGTTATTTTTTGGAGTATTTAAGGGATCAAAAACGTGATCAAACCATTTTGAATCCAATTTAATCAAATTAGACTTTCCCTCCAAAATATTCTTTCTAGAACCTCCCTTGAAGGTGAAGCTTAAGAACAAATTGGATGTTCGATTCTTATGGTTTCTTCATCAAGTTTTGGTGGTTTTATTATAGATAAAGGTATGGTAATCCTTCATAAATAAGTAACCTTTTACTTGAAGAGTTAACCTCAATGAGAAAATATAATGAAATTTCTTCTTCAATGTAGCCATGATTTCATTCTTAAAATGTTTTCAAAGGCTTAATCATGATGAATTAATGTTAATTTATTGGTCAATTTCATTATGAACCCATGTTCCTTCACAAAATTGATTTAGCCCTTGCATGGACATTGTGATCATGGATTGTTTTTGATTGAATTGTGATTCTATTACGTTTAATTGCTTATATATTCTTTTTATTATGTCTATTTATGGTGAATTATTTATGAATGATCCAGCTGGATCAAGGTATGAAGATTTGATCATGACTAGCCTATCCCTCTATGTGATCACTGTAACATTGCCATTATAGTGCATTAATGAGGAATTCAATTATGTAAATTTGTTTATAACCACTGCCTATCATGTATATAGATTATGAATTATATTGTTATTGATCCAATGTGGATAAAGGCTTGAAGATTAAATATTATTGATGCATGTTATCCTATCTTCTAATTATTGCTAATGTAGTTCTATGTATCTCGACTCCATGGTATTGGTTCATGAGTTTGTATAGGGTAAATTTTACTGTAGCTACTGCCTATAATATATTATAATGATGAATTTTTTGTTGGTATACAATGTGGATTGATGCTTGAAGACTTGTTCTCAACTTCCTCTCTATTGTAATTCTATTATGCTTACTGTAATCTCAATTTCTTTGCAATTGGTCTCCTATGCTATTGTGTGTTGTGTGGTATATGCTTGAAAGTGTAATGTGGTCTTAATAGGGTGGATTCCTTATTGTGTTGTTTATAGGAATTATGTAATCATATTTACCAATGTAAACATACTCTCACTCTACATGCATGCTTACAAGTAGTGTAGGATATTAGTGTCTAATGTAAGGTTGTTCTCATATTCAATAGTGTCTACTACTATGCATGTTAATCTTACTATGAAAGTATGTTATGTGTTTCCTTAACTAGGATGACTTGATAGGTGTAATAGTATGGCCAAGGTTATACGACCTTGTCTATGTATTGCACATGTGTACTTTCAAAGAATAGTTCCTAGGTTAGGTTTATTATGTACATGGATATGAACGCATGAGCATGTTATGAACATGTCTTATATGCTATAATGTGAAGTATGTGGTATGATGAAGTATGAGAATACCTAGCGTCTAAATGTGTTTATGTGAAAGCATGGCTCAAATAGTTACGCTTATAATTGTGTTCTCAAGAGTATCCTAAACTAGATAGATGTTTACATATGTTATATCTATGTGAATGATTTTCTCACATGATATAAGTTTATGAAAGGGCTTCTCATCTATAACCTATGACCTAAGCATATGTGGAGTGAATCTCCTAAATCCTATGTTTTATAAAGTAATAATATTAAAGGCTTTTATTAAAGGGAACTTAGTTTAGCACCAAGTGAACTTGAAGATGAGGGGTGTCTCTTCCCTTTGTGGGAAATGAGGTTTCCATAGACCTCACGTGTAGGATAGCCTCATGACCCAAAAAGGGTGTTATAGTGATTTTTCCATTATGCCACCAAGTTCCATAACTATGTTTCCCCATAGCATCTAGCAAGTGATATCTCCTAATATGTTAGAATGATACTGAAGTCTTACCTTAACAAGTGAGAATCCTTCTTTTAGTGTGAGGGGATGACACCAAAGTCCATATTTTGCTCATATGGTCTTATTGTCGGTTAAGTCTAGTTTCCGTGAAGTAAAATGGACAATAGAAGTAATGTAAGGAATCTAACTAGGATAACCTAAGGGTAGTTTCTTAGAATAGGGGGGTTATGGGACTTCCCTGATGCATTGCACAAGTGAGTCTTGAGAGAAGTCCTAGGAAGGTGTTTTAATGGATGTATCTATGTATGTATTCCTTATGAAGGACATTGTAGTAACTGTGCATTTTTTGTGATGAAATGCATGGTATGAGTTCTAATGGATATATGTGATATGGTCTTGTCCTTATATGCACTATGTTGGTCTTAATGACTATATGATTAAGGTTTTGTTGACTTGAATGATTTTGTCTTCACTTACTTATTGATGTATGAATTGGATGTCAATGCTTGTGGTCTCATGATAGGTCTAATAAGTATGTGTGAGGTTATAGGGCTTCATATGTACATTACACTAGTAGGTTTAGATTGGCATTATGAGTAAGGTTTCATAAGGTTTTATGTGAAGAAAAATAAGTATATATGCATAATACCAAGGGCTTACTGTAATGTTCTTGTGTCTTGGCCGAAGTGTGTCTTTTAGTTATTATACTTCTATGATGGTAAGTGTTTGCTTATATAAGTTGTATTAATGATTCCTTGTGTCCTTAAGGTGATGCATTTCACTAAGTATCACTAGAGGGTTACTTGGGAGGTTAATGAGTTCAATGAAGGAGTTCACTGCGAAAAGAAAATACTCAGTGTAAAGTAGGACTAGCCCACTGTAAACTAACCTCAAATATGGCTTCAAATCTATATGTGATTGTATATGATGTTTGGACTTTGAATATGTTATATGAAGTATGTGAGTGATATAAATTCTATTGTATATGTCACATTCGAGTTTACCTCCTAGATGTAACCGGCGTCATCGTTCTTTTCAAGGACTAAGACTTGACACTTAGTCTCATGTCATTACATTCATAGGTTTAAAATTTGGAAAAATTTAAAACTTTCATTATAACTACTTGGAGGTTTAAATAGACCTCTACATACACATAAATATATTAATATCGAGTATACATAGACCCTTCGTATAGAAAGGTTACATAACCCTCTACGTTTATTGCACATACATATAGTCTCAACGACTGTCTCATCTCATACTATTTAAACGATTATCACAATATGGGCATAGCCCTTAGATCAATCCAACAAGACCCCATATAGGTCATACATAAGTATAGTACTTAATTAAAAAGGAAATAAATGAAAGAGTCATTAAGCTCATAACAATCCCTTAAGCCAGATGATGGCATTGCCCTCGAAAGTTGAGAAACTACCCCACTTTGATGAAACAAAGAATCCAAGGCTTCAACAGTGTTGCCTTCAAAACTTCTCAATGACCGGAACCTAAAATATTTGGAAAAACGGAAGAAAGTGAGCTCAGTACTCCACATGTACTAAGTATGAGAACTTATGCACATACTCAAGCAAAACATGCTAAAAGGGAATTTTTAGTCAAAACATGCAATTTTACCCCTTTAGGGGCCTAGTGCAAAGCCAAGCAAGTCATATCAATCAACCAAACAAACATGTTTACTAACTCAACAAGTAATACATATCCCAACATAGTTGAAAACCATAATTCACTGCAATTCTAACATCAAGGAATAATATCACAAGAATGAATAAGAGTCAATCATATCATTATACGCAATAAACTACTGATGAATCCTTATCAACTCAACAAGTGCAATGACCAAGCAAATCCTTATAACCTTACTCAATCAAGTATCCTCAATATCAAAACATGACCAATGTCCAACTTTATATATCGCGACATTTAGGTTTACATTTCATCATATATTAACATTATTAACCAAGGCATATTAATAAATGAACTAATCAACATATAGTATTAACAATGTGCTATGGTCATCATATATACATCTAATATTATCATAACATGAATATATATAAAAACCTCCTCTTAAGACTCCGCTCAAGGCTAACTAGTGAAATGTTTAGGTCGAGTCCAATACCCCTACATAGACTAGGCTAGACCCCTTAGGTTATCCAATTTATATTTCATATCCTTTAATTTGTTTTACCTTTTCAGGAACATTTTTCCCTAACCTACATAGACCACATGAGATTGTGTGGAATCTAGTGGCATAAAACCCTACACCGAAAGAAGGCGTACTACTTGCCAAGGTAGTAGCAAAACATAAAACATAACAACTACATGGATCCACTAGCTAGTATTCCTATGGGGGGAAAGTACTTCAATAACTAGGAGATTTAGTTTGGACCCTCTTTATGCCGCATGCATTATAGTCTCCAATCAAAAGAGTAATGTAGTGTTCCTACCTTCCATATGTGGGCATGGACACTCCTCAATCTAGTTCACTCGGTGCTAAGATAGAGTCCCTTTTTTAATGTCTTTAAGCCTTTAATTAACAAGCATAGCTTTGTTTAGGTCATAGGTTCTACCCCTTGTATAATCATCATCATCAATAGCTCACTAAGAATCGTACGAGTATAACTCTTTTTATCACAATCCATGTAAGTGATGTTAACACACTAGCATTTCATTGCATATCATGGCACATTGATAGTTTTCACCATCCTTATATAACATACACCTTAATCAACCTAAAAACATTTTCATGACATTTAAATTCAACATCATACCACCTATAATCCTAATATTAGGCATACTCCAATGTAATATCATAACTTAACAACAATTAATCACACCTGGAAATAAAGATGGAGATTCTAAGACTTGCCAAGTCTTCCTCATTGTCTATTACAACGGTCTTACCATCAACCCATAAATAAACCGAATTTGGGGAATAAAATCATCACACAAAGATAACCAATAATATAACAAGGCCAATTGCATCTCTATAACACAATTCAACACTAGATCATACCTTAAGACAAGATACATAGGCTAATTCCATATCACAATTAATAACCTAAATCACATCGAAATAATTAGAATTATAGGACTATAATTCATCTTAATTTAATCTTAATAACACCATAGGATATAAATCAAATCAACAACCAACTCAATTGAATGATCACAATACAATATAGGTCAAGATCACAACCTTGGGTTACGGATGAAGGATCATATTCTTCAATTTAGACCAAACCACTAACGATTGCCATAATCAAGTTTAATGCATGTTATTAACAACTCAATTCAGAACATAAATTTCGTAATTGGATGAAACCCACAATAAAACTCAACTTTTGAAATCTATGTTGAAGGAACCCTTGGAGGAAAGAGTCTCAAAGGTGAATTAGATCTCATAACTTAAAGTATGACAACATATTGATGGTGAATTAGGACCTTTTCAGCCCCCAAACCCTAATCCTTGCTAGCCTTCAATGGTGAGCTCAAGTAGAGCGAGAAATAAGAGAGAAGGAAGAGAATTTATTTGTGAGTTGTGTTTAGATTAATGAGAGTTGAGACCTTCTCAACCAGACTACGTGTGGGACGACAGTGGCATCGTCGCCAAGTCGATCCACACACGTGCTGTATTTTGTAAGCCCTCACCTTCAGAAGTCTCTGACCAGAACCACGGATGTACAGCACGGAGGAGGGCTTGTCGGTCGACTGACCCACAATCCGTCATTCGTGGTGTCGTTTGTGACAACTGTAATTTGTTGCACATTTTAAGTTAGTCATAATTAATTAATTATGTAGTTTGGTGGTTATTAGGGTATTAGCGGAGCCTAATTAAGTTAATTAACCCCCCATATAAAGACCCCGAGTCCATTAGTCTAATACAACTCTCAAAAAAAGACTCTCTTCTTACATGAAAGCCTCTATCTCATAAGGATTATTGTGAACCCACCTTTCAACTAGCGAAAGGACACCTCTCATGTCTAGTCCATCGGTTCTAATCTTAAGTCCCTTTGTGAATAACCTTTAAGTCATTTTTTATTCATAAATCTTATCAAAAGTCATAGGAGATTAACTTCTTGTATAAACATGATCATGAAATCTTTAGGATTAGATTGGAATTTCGTCTCATAACCCTTTGTTTTTGAGGTTAACATATCATACATCATCTTGTGTAAAGCATACAAAAGAATATCATAAACTTTCATTATCGTATTCTTATCATGATCTCACAATTAGCATATTCATAGCCCAATGATATATGCATAGCATCATCATACATACTTCACTAGCATTATAACGTCATTTATAGACCAACATAAACATCATAGAGTAATCACGACTTTAGAAGACTTACCTCTTGCTTCCAAGATCCTTATTCAAGAACTTATATTCAATATACAACAACCATCTAACAACAGAATGAAATACTCAATAGCATAATCAATACTAAAACTTCAAGTCATATACAAGATCAATTCATAAATTAGGATGATTAAAAAGGGTCATTTAAGAGTTCATGCACATCTTAGTTCCTATCCCAATGTTTACATGAAATCAAGTAGTAGATATAATACGTTCGAAACCATCAATCTTATAACGACATGTTTCACACGAAAATATAACATTTACAAGCCAAACATTCGATAAAATATTCTTTATCAACCATAGAAAACAATTATGTTGCATCGATAGTCATAAATCTAGAGTTAGGAAGAAAATCCGTTTTGTAGATTAAATACCATAAAAGTTTGAAATCTTGAAAACCATATTTGAAATGACCTCTTGGGGAAAGGAATATCAAGAGTGAAAAAATCATACCTTATTGACGAATAATTCATGAATTTTGGATGAAAATCTTGAAGTCTTCGTCTTCTTCCTTAAGCTCTTCTTGTTCTTCAATGGAGTTTGGAAAAGAGAGTGTTATTGAGAGAGATGAGAGAAAATTTGTTTGATTTGATTTGTAGCATGTTAAAGTGGTAAACTGAACTATAATCCATATATAGTTGTCCTATAAAAACCCAAAAGACCCTTCACTTAAATAGATCTTTTTATGGAGTTAAATTACCAAAAAGACAACTTAAAAGAATTTAAAAAGTGGTTGTACGTTGCAGGGCCAATTCACATTATTTTTCTGAATTTTCGGGTTGAGGCAGTGAGGTTCATGTCAGCCTTGCGTAGCGAGACTGCCTCTCAATTCTTGAGACAGAGTGCCTCGTGAATGTTGTGTGCCACGCACCACTTCTCCAATCTTGCTCGTGCAGGCTGCTTTTGCACCTTCTATCCATGTTGGAGTCCTCCCCAAGGACCCTTCAGGTGGTTCTTGGGGTGTCGTTACCGGACGTTTGGACCCTTTATGCCACAGTCTACCAATCCAAAGTCTTTTTACAAGTTTTGGACTTCACTCGACACTGGAAACCTTCACCAAACATAGGGACGTTAACAAATTAACTAGTTTCCGGACATCGAGGTCTTTCTTTGTCGTTTTGGTTCTGTGTTTATTACATTAATATAAGTCTGTAAATATCATTTTAAATATTATTCAATAAATAAAGTTCTAGTCTAAGTCATGGTATTTCAGGAGTGTTACATTATCCACCACCCCACCCCAGGAACATTCGTTCCCTAATCACACTAAAATCATTTTGGAGGGTAAGGATTATAGCAGCCCAACCAACAACAACATTAAGTCAAAATTAGTCACATCTCATATGAGTACTACACAAATCCTTTAAACACTTATCACAATATTACAAATAGCACTAAATTTATTATGCACAACATATAAGAGCTTCATATTCATAACACATAGTGAGGAACTACCTTCTCAACATTATCATGAGCACAAAATACATCAAAGAGATACCATGTTATCATTCTTCTCAAGAAAACAACAAAACACCAAAATTCCAAGAAGACACATGCATATATATTTCATATAAGTGCAAGAATAGAGTATGAAAACATTTTCTTAAAATTCTAGTTTGTACAACTTTTACCACTACATACACCTATTTAGAAATCAAGTCAATTTCATATTTACTTTATTAAATTTCTTTATTAAGAGGAATATCTAACCTCAAGGAGTAAAAAAGGGAGGGTAGCGGGACTTCATGTCGGAATCAGCCTCCCATGCTACACCCTTGACAAGATGGTTCCTCCATAGAACTTTTACAGAGGCAACCTCTTTGTTCCTCAACTTCTTGACTTGGAGATCTAGGATCTCAACCGGAACCTCTCCATAGGAGAGATTCTTATCCACCCCTAAACCTTCAATAGACAGAATGGATATCGGGTCACCTATGCATTTCTTGAGCATACAAACATGAAACACCGGATGAACAAAAGCTAGTTCACTAGGTACTTTCAACTCATACGCAACCTCTCCAATTCGTTGTAATACATCATAAGGACCAACATAGAGGGGACGTAACTTCCCCTTTCTACCGAATCTCATCACCCCTTTCATAGGTTAAATCTTCAGAAATACATGATGACCTATTTCAAACTCACGGTCTCTTCTTTTATTGTCAGGATGAGACTTTTGCCGACTATAGGATGTCTTCAATTCATATCTTATGATTCAAACCTTCTCTATAGACTCATACATAATCTCAGGACCAAGTAGTGAGGACTCACCAACCTCAAACCATCCTAACGAAGACCTACATCTTCTATTATAAAGAGCTCCATAAGGTGCCATGGAGATGCTCGAATGGTAATTGTTGTTGTAGGAGAACTCAATCAAAGGTAGATGATCATCCCAACCTCCTTTCAAATCAATAACACATGCTTTTAACGTATCCTCAAGGATCTGAATAGTATGTTACGCTTGGACATCTGTACGAGAATGAAAAGCAGTGCTAAGTTTTACTTGAGTATCGAAACCTTTTTAAAAAGCTTTCAAAAAACTAGAAGTGAATTGGACACCTCCATCTGAAATGATGGACAATGGAATCCCATAAAGACTCACAATCTCATTAAAGTAGATTCTTGCATAATCTTCAGCATTATAAGTAGACTTAAAAAGAACAAAATGGACAGATTTGGTCAACCTATCAACAATTATCCATATAGAATCATTTTGTATCCGGTTTCGAGGAAACCCAACAACAAAATCCATATTAATGGCTTTCCACTTCCAAGTAGGTACATCCTTGATTTGGGTTAAACTACCTGGTTTTAAATGCTCGACTTTAACTTGTTGGTATCTTGGGCACTTAGCAACAAACACTGCTATGTCCCTTTTTAAACCCTCACACCAATAGACCTCTATAAGGTCATGATACATTTTGGTGGCACCCAGATGTATAGAATAGCGAGAACAATGTGCTTCTTCTATAATTGAATTTCTCAAATCCTCAACATCCGATACACATAATCTCCCTTGGTACCTAAGAACACCATCCCCCCTTGGGAGAATGACTGAATGATCTTACTAAGTACCATTTTCTTCAACTCCATCAATAGAGGATCAAGGTGCTGCTTAGATTTTACCTCCACCACAAATGATGAGTCGGAGTTATGATGGACCATAAAACCACTATTTGGAGAATCTTCTAACCACGCACCTAAACGAGACAACCTATGAACATCTTTCTTCTCTTTTTTCACATGAGACACACTACCCACATTCATATGAATCAAATCATCTGCAACCACAGAAGCCTTGCCAGGATGGTAAAGGACACTCATGTCTTAATCCTTCAAAAGTTCAAACCATCTTCCCTATAGGATATTCAACTCCTTTTGTGTAAACACTTATTGAAGACTTTTATAGTCTATATATATATCGACATGCACACCATAAAAGTATTGTCTCCATATTTTTAAGGGAAAAACTACAGCATCTAACTCAAGATCATGAGTTGGATAATTCTTCTCATGAATTTTGAGTTGCCTACCAGCATAATTAATCACCTTGACATGTTGCATGAGGACACATCTCAAGCCTACTTATGAAGCATCATAATACACTACAAAAGCCTTTATTACCCTCCGATAAAGTCAACACAAGAGCAGAGGTAAGCTTATTTTTCAACTCTTGAAAACCTTTTTCACAATCTAACACCCAACAGAGCCAACCTATGAACATCTTTCACTAGATCTTTCTAGGCATCTTCTACATGAGACATACTACCCATGGTCATACAACTTGGATCATCCACAACCATATTGGTTTTGTCGGGTGGTAGAGAACACTTATGTCGTAATCCTTTAACAATTCCAACCACCTTCCTTGCCGGAGATTTAACTCCTTTTGAGAAAATCCGGATTGAAGATTCTTGTGGTCGGTATACAAATCAACATGGACACCATACAAATAATGCCTCCATATTTCAAGGCAAATACCACGACCACTAACTTAAGATCATGAGTCAGATAATTATTCTCATGCACCTTAAGTTGTCAAGAAGCATAAGCTACTACTTTCCCATGTTGCATAAGGACACACTCTAAACCCACTCGTGATGCATCATAATAGACGACGAAGCCCTTAGTGCCCTCCGATAAAGTCAACACCGGAGCGGAGGTAAGCCTATCTTTCAAGATCTGGAAGCTTTTTTCACATGCCTGTGACCACTCAAATTTCACAATCTTTTGGGTCATGGTTGTTAGGGGAGAAGCAATGGACGCAAAACCATCCACGGACCTCCTATAGAACCCCGCTAGACCCAAGAAATACCTAATGCTGGTTGGAGTCAATGGTCTAAGCCAATTTTTAACCGTCTCAGTCTTCCTTGAATCAACCTCAACTCCCTCACTAGAGATGATATGACCAAGAAATTCCACCGACCTCAACCAAAACTCACATTTTCTATACTTGGAAGATTTTTTATTTTCCTTAAGCACTTGCAACACCACTCTCAAATGGTCCAAGTGTTCACCCTCATTTTTCAAATATACCAAGATTTTGTTAATGAACACAATGACAAATGAATCTAGGTAACTTCGAAACACCCTACTCATGAGGTCCATAAAGTGTTCAGGGCATTAGTGAAACAAAAGGACATTACTAGAAACTCATAGTGACCATATCTAGTTCGAAGTGTCATTTTTAGTATATTTTTTCCCCTCGCCCTAAGTTGGTGATACCATGATCTCAATTCCATCTTAGAAAAGTAGTTTTCCCCTTGGAGTTGTTCAAACAAGTCGTTAAACAAAGGGAGAGGATACTTGTTCTTAATAGTGACTTTATTGAGTTGGCGATAATCAATGAACATTCTAAGATACCCATCATCATTCTTCACAAACAATACTGGTGCACCCCATGGAGAAATACTATGTCTAATAAAGCCCTTGTCTAGTAAATCTTTGATTTGAGCCTTCAACTCTTTCAATTCGGCCGGATCCATCCGATAAGGAGGAATTGAAATGGGGTTTGTATCCGATTGCAAGTCAATAACAAAATAAATTTCCCATTTGGAAGGGATTCTGGGAAGATTATTAAGATAGATACCCAAAAATTCCCTGACTACGAGGACTAGCTCAATGGGAGGATTTTCGTAGTCTAAATCTTTGACTTTTACAATATGGTATGAACACCCTTTTGAGATCAATTTACAAGCCTTAAGACAAGAGATGATACGATCTCTAAGAATGGAATTTCCCCTTTCCACTCTAAGACGGGTTCATTTCGGAAGATTGAACTTGACAATTCTTGTTCTATAATCAATGGAAGCAAAACAACCATGCAACCAATCCATCCCCAAAATGAAATCGAAATAGACCATATAAAGTTCTACTACTTCAACATGAGTAACTCTACTGGGCAACATTACAGGAAAATTTCTATATACCCTATTCGCAACAACCGACTCACCTACTGGGGTAAACTGAAAGGTTCATTTAGGATTTCGGGCAAAACATCAAACTTCCTAGCCATCAAGGGAGTAATAAAGGACAATGTAGCACCCTGATCAAGTAAAACATAAACATCAATAGAGAAGACTTGTTACATACCAGTCACCACATGGGGAGAACTCTCTTGTTCACCCCTAGAGAGAAGAGCATATTAGTGATTCTTCTTTGGAGCATCCGCATTAGAACCACTAGCTTCAGCTTTCCCACTTCCTTTGTCTTTCCCCTTGCCATCCCTAACCTTGTGGACCCTCTTGCCACTCCAATGAAATTGTCCGTCCCAACTAGGCAATCACCATAATCTTTCTTGCCATACTTTCCACAAGTTTTGCTTCTTGCTTGGTAAACTTGTACATTTTCCCTTTTGTGACTTAGGGTTAGACACCCTATATTCACGAGCTTTGGGAAATTTGGAAGGATCTGATCAGATTACCTATCTTGAATTTCAAACCTCCCCTTTGAAACATAACCATCATAAGACTTGACCCTCTTGGCCTCTCTATTCTTTCTCCTTAACCTAGTTTCTTCCACTTGTTGATCATGAACCATGAGAAGAGAAATATCCATATTATCATGAAGCATAGTCGAATGACATTCTTCTACCAATTCATTGGACACTCCCATAAGAAAATGAATCATTTTATCACTTTGGTTTGAAACGAAGGATGGATCATATTTTGACAACTTAGTATACATCAAAGGTAGTCAAGTAAACTTATACTTCCTCAACGAAGGTTGATGAATTCTTCCTTCTTATCTTCCATCATCTCTATAAGAAAAAACCTATCAAGGAAAATCCTCTTGAATACTCCCAAGTCACGGACCTCCCCTTAGTGCCCTATTATCTCTCCATTGTGTGTACCAAGTTTGGGCCACATCTTTTAGTTGATAGGCCGCCAACTCATCATTCTTAATTGAGGTCACCCCATATATAGAGAATCTTATAAAACTCATTGAGGAAATCTTGAGGGTCTTCATCCACTTTTGACCCAAAGAACATTGGTGGATTCTTTCTGAAGTCTCTCAAATGAGATGCCATAGTGTTAGCATGTTGAGACACTCGAGGTCCAACCTCCCTATTTACTTGGGCCGTCATGGCTTAAACTTGAGAAGTGAAGGCATTAGCTTGTGAAGTCATATCTTGGACAAATTGAGAAAAGTTGACCTTATTTCTTTATCAGTCATCGGTGGAGGAACAACTGGAACTTCATCACCCATAGAACCTTCTTCAAGTGGAGGGACTTCATTTTTTTACAGAGGAGCTTCGTTGTCATGAGCACCCGCATTAGCAATCCCATTCCTCGATCGTTCGTGCCGCTGCCTTTCGAGTATTCATACCTATAACCAAAATAAAAGGTTTAGGTGAAAGAGCATAATATAGGACCCTAGAGGACAACATAGGAGTACAACAAGATGAAGATTTCCTAAGCATCACATAGTCTCTCATTCATAAGTATGGTGCACTTCACAATTATGATTAAGAATCTACATAGACGTGGTTAAATGAGACATTGACCCAAAAGATATTCAACATCATGCTCTAATACCAAGTTTTTCACATCTGGGAAGTACCCCCTAGACGTAACCTCCGTCGTCGTCCTTGGAGGGGACTAAGAATAGCCTCTTAGAATTCATCATTGCATTCATACATTAAAAAGTACAGAAAATTAGAAAATTTCATGTACATATACTTACTGAGGTTTACTTAAAATTCTCGCTTACACATAATATATATTTATAGCGAGTTTACTAGACTCCTCATATAAGAAGATTACATAGTCTTCTACTTTTATGCCACATATAAGTAACATACATAATATAGAACAATATGGGCATAACCCTTATACTTATGTATAAATGCCACTTAGGACATACAACAATATCTTGAAACAAGAAGAGTGAAATGATCCTCTTTAGACTATAACAATGTAACATAGATAGAGTGAGAGAAAGGCAACATCCTCGGAACATGAGGACATACCCACACTTGCAGAAATGATCAAAGCCTTCCTTCAAAAGTTGTCATGAAACCTTCAAGAATGAAACCTAAAATATTGGGGAAAAGGTAGAAATAGGGATTACCACATCACTTGTACTAAGTATAGAACATATGCAAAAACAACATAGAAATCATGCTAAAAAGGACATTTGTTAAAAACCATGGCAAGATATTTTGAAAAGCCTTATGCACAATCAAGAACACATAAGAGACAATAACCATGTAATACTTAAGTCAATATCATATTCAACACAAGACTAACATCATCAAGTATAACCAAGTCAACATTATTCATAGCATAATAGAACCATAGACAACACACATCTAACATCATGTTAAATCAACAAAGCATATATAAGAGTTTTTGTCATAACATCACATACAAGACCCTTACTCATAAACCCTATCAAGTCTACAAGTGTAATGAACAAAGTAAAGCCCCATAACCTTACTCAATCAAGCAAATTAAATAAAGGATCACACGAAATGCTTAACATAACATCACATGGCATTTAGAGTAGTCATCATCATAGTTTACATACAATAGACCAATAACATGTTCATACATGAAAGCAACATCTTATAGCATGATTAGAATATAAAGTTAACACATGCATTCCTTTCACTTTATAAAAACATAAGACTATAGGAACATACTCCAAAAAATTCCCTCAAGGCCAAATAGAGTAATGTATAGGTAGAGTCCATACCCCTACCTAGACTAATTCATTAACCCCTAAAGTCATCCTAGTAAGAGCTCACTTTATTACTTCATTTTTACCTTCGGGAACATCTTTCCTTAACCGACATAAACCACATGATCTAACGTGTAATCCGGTGTCATGAAACCCTACACCAAAATAAGGTAGACTACTTCACAAGGTAGTACCAAACATGTACATAACATCTAGGTGGATCCACTAGCTAGTATTCCTATGGGGGCAACATAGTTCAAAATCTAGGAGATGCGTTTGGGACCCTCTTTATGCTACATGCATTATAGTCTCCAATCTCATAAGTACAAAAGTGAACCTACCTTCCCTATGTGGGAAGGGACATTCCTTACTACTAGTTCACTCGGTGCTAAGCTAGTGTCCCTTTTGAAATGTCTTTCTTTAACAATCAAAACCTTGCTTAGGTCATAAGACAATAGCTCCTTTTATAGTCGTAGTCATTATATCAATAGGAATTGCATGACAACACCTTTCATTACAACCCTCATATGTAAGATTGGTACATTAACATCATTATATCATATTAAGGCATATAGGTACTTCATAACAAACTTTATATCATTACATCTTAAGCATACTCTTACAATAACATAATCAATACATTTCAATTTTTATCATCATACCACACCTACTTAATCCAATTACAATAAATACTTCAATTGAACTTCATCACCGAGTACAAGCCATCATAATTGAAGTAAAGGTTTAGGATATTAAGACTTACCCAATCTCCTTAAAGATCCATCATCATGGTGTTACCATAAAACAAGTATATTCAATAAAATAATAGGTGTAATAACATCAATCAATAGTAATTAACAAAATAATGAAGTCAATTTCATCAATATAACTCAATTCAACACTAGTTCATAACCAGATTTATGGACTTGGGTCAATTTCATGATCTATTCCACAAATTAGGTTAACTTATCAAGAAATTGCACAATTGAATCATAATACATATACAAGCATAATAATCAAAAAGAACCATAGACAATAAAATTTAGAAGATCAATTTCGTATTAGAAAGAAACCAACATGAAACTCATCTTTTTGAAATTAATTTTGGAAGAACCCTTTTGGGAAAGTAATCCCAAAGATGAAAGATTACCATACCTTGTTATTTGTTGAAAATTTATGGAGAAAATAACTCTTTCAATGCCATAAATACCTTGACCTAGACCTTCAATGGAGTCTTTGGGAGAGAGAAAGTAGAGAGAAAGTAGCGCAATTGGGTTGGGAATTTGAGGTAGTTTGGTTAGTTTAATTAGGCTTAGGTCTTTATATAAGTCCTTAACTAACTTAATTAGACCTCACATAAACCCAAATTAATTATCTAACAAACTAATTAATCAAATTAAACAACTTACAATGACCTAGTAAAAGTTGGACCTAACCTACTAGACCTTGACCTACGGGTCGTAGGTCAGTCGACCATGCCTTGGACCAACCATTCTGCACAAATATCGTTTTGGTTAGAGATTTTCCCAAATGGTCTTTTTGAAAAATGTTTAGGTGACGATCGATGGAGACAATCGATGCCCCATCGATTGGACCACGCTCGCAACTGTCGATTGCTACTGTCCAATGACAACGTCTTGGCCAAAATGAAAGGGTCCTTCTCAAGGACCCTTAGGATGGTCGTTGGGGAGTCGTACCCAGACGTTTGACCCTAAACCTATTTTACTATTTGTTAAACACATTTTCACCAAATTTCATCAATTTTTTACTCTTGAAATCCTTGAAATAGGCTAAGGCACACTAGCATCTTTTTCACTAGTCTCCGAACGTCATGGACGTTCCTTGACGTTTTGACTCTAAAACTTCCTAAATGACTTTTATACTCTATTATTGACATTAAAATAGTGTTATAAACCTTAGACACTCATGTGAGTCTCTAGAATAGATTTTGGATTTTTCAGTCTGTTACAAGGGAGGTAGCTTATGTAGATGATAAAGCTCAGTGTTATGCTTTTCTAGGAAAAACTGAGTCGGAGGCATTTGATGCGGTAATCACGGGTTCTATTCTTGCATGTGACCGGATGGATAATTTGTTATTTGATCTGGTTCCACTTATTCTTTTGTGTTTGTGATATTTGCCTCTGAATTTGAGATGTTGTGTGATGTCCTTGATGCCTTTATAGTGTTCGTACCCATGTTGGAGAGTCAGTTATAGTCACCCACGTCTTCACGTTTTCCCTATTTTGTTTATGGGATTTCAGACTTAGGTTAATTTTTGTGATTTTGGATATGTCTTATTTTGATATTGTCCTAGGCATGACTTGGTTGTCCCCTATCATCTTGGATTTAATTTTAATACTAAGTGTCTGACTTTAGAAATTCTTGTAAGGGAAAGATTAAAGTGGGAAGGGGTACACAAAACTAAGTAAGATAAGATTATATCCTTCATTCGGTCTAGTAAACTAGTTTAGCATGGTTCTTTAGCTTATTTGGCTAATATTAGGGATGTTGAGATTGCGGCTCCGTCCATTGGGTTTATTTCTATTGTGTCTGAGTTTAGTGAAGTATTTCCCAATAACTTCCCTGTCATGTCTCCGGATAGAGACATAGAGTTTTGTATTTATTTAGAGCCTGGTACTTATCCCATTTCAATTCCTTCGTATTACATGACCATGGAGAAATTAAGAGAGCTTAAGGCTCAAATCCAAGATCTCCTTGATATGTGATTTATTATTCCTAGTTCTTCCCCATAGGATGCTCCGATTTTTTTTGTCAAGAAGAAGGATGGTAGCATTAGGATGTGTATAGGATACCAACAATTGGATAGAGTCACTATTCAAAATAGGTACCCCTTGCAAAAAATAGATGATCTCTTTGACCGATTTCTAGGTGTAGCGATCTTCTCTAAAATTAACTTGAGATCTGGGTATCATCAATTAAAAATTAGGATGGATTATGTACCCTAGACATCGTTTATTTAGGACTCGTTATGAGCATTATGAATTCTTGATGATCTTGTTTGGGTTTGACTAATGCGCTTGAAGCATTTATGAGCTTGATGAATCGGATGTTCAAGCCATTTCTTGATTCCTTTGTGATAGTATTTATTGATGATATTTTGTTTTATTCGAGAAGTGAAGAACATAATGACCATCTTCGTACTATTTTTGTTGTTCTTGGGAAGCAATAGTTATATGCAAGATTTTCCAAGTTTGAATGTTTGTCAAAATCGATTGCGTTTTTGGGGTATGTAATGTGAAAATACGGGGTAAGGATAGATATACAAAAGATTAAGGCATTTAAAAATTGGGTACGACAAGGTTTGGTTACTAAAATTAGGAATTTCGTGAGACTCGCTAGTTATTACTTTCATTTTCTTAAGAATTTTGATTTAATTGCTACTCACTTGACCAATATGACCGAAAAGGAGGTACTATTTAAATGGACTGAGAAATGTGAGGAGAGCTTACAAAATCGTAATACACTTTTGAACAACCACGCCCATTCGAGCATTATCGGTTAAGGGTAAGGAATTTATTATTTATTATGAAGCTTCACATTCTTGTTTTATTGCAGTGTTGATGCAGGATAAAAATGTCATAGATTATGCCTTGCGTGTATTTAATTTGCATGAAAGGAATTATCCCACTCACAATTTAGAATTAGCGGCGGTGGTGTTTGCTCTTAAGAACTGGTGAAATTATCTTTGTGATGTTATGTGTGAGGTACTTACTAATTATCGCAATTTGCAGCATGTATTTACTTAAAAGGTTTTGAATTTGAGACAATGAAGATGGATGCAGTTACTCAAGGATTATGATATGACCATTAAATACCATCCGGGCAAGGCCAATGTTGTGGTAGATGCTTTGAGTAAAAAAGCGGTAAGTATGTGGATTTTAGCTTACTTGAGTGTAGCCAAGCGACCTTTGGCCAAGAAAATCCAGGACTTAAATCTAAATTTATGTAGTTGGTCATCTCCAAATAGGTGGGGTGTTATATAGTATGAAGCTAAGTCCATGTTCATAGAGGATATCAAAGCCAAACAATTTGAAGATGGGAATTTAGAAGAACTTTGAACGGAGATTGCAATTGGTAAGTCCCAAGAGACCACTCTTGATACGGATGTGGTACTCAACCATAAGGGTAGAATTTGTGTTCCTCGAAGAGGTGACTTGATTAAAAAAATTATGAGTGAAGTCTCATGGTTCGCGATATTCTATTCATCCGGGTATGATCAATTTGTATAGAGATTTGAGGAGAATTTATTGGTGGTCAGGGATGAAGAAAGACATAACGGATTTCGTGGTGAATTGTCAGAATTGTCAACAAGTGAAGTATGAACATCAAAGGACGGTTGTACTACTTCAAAGGATGGTAATTCAGGAATGGAAGTGGGAAAGAATAGCTACAAATTTTGTGGTTGGTCTCCCAACTCACTTTTAGGACAACCTTTCATCCCCAAACGGATAAAAATTCACAAAAGCCAATTCAAGTGTAGGATGACATGTTTAGAGCTTGTGTGATTGACTTTGGAGGGCATTGGGATAAGTTCTTACCAATAGGTGAATGTTCGCAACAAATTTTTGTAAGTGCTAAAGCCCGACTACAAGCAAAATAAATAAAAGAAAAATGTGATTTTATTTATAAATTGTGTGAGTACAATTTTATTTTTCTCTTGATTCTTCTCTCCTAAGTTTCTTTGTGATTCGAGGGCCCTTACTAGCGTATTTATCGAATGTAGGATTATGTAGACCTCCTTAAGATGTATTTGATTTCAGGAATGTTGGAAAGCGCTTCGGCATTGCAAGTTGATCTCCGGGAAAACCCCGTTGATCAATCCATTGAAGAGCTATGTAGTTGATGTTGTATATTCTGTAGACCTCCTTGAGATGTATTTTATCTTTGAAAACATTCGAAAGTGCTTCGTCATTGCAAATAAATCTCTGGGAAGAACTCTGTTGATCACTCCTTCGAACATCTATGCAGTTGATGTTGTACATTTCTCCAATTGCAGAATTCTTGTTGAAGTGTTATATTCATGCCTTTGAAAGTCATTTCCATGCCCTATTTATAATTGTAGGGGGTGGACAAGGTTGCTTGTGATTTCCCAAAGGATGCCATTTTGACACTTGGCACATTGTGATTCATTCTTGCATTTGACTGAGACTACCACCCCATTTGGATACGTGGCATCACCTTGTTGGTCTTCGATGTCTAGTCATTGAGACACGTGGCATGAGTTTGGGCTTCAAGGTGAAATGGACCTTGTACTTGAATTCAATAAAAATTGACTTATTTATTTGTAAAGCCCAAATTAATCATTCAACCCAAAAAAACATGGATTTAATCCATATTTGTATGAATTAAATCTAGTAAAATTTATGTGTCTACAAATGCCCCCTACTTCAAGCCTTGTTGAAATGTAGGTTAACCGACAATTGGTGACAAGACTTGAAGTATTCATAAATGTGTTTTCATTTTTTGGAACTTGTCAACGTGTAGTTTTGTCGAAATTGACAACGAGAGTTGAAGTATTTATGAATGCATTTTTGAGACTTCAAGGGTATTTGTTTATTGTTATCGCATTCTTACTAGGTCACTAAAAATGATTTGTTTGTAGAGATCTCAATTTTTTCTTAATCATTCTTGCTTGACCACCACGAGGACCCTGTATATTGATTTCAAATATATGGTTCTAGTGAGTAGTAACATTGTGTGATATTCCTTGTAAGGTGTGCGAAAGAACAAGAAGATTGATTGGATTTTAAGTCATATAAAAGGAATATCAACTTTTCTTTGGTTGATTTTTTAAGAATCATTCTTGATATCTTAAGACTTATTTCTTTCCTTTTGAGTGCTAGCAGCTTCCGTTTAGATGGTAGAAATTGATATGATTTGCTTCTTTCAATTTTACCAAAGTTTTCCTTGTAAAATAAATACAAATTTATCAAAGGACATTCTATATAATAATATCCCATGTACAATGGATTGATCAAAGAATCATTAGAAAAATGATTCTTCTAACCAAATCAATGGGGAACTCCATATTCGGTGTCTTCCTTTCTCAATTTTGTGCAGTCCCATCAAAAATTCGTTATCTTAGTGTTAAAAATGTCCAAATAACAAGTGGATTGGTTTGTATGAAACCAAATTCGTAGGACTGCGACATATCCAAAATTTAGCATTAAACACCTTCCAGATTGACAGGAATCAATTTTTGAAGTCGGATACAAAATCTGTCAGTTCTTCTGACAGCTATGCACAATCTCGCCTACAAAATTTGTCTGCTCTTCTCACACTATGCGCAATCTTGCCAAAACATCATTTTCTTGGTGTTGGAATATTCAAACGATTAACGGATTGATTATGGATATTCTAGACTTCTATTACTACAACATATCTAAAAATCACAGTTAGACACCTTTTGAATCGACGGGAATCAGTTTGTGAAGTTGGACCCCAAATATGGTAGTACTTCTCACTGATATGTGCAATCTTTCCAAAACATCATTTTATTGGTGTAGGATAATTCAAATAACGAGAGGCTTGATTCTGGAGAAACTATACTTTGGTTATTACGACATATCCGAAAATCAACGTTATAAGCCTTTCAAAACGGCTGGAATCAATTTCCAAAGTTGGATCAAAAATCTGGAAGTTCTTCTAACAGTTATGCGCAATCTCTCCAAAACATCATTTTCTTGATACAGGAGAATTCAAACGATGAGAATATTGATTCTGGAGAAACTAAAATTTGGGTACTAAGATATATCCAAAAAAATTAACGTTAGAAGCCTTTCGAATCGGCGAGAATCAATTTCCGAAGTTGGACCCTAATCTGGCAGTTCTTGTCACAGATATGCGCAACCTCACCAAAACATTATTTTCTTGATGTAGGATCATTCAAACGATAAGAGTCTTGAATATTGAGAAACTATACTTCACAATTAGAAACCTTTCGAATCGACAGGAATCAATTTTCTAATTTGGACCCCAAATCTAGTAGTTCTTCTCACAGCTATGTGCAATATCTCCAAAATATCAGTTTCTTCGTGTAGAAGCATTCAAAGAATGATAATCTTGATTCTGGAAAAATTAGACTTTGGATAATACGACATATCCAATAATCAACGTTAGAAGTCATTAAAATCGGCAAGAATCAATTTCCGAAGTTGGATTATAAATCTGGAAGTTCTTCTCACACCTATGTGCAATCTGGCTAAAACATCATTTTCTTGATGTAGGAGTATTCAAACTATAAGTGGAGTGATTTTAGAGAAACTTGACTTTGAGTACTACAACATATCCGAAAATCAATGTTAGAAGCCTTTCGAATCGGTGGGAGTCAATTTCCGAAGTTGGACCCTAAACCTTGCAGTTCTTCTCACGGCTATGCGCAATCTCACCAAAACATAATTTTCATTATATTGGAGTATTCACACGATGAGAGTATTGATTTTGGAGAAACTAGACTTTGAGTAATCTGACATATCCAAAACTCAACGTTAGAAATCTTCCGGATCGACGGGAATCAATTTTTTAAGTTGGACTCCAAATCTGGACGTTTTCCTCACGAATTTGTGCCTTTTTCTTCTTGTTTCTCTGTCTTGCAGGTAATGGTTGTAGTTGAATCTTTATCCTTAATTCTTGGAGACAAAGATTCTAAGATTTCTCGCATTCCATTTGTCTTGAGAGATTGACATCATAATAAGTCCTTTCCAACTTTGGTGAATAAGTACTTGGCACCTATCCATTCCCAGATGTATGAGGATTAGCATTGCAATCGGCTTGATCCTTAAAAAAGAAATAAATCTTCTGCAATACATCAAAATTTAAGACCAAAACTCCCTCCAAATTGATCGAAATTAAATTTTGAATTTGATTTCTAGCTATGATATTTCTGTTGCAACTTTGTGCGTCTATCGTATAAAATTAATAAGCCGGAGTAGGATTATGAAAATCATGAGATTCCCATGGGAAAGACGAATGCAACATATGCAAAAATCATGGACAAAGACTTTGTAGATTGGTACAGATGTTGCTTCGAAGTCGGCTCACAATTCTGTCTTCCTCGGCTCTTCAGCTTCACGCGTTTGTGCTAGAAAATTCATAACTCGAAGTTCATGTGTTGTAATCATGTTCTTTTTTATGGAAATATATCTCAAATATCTTCAACATGCGTGAAAATCACGGCGAAAAGGTTTAGGAATTTTTACAGGCATTGCTTAAAAGTCAGCCTACAACTCTGCCTCGCCCAGTTCTTCAGTTTTGAGTAACTTTGGGAGAATCAATAACTCGGTGTAGGAGCCTTGAAATGATATAATTCTTGCTCCTTGGAAGCATAACTCATAGAAGGACAACATATGTAAAAATCACAGACAAAAGATTTCCAAATTCGCACATGTATATTTTCAAAGTTTGCTCAAATTTTACCTTGCTAAACTCTTCAGCTTTGAACAACTTTGGGAGACAATCAATAACTCATGTACGAGCCTCAGAATCACGAGCCAATTTTTTACATTGCGAATTAGAATTCAAGAACTTCAATATATATGAAATTCATGGTCAAAACCTTTACGGATTCTTACAAATGCAAACCTTTGAATCACGAGCCTATTTTGTACATTGCAAAGTGAAATCAAAGAACTGCAATATATATGAAATTCATGGTAAGAAACTTTACGAATTCTTACAAATGCCCCTCTGAAGTCAGCTCAAAGGTCTTGCTTATCTCTTATCCTTTGCTCATGATGCATTTGAACTCATGTGCTAGCTACATGATTTAAAAAATTGGTGTGATGATCACATAATGCCACCAAACCACTTTTTCTACTCATGTGACTGATCTTAGTGTGATTAATCCAAGTGCCTACATACCTCGGTAAAGAGGATCAAGTCATATCGTAGTTCAAGATAATGAGTTTTTTTTGGGTCGTACACACTTTATACTCTTGTGCACCAGGAGTAACATGCAGTTTATCCTCATACCTTAAGGAGCGTTGTAACTTGCAGTTTAGGCTCGTATTACAAGGAGAATTTCAAGGAAGAATTCTATCAATGTGACTGTCCTTCTAACCTTTTATGATGAAGCATTAATTTACTTCAATTTGGTGTTGGACTTTGTGGTTTCAGATTGCCAATGGTGATTCATAATTGATTTTGTGTTGACTTTTGAAAGTCATAGTTTAGAAGTTCCTTGATGGTTTTTCCTTTTGCTAGCGACCAAAGTCCAAGCGTCATAACTCTTTTCATTGAAGAAGGAATCTACCTTGGATGTTTTTTTTGTTTTCTTCAAGGAGGAAACTCCAATTGGTTCAAAGCTCCCAAACTGCTGTATAATAACATCTTCTTCACTTTTTTGTGATGCCACAGGATGTAGAATTTCTAAATTCTATCATAATCTATTCTGACACTAGCATGGTTTGTCTCAGTTGTCTCACCACCATCAATGATGATATTTCCCTCTCGTACCAATGTCATGATCTTTTCCTTTAGAGTTAAGCATTTTGTGATGTGATGACCGATGATGCGGTAAAATTCACAATACATAGGATTATTGACTTTCTTGGATTCTTTGGGTATGTTTGACTCTGGGAGTGCAATGACTTTCTTGGTTAGTAGCTCGTCAAGAATTGCAGGGACGTCAGAGTTCAAAATAGGATACTATTTTTCTTGTAACTCTTTCAAGGTAGTTTTTGTTTTTCACTCCTCGCGTTAGCTGATGTGCTACGTTCTCTTACAATTTTTGTCTCGCAGAGGCTTTCATAGACACTGTGGTTACCTCCATGGACTCATTAGTTGCATAGTCTAACGAATTTTTGTATTGTGTATCTTCTTTTCTTGGATCAAAGTCATGCAATGTCTTTTCATGGCTTGCAATGCTCAACTCCATACCATGAGCACGTGTAGATAATCTTCAAAAGTTTGTGGCTTAATCCCTTGATAGATATACAAAAAGTCCCCAATGCATTCCTTGTATACAAATTTCGAGTGTAAAGGCCCCAACTCCTTTTTGATGTAGTCTACTACGAGTTGATCCTTACATTGTTTTGTGTTTATCAATTCCATCATGCTCATTGTATGACTGGTACTGTAGAAATGATTGAGAAATTTATTTTCAAATTTTTCCCAACTATCAATTAATTCAGGCTCCAAGTTTATATATTTATCAAAGGCGTTTTCTTTTAAAGAACGGACAAACTGATTGACAAGAAGATCATCATTGTACTAGCACTACTACAAGTCTAGACAAAATAGGTAATATGTTGCCTTGGGTTTCCCCTTCCATCAAATTGCTGCAATTTAGTGGTTGATATCCAATTGGCATTAGTAGACCCTCGATTCTCTTATAATACGACTCTAAATATCCTAAGGAACTTTAGGAAGGACAACTATATTGAGCTTTAATTGTGTTTGTGATCATATCTTGTAGTTGTTGAACTATTAGAGTGGCAACTCAAGCAGACTATTTTGCTCTTTGAGAGTCAACTGACTTGGTGAGAGAATCAATATCAACTTTTTTCTTGAGCTTTAGATTGTGATGTGACTGTCTAGAGTTTTAGATATCTAACTTACTCATAAGTTGCGCGATTTGAAGATTTTGTCATCAATAGACTTTTTCACGGCTTCAACGGTTTGCTCCATCATTGTTAACTTCTCATCCATGTCAGTTATGTAAACCATAAAGGAGTTTGTTGAAATTGAAGAACCTATCAAAAAACTTTAGATTCACCAAAGTTGAAACCAGAGTAAGAAAGTTCATCAAACAACTTTAATGCAAGGTTGCCCACTGGGATTGCAGTTTTGAGTGTTATTCCAGACTTTCTCTTTATTGGAATCTCCAAGGAGGTGAAATATTCAGATCCATTCAAGGCACTTGTCTTGAACTCTCAGTGAGTGGTTGGATTAATATCACTAAAATCAACATATATGGTAATAGTATAGTCCTTGCATGAATCATCATTGATCATCTTGATGAGTTAAACTTGCTGTTTTTTATTTGCAAGGGAAGAGATGAAGAGAAAAATCAGTCCCATTGGGCATGCCAAATTTGTTCGCAACAAATTTTCATAAGTGCTGAAAATCAACTGCAAGCAACATAAATAAAAGAAAAATGTGGATTTATTAATGAATCGTGTGAGTACAATTCTGTTGTTCTCTTGATTCTTCTCTCCTAAGTTTCTCCAAAATTCGAGAGCCTTCAGTAGCGTATTTCTCGAATGTGGGATGACGTAGACTTTTTTGAGATGTATTTGATATCCAGGAACGTCGGAAAATGCTTTATCATTGAAAGTTGACCTCCGGGAAGAACTCCATTGATCAATACTTTAAAGATCTATGTAGTTGATGGTGTAGCTTATTTATACATCCTTGAGATGTATTTGATGGAAGCGCTTCGTCGTTGCAACTGGATCCTCGGGAAGAAATCCGTTAATCTCTCCTCTGAAGAGTTATGTAGAGTATGTTGTAGCTTTCTCCAATTGCCAAATGCTTGTTGAAGTGTTTTCTTCATGACTTTGACTGTCATGTCAATTTCGTATTTATAGTTGTAGGGGGGTGGACAAGGTTGCTTGTGATTGGCCAAAGGATGTCATTTTGACGCTAGGCACACTGTGATTTGTTCTTGTAATTAACTGGGACTACCACCTAATTTGGACATGTGGCGTCACCTTGTTGGCCTTTGACGTTTAGTCACTATTACATGTGGCATGAGTTTTTTCTTCAAGGTGAAATGGACCTTGGACTTGAATTTAATAAAAATTTACTTATTTATTTGTGAAGCCTAAATTAATCAGTTAACCCAAATAAACCTGGATTTAATCCAAATTTTGTAAGAATTAAATCCAATAAAATTTGTGTGTGTACAGTGAGTTCTCTTAAAATATTAGTTATCACTCAAGCACTGATATGGCACATTTGAGGCTTTATACGGGAGGGGATGTGGATTACCCATAGGTTTGTTCGAGGCTGGAGATGTGAAACCTTTTGGGGTCGACTTAGTAAAGGATGTTCAAGATGAGGTGAGGAGCATTGAAACTAAACTTCTAGTTTCTAGAGTCGAAAAAAAAGTATGCATATCATAAGGTGAGATTCATGGAGTTTTAGACCAACGAAAATGTCCTTCTAAAGGTATAACCCATGAAAGGGGTGATAATATTCGGTAAGAACGGTAAGTTGAGTTTGCGATATGTTGGTCCCTTTGAGGTTTTTGAACGCATAGGACCGCTGGCGTATAGATTGGCTCTACCCCTAACTTTTCTGGTGTACATCTCATATTTCATGTGTCGATGTTGAAGAGATATCACGGTAATGGTGACTATATCATTAAGTGGGATTCAATTATTCTATATAAAGACCTACAATATGAGGAGGAACTGATTGCGATTATTAATCGTGATGTTTATATGCTGAGAACCAAAGAAATTAAGTTCGTGAAGGTTCAATGGAAATATCATCCTGTCGAGGAAGCTACCTGGGAGACACAGAAGGACGTGTGAGAAAAGTATCGCACTTGTTAACTGATTCGAATACTACTTTGCCCTTTCCTTAGCCTCTTCTCTAAGTTTTGTCACTCGGAGATGAGTGATAGTATATATCGTAAACATCAGTTACTGTCATTATAGAAATGCCAACGAGGGAAAAATTGGGGCGGAAAAATTTTTTCGTAGTGTTAAGATTTTTCCAACTTTTTCTAGATTTGGAGAAATTCGGAGTCATCAAGGTGTAGGTAAATCTAGTAGCAATAGGGTGGAGTAAATATGAATTCCATTACATAGTCGGTTCGATAACTTGTTAAAGAATTCATACTATTTTTCGGAATCGAATTTGGATAAGTAGATCTTCGGGAATTGAACTTGGCATTAAGGGAATTTTATGAGTGTATGGGGTTAAGGGTGTTTTGTAATAAGAGGGGAACTGAAATTACACTAAAAGGTTCTATCTCGCTGATATCCACTATAGCATGATGTCACATTTGGGGAGCACCCCTTAGACATAATCGATGTTGGCATTCTATTTGAGAACTAAGACTAGCCTCTTAACTTACATCATTACATTAATAGGTCAAAATTACGGAAATTTTAAACCTTTTCATTACTTATACGTGGAGGTTTACATAGAATACATGTTAATATCTTTAATTACGTTAGAATACATGTTAATATGTTCATAATTACATTAGAATACATGTTAATATGTTCATAATATCCATAATAAATTATAAACATGTATGACATAACATCAATTTCGAGAATGGGAAAGACCCACATGAAAACTCAACTTTTGAAATTCAATTTGATGGAACCCTTTGAGGAAAGAGGTCTCAAAGGTGAAAGAGATACCATACCTTACTAATCGGTGAAGATTGATGGAGAAACTTGACCCTTTGCAGCCCTTAAACCCTCTCCTAGATTGTTCTTCAATGGAGTTCATCAACTAGAGACAGAAAGAAGAGAAGGAAGAGAGTTTTAGGTTTGGGAATATTTAAGAGCATTAGTTAGTCTAACTAATTTAGGGGTTTTATATAGGTGGTTAAATAACATAATTAGACCTACCTAATCCCCCAAATACTTAAATAATCCTTTAATTAATAAATGGAACCCAACTTACTATGTGCAGCAACTTAGGTCCTCACAGACAAGACCCCAACCGACGGTCCGTCTGTGAGAAGACGGCCACTACTACCTTCGTGCTTTACATCCAACTCTAAGTTCAGAGAGTTGGAAAATTACCCTTTGGACAAATTTTGACTATGTTTCCATTGATGGTGTCCATTAAGGCCCCGTCGATTGACACACGCCCCGTTGATGGCACTCGTCTATGCACATTGCCTTAGGCAATCCTTTGACCCCCAAATGCAAGGGTCTTCCTCAAGGGACCTTGGTTGATTCTTGGGGAGTCGTGCCAAGAATTTTTAACTTTGAAATAAATCTAATACGTATTAAACACCCTTCCACAAAATTTCATCATTTTTCGACTCCTAAAAGCTAGTCAAATAGGCTAAGGCTCGCTAGTACCTCATTGAACTAGTTTTCGGACGTCATGGACGTTCTTAGATGTTTTGGTTTATAGACTTCCTAAATGACTTATATTCATTAAAATGGAATTTAAAATAGTGTCTAAACCTTTTGACACTTATGTTAAACTCTATAACACATCTTAGATTTTTGAAGTGTTTTACGGTATTTGTGTCGCTGTAGTGATGGCGCTACGACGGGATAGGTGATGCTCTAGTGGAAGAGACGTGACTTAAAATTGAACAATATTAGGGGAGCTCACTATTTCTAAAATGTCTCTACAGAGGGATTGGTGTCGCTTTAGCGCAATAGGCGCAAATAAAGTTATTAATAAAATCCCTAAACAACCTTACGTGACACTTTTTGACTTTTAAAGCTAACGAACGATCCCTGGGCTATTCCAACTCAATTTTCACTATTATTGAAGCTAAAGGTAAGTTTTTAACTCTCTGAATTAAATTTTTGATCCGTAGAACATAATATTGATGGGAAAGTGTTTCTTGATAGATTATATGGTGTAATTTAACCCTAAATTGACTAGTTAGAATCATGGGGATGATCTAGGGTTCATAGAATTGTTAGTAATTAGGATAAGTAGTTATTTTATATTGATTTTCGTGTATTATCAATTCATTTAGACAAAGAACACGCTTAATGAATCCGAATAGGGAAGGATCAAGTTTCCTAGGGTTTCGAGAATGTTTTGAACTAGGTGATTGTTATGATTTTATGATTCTATGATGTATGTATGTTCTTGCTTCATTATGATATTGTATGTATATGAACGTTTCAATAATCATCACGTTGGTTGTAACTGATATAGGTGAATAATATAGCCATGAAATCATGTTGTAAAGGTATGATCTTGATGATGTACTTGTGTATATTACAGTGTTTTGTTAATTAAATCAGATTTCCACATTCCATCAAGCTAATGTAACACTCTGGAAATTTCATAACTTAGTACGGAGCCTCACTTGATGAACTAAGACTTAACAAAGTGTTTCTAAGATTTATAAAAGGTAATAATCTTAATTAGGAAGTGATAGAGTCAAAACGACAAGAAACGACCACGATGTCTGGAGACTAGTGAAATTGAGCTATTGTGCCTTGGTGTGTTTCATGGAGTTTAAGATTCGAAAAAGGTAAAATTTGGTGAAAAGGTTTAAAATACATGTTAAATGTGTTTAGGGTCGAAACATCGGGGTAGAATCCCCAAGGATCACCCTAAGGGTCCTTGACGAAGAACCAACCATTGACCCTCAAAAAAACTGTCATTTGGCAGTATGCAACAACAACACCAAATGATGAGCCATTGTTTGAATGATTCTCTGTCACTAGGTACTGTTGTTGACACTTAGCCAATTCACCAAATGCCTCAAATAACCATCCTCTGATCTAAACAACTTTTGACAAGTACGGTCCGTGGTTGCATTAACGAGGCATCAATGGGGTCTCATCGTTTGAGACCCCACTTCATTGTCCAAAAATGGTTAACTTAGGGGAGGATAGAGAATTGAATAATTAAGTAATTAGGTGTTAAGGTCGGCTGTAATTGATTAATTTAGGACTGTATAAGTACCCTAAGTCAATTAACTAACCTAACATCTCATTATTTCCAAAACCCAAATCACCCCAACTTCTCTCTAGTTTCTCTCCCCCCCCCCCCAATCTCAAACCTTCATTGAAGGAACACTAAAGCTTCAACAATAGGATGAATTCACCAAGTAATCCAACTCAAAGTTGCGGTAATCATCCCTATGGAATGGTTTCTCTAACTCTTGGGACTTCTTTCCCCAAGTGTCCCCTCCACAAAAGAAAATTTCAAAACTCCCCCATGACTAGGGTTACAATCTATAAATGGATCTGATACGCTCAAACTTACTTCTCAAATGAGAAGTAAAGCAGTCGTGTCTAGTAAATAACCCAACTAGTGAGGTTGGGATCGTTCCCACGAGGAAAATAGTCTAGACTTAACTTCAACTTGTTATTACTATTGTTCGGTTGATGACTTTCTTAGAAAGTAAAAGCATAAAAAGGGGGTTTGTATTTCCTAATGAGCAAAAATAACTAACGAACTTGAAAGAGACACTTAACATCTTTTAATGTTGAGTTTTAATCAAGTAATCAAAGTAACTAGGGTTACGTGTTCCCCACAGGTTCATAACTTGATAATTCTAACTATAACAATTCTTTCCTAGTATCTTGCATGTAAAGTGATAAGTTATGTATTTCTAAATCCTTGGTCCGGCATCTAGAAAATCTCACTCCGCACCTTGGTCCGGCTACGTGTGTTGCTTGCCTAACCCTTATCCTTACCTCATATTAAGCATCGTATTCGATATTTGACTAAGTTATTACCTCGTACCAATCAATACTAGCCTATTAGATAGTATACACTAAATCTATGTTAATAATTCTTTTCCTATTATCTACCTCCTTGGTCCGGCAAGTAGCATTAAGGCGAGTTCTAACGTTGATCATCCGTTAAAAAAACTTCTAAGCGAAAGAATTATTAATACATGCAAGACACGATTCTATAATTGTTATTTTAGCTAGGGTTTATCTCATTATTTGCCTATGGTTCCCACAACCCTAGTTATGGAGTTTAGTTCCTCATAGCCATAAACACAATTTTCAAATATGGTAAACAAGAATTCATGTACTTACTTCAATGAGAAAGAATAAAGTCCGAAAATTTGCTTGATTAATCACCAAAAATCACTTGTAAGAATCTCTTACAATCAAACACTCAAAACACAAAGTCTCACAATATAATGATTAATATCACAGAGTCTAACCTCAAAAATGAGGTTTTTCGAACTATTTAAAAAAAAAATAAAAACCTAATTAAACAAGGATTCTAATTACTGGAAATCTGCCAAAACGCGGCTGGGTTGACGGACCGTCGTGGTCATGACGGACCGTCGTGGACTCCGTCGTCCCATACTTGGTGCAATTCTTTTGCTGCTTTCTTCATTCCCCTCGACGGCAAGTGTGACGGACCGTCATAAGCTCAACGGTCCTTCGAGGGTCTCGTTTCAAAATACTTCAACTCTTGGAATCTGGGTACTGGGATCACTTCTCTAATCTTCACGACGAACCTGCAGGACGGACCGTCATAGCCATGACGGACTGTCATAATCTTCGTAACCCCACACTTGTCAGACTTCCCCATCTTCCTTCAGCAGCTTCTCTACGCTGCCACCTACGGACCGTCACAAGCACGACGGACCGTCATAAGCTCCGTAGGTGGTCTCTTCTGCAATTTTCGCTCAAAATCTCCGTGTTCAGCTTTGGACAGATTTCCTGCAAAACAAAGTGAAAATTATATTAAACATAGCACAAACAAGGCTTTCGAACACACTAAACTTAAGGAAAAAGTATTAATTATACCGTGAAACCACGGTATATCAACACCCTCAACTTAAATTCGTTGTTTGTCCTCAAGCGACGCACTATGACTCACTACACAATCTTTGTACAATAGTATTCATGTTTTTATCCTTTGCAATCATTTGGCTATCAATCCCGATTACTCTCATCAAATCTATGCATGCTATCACTATTAGGCTTGAATTTTGTGGGATTTGAACATGACACAGACTCACCACGCACTAACACCTATCCTCTTCAATTTTTCACCGAGAGGCTAACAATTCCGGTATAGCAACTAGTGTCCTCACTTTAGAACAAAATCCTCATTTTTCACACAATGATTTCAGTTTGAGTATAAGGATTACATTTCAACACTCGCTCTCAGAACAAAGTTACACTCATTCATACCTATTGCCATAAGCTTGCCCTTATTTTCACTGCCTTAAGTTTGCTATACAACCCTTAGGATCACGATAGGACTTTTTTAGCTTGTAACGTAGGCTCAGAGTCAGGTAGGGTATATTTAGGTATACTTTAGTGACTTTTTGCCCTCCTTGACATATCGGCTAAACCTTCCACTTTCTATCACTTTATCTCGCCCAGTTTCTCCTATTCTTTCACCTTGCTGTTTTCCTTCTTTCTTCATTTGTGTAAGTAACTCTTTTCTTTTCTCGATTGTAATTCTTGAATATTTCTCTTTTTTTTAAAGAGTTCTTGAGTCACTTTACTTTTGTTCTTTCTCTCTCTTTGTTCATTCAACCCCACTTTCCAGAGCATTCCTCAAAACAGCCACCCTCAACTCATGGCTTTGCCATGAGTCAAGGTACACAATACCCAAAGTCGGGTCAGGGCCATAACGAAGGTTGTTTATACATCAGCCACCCTCAACTTATGCTTTTGGCATAAGCTGAGGTGCATATGTCCAAGGAAGGACCAGGGCCAACATATTGTTCCCAGAAAAGATCAGTTGGGATGAAAAAGAAAGGTCTAATTTTAAGCTCAAATTATTTGGATAAAAGAAGGATAACTTTCATTTGGTTTCTTTTATTTAGGCTAGAAATGGGCTATATTGAATAAGGGCCTATGATCCTTTCCTAATTGTCTGTTACAGCTTACTTTTAGCAGGACTAACCAGGCAAGTTCTAGCTCAGTATCAGTAGTGGACTATTCAACTTTCCTCACACTCACTTGACATCTCATCACTATACCAGATTATCAGACACCTAGTTCGACTTGAAGATTTAGGGTAGTGCAATGGTTGTAACTCTATTTCATGTTTAGATCCACACAATTATCAGTTACTACGCCTTTTCATGCAACCTTTTTCCAGTTTTATCGGGATATCATTTTAGCCATCATGCTTCAGAGTTAAACTATGTACAAAAGATATAACGTGCCGGTTCAACAGAAAAAGTAATCAGTCTTTTGGGGAAAAAGAACACAGGCAAGAAAACCCCAAAAGAGGATAGTGAGTTGGGCTACTCAGACTTCACCCTAACACTCACTTTCCATTTACCCCACCCCCAACAAAAAAGCATGCAATTGTCCCCAATGCATAAAAAAATCTAAAGATTAGAGGGGTAGGTGAAGCAAACCTGTGGCGCATAGCGCCGTCGATCAACAAGCTGGTGGGTCTGGTTTCCCATAACCCACATCCTCTGCAATCTGGACACCCTCAGTGATGTCCTCAGCAACAACCGTACCCTCAGTAGTGCCTCCTGCTGTCTCTACAGTGCGGGAGCTAGACGCCCCAGTCGCTATCTGCGATGCTCTGATCTGGTGTGCCTCCACCTCAGCAAGTGAGGCTCTTCTCGCAGCCTCCATCTCTTGGCGCTCTTTCTTCCTTGCTCGTGCCTCATCCTCTGATCGACCCCTACGCCTCTAGGCACTCTCTCGAGGTGAAGATGGGGGAATGTCTGGAATAGGAAACAGGGCCGCCAATACAGTATCCTCAGCCGGCTCGACAGACTCCGGCACTCTTTCCCCTAGGATCGTGTCGATGTCTTCACGAAGACTGTCGACTGCAGCCTGGAAAGTCGACACATCTACCGGAGGGGCTGGTTGAGCTAATACTCTCAATTCAAAGGCATCGAGGCGCTGTTTAACCTCAGCAATCTTCCGCTGCATCTGCCTCTCCATACGCGCCTCAGACTCAGCAATAGACTTCTGCATCCACGGCTGGATATGATGCAGAAGAGTGGCCATTTGTGCCTCCAGTTTTTGGACTCGGGAAAGCGGGGCCGGTGTCGGTAGAGGGGCTGTGCTGCTACCTGGGATAGACTCGACCAGGGTAGTGTCCGTGGATGTCTGTGTAGTTGTGTGAGCCTGGGCCACCGTATCCGCAAGATCATCAGATAGTGGTGGCAGCTCTGGATGGGGCCCTCAACGTGGGGCCAACTCATTGGCCTCGTCTCTGATGAGGCTGACGTCAACGGTACCCGGCGAGGTCCTCAACTGATCTATGTGCCATATGGGCACACCTGCAGACCTGCAAAGGGCGAAGATCATGCACGGAAAGGGGTAGGTGGTGGTGACCTTGAATGCCCTCTCGTGCATGACTGCCTGGAGAAGCCATGCATAGTCCACCTCGAAGCCGGCTATCATCGCCGCCATCAGCACTGCTCGATCCCAGGTGACAATGTTACCAGCAGCTGTGGGGGAAAGGCAGTGACGCACGAGCAGCCACAAGAACATGGCGACGAACGTGAGGTTGGCCTTCTTGATGGCCCCCTTCGGCTCGGTGACCCAATCGGCACCCTCTCCGTCGACTGATAAGTGTAGGGCCATCCACCGCTTGGTGGTCTCCCTAAGTGCTGGCTCTCGCAGGAACTGTCCATCCTTCACTACCTGCCAGCGGTAGTCAAACTCGGCAGTGATGGGGGTCCGAGTAGCATTTGCACTCTCGCCGTATAGGAACCGGCGGATGGCGGGCAGGGAAATGTCAACCTGCATGCCCCGGACTAGAACCTGCTCCAATGGGGCCTGTTTCGCGGGAGCAGTCTGCCTGTCGATCTGTGATCGGAGAGTCGCTACGTAGGACGCGTAGAACTCTCGGACCATCTCCTTACTGTATCGTCCCAACTGACGGGCTGTCCACTCTAGGCGATGCCTGGTGAATATGTTGTGGATCTCCAGCATCGAGGGGAGACTCCCTGTAAGTACCCGCCGCTCCAGGGTGAGTGTTCGAGTCATTACTCCTTTATCGGTCAAGAACTTCGCATCGGAGTAAACCTTAAACTGGCCTGCAACGCACCACCGGTTTGGCTGGTCAGAGGCTGGGGTGGGGACCTGGGCTGGTGCGCCGGATGTAGAGTCTGAACTGTCAGCCTCATCAGACGAGGCCGACGCTGCAGCAGTGGCGGGTGCGGGAACTTCAGCAGATCCTGAAGCTTTCTCGGACCAGGATACTCCCAAGGAGCCAGACGCTCCTTCCTCGTTTGTGGCCGACCCAGAGGGTGTGCCGGTCAGTGTGCGCTCCTCATCAGACTGCGAGGCAGTGACTACGCCGGACGCCACCGTCTTGGGTGTGGCTCTGGGGGCACGTATAGCATGGGAAGGGGCGGAGGTGCCTGGGGGCATGTATTCAGGGTCCCGCTCATCATCAGAGCCGATGACCATGCGGGCAGACGGGGCGACAGACTTAGATCGCCCGTGTGCATAAGTGCGGTCTTGCTTGGGTGCCATAGTCGATAGTACCTGTAAAGGGGCAATATTAGTATGAGTAGTGGCAATCAAAAAAGGCAAGATCATATGACAGGAAACTTTGAAAAAAGTGTGTTAGTAATATTGAAACTGTATCACACGACGGGACCTATGACGGCTCGTAGTGACTATGACGAACCGTCATGAGGTCCGTCGTGTTATACTTGGTATATGTATATATAAGGAACCCTGATGGAGGGGTCTCTGACCATCATGACGGTCAAGCAGGACGGACCGTCGTGGGTATGACGGTCCATCCTAAGGGTCCGTCATAGGACACTTAGAAAATGATGGGAGACCCTCAAAAGAGGGTTCTCTGACTATCATGACGGTCGTACAGGACGGACCATCGTGGGTGTGACAGTTCGTCGTAAGTGTCCGTCGTTGGACACTTGGAAAATTATTGGAGACCCTTATCAGAGGGGTCTCTGACCATCATGACGGTCGTGCAGGACGGACCGTCGTGAAGACAACGGTCCGTCACAGGCGTCGTTGGGGAGGGTGCTAGGGCTTATGCGACGGACCGTCATCGGGGTCTCGTTCTGAATATCAGAGACAGAACTGTAGGTACCCTAAGCAACCCCAATGAACCCACATGGTCTTGTAGTGTTGTGGACCTATATGTGTCTATCCCAACTACCTAGGAAACTATTAATGTGAAATCACCTATGTCTAGGGTTATTAACATAGCAAATTCAAACATTTAGAGCCTAGGTCTAGACATAATCATATCAAGGAAACAAGATACGACTAGGAACGAATCTAATACTAACTAATAAACAAAAATACAAGAGAAATGAGTATAAATTTAGAGACACATACCTTGGAGATGGAGAAAACACAAGTGGGGAATGATTCAGGTGGCAAGGTAGATACCAAAAGCAGCAGCACCGACAAGTAACTGATAGTAATAAGGTTTGGGGAGATTGTGGGAGTAATGATCAGTGGGGGAAGTGTGGAAGTAGAAAAGAGAGGGGGATGAGAGGAAGTTGGAAGTAATGGGGTGGAATATGGAGGGGTGGGGAGTATAAACGGTCAAATTTTGAAAAGGGGTTCAGCCGGGTCGGGTCAGGTTAATTTCATTAATCGCGCGACGGTTCCCCGACGACGGTCCGTCGTACATGCGACGCCCCGTCGTGGTTTCCGTCGTGTGTGCTCTAATTTCAAAAATGACATAAATACGTACCTGGTGTGAAGGTGCATACGACGGTCCGTTTCAGTAGCGACGGTCCGTCATTGTATCCGTCAGTGGCTACTGCGGAGCAGTTTTCTACAGAATTTCCTGGTGATGTGCCTGCAAATTTAAAACCCATTTATAGAAAAATGCTACCATTATTAAAAAGACGATAAATATTGGGTTGCCTCCCAACAAGCGCCAGATTTAACGTCGCGGCACGACTGGGGCCACTTGATTACTCAGACTTCATCAAGATGGTATGCCTCGATCACTTCATTCGCCGATTCAGCATGCCCTAGATAGATTTTTATGCGCTGTCCATTCACCTTGAACCGCACACCCTCCTTAGTTTCCAACTCAACTGCTCCATGAGGGAATAGTTGGGTAACTGTGTAAAGACCAGTCCATTTGGACTTGAGTTTGCCTGGAAACAAGCGCAATCTGGAATTGAATAGAAGCACTAAATCCCCGACCATAAACTCTCGTTTTTCAATTTTGTTGTCATGATACTTCTTCATATTTTCTTTATATAGGGCTGAGCTTTCATAGGCTTTCAAGCGAAATTCATCAAGTTCATTCAACCCATTTAACTGTTGCTCTGCAGCTTCGCTCCAATCCAATTTTAACTTCTTCATAGCCCACATGGCTTTATGCTCTAACTCAACCGGAAGATGACAATCTTTCCCATATACAAGTTGGTATGGAGACATACCTATAGGAGTCTTATAAGCTGTCCAGTAGGCCCAAAGAGCATCATCAAGCCTCCTTGACCAATTTGTTCTACTAGCATTCACTGTTTTGGACAATATCTGTTTGATCTCCCGATTTGATACCTCAACTTGCCCACTAGTTTGAGGGTGGTAAGGCGTGGCCACATTATGGCGAACACCGTATTTCTCCAATAACCCCTTGAACAATCTGTTGCAGAAGTGGGAACCCCCATCACTAATAATGGCCCTTGGAGTGCCAAAACGGGAGAATATATTCTTTTTCAAGAATGCAGTGACACTCTTCCCTTCATTGTTTGCGAGAGCTATGGCTTCGACCTATTTAGATAAATAATCAACTGCTACAAGAATGTACTTCATCCCATGAGAACTCACGAAAGGGCCCATAAAGTCAATACCCCACACATCAAATAACACAATAACAAGAATGGGGTTCTCGTTGACATTTGTCACATGATTTAGCAAACCCATGAGCATCTTGATGAAGAGTTGGCCAATAGTAACCACATTGCAATATCTTGTGAGCGGTTCGGATACCACTGTGATGTCCGCCAACAAGTGAAGAATGGCATGCCTCCAATACACTCAACATTTCACATTCTGGCACACAACGCCGAATAAGCCCGTCGGCACAACTCCTATACAAGTATGGTTCATCCCAAAAGAACTTCTTCACATCGTACATGAACTTTTTCCTTTGATGAAAGGACAAGTCTAATGGAACAATATCACTAGCCAGATAGTTCGCAAAATCTGCGAACCATGGAATCAAGTCTTGTGAAGCAGCCAATACATGTTCATCGGGGAAAGTATCATCAATGTCAGTCTTATCCCCTAACTCTCTCATAGCTTCATCCTCTAGACGGGACAAATGATCAGCAACTTGATTTTCAGTCCCTTTTCTATCCAGCACTTCAAAGTCAAATTCTTGCAGCAGTAATACCCAACGAATCAGCCTTGGTTTCGCATCCTTTTTCGCCATCAAATATCTCAGTGCTGAATGGTCAGTATGCACTATGACTCTAGTACCTAGCAAATAGTAGCAAAATTTCTTAAAAGCAAAGACTACTGCGAGGAGTTCTTGCTCAGTCACTGTGTAGTTCTTCTGGGCTTCATTTAGGGCTTTACTAGCATAGTAAATTGGGTGAAGGATTTTGTTTCTTCTCTGTCCCAATACTACACCAAGAGCCACCCCACTAGCATCGCACATTACCTCAAATGGACTGTTCCAATCCGGAGAAATAATGATAGGTGCAGACACTAACTTCTCTTTTAGCTCACTGAATGCTTTAAGACAGGACTCATCAAAACAAAATTTACATTCTTTCTCCAGTAATTTGCACAATGGGTGTGCAATCTTTGAAAAGTCTTTGATGAATCTCCGATAAAAACCTGCATGCCCAAGAAAGCTTCTCACACCTTTCACAGAGATCGGTGGGGGAAGTCTCTCTATTACCTCAACTTTAGCTCGATCAACCTCTATACCCTTTTCTGAAATGCGATGACCCAACACAATACCCTCTTTCACCATGAAATGACACTTTTCCTAGTTTAGTACCGGATTGCAGTCTTCACATCTCTTAAGAACCTCAGATAAATTGGTCAAGCATCGCTCAAATGAATCACCAACCACAGAAAAATCATCCATAAAACCTCTATAGTATCCTCCACCATGTCAGAAAATATTGACATCATACATCTCTGAAAGGTTGCGGGTGCATTGCACAACCCAAACGGCATTCTTCTGAACGCAAAAGTCCCATATGGACAAGTGAAAGTGGTTTTCTCTTGATCTTCTGGTACGATAGAAATCTGATTATACCCTGAATACCCATCAAGAAAACAATACCACCCTTTTCCGGCAAGTCTATCCAACATCTGATCCATGAAGGGCATAGGAAAATGGTCTTTTTCAGTCCATGAGTTCAGTTTACGGTAATCCATACACACCCTTCATCCAGTAACCGGTCTCATTGGAACAAGTTCATTCTTTTCGTTGGGGACCACAGTCATTCCCCTTTTCTTAGGTACACACTGAACCGGGCATACCCAACTACTATCGGCGATTAGATAGATTACTCCAGCATCCAACCACTTGATAATTTCCTTCTTCACAACCTCTTGCATAGGAGGATTCAAGCGTCTCTGGTGCTCAATATCGGCTTATGATCAGGCATGAGTTGGATTTTATGAGAGCAAATACCAGGAGGGATCCCAATAATGTCCGCAATGGTCCACCCAATAGCTCTTTTGAACCTTTTTAGTACCTTCACCATTTCCTAAGAATTCATACCTAAGATGAGGTGGGAGAGCTTTTAATTCAACTTTTCAAGCTTCCTCTATAGATGGTTTAGCGGGTGGGGACTCGCGATTCTTCATATCAGGCTCAAATTTCTTCGGTTTAAACCGAACATCACCTCGGTCAAGAGCCGTGACTAATGACTCATACTCTTCAATGCAATCGGTATCAATGTTCATTATCACTGCCGCTAATGCTTCGACACCTAGACGTTCTTCTATTTGTGTCTCAAAGGTCTCACCCATGTTGTAGGATATAGCAGATGCCGATTGGAGCTCACCACTCTGCCTCATGGACCTACAAATATTAAAGGTCACTTCCTCACTGTTCAACCGAAATTTCATCTGCCCCTTTTCCATGTCTACTAAGGCTCTTCCCGTAGCTAGGAATGGCCTCCCAAGGATAATAGGCACTTCAAAATCAACCTCACAATCAAGAATAACAAAATCAGTTGGAAAGATGAATGACTCCACTTTTACTAGCACATCGTGGAGTATTCCTATAGGTCGTTTTACTGTTCGATCAGCCATCAGTAGCCGCATCGCCGTGGGCTTTGGGTCACCCAAACCCAACTTCTTGTAAATCGAGAGGGGCATGAGATTTATGCTTGCCCCCAGATCACATAATGCTTTCGCAAAATGTAATAGCCCGATTGTACAAGGAATAGTAAACGCGCCCGGATCTTCTTTCTTTTGAACCAGAGATCTTGTAGCAATAGCACTACAATGCTTCATTCTATCATCATCCTCAAAAGTGACCGATCTTTTCTTTGTAACCAGATCTTTCATAAATTTGGCGTAACCGGGCATTTGTTCTAAAGCTTCTACCAAAGGGACATTGATAGAAAGTTGCTTCAACATTGTTATAAAACGTCGGTATTTACCATCCTCGGTCTTTTTCACTAATCTCTGAGGAAATGGGGGTGGTGGCCTAGGCATATGAGTTACCTTTTTAGGCACTTCAGCATCTTTTGCAGTGTTATCCTCTAATTCAGTATCAACTTCTACCACTTTATCAGATTCTGTTGTCACCTTATTCTCAGCAGATGGCATAGGTGGATCTGTGGTTTGCTTACCACCGCGAGTAGTAATTGCCATACAATGTCCATCATTTTTCAGATTTTGAACAGTGTTGCTAGGAAGAGTGCCCGGTTGCCGTGAATTCACAATTGCAGATAATTGGGTCAATTGTAACTCAAGTTGCTTAATTGATATTGCATGGGTATCAAATTATTGCCCAATACCCGCTAGATCATTCCTCAACTCTTTATTTTGCTCATCACTAGCATCGAACCTCCTCATCATTTTATGCAACATATCCTCAACTCGCGACATACTACCTCCACCATCCCTAGGAGTAACTTCACGATTTTGAGGAGGAACATAAGGTCCATTTCTGTCGTTTCTGTTACCATAGCTACCCCTGTTGAAGTTGTTGTCGCGATTGTCGTTTCCATCTCGGACATAATGAACCTCATGATTGTAGTTACCATAGTTCCGACCTTGGTTCCCTTGACCTTGGCGCCAATTTTCCTGATTAGAGCCTTGGGCACTTGGTCGGAAACCCCCCATCTGTTCATTTACTGCATAGGAATCCTCCTCATAATAACACTCATCGATTGGAGGTGGTGGTTTAGCCAAGTAGTTGACTGCATTAACCTTTTCTGCACCCCCAGTGACATGTTTTAGTACCAACCCAAGCTCAGTTCTCATCTGAGTCATTTCTTCCCGAATATCATCTGTGGCTGGGTTGTGAGTGGACTGCACTGCGAAGGTGTTTCTCCCTGTATCGGACTTCCTAGTACTCCAAGCTTTGATGTTACGGGAGATTTTCTCTAATTTCTCAGCAATCTCAGAATAAGGGCATTCTCCATAAGATCCACCTGCTATAGTGTCCAACACCGCTTTATTGTTATCATCCTGTCCCCTATAGAAGTATTCCTTTAGTGACTCATCATCAATACGGTGATTTGGGACACTTCTCAAGAATGAGGCGAATCTATCCCAAGAACTACTAACTGACTCTCCTGGTAGTGCCACAAAGTTATTCACCCTGTCTTTGTGGTTTAGTTTCTTGGAGACCGGATAGTAGCGTGCTAAGAAGACATCCCGTAGTTGGTTCCAAGTGAAAATAGAGTTGTATGGGAGCTCAGTAAACCACATAGCAGCCTCTCCCGTCAGTGAGAGAGGAAACACTCTGAGACCTATTACATCTAGATCCAAATCAGGCCTCCCCACACAACTTTTACACACTGCCCTTACCTTAGCTATATGGGCATGTGGATCCTCAGAAGGTAGCCCTGAAAACAAACCTTTGGCAGTGAGCATTTGCATCAGACTACTAGTTACCACAAAAGTGTGGCCTGTGGGTAGAGGAGGCAAAACCAGTGGCCCATCCGAATCTGCTATGTTACCATAGCCTCTGTAGTATGCTTGGGGCCGTGGAGCGGGATTCTGTCCCCTCTGTTGATGTTCACCCTGAGCATCGGGTAACATCTGACCATGAACATCAGCCGGAGCTGGGATGTTCTGGTTTGGATCCTCATCATTGATTCCCAAATTACGATTCATGTTTCGCAGTGTACGTTCTAGCTCGTGATCGTAGGGGAACAACGGTTCTCTTCCTCTCCGTGTATTTGGCATACAAGGAGGATAATTCTGAAAAGGAATCAAAAACAATAAAACAAAGTAAAATCAAGAAAATATCAACTAAACTATAGTAAGAAGTTCAAGTTAATCTAAAAGCTAAATTCCCCGGCAGCGGTGCCAAAATTTGATACGCTTCAAACTTACTTCTCAAATGTCAAGTAAAGCGTCATTGTCAAGTAAATAACCCAACTAGTGAGGTTGGGATCGTGATCCCACGAGGAAGTAAAGTCTAGACTAACTTCAACTTGTTATTACTATTGTTCGGTTGATGACTTCCTTAGAAAGTAAAAGCATAATTTGTAGCAATGAGCAAAAATAACTAACGAACTTGAAAGAGACACTTAACAGCTTTTAATGTTGAGTTTTAATCAAGTAATCAAAGTAACTAGGGTTACGTTTTCCCCACAGGTTCATAACTTGATAATTCTAACTATAACAATTCTTTCCTAGTATCTTGCATGTAAAGTTATGTATTTCTAAATCCTTTGTCCGGCATCTAGAAAATCTCACTCCGCACCTTGGTCCGGCTACGTGTGTTGCTTTCCTAACCCTTATCCTTACCTCATATTAAGCATCGTATTCGATATTTGACTAAGTTATTACCTCGTACCAATCAATACTAGCCTATTAGATAGTATACACTAAATCTATGTTAATAATTCTTTTCATATTATCTACCTCCTTGGTCCGGCAAGTAGCATTAAGGCGAGTTCTAACGTTGATCATCCGTTAAAAAGACTTCTAAGCGAAAGAATTATTAATACATGCAAGACACGATTCTAGAATTGTTATTTTAGCTAGGGTTTATCTCATTATTTTCCTATGGTTCCCACAACCCTAGTTATGGAGTTTAGTTCCTCATAGCCATAAACACAATATTCAAATATGGTAAACAAGAATTCATGTACTTACTTCAATGAGAAAGAATAAAGTCCGAAAATTTGCTTGATTAATCACCAAAAATAACCTGTAAGAATCTCTAACAATCAAACACTCAAAACACAAAGTCTCACAATATAATGATTAATATCACAGAGTCTAACCTCAAAAACGAGGTTTTTCGAACTATTTATAAAAAAAAATAAAAACCTAATTAAACAAGGATTCTAATTACTGGAAATCTGCCAAAACGCGGCTGGGTCGACGGACCACGCGACGGACCGTCATGGTCATGACGGACCGTCGTGGACTCCGTCGTCCCATAATTGGTGCAATTCTTCTGCTGCTTTCTTCATTCCCCTCGACGGCAAGTGTGACGGACCGTCATAAGCTCAACGGTCCGTCGAGGGTCTCGTTTCAAAATACTTCAACTCTTCGAATCTGGGTATTGGGATCACTTCTCTGATCTTCACGACAAACCTGCAGGACGGACCGTCATAGCCATGACGGACCGTCATAATCTTCGTAACCCCACACTTGTCAGACTTCCCCATCTTCCTTCAGCAACTTCTCTACGCTGCCACCTACGGACCATCACAAGCCCGACGGACCGTCATAAGCTCCGTAGGTGGTCTCTTCTGCAATTTTCGCTCAAAATCTCCGCGTTCAGCTTTGGACAGATTTCCTGCAAAACAAAGAGAAAATTATATTAAACTTAGCACAAACAAGGCTTTCGGACACACTAAACTTAAGGAAAAAGTATTAATTATACCGTGAAACCACGGTATATCAGGATCCTCTTTCCAAATGAAATTGTGATTCAAAGGTATGAATTATGATCTTTTATTGTTGTATAACTATGTAATTATGGCTAATTGTTTGTAATCACTTAACATTTCCCCTTGGAACCTTGTTCTTCCCAAAACTCATTATACCTTGGAAATACTATGGGAATTGTGGAAGATGATGAGAATATAGATTATGTAGAAAGATAATTGTTATATATTACTTCTTGAATTTAGCTTAATTATTTATTGGTTATGTATTCTTTGGTAATGGAAGTATGAAGTCCATGAAAGGGAAAGAAGGTATTAAGGTGGTTCTTCTTGAATTCAATTATCAAAGATGAGTTATTAGAAAGTAATGCTCTTATTTCTAATGTGTGGTTGTGGTGTTGATAATAAGCATTCCTCATCATTAACCCTAGACACTTGAATTTTCTATGAAGTATGTATGCATGTTATGATATGATTATTATACGATTGAAAGTAGTTCTCATAATTATGATAATGTGTTAAGTGAAAGGTTTACTAACTTGTATATGGTTTCTAAAGTAAAAGGGTTGTTCTCACTTATGAAAATGTATGAGCTATTATGATAAGATGTTTACATCGGGGTCTAGTAGAGACTAATGTAAACTTGTATGATGAATAAAGATGATTACTAAAGGAAATAAATGCTTAGCATCGAACGGGCATGTAAATGAGATGGGGGTCTCACATTTAGTAAGTCCCGCTCCCAACATGGGTTTCCTCACATTTAGAAAGTCCCGATTCCCAAATTATGTGTTGTCTCATAAAATGGAAACCCCCCCCCCCCCATTTAGCAAGTTATGGTTTTTAGTAACAATATCCTTGTCCCTTAACTATGTTTCCACATAGGACTCTACCTTAGTGGATCCACCTAGATAGCTATGTATGAAATATCACACCTTAGGCAAGTGTTAACCCTCTCTTTTCGGTGTGGAAGTAGAACAACGAATTCCATGTAGCTCACATGGTCTAGTGTCGGGTATTACACTTATTTCCCTAATGTAAAAGTAAATGAACAAGTTTAGTGTACGAGCTCATATTAGAGATCTTCTTAAAGGTATCTACATAGTGTAAGGGAGGGTATAGGACTTTTCTTAGACATTTCACTTGTGGGATCAATGGGATACTCCTAGTAGTGTTCTTTTATGATTAAGTTGGTTATGTGTTATGTATGTCAAGTTATATATGATCTTTATGAATAAATCATATCATGATGAAATATGAATTTATGTTTTATGTATGAAGTAGGCGACTTAATGTGATACTTAGTCTTGGATAGGGTTATAAGATTCTATTCTTTGCATTGCACAAGTATTGCTTAGGTTGCTTATCTATTGGGTTGATATTATGTTGAGTGGACTTATGATGTTTCACTATGTGTGCATGTTAAAGTTATTTGATACTAAGCATGGTTTTCACTAAAATGTCCTTTTTCTCATGCATTGATGATGCATAGAAGTCATATTTAGTACATGTGATTTGTACTAACCATATTTTCTTCCCTTTTTCCCAACAATGTAGGTTCGGGCCATTAAAGAGCTTCAAGTCCATTTGTTAGGAAGACCTGGATCTTTTCCCAACTTGTTGGTGATTACTCAAGTCTCAGGATGATGCCACTTTTCTAGCTTCAATATTATTGACTATGTCTAAGACCATTGTTCTTTCCTTATTTTGAGACTTTGTTGTAAGCCTATATGAGGCATACTGTAATAGTGTAAGAATATTAGACTACTTTAATGAATTGGCTATGTTGAATAAATCAGAAGTCTATGTACACTTCATAAATGAGAAGTTTATGTAAACTTCATATATGATAAACAAGAAGTCTAAGTATACTACATATACAAAAGTTTTAAATGTTCCGCATTTTTCTCTACCTCTGTTTTGCAATGGAACATGTTAAGGTCTAGTCTAAGGCCTCTTTGAGGACGAAGATGTCGGTTACGTCTAGTGGGTGCTCCACGGTCGTGACAGCTAACCTGGATCAGATTGCCACATTTTGGCATAAATATTGGATTGGATTGCCATGTTTCAGCACAACTATGGGATCGTATTGCCACATTCCGACAAGCTGACAGGGATCGGGTACGACGTTGGTACACTTACAGTTTGAGTATGGGTTCCGTGAGAGAACTAACGATGTGTTAATCATATAAAATGTGTTGTCAATTTTCATGATTATAATGTTGTTTTGTTGATATATATATGCATGTGATTATAATGTTTTTTCGACTTGCTTTTATTGCACTAGTGGGATAGTCATGTGATCCTACCAATATGCGGTGGTTGCATAATGATTATGCACCTGCACTTATTTTTTTTGAGTACAGCATCTTCAAGCGTCTATTGAAAGACCTCACTTAGTAAGTTAGAGATTATCGCATCGACTTCAAGGGTGAGTTGCATCTTCCAGACTGCCATGTAGGTCTCTTTAGTCTATGTCCACCATTTCCATACTTATTCCATTGCTTTAGTTAGTTCATTAGTTCATTAATATTTACTTCTTTAGACTTGCTTATCGTTAATACATTTGGTACATTGACTTTCATATCTTAGGTATTTCTTCCGCAAATTTTAGTTGTTCCTTTGTTTAGTAATGAACTTTGCTTTTAGTAATTTAACTTGATTCCATAATTTAAATGTCTTAGTCTTAGAATAATTTTTTTAGTTGGATTATAGTAGTGGTTCTCCCACCGGCTTGTAAGTGTGATGGCCAATCAGGGCGGTATTTGGGTCGTGACTAAAAATATTTTTTAATTTTTATGAACTATGTTTGACTTGATTCATGCTATTCAAGATACTTAGGAAATATTACAATGGGCTTGGTGTCACAAAGTAAAATTTTATATTCTTGAATAATCAAAATTGGATCTTTTCATTAAAACAAATAGAAAAAATGATAAATTAAAATGATATTCAAAGTTTCTCAATTTAAAAACTGGCATATTTTCATTTGTTAAAAAAATCACTACAATTTCTACGAAACAAACACTCGGTCATCATTCATTTCTAGAGAACAAACACCCTAATTGCATTTCATTTTGCATTTGCCTTTTGGTATAGGTATTTTTCATACATGCCAATAACACATAAAAAATATTTTCTTTTGTACACTGGGGTAAAAATAAAAAATATTATGGTGATTTGAAATGATTCTATTTAGTTAGATATTCTTGAGTAATGAGATATAGAGTAGTAGGACCTTCCTAAACAATAGGAATTCGATTAGAAGAACTCTCCTAAACAATGAGAATTAGAGTAGCAGGACCCTGCTAAACAATTAGAATTAATATAGCAGGACCCTCCTAAACAATCAAAATTAGAAAAGTAGGAATCTCCTAAACAATGAGAATTAGATTAATAAGACCCTCCTAAACAATCAAAATTAGAGTAGCAAGACCCTTTTAAACAATGAGAATTAGATTAATAGGACCCTCTTAAAAATGGGAATTTGAGTAGCATGACACTTCTAAAAAATGGGAATTAGAGTAGCAGGACCCTCCTAAACAATCAGAATTAGAGTATAATGACCCTTCTAAACAATGGGAATTAGCGCAGCAGGATCCTCCTTAACAATAATATTTAGATTAGAAAGACCCTCCTGGACAATAGGATTAACAGGACCTTCCTACATAATGGGATTTGGTTACTTTCTCCAAGGATAAACACTTCCTAATTTGACATCCGTTTTTTATTTTCTCATTGGATAAACACTTCCTAGTCTGAGACTGTTATTTTTTATTTTCTCCGATAATAAGCACTTCCTTGTCTAAGACGTTATTTTTTATTTTCTCCTAGGATAAACATTTCCTATTTGAGACAGTTATTTTTGTTTTCTCTTACAAAAAACACTTACTAGTCTGAGACATTATTTTTATTTTCTCCTTGGATAAACACTTTTTAGTCTGAGACTGTTATTTTTATTTTTTCCTTCGATAAACACTTTTTAGACTGAGATGTTATTTTTTATTTTCTCCTAAGATAAAAACTTTCTAGTCTGAGATTATTATGTTTTATTTTTTCCTAGGATAAACATTTCCTATTGTGAAGTTATTTTTTTATTTTCTCGTAGGATAAATACTTTCAAGTCTGAGACTATTATTTCTATTTTCTCTCAGGATAAACACTTCCTAGTATGAGACATTATTTTTTATTTTCTCCTAGGTTAAATACTTCCTAGTTTGAGACAGTTAGCTTTTATTTTCTCATAGGATAAACACTTCTTGTTCTAAGATTGTTATTTTCTTTATTTTCTCTTAGGATAAACAGTTCCCAGTCTGAGACGCTATTTTATTTTTTCTCCTATGAGTAAACATTTCCTAATTTGATATTGTTATTTTTTATTTTCTGCTAGGATAAACACTTCCTAGTGTGAGACCTTTATTTCCATTTTCTCCTAGGATAAGTGTTGCTATTCTGATATTGTTGTTTTTATTTTATTATAGGATACACACTTGCTAGTCTTAGGTGTATTTTTTATTTTCTCATAGGATAAACACTTCATAGTTTGACACCTTCATTTTTATTTTCTCCTAGGATAAACATTTTTTTATACTGACACGTCATTTTTATTTTTCTACTAGGATAAACACTTGAGCCATGATGGAAATATTATGGACGGTGAAAGATTTTCTCACGCATGGTATAAGGATCTCTCCTATGATAATACAAGGGGTTACTACCCATGTTTTTTAAATATACTATAAGTCCAGACTTAATAACTACATAGTGGGAATTTATGCTTATCACCGAGAGGATATTGGGATGGAAGCTCTCACTTTAAGACCTCGAAAATGACTTAGATGAACTAGGGCCTAAAAATGTTTTCATGATGGTCTAAGGTCCTAAATAGGTCTATTATGCGTTAATGCAGCAGTTTCTAAGAGTTTAGGCGCATTGGAAGTCAAACGTCAAAGGACGACCAAGACGTTCGATGACTAAGTCACCTATGTGCCTCAAATGTGTTTCTATGTGGTTATATGTAATTCATGAGGTTTTAAGGTCCTTAATTTAGTTATTATGATTTTTATCGGATGTGTGTCAATTTTCGTGGAGTTTGGAGGTTAAATGTCCAAGAACGTCCATGACATTTGAAAGATATGCCTTGAAATGACCTTGTGTGTCTAAGCATGTTGATATACCGTGGTTTCACGGTATTTTTAATGCTTTTTCCTTAAGTTTAGTGTGTGTCTAAAAGCCTTTTTGTACTGATTTTTATGTAAGTTTCTTTTTATTTGCAGGAAATCTGTCTAAAGATGAACGCGGAAGTTTTTGACCAAGAAATGCAGAAAAATTACAACGTACGGAACTGTGACGGTCCATCGGGCTTGTGACAGACCATAGCACGGTGCCGTCCTACTGGTTTGTCGTGATGGTCAGAGAAGTAGTCCCAGTACCCAAATTCCAAGAGCTTAAGTGTTATGGAACGGAGACCCTCGACGGAACGGCTTGCCTGTGACGGTACGTCATACCTGTTCGTCGAGGGTAATGAAGAAAGCAGCAGAAGGATCTGTAAAGTATAGGATAACGAAGGCCATGACGGCCCATTGTGACCACGACGGCCCGTCACGAGGTCCGTCGGCTCGGACGCGTTTTGACAGATTTTTAGCAATTAGAGTCATTTTTTTATTAGGTTTTGGTTTTTCATAAATAGTTCAAAAAACCTCATTTTTTGGGTTAGACTCTTTTATGGTTAGACTCTCATATATTTAGATTCTCTTATGTTAGACTATTTGTTAGTAGACTTTGTGATAATGTTATACTTTTAAAGAATCTTTAGTCCTCGATTAATTTCAGCAATTGAGACACTTTTTCTGGAATTGATTGTTTGTGCGTCTGTTGATTAATCAAGTGAACTTCTGGATGTTATTCTTTCTCATTGAAGTAAGTGCATGAATTCTTATATTACATATATGAATATTGTAATTATCACTATGGGTAACTAAAACTCCATAACTAGGGTTGTGGGAACCATGGGTAAATAATAAGGTAAAATCTAACCAAAATTACAATTCTATAATAGTATCTTGCATGTATTCATAATTCATTCGTTTAGAAGTCTTTTTGACGGATGTCCAACGTTAGAACTCGTCTTAATGCTACTTGCCGGACCGAGGAGGTAGATAATAGGAAACAAATTACAAACATAGATTTAGTATATACTATCTAATAGGCTAGTATTGATTGGTACGAGGTAATTCTTAGTCAAATATCGAATACAATGCTTTATATGAGGTAAAGGTAAGGGTTAGTATAGCAACACACGTAGCCGGACCAAGGTGCGGAGTGAATTTTCTAGATGCCGGACCAAGGAGTTAGAAATACATAACTTATCACTTTGCATGCAAGATACTAGGAAAGAATTGTTATAGTTAGAATTATCATGTTAGGAACCTGTGGGGATCACTTAAACCCTAGTCACTGTTATTAATTGATTAAATTCCAAGGTTTGATTATGTTAGTTGGTTAATTTAATTTAGTTAGTTATCTTTAATAATTTAGATATAAAAACCCCTCTTTTATTATCTTTTGTTTTCTAAGGAAATAATTGACTAAATAATAGTAATATTAGATTGAAGATAAGTCTGAACTATTTTCCTCTTGGGAACGATCCCAACCTCATTACTTGGGTTCTTTGCTTGATACAACCGCTTTAATTCTTATTTGAGAAGTAAGTTTGAGAGTATCAATTTTTGGCGCCGCTGCCGGGGAAAGTAGATTTTAGATAAACTTAACCTTATTACTATAGTTTAGTCGATATTTTCTTAATTTTACTTTGTTTATTGTTTTTGATTCTTGCAGAACTATCTTCCTTGTATGCCAAATACACAGAGAGGAAGAGAACCCTTGTTTCCCTACGATCACAGATTAGAGCGTACACTACGCAACATGAATTGAAACTTGGGTATTAATGATGATGATCCAAACCAGAACATCCCAACTCCAATTGATGTTCATGGTCAGTTATTACCCGATGCTCCGGGTGAAAATCAACAGAGGGGACAAAATCTCACTCCACGTTCTCAAGAATACTACAGAGGCTATGACAACTCCGATGGGCCACCTGTCTTGCCCCCTCTACCACCAGGCCACACCTTTGTGGTAACTAGTAGCCTGATGCAAATGCTCACTACCAGATGTTTGTTTTCAGGACTACCTTCTGAGGATCCACATGCCCATATAGCTAAGGTAAAGGCAGTGTGTAAAAGTTATGTAGAGAGACCTGATTTGAATTTGGATGTAATAGGGCTAAGAGTATTCCTTCTCTCACTGACGGGAGAGGCTTCTATATGGTTCACTGAGCTCCCTTATAACTCAATCTTCACTTGGAACCAACTTAAGGGACGTTTTCTTAGCACGCTACCACCCGGTCTCCAAGAAACTAAACCACAAAGACAGAGTGAACAATTTTGTGGCACTACCAAGAGAGTCAGTTAGTAGTTCTTGGGATAGATTCACCTCATTTTTTAGACGTGTCCTCAATCACCGCGTAGATGATGAGTCACTGAAGGAATACTTCTATCAGGGACAGGATGACAACAATAAAGCAGTGTTGGATACTATAGCGGGTGGTTCGTATGGGGAGTGTCCTTATGTTGAGATTGCTGAAAATTTTGAGAAAATCTCTCGGAACAATAAAGCTTGGAGTACTAGGAAGTCAGATACTTGGAGAAATACCTTCGCAGTGCAATCCACTCACAACCTAGCCACAGATGAGATTCGTGAAGAGATGGCTGATGAGAACTGAGCTTGGGTTGGTAATTAAAACATATCATTGGGGTGCAGAAAAGATAAATGTAGTTAACTACTTGTCTAAACTACCACCACCAAATGATGAATGCTATTATGCGGAGAATTCCTATGCGATAAATGAACAACCGGGGGGTTTTTGACCGAGTGTCCAAGGCACAAATCAGGAGAATTGGTGCCAAGGTCAAGGATACCAAGGTCGGATCTATGGTAACTATTACCGGGAGGGTCATTATTTCCGAGATGGAAACTATAACCGCGACAACAACTTCAACAGGGGTAACTATGGTAATAGAAATGGCGCGAGTTTGAATATGTTGCACAAAATGATGAGGAGGTTCGATGTTAATTATGAGCACATTAAAGAATTAAGGAGTGATTTAGCGGGTATTGGGCAGAAAGTCGATACACATGCAATATCGATTAAGCAGATTGAGTTGCAAATGGCCCTATTATCTGCGACTGTGAACACACGGCAAACGGGCACTCTTTCTAGCAACACTATCCAAAATCTGAAAAATGACGGACATTGTATGGCAATCACTACTCGGGGTAGTAAGCAGACCATTGACCCACCTGGAAAAGATAAGGTGGTAGAGGATAGTGGTGAAGTAGAAGATAACACTCGAAAAGATGTTGTTGTGCCTATAAAGGTAATTCGCATGCCTAGACCACCACCCCCCATTCCTCAAAGATTAGTGAAAAAGATCGAGGATGGTAAATATCGGTGTTTTATAACAATATTGAAGTAGATTTCTATCAATGTCCCTTTGGTACAAGCTCTAGAACAAATGCCCGGTTATGCCAAGTTTATGAAAGATCAGGTTACAAAGAAAAGATTGTCACTTTCGAGGATGATTATAGAATGCAGCATTGTAGTGCTATTGCTACATGATCTCTAGTACAAAAGAAAGAAGATCCGGGTGCGTTCACTATTCCTTGTATAGTCGGGTCATTACATTTTGCGAAAGCATTATTTGACCTAGGGGAAATCATAAATCTCATGCCCCTCTCGATTTACAAGAAGTTGGGTTTGGGTGACCCAAAGCCCACTGTGATGCGGCTACTGATGGTTGATCGAACAGTGAAAAGGCCTATAGGGATACTCCGTGACGTGCTAGTAAAAGTAGAGTCGTTCATATTTTTGGCAGATTTTTTATCATTGATTGTGAAGTCGATTATCAAGTGTCTATTATTCTTGGGAGGCCATTCCTTGCTCCGGGTAAAGCCTTAGTTTAAATGGAAAATCGGCAGATGAAACGTCAGTTGAACAATGAAGAAGCTACCTTCAACATTTGTAGGTCAATGGGGCAGAGTGGTGAGCTCCAAGCGGTATCTTCTATATCCTACAAAGAGAAGATGAACAAGCACCATGACCTAAAAAGTGAAAAACGAGAGTTTATGGTTGGGGATTTGGTGCTTTTATAAAATTCTAGGTTGCGTTGGTTTCCGGGCAAGCTCAAGTCCAAATGGACTAGCCCTTACTTGATTAATTAACTATTCCCTCATGGAGCAGTTAAGTTAGAAACCAAGGAGGGTGTGTGGTTTAAGGTAAATGGACAACGAATATAACCCTATTTTGGGCTTGCTGAATCAGCAAATGAAGTAATTGAGGCATACCATCTTGATGAAGTCTGAGTAATCTAGTGTCCTCAGTCATGGCGCAACGTTAAATCAGGCGCTGGTTGAGAGACAACCCAATACTTTTAGTTTTTCTTTCTAGTAATGGTAGCATTTTCTACTAATGGGTTTTAAATTTGCAGTCACATCACCAGGAAATTCTGCAGAAAAACACTCTACAACAGTCACTAATGGACAGATCGACGGACCATCGCGCACACGATGGACCGTCGCATGTATCATCGTACCTGGTACATTTTTCAGTTATTTTCAAAACTAGGGCACACGTGACGGAACCCATGACGGACTATCGCATCTGCGATGGACCGTCGTCGGGGACTCGTTGCGTTATTAATGAGCTTACCCTACCTAACCCGGCTGGGGGTTTTTTTAAAATTCTTAACATTTAAAAACCCCACCCCTTCACTTCCCCCAATTACCAACCTATTTCTCCCATTTCCCTCTCTTTTCTTCCAACTTTCTACCTCTCTTCTCTATCAACTGATCACTTCCCCAATTCCCTAAATTTCTAAAATCTACTCTCTCCTAGTCGGAGTCTACTGTTGTGGTTCTGTTCTTGCTAACCAAGTGCCTCACTTGATTATCTTTCTCCTATTCTCAGGTGTGTGTCTCTGATTTCTACCCATTTACATTGCATTTTTGTTTATCAACTAGTATTAGCCTATTTCTTATTGATGAGTCTTCATTCTTTGATCAAAATTTTGTCTGATATAGGTTGAGAATCTTCAGAATTGCCTTGTTAAAACTTTATAAATAGGTGCTTTAGCATTGCTAGTTTACTAGGTATATTGGGTTAGAAACATATAGGTTATCACTAAGTATCCAATGTGAGTCATAGGGGATGATTGTGGCATCCCCAGTTCTGTCACTGAATGACAAACGAGACCCCGATGACGGACCGTCGTACCCACGACGGACCTTCATAATGTCTGTTCCAACATCCCACCGTACATTTTCTCCAAGTTTCCACCAACGAATACATGCGATGGACCGTCGTTCCCACGTTGGTTCGTCCTGCACAACCGTTCTGGTTGTCTGAGACCCTTTTTCTAAGGGTCTCCTACTTTTTTCTCAGTGTCCTCTTACGGACATCTATGACAAACCGTTATACCCTCGACGGTACGTTCTGCACAACTGTCGTGACGGTCAAAGACCCATATCCTAAGGGTCTCCATACTTTTTTTATATGCCTACTGATGGACATCTACGACAGACCGTCATGCCCTCGATGGTCCATCTTGTACAATCGTCGTGTCGGTCATAGACCCCTCTTCTGCGGGTCTCCATACTTTTTCTAAGTGTCCTCTAATGGACCTCTCTCCTAAGGGTCTCCCATGATGGACATCGACGACGGACTGTCATTGTCATGATGGTCCGTCCTGCTTATCTTTTATACTTTTCAGAGACTTTCCTTCAGGGGTCTCCACATCAACATAGTTAAAGTAAGACATGACGGACTCCATGATGGTTCATCGTACTCACAACGAGCCGTCACCTGGTCCATCGTATTTCACTGTTACTGCAGAAAAGTCATTACAATTTAGGTCTTATATTTATTTTGTTTCATTTTTGCTCGTCTTGTTTACTCCTTCTCGTACTAATACTAATTCTTTACAGGTACTATCTCTTATAGAACCAAGACAAGATCGAGTTTACGCACGTCGGCGTTCAAAGTCTGCCGCCCCGTCTGGCCGCCTGCTCATAAGCTCTGATGATGAGCATGACCCCGAGTAGGTGCCCCCGGGCACTGCCACTCCATCACGAGCTGCACGTGCTACCAGATCTACGGCCAAAAAGGTGGCGTCTGGCGTAGTCACTGTCTCCCAGTCTGATAAGGAGCGCACACTGACCGGCAAACCTTCTAGGTCAGCTACACATGAAGAAGGAGCGTCTGGCACCTTAGGAGTTTTGTGGTCGGAGGAAGCCTCAGGGTCCGCTGAAGTTCCTGCACCCACCATAGTTCCACAGTCTGCCTCATCTGATGAGGCTGAGAGTTATGATTCCACTCCAGGCTCACCGACTCATGCTCTTACCCCGATTGCCAACCAGCCCAATCGGTGGTGTGTTGACGGGCAATATCAATTTTATTCAAACGAAAAGTTTCTGAATGATAAAGGAGTCATGACACGGACCCTTACATTGGAGAGGGGGGTCCTTACGGGTAGTCTCCCCACCATGCCAGAAATCCACAATCTTTTCACCAGACACCGACTGGAGTGGACAGTGCATTCTTTAGGCCGTTATAGTGAGGAGTTGGTCCGAGAGTTCTACGCCTCTTATGTGGCTACTCTCAGATCACAGATAGATAGGCGGGCTGCCCCCGCCAAACAGGCCCAACTTGAGCATGTCCGAATATGTGGCATTCAAGTCGATATCTCCCTACCTGCCATCCACCGGTATCTATACAGCAAGGATGTTGATGACAACCGTACCCCTCTCACAGTCGATTTCGACTACCGGTGGCAAATTGAAAAAGATGTTCAATTCTTGCGTGAACCATCGCTGATAGAGACCACCAAAAGGTGGATGGCCCTGCACTTGTCTATTGATGGAGAGGGTGCCGACTGTGTAACAGATCCGAAGGGAGCCATAAATAAGTCTAACTTGACCTTCACGTCTAAGTTCTTATGGTTGATTATCCGCCACTGCCTTTCCCCCATGGCCACTGATAATATTGTCATATGGGATCGTGCAGTTCAGATGGTGGCAATAATAGCCGGGTTTGAGGTGGACTTTGCCTGGATTCTTTAAGGTCACACCTACTTACCCTTTTTCATGCATGATATTTTCCCTATGTTGGTCCGCAGGTGTGCCTATCTAGAACATTGATCAGCTCAAGACTCCGCTGGGCACTGTTGATATTGGCCTCATCAGGGATGAGGCCAATAAGTTGGCTCCACGCAAAGGGCCCCATCTAGAGTTGCCTCCACTTGGTGAAAATCTGGCAAATACGGTAGCACATGCTCGCACGGTTATGCAGGCTGCTTCTGAAACCACTGACACGACCCCGATCGAGTCTATCTCGGGTACTAGCACTGCCCCGAGATCCTCTCGCTCAGCCCCTTTCCCCGCTCTGGTCCCGCTTGCTAGGGTCCAGAAACTAGAGGCACAGAGGTCTACACTTATGCATCACGTCAGCCTTGGATGCAGAGGTCTATTGTTGACACACAAGAGCGCTTAGAGCATAAAACTGTCCAGCACATAGAGCGGAAGATTGCTGAGGTTCATTAGTGCTTGGACGCTTTTGAGTTACGAGTGCTATCCCAGCCAGCCCCTCAACTGGACGTGTCGACCCTGCAGGTTGAGGTCGAGAGTCTTCGAGCGGACATTAATATGATCATAGAGGCTAGGGTGCCTGAGTCTGAGGCCCTTTTTGCAGAACCTGAGAAGGACACAGTGATGTAGGCCTTATTCGCCACTTCTGAGATTCCACCACCTCCCTATCGAGAGCATGCCAAGAGACATAGGGGTCAAGAGGAGGATAAGATAGAGCACGACAGAAGGAGCGTCGTGAGATGGAGGATTAAAGGAGAGCCTTGCTTGCTGATAAAGAGGTGAGTCGGATCAGGGCTGTAGAGTCAGCTGCTAGGGCATCTAGCTCTAGAGATGGGGCGATAGCGGGAGGCACTGCTGATAGTGTTGTTGCTAATAAGGACACTACTAAGGGTGTCCAGACTACAGAGGTAGTGTGTTTTAGGGAACCGGACCCACCCGCTTGCTGATCGTCGATGCTTTGCGCCCCAGGTTTGCTTCACCTATCACTCTTGTATTTCAATTTTTTTATGCATTGGGGACAATTGCATATATTTTTGTTGGGGGTGGGGTAAATGGAAAGCGAGTACTAGGGTGAATTCTGAGTATCCCAATTCACTATACTCTATTGGGGTTTTCTTGCCTGTGTTCTTTTTCCCCAAGAGACTGATTATTTTTATTGTTGAACCGGCATGTCTATATCTTGTGTATATAGTTTAACTCTGAAGCATGATGGCTAAAATGATATCCTGATGAAATGAAAATGTTGCATGACTAGGCATAGTAATTGATAAATGTGTGTCTTTAAGAATGACATAGAGATACATCACTGCATGACCCTAAGTCTAAAATTTGAACTAGGTGTCTGATAATCTTGTAGAGTAATGAGATGTCAAGTGAGTGTGAGGAATATTTGAATAGTCCACTATTTGTACTGAGCTAGAACTTGCCTGGTTAGCCTGCTAAAAGTAAGTTGTACTAGACAATTAGAAAAGGATCATAGGCCTTTGTTCAATATAGATCCTAAATAAAAAACCGAATGAAATTAATACCTCTTTCATCCAAATGTTTGAGCTTAAAATAGACCTTTCTTTTTAACCCCAACTGATCTTTTTTGGGAATAATGTGTTGGACTTGGTCCTTTCTTGGACATGTGCACCTCAGCTTATGCCAAAATCATAAGTTAAGGTGGCTAATGCAGTAAACAACCCTTTCATGGACCTTACCCAACTTTGAGTATGGTGTACTTTGACTAATGGCAAAGCCATGAGTTGAGGGTGGCTATTATGAGGAATGCTCTGGAAAGAGGGGTTGAAAGAAGAAAGAAAGAGAAGGAACAAAAGTAAAGTGACTCAAGAACCAGTTGAAAACAATAGTGAAATAAAAAATATACAATAAATACAAGCAAGAAAATAAGAGAGTCACTTACACAAATGAATAAAGAAGGGAAATAGCAAGGTGAAAGAATATGATAAATTATGTAAAATAAAATGATAAAAAGTGGTATGTTTAGCTGATATGTCAAGGAGGGCAAAAAGTCACTAATGTATACCTAAATATACCCTACCTGACCCTGAGCCTATGTCACAAGCTAAGAAAGTCCTATCATGATCCTAAGAGTTGTATAGAGAACTTAAAGCAGTAAAAATAAGGGCAAGCTTATGGCAATATGTATGAATGAGTTGTGAATTTGTTATGAGAGTGAGTGTTGAAAACTAATCCTTATACTCAAACTGAAATCATTGTGTGAAAAATTAGGATGTTGTTTTGAAGTGAGGACACTAGTTGCAATATCAGAAATATAAGCACCTCGGTGAGAAATTGAAGAGGATAGGTGTCAGTACGTGGTGAGTCTGTGTCATGATCTGATTCCACATAATTCAAGCCTAATAGTGATAACATGCATAAACATGATGATACTGATCGGGATGGATAGCGTAATGATTGTGAAACCTAAAACATGGATACTATTGTACAAAGATTTTGTAGTGAGTCATAATGCGTCGCTTGAGGACAAACAACGAATTTAAGTTGAGGGTGTTGATATACCATGGTTTCACAGTATTTTTAATGTTTTTTCCTTAAGTTAAGTGTGTGTCCAAAAACCTTTTTGAATTGATTTTTATGTATGTTTATTTTTATTTGCAGGAATAATCTGTCTAAAGATGAACGCAGAAGTTTTTGAGCAAGAAATGCAGAAAAGTTACCACCTACGGTGCTTGTGATGGTCCATCGGGCTTGTGACGTCCTGTAGGTGTCACCCTAGTGAAGCTGCTAAAGGAAGATAGGGAAGTCTGACCTAAGTATGGGATTACGAAGTTCATGACAGACCGTCTTAGCCGCGACGGTCTGTCCTGCTAGTTCGTCATGATGATCAGAGAAGTAGTCCCAGTACCCAAATTCCATGAAGTTTAAGTTTTATGGAAAGGAGACCCTCGACGGACCGTTGTGCCTGTGACAGTCCGTCATACCTGTTCGTCAAGGGTAATGAAGAAAGCAACACAAGGATCTGTAAAGAATAGGATGACGGAGGCCATGACGGCCCGTTGTGACCATGACGGCCCGTCGTGAGATCCATCGACCCAACCGCGTTTTGACAGATTTTCAGCAAATAGAGTCCTTTTTTTATTAGGTTTTTTTTTATAAATAGTTCAAAAAACCTCATTTTTGGGGTTAGACTCTCTTATGGTTAGACTCTCATATAGTTAGATTCTCTTATGTTAGACTCTTTGTTAGTAGAATTTTTTATTGTGTTATACTTATGAAGAATCTTTAGTCCTCGATTAATTTCAATAATTGAAACACTTTTTCTGGAATTGATTGTTGGTGCATTTGTTGATTAATCAAGTGAACTTATGGATTTTATTCTTTCTCATTAAAGTAAGTGCATGAATTCTTATATTACATATATGAATCTTATGATTATGACTATGGGTAACTAAAACTTCATAACTAGGGTTGTGGAAACCATGGTGAATAATAAGGTAAATCTAACTAAAATAACAATTCTAGAATAGTATCTTGCATGTATTGATAATTCTTTCGTTTAGAAGTCTTTTTAACGGATGGCCAACGTTGGATTCGCCTTAATGCTACTTGCCGGACCAAGGAGATAGATAATAGGAAAAGAAATATCAACATATATTTAGTATGTACTGTCTAATAGGCTAGTATTGATTGGTACGAGGTAATAACTTTGACAAATATCAAATACAATGCTTAGTATGAGGTAAAGGTAAGGGTTAGTATAGCAACACCCGTAGCCGAACCAAGGTGCGGAGTGAAATTTTCTAGATGCCGGACCAAGGAGTTAGAAATACATAACTTATCACTTTGCATGCCTGATACTAGGAAAGAATTGTTATAGTTAGAATTATCAAGTTAGGAACCTGTGGGGAACACTTAAACCCTAGTTACTGTTATTAATTGATTAAACTCCAAGGTTTGATTCTGTTAGTTTTTTACTTTAATTTAGTTAGTTATCTTTAGTAATTTAGATATAAGACCCCCCTTTTATTGTCTTTTGTTTTCTAAGGGAATAATTGATTAAATAATAATAATAATAGGTTGAAGTTAAGTCAGAACTATTTTCCTCGTGGTAACGATCCCAACCTCATTAGTTATGTTCTTTACTTGATACGACCATTTTACTTCATATTTGAAAAGTAAGTTCGAGCGTATCAGTGGGGTAAATGGAAAGTGAGTGCTAGGGTGAAGTCTGAGTAGCCCAATTCAAGATCCTCTTTTGTCGTTTTCTTGCATGTGTTCTTTTTCGCAAAGAGACTGATTATTTTTATTGTTGAACCGACATGTCTATATCTTGTGTACATATTTTAAACTCTGAAGCATGATGGATAAAATGATATCCTGATATAATTGAAAATGATGCATGACTAGGCATAGTAATTGATTAATATGTGACTCTAAGCATGACATAGAGATACACCACTGCATGACCCTAAGTCTAAAATTCGAACTAGGTGTCTGATAATCTGGTAGAGTAATGAGATGTCAAGTGGATGTGAGGAAGATTTGAATAGTCCGCTATTTGTATTGAGCTAGAACTTGCCAGCTTAGTCCTGCTAAAACTAAGCTCTAATAAACAATTAGAAAAGGATCATAGGCCCTTGTTCAATATAGCCAACTTTTAGCGTAAATAAAAAAACGAATGAAATTAATCCCTCTTTGATCCAAATTATTTGAGATTAAAAAAGACCTTTCTTTTTCACTCCAACTGATGTTTTCTGGGAATAATGTGTTGGCCCTGGTCCCTCCTTGGACATGTGCACCTCAGCTTATGTCAAAATCATAAGTTGAGGGTGGATAATGCAGTAAACAACCCTTTCATGGACCTTACCCAACTTTGGGTATGGTGTACTTTGACTCATGGAAAAGCCATGAGTTGAGGGTGCCTATTATGAGGAATGATCTGGAAAGTGGGGTTGAAAGAAGAAAGAGAGAGAAGGAACAAAAGTAAAGTCACTCAAGAACCAGTTGAAAGAAAATTGAAATAAAAAAAATACAATAAATACAAGCATGAAAAGAAGAGAGTCACTTACACAAATGAAGAAAGAAGGGAAAATAGCAAGGTTATAAAATATGAGAAATTGTGCGAAATAAAATGATAAAAAGTTGCAATATGTATGAATGAAATGTGAATTTGTTCTGAGAGTGAGTGTTGAAAAGTAATCCTTATACTAAAACTGAAATCATTATGTGAGGATGTTGTTTTGAAGTAGGACACTAGTTGCAATACCGGAAATATTAGCACCTCGGTGAGAAATTGAAGAGGATATGTGTCAGTGCATGGTAAGTCTGTGTCATGGTCTGATTCCACATAATTCCAAAACTCCCCTTTTTATTGTCTTTTGTTTACTAAGGAAATAATTGACTAAATAATAGTAATAATAGATTAAAGTTAAGTCTGAACTATTTTCCTCGTGGGAACGATCCCAACCTCATTAGTTGGGTTCTTTACTTGATACGACCGCTTTATTTCTTATTTGAGAAGTAAGTTTGAGCGTATAACATGTTTCGTTGTGTTTTACGTGTTTGTTTTGGCCGAAATTCATGTGATAGGTGCTAAAATGATATACGATCATGTGTGGGTTGGAAACGTCAGGCAGAACATCTTGAAGGACCAACCAAGGGTCCTTGAGAATGGACCCAAAATAGGTGCCAAGGCTGCCCAAGACAGCCCAAACAACGGAGGCAGTCGACGCCCTGTTGGTAGGGTCTCATCGATTGAGACTTAGTATTGTGAGGTAGGAAACCAATATTCAGTCTATAAACCAACCAATGGAAGGACAGGACGGTCCGTTTGTGGACAAACGGTCCGTCGACTGCCAACCATTGTGAGTTTGTCCCTGCATGCAGGTTCACTGTATGTTGAGGGGTGAACTTGTAATTTCACCTCACTTCCAAATAGAAGGTTTGGTGGTTAATTAAGGTTCTTTTAGGTATTTTAATTGTGTATATAAGTGTTTAAAACTTAGAAGATTTCATTCTTCCAAATCAAAACCCCAAAATCCCTTAGAAATTCCTTAAGACTCCATTGAATTCCAAAGTAAAAGAAGAGCTTGGTGTGACGAATTGAATGGAGATTATTCATCAATGTGAATAATTATCTTCTTCAAGGTATGTATTTTGATCCTTGAAACTCTCTTCATCTAGGAGCCCAACTCTCGTGATGTTTTCTAAAGTTTTCAAAGTTGAATTGTCCAATTTCATTATTCTACCGTGGGTTCTTGCATCAATTGTTTTTAAATGTTTATTTTGGATTAAAATGTTATTGTATTTATTATTTTAACCAAATTATCTATGAACTCATGAATTCGATGAAGCCTAGTTTTTTACTAAGTTATGGGTTACCTGATGTTGACTTAATGTTTATGAATTATGTTGTAGATTCTATGGGTTGTCGAATAATGTAATAATTATAGTAAATTGATATCTAGGTTGCATTGGATTGATGAATATGTATTAATTGGACCTGGTTTCATGAATATTGTTACAATTATGTTGATTGTTTGTTATGGCCATGGGTAAGGGCCTTTGATATTGAATTAGGTGATTTGGCATTGGATTGAGTTGTTGAGGATGATGTGGTATTAATCTGCCCTATTTCATTTATTTTTATGTTAATTCGACTTAAGTTCTATTGTGGTTGGTATGGTCCACTTATGGTGGCAGTGTTATGTGTTTTACTTGAAAATTGATGTGGCCTTGTCGGCGTTACTTTATGCAATATGATGATCCTGGCCTTGTCGGCACTACTTGAAGTAATGTGTCTATTTGTGTAGTTAATTATGTGGAGTATCATGATATCTATCTACATTTTAAGCAATGTCAAGTCATATATGTGTTCTTCTATCAATGCTTGTTAGGTGATCATGTTAGACCATGACTTTGACCTTGTGTGTATAGTCTTAGGGTTGAGTCTTGGTTATTCCTAATTGACCATATAAGTCTATGTTGGTAATATTGATTATGTTATGATATTTTATAAGATGACTTGAAGATGATATGGTTATGTTTATGTGTCTCAAGAATGGCATGTATTATGAGTTGAAGTGAAGTATGTGGTGTCTTGTCTTGGTTTACTTGTGTCCCTTACTTGATGTATATATGAATGTGAATATGTGATGTCTTGACTTAGGATATTAAAGATCTTAGTCTTGAATGTATGAATGACATGTGACCTTAAATGAAGTTAAGAGAGTCTTTTATGTGAAAACCTTGACCTAGTGGTAAGGTTATGAATGTTGAAGTAGAAAGTCTTAATGCTATCCTCCAAAGTAAAGGAACAATGGACTTAAGTTTGATTGGATGGAACTACATCATATTAATCCTTAGGAAAGTCATCATGAGATTCTTGTCGCCATTGTGAGGTAGCCCTAGTGGACCTTTCCTTTGTAGGGTAAATGTGATTGGGTTATGAACTTGTTATGGAACCCTTTTATTTGAACCTTATGTGTAAATTACTCTATGAGAAATAAGTCTAGCACCGAGTGAGTATGGTAAGGGAAGTAGTTCTGGTTAAAGAGTGAGACTAGATTACGAAGCATGCCCTTCATATTCCTTAACCATGTTCCTACATGGGATATGTCTAAGTTCTACCATTGGCAAGTACAACAACCTCATCGGAGTAGGATAGACTCTGTATTCCATGTCTTCCTATCATGTTCTATGTCGGTTATTGTCTATTATCATCATATGGAATACGTATTAGCATTAGAAAAGTTCTATGAGGTTTAGGTGGTGTTATAGGACACTATCTAGACATTGCACAATAGGCTTTGAAGGTGTTACTTGGAGTTCCTAGGTCTTGTCCAAGACCATTGCTTGAATGTCCTTTATGTAATGTATGAGTCTCTTAATGAACTAATGAACTAATGACCTATGTTATGAAGTATGTAAATGAATGAGTACTTAATATAAAGTGACTTAAGGATTCCTTAGCTAAAGTGTGAAGAGTCCATCAGGGATGATCTCTTCATGTCTTATCTTTGGAAATCTTGAGGATGACTCTAGTTAGGGAAATGGTTGATTTTATGGACATGATCTAAGCCTTAGGTAGACTTAAGGATTATTTAGGTAATCTTGAAGAGGTCAATCATGGACGTTATCTTCTTGATTTACTTAAGTAGGTATTTTGATAGCCTTTGGAAGGAGAATGTCATATTATCTATGTGTTGATGTTTTGATGTCTTGTAAGTGTGTATGTGGCTCATTATAAGTAGTCTTGAGGATCATTTAGGCATGCCTAGAGAGGGTGTATGGACGGTCTCTCTTTGTGTTTCTTAAGTGAGTCTTAGGATAGATTTAAGTGGGACGATTACATACTAAGAGATGTTTAAGGTGAAGATAACAATAAATGAGGTTGTTGTAAAGTGACCTCTAAAATTACGATATTTGGTTTAAATGTTATCTTATGTGTTTCTAATTTGCTAAATGTTGTTATTATGATTATAATGTGATTTTTAAAAGGATGTATATTTCCAATAAAAGTCCATTTTCATGATTTTTATGCATTAGGCCATACTTAGTACATGTGGTTGTACAAATCCATGCTTTTATATATTTCTATAGTTGTTGGTAGGTGAGGAGCATTTGTAAAGTGAAGACTTGGACCGTATCGAATCATTCAAGAGAAGTTGAAGTATGTCCTCATTTGACTCAAGGGCATATATGTATTTTATGTTTTCATTTGAAGTATTGTAATAGACTAAGTATTTCTATATTGGTATTAAAGTATGGGTCGTGTCCCAAGTATTCCTGTGTCTTAAGATGATGCGATTGAGACTTAGTATTCCCTATGACTTTATATTAAAAAGATTTTTAAAGACTATGATATGTTTTTGTGAAAAGTTTTAATTCCGCACTACTTTTTACTATGTTTATGCGATGAATGATACATAAGGGCTTGTACATGACCTCCAAGAGGTCAGGTACGCCGGTTGCAATCCGAGATTGCCCCTAACTTATAGGGTATGGTTTTGGGATATGACACTCACGTGAGTAGAGGTTGGGTTTCTACAAGCAATTTCCTTATCCTTTACTTATGTGCCTTTCACATCCGGGGAGCACTCTCTAGACGTAAACGGTGTCATCGTCCTCGGAGAAGACTAAGACTAACCTCTTAGTATTCATCATAACATATCATAGGTTAAATTTCAAAAAAAATTAAAAATTTTCATACACATCTATCTTGTGAGGTTTACACAGACCTATTGTTTACACATTATATATACATAAGGAGTTTACATAGGCTCCTCACATAGGAAGCATTACATAGGCTTCTAATTTTATTTCACATGCATAATATATAAAGATATCTAATAGGAAATGTCTCACATTTATACCATCTACATCGAGTACAACATATGGGCATAGCCCTTACTTCTTTATAACAAAAGCCACATATAGGCATATACAATAATAGTATTCAAATGAAAGAGAAGGAACTAAATTGTCTTCAATACTAAAACAAAATCCAATATCTAGATAGTGGCATCGTCCTCGGAAGGTGAGGACTTACCAAGCTTGGAAAATGAGAGTCCACGTTATCTTGAATGGCCATCTAAAAGCTCAACGGCCGAAAACTACATAATTGTAGAAACATAGAAATAGGGGTTAGTACACACTTGTACTAAGTATGAAACATGCACATAAAACATTTAAAGTCATGCTAAAGGGGACATTTGTTCAAAACCATGCTAAGTTACTTTGAATAGTCTTATGCACAACCAAGAACCCATATAAGCCAATAACCACATATTCTTTCACACAAAATCATACACAACACAAGACAAATATAATCATGTATAATCAAGTCAACATGTATAATAACATCTTTGAATACATAACTAAAATAACTCCAACATCCTGTAATAACAATAAAGCATGTATAAGAGTTCATAACATTACAACATATGCAAGACTCTTACTCATAACCCACCATCAAGTCCACAAGTGCAATGACCAAGTAAAGCCTCATAACCTTACTCAACAAAGTAAACCCAACAATGGAACACAAGCAATTCCTAACTTTACATAACAAAGCATCAAGAATAGTCATCATCATATTTAGCAATCTAGACCAATAGTATGTTCATAAGTGACACTAACATCATATAGTATCATCAACATGTAAAGTCAACTTATGCATAACGTTTACTTTATAAATATAATAACAACCTTCTAGGACTTCCCTCAAGTCCAACTAGTGCAATTAATAGATTGAGTACCATACCCCTACCTAGACTATGTCCAACCCGTTAAGCCACCCTAGTTAGTGTTCACTTTATTACTTCATTTTACATTCGGGAACACTTGTCTAACCGACATAGACCACAGGAGATAAATGCGAAATCCAGTGTCATGAAACCCTACACTGAAAGAAGGTGGACTACTTTCCAAGGTAGTACCAAAACATGAACATAATATTCTAGGTGGATCCAGTAGCTAACATTCCTATGGGGGAAACATAGTTCAAGAAATAGGAGTATGCTTGGGACCCTCTTTATGAACATTGCATTATAGTCTCAAATCTCATGAGTACAATAGTGAACCTACCTGCCCTACTTGGGAAGGGACACTCCTCACTATTAGTTCACTCGGTGCTAATCTAGAGTGTCTTTTGAAATGTCTTTAAGTTTTATATTAACAATCATAAATTAGTTTAGGTCATAGGATACTAAAACCTTGTATAGTTATAGTAATTAGGTCATTAGGAATTTGATGAAAATATCCTTTCAATAGAACCCCCATGTGTGAGATTAAAACATTATCATTATCATGTCATAATAAGGCACATAGGCAATTCATAACCAACCTTATATCATTAAATCTTAAACATAATCTCACACCTTAACATAATCAAGAAATTTCAATTTCACAATCATACCAACACCTACTTAATACAATGACAATATATGCTTCAATTAAACTTAATCACCAAATACAAGTCATCACAATTGAAGTCTTACCAATTTATCCTTCAAAAGCCATCATCTTTGCTTAACCTCAACCAATCCAATTTCATCCATTAATAGGTGTAATAAAATCATAAAATAGTAATTAACACAATAACTAAGTCAATTTCATCAACACTAGTCAATTCAACACGAGTTCATAACCTAGGGTTAGGGAATTTAGGTCAATTCGTGATTTATTCCACATACTAGGTTTAATATCAAGAACTGACATGATTAACAAATAATACATCATAATATAATCATAGTAATAAAATGAAATCAAGAACAATACAATTTGAAAAATCAATTTCAGATTAGAAAGAAACCCATGTTCAATTCATCTTTTGGAAATCAATATGGAAGAGCCCTTTGGGGAAAGGAATCACAAAGGTGAAAGGTTCCCATACTTTGATATTCCTTGAAGATTAATGGAGAAAATTTATGTATTGAATCCCTATAACCCTTATAACTTGACCTTCAATGGAGTCTTCTTTGGGAGAGAGAAAGTAGAGAAAAGGTAGAGACATTTGAGTTTTGGATTTTGTGGGGTGTTAAGTTGGTTTTAGACTTAGGGTAGCTTATATAGTCACTTAACTAAATTAATTAACCACCCTTTAACCCCTAAATAAACCCCTAACTAATTAACTAATTAATTGAACCAACTTAAAACTGGGCAGTGAATTACAGACCTGACCTATGAGACCTCGACCTACGGTCCGTAAGTCAGTTGACGCATCTCCCCCCAACCGTCCTGAACATCTGTAGGTAAGTTCATAGACTTTCCATTTTGGACAATTTTTAAAAGTGTATAAGTTTTCAATTAAGGAGGCATCGATTCTCCGTCGGTCAAGCTATGCCCCGTCACCTGCAATCGTAGTTTGGTTACTACGATTTGGGTCAAATGCAAGGGTCCTCTCCAAGGACCCTTAGGGTGGTCTTTGGGAAGTCGTACCAGGAAGTTTCGACCCTAAATACCCTCTAATACTAGTTTGTAACCTTTCCACCAAATTTCATCAAATTTTGACTCCTTAAACCCCGTGAAATAGGCTAAGGTACACTAGCACCTCTTTCACTAGTCTCTGGACATTATGGACGTTTCTTGACGTCTTGACTCTAAAACTTCCTAACTGAGTTATATACATTATTTTAGGTCTTAAAATAGTGTTACCAACCTTATACCAACATGTGAGTCTCTATATTAGGTCTTGAACTTTTGGAGCGTTACAGTGCCCCCATAGGATGATTGTCTAGATAGACATTAGCTGGTTGATCTACCTAATCTAGAAGATCATGGTTCTACCTTGGAAATTAAGACAACCTTTTTTGGTGTGGGAGACACACGGGATCATGTTATAGCTCACATGGTCATTATGTTGATAAAGACCATTCCCACAATAATAAGCAACTAAGGTTACTTCAAAAAGTGTCTCACATATGTTCAAATATAATGTTTACTTGCATTGATCATGGTTTTATGGCATAATATTTCTAACTCTCAATTATCTAATTTATTTTTATCATTGCAGAGTTATGAAAATGTCCCTTTTAGCATGATTTAAATATTTTATACATTTCTATCATACTTAGTACATTGTTTTGTACAAACGTATACTCTTGCCTATATTTTCCCAAACATGGGGTCCGACAGTCAAGGTTTTCATTTTCATTTCTAGAGATTTACTTGAGAGATTTCTGAGCTTTGGTGAGTCCTCATGTTTCGAGGATCAGGACTTTATTTCATTATGCCTTTTAATTTTCAGTTTTGGACATGATGAATGGGCTAGGCCAATTTTCCTCATATTGAATTAGATGGCTATAGAGACAAGTGTTTAGTCTTCTACTTCATTTTTATATAACTTCGTAATTGAAATGTTGTTTTTAATTCCTTTGTTCTATTTCTCATGTTATGAATTCTAAGTGGCTTGTATGGGGTCATTTACGCCATGTTACATCTAGGATGTATCCTTGGGTCGTGAAAAAAATCATGCACAATCTCAAAGATTAAAGAAAATACGTAAAGAAAATCTTTATTATTATGGGTGGCAGCCCAAGGGTTTAAAGTCTTGCATGGGTCGATCCTCAAAGAACAATTGTATATATGTGTGTGTGTGTGTGTGTTTGGTAGCTCAGGGGTTATAATACCTATCATGGGCCGATCCTAATTTGTAAATGTATCAGGATGATATCCCTAGGGTAAAAATACCTTGTATGGTTCATCCTCTTCTACCAATGATCAGCTGGTCATCATATAAAATTTTGCAAGCAAAGAATGTACTGTACTCAATGCCCAAAAGAGTAAGCAAATGTGATTTTTCTTTCTTATTTATGCATTTCTACATTGATACATAATTTTACTTGAGATCTTTTTTTACCTATGGATACTCTATGCCTAACATATTCAATACATTCTTTTGTACTGACGTCCCTCATGTGGACCCTATGTTTCACGCTGCAGGTACATGTAACAAGATAATCCAATATAAGCACTGGATACTCAAGTGCATTTGGTGAGCTCTTTGTTGATTCAGGGCTTGTTGATTCCCTAACAAATAATTGATAATTTCTTATAGTTGGTAGGGTCGTGTCCTGACCTAATCTAAGTGTCTTTGTTGAGCCTTTGCAGACTAATGTTAAAACAAAGCGCAATTATTTCATGTTTTCTAGTACGACCTCAAGCACTAAGCATGTACATTTTGGGCCTACCTATGTTGACCATTTATTAGTGAGTTTTATCCATTCTCTCACATATTTATAATTATCATAGTGACATGTAAGATAAGCACAAGTTATAAGTTGGTTCTCGCAGGTCTTTAGGGCATCGGATGTTTGTCTGTCTCAATGGGACTTGGGGCATGACAAATGTAATTTTAGGGCTAGATATACCAGTTCTCTCACTCGATCAATTGGATAAAGATATGTATGTTGAGATGAATTAGAGAATTTTGTTACATACTTTGCAATAAATATTCATGTAAGTCTCCACTTCATCTTTTATATTGAACCCTTTCGTTCCATACATATCCTCAAGTGAATCTCCCACAAATGCTAGATTGTTACGAGGATCTAAAATTGAGGCTATAAAAAATAACTTATTCATTTCTTCAGGAATACCCCAATACTTGATATATTTTTCCTTCATGTTTTCTACCATTTTGCCACAATAGAATCATCATTTTCCATATGTTCCTTAAATGATTGTGAAGCTCAACCATATACTCAAAGTGAACATTCGAAGTGACATGCATAGAGTGAACTCCACAGTTTATTAATCATACCTTTTAAGAAATATGACCACATTTCTCACATTTTCCCAATCATCACTTTCAAATACACCTGCAACACTCACAAACATGCATAATGTCGCATATCGCCACTTTAAGGATCAAAGACCAGATTCAATCATCACATTTATCATGCCAGTTATAGCATTCCTAGAGAATTTGTTCGGTGTCTCGGAATTGTAATATTCCTATTAATGATTGTGACAACTTTTATAGGATATGTACTACCTTGGTGTCAGGTGAGCTTTTGGGCAGCTACAGTAATCACTAGCATTAATTGTATTAGTCATGGATATAACCATAGCTCAAGTAATCAAATTAAAAAATGCATGATCTCAAATACTCATAATACAGGTCATGTTGGTGGAATCTTTCCAAAATAGAGCCACAAACAATTCAACACAAATAGTAGCTTCCCTCCTTAAGTCTTAACATCATTATCTCATTTATATTTGTTTTTACCTCTAAAGACCTAGAAATCATCTTCATACTACAAGTCTTACTCTCAAGCAATACCTCACATGTGTATCATGTAAACCTAAATCCCAAGGTAACTAACAACATGCTTCATTCTTACCCAATTATTAGTTAAGTATCATCAAGTAAACTAAATTTCAATACTAATCAACCATGAATCCATTATGTAAGCCCAGTAGGTACCATCCGAAGGTCATGAACTTGGGAATTTTAGGATTGTTTTTTGGTCAGACTTTAGGGTCCTCCTCAAGGATCCTTGGTTGGTCCTTGGGGAGTCGTACAATGACGTTTACCCCCTAACCCATCAACCTGAGCTTGGGAAGTCATTTTACAACATAAAACCCAAAATCAAACTCAACATATCTCTCATAAGGCTATAGTTTCACCTACTAGTTTTATGGGGTGTCACATTATTCTTGTGTCGCATGAGTCCTGAAAGCATGATGATTGATGAATGATTTTTTCCATAAGTTACTACTTTTTAGGCTACGCTAATAGGTTACAATCTCCAAAGAATCAAAGGAATTTTTCCTAAGCCCAGTGGCGGACTCAGAATTTTTGTTCAGTGATTTTGAAAAAATAAAAGTATAAACGTGTACATAAGTCTTTAGAAATGGAATAGTTGAATTCTTTTGGATTTAATATCACACTTTTAGCACGTTTTTTAAAATTAAAAAAATGTGTAAAACAAAACTGAAACTAAAATTAAAAAAAATTAAACTTAAAAAAGAAAAAAAGATACACTATCACAATGACTTGAAATTGTGACGTGAAGCTTATTTTCAGGGAGAGTTGATACTGCGCTATCAGTTTTCCTTGTCATTACAATTTTTTATCGAATGGGTTCGGGTGAACTCCTTGGAAACCACGGGAGTCAGCCCCTGCTAAGCGCAGTACATAATTTATACATTTTATATTATTATATGAGTATCATTTATTGGGCTAATTATATACAATATATATGAGTTATGAACTTAAAATAGTTATATGGGTGGACCCTTATTTTTTAACAAATAATTTGGTATTCAAAAAATAAATGGTATTGATGTTTCATACCAAATTCAAATCCGAATACCATCATTGTAAGATCTTACTCCCAAATACCATACCAAATATCGAAGACCTAATTATCAAATATTTTGGTTCAACTCGGTAATTTGATTTTTGATATTTTATGGATAGCCCTATTTCCAGGTGATATGATGAGACCACAAGATTGAAAAACATTATTTATTTTTAAACTCGATCTCAAGTTAAAATCATACAAACAAATTAAAACGGAAAAATATATATATTGTCATGTGTATGAAGGGCTGTTGAAACTTCCTCTTCTTGAAGAGTATCGAGACATTTGTTTGCGTGATTTGCCATTACTCAAGTCTTTGGACATGCCTTCGTTTTTCAGTAACTTTCGACCACTTTCGGCTTAGACCATATCCAGCTCATTTCTATTTTGTCTTCCATTCTCTATATTTGAATGGAAATATAGTGAATATCCTCTCTAATCCACCTTCATATTACTGTCTATTCTCCATTTATATAGATGTTAATAAAAGTTCTTCAAATTTGGAGAACTACTATTCACCTCTCTATTTCACTTTTTGATTATATTTCATATCATATTTATCATATCATTAATGAAGTATTTATTATTTGTAATTATTTCCTCATGTAATATAACATCTAAAAAAAAATTATTGACAAGTTACTACTTCCATCCGAATCAATAATATTTTTTGTTTTATTTCTTTGAAAATACTATAACTTTTAAAATTGTTTTAATATTATTTATATTATATAAGACTATTAATTAAGTCATTAATATTTACAATTATTTTCTAAGTGATATAACATCAATAAACATATTATTGTAAAATATGCTACTTCCAAACAAAATTAACAATTTTTCTAATTTAAATTTTGTCACTTTAAATATATGGTTCAATATTGTAATTAATTTTCACTATGAATAGTGCACAAAACTTACATTATAATTCAAATAATCTACTTTTATGTTATAGCTAGTGATAAATTATTAAACTAAAATTTCTAGTGGATATGAAAATACTTGATGAAATAGTTTAAAATGGAATAAAGGAATTAATTCAAATATTTTTTAGTCACATGTAAAAAATAAGGACTACAAACTTTCTCATTTTGAACTCCATAATGCATTAATAGAGCAATTATGAATGCAACGTAAACTGTCTTAAAAGTTGAGTATTTATGTACAATTCAAAATAAATTTTAAGAGAATGCAATCTTTATTATGTAATTGTATTTCATCAATGATTTCGCTTTTATTTGAATTGTTCGTTAATATGTATTCTACATAATACTTTTTGCAATATATGTCATATATTAATTAAATGAAGAATTAACAAAATATAATTTTATATTAAATGAAGAATTTTGAAAAATAAAATAAAATAAAATTTAGATTATATAGATTATAGGGTGATTATCTGCAAAAAGAAAGAAATTACTTATTTTATGAAATGAGAAAATAAGAATGAAATAGAAATAATAATATAATATTGATGAAAGAGAATAATATTCCTTTTAATAAGGCAAAATGGTCTGGTAGACTCTTGTACTTATATGCATTTATATTCTGGACATTTTTACTTGACTCTTTGCCAACTGAACAATTAAACTTAACGTAACTTCGAATTTAAAAAATTGTTGGCTCTACTTGTACTTTGAACTCTCAACAAAAATGGCACATCATCATCCACGTCAGATTTAAAAGTACACATAATTTATTATTCATTTTTTAAAAAAAAATCAATGTTCTCTGTTTCACTCCTTTCCTCTTTATTCTTCTAGATCACCCCTCAATCCATTTTTCACATTAGATCTCATAATTACAACCTTTCATTCTGACCATCAATATTACTAAAATCCACTATTTTTCTCTATATTTTAATCATTTACAATTTTCTACCACAATTTTTACCACTTTGTTCATCACTTAAACACCATAAACCTCTTTTCTCCATTATGTCAACAAAATATACTAAAATACTACAATATATCTTATTATTTATAAACAACTTTATTCATTAACTCCACATGATTTCATAAGAAACATTTAATAATTACCTTTTACCCACCAAAATTATCAGATCATTCTCACAAATTGTAACTTGATTTTGTTTCTAATTTGGGGAGAAAGAAGAATTAAAAATAAAAAATAAAATGGAGAATCATGAGGAAGGAGACTTGAACAAGAACAAACAATAGAGAAATGAATAAATTGGAGAGTTGTGGGGATGAGGGCCTGGGTGGAAAAAATGTAAGAGAAAAAGAAATGAGGAGGATATTGAGGCAGGGGTGAAGGGTGGGGAGATACAAATTAAATTAATTTTGTTAAATACTTTGTTGGTCTTTTTGTATTTTTATTTTTCTTTTAATTATTTTTTATTTATATTTTTTTGTCTTGTGCTCTTTTTATGCGTAAAAACACGCATTTGTTTCAAATCAACAATTAATCCATCACATAAGTTTGGTCAATAATGAAAAGGATTTATATTCAGAAGTTCCTTTGTTAGTAAAATTTGGATCTATAATCAAAGGATCATCACAACCACTATTGAGAAAAGCCCCTTTCTATCATTATCTTTTCTTTCTTTCCTATCTAATTTTGCTTCGTTTCTTCAAATTCAAATCATCTAAATCATCATTTTATGAACAATATTTGAGGTAGAGTTTCTCAAACAAGAAAACGTGAACGTATTGATTTAGCCATTCATCTTGATTATTTCCAACAAAATGATAAGCTATATATCGTCCAAATTTTCACAAGCAATAGGAAAAAGGGTGTTCAAGGGCTCTTATATGATTATTTGACCTTCGTATTCTTTATTTAATTTGTTTTATAATACTAGAAGTTTTGATCAAAGTAATACAAATAACAAGTATGCATATTTTTAAAAAATAACTATATAGTATAAACGCCACCATCAATAACGTCTTACCTATTATTTTACGGAAAAGGGCTTAAATACCCTTAAAGTATCAGAAATGGTACAAAATTACTCTTCATCCACCTATTGTCTCCAAATATCCTTCTCATCCACCTATTGGCTCCAAAATACCTTTCACATCCACCTTTGTGTTCAAAATCAACTATTTATTTAACCATTTTAAATTTAAACTATTTAAATATTTTTTTAATACACGACGTTCAACTATTTTTTATAATTTAACTTATTAATATAATTTATTAACTAATCTACTACCCAATAATTACTAATTAAACAAACCCAATTAATATATGCTCCATTACTAATGTACAACATGAAAGCTACTACCAATGAGTGTTAAATTTTGAGGTGAAAATATCTAAAAAGTATATTATCATACATTCAAGTCCTCAAATCAAAACATATTATAATTCAAGTGTTTAAATAACAATTATCGATAAACTTAAAAATCTGACTATGTTCATCTTAATTATTCATTCGGCTTAATTATGTGATGTTACTTAATAGATAATTATTTTTAAAGAATATATTAAAGTTTGAATATTTAAAACAACTTATGAGTATTTATAAAATTATATTGAAAAAAAATGCATGAATTAGTTCGAGAGGTGCTACTTCTTTACCTTTGAACATAATCCTATTGAAAGTGTCAACCTAAACAAGCGGCTCAACCTAAATTTAATTGGGGCTTCAATTAGGACTCAAATAACTTTGAATGTCAATTTTGGGAATCAGTAATTACGTCATGCTTTAGTAGTGTTTAGGGCGATTTTGATATTAGAATGATATATTAATTGGGTGGGGCTTAATTAGTAACGGGTGGATAGTGAGTTGGTTTATAAATGATAATAATAAATTATATTATATCCAATAGTTGAGCGTCGAGTATTTTAAAAAATATTTAAATAGTTTAAATTTGAAACCGTTAAATAAGTGGTCAATATGTTGTCCTATAGCCCACAAAGCTTCTTCCATTCTTTCATGCCAATCCCGTTTGGATTTGGAGACAACTTTCTTGAGCAAGTTGCATAGAGTCTTATTTAATGCTTCAGCAAGACCATTAGCGGCAGCATGGTACATAGAAGATTTACACTGCTTAAAGTCAAAAATATCACAAATCTTGTTCATTAATTTGTTATCAAATGGTTTGCCATTGTCTGTTATTATATAGCGAGGGATGCCAAAGCGATAGATAATATTTACTCGGATAAATTTTGCAACATTCTCTTTCTTCACCTCTTTAAGAGCAACAGCTTCAGCCCATTTTGAAAAGTAATCAGTTGCAGCCAAGATATACAAGTGTCCACCAAAAGACTTTGGCAATGGTCCTACAATATCCTGTCCCCAAGCGTCAAATGGACAACATGCGATGGTTAGGTGCAATACTTTGGGTGGCTGATGAATGAAATTCGCATGAAATTAACAAGCATCGCACCTCCTGGCGTAATTAAGCAATCTTTCACCATGGTTGGCAAGTAATACCCCATCCTCTTTATGTGAAAGTGAAGTTTTGGTCCACATTGATGTGATCCACATACTCCTGAGTGTGCTTCTTGCAGAGCTTGAATCGCTTCTTCCTCTCCCAAACATCGTAATAACATACCCTCAAATGATGTCCTATATAATGTGTCCTTGTAGTAAAGGAAACAAGGTGCACGACGATGTATGTCAGTTCTTCTTCTTGGATTTTCTGGAAGTATCTCATAACATAGGTAGTCAATGATGGGTTGTCTCCAATCTTCCTTCGCGGCTTCAACAATGGAACAATATGATCAAGCTCATTTTCAATATATTCTTTCTCATTTGACGGTGGTACTATCCATTTTTGACAGACAGTTACTTGCGTTTGATCAGGAAGGGTTAGCGTTGAAGCTAGAGTAGCCAATGCATCAGCTTTCTTATTCTCTGTTCTACTCATATGTTTAAGGGTTACATCTCCAAGACATCTTATAAACTTTTGAGCATAATCATGATAAGGGCGCAATTCAAGCTTTTTTACCTCATAACTTCCCAAGAGTTGATTAATCACCAATTGAGAGTCACCAAAAACCTCTAAATGTAATTGTTTCATGTCAAAGGCCATTTCAAATCCAAGTATCAGTGCTTGATATTCAACGACACTGTTGGAGCAACATTGTTTTAGAGTAAAAGAGAATGGTAGAATCTCTTCTTGTGAAGTGATGAACACCACGCCAGCACCAGCTCCGCCGCGATGTGCAGCCCCATCAAAGTACATTTTCCAAAGAGGTTGAACTTCAATTAACATCGCATCTTCATCAGGAAACTCATCAGTTAACTTCTAATCATTTGGTATAGAATGGTCTGCTAAGAAATTCGCTAGTTCGTGTTCCTTCACGGATTTTTAAGGGATGAACACAATCTCAAATTGTTTGAATTGGAGGTACCATCTTGCTAGTCGGTCACTAAGGACAGGTTTTGACATAACAAACTTGATAAGATTTACTCTAGAAATAAGGCGGACAACATGAGCTTGAAAATAATGCTTCATCTTTTGAATTGAGAAGACTAGTGCCAAGCATAACTTTTCAATTAGCGAATAATTTAGCTCATCTGGCGTCATCGTTCTACTTAAGTAATAAAGAGCATTTTCTTTGCCTTTACTATTCTCTTGAGATAATAGGGCTCCTACAAACCTTTGTTGTGCTGCAATGTAGAGTATCAATGATTTTCTAGGTATAGGGGCTGGCAAAACCGGAGGTTTTGCTAGATACGATGTGATACTTTTAAAGGCTTCGCTACATGTTTGGTCCCAATTAAGAGGAGCACCTTTTTTCATGAGATGTCTGAATGGTTGACATCTCCCCGCTAGATTTGAGATGAACCTTCTGAAGTAGGATAACTTTCCTTTGGAGACTTTTTAACTCATGAATATCTCGAGGTTCATACATCTTTGATATTGCATTGACTTTGGCTTGATCAATTTCAACTCCTCGATGTCTCACAATAAAGACAACTTGCCGGAAGTAACTCCGAAGGCACATTTCAAAGGTTTCATCCTTAGTGGATATCTTCGGAGTAACTCAAACACCATCCTTAAGTCATTCAAATGATCACCCCTCTTCCTCGACTTCACTACCAAATCATCAACATAACATTTAACATTTTTATGGAGCAAGTCGTCAAAGATATTTTGCATATCCCTTTGATATGTGGCGCTAGCATTCTTTAAATCAAATGGTATCACATTGTAACAATAAGTACCTTTTGGCGAGTGAAATGCAGTGAGTTCTTCATCTTTTGGTGACATGCAGATTTGATTATATCCATAAGAACCATCCATGAACGACATTGCCTCATAACTAGTGGTGGCATCAATCATCAACTCTGGAATGGGAAGAGGAAACTCATTTTTAGGGCATGCATTATTGAGATCTCTAAAGTCAACGCAAACTCAAATTTGACCATTCTTCTTCCTCACATGAACAATACTTGAATCCATGTAGGATATTTGACCTCACGAATATGGCCTGCCTAAATGAGTTTGTTAACTTCATTTACTATCAACGGAACCAAGTCTGGTCTAAAATGTCTTTGAGCTTCTTTAACAGGACGAGAATCATTTTTGACTACCAATTGATGGACCGCTACTCTAGGATTCAATCTAGGCATTTTTTTTATAACTCCAAGCGAAGACATCTTTATATTCTTTGAGTATATTCATGTAAGCGACTTCTTCATCAATTTCTAGAAACGCACTCAAGTAAGTTGGCTTCGGGTCTTCACTTTATCAGTGCCAAGGTTAACTTCCTTCAAAGGATCTATTGTGATCTTTACTCCTTCTTCAATATCTGGTGGAGCATCTTTAGCATCTTCCTCTTCCACAGGATCATTGTCATTGACTGATATATGACAACACGAGACAATATCTTCTACCTTTTCCTCAATCTTCTTTTGAGGCAAAGAATCGTACTCATTTTGTATTGTAACATGATTTAGGAACCTACACTTTCTTAATCTTCCTCGCGCTCTTTGGTGTAAACCACAATATGAACCTTTGCCTTGAGTTCCTCTTTACAGGAAACCACAAGTTCCACTCGTCGCCTCATCTGAGAAGGAATCAAACTTCTAAAATCCTTTCGAATCAAATGTGAAGTAGGCATTGTAACTTTTAAATAAATTCTCAGGTTTTTGTTATTCTTCTTCAGAGGACCTAACCTCTCAAACACATAAATTCTTGTTGTCTCTTCACCAAGTCGATCAAATACGGAAGGCCTTTTATTGGGAGCAGTGATGTCAACTTCAAAAGTTATATGATTATTATTGGCCATTCTTATGGAAATGCGAATTGGCACCGGTTGGCTATAACCTAGGCCTTCACGCGCTTTCCTAGTTGTATCTTCTGATGGGAGTTTCCCTAGCGCTGATGCCTCACTAGGGTTGTATCCTACCTTCATCAATAACTTGTAAGCATTGGGATCAAAATCTTCTCTTGTGCGTCTTGTAGGGAGAGCCATATCTAGCACTTGATCTTGAGCGACTGACTTTTCTGGTAACTTTGAAGACAAGTTTATTGCATCAATCCGTATGATAGGAAGAGTTAACCCTCTTAATGCATTTTATTCAAGGTTAGATGGTTGATCTTGTTCTTTCTTCTCTTTTGAAACATAGCAAAGCCTAGAAGTCAGCTTCTTCTTTGAAGACAGGATCTTCCCTTCATTAAGAATGGGAGAAGAGTCTTTAGAGTCAATTTTCACCTTTTCGATAGCCGCATAAATTCTTTTGCTTATGATCTTGTCAATCTTGATTGATTTGATGTCATGGGATTTGATCCCTTTAACAATACAACTTCTCAAATAGAGTTTCACATCCACAAAGTGTGTCTCCACCTCGGTGAAAGGATTATATCTGCAACTATCTTTCTTTCAATTCCACATTCAAGATATTTCAAACATTGACAGTAAGAAGATGAGACGATTATATTCTCATGTACCCAAGGCCCGCCAAGTAATATATTGTATGATGTCTTTGCGTCAATCACATGCATCCATGCGCTTGATCGCAAATCTCCAATGTGGATCTCTAATTTAATAGAGCCTATGGACCTCTGCCCGCCTTGATTAAATCATTGTATCAATAGACGACTTTCACTAAGTTCACCAGTCGTGATGCCAAGTTCCTTCAATGTGTGGATAGGCAAAATGTTGACTCCAGATCCTTCATCTATTAAGATTCTATTTATCTTCTTTTCAAGCACATGACCCACCATATACAAAGGATGATTGTGTAGTGTTTAACCAAATAGAAGATCATTATCTGTAAATGTGATTTTAGTATCACAGACATGTGCTTCTTGGGAATAAAGTTGAAGAGATTTTTCAGAAGATGAAAGAGACATCATTTCTGAGATTTCCCTTGTTTCTTTTTCTTCTTCCCTAGGAGACACTTTTGGTGAGGATTCACTCGTTGTTCTTTCTTTTACAGTAGGGGGCACCTTCATTGTTTGTTCTTTATCTGCAATGAAACATGATGCCTCAACATTGCCTTGAGTAGACTTTGTGTCGAACAAGCTTGGTTAGAATTCCACTAGAATCACAAGACGTCGAGGTTTTTGGTAGTGATGCACTTCAACCTTTGCCCTTTTAGGGCATTTGATTGATTTTTGCTTCTTTGATTTCATTACCATTTTTCCTCTAACCGGTTGCTTAAATAATTCTTTTTGTAATCTTGACTTGTTGCGTCTTTTCCTAGTTATAAGAATTCAAGAACCATCTATGTCAACGTCCTGGTCTACTGGCTCTTCTTCATGCTTTTCAGAGATATATATTTGGACCGGATCCAGTGACCCAAACGTGATAGAGATCTGGTTAGAACTAGCTTCTCATCATCAAGGATAATTTTATTTTCGTTAGCCAATCACATCTTTCTATCCTTAAAGATAAAACATTTTTCAAGAGGATGACTCACAAGTCTGTGATACTTGTAATAATTTGGGTTATCAGTTTTTCGGGTCACTTCATCGGGTTGCAAGCCAATGGGCTTTAACTCAAGCAATTCATCAAATTTTCAGAAATGTCAGAATCCAAGAAGGGATACTTTTTTCCTTGCGAGTGTTACAATCTCTATAATTTCTCTGAATTCGCCTTTTCAACTATAATTTTAAGGGCTTTAAAGCTTGTTCTTGAATCTATGATGAACTTAAACTTGAACTTTATCTTTATCTTGACTTTTATTTGAATTCAAGGGCTTCGAGCTTGTTCTTGAATTCGGTGGTCTTGATCTTGATCGTTCTTGAACTTGAATACTTGAATTCTTAAACTTGTAGCTTTGTAGAGAATTAAATAGCGTTTGTACCACGGAGTTTCTCTAGCTTCTTGTTTAGAATTTTCTGTCTCTTTTCTGAATTATGAGGACCCCTATTTATAGTTTTAGAATAGAGGAGTTGCGATTGGAATAGGATTCCGTTCAGCCAATCCGATTTAAATGACATGACATATGGGCTTTATGGAGCGGGTTTGTCATCTTTGACACATGTCATGATTCTATTTGTTTTCTTATTTGACTTGGCATGCCACATCATCTGCACACGTGGCGCCAAGATGGGCTCTAGAATGAGATGGGATTGGGTTTAACAAATTGGGTTCATCCAATGTAGCCCAAATCAATTAATTTAGACTTTAATTAAATCCGTATTTATTGGACTAATATTTAAGTCAATTATATCAATCCACAATATTTATTTGAATTAATATATTTATGAAATTCAATATAATCCAAATTATTTTTTAAAATTTATATTTAATAAATTTTAAATGATTACATCGATATCAAATTTAATGGTGATTTCTTTTTTAAATTGTAATGTCTAATATTCAGCTCTATTCATATCATATGTATTTTATTTTAATAAGTTCACCTTTTAATGACTTTATAAAGTAATATGATGCGACTCTGTCCATTATAATATAATAAATTCAATATCTACACAAAATAGGTGATAGGGTGGTCTCAAAGAAGCAAACTATATGAATCAAAGATTGTGAATTAAGACTTGTTTTAAATGCTTAAAAGTCAAAATAAAATAATATTTAATTGACTAATTTAAAATCAAACTCTAAAATTTTATTCAACCTTATTTAGAATAAATTTATATTGTACTTTCTCCAATTCAAAAATTGAAAATTCAAATCAAAATATTCATATTTAATTCAAATAACGTCCACCCCTACTCAAGTTTATGTATTTCATTTTCTAAAGTACAATATTAGGATAACCCTGAGCTAACAAACCTAGATAGAGTTCACAAATTTATGAATTTTATAGATTTTATTTTGGCATTGCTCCCATTGAAAATCATAAAAGTTGGCAAGAACAAAAAAGAAAAATCACAAATTAGAATAATTACTGGGAGTATCATTTTTGCTTAATGTAAATTTGAATATTTTTTTTGGACTTTTTTTAAACAAAAGGATATTTAATTAAGCTTATAAATTGGTCAAATTAATATTTTTAAATATTTATTATTAGTTTATTTATCTATTTGAAGATAATAAAATTAACTCATGAAAATATGACTTATTCAATTTGCTCAAGTTTTGATTGATTATTGATTTGCTTATGTATTAGCTCAACTCATAAAAAATTAAGTTGATATACATCTCAAATTGACTCATAAGGAATCTTATCAATTTTCTATTAAAAAATTATTTGATATGTGTAATACAGAAAAAAATATAATTTTATTAGGTACTAAAAGCGAAAAAAGAAAAAATGAATAAATTAAAACTTAGTAAAAATTTGACATATTAGATTACGACATGTGTTTAGTTCATTTCTACTAAAATAACTTTCAGAAGCATCACTAATTTGATCATTTATTAACTCAACTCATTTTGACCCGCAACATCAACAATCTTATGTTTGATAAGCACAAAAATACAACATCACGCAGAAAGATCCTGGCAGCATCTTTGGCTTTGCAGTTAGCCGTTGTGGCAGTGAATGTTGCATATTTAGATAAGCGATCCACCACGACCATTATTGTCCCAAATCCCTCCGAGTTTGGCAAGCCGGTGATAAAGTCCATGGTGACGCTGTCCCAAGGCTTTTCGGCAATAGGCAGCGGCTCAAGCAGTCCGCCCAGTACCTTTGTTTCTACCTTGTCCTGTTGACAAATAAGGCACGTTCGCACATAGGCCTCGACGTCGTCCCGCATCCGAGGCCAATAGTAAGAAGCTTCAATTAAGGCCAAGGTCCTATTCTGCCCCGGGTGACCAGCCCAAGCAGAGTCGTGGCCTTCTTTAATCAGGGTACGCCGAAGGTTAGCCCACTTCGGAACGTACACACGCCTGCCCGTTGTATAGAGCAGGCCGCCTTCCTCCCAAAACTTCTTCGTCTTGCCTTGGTGGGCCAAGGCGAAGAGTTTTTTAGCAATGGGATCATGTTGCAATCCCTCCTTTATGTCATCAACAAGTGAGCTGCAACTCGAGCTCACAATGGCAGCCAAAGAAGTCTTGCGGCTAAGGGCATCGGCAACCACGTTCACTTTCCCCGGCTTGTACTCCAGAGTAAAGTCGAATTCTACTAGGAAGTATTGCCATAGAGCTTGCTTGGCGGACAGCTTCTTTTGGGATTGGAAATATGTCGTCACGACGTTGTCCGTCTTGACGACAAAGTGAGCTCCCAGCAAGTAATGGCCCCACGTTCTCAGGCAGTGCACCACGGCTATCATCTCCTTCTCATGCGCTGAATACCGCCTCTCTTCTTCATTCAACTTCCTGCTCTCACAGGCTATCGAGTGGCCCTCTTGCATTAGGACGCCACCGATAGCGAAGTCTGATGCATCAGTGTGGACTTAGAATGCCTTGGAGAAGTCTGGCAAGGCCAACACAGGCTCTTCCATCACAGCAGCCTTCAGCCTCTCGAAGGCGGCTTGGCAAGCCTCCGACCAATTCCAGTCGCGGTCCTTCTTCAGCAAGTCCGTGAGAGGAGCTGTAATTGCTGAGTAATTGAAGATGAAGCGACGATAGTAATTGGCGAGGCCAAGGAAGGACCTCAATTCTGGTACCTTCATTCGAGCCTCCCAATTGTTGATGGCATCTATCTTGTCGCTATCCATTCTGATCTCACCGTGGCTGATAGGGTGCCCAAGGAAATGGACAGTTGGTTGCGCGAAGCTGCACTTTCCCCGCTTCACATACAATTCGTTGTTGCGCAAGATTTTGAACACTTTGCACAAGTGCTCTACATGGTCCTCCATGTTGTTGATGTAGACAACGATATCATCCAAGTAAATCACAACAAACTGATCCAAGTAGGAGTGGAACAGTTTGTTCATCAGTGTGCAGAATGCCGCCGGTGCGTTCGTCAATCCAAATGGCATTACCCGCCAATCGAACGCACCATAGCGCGTTGCACAAGCAGTCTTCGGTTCATCACCTTCGGCAATCCGAACTTGGTGATAACCCTTTCTCAAGTCCATTTTGGTGAACACCTTCGCCTGTCCTAACCTGTCGAACAAATCCGCAATCAAAGGAAGGTGTACATGTTCTTCACCGTGACCTTGTTCAGGGCCCGGTAGTCAATACACAACCGCAGTGTCCCGTCCTTCTTCTTTTGGAATAACACAGGCGCACCAAACGGCGCCTTGGACGGCCTGATGTGTCCAGCATCCAGCAACTTCTTGATCTGCTTCCTTAACTCCTCCAGTTCTGGGGGTGCCATGCGACAAGGCGTCATGGCAGGCGGCTTTGCCCCTGGAACCAACTCAATTTGGTGATCGACTTCCCTTCGGGGTGGCAGCCGTTAGGGAAGTTCTGTTGGCATAACGTCCTTGTTGTTGTTAAGGACTTGTTCGATGCAAGGCGGCAATGGAACGGCCTCTGTGCAGCTTTCGGCGTCTTTAATCAGGGTGGCAAGAAATGTTGGCTCGCCTCTCTTGAAGCCCTTGATAATCTGCATTGCCGACAAATGCATCCCATTTTGTGGTACTCGAATAAGGGGTACCACGCAAGAACCACCGGTGTCACTGATATGTAACTGGTTGTGACACGGCGAGATGAAGGCATTGACTTCATACCAAAAGTCAAGTCCTAAGATGACATCAAATACATCCATTGGGGCGATTGTGAAATCAGTCTGCCCCGTCCAATCCCCCAAATTAATTGGAACTTTAGGCACAAAGCCATTGACAGTAGTAGGAGTGGCGTTGACGTTCTTCAACTTGGTATTGCTAGCAACATAACTTAGGCCAAGCTCCCTGGCCTTCTGCTCGACACAAAATTGTGGGTTGCCCCTGTGTCTACCATGATCTGCACGTCTTTGCCGTTCAGCTTGGCATCGACGAAGAGTGATTCTCGCGGCCTGACGCTAGCTGGTTTGGCAGCCAAAGCAGCAATGGAAATGTGGCTGATCAGTGCCATGTGATTGAACATGCCCACGGCAACGTTCTTGCCTTTGTCTGACCCGCTACTCTGCCCATGTTTCTCACCGACAGAACTTCCGGCTTGCGCTGCAGCCTTTTCTTGCTGCTTCTTGGCAGCCACCATAGCGCTCAGCTTCCTCAATGACGGACAGTACCGCGCAGCGTGGGTTGTCTCCTCACAGATGTAACAACCTTCCCGCTGTGGAGCACGCCTCTTGCGGTCCTCATAATTTTTCCGGAAGTTTGAAGGTTGATCACGAGCATTGCTCCTCATGTCGCTGCCTCTGGGATTCGGCTTGCTCCTGCCCCTATTGTTATTGTCGACCTTGGGAGGAATAGTTTTGCTCCTGTTATCCCTCCCCTTTTCCGCATCACCACGGAAATCGTTGAGCGATTTCGCCACTACAATTGCCTCATCTACCTCATGCACTTGACGTCTTTGCAGCTCCTGCTTAGCCCAATTTTGAAGGCCATCTAGAAAGTAGAACAGCAAGTCCTCACTCGTCAGACTAGGAATCTGAAGTGTTAACTTAGTGAATTCCTTAACATAATCCCGAGTGGAGGAAGTCTGCTTTAACTCCCTCAACCTCCGACGGGCTTCGTGAACGACGTTGTGGGGGTAGAACTTCCGTTTGAGCTCAGCTTTGAACTGCTCCCAATCATCAATCTGGCAAGCCCCCCTCTCCATATCAGCCTTTTTCCGTTGCCACCACAGCATGGCTGTGTCCGTCAAGTACATAATTGTCGTTCTGATTTTGGCAGCTTCATTGTGCATGTCAACGTGTTCGAAATAGGACTCCATCTGCCATATGAAGTTCTCCACGTCTTGAGCACTCCTTTCCCCACGAAATTCCTTGGGTTTAGGAGCCTCAATACGGGTTTCTCGGACTGTAACTGGAGGAGCAACTCCCACCTCGGTAGCCTCATCGACCTTCCGTCTCAAAGCCTCCACCTCTTTTTGAAGGGAAGAGATGGCTTCGTTGAGCTTGAGTTCAAGGGCGGACAGACCCTCTCTTTGAACGTCCTCAAGTTCAACCAGGTTGTTCTTCACCTCGTCCAGCCCTTCAATGGCTACGGACTCGAGGGAACTGAAGTTATTTTCAACCACAACAATCCTCTAGTTCAAGGCCGACAACCCCACCTCAACTCTGACGATCCTCTCGTCGAGTGGGTTGTTGTCCGCACCCCCTTCTTCTTCACCAACAGCTCTACCAACAAGAGAAGGGTTGCAAGAAGCTTCTCTTACCTTGATCTTGTCACGCTTCTTGGAAGGTTCCTTCAGAACTTCAGGCTCCTTGTCTTGGACAGCCTCTTCGTTACGTTGTGACTTCGAAGTCATGCTTCAACTTCTACTCTGATACCACTTGTCACGGGGTCAATTTTTGCACCTCGTGGGACAGTAAAGAAGGCTTGCACGGCTCCTCTAAACTCAGTCCAAAGCAAACACAAACGGAAAGGAAGCAAGACAGTCCACAATACAGTCACAAACAAGTAAGGCAAGCAAGAAAAGAAGCCTAGTTTGGGAGGCAGCAAAGCCAATTTTGCAATAACTTCCAAGTGTTTGTACAAGCAAGCAAATACAAAGTAAGAGAGAAAACAAAGAATATGCTAAGTGTTCTATCTGAATAATCTGTCTAAGACATTTACAATGCTTCTAAGTAAGCTGAAAAATGTTTTGGCCCCAAGCTTCAAAGAGAAGGCTACATGTGGCAGATTTTCTGAGGCTGGAAAAGAGGCAGTTTTGTATTCCCTGCTTTACTGCCACATGGCAGAATGGCTGCACAGATTTTTGTCCTCAAGCATTTGGCTGGCCTGCTGAGCATGACAAGTTCCTCCACTGTGGCAAGGAACCTCCATCAGTTGGGAGGGAGTTTGGCAAGGATTTTGAACTTCCGATTTTGTAATGAGAAGCTGCTGCTTTGTTGGAGACGTTGGATTTTAATGTACCGCCTTGCGGGGCGGTACACTTCGTTCCGTACCACATTTATTAGAAATCGTTTTACTCTAACACATATTTTTCGACATGGATGTATTTTCAATATGCCCCAATAAGACACTAATTAGAAAACCAAATATTTATACCGAATTCAATAAGTACTTTGCATGCGTTTGCACAAATTTATCTTAATTCAATAGGAATAATTAGTATTTATTCTCAACTAGGAAATTTGGCCGCGCTTCGCGCGATCTTTGAACTAAATGTTAAAGAATTATTTTTTTAATTAATTATATGTTATTTGTATGCCTAAACATAATATTATCACTATATTTTTTAATTATATATTAATTATGAAGATCATTTGAGATGACAATTGAAATGAAGCTTAACAAATTTAACATCTATAATCTATTACAACAGTATATCTTTTTCTTGAGTATCTAAAAGTTATGTTGTGAAGTAACTGAAAATACTAATGAAACACCTTTACAGGTCTTATTATTCTTTATCATATTGATATGATAAAACTTCTATAAATATTTCATTTTTCAATCGTTCTTGTTCTTTTTTCAAATATACAATTTAGATTTGTATGTTTTTTTGAATAAATCACATCAATCGATATTTTAGATTTTTTAGTTGCAATTATATCAAAAAATAAATGTTATGTTGCACTTGTTTAATACGACTTTTTAGAAAGTAATTAAAACGTTACGCTACTGATTATTTAGTCTCAATATGTTCAACTTCGAATGAGAACATGATTTTTGTATTAAATAGATTCATTTTAACTATACAAAAATATTTGATAGATAATAAGCTCTACATATATTATATAGTGATTTATAGAATGGAAGGTTAATTGAATTGAATACTTTGATAATATGTTTGATTTCAAGTGTAGTCTTTACATTTTCAAATCAAAGATCACACCTTTTTCTCTATAAAATTAACACATGAACACCCGACATGAGATATATATTCATAACTAAGTATATTAAAATATAATTTAAAACTTAACATAAAGTTTTTATACAATACTAAATTTTGTGATTTTATTTTTATAATATATTAAAAATTGAATCAATTTATTTATTCATTTGTATTCAATATTTAATTAAAATTTTCAAAATATACATATTTAACAAAAATAAATTAATTTATCAAATGCATAAATAAATATTTGTCCTATTTTTAAATTTCATAAAATATATATATTAAATATTTATATTCACAATTCTATTTATTTTCATTTGATAATTATATTTTAATATACTTTAAAAGAGTTATAAAAATATGATTTTGATAGTATAAAGAATATAAGTATCTAATATTAAAATATATATTGTGGAGTGCAATATACATACAAGTAAACCAAGGCAAAAAAGAACAGTTTTGACTCAAAAGTTTGCAACATCTTCAATTATGGGATCAGTTTTTTCACTCATTAAATTTTGTCATCAATTACTTATTTTAATTCATATAAAATAAAGCGTAAAAAAAATATTAAAAAGTGGGATAGAAAACAATAAATAAAATAATAAAAACAACAAGTCATAGTATTGGTTCATTAAATTACAAGTATTTTTTTTCAATTGTTATTTTTGATTTTGACAAAAAAAAAAATTCTATCATGGTTCTTTTCTTTTCTTTAAGAAATAAGTTGCAACACAAATTGAAAACTTGTGACATTGTATTGCATGGTCTTAACCAAGTAATTATAAAATTTAGGTTTAATATTTTTAAATTTTCTATTCTTTAATCTCCATTCTAATTCATGGTCCTCTCTCTCTCTCTCTCTCTCTCTCTCTCTCTCTCTCTGTCTCTCTGTCTCTCTCTATCTATCTATCTATCTATCTATCTATCTATCTATCTATCTATCTATCTATCTATCTATCTATCTATATATATATATATATATATATATATATATATATATATATATATATATTAAGAAACAAAATAAATTATCATAAGTTTACACATTTAAATTTGGGGGTTATGAGGAGTTATAGAGATTATGAAAATATAAATTATGAAGATAAAGAGATACGTATTTCTTACTTTAAGAAGGGAAAATTAATGAGATCAATTTTAGGGAATGATAAATTTAAAGTTCTAATTATTTTTGTAGGATTAGTCTCTCCCCTTACCCATTTATTTATAGGATAAAATAAAAAAATAAAGGTTTTAACTAATGAAGAAACATAAACTGTGATAAACAACAAATTACAATAATGTCTACTCAAAATTCGTTTTATTATTTACAATTATATATATATATATATTAACATACGAGTTTATTACTTATTAACATTTTCATGTGTTATTCATTCACATTAAAAATATGTCAACTTTATATGTTTAATTTAAAAAAATAATGTAATGTATTCTTACAAAGTGATATCGGGTGTGCTCATTCATAAAATATTATTATAAAAATTTAATACTAAAAAGAAGATTTATTCATTTATTTTGTGATTGATTACTAATATGATAGACCACATCATATATTTTTAGGGGCAACAATATCCAGTAGATATAAAAAGAAATGTACCAAAGGTAATATACTTTTAATTCAATCATGACAAAATTTAAAATATTAATTAGCTATAAATTGACGTATATATAAATAATTAAAAAATGTGCATCTTTTCATCTTCAACGACAACAACAATGAATAGAATATTCATTTTTTTGTTCAAACAAAGAAATAAAATAAAAGAGAATAGAATAATATTAATTGGAATCAAAATAATACAACAATGAATTTTCAAAATGTTTGGAAATCATTCAAACTTTTATACTACTACGACTCTATCTTCCGGAATCTCCAAGATAATTTTGTTTCCTTCTTCATTTTGTTGAACTTATACCAAATAATGTGATCAATCTTTGAAGAATATATCTATGATATTCATCATAGCGAATGTCATATTGTGACATCGTCTTTTCTATGTCTTCTTTTTATTATGTACATGATTGATGAATAAAAAGACGAAGAAAAGAAAATTAAAAACCTATACTACTAAAAAGAAAGAATGAAAAAAATAAAAATAAACATTCAACATCTCTATAGATGATAGATATTTATAGATTGGATAAGCCATAAAAATAGTTAGAAGGAAATTGAAAAGACATGTTGTTTAAGTGAGAATATCAATAGATAGAGGTTTTTTTGTAACTCATTATATATAATTACAATAATAAATATGCTTGAATTTTTTTAATTAATAAAAAAATTATTTCATGAAAAGAAAGAAGAAAAAAATGTCAAAAAAGAGAGAAAAAAAGGAATGGAGGCCATAGAGAGGTGCTACATCACCTTGTCTATGGTCCTCATTTATATATATATATATATATATTGAAAAAACAAGAATGAAAAAAATAAAAATGAACATTCAACATCATGATAGGTATTTATAGATTGGATAAGCCATAGAAATAGTTACAACGAAATTGAAAAGACATGCTATTTAAGTGAGAATATCAATAGATGGAGGTTTTTTTGTAACTCATTATATATAATTACAATAATAAATATATTTGAATTTTTTTAATTAATAAATAAATTATTTCATAAAAAGAAAGAAGAAAAAATATCAAAAAAAGAGAAAAAAACGAAGACCATAGAGAGGTGCCACATCACCTTGCCTATGATCCTCATTTATATATGTGTATATATATATATACAGATGTATATATATATATATATATATATATATATATATATATTGATTAGATCATTTAATATTAACCAACAAGAGTTACTTTGGAGTCTCATTAATATTTATGCATACTTAACCATGTGTATCATATTCATGTTTTAAGTACGAAATAACTTTTTTTTTAAATCATTTACCCCAATTAAATTTTTCTAACATACTTCATATTTACTCAATCCACACTAATATTAAATATTGGATATATATATATATATATATATATATATATATATATATATATATATATATATATTTAGAAAAAGGCTCAACCTTAGAAAATATTAATGTTAAAAAAGATATTTAGTGGCAATAATTTTTTTAACGATAATATTTATCATCGTAAAAATATGTAATGGTAATCAATTTATTGTTAATCCATTTAGAATGTTAAGATCTTTAAAAACGTATATATAGAATGTTAGAGAAATAAGACAGCAATATTTTACAAAATTACCAGAACCATTCAGTACAAAAATAATTAAAGATTGGAATGATGAAGGATTAACAGATATTTTAGGAGCTAGAATAAAATTTTTGCATCAATGGTTTATACAACTATGTGAAAAACAAAAACAAAAAATAAAAATGGAAGAAGATTTAGAAATAATGACTATAGTTATAAAGAAATTGACATAGAAGAAGATTTAGAAATAGTAAAAAAAAGATTAAGTACTTCAAGCGTATCAAATACACTAACAAGAACTACCTCATCAAGAATGAGTACATCTAGAAGAAACTATGAAATTCCGAAAAAATTATTAGAAGATATAACAACATATCATTATTTTATAACAGGAATAGTAGACCAAAGAAGATATAAAATTTTAATAAATACAGGACAAGAAGAAAATTACATAATAAAAGAATAAGTATTAGAAACAGAAATTATAAAAACAGGACAATTATGCCCCGGACTACCTAGCGAGATAGTAAATACAAACGAAGAAATAACAGAAAAAGAAGTAATTATAGGAGGAATACTTTTAATTATACCATTTAAAATTTACCAGGGAAATCAGAATATTACATTAGGAATAAAATGGTTAGAAAAATTTAAACCATACAATATAGAAAATGAACAATTGACTATAACCTGCCAAAATAAGAAAATATTTATTAAAAGAACAAAATGAATAATGAAAATATTTATACTTGCAAAAATTATTGTAGAAGGATATCACAACAGATATTATACCCCTATGATAAATACAGGAGCAGAAGCAAACATATGTAAATATAATTGTTTTCCAAAAGATAAATGAGAAAAATTAAAAACACCGATGGTAGTAACAGGATTTAATAATGAAGGAAGTATGATTAAATACAAAGCAAAAAATATAAAAATACAAATATGGGATAAAACACTAACAATAGAAGAAATGTACAATTTTGAGTTTACAACAAAAGATATGTTATTAGGAATGTCATTTTTAGATACATTTTACCCACATATAATAACAAAAACACATTGGTGGTTTACTACACCATGCGGAAACAAGATAGGAGCAAAAAGAGTAAATAACAAACAACGAAAACCTATAGAATGGATAAAAGGAAGTGAAAAAATAAATCAAGAAATGGAAAATATGAATATTAAAAAAAATCACAATTAAAAATTATAATATTTACAATAGACAAAGTGAAAATAATCAATGAACAACTACAATTACTATATAATGAAAATCCATTACAAGGATGGGAAAAACATAAGACAAAAGTAAAAATTGAACTAATAGATGAAAATAGTATAATAACACAGAAACCATTAAAATACAACTTTGATGACTTAAAAGAATTCAAAATACATATAGATGAACTATTAGAAAAATAATTACATACAAGAAAGCAATAGTAAACATAGAAGTCCAGCATTTATAGTTATAAAACATAGTGAACAAAAAAGAGGTAAAAGTAGAATGGTTATAGATTATCGTAACCTAAATGCCAAAACTAAAACATATAATTACCCAATACCAAATAATATACTAAAAATAAGACAAATACAAGGATATAACTATTTTAGTAAATTTGACTGTAAATCAGGATTTTATCACCTAAAACTAGAAGAAGAATCTAAACAGCTAACAGCATTCACAGTACCGCAAGGTTTCTATGAATGAAATGTTTTACCTTTTGGATATAAAAATGCACCAGGTAGATATCAGCATTTTATGGATAACTATTTTAACCAGTTAGAAAATTGTATTGTATATATAGATGATATATTATTATATTCTAAAAAACAAGATGAACATATTATATTACTAGAAAAATTTATACATATAATTAAACATTCAGGTATAAGCTGAAGTAAAAAGAAAGCAGAAATTATGAAACCACAGATAGAATTTCTAGGAATACAAATAGATAAAAATGCAAACCCATATAGTACAGAAAATAATCACCATTAATGAAAATATAGACACAAAAAAGAAATTACAATCCTTTCTAGAATTAGTAAATCAGGTAAGAGAGTATATACCAAAATTAGCAGAGCATTTAAAACCATTATATAAAAAACATAGAAAAGATGTTGAATACTATTTCGACAACAAAGATAAAGAACATATAAGAAATATTAAGAGTTTATGTAAAAAATTACCAAAGCTTTACTTTCCTGATGAAAACAAATCATTTACTTATATTGTTGAAACAGATTCAAGTGATCATAGTTATGGAGGAGTTTTAAAATACAAATATGAAAAAAAAAATAGAACACCATTGTAGATATTATTCAGGATCTTATGCATAAGCACAAATAAAATGAGAAATAAATAGAAAAGAATTATTTGCATTATATAAATGTTTATTAGCATTTGAACCATATATTGTTTACAATAAATTTATTGTAAGAACAGACACTACACAGGTAAAATGGTAGATAACTAAAAAGGTAGAGGATTCAGTTACAACAAAAGAAATAAGGAGATTGGTATTAAAAATATTAAATTTTACATTTACAATTGAGGTAATTAAAACTGACAAGAATCTTGTTGCAGATTACCTCTCAAGAGAAAGATACAATGAAAGAAATATTGGCTATAATGACAAATCTTTGCCAAAAATGGAGAAAATAGAAACAGATGTACAAGTATTAAAAGAAAAAGTTAATTGTCAGCAGCATGACTCAAAATATGGAGCTAAGTCAGCAGCATGACTTAAAAAATGCGGAGCTAGAAAGTGACGATGGGAAACACTTAAAAACCCAAAACAAAAAGATATATACATCTGCAGGGAGCTCAGCTACAGCAGGAAGTACATCTACAGCAGGACAACCTACAAAACAGGAGGAAGCTAAGGTAAAATATACAAATACAAACATGAATAAATTATTTTCTAAACCATATACTCCTCAAAATACCCAAAAAGATGTATTAGTACCACCACAGATAAATACGTATAAAGCCAGCTTAGATTCACAGAAACAGACATACAACCACATAACTAGAATGTATATAGAAAATATATACAAAATACAAACTTTTCTAAATAGAAACCCCAGAGCAAAAGATACAAAAAACCCAAATGAAGACTATATAACTGTCACGACCCAAAACGAGTCGTGAGTGACACTCACACTTAACCTACTAGGTGAGCGAACCAACAAATCTAAACTCCAACATTTACCAATAGTTCAACTATAAATAATATAAATAATGCGGAAGCTCCAAAAGATACTAAGCAACCAATTTAAATAAGTTTCTAAAGTTTAATACTTATCATCCCAAAATCTGATAGTCATCACATCAAGGACATCTAATCTCCAATACTAAGTCTAAGAATATCGAGTACACTAAAATAAAGAATGAAATGGTATGTGTCCGAAAGTATAGGACATCATGTCGTGACCGAGAGAATCCAACACGAGCTTGAATGGATAGCTCACCCTGTAACTTGATATGCGGGAGGCTGGCTAGAGCTGCGGGAAATCAGAAGTCATAGGTACACTCGCTGCATTTCATAAAAGGAAAACAAAGAAGAAAACAAGTAGGACTCAGTACGAGGCAACATGTACTGAGTAAGTATCATCGGTCAACCCAAAATAGTAACTAATATACAAAGAATAATAGTATGAACTCAACTATAGCACTTAACATGTGATAAGCAACAAACAACATAAACAAGGGTCAATAACAATAAAGTAAGCACGTATTAAGTCAACGGTATCAAGATCACACAGGAGGACTCATGCCTCCAAACCAAACCATTTTGGGAGTTGAGTTCTTTGAGATTGAATATCATCCATTAATTCAACATATTTTTCCATTAATATTATCGTGTCGGAACGTGACACTCCGATCCAAGAATACCGTGTCGGAACGTGACACTCCGATCCAATTATACTATTAATTTATCCTTTATTATCACCGATTTCAATTCATTGTTATATTATTTTCATCATGCCTTCTTTATTTAAGGCATCACTTTGATAGATAGGATTAGAGGATATAAATTCTACGGTCTCAGAATTTCAGACCAATCACAAACCACACAACCAAATCACACAATCACACAGTCAAGTACATAGAGAACTTCACAATATCATTCAAGGCATATCAATCACTATTAAGAGTTTACTATCAAATAGCATAAACCATAACCTACCTCCACCGAAGAATTGAAGTCAAGTAACTACTTCTCCAATGCCTTTCCTTTCCTTATTGCCTACGAACCTTTCCAATCTATCAAGTATATATATGCACAATTTGTAAGTTAACAAGTCTATAAACACTCAGATTATTCTATATTTAGCCTAGACCCAAAAACTCACCTAATTATAAAATCAAATTCCTAAAGTTCAAACTAAGGGTAGGTCTTAGTTCCCCTAATTAACATAACTTTAATGAAATATAAATAATTTCATACACCTAATATTTAATTACATATTTTAATATACTAAACTCAATTTATAAGAGGATGATACGCAGTTTAATTCAAGATTAAACACTGGTTTCGAACCCTAGTGGCAAAACGTCTAACCCAATTTTAAAACTTAGCTATTCTTCTCATCTAATACCTTCTTATCCAACCATAATTAATTTCATACTTCAATGTATAAAATTATAACATATAATAAGGTATAAAATATTTTAATGTCTAAAATTTTAAGTTATTGGTGCCAACAATCTTCCAATTTGTTTACACATTAATGATTAATGGCTGCCTAACTTTTTCAATCAACAATTTGTACTTAAACTTATCTCGTAGCAATTTAGCATACACCTGAACATTTATAGTTTTATGAGAACTAATATATTCTTTCCACCAATCTGCATGTTACGAATTTATAAAGAAATTTACCGCTAAACGAATCCACGCTTAATCTTTAATGTAGCTGCACAGGTAAGCCGTCTTTCTCACTGTTCTTCTTTTTTCCTCTTTTCTTTTCTTCTACAGATTATTTGTTACCCTAATTATTATACTCATATAATTATAATAGTGATAAAAGTGACCCACTATTAATTATAATATTATTTCTTAACCATTAACTAAATAAATTAGTAAAACTACCCCACTAATTTCATAATTATAATTATGAATAGTCCAAAACACCCACATAAATCTATCAGAAAGTATTTTCTAACATAAAAATTTCTAGTGCCCAAACCGACTACACGGGTTGTTACAATAACCCAGTATCTACAAGGTTATAACAAGTTAATTGCACAACCCGGAACAAATCCAAACCTAGTAGCAACCTGCTACAACTATGGATTATTGAGTACTGTATATACAATAACGGGAGAAGAAGTATCCAAGATATCAGAATTATATAAAGCATTTTTACAATACAAGAGAGTAACCAAAGGAACTCTATTTTACATAAAGTTCTATTCAGCTACAACGGAAATACTATATTATGAGATCAAGCCTACAATACAAGCTATAAAAAATGGATTAACTAGGGAAATGATAATCCCTGAAAAAATAGATACACAAGAGGAAATACAAAAGGTGGATATTCAAGAGTTTTACGCAAATAAGAGAACTATTGGAATAGCTACTATATTGAATGAGATAGAAAACAACTATTTGAACGAAAATGCAATATGGAGTTAATATAATAGAGATCAAACAATCATCTACTCCAACTGCAGAGAAATCCGAGCAACAGATATGGAAGACCTAAGGCAGTGGATATTAAGCCTATTAAAACCAGAGCGAACACCTATAACCAGAGCAATCCGAAAAAATTTTATTTCTCCTAATTTGATGACAAGATATTGTAAAATAATAGGACAAAAATATCCTGATCATATATGTTCAAAGTGTGAAGGAGAAGATAATTATATTCCAGATGTATAGCTAGAGTAAATATGTAAAAGTAGTGTGTAAATATGTAAAAGTAGTAAATAGTGTGTCGGCCATAAATAAAGACCATTATTAAAGTATTCTATCGTTTTGTGTCGGCCAAAGATAAGGTGCCCATATGTAAAAAGTTGTGTCGGCCATAAAAAAGTAAAGGGCCATTATTATTAAAGTATTTTATCATTTTGTGTCGGCCAAATGATATAAGGCCAAGTGTAAAGTATGTCGGCCATTTTCTATATGTCGGCCATTTTTTATTGGCCAAGTTTGTAAAATTGTTGTATAAATAATGGGCTTCCCCCTCAGTAATAAACAAGCTACTTAAAATCAACTCTCCTCTTCACTCTCTTTTCTCTCTTCTTTATAAAAATCCGCTTCCACCCCCCCCCCCCCCCCCCCCCAACATTGGTTTATACAACTATGTGAAAAATAAAAAGTAAAATAAAAATGGAAAAAATATTAATTAAAAATTTAGCTTGTTGTAAAAATAAAACAGCACCACAGTTTGGATGTACAAACAAATACTATAAAAAGCAAAAAGCTAGAAAATATAAAAATTATATGAAAACTAAAACTAGGTATAAATATAAAAAACCAAGACAAAGATATTATGTAAAAAATTATAAAATAAAAAGACCATATAGACCAAAAAGAAAAATATCACAATGTACTTGTTAGAATTGCGGGAAGTTAGGACATTTAGCTAGAGACTGTAAGTTACCTAAAGATCCAAATGTGTCGGCCATAAATAAAGGCCATTATTAAAGTATTCTGTCGTTTTGTGCCGGCCAAAGATAAGGTGGCCATATGTAAAAAGTTGTGTCGGCCATAAATAAAGTAAAGGCCATTATTATTAAAGTATTTTATCGTTTTGTGTCGGCCAAATGATATAAGGCCAAGTGTAAAGTATGTCGGCCATTTTCTATATGTCGGCCATTTTCTATTGGCCAAGTTTGTAAAATTGTTGTATAAATAAAGGGCTTCCCCCTCAGTAATAAAAAAGCTACTCAAAATCAACTCTCCTCTTCACTCTCTTTTCTCTCTTCTTTATTGGGATTCATACGTGTTTGTGCAAATATTTGTGTTGATAAATTTTACCTCATTTTGATACCTTTTTAACACTTTTTTAAGAACTCTTTTCTTTTTTACCTTTTTAGTGATTTGAATTCATAATTAGGAAAGAGAAGGTGTGTATACGTCTCAGTGAGAAGGTGTGAGAGAGGATAGAGATAGGTCGAAAAGTACTGAAAAAATATGATTAGACAAAACATGACACAATTACATAAATTAAGGACATGACTATAGATACGATGAAGTGGAGATCATGTATTAAGATAGAAAGTTAGTAAAGATAGGCTAGTTATAGGGGTATGCAAAGGGGTGAAGATAGCTAAAAAAGTATTGAAGAGAGGTAATTAGACAACTCTATATAGGATGAAGTGAAGATCGTGTATTAGAGTCAATGCCAATAAAGATAGAGTGTTGTCTTACCTGCGAGGATTTAGACCTATAATTAGTACCCGTCACAATACTAGTCGTATACTTGTAATTCTTATTTATGTGTTAATCTTCTTATATTGTTTATTGAGTTTCGATTACCATACTATTTCGTTGTCGTTATTGCTTCTTTTATCGTGCACTACTTTGCTTATTTCATTGCTTTACTTTCTTCATTGTAGTTGAATATTTGTCCGGAGTTTCTTATCATAAATGAGTAAGATAAAGTTCTCATTTTGGCTAATTTTTCTCTAGCAGGAAAATGTTAGGATTCAACAAATCGATATTTGTTCCTCCTAATTTAATTAATATTCATAATATAGTTCTAATGACTTTGAGAATTTTGGTTAGGAGAAGAATTTGTAGTGTGAATCTTTTTGCTGTCCAAATGTAATAAGATGATATTATTTGTCTCTATATTTTATTATCTCATTTTTATATAATGAATTAGTCATCTCTTTTATAAATGATATTATTTAAATCTTTCTTTTTAATTTTCAACCTTATAATTAACGATAAAAGATATTTACGGGGTATCCTCTTTTTGTTCTTTTTATTTTTGGGTAAAGAAATTTGAATGATATAAAAGGTTGTTAAATCAAAGAATTCTGCACATTCTCGATCATCACTGTTCCCGTCATCTTTCATTCTCTCTCATTTTTCTTACCAAGAAAAAAGGAACCAACAAAATTCTAATAACAAATAAAAAATAAAAAACTACCTGATCACCAGATCTGAGAAGCTCTCTATATTATTTATTTGTGTTTTCTTTCTTTAATCCTTCATTTCTTTTTTTGATACTTAAAGATGCAATTTTTATATGAATTCTTCAATCTTTGCTGAATGGGTATTGATCAAAATGTGTAACTGAAGCTGTGTTAGGCTTTATTTTTTTTGTTTTCTTGTATTGAGTTGGCAATAAAGATACATTCTTAATAATATTCAGAGAAGAATGATGATTCTGATTTTTGTAGATTTTTAGTTGATTAGATTATGTAGATTTAAACTGGGTTGGGTTTTTTCGGTTAATTTTTGCGGGGGGAGATTGATTTACCGGAAATTGATTTGCGATGATGACGTCATCACCTCCTCGGCAGTCCGACGACGGAGGAGGAGGATCGAATTATATTCAACACCAAGTTACAAAATTTGATACCCTTCCTGGTGTAGCAATCAGATATGGCGTTGAGGTAATTTTTTTTGGTTTTGGTAAATAATACAAATAAAAATATTGGTATTTTGTAGTTGAAACGGAGTAACAAAGGATCGGTATAGTCGATCCTGGCTTGTTTGGGACAGAGGGTTAGTTGTTGTCGGATTGAGTTATCAGTATTTATGAGATGTTGTTTCATGTGTGCTGTGTTATACTTTTGTTTTGATTATAGAAAGAATGGACAAATTGGGGACTTTTGAATGAATAAATTTGTTGCATTGTTCATATGACTATAACTGGTCTCTCTGTTTGTGTGGGCTATAAGCCTATAACAGGCTGCCTGGTTGATTAGTTGAGCTGTCGTAGTTTGCAAAAATGCCATTTTCATTAAATTATAGAAAAAGATTTTTGACATTGACAATAGAGTGATAGCTTCGTGAAATGAGGTTGTGTTCGAGTTGATGAAAGTAAAAGGTGTTGTTTAGCTCCTCATAAAGGAGGTTTGGTGGGGATGAGCTTTGCCATCTTCGGAAAAAAAAGAGAAGAGAATTCTTGTAAACTATGTAATAGTGAAAAATGACGAGGGAGTCACAATATTTTAGAGTTGGGTGTTTATTTCGCTTTGATAAGTAAAAAGAAGAGGAATAGTTGTTGAGGTGGTTTGATTTTACTGTGTTGTCTGTGAGCTCTTAACTGACAGAAGGAGGACGAGTCAGCAGCTCTAGTAGTTTTTGCAGGTGATCATTAAAGTTCTCTAGGATCCTTTAGTGGTTGAAGACGTGGGTTTACTCTGTTTTCCATGAGCACATAATTGATAGAATGAAGATGGACCTAAATTTGGCAGCTGTAGAAGTTTCTGCTGGTGATAAATGTAACTATAGCATCAAATTCTGGTGGATCATTTAGCGGTTGTAGGTATGTAGTGGCAGAGCTCGTTTTGGCATGAACTCTCAACTCTGCTGTCAGTATAGTGGATTCTAGAGCTATGGTTAGCCAGCCACTGCTCTTAAACGCTAAAGTTTATCTTTTTGGCTATTATTATGACAAATGTCTTTATGCACTTAACTAGTTCTTCTTCTGCTATTGTCAATACATATATATTACTCCCTCTGTTTCAAAAAGAATGGCCTAGTTTGACTTGGCACAAAGTTTAAGAAAATAAAGAAGACTTTTGAATCTTGTGGTCCTAAATTAAAGTTATGTCAAATTTATAAAATTTCCTTTAATTTTGTGACCTTAAACATGCCACATGGAAACCTGAAATTAAAATGTTACAAAAAAAAAAGAAAGATGTCATTCATTTTGAAACAGACTAAAAAGGAAAGGGGGTCATTGAACACTTGCAAGTTTCTGAGAATGCCAGCTGATTTTATGAACATTTTGAAACAAATGCGAGGATAAATAGTGTGATGATTCAAGGAGTTTTGAACTTATTCCTGTTAGGTGACATGCTAAGCATGCAGTTTATGTAATGCTGAACTTCAGTTTTGTTTTATTTTTACTGCAAAGTCAAGATATCTTTATCATTTTGCACCTAGGATCGCATCCTCCAAATAGATGATGGCTTTAACATGGTGTGCAATGATATAATGTGACAGGTGTCTGATATTAAGAAGTTGAATGGGCTGGTTTCGGATCTCCAAATGTTTGCTCGAAAGACACTTCAAATACCATTACCTGGGAGGCATCCACGATCACCTGCTGTCTCAAATGGTCAAGACACCCAAGGGTACTGTAACGTTTCTTTAGATCTCATACATGTGTCTCTTTCACAACATCTCCTCTAGTACTGGTTATAAAGTCTTTATTTTAATGAACTTGTTGTACTAGTCTGAGGATAAAGCTTTTATCCTTTTTTTATACTTTTCATCTTCTGCTTAGATGTATAATTATAATTGCTTGTTTGCACGTTTTTCCTTTGTTATTCTTCTGGACATGAAAGCCATACACGGTATATTCCGGTTTGTTCAGAGCTGCATTAACTCTTTCAGAAAATAGTGCTTATTGTATGGGGGCACCCTTTTGATATAATATGGTGTTGGGGATCTGATCACAGTTACCTAGAGATGCCTTCATAACTTTGCATGTTGTTTGAACTTTTTGTTCATCAGCTTTCATTCCTTTTCTCTCTTTACAAATTTGACATGAATTAGGTATTTCACCTAACAAACCACAATCTACCGTTTATTTGTTAGTTGAATGTCGTCATTTTTTTACTTGTCTTTCTCTACATGGAACAAGTCATATCAGCTTGTGGTTCTCTGTTATTGTAATTTGTTAGTGTCACCTGTAGAATATAACCTGCCGTGTTTCACATAGATATTTAAGTAGGACTTGTTTAGGCAAGAGCTTTATATGGGTCTCGTGGAGAAAAGCTTGAGATGAGCCCATTTACCTTGGGTGGTGGGTCTCTGTTGTATGTTGGAAATAGAAATTTCCAATTAAGACATATATAATTTGTGTTGTGCTGTATAAATTTGTTTACGCAATCTGGTTTGTGGGTAATATTACTTCGTCTGATCCACTTTTGGACAGTAATGTGTAAGTTTATTTCAAAAATCTTGAAGATTCTATTTCAAAATTCACACCGAAAATTAGGTAATTTGACCATGTACCATGTACTGTCTAAAAGGAAAAAGACAGACAAGCTTTGCTTTGTCCACAAGAACTTTACGAAAGAAAAGATTGTCCACAAGAAGAATTTTCTTGTATCGTATATAACTATTTTCCTATGAAGTTAACATTTAGGTGGTTCTTATATATTAGTATCATCTGACATTTCGTGGGGTCTCATGGAGTTGCAGAAATCATGTTCTATTATATGTTTCCAGGTACATATTCTGGATTACTTTTTCTTGAGAATTAGAATGAATTTGGTAACGCTTGCACTAGTATGAATTAGGGAAACTAAAGAGGAAATTTATATTATTTCTCATATCACTAATTTCTGCCGAACTATATTCATATGAACTGCTAGTCTAATGAAGATTGCTTAATTCTTCTAAAGTTGATACGACGTCCCATGTCAAGTAGTATCTACGATACAAGACTATTTTATGTATTTAGTCATTTCTGTGTCATTGGCTTCTTGACTACCACATCTTTGATATTCTAAGCTTTAGAACTTGTGCTGAGCTATGTGGTAACTGTGATTTGTTTCTTGACAGGCCAAGCAGCTCTGAGCAGATCCCTCCGAGGAACAAATACCCTGATTTGTTTGGTTCATTTCAATCCCTGAAATTGAAGTCTTCCTCCCAGCAAAGAGTTTCACCAGCCATGAGCTCTTTACTAGGTTATCAGGGCCCTAAACTGGCAGATCAGAAAGTTGCATCTGAAGGTTTTGAAATGGCTGTCTATCAGAAAGGAGTATCACGTTATTTAGAAGATGGACCATTTGTCATGTCAACTCCTCATTCTAATCAACCACGTGGTCTTCATAGAAAATGTAAAAGTGTAGCTAATGATATGTCAGAGAACGGAGTAGGTAGCGCTGAAAATGGCTCTAATAGATTGTTCGAGAAATTGTCTAGAAGGCGTCAAAAATCTGAGGCTGATTTCAGTTCCCGCACGCCAGAAGTGCTGTTGAAAGAAGATAACAGCAGTGGCAGCGGGTTTTCTGCTGCTGCTGGCAAAGGTTTGGCTTTGCGACCTAAATCAGCTAGTCGAATTCTCCTTGGACCAGATGCTGAAGCAAGTTCCATAAATCCTATCACTATGTTGTTGAACGATTCTTTTCTGAACGACAGTGCAAGTGTCAGGAAGTCATCGAGTACACCGAGTTTGCAGGAATCAGACAGTAGCACGTTATCTTCCCTGTGGACAACATCCAAGTGGAATTTGAAGCCAGATTTCCAGGCAATTTCTACTGCCGCAATTACCAAACCAATCTTTGATAGCCTTCAAAAGCCCACTGGTCCTCGAAAAAGCAAGACTGCTGTTGATTAGCTATTCTTTCAGCATTTTTTGTTAGTCCTCTTCTTAAGAACTAGAAACTGAAAACTAGCTACAAAGTAAAGCACTAAAAATACTGGCTTATTGCTGTCATTTCATCTTCCATTCCTTTTTTTCTGTTGCAAAAAAAGGTTAAGTTTATTCTTAGAGTTGAAAATCTGTAGCAGCACAGCAAAGATCTGTGTAGTAGAAATTTTTGTTGCTCCACCGACCTTCCAAATCCTATATATGTTTAAGTACATATGTAGCTCATTTATCTGTAACTGGGAGGAAAGATCACTGATTATATTATTAAAATATATTTGACATTCTTTCTGCATATCTTGATTCACATGGTTTTGATTCATTCAATATATATCAATGTGCCTCTGCCACAGTTTTTAGGGACTGTAGATTGAAAATAATTTACATTGCATAGTCATCTTTGAGTTGTTATACTTGATCTGAGGGTCGTTCAAAAACAGTATCTCTTACCTACTCGAGCTAGGAATAAGGCTTGCATACACTTTATCCTTTCCAAACTGCACTTGTGAGTTGTGAAATTACACTGAATATGTTGTTGTTGGTTCTCTTTTTACTTGAAAAAGCTCAAAGCAGGCCATGCTTGCCGTTTGCAATTGTGAACATCTCCAAACTATGAGTGCCTGCCTAGTCCATAAAAGATTTTCTTTCCTGGGATGCTTGAGGGGGTGGCCTAGCAGTTAATAAAGGAAGTAAAAATCACGAGAGATCAGGGGTTCTAGCATAGACAAAAAGAGTGTGGCGATTTTGCTTTAGTACTATTGATGGAGAGAGTCACTCGATATTTATATTAGAAGAAATAGCAAGTAACTAGCCTTTACAGGATATAGATTTTATCCATGCAAGTATTGAGATGTGATAATTCAAAACAACTGTTTTTGTGCTGGTATACATTGGTATGTTTAATTGCATATAATGTTGAGGGAGAAGTTGAGCGAAAATACGCTTGACGCTAAATTACATTCAATATTCCATCATTACACCATATTAATGATCCTCTTTAAATACTTATTCGTATCATGGTGGCTCGATTGTGTTAAAAAAATATGTGTCTTATGCCTCCAAATTTAAGGAGTCTCATTTTTTTTTATATAATAATAGGTTATAAGTTATTATTTTTTAACAAATATTGAATACTATTTGTAGAGAAAGTTAACATTTCATGAAAAATGAAGAGATTATTAGAAGAAATTTGACTTATTTTGAGTACTATATCTTATAAAAAATAATTTAAAATAAGAATGATTATATTATGAGATGAAAACTAAAAGACATAAATTATATAAAAGTTATTAACAATTTAAATTTAAGACTTCATTTGATTTTTACTTTAAACTACTAATACTTTTGAGCCGACGTATGTTTACATCAAATATTTATCAATCATGTGACACAATGTGCAATGAGATCCAAATGATATACTAGGATAATCACAATTAGTTGTCAAAACCACCAAAAAAAATTGCTACCAATCAACCAAATTTTGCTTACTAGTGCTGACGAACAATAAATATGCATAGTATGATAGTATTTCATTGTAGGGAAAATTTCACATGTGATAAATGGAATTTATGAAATTACATTTTATGGGTATAGTTTAGTTTGTTAGGTGATTTTTAATTTGTATAAAATGTTTTTTTGGAAAATCACATAAATATCCAATATTAAAAAAATATTTATCATTTATGTCAATATAATTTTTTTAACTAAAGATAACAATTTTTTAGAATTAAAAAATAGTACCTTCTCCTCTTTCTCTGCCTCTTTTTTCTCTGCCTCCTTTTTTTTCTTCTTCGTTGTCTCTTCCTGCATCATCCTTTCGCTTTCACTTTTTTTTATTCTTCTTCTTTTTATAAAAAAAAAAAAATTTATTTAAATAATGGTGTTAAATCAGTTTTTGTCAATATTTCACTAGTTATATTCAAAAACGCGACGAGAAGAAATATAAAAATAAAAAAAATGCACAATATCATGTTCTCAAATAGAAATTTCAAATCTTTAAAAGTATAGAAATAAGAGTTCAATATTGATGGTCATTATAAAGATTCAAATTTTGAATTAATTACTGGAATTTTACAAATTTGTGATTAGTTTGGATAGATTTTTTTTACAAGTAATTGAAAATGTTGTTTGGAGTTTATAACACAATTTTAAGAGGGTTTGGTTTAGTTTATAATTGATTTTAGGAGAAATATTAGATTAAAACTCGAAAAAGGTGAAGTTTATGGAACGATATCGGGATTGTATTAAAGTTGTATTACATATGTTTTATAATTGCACTAATTGTATTAAAGTCACGAACAATACATTTATAATACATAATACAAACTTCACTCCTTTTTTCGTGATATCAATCAAAATAATTTAAGTAACACTTGTAATACATTTATAACATCTGCACAATATATTTGTAATACATATTGCAAACATCACTCATGTTCTTTGTGATTCAAACTAAAATAATTTATAAGACACATATGATACATGTTTTATTTATGAATAATACAAGTTTAATTCTGTCTATAGATTATTGTCTTGTCTTTCGTTAGTTACGTTTTTCATTTATTGTTAATTTTCTCTTCTAATTCAACTTTAAAATGTGTGTAATATATTTTTTTATTCAAGTTTAATTCATTTGACAGTTTATTATGTTTCTTCATTTGTTACAATTAGATTACTTATCTAATTACTATTGATACAAGTTTATATATTTTACGAATCATTGACTGCTCTTTCGTTTGCGATAATTTTGATAGCCAGTTCCTACAAATAGTTAAAAATATCGTTTGGAGCTTATTTCTCAATTTTAAGAGGGTTTGATTAACTTTAAAATTCATTTTAGGAAAATTATTAGATTAAAGCTTGAAAAGGATGACATTTACAGAATTATATCATATTTGTATTAAAGTTGTATTAGATATATTTTAATTGTATTAAAATTGTATTAAAATCATGAACAATACATCCTACATTTATAGTACATACTGCAAACTTCATTTCCTTTTTAATGATATCAGCTAAAATGATTTAGGTAACACACTTATAATACATCCACAATTCATTTTAATACATATTGCAAACATCACTCACATTCTTAGTGATACAAATAAAAAGTAATTTATAAGACACATATAATACATATTTTATTCATGAATAATACATTTATAATATGTATTGCACGCTTCACTTTTTTTTTACGGATACCAACAAAAATAATTTATGTAACACACTAATAATACATTTATAAGACATGCACAATAGACTTTTTATACATATTGCAACCATCATTCATTTTCTTAGTGATAAAAGAAAAAGGCTTAAGTCATCGATAGCCCCTTAAAGTTGTTCGCATAATTTATTTAGACACCTCAATTGAGACTCTTACCTATTAGACACTTTAATATTAATAAATATTTATCTATTAAACATAAAATAACAATTACCTTTACAAATATTGTGCGTGTAATGCACACTCCTTATCTTGACAAAAATTACGAATAGAACTACGACACGTGGCCTATGGGCCCATAATTTTAATTTTAAAAAATAAAGAATATTTTCCTTCCTTTAATAATATACAAAAAATTAAATTGATAAAAAAAAATCTTTCTCCCCACCCTCACCCCCACCTAACCCCCAACCCATCTAACTTACTGCCCTTTTTTCTTCATCTTCTTCTCTTCTTCTTCTCTGTTGTTCCACAATCACCATTTCTCTGCATAACAAAAAAAATGCCTAACCCCATCTCATTCCGAATTCGTCCACCAAATGTTGTCCTCTTTCATTTTCTTCGTTATATGCTATTTTTCCGACGACTATCCCGATTTTGTAAATATAATCGATCTTGATAAATTATTTTGAAATTGACAACAAAGAGAAATTAAAATTATATCAAATATTTTATAGCATTTCTAATAAGTTTATGAATGGTGATAGTTGCTCAATTGGAGTTATTGAAAATAAAAATGTACAGACATTGGTCAATTTTTTTAACTCCAAATGGTCCATTTTTTTTCTTCTTGAAAATTCAACAGGTACTTTATTTACAGAAAATGAAAAAAAAGAATCATAACAAAAGACAGAGAAATTTGAAGTTTTTAAAATGGTGGGTTGATGCTTTCACCGATTTGAACAATCTTCATCATTTTTCTTCAAATTATCGTTCTTGTGAAGAGAAATTCGAACTTCGGATACAGAAGAGACAGAGACGGTGGCGGCAGCAGAAACAGAGGCTGCTAAGAGAAGTGATTTCTTCATGTTGTTTTTGGATGGAAAAATAAGGGATTTTGGGGAACTGAATGGATGGTAGTTTAAATGGTGGGTTGAAGGTAGATGAGTGTGGGGGTGTTTTTTTTTTTTTATGATTTAAAAGATTTATGTTTAATTAAATTAATTTTTTTTATATATATTTAGTCAATGCATGCCAAGTGTCAACAAAGTAGGTATAAATATTTTTTAAAAAAAATTAAAAAAATGTTCACGCGCTCAGCAGTAGTGAAATACACTTATTTTGCCACATAAGCGTTTTGTGTTTAATAGGCACATTTCTTGATAATTTAGGTGTTCAATAGGTATAAGTCCTAATTCAGGTGTCTAAGTGAATTATGTGGACAACTTTAAGGGGCTACAGATGACTTAAGCCAAGAAAAAATAATTTATAAGATACATACGGTATAAGTTTTATTCATGAATAATATGAGTTTCATTCAGTTTATAGATCATTCACTTGTCTTTTGTTAGTTACTTTTTCCGTTCATTCTTAACTCTCTCTTCTAATTCAACTTTAATATTGTGTGATACAATTTTAAGGCAATAGAATTTGTTTTACAATTTTTTGATTTATTTGTCATTAATGGATTACTTGTTTAATTATTATTAATACAAGTTTAATTTACTCTATAGATCATTTTGTGTAATACATTTTTTATTCAACTTTGATATGTGTAATACATTTTTAGTCCAAGTTCAATTCATTTTGCAATTGGTTGTGTCTCTTTATTTTTAGGGATTAAATTATTTAATTAATTATTGATATAAATTTTATTCATTCTACGAGAAAACAAAAGGAAAAAAACAAGAGAGAAAGAGAGCACAACAACAAAAAGAAAGCTAAAAATAAAAAAACAATAACAAAAAAAAAAGTAAGAGAGAAAGATATAAAAAAAGAAAGGAGCAAGAGAAAGAGAGAAGAATTAAAAAACGGAGAGAAAAAAAAGAGAAAGAGGCGAGAGAAGAAAAATCTAACAAATATATAATTTTGTTTTATATTGTTATATATGATAATATTTAAAGAGTATATCTAAAATAAGTAATTATTTTTTAAAAGGGATCCACTTAAGTAATTAATCCATATTTTTAAAAATTAAATTTATACAAAAAAATTATTTTTTCAATAAATGGTAACAATAACACAAAAGATGGTAACAATTAATTCACATAATCCCATGATATAAGCAAAACATTCAAAATCAAATATTTTCCCCAAAAAAGAATTCTAAAGCTATAGAAAGATAATACTAGTTTAAAATCAAATATTTTTCCAATTTTTTTTTACATAAATCTATGGAACACTCAGGCATATATATATATATACATATATATATATATATATACATATATATATATATATATATATATATATATATATATATATATATATATATATATATATATATACACATATATATATATATATATACATATATATATATATACATATATATATATATATACATACATATATATATATACATATATATATATATATATATATATATATACATATATATATATATATATACATATATATATATACATACATATATATATATATATATACATATATATATATATATATTGTCATTTAAAGAGCACAAGTATAAATTATTAAATTGGATAGAAGCTGTTGGGTTGATTATGTGAAACTGGGGAGAAACTTTAATGGTCATGACTAAAGAACGATGGTATAATGATTATGGAGTTGAATGGTCGTTAGGCTCTAACGAAAAATTGTGGGTAAATTGTTGATGTCATTAAGTTGGAAAAACTGATTTATTATTAATATTATGAAAAATTGATTGAAATTTGTTTATTAGTCGATGTGAATTCTTTGCAATTATTGGAAAATTTCCTAGTGACCAAATATAAGATAATGATTAAATGTAATGGTTAGAATAATGACGAATTCTAACATCCAAGTTCACAGACTTACGGTTCTTGAAATTAAAGTAGGATCGCTTAACATCCAATTAATGATAAGCAGTAATGAGTTGACCAATGTATTATAATCATATACTATGTGTTATAAGTTGATTGGAAAGGAGGGTGGAAATTATAAATTGAATGGATTGTTGTTAGTTAATTAATGGAATTATAAAAGTGAAATGTATGGTGAACTATGTTGTACCCACTGATGGGTTGGGACGATGGATGCAAGTGAGGAAGTGATAATTTAATAATGGTGTGTTGGCACTGATTTTAACCAATGACTTTAACTTTTAAACATTATAATTTTATTATTATATTATAAATTATATATTGATATAGGTAGTTAAATATTAGATGTATCGAAGTATTTAAATTCTACTAAAGATAAGTTAATTGGAGGAATTAAGACTTTCCCTTAAGTTCGAACTTTAGCAAATTGATTATAGAATTAAGTGAGTTTTTGGGTCTAGGCTAGACATAGGATAATATTAGTGTTTATAGAATCGTTAACTTACAAATTATGCACATATATATATTTGATAGATTGGAAAGGTTCGGAAGCATTGAGGAAAGGGAAAGTATTGGAGAAGTAGCTTGCTTGACTTCGGTTCTTCGATGGAGGTAGGTTATGGTTTATGCTCTATGATAGTAAACTCTTAATAGTGATTGATATGCACTGAATGATATTGTGAAGTTTCCTATGTACTTGATTGTGTGGTTGTATGTCTTGGTTGTGTGTTTTGTGATTGGTCTAAAATCTTGAGACCGTGAAATTTTATTATTGAACCCTCTTTATTAAAGTGATGCCTTAAATAAAGAAGGCTTGATGAAATATTAACAATGAATTTAAAGTGGTGATAATAGACGATAAATTAACGACATTCTTGGATCGGAGTGTCACGTTTCGACACGATATTCTTGGATCAGAGTGTCACGTTCCCGCACGATATTCTTGGATCGGAGTGTCACATTCTGACACGGTATTCTTGGCTCGGAGTGTAACATTCCGATACGGTATAATTGGATTGGAGTGTCACGTTCCGACACGATAATATTAAAGGAAAAACATATTGAATTAACGAAATGTACTCAATCTCAAAGAACTCAATTCCCCAAATGGTTTGGTTGGAGGCATAAGTCCTCATGGATGATCTTGATATTGTTGACTTATTACATACTTACTTTCGTGTTGTTGACATTGGTTCATGTTGTTTGTTACTTATCACCTGTTAAGTGCTATAGTTGAGTTCATACTATTATTCATTGTATATTAGTTTCTATTTTGGGTTGAACGATGATACATACTCAGTACATATTGCCTCGTATTGAGCCCTACTTGTGTTTCCGTTTTCCTTTTATGGAGTGCAGTGGGTGTACCAGCGGCTTTGACTCGCCTTCAGCTTTAGACAGTCTCGGCATATCAAGTTCAAGGGTGAGTTATTCATTCGAGCTTGGGTTGGATTCTCTCAGTCATTACCTGATGTCCTTAGTTTTCGGACACAAATTACTTTGTTTCATTTATTTTTGTGTCCTTGATACTCTCAAACTTAGTAATTGGAGATTAAATGTCCTTGTTGTGATGACTTTCAAGTTTTGGGAAAAGATATCTTGTAAGTTTTGAGCTTCCGCATTATGATTGTAGTTTGTAAGTAGGGGGGGGGGTTTAAATTCGTTGATTCTCCCAACCTAGGGGGTTAAGTGTGGGTGCCACTCACGACTCGTTTTGGATCGTCACAATATATATAAATATATATATATATATATATATATATATATATATATATACACACACACACACACACACACACACACACACATAACACACACTAGTATCTACTTATTGAACTTTTTGATATTATATTGTTCCTATAAAATATTTTTTATTTGTGATTTTTTTCTTGATGATTATGATATTCTTTTAATCACAAAGTGATATATTTTGTTGAGATGAATTCATTTTAAAATCTTACCAATATAATGTTTGATTTTATATGTACATTCAGATATTGAAAACAAACAGTAATCATTCAGTGTTCAAATTCGAAGACCCATCTTAATATTCAGATGTGCATTTAGATCTAGACACCTAGTTCTTAATGCAAATCTTAATGTTCAGAAGTATATTTAGATTCAAATGTCTTAATCTTCATGAAAACAAATGAGGCCTTAGTCTAACCGATGTCTGTTAATAGAAAGAATGATGTCACCAGAACTACCTCGTATTAGGGCATTGCTGCCAATATTTCAAACCTGTCGACTAGGAGTGACATGGATCCGACTCCTCTCCATTTTCCACAAGTTCTAGCTTAGATAGAGACACATGTCATAGTTTAGAATAATGGTTGAGATCTAATTGATAACCAGAGTTATTGACTTCCATAAATTTACTTCTTACACATTTTTGCAATCCAACTATTTCAGATTTACATTATATTTTTCATAAATATATTTAAAAGTATTTCCTTTTTAATTACTTGAGTAATTTTTTTTGCTGATTTTTACTTTTTTCCCAAACGCTTGCCATTTCTAAATTAATATTTGCCAAATAAAAATTTAAAACTTTTACTGACAATTTTTTTTTTCTAATTTTAGGAATAAATATTTTTCTGTTTCTTGACTTTAATCACTTTCGTACTCTCTAAATGGACTCCATATTTCTCGCACATATAAAATTTGGAAACATATAAAAACCATTAATGAACCACAAAGTCTCAAAAAATAACGAAAAATAAATTATGTTTACTAGGAGAATGTTTTCCAAAAAAAGGTAGTAGTATAATGATACGTGAAACGACAAAAATTGTTTTCTAGGAAAAAAAGAAATCGATTTCGTCAAAATTAACAAAATGTTATCTATATCATTTTCCTTGCACATATTTCAACTTTTAATTTTTAATTATTCGATTCAACTATAATAGTCTCTCTCTCTCTCTATCTATCTATCTATCTATCTATCTATCTATCTATCTATCTCTCTCTCTCTCTCTCTCTCTATCTCTCTATCTATCTATCTATCTATCTGTCTATCTGTCTATCTATCTGTCTGTCTGTCTGTCTGTCTGTCTGTCTGTCTGTCCGTCCGTCCGTCCGTCCGTCCGTCCGTCTGTCTGTCTGTCTGTCTGTCTGTCTGTCTGTCTGTCTGTCCATCCATCCATCCATCCATCCATCCATCCACCCACCCACCCACCCACCCATCCACCCATCCATCCATCCATCCATCCATCCATCCATCCATCCATCCATCCATCCATCCATCCATCCATCCATCCATCTATCTATCTATCTATCTATCTATCTATCTATCTATCTATCTATCTATCTATCTATCTATCTATCTATCTATCTATCTATCTATCTATATTTGCCAAATTAAAATTTAAAACTTTTACTGACATTTATTTTTCTAATTTTAGGAATAAAATTTTTTTGTTACTTGACTTTAATCTCTTTCGTACTCTCTAAATGGAGTCCATATTGCTCGCACATATAAAATTTGGAAACATATAAAAACCATTAATAAAACACATGTTTTCCAAAAAAAGGTAGTAGTATAATGATACGTGAAACGATGGAAATTGTTTTCTAGGGGAAAAAAGAAATTGATTTCATCAAAATTAGCAAAATGTTATGTATCTCATTTTCCTTGCACATATTTTAACTTTCAATCTTTAATTATTCGATTAAACTATAATAGTCTCTCTCTCTCTCTCTCTCTCTCTCTCTCTCTCTCTTATATATATATATATATATATATATATATATATATATATATATATATATATATATATATATATATATAGCCAGTTTTAGAGGTTGGGCTTGCCTATGACTTTTATAAAGTATGTTTTTAATATGTTGTAACATATGTCAATTATGTGTACATGCAAGTTGTATCACCATTTAAAGAGAGGAATCGAAGCACATGAATTTGGGAAACATAAACATAAACCTGTCAATAATAGTTTATATGGTGACATGCAAGGCTAGGCTAGACTACATATCCATATTTACAAGGCAGTAATACCAAAAACAACGAACAACAAAATTTACATATGAAACATTCTATCCCATTGATAGTTTATGTAGTGACTTGCAAGGCTAGGCTAGGCTACATATCCATAGTTACAAGGCATTAACGCCAACAGATTCAACAAAATTTACATCTGAAATGCTCTAGACCTATACTACTAATTCATCTAACAAAAAAGGGTTTGAAGTCAACATAGAGCGTTAAACCTGGAGGGGCATCACCATTCTTTCTTGAAGGGTGGTGAGTCAGAGCTACCCATGCACTCTGTCATAAGACCACTTACAGAAAAACAAATAACCATAGTTAGCTACCCCATACACACCGTTACATTAGACAAGATGTTATATATAAAGTAAGAAGACTTACCAAATGATGAAGCTACCCTCTATTATACAAGATTCCACAAGAACAAACAATGACCATTACCCATGATAACACACTTGAAAAAGACATCATATGTCACGACCCCAGAGCACCCCCTAGTCGTAACCATCATCGTTAACCTTGAAGAGGTCTGAGACAAGCACTTAGATTCATATTGCATATTAGATAGAATAAAAATGAATATTTTTTAGAACTTTTCATTTGAATTTCAACTTCACTTCATATATCAAAATAGAAACTAACTTGTATCACATTGCCATCTAGACATAAGAGTATGAAAATTGGTACTTAGCCCTTACATCAATAACACGTCTTATAATACGAATTACAACATAGTCTTTCAATAAGAAAGTGGAACTAGAATTAAAATCAAGCATCTCCATCCTCAGACTTGAGGATTCACCAACTTGGGAATAACAATCCAAGTTTCTTCAAGAAAGAACTAGAATCACTTCAATGATATGCAAGTAAAACATTTGAAAACATACACAAAAGGACATTTGGTTATAAGCATGCTATATTCACCTTAAGAGCCTTTATCCACAATCCAAGAACAATATACAAGTCCATACCATAAGTAACCTCATGCTAAAGCCATAGTAAACATTTCATATTTAGAGTTCATTTCATCAATACATCACATGACCCTACTCAAACCCTAATCAAGTCTACTAGTGAAATGTGTGTGAAGACCCATAACACCACACACGCCAAAAAACTATCAAGAAGGTCACAAGCATTGTCATTTACCTCATACATCATCATAAGAAGTATGGCCAACAACACGCATACCAAGTGAGACCAACATCATTCAAATCATTCGTAACTTGTAAATATAAAGAACCCACCGCAGAGTTCCTCTCAAACCACTTGTGCAATATATAGGTAAAGTCCCATACCCTTACCTACATTAACACCTCTTAAGTAGTCCGAGTTAGTGTTCATATTCTTACTTTCGTTCATTCATTTTAACATTCGGGAAATTTTGCCATAACTTACATAGACCTTCTGAGCTACATGGAATTCGGTGTCAAGCCCACACTCCAAAAATGGGTCTCCTACTTGACAAGATAATACATAAACATTTGAAATAACATCTAGGTAGATCCACTAGATAAGGTTCCTATGGGGGCATGATACGCTCAAACTTACTTCTCAAATAAGAAGTAAAGCGGTCGTGTCAAGTAAATAACCCAACTAGTGAGGTTGGGATCGTTCCCACGAGGAAAATAGTTTAGACTTAACTTTAACCTATTATTACTATTGTTCAGTCAATTACTTCCTTGGAAAGTACAAACAACAAAAAGGGGATTTCTATTTCTAAATGAATGAAAATAATTAACTAAATAGAAAGAGACACTTAACAGCTTTGAATGTTGGAGTTTAATCAATTAATCAAAGTAACTAGGGTTTACGTGTTCCCCACAGGTTCATAACTTGACAATTCTAACTATAACAATTCTTTCCTAGTATCTTGCATGCAAAGTGATAAGTTATGTATTTCTAAGTCCTTGGTCCGGCATCTAGAAAATCTCATTCTGCACCTTGGTGTGGCTACGTGTGTTGCTATCCTAACCCTTATCTTTACCTCATATTAAGCATCGTATTCGATATTTGACTAAGTTATTACCTCGTACCAATCAATACTAGCCTATTAGATAGTATACAATAAATCTGTGTTGATAATTCTTTTCCTATTATCTACCTCCTTGGTCCGACAAGTAGCATTAAGGCGAATTCTAACGTTGTCCATCCGTTAAAAAGATTTCTAAGCGAAAGAATTATTAATACATGCAAGACACTATTCTAGAATTGTTATTTTAGTTAGGTTTTACCTCATTATTTGCCTATGGTTCCTACAACCCTAGTTATGGAGTTTAGTTACCCATAGTCATAATCACAATATTCAAATATATTAGATAAGAATTCATGTACTTACTTCAATGAGAAAGAGTAAAATTTGAAAGTTTGCTTGATTAATCACCGAAAATCACCAACAATCAATGATAATCCAAAATCTAACAATAATACACAAAGTCTAATAATAAGGTGTCTAACAATACGAAGTCTTACAATACGGAGTCTAACCTCAAAAATGAGGTTTTTCGAACTATTTATAGAAAATAAAAACCTAATTAAACAAGGACTCTATTTGCTTGAAATCTGTCAAAACGCTGATGGGTCGACGGACCTCGCGACGGATCGTCGTGGTCACGACGGACCGTTATTGACTCCGTCGTCCCATACTTGCAATTTCTTCTGCTGTTCTCTTCATTACCCTCGACGGCAAGTATGACAGAACGTCATAGACACACCGGTCCGTCGAGGGTCTTCGTTCCAAAACACTTAGACTCTTGGAATATGGATACTGGGATTACTGATCTGAACTTCATGACGAACCTGCAGGACGGACCGTCATAGACACGACAGGCTGTCATGGACTCCGTAACCCCACACTTGGTCAGAATTCCCCATCTTCCTTTAGCAGCTGCACTACACTGCCACCTACGGACCATCATAAGCACGACGGATCGTCACAAGCTCCGTAGGTGGTCTCTTCTGCATTTCTTCGCTCAAAATCTCCGTATTCATCTTTGGACAGATTTCCTGCAAATAAAGAGAAACTTATATAAAAATTAGCACAAAAAGGCTATTGGACACACTAAACTTAAGGAAAAAGTATTAATAATACCATGAAACCACGGTATATCAATACCCTCAACTTAAATTCGTTGTTTGTCCTCAAGCGACGCACTATGACTCAATACAAAATATTTGTACAATAGTATCTATGTTTTATCCTTTGCAATCATTTGGCTATCAATCCTGATTAATCTCATCATATCTATGCATGTTATCACTATTAGGCTTGAATTATGTGGGATCAGAACATGACAAGGACTCACCATGCACTAACACCTATCCTCTTCAATTTCTCACCGAGGTGCTAACAATTTTGGTATTGCAACTAGTGTCCTCACTTTGAAAAAAAATCGTCATTTTTCACATAATGATTTCAGTTTGAGTATATGGATTACTTTTCAACACTCGCTCTCAGAATAAAGTCACACTCATTCATACCTACTGCCATAAGCTTGCCCTTATTTTCACTGCCTTAAGTTCGCTATACAACCCTTAGGATCACGATAGGACTTTCTTAGCTTGTAACATAGGCTCAAGGTCAGGTAGGGTATATTTAGGTATACTTTAGTGACTTTTCGCCCTCCTTTACATATCGGCTAAACCTACCACTTTCTATATTTTATCTCGCCCAGTTTCTCATATTCTTTCAACTTGCTATTTTCTCATCATTCTTCATTTGTGTAAGTGACTCTCTTCATTTATTGCTTGTATTTCTTGTATATTTTTCTTTTTCTTTACTTCTATTTCAACTAATTCTTGAGTCACTTTACTTTTGTTCTTTCTCTCTCTTTGTTCTTTCAAATCCACTTTCCAGAGCATTCCTCATAGTAGCCACCCTCAACTCATGGCTTTGCCATGAGTCAAAGTACACAATACCCAAAAGTTGGGTCAGGGCCATAACGAAGGTTGTTTACTGCATTAGCCACCCTCAACTTATGCTTTTGGCATAAGCTGAGGTACACATGTCCAAGGAGAGACCAGGGCCAACACATTTTTCTCAGAAAAGATTAGTTTGGGTGAAAAAGAAAGGTCTAATTTAAGCTCAGATCATTTAGATTAAAGAAGGATAAATTTCATTTGGTTTTCTTTTATTTAGGATAAAAATGGGCTATAATTAATAAGGGCCTATGATCATTTCCTAATTGTTTATTACAGCTTACTTTTAGCAGGACTAACCAGGCAAGTTCTAGCTCAGTACAAATAGTGGACTATTCAAATCTTCCTCAAACTCACTTGACATCTCATCACTATACCAGATTATTAGACATCTAGTTCGAATTTTAGACTTAGGGTAATGCAATGGTGTACCTCTATGTCATGCTTAGAGCCACACATTTATCAGTTACTATGCCTAGTCGTGCATCATTTTTCAATTTATCAGGATATTATTTTAGCCATGATGCTCCAGAATTAAACTATGTACAAAATATATAGACATGCCGGTTCAACAGAAAAAGTAATCAGGCTTTTGGGGAAAAAGAACACAGGCAAGAAAACCCCAAAAGAGGATAGTGAATTGGGCTACTCAGACTTCACCCTAACACTCACTTTCCATTTACCCCACCCCAACAAAAAAAAAACATGCAATTGTCCCCAATGCATAAAAAATTTAAATACTAGAGTGGTAGGTGAAGTAAACCTGTGGCGCAAAGCGCCGTCGATTAGCAAGCTGGTGGGTACGGTTCCCCGGAACCCATGTCCTCTGCAATCTGGACACCCTCAGTGGTGTCCTTAGCAACAACCTCACTATCAGCAGTGCCTCCCGCTATCTCCACAGTTCGGGAGCTGTACGCCCTAGCCGCTAACTCTCCTGCTCTCATCTGGTGCGCCGCCTCCTCAGCAAGTGAGGCTCTCCTTGCAGCCTCCATCTCACGGTGATCCTTCTTCCGTGCTCGCGCCTCGTCCTTTGCTCAACCTCTACGCCTCTTGGCATGCTCTCGAGGGGGAGGTGGTGGAATCTCTGAGGTGGCGAATAGGGCCGCCAACACTGTGTCCTCAGCAGGCTCGACAGAAGGGGCCTCAGACTCCGGCACCCTAGCCTCTAAGATCGTGTCGATATCTGCACGAAGACTGTCGAATGTAGCCTGAAGAGTCGACACATCCACCGGAGGGGCTGGCCGGGCTAGCAACCTCAACTCAAAGGCATCCAAGCGCTGGTGAACCTCAACGAACTTCTGCTCTTTATACTGGACCATTTTCTGCTCCAGGCGCTCTTTTGTCTCGGTAATGGACCTCTGCATCCATGGCTGTATATGATGCAGAAGTGTAGCCAATTGCGCCTCTAATTTTTGGACCCTAGCAAGCGGGACCAACGCGGGTAGAGGGACTATGCGATAGGAGCTCGGGGCAGTGCTACTACTCGGGATAGAGTCGACCGGAGTAGTGTCAGTGGATGCCGCCTGCGTAGACGTGTGGGCCTGGGCTACCATCTCAGTAGTATCTTCAGCAAGTGGGGGCAGCTCGTGACGGGGACCTCTGCGTGGAGCCAACTCATTGGCCTCATCTCTGATGAGGCCGACATCAACAGTGCCCTGCGGGGTCTTGAGCCGATCTACGTGCCATATAGGCACACCTGCGGACCTGCAGAGAGAAAAGATCATGCACGGGAAAGGGTAAGTAGTTGTGACCTTGAAAGCCCTCTCGTGCATGACTGCCTGTAGAAGCCACGCAAAATTGACCTCGAACCCAGCTATCATCGCCGCCATTAACACTGCTCGATCCCATGTAACGATATTATCAGCGGCTGTGGGAGAAAGGAGTTGCGGACAATCAGCGACAAGAACATCGCCGTGAAAGTTAGGATGGCCTTCTTTATGGCCCCTTTGGCTCGGTCACCCAGTCGACACCCTCTCCATCAACTGACAGGTGCAGGGCCATCCACCTCTTGGTGGTCTCCTTTAGCGATTGCTCGCGCAGGAACTGGCCATCTTTAACAAGCTGCCATCGGTAGTCAAACTCGGCAGTGAGAGGGGTCCGAGTAGCATCAACACCCTCGCCATGTAGAAACCGACGGATGGCAGGCAGGGAAATGTCGACCTGAACGCCCCGTACTCGGACCTACTCTAGTGGGGACTGTTTAGCAGGGGAAGCCCGCCTATGAATCTGTGATCGGAGAGTCGCTACGTAGGATGCCTAGAAATCTCGGACCATTTCTTCACTGTAACGTCCCAACGGACGTGTTGTCCACTCCAGATAATGCCTGGTGAAGAGATTGTGGATCTCAGGCCTTGTCGGGAGATTCCCTGTAAGGACCCGCCGCTCCAATGTGAGAGTTCGAGTCATAACTTCTTTGTCCGTCAGGAACTTGGTCGAAGTAGACTTGAAATTGCCCGTCGACACACCACCAGTTGGGCTGGTCAGTAGCCGGGGTGAAGGCATGAGCTGGTGATCCTGGTGTGGATTCCGAACTGTCAGCCTCATCAGACGAGGTCGACGCTGCAGCGGTGGAGGGTGCTGTAACCTCAGCAGAGCCGGAGGCTTCCTCCAACCACGAAACTCCTAAGGATCCAGATGCTCCTTTTTCATTTGTGGCTGACCCAGAAGGTGTGCCGATCAGTGTGCGCTCTTCATCAGATTGGGAGGCAGTGACTACGCCGGATGCCACCTTTGTGGGTGTGGCTCTGGTGGCACGTGATACACGGGAAGGGGTGGAAGTTCCTGGGGGCACGTACTCGGGGTCACGCTCATCATTAGAGCCAATGACCATGCGGGCAGACAGGGCGACAGACTTCGACCGCCCGCGTACATAGATTCGATCTTGCTTGGGTGCCATCTTAGATAGTACCTATAAAGGATCAATATTAGTATCAGTAGTGTCAAACAAGACAAGCAAAACAACTCAAAAAAAATTCAAAATAGTATGTCATTTCTATAGTGACAGTGACACACGACAGGCCTGGTGGCGGCACGTCGTGACTATGACGGACTGTCATGGGGTCCGTCATGTCTTACTTAGACTACGTATATATGGAGAACCCTGAAGGAGAGTCTCTGACTTATATGAAGGTATGTGCAGGACGGACCGTCACAGGTACGACGGTCCGTTGTAGGTGTTCGTCAGAGGACACTTGAAAAATATGGAGACCCTTAGGAGAGGGGTCTCTGACCTTCATAACGGTCATGCAGGACGGACCGTCGTGGGTATGACGGTCCATCGTACTCATCCGTTTGAGGACAGATAGAAAAATGGAGAGAGACCCTTAGAAGTAGGGTCGCTGACAACTAGAACGGTTGTGCAGGACGGACCATCGTGAAGACGACGGTCCGTCACATGTGTTTGTTGGAGGACACTTAGAAAAAAAATGAGAGACCCTAAGGAACAGGGTCTTTGACAACCAGAACGGTTGTGCAGGATGGACCGTCGTGAAGATGACGGTCCGTCACATTTGTCCGTTAGAGGACACTTAGAAAAAAAATGAGAGACCCTCAGGAACAGGGTCTCTGACAACCAGAACGGTTGTGCAGGACGGACTGTCTGTCACAAATGTCCGTTGGAGGACACCTAAAAAAAAATGGGCAGTGGAGTGTTAGGGCTTTTGGAACGGACCCTACGACGGTCAGTCGTGGGTACGACCTTCCGTCATCGGGGTCTCGTTCTGTAGATCAGTGACAAAACTGGGGTACCCTATTCATCCCCGATGACCCAAATCAAACTTGTAGTGTTTTGGACCTACATTTTTCTAACCCAATTAACTAGGAAACTAGCAATGCAAAAACACCTATGTCTAGGGTTGTAAACATGGCAATTTAGAACATTTTAACCTAGGTTAGACAGAATCTTATATAAAAGAAACGAACATATCACGAACGACTAAGCTAATACTAATTATCAAAAATGCAGGATAAATGAGTAGAAATTAGAGACACATACCTTAGAATTGGAGAAAAACAAGATAGACAAGTACTCGGTGACCAGGAAGACACCCACAACAGCAACTCCGACTAGTATATGATAACTTTTAGAGCTTTGGAGAATTTTGGGGGACAATGATCGGTTGATAGAGAGAGATTGTGGAAGTTGAAAAGAGAGGGCAATGGGAGGAACAATTAAGGAATGGGGGTGAAATGAGGGGTAGGGGAGTTTAAATGGTGACATTTTATAAAAAACTCCAACCGGGTTGGGTCGGGTACACCTCATTAATGATGCGACAATTCCCCGACGACGGTCCGTCGCAGTTGTGACGAGCCATCATTGGTTCCGTCTTGTGTTCCCTTGTTTGAGAATAACATAAAGACGTACCTAGCGCGATGGATGCATACGATGGTCCGTCACAGGCGCAACGGTCTGTCGTTGTATCCGTCAGTGACTGCTGCAGAGTAATTTTCTGCCGAATTTCTTGGTGATGTGCCTGCAAATTTAAAACCCATTAGTAGAAAAATGCTACCATTACTAAAAAGACTATAAGTATTGGGTTGCCTCCCATCAAGCGCCTGATTTAATGTTGCGGCACGAATGGGGACACTTGATTACTCAGACTTCATTAAGATGGCATGCCTCTATCACTTCATTCCCCGATGCTTTATGCCCAAAATAGAGTTTTATTCGATCTCTATTCATCTTAAATCGCACTCTCTCCTTGGCTTTTAACTCAACTGCTCCATGAGGGAATACTTGGGTAATCAAGTAAGGGACAGTCCATTTGGATTTGAGCTTGCCCGCAAGACAAGGCGACCCAGAACTGTCTAAAAGCACTAAATTCCCAACCATAAACTCTTGTTTTGCAATTTTTTTGTTCATTTTCCTTCTTCATCTTTTCTTTATGGGATATGGCAGATACAGATTGGAGCTCGCCACTCTGCCTCATGGTCCTACAAATGTTGAAGGTCGCTTCTTCATTGTTCAACCAAAATTTCATCTGTACCTTTTCCATATCAACTAAGGCTCTACCTATATCAAGGAATGGCCTCCCAAGAATAATAGGCACTTCAAAATCGATTTCACAATCAAGAATAACAAAATCAGCCGGAAAGATGAATGACTCCACTTTTACTAGCACATCATGGAGTATACCTATAGGCCTTTTCATTTTCCGATCAGCCATCAGTAGCTGGATCGCAGTGGGTTTTGGATCTTCCAAACCCAACTTCTTTTATATAGAGAGGGGCATGATATTTATGCTTGCCCCTAGATCACATAATGCTTTCGCAAAATGTAATGACCCAACTGTACAAGGAATAGTAAACGCACCCGAATCTTCTTTCTTTTGTACGAGGGATCTTGTAGCAATAGCACTACAATGCTACAGTCTATCATCATCCTCAAAAGTGACCGATCTTTTCATTGTGACCAGATCTTTCATAAACTTGGCATAACCGGGAATTTGTTCTAGAGCTTCTACCAAAGGGACATTGATAGAGAGCTTCTTCAACATTTTTATAAAACGCCGATATTTACCATGCTCAGTCTTTTTCACTAATCTCTGAGGGAAGGGTGGTGGTGGTTTAGGCATGGGAATTACCTTCATAGGGACTTCATCTTTTCCATTGCTCTCTTCTTCCTCAACACTACCCTTTACCACTTTATCATCATCCTTTCTCACATTTTCCTCATTAGACGGCATAGATGGGTCAATGGTTTGCTTCCCACCCCGAGAAGTGATTGCATCATTTTTTAGATTTTGGACAGTGTTGGTAGGAAGAGTACCCGGTTGCCGTGTGTTCACTGTCGTAGGTAATTGGGCCATTGGCAATTCGATCTGTTTAATCGAAATTGCATGTGTATCAACTTTTTGCCCAATACTAGCTAAATCAACCCTTAACTCTTTAATGTGCTCATCACTAGCATCGAACCTCCTCATCTTTTTGTGCAACATATCCTCAACTCGCGCCATACTATCTCCACCATCCCTAGGAGTAACTTCACGATTTTGAGGAGGGACATAGGGCCCATTCCTATTGTGTTACCGTAGTTACCCCTGTTGAAGTTGTTGTCGCGGTGTAGTTTCCATCTCGGACATAATGACCCTCATGGTTATAGTTACCATAGTTCCGACCTTGGTTCTCTTGACCTTGGCGCCAATTATCCTGATTTGAGCTTTGGGCGCTTGGTCGAAAACCCCCCGTCTGCTCATTTACTGCATAGGTGTCCTCCACATAATAGCATTCATCATTAGGAGGTGGTGGTTTAGACAAGTAGTTGACTGCATTTATCTTTTCTGCACCCCAGTGACATGTTTTAGTACCAACCCAAGCTCAGTTCTCATCTGAGCCATTTCTTCACGAATCTCATCTATGGCTGGGTTGTGAGTGGACTGCATTGCGAATGTGTTTCTCCCTATATCAGACTTCCTAGTACTCCAAGCTTTATTATTCTGGGAGATTTTCTCTAATCTTTCGGCAATCTTAGCTTAAGGACATTCCCCATAAGATCCACTTGCTATAGTCTATACGCTGATTTGGGACACTTCTCAAGAACGAGGTGAATCGATCCCAAGAACTACTAATTGACTCTCCTCGTAGTGCTACAAAAATATTCACTCTGTCTTTATGGTTTAGTTTCTTGGAGACTGGATAGTAGCGTGCTAAGAAAACATCCCTTAGTTGGTTCCAAGTGATGATTGAGTTGTATGGGAGCTCAGTGAACCATATAGCAGCCTCTCCCATCAGTGAGAGAGGAAACACTCTGAGCACTATAACATCTAAGTCCAAGTCAGGTCTCCCTACACAGCTTTTACACACTGCCTTTACCTTAACTATATCGGCATGTGGATCATCAAAAGGTATCCCTGAAAACAAACCTCTGGCAGTGAGCATTTGCATCAGGCTACTAGTTACCACAAAAGTATGGCCTGTGGGTAGAGGAGGCAGAACAAGTGGCCCATCGGAGTCTGCTATGTTATCATAGCCTCTGTAGTATGCTTGGGGCCGTGGAGCGGGATTTTGTCCCCTCTGTTGGTTTTAACCCGGAGCATCGGGTAACATCTGACCATGAACATCAACCGGAGCTGGGATGTTCTGGTTTGGATCATCTTCATTGATTCCCAAGTTTCGGTTCATGTTGCGTAGTGTGTGCTATAATTCGTGATCGTAGGGAAACAATGGTTCTCTTCCTCTCCGTGTATTTGGCATACAAGGAGGTTGGTTCTGCACAAATCAAAAACAATAAAACAAAGTAAAATCAAGAAAATATCAACTAAACTATAGTAATAAGTTTAAGTTATTCTAAAAGCTATAATCCCCGGCAGCGGCGCCAAAATTTGATACGCTCAAACTTACTTCTCAAATAAGAAGTAAAGTGGTCGTGTCAAGTAAATAACCCAACTAGTGAGGTTGGGATCGTTCCCACGAGGAAAATAGTTTAGACTTAACTTTAAACTATTCTTACTATTGTTCAGTCAATTACTTCCTTGGAAAGTAAAAACAATAAAAGTGGGGGTTTCTATTTCTAAATGAATGAAAATAACTAACTAAATTGAAAGAAACACTTAACAACTTTAAATGTTGGAGTTTAATCAATTAATCAAAGTAACTAGGGTTTACGTGTTCCCCACAGGTTCATAACTTGACAATTCTAACTGTAACAATTCTTTCCTAGTATCTTGCATGCAAAGTAACAAGTTATGTATTTCTAAATCCTTGGTCCGGCATCTAGAAAATCTCACTTCGCACCTTGGTCCGGCTACGTGTGTTTCTATCCTAACCCTTATCTTTACCTCATATTAAGCATCGTATTCGATATTTCACTAAGTTATTACCTCGTATCAATCAATACTAGCCTATTAGATAGTATACACTTAATCTATGTTGATAATTCTTTTCCTATTATCTACCTCCTTGGTCCGACAAGTAGCATTAAGGCGAGTTCTAACGTTGTCCATCTGTTAAAAAGATATCTAAGTGAAATAATTATTAATACATGCAAGACAATATTCTAGAATTGTTTTTTTAGTTTGGTTTTACCTCATTATTTGCCTATGGTTCCCACAACCCTAGTTATGGAGTTTAGTTACCCCTAGTCATAATCACAATATTAAAATAAATTATATAAGAATTCATGTACTTACTTCAATGAGAAAGAGTAAAATCCAAAAGTTTGCTTGATTAATCACAAAAAATCACCAACAATCAATGATAATCCAAAAACTAACAATAATATACAGAGTCTAATAATAAGGTGTCTAACAATATGGAGTCTAACCTCAAAAATGAGGTTTTTCGAACTATTTATATAAAATAAAAACCTAATTAAAAAAAGACTCTATTTGTTGGAAATCTGTCAAAATGCGGCTGGGTCGACAGACCTCGCGACGGATCATCGTGGTCACGACGGACCGTCATAGACTCCGTCGTCCCATACTTGTGCAATTTCTTCTGCTACTCTTTTCATTACCCTCGACGGCATGTATGACGGACCCTCATAGGCACAACGGTCCGTCGAGGGTCTTCGTTCCAAAACACTTAGACTCTTGGAATATGGGTACTGGGAATATTTCTCTGAACTTCATTACGAACCTGCAGGACGGACCGTCATAGACACGACGGACCGTCATGGTCTCCGTAACCTCTCACTTGGTCAGACTTCCCCATCTTCCTTCAGCAGCTGCACTACGCTGCCACCTACGGACCGTCATAAGCACGACAGACCGTCACAAGCTCCGTAGGTTGTCTCTTCTGCATTTCTTTGCTCAAAATCTCCGCATTCATCTTTGGACAAATTTCCTGCAAATAAAGAGAAACTTATATAAAAATTAGCACAAAAAGGCTTTTGGACACACTAAACTTAAGGAAAAAGTATTAATCATACCGTGAAACCACGGTATATCTGGGCACATAGTTAAGGAACTAGGAGGTTGAAGCTAGAAACCCTCTTTATACTAATTAGCATTGTTGTTCCACCTTATGATATCATTGGGTGAACCTTTCTTCCTTTGTGAAGGAACACCTCTCATTGTCAAGTTCACTTGGTGCTAATCTAAATTCCGTTTTTGAAATGTCTTTAAGTGTTTCTTAAACATCAATTCATAGTATAGATCTTAGGAGTTAACCCCTCGTATAACATGTATATAGCTCGTAGGTTCTAGGATGAGAAAGATCATTCATAACAAACCCAACATCATTTGAGAATAATACTTCATTAGCATAGTCATAAAATGTACATAGGAATTACCTTCAATTCCCTTTAATAGCACACCTACCATCATCTCACGATCATCACATTCATATCATGATAATACATTCATAAATTCTACCTTCATACTTTAATTAATCCACATTATCAAAGATGGACCATAATACTACAATAGAATGTTCATAGCCTTGAAGGTCTTACACATGGCCTTCAAGGTACCCTTTCAAAGCATACCAAATTCGTGATATTCATGCATCAAATAGGTTATCATCCTCATACAATATTCAATTATACAATAACATACTCAATTACATGACCTCTAATCATCACTCAACACAATTCAATAGTTTAGGTTAAGCGATGAGGAACATCCATGGGTCTTTAGAGAATTAGGTCAAAAACATGAGATAATACCTAAATTCATTCATAAACATTCCTAATCGATCATAATTAATCAATTCTAGACCAAATAAGTCAAGATTGAAAGAAACCCACAAAATAAAGTTAAACCTAGAATTTTGGAACAACATTGAAATCAATTTTGAAGGAACCTCTCGGGGAAAACAGTAACAAGACTGAAGAGTCCTATACCTTGGTAATCCTTAAGGATTAATGGAGGAAAGTCTTGTTCTTGAGACATACTTGAAGTTTTTTCCTTCTTCTTCAATGGAGTGTTTGGGTAGTGATATAATCTAGAGAGAAGTGGGATCTTGTGGGTTTTGGAGTTATAAGGTGGAAGACTTTTTTATGACTTAAATTGCCTTAATATACCTAAACTTACTAATTATAATGTGTAACACTCAGAAAGTCCAAGACCTAATTTAGAGACTCACATTAGTGTCTAAGGTTTGTAACAGTGTTTTGAGGTAAAATATAATGGTTATAAGTCATTTACAAAGTTTTAGAGTAAAAATGTAAAAGATGTCTTTGACGTCCGAAGACTAGTGAAAGTGGTGCTAGTGTGCCTTATACTGTTTTACGAGGTTTTAGGAGTCGAAATTTGATGAAATTTGGTGAGTAGGTGTTAAACACGTATTATAATATTTTTAGGATAAAAAAAGTCTGGGTACGAATCCCAAGGACCACCCTAAGGGTCCTTGAGGAGGACCCTTCTATTTTGGCCAAAATGCTGTCACAAGACAGTGGCTACCTACTCTTGCCATCGATAAGGCGTAGGTTTGCTAGGGGGCGTCGATGCCTTTGTCGTTGAGGACTTAGACATTTTCTAAAAATGTCCAAAATGCATAGTTTTTGAACTTATCGACGCTTTCCAGTACAGTGGGGGCAAGGGCGTCGACTGACCTATGACTCGTAGGTCTGGGTCTCAAAGGTTAGGCCTTTAATTTCACTGCCTTGTTTTAAGTGATTTCAATAATTAGTTAGGAGTTTATTTAGGGTTTAAGGGGTGGTTAATTAAGATAATTAAGTGACTATATAAACTACCCTAAGCTTAAACCCAACTTAACACCCCACCATTTGCCAAACCCTTAAGAAAATCTCTTTTCTCCATCAATCATCAAGGAAAAGCAAGGTATGGGAACCTTTCACCTTTGGGATTGCTTTCCCCAAAGGGTTCTTCAAAAATTGATTTCAACAAGATGATTTCATATGGGTATCTTTGTAATACGAATTTGATCTTTTAAATCGTATTATGGTTCCTTTGCTTATTATGATTATATTATGATGTATTATTGTTCAATTATCTAGTTCTTCATGATTTAACCTAGTATGTGGAATAGATCATGAATTAACCCAAATTCCCTACCCTAGGTGATAAATTCATGTTGAATTGATTAGTATTGACACAATTGACCCAGTTCTTGTGTTAATTACTACTGTATGATGTTATTAAACCTATTTATGGATGAAATTGGATTTGTTGAGTCTAAGACCAATGATGATGTCTTTTGAAGGAGAAATTGGTAAAACTTTGTGATCTTGAACCTTTACTTCAATTGTGATGGCTTGTATTGGGTGATAAGTTCAATTGAAGCATTTCTTGTGATCATATTAAGTAGGTGTTTGTATGATGAAGAAATTGAAATATCTTGATTTTGGAATTTGAGATTATGATTAAGATGAAATGATATAAGGTTGGTTATGAATAACATATGTGCCTTGTTATGACATGATGACGATAATGTGCTACTATCACATATGAGGGTTGTATTGAAAGGATGTTCTCATGCAAGACCTGTTGAGATTATGATGATGATATACAAGGGGTTAGTCTCCTATGACCTAAACTATGCTATGATGAATATTAAAGGCTTAAAGACATTTCAAAAAGGGACTGTAGCTTAGCACCTAGTGAACTAGTAGTAAGGAGTGTCCCTTCCCAATGTGGGAAGGTAGGTTCACTATTGGACTCATGAGGTTGAGACTATAATGCAAGGTGCATAAAGCGGATCTCAAGTATATCTCCTAGTTCTTGAACTATGTTGCCCTCATAGTAATACTAGCTAGTGGGTTCACCTCAAATGTTATGTTCATGTTTTGGTACTACCTTGTCAAGTGGCCCACCTTCTTTTGGTGTAGGCTTTCATGACACCGGATTAATCATTTAGCTCTTGTGGTCTATGTCGGTTAAGTCAAGTGTTCCTGAAAGAAAATGAATGACTAAAGGTAAATGAATATAGACATTGCATAAGTTAACACAAAAATGAATCCTAGGAGATGGTCTTGTGTATGACGCTATTATGAGATGTATGGTGTTAATTTTCTATGTTGTTACTCTTATATGATGATGGATTTATTGATGAATATGATGTTGGTCTAAATTTCTATATGTATGATGACTACCTAAGATGATATGTATTATGTAGCAAAGAATTATTTAGGATCTTCTATCTTGTTTACTCGGTTGTGTGGGGTTATGAGACTTCACATAAGCATTGTACTTGTAGGCTTGGGATGAGAGTGTTGGTAAGGGTTTTGTATGCTTATGTTAATGTGAAGTATTGAACTTGTTAGGTTGATGTGGTTTTTAGGTTTTAAATTGATATAGTTCTTATGTTGAGTTATATTGGTTATGAACATGACCTGTGTTATTATGATCCTTATGTTGTATGTGCTCTCTTGTTTGTGTATTAAAGGCTTTCAAATGACTTAGCATGTTTTCTAAAGTAAATGTCCCTTTCTCATGCATTCTTTCAAATGTGTTATGTTCATATTTCCATACTTAGTACAAGTGGTGTACTAACCCATATTTCTATGTTTTCTACACTTCTATAGGTTCTAGCCATTGAGATTTTATAGGGCCATTAAAGAAGAATTGCATCCTCATTCTCCGAGTCTGGTAGGTCCTCACCTGCCACTATCTAGCTATTGATGTTGTTCTAGTTTTAAGGCATTTAGTTCTTTCCCTTTCATTTGAACACAATTTTTGTAATAGGCAATATGTGGCTATTGTTGTAATTATGTATGGGCTATGCCCAAATGTTGTACTCATTCTATATGGTTTATATGTGAGACTTCTCCTAGACATCCTATGAGATTATATTGCTATATTGTATATGTGAACTAAAAGTAGAAGCCTATGTAAGCTTCCTATGCGAGGAGTCTAAGTAAACTCCCTATGTATATAAGATGTGTAAGCGAGAGGTCTATGTAAACCTCATTATGTAAACGTAGATGAAAACTTTTAAATTTTCCGCATTTTAACCTATGATATGTCATGACGAATGCTTAGAGGATAGTCTTAGTCTTCTTCGAGGATGACGACATCAGTTAGGTCTGGTGGGTGCTCCCTGGATGTGACATAACCATTTTTAAGGGAACAATTTATTAGCTACTACCCAACTACTCCTACTCTAGCCATTTGGAGACAGTGAGTTCATGTTCCCTGTCCATGGGGAATGGACTGATCCAAGGACTATGCTAGTTACTTGTGGTTTTGGATAGAGGAGTGTAGCAAAAGGTCTCGGTGGGGAGACTAAGTGTCAACTCTGGAGACCTTTCCACAGAGTGTGAGACCGTACATGGATCTTACTGCACCTTTGTCATTTGTGGCTAAGGAGGCATTTTTAGAGAGTTGTTGGATGAGGCTATGTATTGACTCACGAATCCCATTGACGGGGTGTGAGTCATTTGACGGCTCGTGGACCATGCTTGTTTTGACAGCTTTTAGAACCAAGGGTTGGATCCTCTTCAAGGACTCTTACGGTGGTCCTTGGGGAGTCGTACCCATACATTTCGACCCTAAACATGTTATTTAATATATTTAAACCATTTTTAGAAGATTCAGTCCTCATACGACTCTTCAAACCCCATACAAGACCTAAGAGCACACTAGATTACTTTTACTTGTTTTCGGACGTCATGATCGTTTCTTGACGCTTATGCACTAACACTTCCAAACTAAGTTAGTTATGTTAGGAGAGGTATTGGAACATAATTTTAACCCTTTTTAAGTCATTAAACTTCATTTGGAGTTCTAGTGAAGGTCATTGGATTTCCGAGGTGTAACAATATCCTCCCTCTTGGGAACATTCTTCCTCGAGTGACACTTTAATCATCTTTTTGGAATTATGACTCAATACTAGATGCTCAACAAACATATGATATATAATAGCATTTCAATAGAAAAGGAGGAAACATAAACTCCATTCTCAAAACAACAATGCATGAGAATGAGGTAGAAACTATATCAACCACCAAATATGCACACATTTCATCACTTCACATTATGAAAGAAGGAATTTCCTTCTCCTTCTCATATAGATAAACATGTTCAACAAGGATCCAATACATCATTTCATAAATTCACACTTAAGCATTTTCATTTAAAATATCACAGTAAGTCAAATATACCAAATTAACATATAAGTTCCATCAAGCATGAAGAATCATATAAATAATCCATTTAAATTTAAGACAAATATGAAACATAAATTCTTTTAAGAACATGCATGATTAAGGAAAATCATGAAAGTTCAAATACACTTATGACCCTTCATAAACAAAAATAGGAGGGACTACTAACCTCAACTTTGAATAAAATAAGAAGGAAAAAGGTGAGGGTATTGGGACATCATATCAGTTTCAGCCTCCCAAGTAGCACTTTTCATTAGGTAGTTCTTCCAATGAAACTTTACAAAAGCTACTTACTTATTCCTTAAATTCATCACTTGCCGGTATACAATTTCGACGGGACCTATTTATAGGAAAGGTTAGAATCAACTCCTAAGCCTTCTAGAGGAAGGATAGACACCGAATCGCCTATGCACCTTTTGAGCATTGATGCATGGAACACCGGATGAATCAGAGCCAACTCAATATATAATTTCAACTTATAGGAAACACTTCCAATGCATTTCAAAATCTCGTATGGCCCCACATACCAAGGACTAAGTTTCCCCTTTTTCCCAAATCTCATCACCCCTTTCATGGACGATATCTTCAAATAGTCTAAGTCACCTACCATAAACTCAAGGTCCCTCATTGTATTGTCGGCATAAGATTTTTGCCGACTTTGGGCCGTCTTCAATCTATCCCTTATGATTCATACTTCTCCACTTCCTCATAAACTACTTCAGGACCTATTAGAGCAAACTCACCTACCTCAAACCATCCAATCGGAGACGTACATCTTCTCCTATAAAGAGCCTCCAATGGAGCCATGGAAATACTTGAGTGATAGCCATTAGTGTAGGTAAATTCAATCAATGGTATATGGTAATCCCAATTACTCTTGAAGTCAATGATCCATGCCCTCAGTGTATCTTCTAGGGTTTGGATGGTTCGTTCTGCCAAACCATCCATTAGTGGATGAAATGTGATACTAAGTTTCACCTTGGTACAAAGCCCACTTTCGAATGCCTTCCAAAGATGAGAATTAAATTGAGTACCCATATCCGAATGATAGACAAGGAAACTCCATGCATCCTCACACTCTTTTTAAGATACAACTTATGATGGTCTTCTGCCGAATATGTAGCTTTGACAGGAATAAAATGGGTTGATTTGGTCATCCTATCAACAATAACCCAAATCAAATCATGTTTCCTTCGTGTACGAGGCAAACCCACAACAAAATCCATATTAACACCTTCCCACTTTCAAGTTGGGATAGCTATATCTTGAGACAAACCTCTTGGTCTTTGATGTTTGGCCTTGAATTTTTTAAAATTAGGACATTTAGCCACAAACTTCACTATATCCCTTTCTAAACAATTCCACCAACATATCTCCCGCAAGTCGTGGTACATCTTGGTGGCTCCCGGATGAATGGAATATCACGAACCATGGGCTTCTTACAAAATTTGTCTTCTCAAGTCATCCACATACAGAATCACAACCTATCTTGATAACCAAGTACCCCTTCTCCCCCTTGGGAGAAATCTTCAATGGATTTACCAGGTACGGAATCTCTCAACTCCATCAAGACGAGAACAAGATGTTTCTTGGATTTCATATCAACAACTAGGGAGGACATAGAGCTATGTTGGATCATAAAACCACCCTTAGGAGAATCTACTAATTGAACTCCTAACTGGGCCAATCTATGCACATTTCGGACTAACTCCTTTTTTTATCTTCTACATGAGCAACACATTCCATGGGCATACGACTCAAGGAATTCACAACTACATTTGCCTTTTCAAAATGGTAGAGGACACTCATATCATAGTCTTTCAAAAGCTTTATCCAACTTCTTTGTTGGAGGTTTAACTTTTGGGTGAACACATAGTGGAGACTTTTATGATCGGTGAAGACATCTAGATTCAATCCATATATACAGGTCTCCATATCTTCAAACTAAACACCACAACCGCTAATTTGAGGTCATGAGTTGGATAGTTCTTTTCGTGTACCTTGAGATATAAGGTATAATCTTACCATGTTGCATGAGGACACAACTCAAATGTACTCGAGAAGCATCACAATATACCACAAACCCTTCGATACCCTCTGGTTAGGTCAATACCAAAGCATAGGTAAGCTTATCCTTCAACTCTTGGAAGCGTTTTTCACAAGCTTCCGTCTATTAATACTTAACCTTCTTTTGGGTTAGGGTCATCAATGGACAGGTGATAGATGCAAACCATAAAAAATCTCCTATAATACCCCTCTAAACCCAAAAATCTTTGAATATTGGTGGGAGTTAGGGGTCTAGGCCAGTTTTCAATTGCCTCCGTTTTCTTCAGATCCACCTCTATACCCACACTCGACACAATGTGACAAACAAAAGCAACCGATCTTATCCAAAACTCATACTTACTTTATTTTGCGAAAAGTTGGTGTTTATTGAGCACTTGTAATTCTATCCTCAAATGATTCTTGTGTTAATCCTCACTTTTTAAATATAGCAAGATGTCATCAATAAAGTAATCACAAATGAATCAAGACAATTCTGAAACACCCTTTTCATAAGGTCCATAAAAGCCGTCGGGGCATTAGTTAGACCAAAGGACATGATTAGGAAATCATAATGAACATACCTTGTTCGAGAATCCATTTTAGGAATGCCTACTCCTCTAACTCTAAGTTGGTGATCCCTGACCTCAAATCGATCTTTGAAAAGTAACTCACCCCTTGGAGTTGGTAAAAAAATCATTAATTCAGGGGAGATGATACTTATTATTTATAGTGACCTTGTTCAATTGGCGGTAGTCAATAAACAATCCTAAGAGACCATCTTTCTTTTCAACAAACATTATCGGAGCGCCCCATGGGGATATGCTTGGTTTATAAAACCCTTATCTAGAAAATCCTTGAGTTTAGCTTTAAATTCTTTCAACTCGGCTAAAGCCATCCGGTAAGGAGGATTTGATATGGGTTGAGTCTCAGGCCATAAATATATGCCAAAATCTATTTCACATTTGAGAGAAATTCGGGGCAAGTCATCAGGGAAGACCTGTAGAAAATTCTTCATTACGGAGACCGACTCTACAGTAGAAGCCTCGGACCCAAGGTCGTTGACCCTCACAATCTTTTAGATATATTCCTTAGAAATCATCCTACTAGCTTTTAGACATGAAATAATTTGACCTCTAGGGATTGCGTTTCCCTCTTTCTATCCTAACATATTTTCATTAGGAAATTGAAATTTAACTACCCCTTGTTCTAAAATAAATTGAAGACTTGTTTTATTACTTGAATTACCCAAATATACCTAAACTTACTTATTATAACCATTTTAAGTGTTGAATAATTTATTATCTAATTACCCAACTACCCCTACCCTACCCGTGAGGAGACAGTGTGTTCATGTGCCATCCAAGAGTCCCCGTCCACGAGGCATGGGATGATCAATGGACCATTAGGGTCACTTTTGGTTTGGGACTGAGAGATGCAACCAAAGGTCTTGGTGTCAACTAATAAGACCCTTCCACGGAGCGTGACTCGGTCCACAGACCGTACTGAACATTTGTTGTTTGTGCATGAGGGTGCATTTTTGGGGAATTTGTGGATGAGGCCAAGTCTTGAGTCAAGACTCCCATTGACGGGGCATTATTCACTTGACGACTCATGGATCGAGTCGTGGACCATGCTAATTTTGACAGCTTTTAGAACTAAGGGATGGGCCGTCCTCAAGGACCCTTAGGGTGGTCCTTGGGGAGTCATACCCAAAAGTTTGGACCCTAAATATTTTATTCAACATATTTAAACCATTTTTTACAAGATTTCGTCCTCATACGACTCTTCAAATCCTATAAAATACCTAAAATCACATTAGATCACTTTTATTAGCTTCCGAACGTCATGGTCATTTCTTGATTCTTATGCACTAACACTTCAAAACTAAGTTAGTTATGTTAGGCCAGGTCTTGAAGCATCATTTTAACCCTTTTTAATTCATTAAAATCCATTTAGATTTCTAGCTTATGCCATTGGATTTCCGAGGTGTAACATCATAGTAACTTAGAACAGTATAATTACGTTGAACATTCACAACAAGAGCATGTGGAGACTTAAATTTGTCCAAGGCGGTACCCTTTTTAATGAGAGAGAGCGAGTGTATTGGGTGTTAGTGAAGTATTCTTGAATGATCTGGTACATTATATGTTGAATGAGCCCCAAAAAGCACATTTTAGGATTTACATATGTTGCCACATATTACATGTACGTTGCGATTTTTGCTGGAAAAATCAATATTTTATCTAAGAGAACGTGCATATGTTTCCACAAATAATACTTCAAGGATGGGTTAATCAATAAATTAAGCGACTAAGGAATAAAAATGTCAAATTGGACCAAATTTTAGTACTTTCGACCATAATTAAGCAATATATGCTAAATCACTTGGAACAACGATTTATAAGGGTGTTATATAATTATTATGTTACTTGGTCATTATATGATGAACTAGTGTTATGATAGTCGTTGTAAAAACAATTGATAGAATTGATGAAGGTTGTTTTATTAGATCGTAATTTTGTACTTAGACATGTTGTAGGACTATATATTAGTGTTAAATGCTGCATTAAGTGATAATTTAATTGATTTAACCCCCAAAAAGCCATTATATGATATACATATGTTGCAATATATCACATGTATTTTGCAATTTATCGAATAGAACATGCATATGTTTCCACATATGACAGTTCAAGTATAGGTTAGTCAATAAATTGAGTGATTTAAGAATGGAAAAATGTCAAATTGGACAAAATTTTGTACTTTGGACCATAATTAAGCAATGAAAATATGTTATAACACTTGGAACAATGATTCATGGGTGTTATATAACTATCATATGGAGATACTTGGTCAATGTATGATGAACTAGTGTTATGATAGTCTTTGTAAAAATAAATGATATGATTGATGAATGTTGTTGTTTAAGACCATAATTGTGCACTTAGACATGTTGTAGAACTATATATTAGTGTTGCATGTTGAACTAAGTGAAAATTTAATTGAATTAACCCCCAAAAGAGTATTTTATGATATACTTATGTTGCCATATATGATATGTTTGTTGCAATTATTCTAAAAGAACGTGCATATATTGCCACATATGTCACTTCAAGGATGGGTTAATCAATAAGTTGATCGATTTAGAAATGAAACCATGTCAATTTTTTTTCGATAAAACATTTTACAAAGAACAAATTTAAAAATTAGTACAAACACAAAAAGGTCACATTTTCCCCCATGAGTTAGCAAGAAATATATATATGTTTCCACACATGAAACATTTAATTAATGAATGCAACTTTTGAAAACTAAGAGAAACATTTGACTTTCAAATGCAAGTACCAAATTTTTTGAAAAAGGGTAAAATATGAAGAGTTGTAATTAATTATAGATATACATATGTTGCCACATATGACATATTTGTTGCAATTTAAATTGTTAAATTCAACATTTAATGCCACAAAATGTACATATTATGCTACAGATAACATTTCAAGGATGGTCGATATAGAACACTATGAAAAAACAAATATTTTTGGTTTAAACATTTTATAATTAAAAATTCAAAAATTTATACAAAACACAAAAGGCAACCTTTTTCACTATGAATTGCAAGTTATGTACATATGTTGCCACAAATGACAATTTAATTAATACCACATAGTGGTATATGATATAAAGTTAACTACATAATTTAGTTCTAAATCACAACTACATAATTCACAACGAATATCACTCTTCATTGTTGCTTCCTCTTGGCCAACCATTACCGCGACCGATTTTCTGAAATTGATGAACAGTACAACAAATAGGTCTTCCTCCCAACAAATGAGGTAATGACACCCATATTACACCTAAAATATATTGCAGATGATGTCGACATCTTCTAACTTTTGGTTGCTCCATTTTTCATGTTGACAATGAACATTAAACCTTCTCTTATCTATTCGCCTTGATTGAAGATTGAAATTATATCAAGCACATAGGATGCACAAATGTGACCCCCATCTGCTGCTTGATTAATCATCCCAAATGCAGTTGGATCATTACGGTTTAAAAAATCAAACTACAGAAGAAATAAAACAATTATAAGGAAAATAAATTTATAAAAACGCAGATACATATGAAAAACATAAAAAGTTACCACACCTTTTCTATATAAAATTTTTAAATTTCAAGATACTCTGCACATTTTAAGAAAGAAATGGTTTCTTTAACAACCTCCATCTATGATAAGAAAAGTCGATTAATGTTACATTTTGATATACAGAAGGTTCAGTAGCGACTTGATATGGAACTAAGAAATAAAATCAAATGGTTAGGAAATCAAATTAAAGAGTGAAAATTGATTTATTCATACATACCTTATTTAATATGCACTGAATCTTTAGGGAGCAGGAAGCAATCCTTTTAACGATATCAATTTGTAGTTCAATTGGAAGAGATTCAATGTAGTTGTCTGACTCCTAGTCATTTTTGATATTTCTTATTCTTCCTTCCCATGTTGGAGAAAATTGAATTAAAGGACCTAAGTTGTGTTCTTCTTATATAATGATCCCAATGTAATGAAATTTTAAAAGTTACAACTTCTGAAGACGAAGGAAAGAGAAGAAATGATACAACTTTTGACATTTCAAATGCATGTACTTTATTTTTTTTTAAAAAGCTAAAATATGAAGAATCATAATTTTTTTTCTTGAAAGTTGTTCCAATGACAGTAATGATTGATTGATCCTTCACACAACTTACACATAATTATTTATTAGAAATATGTTTGAACAAATGTGTTTTCTGTTGTACTTATAACACATAATTAACATATGTTGGAGCCTATGTAATATTATGTTGTAATATCTAACACATAATTAATATATATTGAAACAGATGTGTTATTCTATATTACATATAACACATAACTAACATATATTGGAACATATGCAATATTCTGTCTTAACTAGCAACACATAATTATATAAATCACACATTTTATATAAATAACATAACATAAGTTTGTCCAAATTAGGATAAGAAGATAGGCAACATCATTCTCAAATAAAAAAGAATATTCATTAAAATTCAACAAAACTTATGGAGTACTTTGATTCGGGCATGTTGTTCTTTTGTGGCCAAAGTCCCTATATACGAAATATTTATTTTTCTTCTTTGAAATGATTCATCAACTTCACACCATCTCTTATATCTCCTTCTTTAGGGTTTTCTTGGATCAACACATTGAAGAAGTATTTCTCTCTATTATATCTTTGGGAACAATACAAGAATCTTCAGGTGGCACTAGATGAATTTCCTCACAATATGACATAATGTATTTTTTCAATGACTAATATGGAGATTAATACTCATAAATCTGATTTCCAAAATTGGCACCATATAGGGATCTAAAGAAACTTATAGTTAGGGATTTGATGAGCCAACAACTTGTTACCGCATTGACATACTTTGATATGTCTTTTTCAATTGAGAGAACAAATCTATTTGCATAATGCACCAGCTCCATATGCCTCTGGTGAAATAAAAGTGTAAATCTCCTATTTATTTCATCAAATAGAGCAACAGTGAGAAATTCTCTTTCAATATCAAATATAGCATTCACCAAAATTCATGGTGTTTAAATTCATAATGTTATATCTACACTGAAAAAAAATTAAGATGAATCAAAACACATAAAATTAAAATAAACTCAACTAATATGGTATGGACAATAATGTACTTTTTCTCGAGCAAAATGCTCTGCTTCTGTAAGAATCACAAAACGAGTTAGTGTGTATAGAGCCTAACATATTTGTATTAAGGTTATAAGTTCCTAAAATGAATTATAATATGGTATTGAGGTAGTGTGTAAAGTTTGAGGTGATTTGGAAGTCAAACGTCAAGGGACAACCAAGGCGTTCGACGACTAGTCACCTATGTGCCTCATGTGTCTATAAGTGTTTATATATAGTGTTCCATAAATTATAATGATGTTTAAAGATAGTATATGGAGTTTCGTGAAGTTTAGAGGTCAAACGTCCAAGATTGTCCAAGACGTTTAAAAGTTACCTCTTAAGACGCTCAATGTGTGTCTTGATAAGGCCTAGTCTGTTTGGATGTGTTACATGTTCTTTTGGGGTGAAACCAAGGTGGGAGGTATACAACTTGTTAAGGTTTGTATTTACGTTGGTAACGTTTGGGTACGACTTCAAAAGGACCCCGTAAAAGGGCCCACAAGAAGGACCCAAAGCTGGTCAAGACACTGTCTTGGAAGTTTCAATTGACGAGCCAAACAACGGCCAGTTGGTTGAACAATGGCCCGTTGGTGAGTTCTTGAATATGGACACTTAGTATGGGAAGGTCTCAGCCCAAAAACAGGCCAAGGTCTAATCGACGGAAGCCACAGACGGCCAGTCGATGGTGATCCGTCGATGGTGGCCTGCAACTGGTGCCTTGCGTCTGTTTTATTTAAGGGGTGAATGGGAAATTCACTCCACGTACTAATCTGACTCTAATTGATTAATTCACCTATTTTTGGGTGTATTTAAGGGATCAAACACGTGAACAACTGATTCCCGATCCCCTCTACATGAAACAAACTTTCCCTCCAAAAATCTTCTCCGTAGAAACCTCCATTGTTTGGTGAAGCTCAAGAACAACTTGGATCATGGATTCAAATGGTTTATTCACCATGTTTTTGAGGTTTTCATGTATATAAAGGTATGGTGATCATTAATCTCTAAGTAACCTTTCACTTGGAGAGTTCTTGTCGATGTTTACAAAGAAAGTTCATGATCATAGTTCTTCTTCTTCATTCTGTCCATGGGTTATTTATAAAAATGTTTTTAATGGATAAATAATGATGAATGAATTTTAATTTATTTGTTTGAACGTGATTTTAATCCAACTGCATGATGAACCCATGTTCCCTCCCTAAATCGATTTAGTCCTTGCATGGGCTTTGTGATTCTATTGCGTTGAAGTGGTTATATCTGCTGTTATTTATGTGAATTTATGTTGATTTGATGATGAAGAATCCATTTGGATCAATGTATGAAGATTTGAACATGCCTAGCCTAGTTATCAATGGGATCAATGTAGTGTGGGTTCTTAATTGTATAAAAGTGGATTTCGATCATGTTAAGTTGTTTGTATCTACTGTTTTAGGCTAATATCATGTTTTAATTATGTATATGAATCTTGTATGATCAAATTAAATAAGGCTTGTATGGATTGAACTAGATTCTTCTAGTTTATGCAATTGTAACTTGTGATCTTGACGTTAGGTTAGTTGTTATATGAATCAATCATGATAAATGGTCCATAGCTACTTCCTATGATGTAATATGATCAGGAATTGTATGTAAAGGATCTAATGTGGATTAATGAATGATAGTTGAATAGGATTAACCGATGTGGATTTATCTTCCATGATTTCCTCGTATAAAACATACTTACAGTGAATTTGACTTTATTGGAAATTGTAGTAGGATATTGTTAAGGTTATGATTTCTTTAGCTACTGACATATGTGTACATTAGTTAATCTTGATTGATAAAAAAGACCAGGGAAATTGATTGATGATCTACGCCTATCTATTCTTTAGAACTATGGTAATGTTTTGCGCTAATTGTATCATGCTCTTGTAGCGACTTGTACATGGTTTCTTCTATGCTTAAAGTACATTTAGATACTTCCATATATATGAATTGTTGATAAACAACGTGTTTTGATTAATGATGATCAAAGGGTGAGAAATTGGTAAGAATGGCTCATCCCTCTACTTTTCTATATTAATGTAGTTGATGAAACCCTGTATGGCATTGTGTGGTATGGTCCACTTATGGTGGAATTGTTTAATTTATTGACATTATATATGTGTTGAACATTTACTTGAAGGCAAATTGATGATTATATGAAGGAGTGGTTATAATGATCACTTTAAGTGTAACTTGTCCCTAGTCTTCTTCTCTAATTGTGAATCTAGGTGATGTTACTATTGTTATGAGCATGTAATGGCTAGGTTAAGATCATATGTACGTGCTGCCTATGATGAGGTTACATAATGCTATATGTGATGTAAAGATAAGAGAAGTACATAAAGACTAAAGCTTACTGTAAGAATGTTGTAAGTCTTAAATAAATGAATCTTATGCTATGTTAACCATTCTATGATGTTGTATGATGTATCATTCACTAGGATGACTTGATACATGTACTAGAATAGGAAAGGGTATGGGACTTTGACTATGCATTTCACATGTGTACCTTGATGGCATAGTTCCTAGGTTTGTCTTCTAAGGACATGCATAGGATTGTATGAACATGTTATAAATATGAATTATATGCTATGATATAAATATATGATATGATGAAGTATGAACGTTCATAGTGTCTTAGAGTGTTGAGATGAAAGGATTGCTCATATAAGTACACATATAGACTTAGGCATTGCTATATGAACATATGTGACATTATGTGTTATGTGAAAGGTTGCTCACATATAAGTACACACACAAACACACATGAATGATGATCTAGTCAATAGATGAGACTTCAAAGGTGTGCTAAAGTGTATCCTAAACAATATAGTGCTAATACTTATGCTATGTCCATGTGAAAGGATCTTCTCACATGATTTAGGTTGATAAACTTTCATCTATGACCTATGAGATACACATATGAGTGGATGAATCTCCTAATACATTATTTTATTAAGTAATGTAATAATATCTTTTCAATAAAGGGAACTTATCTTAGCACCGAGTGAACTTGAATGTGTGTGTGTGTCCCTTCCCAATGTGGGAAGGCAGGTCACCATAAACCTCACGGGGTGGATAGCCTCATGACCCAAAGGGTGTTAGAGTGATTTTTTCATAAGTGAATAACCATAATGCCCCATTCCAACATAAAAAGGGTCTTCACATGTACCTCTAAGTTCCATAACTATGCTTTCCACATAGTATATAACAAGTTATATCACGTAATATGCTAGTATGATAATCATGTCTTATATTGAAAAGTAAAATACCCTCCTTTTGGTGTGAGGGGACAACACCAAATTCAATGTTTAGCACCCATGGTCTTAGTGTCAGTTAAGGCTATAGTTTTCTTAAATTAAAATGGACAATGGAAGTAAATTAATAGGATCCTAACTAGGAGGAGATAAGGGAGGTTAAATAGTATAGGTGGAAGTAATGAAGCCATATATACATTGCACAAGTAGCTCCTTAAGAAGTCCTAGGAAGGTGACCTAATGTGTATGATTATGTTAATGTCCGTATGCATGACTTTGTAGTATTAGTCTACTTATTATGAAGATGTGCATGGTATGAATATATATGATGTGGTCTTATCTTTTTATGCACTATGTTGGTCTAAATGACTATATGATGAAGGTCTTGCATTGAAATGAATGAAGTTGCCTCCACTTGCTTGTTGATGTATGAATTGAATATTAAGGTTTGTGGTCTCATGAAGGGTTTACTAAGTATGTATGGGGTTATGGGGCTTCATATTTGCATTGGACTAGTATAATAAGATTGGTGCCATTAACAAGGTCTTATAAAGATGTATATGAAAAGAAGTAAAAATAGGTACAAATGGAAGTAGCTTACTCTAAAGCCAAAGAATTCTTGACTTAAATGTGTCTTTGATATATTATGCTTATGTGATGATATGTGTCGGCTTATGTAGGTTAGATGTATGTTTTCCTTTGTGGCCTAAGGTGATGCATTGCACCAAGTATCACTAGAGGGTACTTCGGAGGTTAATGAATAATGGGAAAGAATGCTCACTGTAACATTAAAAGTGCTCACTGTAATGTGACTCGAAAATGACTCAAATTCTATTTGTGATCTTATGTAATGTTTGACCTTAATTATGTTTATAGGAAGTATGTGAATGATATAAATGCTATTGTATAAAGGTTTTATAAAGATTTACCTAATGTATGATGTATGATTTCAAGAAAATTTCCCTTTTAAATTCATGTTTTTGCATGGTTGCCATACTTAGTACGTTCTTGTACTAATCCCATTCTTCTCTACTTTTTTACACAAAGTGTAGGTCACGGATGATAAAAGTATGTGTATATGATTAAGGAGCTTGATATGTGATTCCCAAGCTCAAGGAAAGGAATCCTTAAGCCCAAGGATTTCCTATGTAAAGACTTTACTGTAAAATGTATAAATTTGTACTTATGTTTTATGTCTTAAGGTCCGTGTCCCTAATGCACTATATTTTTGTTTAGTGTAAGATGGCAAAGAGACTTAGAGTCTAAATATGTATTATGACTTATATTTTATATATATACGAAGTGATGTTTGTAGCATATGATGTGTTATGAAAAGTTTTAAAATTTTTCTGCTAAATTTACTATGACAATACGATGAATGATAACTATGGGATTGTATAAGACCTATGAGAGGTCAAGTACACCATGTTACTTCTAGGGGGTGCTCTCCGGATGAGACAACTCCATGTGTGGAATCCAATATGTTCAAAAGTTTCACTCACATTTGTTACCAAATCTCCTATCTGATTGAAATGGTCATTGTAATAACATTTGCCATATCTGATTGAAAAGTTTTAAAATTTTTCTGCGAAATTTACTATGACAATATGATGAATGATAACTATGGGATTGTATAAGACCTATGAGAGGTCAAGTACACCATGTTACTTCTAGGGGGTGCTCTCCGGATGAGACAACTCCATGTGTGGAATCCAATATGTTCAAAAGTTTCACTCACATTTGTTACCAAATCTCCTATCTGATTGAAATGGTCATTGTAATAACATTTGCCATATTCCTTTGTTGCTTTATAAAAATGGGACACTACCTTTTAATTGTAAAAGTTATTTAGAGTATTTTCCCTAAGGTGTCTCATGCAACAACCATAATGAGATGCGGTGTAGATAGTCAAAACCATCTTTTAAATACTTTGATGCCTATCTGAAATATTACACAACTCATATGTATCATGTACAAAGATTCTTATATTTTGAAGAAAATATTCATTTAAGGCATCACATTCCTTGTCCACGACACAAAAATCCACTGAAAATATATGATTCTTAGCATCTTGTGCAACCACCGATAGAAAATCTCGTTCTTACTTGCTCTCAGGAATGTCCCATTAACGACTATTATTTTCTTCATTTAATGAAAGTCACTTACAAAAAAACCTCCAGTTATCGAAGAGGCATATGATACAAAGAAGTACTTGAGCTTCCCATTTCATCGAGCGACAATGGCGTCTTGCTTCCTGGATGTTCAAATTCAAACATATAATGGTACACTTTAGGCACTGCATACTCATGCTCATGTGTTCCCCTAACATTAAACTTAACATGCTTCATGGACTTATAAATCTCTAATAACTTACCTTGCAAACTAATTCTGTACGGATTTGATTCGACATGTCTCTTGTGGATCGACCCTTACTGTTGGGAAACCTAATTTTAAAGTACTTACCTATGACTTTTGTCTTGGCATGAGGATTATGATTTGTTAGATGATCCTAACCACATGTATGTTACTTTTTCATAGATTCTAGTGACAAAACTGTCGCTACTTGTGAATTTCACAACCCTCAGTCACTAAGTGCACTCTGGATATGAACATTTAGTAGAAAACACATTACGAGAATTGATCACCTTTTTCAGTCTAAAATCTTTTTCCAAGAAAACATTTTTCAGTGAAGTTTCCAATTCTTACTTTTTCTTAAATGTCATGTACTTATAAAAACAAGATTCATCATCTTGAACATTATTCACACGTGATGGTTAAGAAAAATATGGAATGTTTGTGCCAACAATAGGTGCAGGAGGATTGTTACTCTCAAAGTCTGAAACTTTATCTTTTGAAATGTCATCATCGTGATTATTCAGGTCCACACCTTCAAATTCATCATTTAACATATCTTGTTGGTCTTCTTCTATATTATAATCCTCCTCGTTAAGATATTCATCCAATAGACTCTTAATATTGGTGGTCTCTCTGCTCCTTCCAAATAAACAATCAAACTAGGCCGGTATGTTATTTTAAAAGGTAATACCTTCTCATTATGAAATAATTTGAATGTAACTCATGACATGATCTTTAGATTGACATTTTATCCAAATTATTGGATGACTAAATTCACAAATTATCATACAAAATATTTCATTTGACAGTATTCCTACCGAACATCCCCATTTCTTACCATCATCCCAACACCAAATGTATCAATTTTTCTTGTCGATCCATTGACCAAGACAATCAATCCCTAAAAATAATCCATCCATTTATTGTACCTCAAGAAATTAATTTAAAAAATAATTAGTACTAATTAAGAAATGTGCAATTCATGTGTTGCAACATATGACCATTCTGTAGCTACATATATGTTATATGTTGCTACATATAAATATTCTATTGTGAAAAAAATCAAATGTGGCAACATATGTAAGTTATATGTATGAACATATGGCTATTTAGTTGTAAAATGTAAGTCATATGTTTCTACACATAACTATTCTGTTTCAATACATAAATTGCATATTATGACAATATGTATAAGTCATGTTGCAACATATGACTATTATGTTGCGACTTGTAAGTCATATGTTGCAACATGTGTACGTTATATGTTACATCATGTGTAAGTCAAATATAACAACATATGTCTATTTTGTTGTAATGAAAATAACCTTTCTGTTGCTACATGAGACTTTAATTTGTTCCACTAGTCAACTGTTGCAACATATATAGCCATTTGTATGAAACGAAAATACAAATTATGGAAAAAAAATTGTAGGTACTAAGATGATGATGCATGATTTCAAAGAACTTTTAATTTTACTTAGCAAAACAATGGTATGTGAACCCAATCATTTATGAAGTAATTCCAATTGATACAGACGAAATCTGGTCCCCTGATTATATTAGCTAAATCTAATTCAAGAAGTAAACAACAAATCTCAAGGACTAGCAGCCAAGACGTGGTAGTTAAATCACAAGGTTTAGAATAATTCTAGGATGAAGTTTCACAATTCTCATGTAGTAGATCTTATTTATGAGTGTGAAGTGCGTTACATTTATTAATGAAAGACTTTCAGATGATTAAGAAATCTCACATCTTTCATTACTCTTTAGTCGTTCCTTAGAGTTTTAACTTTATAATTTTTTTTCTTAACCCTTACAGTCGGTACCCGTAGTAAAGGAATTTCCTAAAGTCTTTCTCTATGATTTGATAGAAATTCCTCCCAAATGAGAAATTGAGTTTAACATAGAATTATTGGCGAATACATAACCTATTTAAATCACTCCTTATCAGATGGCCAGTGCCCAGTTGAAAGAACTAAAGGCTAAACTTAAGTATTCGTTAGATAAGGGTTTTATTCAACCAAGCACATCTCCATAGGGTGCCGCATTATTGTTTGTGAAGAAGAAGGACAGGTCTTTGAAAATGTGTATCAACTATCATAAGTTGAACAAGGTATCTATAAAGAATAAGTACCCACTCCCAAGGATCAATTAATTGTTTGATCAACTCCAAGGAGCAAACTACTTTTAAAAATTTACTTGAGGTCGGATTATCACCAACTTAAGATGAGGAGAGTTGATATCCCAAAAATGGCATTCCGAATAAGATATGGTCACTTTGAATTCCTAGTTATGTCTTTTGGTCTAACAAATGCCCCGATGACTTTCATGGACACTATGAATCAAGTTTTTAGAAAATGTCTTGATTTTTTTGTGGTTGTCTTTATTGAATACATCTTGATATACTCTAGGAGTGATAATCCTCATATGAACTATTTGAGAATAGTTTTGCATGTTCTCAAGGATAGCCAACTTTTTGCTAAGTCTAGTAAATGTGAATTTTTGTTGAGATTGGTTGCGTTTCTTGGTAACATTGTCTCTAGTGAAGGTTTAGAAGTTGATCTCAGAAGGTTCGACTCATAAGAGAGAGCTTGAAAACTGTTTATTGTTTGAAAAAATCTTATGCCGACAATAGAAAGAGAGACCTTGAATTTGAAGTAGGATATTAGGTCTATCTAAAATTTTCACCAATGAAAGGGGTGATGAGGTTTGGAAATAAGGGGAAACTTAATCCCCATTATGTAAGCCCTTATGAATTTTTTACGAGAGTTGGTGAAATGGAATATAAGTTAAAGTTAAAAATTGAAGTGGCCTCGGTTCACCCGGTGTTTCATGTGTCTATGCTAGAGAAGTGCATAGGTGATTCAGTGTCGATTCTACCTCTAGAATGTTTAAGGGTAAATGAGAACCTTTCGTAAGAAGAGATTCCAATTGAGATCTTGGATCGTTAAGTTAAGAAATTGAGGAATAAAGAGGTTTCCTCCGTAAAAGCTCTATGGTTGAGGAATAAAGAGGTTGCCCCCTACCCTCAACTTTTTCCACTTAACCTATCCAAGGTTGAGGTTGGTAGTTTCCCTTAAATGAATATTATGAATATTTTGGAACTTATCATGTCTGTCCAGTATGTGCATATTCTTGTACGAATTCATGCCTAAATTGAGTTTTCATGAAATATATTTCTCATGGTTAACTTGCACTTAAATATGTAATGTGCTATATGACTTTCATGATAATTGTGTAGAACATGCTTAGTGTTGTATTGATAAGAAATTAGCATGTCAACTCTTTAAGACTGTTCATATTGAGCTTATGATAAAATGGAGAAGGTAGTTTCTCCTTGTGTGATGTAAAATAATGAGCTCTTATGTGTTATGAATTGGGGATTAAGATCCTATGTGTAATTGCTATGTTCATGTGTTGAAAAGATTTTAAATTACTCCTATGAGCTGTGACTCATTATGATATTGCTTGTTGTTGGGATTCTAGTCTTGAGTCTTCTTTTTATTTTCCCAATAGAAGGTTTAAGGTGTCATTTGAGAACGAATGATCCTGCGCGGAAGGGGGGGGGGAATACTGTTAAATAATGATTAAAATAATGTTTCCAGACCTATAATAATAAAATAAACTTGTTTTAGAAGTATTAGAGCCTATATGCCAAAGGATGACCTTGACGTCCGGAAACTAGTGAAATCAAACTAGTAGATGTCCTTAGGTTTTTTGAAGGTTTCAGTGTGTCATATAAAGTGTAAAACTAGTAAAAAGACTTTAAGTAGGTAACATAATGATTATAGTATCAAAACGTCCAGTGACAACTCCCCAAGGACCACCTAAAGGGTCCTTGAGGAGGACCCAAACATTGGCAAGCAGACTGCCAAAGCAGCCTGCGACCAGCCAAGATATGGAGTTCACCACGCGTCGTGACCTCAATACATAAGAGGAAAAAACGGCCTCGCGATGCGGGGCCTTCACGAGGCTCACTTCCTTGAATAAATTTCACAAAAAAGATTTGGAAGTGTCCCCGCAAAGGGCAGCCACTTCGCGGATTCGATCGCGTCGTTTTTATGTCAATTTGACTTCACAAAAATACCCAATTAGGTGAGGGGTATTTTGAGTAATTTAGGGGATGACTATATATTTATTTAGGGTCATATTTAAGTCATTTTTACCCACTCAAATGAATTCCCCATATCTCTCACAATTCTCTCTAAATTCTCTCTCTACCCAAACCTCCATTGAAGAAGGGTTGAAGCTTGGGGAAGAAGACCAAATCCCTCAAGTTTCTAATCAAATTTGTGGATCTATCATCTTTAAGGTATGATTTATTTCACTTTTGGGATCCTTTTGCCTAAGAGTACTTTAAGTAGGTAAAATAATGTTTATAGTGTCAAAACGTCCAGTCACAACTCCCCAAGGACCACCTAAAGGGTCCTTGAGGAGGACCTAAACATTGGCAAGCAGACTGCCAAAGCAGCCTGTGACCAGCCAAGATATGGAATTCACCACGCGTCGTGACTTCAATACATAAGAGGAAAAAACTGCCTCGTGATGAGGGGCCTTCACGAGGCTCACTTCGTTGAACAAATTTCAGAAAAAAGATTTGGAAGTGTCCCCGCGACGGGCAGCCACTTCCCAGATTCGATTGTGTCGTTTTTATGTCAATTTGACTTCACAAAAAGACCCAATTAGGTGAGGGGTGTTTTGAGTAATTTAGGGGATGACTATATATTTATTTAGGGTCATATTTAAGTCATTTTTACCCACTCAAATGAATTCCCCATATCTCTCACAATTTTCTCTAAATTCTCTCTCTACTCAAACCTCCATTGAAGAAGGGTTGAAGCTTGGGGAAGAAGACCAAATCCCTCAAGTTTTCTACTCAAATTCATGGATCTATCATCTTTAAGGTATGATTTATTTCACTTTTGGGATCCTTTTCCCTAAGAGGTTCCTTCAAAGATTGTTTTCTAAATCCCTCAAGACTAGGGTTTCAATCTATACATGGGTCCTTTTTCAAAACAAAAATGTTATTTGATTTTCATGAATTATGATAATTTATTGTTGATAACTATGTAATTATGGATAATTGTTTGTAATTTCTTGAATCTCCTTTTGACCCTTGTTCATCCCTAAATTTATTGTATCTTGAAAATTCTATGTTAATTGTTGAAGATGATGAGTGTATAGATTATGTAGAATGATAATTTCTATATAATACTTCTTGAATTAACCTTGTTTATGCATTGGTTATATATTCTTGCTAATGGAAGCATGGACGTTCATGAAAGTTCAAGGATGTATGTTGAGTGGTTCTTTCTAAAATTCAATTATAAAATATGAGTTACTTAGATAGTAGTGTTCCTATACCTAATATGTGGTTGTGATGTTGATGACAAATATTCCTCATCCTTAACCCTAGACACATGAATTAGCTATGAAATATGTATGCATGTTCTGATATGATTTTTATATTATTGAAAGTAGTTTCTCATGATTGTAATAAAGTGCTAAGTGAAAGGTTGACTCAGTTGATTAGTGATTTCTAAAGTGAAAGGATTGTTCTCATTTGTGATGACCTATGAGCTATTATGATAAGATGTTAAATAGGAGTCTAGTAGGGACTAATTTGTACTTGTATGATGAGTAAAGATGATTACTAAAGTGAATAAATGCTTAGCACCGAAAGGGTATATATATGATATGGAGGTCTCACGTTTAGTATGTCCGGCCTCCCACATGGGTTTCTTCACATTTAGCAAGTTCAGATTTCTAAAATATGTGTTATCTTATGAGATAACAACCTCCACATTAGAAAGTAAAGGTTTCTAGTAGCAATATTATTGACTGTTAACTATGTGCCCACATAGGATTATAGCTTGGTGGATCCACCTAGATAGCTATGTACGAAAGGTTACACCTTAGGCAAGTGTTAACCCTCTCTTTTTTGTGTGGGAGTAGAAAACCGAATTCCATGTACTCACATGGTCTAATGTCGGTCATTGAACTTCTTTCCCTAATGTAAAAGTAAATGAACAAGTTAAGAATGTGAACTCTTATTAAAGCTTTTCTTAAAGGTTGCTACATAATGTGAGGGAGGGTATGATACTTTTCTTACACATTACGCATGTGGGATCCTAATGGATGATTGTATCATTAAAGTTGCTTATATGTTATGTATGTCAAGATATATATGATCTTTAAAATCAAGCATGTTATGATGGAATGTGAGGTTATGTCACATAATGACTTAAAGTGATACTTAACTTTTGGTACGGTTATGGGGTTTCAGTCTTGGTATTGCACAAGTATTGCTTTGGGTTACTTATGTGTTGGGTTAATATTATGTTGGTTTGATTTATGATGTTCCATCTATGTGCATATTAAGGTTATTTGACACTACACATGGATTTGACTAAATTGTGCCTTTTCTTATGCATTGATGATTTTATGCATAGGAACCATACTTAGTACATGTTTGTACTAACACATATTTCTTTCCTTTTTCCCAAACATTGTAGGTTCCGACTATTGAAGAGCTTCTAGGAAACTTTGCAAGAAGACTTGGATTTTTCTCCCAATTTATTGGTGAGTATTCAAGTCCAAGGATGTTTCCATTCCTCTACTCTAGCTATGATGTTGCTTATGTCTAAAGACACTCATTCTTTACTTTATGATACTATTGTTGTAGCCTACATGTGGCATATTGTGTAAAAGTAAGCGCTGTGCAAAATATTGTGATTCTCTATTAGATGGTTTAATGTGAGACAAAGTATTAAAATATTTCTTATGGATTGATTTTATTGCCTAAACGAGAAGCCTATGTAAACTTTAATAAGCGAGGTGTCTATGTAAACTCCATATATGATATGCGAGAAGTTTTAAGTATACTTCACTATGTAAAAGTTTTCATTTTTCTGCATTTTCAACCTATGATATATTATGATGAATTCTAAGGGTTAGTCCAAGTCCTGTTGAAGGACAAAGATGCTGGTAACGCCTAGGGGGTACTTTGGGTCGTTACACTAATGTTAAATGAATATGTTGTGAAATGTTTAATATGATGTGTCTATGCTAGGGTAACTTCATTAGAGTAGTTTGTGTGAATAGTATTATGGAATGCTACTTGCAAATTGCACTAGTGTGACTTGGGGTCTTCTTTGGTGATGGTTCTTATGTGAATGTTATGTGTTATGATATGCTGGTGTTATTATGAATTATGTGGTTGGATTGATGAAGGTTTTATGAAAGATCACATTTGTGACCTTAAGGTGATACTTTGGTATGAATGCTGGAATGAAACACTTTTCATACATTGCACTAAAGTGTTACTTAAGGGTTGCTTTAGGTAAGGAGTTAAGGTAAAAAGGAAAGGTAATTATTTTAGGTGTTAGATGTGCCTCATATATGCTAAAAGACTTTTTGTGTGGTGTGAATGGGATCCATGTCTATTATGATGTATGTGAACTATATTATGCTTATTATATCAAATGTTCATGAAATGACATGATGCATGGTTTCCAACTAAACATTCTCTTTTGAAGCATGTTTTTGCATGGTGATTATAATTGGTGGATTTTTGTGCTAATACCATTCTTCTTCACATTTTTACACCAAATGTAGGTGGTGGCAGCTAAAGGGCCTTAATGAAGAGCTTGGATTACTTTTTTTAAGTTAGGTGTGTCCTTAATGATTCAAGGACCTTTATATTAAGAGTTTCCATAAGTTCATGTAATGAGACTTATTATTTCAATCTTGTATTAATGTTTTAAATGAGATGACTTTTAGTATTGAATTTCCAAATGAAAAAGTTTTAAATTCCGCACTATTTTCTGACAATTTGGTGAATGAATGCTAAGGGCTTGTATAAAACGTCTGAGAGTTTGAATACATCGTTATATGACTAAGAGGTGCTCTAAGGTCATCATAAACTTGGTATCAGAGTACAAAGTTATTAAAATGGTCTTAGGGTTGATGTTTCATGAGCCACATCTAGTAGTGTCTTGTTCATGGGTGTGAGCCGTGACACATCTATGAGTGAGAGTCTATAGAATGAAATAAGTTTCACTTCTTCATTAATTATGTGTCATGCCATAAATCTTAACTCCATATGATTTCTCTCTCTTATTTACCTTGTGCGTTGGTCTTCTAGATGTGATTGCTGGGATGGGTGATGTTGCAAGGTTTGAGGGAGAAGAAGGTGAGTTTTGATGCTTTTTATGGTTCGTAACTAGATGAGTATATGTGAAGGTGGACTTGGAAGATTTTGTTGTAATGCCAACTATGGCTATGTATCACCTATGAGATTTGAGTCATTATATTGGGGAAGTTGTATTGTGATGTAGTTTTAGCATGATAAGAGTTGTTATGGTTGAATGAAGTCCTTTTTGGGATGTTGAGTTACTTTATAGTTATGTGTAATGATAGTAGAAAGTTATGGTGTAGACTTGAGGAGTTATGGAGGAATGTGGTAAATAGTGAATGTGGAAAGTTGCCCTTTTGTATGAGTAATGCTTTATAGTTGTCCTTGTTTTGGATTGAAGTTCTTGATTAGGATTACTCCTAAGAAGGGACGATACTGTGTTTATCTAGAAAGGTAATTGTGAAGTTATGCTAGTTAATGAGAGAACCCGTATGACTAATTGGTTAGTTCCCACATGAACCTACCCTAATGGTGGAAAAGGAAGAAGGGGTTATATTTCTTGAGTTGGGGTTGTGTTATGCTCTATGGTTGACTTATACTGATGTGTGTACCACTTAGTTCTTGGGAAGGAGAAAAGTGTAGGTGTTTACCATCTTCAAAGAATTTAGTTTTCTTTTTTGTTAAACTTAAGTATAGTCATTCTAGTAGGGTGCTTAGATAACACCTAGACAATATCGGTTGGTAAATTTCACTAAAAAGGGATGACTAATGTTGAAATAGTCTAGAAGTTTTCTAACTCTAATTTAGGAGAAAAATAAAGAGGATCCATAGTCAAAACTATTCTAAGTTACCCTAAGGATTTACTTAGATAGGATGGTTACCCCTAAGTCTCTAGAGCAGGTGGTAGTGTATCTTAATAGTTACAACATTTGCTTTATGCTTTGATAGAATCTGGGATTTCTATGGTTCTAACTTAGAAGAAGATTCCTTAAAGACTATAGATGAAATACCAAAAATTATGAACCTTGTAGGATTAAATCCGGAGCTACTTATCTTTCATGACTTTGTAGTAGGATTTGATAAAATTATGGGGTTGCCCTTAGTATTCATGGGTTTTCATAAGTCCACATGTGTTTGAATATTAAAACAACCTATTTCTTTTGATCTTTATGGGTATATTAAATTAAATGAATAGTGGTGCTTAACTTGTACCTAAGGATGTTGAATGAATAAACTCTTTCCTTAGAAGGTATAGGTAAGACGCTCATGGGCTAGAACCATATTATGTAAGGAATATGAAGGTTTAGTCTTGACTTGCTTCGACCATAGAATTTAAGGGTATGAGTTGGTTAAGAGTTGATTAAGATCAGTCCAAGTGGGGGATAATGTGCCTAGATTGTAAGGTTTTGAGTGCCCTTAATATTCTTACATTGATCTTCCTTAGACTTCTCCATGTTGAGAACCACTTTAGGTAATGGATGTGAAAATTTGAGTAACTTAGATATTCGTTTTTGGATTACTTGAAATCCTCACCTAATGGCGTGGAGTGAATATTTAGTGAGGAATTGTTCCTACCTTAGAGTTAATTAAGGTGGTCTTTTAAAGATTTGGCATAAGATTGATCCCAAGAAAAGGTGTTGTAAGGATGGCAAGTCAAGTAATGCCTAAACGTACCTAGAATGCCTAGATTAGACCGGGTCCACACGACTTGATGCGTGGAACCAGACCTCAGAACCTATGCACAAGCCAAGCCAACTAACTTGGTGAGTTAGTTGAGCTAGGTAAGGTTGGGTCTAGCCATGTAGGGCACCCGAATATCAAGATTGACCCGGATGAGTCTTAACCAGACTTGAAAAGGGTAATATTAACTTTGGAGGGTCTAGGGTTAAATGGTCTTTTTAGTCTAGGGGTAGTATTGTAATTACCCTAAGTATTTAATTAATTAATTATTTAATATAAAAAGGTTGACAATTCAGGTAGGGTTGGCCGAATTTGACCCTTTTTGCGAGTTAAGCTTCACCCTGGTTCGATCCTTGGTTGAAGCAATGTTAAATATAATTAATTTATATTAATTATCTGATTTAAGTAAGGACATGATTTGTAAGTTCACCTAATCCATGAAAAAAATCATATTTTTAATAGTAAATGGCAAACAGTCCTAGTTTGACTAAGTCTTCAACTAAAACTCCTACTCCTACACTTACTCCCATCTCTCTCCACTCTCTTTCTCATTCTTATTTACTCTTATTTTCACGTTCATTATCAGTAAAAAGAACAAAATAAAAGTTCATCACTCTTGAAGAACTTTAACGCTAAAACTCAAAAGAAAAACTTAACTATAAAGTTCTTGGCGGGTTGATCTTGATGTTTAGTGGTGATGCTTTGGTGTCGTGGAGTGGGATTCCATTGAAGAAGATTTGGAGGGTATTTATCAACAACAAGTATGGGTTTTCTTTCTCTTGGTTACTTTCCCAAGAGACCTCTAGGATTCTGTCGCATTCTAATCCCAAAACTATGAACGTTCTTTGTTGCATGTCCCTGTCACTAGCTCCCGTCTAGTTTTGTAGGTTGGGTATGTTTTGCTTGTAGAATGTAGGTACTTCATGTGTTTCGTGATGATTATGTTCATTTATGTATGTTTGGAATTATGTGAGTAATAATCATATTTTCCGAAACTATGTGTTAAACGTGTGTGTGCATTGTGTATGCCATGACCTCGGTCAATGGTTGAAGGGTATAATATGAATGTTAAATTCTTGTGTTTTGTATGCAATTACTTGAACTAAATTGTGATGTTCATAACTAGTGTAATGTCGCAGAAATGATTGAAAACCCTTAGTCAAACGTAACCAAGGAAATGCACAAAATAAAAGTACGAAATGTCTTATGAATTGTCCAAAAGTCCAACATATTAAATAATGAAGAAATGGACTGGAAAGCGTGATCAAATTTCCAGATTTGCTGGAAATTTGGTTTCAGCTAAGTTACTTGAAGAATTGGAGATTTATTTTTTTAAAAAAATAAGTGAGGTCATCAAGGATTGAACCCGAAACCTAACTATATGAAGGTTGCTGAAAAATTTAATATTTAAAGTAAGGTGAGGGGGATTGGAAATGGAGTAAAGCTGGTGAAGCAACAAGAGAAAAAGGGAAGATAAATAAAATGAGGTGTGTGGGGATCGAACCCACAACATCTCGACACGGAAGTTAAGATAAAAGTTAAATAAAAGAAAAATGATGTTGTGGGGGATCGATCCCACATCCTCTCGGTCTAAACAGAAGAATTAAGGAAAGAAAGAAAATAAAAGGGATGTGTGCATGTTAATTCGATCTTGGGTATCGAAGCTGAGATGTTTGAGACAAAGTGAAGCAAAGAAAGAAAGAAAGTGTAGGTGTGGGGTTTCGATCTTGGTCCCCCAAGCCGAGAATTCTAAATCATGAATTTCTAAAAAAAAAAAAACGAAAGTGTTATTCAAGGTTTTCGAAATCGGGTTCCTTTGCACAAATTTCGTGTTGACAGATAAGTCTTACGTGATCAAATATTTAGTGAATGCTGCCTATAGGTCTTACGTGATCAAAATTGTGAACATGGCACACTTACAAGATGCATAAGTCTTGTACCATATAATCTTGGGTAAGTATGTCACTTAGACGAATTATGAATGAAGCCTCATGGCTTGTAAGTATGGGTTCATAAGTCCAGTGTACATTAAAAGTAAATGAACCTAAGATGTATATGATGAATTTATGTGTCCCCAGGATGGCTAAGGGTGTGAAACACACTAAAAGGCCAAGTGCATTGGCATATAATGCAATGAACATTCACGTAAAAGGGGTGAGTAATTATGATGATCTAATATGCTAAAGTTAATGATTGTGGTGACAAATTGATAAGAGTCTAATGTGAAAGATGAGATAAATCTAAGAGGATCCTAAGTAAGTGTTACCAATAACGTACTCACCTATGAGAGTGTAAAGTTAATGAGGAGACCAGTCTCTAAGAAACACTCATATGAAAGTATTGAGATAAATACACACTTAATACTAATGATGAGATTAGAAATCATCTAATGAGCAATGATGGCCTCAGGCTAGAAGCCAACTTCTATGATGAGTGAGATGAATGTAATGGAACCTTATACGGAGCACCGATAGTCTAGCTATGTGTAGTGATTCCTACTTTTGGGAAGGCAGAGATTCTTGTAAATCTCATGAGATGAGACTGTCCGTTTAGGCGGGTATGCGTCTCCTTATATCTCCTAATCTTTGAATCTATGAAGCAAACATAGGGATTTAGCAGAGTTCAATCCCCTATATACGCTAGCATGTTTTGGTTTAACCTTGGCCGTTGATTCCACCTCTTTTTGGTGTGGGGGTATTCACCGTTTTTCATGGAGCTCACATGATCTATGTCAGTTAAATTTAAAGTTCCCAAAGAAAGAATGAGGCCAACCTCAGTAATGAACAAAAGGAAATGAATGATACAGAAAGGTGTCTGGTTATGATAATCAAGAGGTGAACTAGACTCAAGTAATAACACTAGGTCGTTCTTGGTCATTGCACAATGAACCTGATGAGAGTCTTAAACTACACCCTAGGTATAGCTGGTGCTTGCACCAACGTATGAATGAATGAAATTAAGTATGCATGAATGAATCAAATAAACTTTGTGTTTTTTCTAAAGAAAGCTCCCTAGTAGCGGTTCCATATGTTGAGCTCTCATTTTTGGAAGTCCTAATGTTAATTCCATGATTCCAATGTTTCTTGGCATATGAAAGAATGATATGTGATATATGTATGTGCTATATAAAATATGTTATGTGCTGGGTGCAATATGAAAAGAATGATGATGCATGTTACTCTCATAGCATGACTTTCCTAAACCAATTTGGCAAGTCCAACTGACTAGGCTTTCTATAAATCATATCGTTACGAGAGTGCTTTCCTTAATCATGCATGTCCTTGGTGTGTACTTGCATACACCCATGATTAGTACAAGTGTGTACTAATCCCGTACAATACTCTACTTCTAGGTGCAGGTGCAAGTGGATGCTAGAGCTTACGAGACTACGTTGAAGCTGTCAGAACGTGGAGCATTCATCCAGACTTGGTAGGTCATTATGTTTTAGGATGCTTATCTTTTATATTCTAGCTTAGACGTAGGCATGGGCTAGTGGAGAGTGTTCTACTAACGTTTCTTTCTTACTTATTTCAGACGTTTTACTGGTGCCATTTGGGCAAATTTATATTTATGAAGTTATGAACTATTTCCTTCATTTGAATATGTCATTATTAGATTGTTATGGTGAACTTATGTGATACATTGAAATTCTTACTATGAGGTCTATGTATACTTCAAAGAAAAAAAAAGTTTTAAATTTTCCGCTAAAATTAACCTATACGATTTAATGATGACGTATGTACTCTTGTCTGCGACCTCTAAGAGGTCAATGCCATTGGTTTTGACTAGGGTCATCACCCGGTCGTTACAAATGTAGTATCAGAGCATAAGGTTAAGTTCTAAGGATAATAAGTTCACATCAACCACATCGATTAGTTTCTAACTTACGGTAGAGACTGCATGATGTGCAGGAAAATTTCATTTCTTTTGATATTATCGTGATTTACTTAATGTCTAATTTCTTGGTGTTACGAGCATATCTACTATCAATTTCTTACGTTTTCAGAAAATGAAAACAAGGGGAAACGCTGGCCGGGGAATAGTCGGTGCAGCTGCTGGGGAAACCAAGTTCCACCCCAGGCTCCAGCTGCAGAAGTGGACATGCCAGTTAACCCAGTTGGGTTGACCGATGCTGAGGTGCGAACAAATTTGGCACAAATTGCTCAAACCATCACTATGCAGGCTAAGGCTATGACGGCCAAGGCGAACAGACAGGAGGCCCAATAGGAGAACCCACCAGCCCACAACATGGCGAACAATGCTGTGAGATTTTTAGACGATGAATCCTCCAATATTTACAGGATCTAGGACTGCAGAGGCTCCTCAAGAGTTCGTGGAGGTGGTCCAAAAGATTCTGGTGGCAATAGGGGCCATAGAGATTGGGACAACTGAGCTTGCCTCGTACCAGCTGAAGGATGTTGTACAGACTTGGTGCAAGATGTGGAAGGATAGTAGGGCGTTGGGTTGAGGTCCGATCACATGGGAGATGTTTAAGACATCCTTTCTGGAGAGGTTCTTCCCCAAAGAGATGACAGAGTCTAAGGTTGAGTAGTTCATCAATCTTAAGCAGGGCTCGATGACTATCAGGGAGTATTCCCTGAAATTCGTAAAATTTTCTATGTATGCCACTTCTCTTGTGTAGAACAACATGGACGGGATGAGTACGTTCCTTGCAGGAATCTTAAAAGAATTGGAGGAGGAGTGTCGGGTGTCGGGATGCGATGCTCCATGATAGCATGGATTTGTCCAAGATGATGGTGCGTTTCCATCAGGTCGAGGACAGTAGGAAGAAGAGGAGAGTCTATGAGGTCAGGAGGCCTAACCCTTCTGACCAGACTAGTTCCAACAAAGGTGGTGGTAGGAGCACTTTTGGAGTTTGTGATCAGCACAAATTTGAGAAAGGGCATCAGTGTTCAGGGAACTCTAACTCTCAAAGGAGTGCAACACCTTGAGAAGGAATACCCGAGAGCAAGAAGGGAAATAGAAATGATGTGCAGCGTACCATAAATAAATGTGGCAAGTGTGTCCGTATTCACAGTGGAAAGTGTAGACTAGGCACAAATTTCTGCTTCAGGTGCGGAAAGAGCGGACGCATGCTCAGGGACTGTCCAAACAATAGGGATCAGGATGGAGGTAATGCTCAGCCCAGGCCTAATCCCCAGAATGCTATGCAGCCAATCCTTCTAAGGGGAACATATTCTACGCCTTGAAGGGCAGGGAGGAGAAGGAGAAGTCTGCTGATATGGTCACAGGTATGCTGCAAGTTTTCTCAATTTCTATTTATGCATTACTTGATCCAGGGTCTACACTTTGTTTTGTGACTCCCTTGCTTTCTCTTTCTTTTGAAACACTACCTGAGGTTTTTCATGATCCTATCATTGTTAGTACTCCCTTAGGAGAAAATGTGAGAGTTGATAAAGTTCATAAAGACTTCCCAGTAGTAGTATTTTGTAAGACTATATGTACATACCTTGTTGAGTTACCCATGAATGACCGACATCATACTTGGTATAGACTGGCTCAATAAATGTTATGCCTTGATGGATTACCATAGTAGGGTTTTGAGATTCTATTTCCCTAATGAAGTAGAGCTGGTCTGGGAGGGGTACAATTCGAGTCATTTATGCCCATTATTTTTGAATCTAAAAGCTTATAAAATAATGTCCAAGGGAACGTTACACCATCTTGTGAGTATCAATAATATAGATAATGACGTTCCTTCCATAGAATATGTGCCTCTAGTGAATGAGTTTTACGATGTTTTCCCTGATGATTTGCTTGGAGTCCCTCCTCCTCGAGACATTGATTTTGATATCGACCTAGATCCCGATACCAAACCGATTTCAAATCCTCCCTACAGAATGTCTCACACTGAACCCAATGAGTTGAAGCTGCAGTTGAAATATCTCACTGATAAGGGCTTCATTTTGCTGACCATATTCCCTTGGGGTGCTCCAGTGCTGTTTGTAAAAAAGAAGGATGGAACTATTAGGATGTGTATCGATTATTGGCAACTCAACAAAATCACTATAAAGAACAGGTATCCACTTCCCAGAATAGATGACTTATTCGATCATCTCCAAAGTTCTAGTTTCTTCTCGAAGATTGATATTCGTTCGTTCGGGGTATCGTCATTTAAGGGTTAGGGATGAAGATATCCCAAAGACATACTTTCGTATCCGTTATGGTCATTATGAGTTCCTAGTAATTTCATTTGGTCTCACTAATGCACTAGCTGTATTTATGGACCTTATGAACCGAGTCTTCCGTGAATACCTTGATTCTTTCGTCATAGTATTCATTGATGACATCCTCATCTACTATAAGACCAAGGAAGAGCATGAACATCATCTGAGACTAACCTTGCAGGTACTTAGACAACATCAGATGTATGCCAAATTAAGCAAGTGTGAATTCTGGCTTAGATTAGTGACCTTCCTGGGTCATGTTGTGTCCGATCAGGGTGTGGAGGTGGACCCCAGGAAGACTGAGGCTGTTAAGAACTTGCTAAGACCTCTTACTCACACCGATATTATTAGATTTCTAGGATTGGAGGGTCTTTCTTCCATTGTTTCTCCACTGACAACTTTGACTAACAAGAAAGTCAAGTTTGAATGGACAGAGACTTGTGAGAAGAGTTTCCAGGAGCTCAAGGACAGACTCAATTCAGCCCCAATGCTTACGTTGCCTAAATGTGGTAAGAATTTCACTGTTTATTGTGACACATCTAGGGTTTTTTTAGGTTTTATTCTTATGCAAGGTGGTAAGGTGATATACTATGCGTCCAGATAGCTCAAGGTTCATGAGAAAAATTATCCCACTCATGACCTGTAGTTGGCAGCTGTGGTGTTTTCATGAAGATGTGGAGGCATTACTTGTATGGGGTGCATGTTGATGTGTTCATAAACCAACAGAGTCTCCAGTACGTGTTCACACAAAGGGAGTTGAATCTACGTCAGCAGAGATGGTTGGAGCAGTTGAAGGACTATGACATGAGTGTCCACTACAATCCAGGGAAGGCAAATGTTGTAGCTGATGCTTTGAGCAAGTTGATCATAGGGAGTATAACCCACACTGATGATGGGAAGAAGGAGTTGGTGAAGGATGTACACAGACTAGCCAGACTTGGTGTGCAGTTGATGGGCTCTACTAGTGGGGGTGTTTTAGTTCATCCTAGTTCTGAATCATCCTTGGTTGTTGAAGTCAAGAAGGGTCAGCATCTTGATCCTATGTTGATGGAGTTGAAGGACTTAGTGATGATGAAGATGAATGAGTCCTTTACCTTTGGAGGTAATGTCATAGTTAGGTACCAAGACAAGCTGTGTGTACCAGACGTGGCTGATTTGCGGACCAACATTGTTGTAAAGGCCCATGGTTCCAGGTATTCGATACATCCAGGTTCCACGAAGATGTATCATGACGTCAAACAGATCTATTGGTGGGATGGCATGAAGAAGGACATTGCTAAGTATGTGGCGAAATGTTCTAACTGTCAGTAGGTTAAGGTGGAGCACCATAAGCCTGGTGGTATCACTCATATGATTGAGGTTCCGACATGAAAGTGGGGGATATTAACATCGTGGTTGGTCTTTCATGGACTAGGAGGCAACATGACTTCATATGGGTTATTTTGGACAAGATTGACTAAGTTTGCCCACTTTATCCCCGTGAAGTCTACTTACAGGGCCGAGGATAATGCAAGACTCGACATTGATGAGATTTGAGGTGGCATGGAATTCCTTTGTCCATCATTTCAAATAGGGGAGCTCAGTTCACTATGCATTTCTGGAGATCCGTCCAGAAGAGCTTAGGAACGCAAGTAAAGCTCAGTACTGCCTTCCATCCTTAAACAGATGGGCAGGCAGAGCGCACCATTTAGACATTGGAGGACATGTTGAGAGCGTGTGTGATCAACTTCAAAGGTAGTTGAGACGACCATCTTCCATTGATAGAGTTCTCGTACAATAACAACTATCACTCCAGCATTAGGATGGTACTGTTTGAGGCACTGTATGGTAGGATGTGTAGGTCTCCAGTTGGATGGTTCGAGGTAGGAGAGTCATCCATTTTGGGTCCATAGATCATTCATGAGACCTTAGAGAAGGTCAGGGTGATTAGGGACAGGTTGGCTACTGCTTACAGTCGGCAAAAGTCTTATGCATATAATATGAAGAGACCCTTAGAGTTTGATATTGGTGACAAGGTATACTTGAAGATATCACCCATGAAGGGGGTGATGAGGTTTGAAACGAAGGGGAAGTTAAGTCCGAGGTACGTTACGCCATACACGATTCTACAGCATGTGGGTTAGGTGGCCTATGAGTCAGCGTTGCCTGCAGAGCTTGCTTCTGTTCATCCAGCCTTTTATGTCTCTATGTTAAAGAAGTGTCTTGGTGATCCAAAATCAATTCTTCCTGTTGAAGGTTTGGGGGTTGATGAAGACTTGTTCTATAAAGCAACTGAGAAATAAGGAGGTTGCCACAGTGAAGGTATTGTGGAAAAACCATCTTGTTGAGGCTGATACATGGGAGGCCGAGGTCGATATGAGATCCCGCTATCCTCCTTTTTTCAGCTCTTGAGGTAGACTCCCTACTCTTAAATCTAAGTTTCCTTGCCTACTCTATTCTTTGTTGATATTGCTTGACTCTGTAAAGTACTTATGTTATGATATGACCGACATTGTGTTAGATAATTAGAAGTGTCATTCGGGGATGAATGTTCCTAAGGGGGAGGATATTGTAACAACCCAAAAATTACTATGCTAAGTAATGCTTAAACATACCTAGAATGCCTACATTAGACCGGGTCCACATGACTTGATGGGCGTGGAACCAGAACTCAGAACCTATGCACCATCCAAGCCAACTAACTTGGTGTGTTAGTTGAGCTAGGCAAGGTTGGTTCCAGCCATGTAGGGCACCCAAATATTAAGATTCACCCGAATGAGTCTTAACTAGAATTAAAAGGGGTAATCTTAAGTTTTGAGGGTCTAGGGATAAAATTGGCTTTTCCAAGATATGGGTAGTATTATAATTACCCTAAGTATTTATTTAATTAATTAATTAATATAAAAAGGTGGACAATTCGGGTAGGGTTGGCTGAATTTTACCCTTTTCGCAAGTTAAGCTTCACCTTGGTTCGATCCTTGGTGGAAGCAATGTTAAATCTAATTAATTTATATTAATTATCTGATTTAAGTAAGGAAATGATTAGTCATTTCACCTAATACTTTAAAAAATCATGCTTTTAATAATAAATGGCAAGGAGTCCTAGCTTGACTAAGTGTTTAACTAAAGCTCCTACTATTACACTTACTCACATCTCTCTCCAATCTCTTTCTCATGCTTATTTGCTCTGATTCTCATGTTCATTATCAGTAAAAAGAACAAAATAAAAAGTTCATCACTCTTGAAAAACTTGAACGCTAAAAGCCAGAAGAAAAACTAAACTAAAAATGAAAAGCAAAAAAAAAAACATTGTTCTTGATGGGTTGTGATTGAAAATTGGTGGTGAGGCTTTGGTGTCGTGGAGTGGGCTTCCATTGGAGAAGATTTGGAGGGTGTTGATCGACAACATGTATGGGTTTTATTCCTCTTGGTCCCTTTCCCAAGAGACCCCTAGGATTCAGTCGAATTCTAATCCAAAAACTAGGAATGTTCCCCGTTGCATGTCCCTTTCACTAGCTCCCGAATTTTGTTGGTTGAGTATGTTTTGTTGGTAGAATTTAGGGATGTAATATGTTTTAGTGATGATTATTTTAATTTGTGTATATTCAGATTTATGTGAGTAATAATCATGCTTTCTAAAATTATGTGTTAAATGTGTGTGCATTTTGTATGTCGCGACCTTGGTCATTGGTTGAAGGATATTATATGCATGTTAAATTCTTGTGTTTTGTATGCAATTACTTGAAGTGAATTGTGATGTTCATAAGTGGTATAATGTTGCTTAATTGAGTGAAAACCCTTGATCAAACGTGACCACAAAAATGTACAAAATAACCGTACAAACTTTCCAATGATTTGTCCAAAAATCTAATGTATAAAATGTTAAGGAAATGGAGTGGAAAGCGTAATCAAATTTCAAGATTTGCTGGAAATTTGGTTTCGGGTAAGTTACTTGAAGAATTGTAGATTTAATTTTTTTAATCAAGGATTGAACCCGAGACTTCACAATATGAAGGCTGCTGAAACATTTAATATTTAATGTAAGGAAAGGGGGATTGGAAATAAGGAAGAGCTGGTGAACCAACAAGAGAAAAAGGGAATATAAATAAAATAAGGTGTGTGGGGATTGAAACCACAACCTCTCGATAAGAATGTTAAGAGAAAAATTAAATAAAAGAAAAATGAGGTTGTGAGGGATCGATCCCACATCCTCTCGATCTAAACAGAAAAATTAAGGAAGGAATGAAAATAAAAGAGATGTGGGCGTGGGGATTCAATCTTGGGTCTCCAAGCCGAGATGTTTGAGACAAAGTGAAGAAAAGAAAGAAAGAAAGTGTAGGTGTAAAGATTCAATCTCAGGCCCGCAAGCCGAGAATTTTAAATCATGAATTTATAAAAAAAAGCTAAGTGTTATACAAGGATTCTAAATTGGGTTCCTTTGCACAAATTCCGTATTTGACACATAAGTATTACGTGATTAAATATTTATTAAATTCTGCCTATAGGAATCGAATTGAGACCTTGGCATACTTACAAGATGCATAAGTCTTGTACCATATATTCTTGGGTAAGTATAAGTCACTTAGACGAATTATGAATGAAGCCTCATGGCTTGTAATTATGGGTTCATAAGTCCAACGTACGTTAAAAGTAAGTGAACCTAAGATGTATATGATGAATTTATGTGTCCCAAGGATGGTTAAGTAAGGGTGTAATATGGGTCTCCTTATATCTCCTAGTCTTTGCACCTAAGTAGCCAAAATAGGGATCTAGCAGGGTTCAATCCCCTATATACGCTAGCATGTTTTGGTTAAACTTGGCCGGTGATTCCCTCTCCTTTTCGGTGTGGGGTAGCCACTGGATTTTATGGAGCTCACATGATCTATGTCGGTTAACGTTAAATTTCCCAAAGAAAGAATGAGGCCAGCCTCACTAATGCACAAAATGAAATGAATGATACCAAAAGGTGTTTGGTTGTGATAACAAAGAGGTGAACTAGACTCAAGTAATAACACTAGGTCCTTCTTGGTATTTGCACACTGAACCCGATGAGAGTCTTAAATTACATCCTAGGTATAGCTGGTGCTTGCACCAACCTATGAATGAATGAAACGAATGAAAATGAAGTATGCATGAATAAATGAAGTAGACTCCGTGTTTGCTAAATTTGGCTCCCTAGTTGAGGTCCCATAAGTTGAGCCCTCATTTTGGGAAGTCATAATGCTAAGTCCAAGATTCCAAGGTTTTATGGCATATCAACGAATGATATGTGATATATGTATGCGCTATATGAAATATGTTATGTGCTGGGTGCAATATGAAAAGAATGATGATGCATGTTACTCTGATAGCATGACTTTGCTAAACCAATTTGGCAAGTCTAACTGACTGGGCTTTCCATAAGTCATATCGTTATGAGAGATATTTCCTTAATCATGTATTTTCTTTGTGTACTTGCATACACCTATACTTAGTACAAATGTGTACTAATCCCATACAATATTTTACTTTTAGATGCATGTGCAGGTAGACAGTATAGCTTATGAGACTACGTTAAAGCTATCCGGACGTGGAACATTCATTCAGAGTAGGTAGTTCCTCATGTTATCGAGGATGATTATATTTTATAGTTTAGATTAGACGTAGGCACGAGCTAGTGGAGAGTGTATCACTAGCATTTCTTTTGTACTTATTTCATACATTGTATTGGTGCCATTTTGGAAACTTTATATTTATGTAGTTATGAACTATTTCCTTCATTTTAATATTTCATTATTGGATGGTTGTTGTGAACTGATGTGATATATTGCAATTCTTACTATTAAGTCTATGTATACTTCAAAGCAATTAAATTTTTTAATTTTTCCGCTAAAATTAACCTACACGATGTAATGATGATGTATGTAGGCTTGTCTGCGAGGTCAATGACGACGGTTTTGACTAGGGTCTAGACCCCGGTCGTGACATGTTATAAGTTGTTCTTAAATGGGTTTACCCCAACTGGGGGATGATGATTTGAGTAGTAAGGTTGTTGATATCCCTACATTTTCTTTCTTTCTTACTCAAGATTGAGACTAAAAGTTCCTAGTAGCATGTTCATGTTGTGGAGTCTTGCGTATGAGTATAAGTTGCATGTTCTCTATATGTTATGCATGACCATGATGACATAATTTTATGCATGTTTTGAAAGATTATTGTTACATATAAGTGGATTTTTGGTAATTTAGATGTTTCTCATGTTGTTGTGCATCTTGATATGGTGAATGAGCATTGGACTTCATGAGGAGGTTTAATGAACATGGTTGGTTGTACATTTTATTTTGGCCCCATATAGAGGTTTTGAGCTTTCTTTAAATAAGTAAAGATAAGTTTCTTCTACGAGCATGCAATTTTGTGTTGTTTGGGATTGTTTACATAGGCTCACTTTTAAGAAGTGATGGTGTGCCTATTATTGATGTGTGCCTATGTTTTAATAACTTCCCTTAATGATGCATGTTCGTGAAAACTAGGGTTATGCCAGAAATTGAAATTTTGTGAAATAACTTCCTAATGATATGCCATTTTGACTTCATAAGAAAGGAGTATGATCATGCTTTGGTTAGAAGTTGAGAATTTATCCTTAAATAATCGAGCTCTGTGAAATGCTTGCATATGACCTTTATTATGGCATGTGAGTATGTTAAGGAGAAGGCAATTCCTCATGAACATAACTAAACATGGTGATGTCCTTCATGTCCTAGAAGTTATAATATCTAAACGATAAGACTTGTAGTTGATCTACATTGATTATAATTGATGTGCATTTGGTATGAGTTACTTATTTGCCTTATAAGTTGTAATGTTGATCATACCAATATGTGGTTTGAAAGTTATTGCATATTGGGCCTTATGATAATATAAAAAGGAAAAGATCATTTGATAATTAGGAGAATGTATTTCCTCCTATGAACATGAGACACTTTTATATGTTTGATGCTTTACGAGTTGGTGGATGATGTGTCTACTCGTTTGTGTTGCACTGAGTGCATAATGATATGAAGTAGGTGTTTTTTTTTATGTTTGGTTCATTGGATATTTTTTAGTATTATGTTTCTTGATGATGGGCTGCTAGTCTTGAGTCACTGTCTTCCCTAGAAAAAAGTCTAAATATCATTTGGGGACGAATGTTCCCAAGAGGGAAGTATTGAAATACCCCGAACATCCAATTAGCTAACATAGAGACTCACATTATGAATACTGACTTAAAAATGGTTGAAATTATGTTTATAGACCTACACTAATGTATTTAACAGAGTTCGGAAGCATTGGTTTCTAAACGTCAAGGGATGATCAAGACGTCTGAAAACTAGTCTTTTGTGTGCTTGTGTGTTGTTCTTCCTTTGAAGTATTGTTTGGAGTCCAAAATGATTCGAGGTGACCCTAGTATCTAAATGATCATGTTTAGGGTCAAAAGATGTGGGTACGCATCCTCAAGGACTACCCTAAGAGTCCTTAGAGAGGACCCTAACGTTGGTCAAAAAGCTGTCAAAAACAACATCCATCCACGACCAGCATTGAAACATGGATTAGCTTCGTGAGTTGATACTTAGTATACTAACAAAAATCCTCCCCAATCCACACTATGAATCAATTCATGGATGATTAGGACGGGCAGTCAATTCATCCACAATCTGTGGATGGTTGTCGTTTATGGCCACCTGCAACTCTGCAATGTTTTGGCCATTTAAGGGGTGAATTGATAAATTAACCCCACATTTTAATTAAATGGTGTACGGTTATTTTACCTATTTCAGGGTATTTTAAATTAGTAAAAACATTGAATCCCCAAATTAGAATTCATTCTTCAAAATTAAATTCTACCCTCCAAATATAGATTCTCTCTAGAATTCCATTGTAGGCCAAGCTCAAGCTCAAGCTAGGCGATGGTTTTCACTGATTTCTTCTTCAATTTTTGTGGGTCAACAATCTATGAGGTAATGTAACTCTTGATCCTACGATAACCTTTCATTCAAGGAGTTCTATCAAAAAATTTCCAAAGGTTTTAATGATCAAACTTACCAATTTCAAATCTAAACATTAATTTATTGTAAAATTCTTTTCAAAGACATTGTAATGATTAATTAATGTATAATCAAGGCTTTTTAAAGATGATTTTCAATGAATTTCCTTGAAGAGCCAATTATCATCCTAAACTGTTAATTTAGCCTACAAAGTGGGTTTTGTGATCTTGATTATATGTTAATTGAATAAAGCCTAGATTATGATGTATTATTGAATACTATTGTTATCTTTATATATTGATTATAAATTATTGAGAATTGATCTATGATTATCATGTCTTTGAGAATTGGTAAGTTGAACTTACTTATTATCTACAATATTTGAATAGATGTTGTATGGTTTGATCCGATAGAGGTGTTTACTTCTTGTCTATTCATACATTTTGTCATCTTTGCCTTGAGGTCAGTAGGTGTAAAGTGATCTGTTATTATGATGAATATGTTTATGAAAGTGTCCCTTTAAGGTTATGTATGTAGTCCTCAATGTTATTATCATGATTAAGGTTCATTGATAATGAGAAGTATAATGCAAATTAGGATGTTAGGGTTAGGTATGGTCTACATGCTTGATTGGGACATGCACTAGTATGGAATGAATCCTTCCTACATGACCCTATATAAATGTGTTATCTTATACATGTTAGGAGTTATAAATTCAAGTGTTGAGTGGTGTATCTCTCATAGGATGAAGGGTGGGTTTGTGGTCTAGAATCCCTAAAGGCATTAAATATGGATTTTTCATGACTTGGGGATATTATAAATGTTTTTTAATTCCTTGAAGGGATGTTCCCTCATTAACAATGTTGTTGATATTATGTCATTATGAATACCAACATGTACACAGACACCCCATGCATGACTATGAATATGATATTCTTATGGTGTCATTTGAAAGGTTGTTTCTCATATGCACCTTTACATATTATTAGGCATGAAAAACACATGACTAGTAAAGTATGAACGTGTGTTGTCTAAAGGTGTTTATGTGAAAGACTTTATCACATGTGTACTCACACGAATGTATTAATGAATAAGGTTAATGATAATCTAGTGAATGTGAGTCTCCTGAAAGTTTTCCTCAGTTGTACTCTAAATTCGACTATGTTATGAATGTTATGATTATGTGAAAGTAAATTCTCACATTATGTTTGTTTTGGTGAAAGGAAATTCTCATCACATAAAATATGAGCTATGTACATGTTATATGAGGGGTACAACCCTTAAGACCTATATTATAAATTAAAATTTAAGAAAGACTTAAAGGCCCTTCAAAAAGAATATTTAACTTAGCACCGAGTGAACTTGACAATGAGAGTCATTCCTAGTTCCTTAATATGTACCTCTATAGGAACCTTAGCTAGTGGATCCACCTAGATGCTATATGAATGTTAATGCCCTACCTTGGCAAGTAGGATACTCTCTTTTCGGTGTAAGGGGATGACACCATATTCTATATAGATCACATGGTCTATCTTGGTCATGGCAAAGTTTCCTGACTGTTAATATGAACAAATGAAAAGAAGAAGATGAACACTAACTAGGACTACTTAAGAGGTGTTACTTAGTGTAGGTAAGGGTATGAGACTTTATCGATACATTTCACAAGTAAATACATAGAGGAGTTTTAGGGTGGGTTCTTTATGTGTATATGTTACATATGATATGGATGTTGCGGGTTTCACTTGATATAAATGATGTTGGTATCACTTGGTATGCATGTTATTGAACGTACTTGTTATGAGGATGTATGAGGTAAATGACAATGCTTGTGACCTCATTGTTAGTTTTGTTGGTGTGTGTGGGGTTATAGGGATTCACATACACATTTCACTAGTAGACTTGGATTGGGATTATAAGTAAGGTCTTGTGATGTATTTATGAAATGAACTCTACATATGAAATGTTTAGTAGGGCTTTAACATGGTGTTACTTATGGTATGGACTTGTATATTGTTCTTGGAATGTGCATAAAGGCGAAATGGGTTATGAATAAGATGTAATGAATGAATGAGTTCTTATATGATGTTCATGATGTACATTAGTCTTAAATCTAATGTTAATTAAATATGTTTTGACTTGTTAAATATTATGTACCTAGTCTAGGGTGACTTCAAATGAGCACTTGGTGTGAATAATATTATGGGATGCTACTTGTACATTGCACTGCTGTGACTTGGGGTTTCCTTAGGTGATGGTTATATTTGAATATCATGTGTTATGATGTGCTAGTGTCCTTATGAATGTATGTGGCTGGATTGATGAAGGTTGTATGAAAGATCATCTTTGGTGACTATAAGGTGCTATTTTTGTATGAATGGTCGAAGAGAACACTTTTCATACATTGCATCATAGGGGTTGGATGTGTCTCAAATATGATAAGTGACTTTATGTGTGGTTGTGAATGGGATCCATGTCTATTATGATGCATGTGAATAATATTGTGCTTATGGTATTAAATTTTCATGAAGTTCTCAAATATGACATGATGCATTGTTCCATCTAAATGTCCTCTTTTAAATCATGTTTTTGCATGGTTATGATACTTGCTGCATTATTGTACTAATATCATTCTTCTCCACCTTTATACACCAAGTGTATGTGGTGGCGGCTAAAGGACCTTTCCTAGAATGAAGAGCTTGGATTACTATTCCCAAGTTAGGCATGTCTTTAAAGATTAAGGAACTTTGTATTCACAGTTTCTTTAAGTTCATGTAATAGACTATTAATGTTTCTTTTTGTATTGTAAGGGTCGTGTCCCTATTATATTGAAGTCGTGCCTAAGATGGTAAAAATGAGACTTAGTACTTCAATCTTTTTTTAATGGTTTTAAAAGAGATGACTTTTTGTATTGTGTTTCCAAATGAAAAACTTTTAAATTTCAGACTATTTTCTGAAAATAATATAAAAGAATACTAAGGGCTTGTATAAGACCTCTAAGAGGTTGAATACTCCGTGTTACGACAAAGGGTTGCGCTTGATTCGTGAAAGAATCATCCTTTTAAATGGATGTTAATGTAAATAATACCTTGGTCCCATATTAATCGAATTTAAAGAATCGCTACTACAAAAGTCTGTTGAGTTTTTCTTCCAAGGGGGAGATCGGGTTCTTAGGTACGAAGGTCGATTATGTGTTCCGGATGTTTATAAAATTGAGAGAGAAAATTCTAGAAGAGGCTCATGATTCTAGATATTCAATTTATCCGGTAGCCACCAAATTATATCATGATCTATGGGGAGTCTATTGGTTTTATGACATGAAATGAAATATTGCATGTTTTTAGCCAAGTTCCCGAATTGTGGGTTTGCCTCGTACTAGAAGGAAACATGATTCTATTTGGATCATTATTGGCCGGATGAAAAAACCAGCCTATTTCATTCTTGTCAATTTTTCCTCTTCGGCGGAACACTATCAAAAATTCTATATCAAAGAGATAGTGATACATGGAGTTCCTTTGTCAATTATTTCGGATGGGGTTACTCACGTTAGTTCACAGTTTTGGAAGGCATTCTAAAAAAAGGGCTTGATATTAAGGTTTAACTTAGAATGAAAAATGATTCAATTTGGATCATTTTTCACCGGATGACAAAATCAACCTATTTCATTCCTGTCAAGGTTTCCTTTTTGGTGGAACACTATGAAATATTTTATATCAAAGAGATAGTGATACATGGAGTTCCTATGTCAATTATTTCGAATTCACACCTTTTGAAGGCATTCTAAAAAGGGCTTGGTACTACGGTTGAGCTTAGAATGAATTTTCATCCCCAAACCGATAAGTAAGCGGAAGATACCATTCAAACTTTAGAGGATATGTTGAGAGAATGTGTGATAGACTTCTCAGGTAGTTGGGATGACCATCTACCATTGATAGAGTTTACCTAAAAAAATAGTTACCACTCAAGTATTACCATGATTTATTTTGAAACCTTGTATGCTAGGAGATGTAGGTATCCAGTTAATCGGTTTGAAGTAGGTGAAATTGCTCAAATTGGTCACAAAATATTTTACGAGTTTATTGAGAAAGTTTGACTCATTAGAGAGAGGTTGAAAAGGAACCAAAGTCGGCGAAAGTCCTATGTCGATGTTAGAAGAAGGGATTTAGAATTCAAAGTTAATCTTTGAGTTTACTTGAATATCTCACCTATAAAGGGTGTGATAAGGTTTGACAAGAAGGGATATCTTAGTCCCCGGTATGTGGGCCCATATCAAATTTTAAAGCGTATTGGGAAGGTTGCCTATGAATTATACTTGCCAAGTGAGTTGGCTCTGGTTCACTCGGTATTTCATGTTTCTATGCTTAATAAGTGTATTAGCGACCCGGATCCATTATTCCTCTAGAAGGGTTAGGATTTGATGAAAAACATTCCTATGAAGAAGTTTCGGTAAAAATCCTTGACTGACAAGTTAAGAAGTTGAGAAATAAGAAAGTACATTCCGTGGAGGTTTTATGGAGGAATCATTTAGTTGAGGGTGCTACTTTGGAGGGCAAGGCCGATATTAAATCCCGCTATCCTCGTCTTTTTTCTTCCACTCCTATTCATGCTTGAGGTAAGTAGTTCTTCTTTAAATTTCTAGTTTGGAGTCACGTGTGTGATATGTGTGTTTTGTATGTTCTTGATGAAATGCATGTTTAGTAAGAAAATGAGTTGTTATAATGAATTACATCCCTCATGTTGTTGTTCATTTACTATAATTTCCTATTTTGACTTCATGAGTTGAATTGATGTACATTCGTTGTTGTATTTCATGATATGGCACATTTGTTCCCCAATGTAGTGGTGAGAATGCTAATGCATTTGAGAAGGTATTTCCTGCTATATAAATGCGAACTATTGAATTTCATGCATTTTGGGTTTGTAGATGTATTTTCTACTTCCTTATGTTTCACTGATTATGCTTGGGATGTTGAAGTTTCCTCCTTTGAAAGTGCACATTGTGAATATTGTATCTTTGAGTTATGAATTATATTGATATTTCATACATTATGGCCTTCTACTCTTGAAACTTTAATTCCTTAAGGTGTCAAAATCATTATTCGAGGACAAATGTCACCAAGGGGGAGATAATGTAACATTTTGGAACACTAATAAACTAAATTAGAGTCTAGTGGGTAAATTAGTAGCCTATTTAAGGTCCTACATTAAGGTTAGAGTCGTAAAATTGCCCTTGATGCTCTGTATAAATGTTTTTGAGTGTAAACATCAAGGTACGATCCCCCTAGGACCAACCAAGGGTCCTTGAGGGTCCCCCTAAAACCTGTCAAAAACAGCTTGCACCTACAGATGGGCATCCACAAACTGTGGGTGAATCACGCCCCATAGGTGAGGGTCGTGGATCGAGGCTTGGACTCCCCTGGTCCTCAAAACTCTCTGTCCCATCCAGGAATTGCTAGAATGGCTCATGGACCCACTCACGGTCCGTATGTGGTTTATTGGGGATGGGGGGTGGGAGGGCTCATGAGTCACAACATATTTTGGTCTTAGTTTTTTAAATTAGGCATTAAGTTAGGGGCTTTGGGTTGGTTAAATAACTAAGTAGGGTCATTTAATATTTTTAATACACCTGTAATAAGACCCCTAAGCTAACTCATTCTTAGTAGACACAAATCAAATTCACAAATACTCTTTTCTACAATATTTCTCTCACTAGATACCTCTATTGAAGAAGAACTTGAAGACAAGGGATCAAGAACTCATATTTAATCTCCAAATTCATGAAGGATCTCTAATCAAGGTATGTTATTCTTGATTCATGGATAGTTTCCTTCCATGAAGCCCTTCAAAACTCTATTTTTGAAAAATAAAATTCTCCAAAACCTACGGTTTTCAATCTATGTCATGGATTTACTTTCAAAATGATTTCAATGTGTTTATTGTCTATTATTATGATCAATTTGATGGATAACTAGTTTTTTCTAAAGGAATTATTTAACAATCAATAAATTTCTATGTTTCCCTAAATTGGATCCTCCAGCATGAATATGGATCATTGTTAGTAGATTGTATTTATATTATGAATGTGATGAATTTATTACTTGTACTAGATCATTATGAATGTTCAATGAAGTAATTATAGGAATTTTGATGAATCATTATCCATGGACCTTGTAGGGAAATTTAGGGGAATTTTACATGTTGATAAGAATTATGTTTAAGCTTGTGATTCACATAGAAAGTAAAGATAATCTGACTATGCTGTACTTGTGATATTGATTGTAAAAACACTGTTACGACCTGATCCTACACTCTAGACGTGGTTGAAACTCGAGAATCATTGTTGGTTCCTAAATAAATTGTCATCATTACTGACTACAAGGGGAAGCCTAACTCAAACACACAAATCTTAAAAACTGAATAAAGTTCATGAAACTTAAATATAAAACTTCAACTCAAATAAAAAATCAGAGTAAAATAATATACTCAACTCGACATAAAATAGGAAACTTAAGTCTTTAAAGCATTTAATAAAATAAATAAATAGTACAAACTTCTCAACTATACTTAATATCTATGAAGCCTATAATTGATAAATATGGAAGTCGAGACAAGACCCACGACATCCTGACTAAATTGAAAAGTAAATGAAATCCTCCAGAAATAAAGAAGCTCACCATAGCTATTTTGAACCCCTGGATGTATCAACAAATCTTTTATTGATGATGCTGAATATATTTGTCCACATCATGAAAAGATACAAGCCAAAAGGCTCTGTGCGTGGAATGTACGAGCATAAAAGTGAAATTCTAAAACATAAAATATAAGTTAGAAACTTGAAAAAAAGGAAACATACTTACCTATTTTCAAAAATACTCAATTCAAGGAATACTCAAGGATACTCAAAACTACTCAAACTCAATAAACTCAGAAGATTAGACGCTCAAATCAAATATATTATTTTCAACTCTAGGTACTCAACTATGGGTACTACACTCAATGCATAGCAACAATAGACATGCAATATGTGGAAAGCTTTCTAAAACAATAAAAATAACTTATTTAGTTAAATAAAATGCAATAACAAACTCAACTTTACTTATATAATAAAGTAATATAGTTGTTGTGAGAGTTTCAACCACCACTATGATCCTAAGTGGTTATACAACGTCTTGCCCACACTGCCAGAACTATCCTATACTTTGTCATTATATAGAATGCTTAACTTAGTAGATCCACAAGCTTATGATAAAAGCATCTTAAGGAGTCGTCTAAAAAGTATGATCCTTTACTATTCATAATGGCTGTCACATCTGTGGAGCACCCCCCTAAATGTAACTGGCGCTATCTTCATCACCGAGGACTAATACGAACATTTTAGATTACATCATTACATTTATAGGTTAAAATTTTGAAAAATTAAAACATTTTTTTATCTATAATGAGGTTTACATAGACCTCTCGCATACACATAATATATATATATATATATATATATATATTCATATCGAGTATACATAGACCCTTTGTATAAAAAGATTACTTAGTCTCCTACTTTATTAAACACACACACACACACACACACACACACACACACACACACACACACACACACACACACATATATATATATATATATATATAAGATATACCATAATCTTTAATATGGATGTCTCATCTCATAACCATCTAACAAGAGTATAACAATTGGGCATAGCCTATACAATAATAAAATAAAAGACACATATAGGATATACAATCTTAGTACTCAAATGAAAGGAAATTAACAGATTGTCTTTAAGACTAATCAATATCCAAAGCTAGAAAATGATATTGTACTCGAAGTAGTGAGGACCTACCCAACTTGGAGAATGTGAATCCAAGTATTCCTTCAATGTCGTCACAAGACTTCAACGACCGAAACCTAAAATGTTGGGGAAAAGGGAGAAAATGTGTTAGCACATCACTTGTACTAAGTATGAGACCGTATGCACACACAACATAAAATCCTGCTAAAAAGAGACATTTCATTAAAGTATGCAATTTACATTGAAAATCCTTATGCACATTCATGAAAACAATACCAATATATAGGATATATTAATTAGGTCAAGATCATGTACATCACAAGATCAGCAATACTAAGTCTAGTTAATCGAACAAGCATATCACATAATTGAGCACATAGTCAATAAAACTTTATCATCAAGTTATAATATCAACAAGCATGGATAAGAGTTTATAACATCATAACCAAATTAATAGCATTACTCATGAACCCTCATTAAGTCAACTAGTACAATGACTAAGCAAAGCCCCTTACTCAATAAAACAAACCAAACAAGAACCATGACCGCTGTCCAAATTCACTTAGCATATCATTATGAGTACATAGCATCATAATTTATCAATAGAGACCAAACACATATTCATAAGTGAAACAATCATCATGTAGTATCATTTACATTTTTAAGCATATACATACATAACAACATCCTCGTAAGACTTCCCTCAGGGCTAACTAGTGTAATGTTTAAGTAGAGTCCTGTACCCCTACCTAGACTAAGCTAAACCCCTTAGGTTATCTTAGTTAGAGACCATTCCTTTAGTTTATTTAACCTTTTTGTAACCTCTTTCCTTAACCGGCATAGACCACATCAGCTAATGTAGAATCCGGTGTCATAGAACCTTAAATCGAAGGAAGGCATACTGCTTTCCAAGGTAGTACAAAAACATGAACATAGCATCTAGTTGGATCCACTAGGTAGTATTCCTATTAGGGCAACATAGTTCAAGAACTAGGAGATATAGTTGGGACCCTTTTTATGCTACATGAGTTGTAGTCTTCAATATCATGAGTTAATTACTAATCCTACCTTTCCCATGTGGGAAGGGACACTCCTCACTCTAGTTCACTCGGTGCTAAGCTAGAGTCCCTTTTGAAATGTCATTAATGCCTTTATTAATCGTCATAACTTAATGTAGGTCATAGGGTATATCCATTATATAATAATCATCAACATAGCATAATAAGAATTGCATGAGTATTGTCCTTTCATTACAATTCATACAAGTGAGGTTAACACATTTACATAGTAACATCAAACAAGGCACATTGGTAAGTTATCACCATCCTTATAAACATTTATAGCTTAGCCAACAACTCACAATCCATAGTTCAAGACATTTCAATTCAAAATTGTACCAACCCTATCAATCTTTATATATGTGAACTTCAATACAACACCATCACTTAATCACAAGTAATCATAATTTAAGTAAAGAAGAGAGATCACAAGACTTGCTCAATCACCTTCACAATTCCATCATCAAGGTCTTACCATAAACCATACAATTCCACTTAACAATGGTACAATACATCACACAATAGTACCCAACATAATAATGAAGTCAATTGATTTACGATACAATAATTCATCACTAGTTCGGTGCCTAGAATTAGAGACTTAAATAAAGTTCATAATCTACTTCACAACCTACAATAATTACTCAAGAACTATTATAATTGTATTACAATATATCACAATCTACTCATAATAATGATAATAAAAATATAGGATAGTAATTCACACATTAACCAAGCTAATTGAGTCAATACTATATAATTCAATTCAAGATCACCACCTAGGGTTAAATGGAAAAGGTCATCTTCCACAAACTAGGACAATGCATCAAGAATTTGTACAATGTAACCATAGTACATGTTAATATACTCATAATAAAAAAATCATAAAAACATCTATTCACAAGATCAATTTCGTATTGGAAGTAAACCCACTTGAATTTCATACTTTTTAAATTAATTTGGAAGAGCCCTTTGGGGAAAGAGATCCCAAATGTAGAAATAATATCATACCTTACTAATTGATTAAGTTTGATGGAGAAACTTGATACTTTTCATCCATATAAACCACCTTTTGATTGGTATTCAATGGGGTTTCTTAGGGAGAGATAAAGAAGAGAGAAGAAGGAGCAATTTGGGTTTGGGAAATTATGAGGGTTAGGCTAGTTTAATTTGGTAAGGGTCTTTATATATGTAATTAAATAATTTAATTAGACCTCCATTATACCCTAAATAAATTAATTAACCACCTAGTCAATTAATTTTACTTACCTTAAAACGTGTAGCAAAAATAGTCTTGATAGACAAGATCGGCCCACGCGTCGTTTTCCAATCGACGACTAAGGGACCAACCGTCATGTTGGTCCGTCGTTTTGGTGAGAGAGTTTTAAAGATGTCTTCCCATGAATTTTTCTATGTTTCCATTGACGGTGGACATCAACGCCCCATCGATAGGACCACGCCTCATCGATGGCCTTCGTTAGTAACAGTGCCCTTGACAACTTTTAGCCACTGTTGCAAGGGTCCTCCTAAGGACCCTTGGTTGGTCCATGGGGAGTTTCACCCGGACGTTTTAACTATATAATAACTCTAATATGTGTTAGTAATACTTCCACCCAAATTCATCATTTTCCGACAAATAAAACTTTGTTAAATAGGCTAAGGCACACTAGCACCTTTTAAACTAGTTTCTGGACATCATGGATGCTCGTTGTTGTTTTGATTCTAAAACTTCATAAATGACTCAAATACATTATAATTGATTTAAAAACAGTGTTACAACTCTTAGACTCTCATGTTAGGATCTAGATTAAGGTTTACATTTCTGGAGTATTACATCAGCCCCCCCTTACATACATTCGTACCCGAATGACACTAACATTCTTAAAAAGGAAGGAATAGACTCAAGACTGGCAGCCCAACCAACAACAACATATCAAAACATGAGTTACACTCAAAATTAACATAAACACATGGACTTTTCAATAATTCAACTCAAAACTTTATGTTTCAACTCATAATAGTTCAGCATTCATTTCATGATTATTCATATACCAAAGCTTCCTTCAACACATATCAACATTCTTAATACAATTCATGAGGGCACAATATACCAAAATGCACAAAATAACCTCAAAATAAGTAAAAATCAACCTTTTAATTTTTAGGCATAAAGTTCACTGTGATTCACTATAACATGAACTTTTTGCACAACTTCACCAAAAATCAAGACAATTTCAAATAAACTAATTGTTTTCACTATAAGTTGAATAACTAACCTTAGTTATAAAATAGATTATGGTAACGTGACTTTATACCGGCCTCATCCTCCCATATTAACGCAACTAGGTGATTCCTCCATAACACTTTTACGGAAGCTACTTCTTTTTTCCTTAACCTCTTTACTTTTCTATCAAGGATTTGACCCAAAACCTCATTATAAAAGAGGTTCTCTTGAACACCTAGACCTTCAGAAGTAACAATGGACTCAGGATCACCAATACACTTCTTACGCATAGAAACATGGTACACCACATGAATCGAAGACAATTCACTAGGAAACCTCAAACTCATATGCCACCCTACCAATCTTTTGCAAGATTTCATAGGGACCTAGATAACGAGGACTCAACTTCCCTTTCTTGCCAAATCTCACAACCCCTTTCATAGGCAAAATCTTTATATACACTTTATCACCTTCTTCAAACTCTAATTCCCTTCTCCTATGGTCAGCATAAGACTTTTGCAGGCTATAAGTTATTTTCAAGTGATGCCTTGTGTATGAACCTTCTCCAAAGTCTTATAAATCAAATCGGGACCCTAGATTGAAAAATCATCCACTTCAAACAATCCAATTGGATATCTACATATCCTACCATACAAGGCTTCATATGGTATCATAGATATCGATGAATGATAGCTATTGTTGTAAGCAAACTCAACCAAAGGCAAGTGCTTATCCCAATTTCCCTTAAAATCAATTATACAATCTCTAAGCATATCCTCAAGGGTTTTAATAGTACGCTCCGCTTGGCCATCCACTTTAGGATGAAAAGTGGTGCTTAGCTTCACTGTGGTACCCAACCATTTTTGGCATGACCTCCAAAACCTAGATATGAATTATGCACCCCTATCTGATATGATGGATAACATATTACCATTGCGACACACAATATCATCTATGAAGATCCTTGCATAATTCTCCGCCGAATATGTAGACTTGACGAGAATAAAATAAGTGAATTTGGTCAACCTATCCATAACCACCCATATGGGTCATATTGTTATTATTCCAAGGAGAACCTACAACAAAATTCATATTAATATCTTCCTACTTCAGAGTCAGATCTTAGATTTCTTGAAGTAAACCACAAGGATTTTGGTGTTCGTATTTTACTTATTGGCAATTTGGAAGTTTTTCAACAAATTCAACTATGTCCTTCTTCAAGACTCCCCACCAAAACACTTCTCTAATTTCATGATACATCTTTGTAGAAACTGGATAAATGGAGAAATGGAAATCATGAGCTTCCTCAAGAATCTGATTCCTCAAGACATCTACATTGGGAACACACAACTTTCCTTGTTACCTCAAGACACCATCACCCCTAAGGAGAACGACTCATTTAGCTTACCAAGAACCGATTCCTTCAACTCCATTAATGGTTGATGAAGGAGTTGTTTGGACTTCACCTCAACCATCAAAGATTACTTGGAATTATTATGGACCATAAAAACATCATTGAGAGAATCTTCCAATCTAACACCCAATCTATACAACCTATGAACATCTTTCAGTAGGTCTTTCTTGGCTTCTTTAACATGATATACACTACCCATGGTCTAAGACTTAGAGCATTCTCAAATACATTGGCCTTATCGAGGTGGTAGAGAACACTCATATTGTAATCTTTCAACAATTCCAACCACCTTATTTGTAAGAGATTCTACTCCTTCTAAGTAAACAAATATTGTAGACTTTTGTGGTCGGTATACACATCCACATGGACGCCATACAAACAATGCCTCCATATTTTCAAGGGAAATACCACATCCGCTGACTCAAGATCATTAGTTGGATAATTTCTCTCATGCACCTTAAGTTGCTTTGAGGCATAGGCTATTACTTTCCTATGTTTCATAAGCACACACCCTAAACTCACTCGGGATGCATCACAATATACCACAAGGCCCTTGGTACCCTCCAGTAAAGTCAACACTTGAGCAGAAGTAAGCCTATCTTTCAAGATATGGAAACTTCTTTCACATGCCTCCGACCACTCAAGTTTCCTACTCTTTTTGGTGAGAGTAGTCAAGGGAGATGCAATGAATGCAAAACAATCCACAAACCTCTTATAATAACCTGCTAGAAAATTAGGTTGTTATTGGATTGTTAATGTTTTCTATTGGATAGTATGAATATATTAACATGTATTATCACTTTATTATAGGATATCTTTTGATGATTTGGTATAGTATGTTGATGATGATCTCTAACCCTTAACCATGACATAAATTAGGTTGAAATTGATTCAGTTGACTTGGTTATTGGTTGAATTGCTATTATTTGATGTTGTTACATTAATCACACACAAATTGAAGTTAATTATAGTCTTTAATTCTAGTTTTTGAGATTATGATCTAGGTTAGAAAGTTAATTAACCTAAGTGTCTTATCTTAAGTTATGATCTAGTAATGAATTGTAATGTAGTGATTCTCCTAATCTTTTTATCATTTTGATTATTGAATTATGATGTGGTAAATTTAAATTGGATTTAATTGAGGATTTCTAATAAGGACTTAATGATGAACTATGAAGGAGACTTGGTAAGTCTTATGATCTCTATCCTTTACTTCCAATTATCGCTAATTGTAATTAACCAATGATGTTATATTGGAGTAAGCCTTGTATTAGGATGTATAGGATTGTATGATGTTGAAGTGAAATGCGATGACTATGTTATGAGGTTGATTAAGGTGTATACGCTATAAGGATGGTGATTACTATCAGTGTTCCTTATTACGATATGAAATTTATAATGTGCTAACCTCACTTATATAAAATGTAATGAAATGACTTATACTCATACAATTCGTGTTGATCTATTTATGATGATGATTATACAAGACGTAGAACATATGACCTAAACTAAGCTATTATGGATAATTAAAGGCTTAAACACATTTAAAAAAAGGAGTCTAGCTTAGGAACGAGTGAACTAAATTGAGGAGTATTCCATCCCACATAGGAATGTAGGAGCACTAAAGTAGCCCTGTGATTGGAGAGTACGTTGCATGGAGCATAAAGAGGTTCCAACTATATCTCCTAGTTCTTGAACTATGTTGCCCCCGAGAGAATACTAGCCAGTGGATACACGTAGTTGCTATGTTTTATGTTTTTGTACAATCTTGGCAAGTAGTCCACCTTTCTTCGGTGTAGGGTTTTATGACACCGGATTCCACACTTCCTCATGTTGTCAATGTCAGTTAGAGAAAGATGTTCCCAAAAAAAAAAAAAGAATTAAAGGATTGAACTCTAACTAGATAACTTTTGGGGTCTAGCTTAGACTAGGTAGGGGTATGGCATTCTATCTAAGCGTTGCAGTAGTTAGACTTGAGTGGAGTGTTAGTAGGATGTTCTTATGTATATTTATGTTTATGATGATATATGATATGTATATGAAGGACTTGCATATTTTTGATACTTTATGTTGGTTAGTTCATTTATGGATATGTATTGGTTTATATTGTTAAAGTAAGATGAAACATAAATGTAAATATCATGTTATGTGAAATAGGGTGTTAGCCATGATTCTTATTTGGTTACTTGATTGATTAAGGTTATGGGATTTTGCTTGGTCATTGCACTTGCTGACTTGATAGGGGTTCATGGGTAAATGTCTTGCTTTGTTATAATAAAAATTTACCCTTTTTCATGCTTATTATTTAATATGACTTGTATGTAGAATTACTTGAATTGTATTCATTTGTCTAGTGGGAATTTTTGATTGGACTAGAGTTAATGTTGTGGTATTGTCATGGTCATGCATATGACTTAATAAATGTGAAATATTGTCTGGTATGCTATTGTTGAATATGCATATAGGAATTAAAAGGAAAATACATACTTATGGAAATGTCTTTTTTGATAGAATGTTTTATAAATCTATGTGCATATGGTCTCATACTTAGTATATGTGGTGTATAAACCCCATTTCTTCTTTTTTCCCAATATTTTAGGTTCCGGTCGTTGAAGGCTCATTCGAGATGAATTGAAGAAGAATTGAATATTCTTTACCATCCAAGTGGGTAGGTCCTCACTTTCCTAGGGCTACGCCGATATTTTGCTTATGGACTTGCTTTATTTTCTAGGACTCTTATGTTTTTTCTATTTTCATTTGAGTACGGTTTGTATACGTCTATATGTGGCTTGTTTACATTGATGTAGTTGCCCAAATTTCTATGATCTTTAGATGGTATGAGATGATTCAATCCTTAAGACTATGTTCTATCTTATGTATATATTTATGTGCAATAAAAGTAGAAGGCTATGTAAACTTCTTATATGAAGGGTCTATGTATACTCGAGATATATAGATATTATATTTATGAAGAGGTCTATGTAAACCTCCATGTAGAAGTAATAATTGTTTTAAATTTAATTCTAAATAAGACATAAAAGTGATTATGTAAGCTAAGAGGCTAGTATTACTCCTTAAGAGGATGACGACGCCAGTTACGTCTAGGGTGTAAACCCGAATGTGATAAACTTGGTATCAGAGCATGAGGTTAAATTATTTTATACTCGATGTCTCTCTCAGCCATGTATATGTAAGTTCATGTTAATAATTGTGAAGCGCGCCACACTTATGGACGGGAACCTACATGATTCCTAGGAAACTCTCATTTTGTTAAAAATCATATATCGTGCCATTAGATTATTCTTATGGTGTGATTTTGCATCTAATACTATTTATGTGCTTACAGAAAGAATGAACACTAAAAGGAATGTAGCACGAAGACTTGAAGAGGACATTGCCAACCAGGAGTTCCTCCCCGTGGTGAGAAGTTCCTCCACTTTAAGAAGATGCTAATATGGAACAAGCTCCAGTCAATCCTTCACCCTTGACAGATGGAGATATAAGGGATGACCTCATCCAATTGGCTCTAGTCGCTACTCTTCAAGCCCAAGAAATGACGGCCCAAGCCAACCGAGAGGTTGTACCCCGTCCTCATCAACATGTCACTACTATGGCTTCATGTCTAATGGACTTCACTCGAATGAACCCTCCTACCTCCTACGTGTCTAAGGTTTAGGAATACCCCCAAGAATTCATCGATGAAGTCAATAAGATACTCTTGGCTATGGTGCTTTCCACAAGTGAGAAGGCTGATTGTCCATATATTAACTTAAGAACGTAGCTCAAGAATGTTTTGTGAGATTGAGGGATAATAGGCCATTGAGCGGTTGTCCATTGACTTGGGAAATATTTTAAAAGGATTTTATAGATCGGTTCTTTCCTAGGAAGATGAGGGAGTATGAAGTTGTGGAGTTCATCAACTTCGCCAAGGAGGTATGAGTGTTCATGAATACTCCTTGAAAATCACAAAGTTATCAAAATATGCTCCTTCTTTGGTTTCCGATCCTAGATATGAGATGAGTTGTTTTGTGACAGGGATGTCGGATGATTTGCAAGAGAAGTTTCATTCGACTATGCTACATGAAAACATGAACATTTATTTTAATATGGTTCATGCCAAGTGAGTGGAAGAGTCAAGGTCCAAGCAGAAGAATAGAAATGATAAGAGAGAAAAATCTTTTGATGGAAGTTCTTCAAAAAATAGGCTTGAGATACAAGACAAGCCTAGGTTAAAAAGCGGGTTACATGTCAAGTTCCTTGAAAATTCCAAAAGGCTAGTGGTAATAGGATGTCTAACCCTACGTTTAATAGGGGAAAATGTACAAATTCACTAACCAATAGGCCAACATGTGGAAAGTGTGACAGAAATCACTATGGCGATTGCCTTAAAGGGACACACAATTGTTTTGGTTGTAGTAAAAGCGGGCACAAGGTTAGGGATCGCCCTAATGTGAGGTTCCAAGACAAGGGTAGTGGTCAAGCTCAAGCAAGTGGTTCAGATAAGGCTCCAAAGAAGAACCGCGTCTATACTCTGCTCTATAGGGGTGAGCAAGACATTTCTCCCGACGTGGTTAATGGTGTGTTGAAAGTCTTCTGTATTGATGTATATGTTTTACTTGATCCCGGTTCTACTTTATCCTTTGTTACTACTCTAGTAGCAAAAAAGTTTTACATTTTTCCTGATATTCTTCATGAACCTTTTATAGTGTTTACTCTGATGGGTGAGTGAGTTGTTGCAAAAATGGTGTATATAAATTATCCTACAATGTTTCCCTATAGAGTTTCTTATGTTCAATTAGTAGAAATCAATATGCTAGATTTGGATGTTATATTGGGTATGTATTGGTTGCATGCTTGTTTTACTTTTATTAATTGTTGGATAATGGAACTGAAGTTTAACTTTACAAATGAACTTGTTGTTTAGTGGAAGGGGGAAACTCTACTCCTAGAGGTTGTATCATCTCTTGTCTAATGGCATGCAAACTGATCTCTAAAGGATGTCTATACCATATTGTAAGAGTCAATGATCTAGACTCCAAAATTCCTCCCATTGCGTCAGGTCCCCGTAGTGAGTGAATTTCCCAAGGTTTTTCGTAATGACGTTCCCGGTATTTCTCCTGAACGAGAAATTGATTTTTGTATTGAGTAACTACCCGATATAAATCCCATTTCAATTCCTCCTAATCGGATGGCTACGGTCGAATTAAAAAGTTTAAGGCACAACTCAAGGATTTACTAGACAAAGGCTTCATAAGATCTTGTATTTCTCCATGGGGTGCTCCAGTTTTGTTTGTGAAGAAGAAACGTGGATTTTTAAGAATGTGTATTGATTACCATGTACTCAATAAGGTCACAATCAAGAACAAGTATCCTCTCCCTCAGATTGACGACTTGTTTGATCAACTATAAGGGGCAAGCTTTCTTTTCTAAGATTAACTTGAGGTTAGAGTATCACCGACTTAGGATTTGAAGTGAGGATATACCAAAGATGATATTCCAGACTAGTTATGGTCAGTATGAGTTCTTAGTAATGTCCTTTGGTCTTACTAATGCGTCGTCAGCGTTTATGGACCTAATTAATAGTGTTTTTTGAAGTTACCTAGATTCATTTTCCATTGTCTTCATTGACGACATCTTGGTATATTCAAAAATTTAGGGTAATCACGTGAACCATTTGAGGGTAGTGTTACAAGTACTTAAAGAACACCATTTGTTTACCAAGTATAGAAAATGTGTTTTTTCGTAGAGGTGGGTTACATTTCTTGGTCATATCATCTTTAGTTAGGGAGTTGAGATTCATACAAGGAAAATGAAGGAAGTGAAAAATTTGCCTAGACCTTTGACTCCAATCGATAGTAGAAGCTTCTTGGGTGTAGCAGGTTATTATCGGAGTTTTTTGGAGGCTTTTGCATCCATTGCTTCTACCTTTAATACTTTGACCCAAAAGTGTATGAAATTTGAGTGGTCGGAGGCATGTGAGAAGAGGTTTTAAATGTTAAAAGATAGGCTTACTTCCGCTTCATGTTGACCTTATCGAAGGGGACAAAGGGTTTTGTTATGTATTGTCACGCATCATGAGTCGGTTATGGGTGTCTGCTTATGCAGCAAGGGAAGGTGATAGCCTATGCTTCTAGGAAACTTAAGGTACGTGAGAGAAACTATCAAACTAATGACCTTGAGTTAGAGGCCGTGGGTTTTGCCTTGAAAATATGGAGGCATTACTTGTATGATGTTCATGTTGATATTTTGACCGACCATAAGAGTCTCCAATATGTGATTACCCTAAAGGAGTAAGTCTTAGACAAGGATGATTGTTAGAATTGTTTAAAGATTACGAAATGAGCATCCTCTATCACCCCGACAACGCTGATAATCTTGTGGATGCCCTATGTCGTATCATTGTGGGTAGTGTATCCCACATAGATAAATCCAAGAAAGACCTTGTAAAGGATGTACATACGTTTGCTATCTTTGGTGTGATGTTTGAAGATTCTATAAATGGTTGTTTCATGGTTCATCAAAACTCTCAGTTATAATTAGTAGTTGTGTTGAAGTCCAAACAACACCTTGAAAAATCATTGATGGAGTTTAAGGAAATGGACCTCGAAAATCTTATGTGGCTTTTTCCCATGATTTTTTTTCTCTCTATCACGTTTCTTACTCTCATGTTTGCAGAATTTTTACTCCCCTTTTGTCTTTATTGAGTTTTTTTTATATGAAAATATTGTGATTTATTTTGATGGACAATAACTTACCAATATTAATCAAACATATTGGTAGATGGGATCCGTCATGTTGGTATTTGTTATAGTTTTCTGATTTATTTTTAGTAATCTCTATTAATTCGTTGTATTAAGAGTGTTATAAGATTGTATGATATTTTTTTTTGTTTAATAATTTTTTTGTTATTTGTGGTTATGTGTTGTATTAATGAACTTGTTGATGAAAAAATCGTATAAAATTGATCAACATGATATTATTTGTCTGAATTGCATATTAATATGGTATGAAATATGAAATGCTAGTTTGTTTATCTGTTTCTGATTAGTAAAGCAATGTCTGTATTATTTTTTTTTTGACATTTATAATATGAAATGTGAATTACATTGATATTAAAGATTTTTATTTTAATGACATATTTTTTGAAACTATTTTTAATAAGCATTGATTTTCCATGTTAGGTGATACCACCACGGTTGATATGTATGCTGTTGTTGAAGGACCAAAGAAGAACATTGTAAATTTAAACACAAGGTGTGTAGTTGCGAAAGATTTCACCATTCATGTAACTTCAATTCTTAGATACAGAATACTTGCATGAAGCATATTTCTATTCTATCTTTTATAGCCTGAAGAATTTCATATGTGCATGTGTCATCCCTGTTGAACCTATCTCCTGCGAGAGTACATGTGATATACCCAATTATATTTCAAAGCCTAAATTGATGACATCTGATCCAAGTAGATCAGTTAGACAATCGCATGTTGAACGCTGGAAGGAGTTTGCTGATGTGAAATTCAAAAGGTCAAAGGTTACTTGTAGTAGATGTAGTCAAGTTGGACATAACAAGAAGACATATTCAAATTATCCTGTTAAAAAAATGATTTCATGATTTTTACTTTTTGTTATACAACATGTTTTGTTTTATGGAATGAATTTGGTATAATTTTTATTTGAGTAGTTGTGATTTTTTAATATTGTTCAACTTTAAATAATATTGAAACACATTTTGTATCCGTTTCAAATTTTATTCCTATACTAATATAAAGTTAAACAAGAATCATACATAGTCCATACAAAAAGCATATATATTGAACAACTTTTTAAACATATAATTGTACAATAAAACCTCTTGGTAAAATAGTTCATACATAGATCATACATAGTTCGTGCAAAGTTCATACATATGGATCAAAAAATATATGATAGTTATAATACTAAAACGATAATAAATAAAAAATGTGATATCATGTTCATACTAGTGGTAATCAGACTTCATACATATTTAATCTAGACAGTAATCAGAATTCATACATAATCAATAATTGAAGAAAGATTCATACAAAAGAGCCAACAAAATAGAAATGTAATGTTATCCCCATACAATTAGTAATCTGACTTCATACATATATCAATTTATATATCAATTCAAACATCATTCAAACACTAATATATAAATGGACAACAAAATCAATTCATACACAAAGCATTAAATGAAATTCTAAGGTACTTTCATACACAAATTATACAACAGTAATATATCAATGTATATATCAATTCATACAACATTTATACACAAGTCATACAAACTAATATATCAATCCATACAGAATTCATACGATATTAATACATATTACCAGTGTTTGAATGATGATTGAATTGATATATAAATTGATGTATGTATGAAGTCTAATTACTAATTGTGTGGGCATGACATTACATTTCTAATTTGTTTGCTTTTTTGTAAGAAGTTTGATTACTAACTGTATGGGCATGACATTACATTTCTAATTTGTTGGTTTTTTTGTATGAATATTTCTTCAACTATCGATTATGTATGAAGTCTGATTACTCTCTAGATGAAATATGTATGAAGTCTGATTACTACTAGTATGAACATGATATCACATTTTTTATATATTATCGTTTTAGTATGACAACTACCATATATTTTTTTGATCGATATGCACGAACTTTGTGCGAACTATGTATGTTCTATGTATGAACTATTTTAACAAGAGTTTTATTGTACAATTATAAGTTTAAAAAGATTTCCATATATATGCTTTTTGTATAAACTGTGAATGATTCTTGTTAACTATATATTAGTATATAAATAAAATTTGAAAACGGACACAAAATGCGTTTCAATATTATTTATAGTTGGATAATATCAAGAAATCACAACTACTCAATTATTAATTATACCAAATTCATTCCATTAAACAAAACATGTTGTATAACAAAAAGTAACAAATCACAAATTCATTTTTTTAAGAGGATAATTTGAACATGTCTTCATGTTATGTCCAACTTGACGACATCTACTACAAGTAATCTTTGACCTTTTAATTTCAAATCAGCAAACTCCTTCCAGCGTTCAACATGTGATTTTCTAACTGACCTACTTGGACCGGGTGCCATCAATTTAGACTTTGAAATATAACTGGATATATCTCACGTACTCTCGCAGGGGATAGGTTCAATAAGGATGACATATGCACCGCTAAAGTTCTTCAGGCTATAAAAGGCAGAACAGAAATATGCTTCATGCAGTTTCCTGTATCTAAGAACTGCAATTACATGATCACATGGTATTTCATAATGGTGAAATCTCCCGCAACTACACACCTTGTGTATAAATTTACTATGTACTTCTTTGGTCCTTCAACAAAAACATACATATAAACCGTGGATGGTATCACCTAACATGAAAAAATTTTGCTCATTAAAAACATTTCCAAAAAAATATGCCATTAAAAATAAAATAAAAATATGTAATACCAAAATAATACACATTTCATACTATAAATGTAAAAAAACATTGCATTACGAATCAGAAACAGATAAACAAACTAATATTTCATATTTCGACCAATATTATAATATTTTTCACCAACAATTCCATTAATATTATACATATCCACAGATAACAAAAAAAAATTACTAAACTAAAAAGCAAATAGAACTTTCGTCATTACAAAAAAAATTAACTAAACAAAAAAAATACAGTTTTCATACAAAATTCATACATAATTATATCAACATTTACCTTCATATGCCAAACAGAAACATATATTCTAATTTCAACAAAAAAAAAATTCATATATAATTAATACAAGTTTCATATAAGGTTCATACACGATTAATACAACTTTCATACTTCAACGATCCATATAATTATAAATACTTATTTTTGTAATAGTGACTAAATACACTATACCATCAAATTCATTTTTAATATTTTTTTCATATATCAAGTATTACGCAAGTCTTCAATTTTATTAAAACTCAAACACATATACATTTACATGCTTTTTTCACATACGATATATATACCAAAACACTGTTTCATCCAAAAAAAATAAGCTATAATCTATATTTCATATCTTAAAATAACCAAGAAAAATCGACACAATGTTCTCCATGTTAAAACCCAACAAATCATAATCAAAACCAACAAATCATAATTAAAACTAACAAATCATAATTAAAACCAACCTGATGAATTCCATCTTCCACCATGTTTAATTAATATCGACACAATGTTTTAATCACAACAAATCAATTTTTTCCAACGTCAAAATTTCTTCAATTACTAAAAAAACAAAAATGACTGATATTTGCTGCAAATCTAAAAGAATAGTGAAAATTGGAAAGAAAAAAAATAGCTTGTACGTTGATGTAAATTTGTTAAAGATTTTCAAGGAATTAAATCAAAATTTATTCTTATTTAAACTAATTTTAAAGATTTAAGGCAACTAACTAATCTTGAATATATTTTTAATTTCCTTAAAACGTGTTAATCAATTAACACCAATTAATAATTGTATTTAATATAAGTAATAAAGGATGTCATTTTCCATTTATATTTTTTGTCCATTTTTTTAATTATTTCAAATTAACATTATAGTTTATAATAATATGCTATAGCTTGAGATATTAAATGTTATATATTGAAATACAAACTCTAATACTATATCTTGAGAATATTACTATAGAAAATGTTATATAACTAATTTACACTTTTTGTAATTGTTATTTTTCATCAGATGATCTTTAAAATTCATTTTTCAGATTCTATATAAACTTTTTCAATTCTTTTCTAAATAATTCAAAAATCTATTATTAAAAAGATAGTAGTTTTCCAAATAAAAAGGAAACACACATGTAACTAATTACTATTAAAATTTGAATTTAAAAAATAGTAAAAAGTTAAAATAATAGTAAAAGTGATAGTCAAACATTTTTTTATTTTCAAATTTATTTTTAATTATAAAAATCTTCTAAAGTTACAATTTTAAGATAGAACAAAAGAAGAAATTTTGCTTTAATGGTTTGTGATTTCCGACCATAAAAAAAGTAAAAATAAATAAATAAATGAAACATTTTTTTTATATAAACTACAATGGGCATAATACTCATATAATTAGTTATAAAAAACTTTAAGTAAAAACTAAAAAATTTAATTGCGGATGACTAGCATAAATTTATAAAATATTAATTTGTTTTGATAGCCCATTAGTTCTCCAATAACACAATATATATATATTATTTTTTAAATTGACCTCAAATTATACACATATAATGCGAAATAAATGCGTTAAAAAAATCTAGACTAACAAAATAAAATTCATAAAAAGACATAAACCCTATTTATCAATTATATATAATTCATATAACTAAGAATAATTTTTTAAGAATCAATTAAGAATTAAGAAAAAATTATCATTGAATTTTATACATGAATTCATATATTCAGATACATAAAGGGAAAAATCTTACTGATTAAATTTGCCAGATGACACTGTTGGGGAAAACACATGAATATAGATATATTAGAGCGAGAATTTGTAAAATTGAATTTGCTGCCTAAAGGAAACAAATTTTACTCTTTATTTAACGAAATAAAGTGATAGATCAATTGGTTGCAAACGATCGATTTTTTTTTTTTACCAAAACGATCATTGTGGTGGGTCAGGGGCTGAGCAACACCCTCAAACCTTATCATTAATGAAACAAAATTATACAAGAAGGGGGCATAAACCTTACCTTCTATCCTATGGTGAGTATTGAGATGACTTACCTACTAAGGTTAGTGAACTCAAACTCTTGCATTGATTTGAAGTCTATAGAAAATCTAAAAGTATAAAGAGGACTCCTCTCTTTATACAAGATTTCTAAGAAAACATAAATAAGGAGACTCTCCCTTTACACATAAAAAGAAAGCCTATTAAAATTGACTATATTCTAAGAATATATTTATTTCCATTTGTCCAAATGTATGTCAGAATATAACTCCTCCTCTTCACTGCATCTTGTTATCTTCAGTTGCTAACTTTGCTAAGATTTTCTTTCCTTTTGTAACTGTAGTTTTAGTAGTATGGGTAACTACTTGGATATTAAACCTTCTGATACCTGTTTTCTTTAACCTACAACAACACAAATACCATACAAGATACAAAAATCTATATCTATATATAATACATAGTAATGTTATAAGTAAATCAATATTAGTATATGTTATAAGTAAATCAATATAACAGTCAAGGAGGTTGGTGAATCTTCCTCATTTTCCTGCGTCTGAAGTTTTGTACTCCCATTTCTCCAGTTTATAACTACCTTTTGCACCCTGTGGGAGTTGATTATAAGTGTAATAATGTTGTATGATGTCCTGCTGATGACTATTTTTTGCAATTATACCAGCTGTAATGTTGGCTTCTCTGTAAATGTGCACACAAGAAAAGAAGGAACATTGGTTAGTAAGCATTTGTAGTTCTTGTACTAACCTTTGTATTTTCCAAGGAGGTTTCTGTTTTTGTAATAACCATTTGGTCAATAACTCTGAATCAACCTCAAGTATAATATTCTTATAACCATGCTGAATACACCAATTCAGTCCATATGAAGCAGCTTGTACCTCTGCTTGAATGTTAGTACATTCTCCAAAGGGGATAGAGAATGCATATATAATGTTACCATATACATTCCTAAGAATTCCACCTCCTCCACTCTTTCCTGGGTTATTCAGTGTACTACAATCTGTATTCAACTTGTTTTCATGCAATAGAAGGTGGTTTCCAAGTGACTATTTTGACCTTAATATCATGTTTGCATTTTTCCAGTAAATCTACCATATCTGTCCATTTCCCTGGCCACTGAATACTAGGAAAAACAGAATAAAGAAACAGTAGAATATCCTTATGAATAAGGTATTTAACTCTGAATGTACTGGACTTCTTTCCTCCATATTTAACAGAACATCTATTCTTCCACAAATTCCAGCAGATCACAATAGGTAATATATTGATAATAGATCTATGAGCTGCATTTTTCCCTTTGGTGTTACACCACTGGATTAACATATTACTCAAAGAAGATTGTTGAATATTGATTCCCATAGTATTGGCAAAGTATTTCCAAATATGTTGAGTAAAGTACCCATACATTAAAATGTGATCAACATCATCCCAACCTTTGTTCCTGCAGCAGTAGCACTTAATATGTTCCACTTCAAAGTTTGCTATATTTTCATTGGTTGGTAACTTAAGTTTTAAAGCTCTCCAAAGTAGAGAAGACATTTTAAAAGGCACATTTTTGTGCCAAATAAAATTATTAACCACATCATCATTTCCTCTATTTCTGCAAATTTCCCATGCAGATGTACAAGTGAAATTACCAGATTTTGTAGATTTCCAGATTATGATATCCTTGTCTTCAGTATTGTAGTGAACCTTGATATTCAAAATCATTGGAATTAATAAAGGATGAACATGCTGTCTTTCTTTCCTTTCATTCCAATTGCCATTGACCAGAAAATCCTTGACATTCTCATTATCAAAACTTGTGATGTCATTATTAAATTTTGCCAATGCTCCAATTCCTAACCAATCATCCCACCAAAATGAGCAACTTCCTGAATTAATTTGACACTTAATATGCTTTTCCACTTTAGTTTTATTCCTCATCATATATCTCCAAATCAAAGATTGACCATTCTCAAACTTTCTTGCAACTGGATTAGTTCTTGGAGAGTATTTGGCTTGAAGAAATTGTTTCTAAATGGAGTTTGTAGATCTATATAACCACCATTGTTTGTATTGCAATGCAGTACATATATCAGAAATCCTTCTAATCCCTACTCCCCCTTCTACTTGAGGTATACTCAAGGTATCCATAGATGCCCAATAATATTTCTTGTTATCCTGATCTTTTCCCCAGAAGAAATCTAATATTATGGAGTCAATATATTTGATTGTAGTTTTAGGAGGAGATATAGCAGCCATAATATGAATAGGAATAGGATGAAAAAATGCTTGATCAAAGTTACTTTTCCTCAAAAACTGAGAATCTTAGTTTGCTAACCAGAAATCTTTTTGGAAATTTGTTCCACTAGCTGTGAGTAAAAAAAAATTTTTGCCTTCCACAAAATTGGATGGTCCAAAGGGATGATTTTTTGTTCTTTAAATAGTATAATCAATGGATTGTTTTAACTTTGAGAAGTGATATACCTATGCAATGAAAAGTATGTTCTTGAGATAATGAAAACCATCAATAAGTATGGCTAAAAATAAAAATAAAATATTGATGGATGGCCAATACAAGAATCTATAAGTGATTGTTATGAAGGCATGATCATTATTCTTATTCGCATCTTTCTTTTTATTTTTGCTCCCTAGTACGTCATACTGCATTAATTTTATGATGTGTCCTTATGCACGTATGCAAATTTGACAGCAAATAAAGGTTACATCTTTTTTTTTGTATGTTGAAGTGGTTTTGATTTTCTTTTCGAAACAAACTGGATCATTACTAGTATTGTTACTCTGTGTATTTATAAACTATTGAAATTTCAATTGTTCTGATTCGTTTATTTTTATGCTCGTTGAGAGTTTTAATATTTTTATATAAATCTTGTTGTACCTGGTTTATCATGTCATAAGGGTAAAATAATGAATTCAAGTTTCGCTGCACCAAAAGGATAAGAAGATGGATTCAAGTTCAACTGCATCAAGAGGGTAAGATATTAAGTTTCTATATTCATTCACCACAGGATATTAGGTTCATTTTCTATAAATTTATGGCATAACATGTATTTATATGAATAATACAATGGGTTTGAGTACCAATACATTATACTGATGATGTTTTGACTATTAAAGCAAATGGTGTGCATTTGGTGAAAAGTAGTCATGAACCCTATTCAATTGAAACCCTTCACTCCCTAAAGTGAAATGTGATAGTCGTGCATATTATGTCTGAAATATGACACGTGAATGAGTAATACACATTAATATGGAATAAGGTACCGAAGCTATCATAATTTTATATGCTCGCATGTTTGTATTTCATTCATGAAGAATGCGAACTTTTGATAAATACAAAAAATACAGGTTCATTCTCTAAAATGAATGAGATGTCAATCACCATGCTAGGCTTGGAAAAAATCCCGATCTTTGATTGTAGATGTGGTGTCACTAAGAAGGTCTATGGGAAGACGTGTTTTTTTTTATATTTGTAGACACTGTGGGTCTATATCGTCTAGCACATCATGGGTCTATAATGATAAGATTAATCATAGATAATTCAAATAGACATTCATTAGAGAACCAAAAGATGTTTTTAATGGTGAATTTTCTTTTAGTGTTTGTTATCAAGGCAAGTTGACTGTGAAACCATCATCAATTAAAGTTGAGATTGAATCCCCTACATTCTTGAAACATACACAGAAATATTTGTGGACCTATTCGTTCACCTAGAGGGTTTGTTTAGATAATTCATGATCCTAATAGATTATTTTTTTCTATATGTTCTCATATGTACCTATTTTCATCTCGCAACTTAAAATTTGTAAAAATATTGGCACAAATAATATGATTACTGACATAGTTTTTTGGTAATCAGATTAAGTCCATTTGCCTTCTTAATAATGTAGAGTTCTCATCCCAAGCATTTAATTATTAATGCCTATAAATTGGAATTGAATAAACTCAACACTAAATTGAATATGATAGTGTAAAATAAAGTTTATCAATACAAATATACATTTTATCGTGATGGTATCACGACTCACTTTTAAATAAAGTAGAGTAATTGTTAGGAAAATATATTTAAAATCTATTCTCGGAGTAATAAAATTGAAATTTACTCATATAATAGTAAATTAGAAATTTACTAAAATAAAATGCACATGGCATTGTAAAAGTTGGAGTTTACAAGTACTTATAATTTTAATAGCTGGCATGAATAATATGGTCATCACAAAGATGTGTATACTAAGTAATAAACATACATTGAAAAATTAGAAGATTCTTCAAAAATTATTTTTGTTTGTTGCTTGTTCTCATGTAAGTTGATTGGATCAACTAATGTTGGGACTAAATCCCTAAATTCTGAAAAGTATAAAAGGTGAATATGGATTTGTTCACCTATCATGTGATATGATGAAGAGATGCATATATAAGATAATCACATGTGTGTTTTGTTGTCAACCAGTAGTTTGACATTCATACAATTGAGCGTGCAAGATAATTGGTTTAAGAGCAAAACTTTTAGAATATGAAATCATGATAATTTGTCTTGATAAGATTGATCAATATTCAAGATGATGTGACATTGAATGTCTCATATAGATAGTGAAATAGTTATTTATGAAAATAAAATTGTATATGTTGATCTCAATACGATATTGCATACAAAAGTAATTTTACACATCAGACCAATAAATTATGATCAATTGATTTATGATCAGGGACCAAATATTTTTTATCTGAAAATTTCAAAGTGTAGTAAATGATTAATGAATATACTATGATGCACAAAGATGGATTATCCAAAATAGTTTGACTTATATGTTAGTTTGTCTAACATAAGGGGGAGCTATGAAGCATCACAAGAGTTGTAAATGCTCCTGTAAGATTTCAAAAATAAATTAGGTGAATCTAGAGCCTAACATAGTTTTTATGGTGGTATTAGGGTTTAAAGTGGTCTATTAATGTGATATTGACACAGTGTCTAAGAGTTTAGGTGCATTGGAAGTCAAACGTCAAGGGACGACTAACACGTTCGACGACTACGTCACCTATGTGCCTCATATGTGGTTTTATTTGTTGATGCTTTATTAAAGAGGTTATAAGGTCCTTAGGTGATTTAAAATTGTGTATATAGGTACTATGTCAAGTTTCATTAAGTTTGGAGGTCAAACATCCAAGAACGTCCATGAGGTTTCAAAGGTTTGCCTTGAAACAACCTTGTGTGTCTATGCATGTTTCGTTGAGTTTTACGTGTTCGTTTTAGATGAAATTCATGTGAGAGGTCCTAACATTGTATACAAGCATGTCTGGGTTGGAAACATTTGGGAAAACACCCCAAGGACTATCCAATGGTCCTTGAGGAAGGACCCAAGTTAGTGTCCAAGACAGCACAAGACAGCCCACCAACGGATGGCAATTGACGCCCAGTGAGTCAGTTGACACCCCGTTAGTGAGGGATCTTCGATTGGAACTTAGGAGTGGGAGAGTAGAGGCGAAATACCAGCCTCATTGCCCAACTACGGACCAACAGGACGGTCCGTTAGTGAAGGGACGGGCTGTCAATGGGCAACTGTCGATGGTCTGTGTTTCTTGCACAGGCTACTGTTAAGTTGAGGGGTGAAGTTGTAAATTCACCCCACATCCAAATAAGAGAAAAGGCAATTTATAAAGGGTATTTTGGGTATTTTAAATATGTTATAAGCCTAAAACACTTAAAAGATTTCATTCTCAAAAATCAAAACCCAAGTTCCCTTATAAATTCTATAGAACTCCATTGGAGCCAAAACTCAAGGAAGGGCTTGGATTGGAGGTTTGAGTGGAGATTATTCATCAAACTGAAGAATTATCTTCATTGATCTATGTTTTTTTATCCTTGAAACTCAAATTATCTAGGAGCCCAACTTTCAAAGATATTTTCTAAAGTTTCAAAGATGAATTGTCCAATTTCATGATCTATCCATGGGTTCTTGCATTGAATGTTTTAAAGCATTGTTTATTGATTGAATTGTTATCAATTTGATGATTTTAACTCAATTAACCTATGAGTCCATGTAATTGATGAACCCTAGTTTTTTACTACTTTGTGGGTTAAGTGATTTGGACTTAACGCTTGTAAATTTAAGTGTAGTTTTTTATGGGCTATTGAATGATGTAATAATTGTCTTGAATTGATATCTAGGTTGTCGCAGATTGATGAATCTATATTTAATTGACCTAGTTCCATCGATTATCATAGTTTCCATATTGAATTATTGGTTATGGTCATGGGTAAGGGTCTTATGATATTGAATTGGGTTATTTAGCATTGGATTGAAGTGTTTAGTATGGGGGGTGGTACGCTGCCCTAATTCCATTTATTTTATGTAATTAGACTTCAATTATGTTGTGATTGGTATGGTACACTTATGGTGGTGGTATTATGTGTTTTACTTGCAATTGATGTGGCCTTGTCGCCGTTATTTTAAGTAATATGATGATCATGGCCTTGTCGGCAACTACTTGAAGTATTTTCATGATTATGTAAAGTTGTATGATGTCTATCTACATGATAAGTAATGTGAAAGCATATGTGTTCTTCTATTGATGTTATTTAGGTGATTAGTTAGACTATCACTATGGCTTGTGTGTGTAGTGTAAGGGTTGATGTATGTTATTCCTACTTGATTACGTGAGTCTAAGATGATTATATTGATGATGATATTGTAGTGTATAGGATAACTTAAATATGATAATGATTATTTCTATGTGCTTGTAGAATGGCATGTAATATGTATTAAAGTGAAGTATGTTGTGTCTTGTCTTCGTTGACTTATGTCCCTTACTTGATGCATGTATGAATGTGAATATATGAAGTCTTTACTTAGGATGCTAAAGCCTCTTAGTCTTGTATGTATGAATGAAATAAGACCTTAAATGAAGTTAAGGCAGTCTTTTATGTGAAACCTTGAACCAAGATGTAAGGTTATGAACGTTGAAATCAAAAGCTGTAATGGTATCCTTCAAGAAAAGGAATGATAAACTTAAGGTTTATTGGCTGGAACAGCATCATATCAATCCTTAGGAAAGTAGTTATGATCTTGTTGTCGTCATTGTGAGGTATCCCTACTGGACCTTTCTTTGGTAGGGTAAATATGATTGGATTATGAACTGTATATGAAACCCCTTTATATGAACCTTTAATGTGAATTAATCTATGAGAACGAAGGCTAGCACCGAGTGAGTATGGTAAGGAAAGTATTTCTAGTTAAAGAATGAGATTAGATTACAAAGCACGCCCTTCATATTCCTTAATCATGTGCCTACATGGTATGTATCCTAGTTCTACCATTGGCAAGTCAAAAACCATCATCGGAGTAGGATAGAACTCCGGATTCCATGCTTTGATATCATGGTCTATGTCGGTTATTTCTTATTCTCATCATATGGGATACCTAGCATTATATAAGTTCTACGAAGTTTAGGTGGTATGGGACGCCATCTAGACATTCACAATAGGCTTTGAAGGTGTTAGTGAGAGTCCCTAGGTCTTCTCAAAGATCATTATTTGAATGTCCTTATGTGATGAATGAGTCTTAAATTAACTAATGAATGCAATGAACTAAGTTAAGAAAGTACGTTAAATGCATAGGACTTACCTAGAGTAAGTTAAGGATTGTCTAGTTAAGGTGTGAAGGGGGCATATGAATGGTCACTTCGTATCTTACATAGATAAGTCTTAAGAATGACTCTAGTTAAGAAAAAATTTGATTATGTGGACATGATCTAAGCCTTAGGTAGTCTTAAGAATTAATTAGGTAATCTCGAAAAGGTCAATCATGGATGTTATCTTCTTGATTTACTTAAGTATGTCTTTTGATAAACTTGGTAAGGAAATTGGTGTATTACCTATGTGTTTATGCATTAAGTGAGAATTATTCTATCTTAGTTAGTCTATAGGATCTCTTAAGTGTGTGTGTAAGTGATTGTATGGGCGGTCGCTTCACAACTCACTCAAGTGAAACTCAGAATCACTTTTGGTAGTGGAAATGTCATGTTCATATGTTTGATGTCTTGTAAGTGTGTATGCGTCTTATTATAAGTAGTCTTGAGGATCATTTAGGCATGCCTAAAGAGGTTGTATGGGCGGTCTCTCTTTGTGTTGCTTAAGTGAGTCATAGGATAACTTTTTAGTGAGAAGACTACACGCTGGGAACTGTCAAAGTGAAGAGAAGGAAACTCATTGTAACAGTGAAGGAATTCACTGTACCGTGAATTGAGGTTACTGTACAGTGACGTTAAAAATGCTACAAATCGCTTAAATATTATTTTATGTGTTTGAAGGTATAAAATGTTATTCTTATGATTATGATATGATTTTTAAATGAAAAGATGCATATTTCTAAAAAATGTCCGTTTTTCATGATTTTATGCATAATGTCATACTTATTACATGTGGTTGTACTAATTCCATGTTTTTATCTATCTCTATAGTGGTTGGTAGGTGAGGAGCATTTGGGAAGCAAGACTTGGATCATAGCACCATTCAAGTGAAGTTGAAGTATGTCCTCAATTGAATCGAGGGCATATATGGATGTCTATTATGTCTTTTATTTCAAAGTATTTTAATAGACTTAGTATTTCTATATTTTAAGGTATAGTTATGTCCCAAAGTATTCTCGTGTCTAATTTTGATGAGATTGAGACTTAGTATTTCCTATGACTTTATATGAAAGAGATAATAAGAAAACAATGTTCTCTTGGAGAACCTACGGCATAACACTTTATGAAACCTCATAAGAGGGGTAGCTACCTGAAAATAATGAAGTAACGAGATCTCAATAAGTTATACCATATTGTGTATAGATACAAAATGATTATATCGCTGACGATATCTTTGATACAATAGTGTGCACTATTGTTAAAGATTACTATGATATAAATTCTACGACTATTAAAGCATGTTGGTGTAGAAATAATCATCAATTGAAAAGTGGAATGATGCATCTTGGTAAGCATAAAACTTATTTGACTTGAAATCTAGGCACTTGAAGATGTTATACATTTAATATTGGAGTAGTCACTTGACAAAATTGATATGAAAATATCTGATGGGTTCAAAATCTAAAGCACATACAAGTTTTGGAAAACTTATATATAATCCTCATGAGGATTAAATAGATTTAAAATACATAAAGCATATAAAAGTATTGTTATGAAAGTTGATGACTAGAATTTCAAATCTTGAAGAGTTTTCAAAAGGCAATAGATAATTTGCTTAAAGAGTTGAAGTAAGGTATTTGCAAAAATCTTTTATCTTAAAGTATGGTACATAAAAGGAGTTAAAAGGAAACAAATTTTGTCAAAGTTTTTTCTACTCTCCAGAATGGTATTATCATGGAGTAGGTTTGTTCAAGTAATACTATGGCTGATTTATTTAGCATGTCTATACCAACTACAACTTTCAAGAAGATGGTGCACAAACTTAACAAACGAAGAATCAAATCTCAAGAGTGATGTTCTCATTAGGGGGAGTTAATACGTGATGTACACTTTTTTTCTCACAAAGTTTTATCCCATCAGATTTTCCTTGTAGGGTTTTTGATGAGGCATCCATAATGCGTATTATTAGATATGTGTACTCTTTTTTCTTCACTAATTTTTTCCCACTAGTTTTTATATAGTAATGTTTTAACGAGTAACGTAATCTACTGACATTCAAACACAGTTATAAACATATTTGTATTATAGTGAATTTCTAATTATGTGGAATCTTTTTAGGGTATGGTTAAGAATCCTATGGTAACACTCTGAAATTCCAAGACCTAATCAAGAGCATCACCTGTTTGTATAAGATTGGTAACACTGTTTTAGGAAAAAAATAATGGTTATTACTCATTTAGGAAGTTTTAAAGTCAAAACGTCAAGTAACGTCCACGAAGTGCAGAGACTAGTGAAATAGGTGCTAGTGTGCCTTGGCTTATTTCAAGAGGTTTTAGGAGTTGAAATTTGATGAAATTCGGTGGAAAGGTGTTAAACATGTATTAGATCATTTTTACCATCGAACGTCCGGGTACGACTCCCCAAGGATGGCCCTAAGGATCCTTGAGGAGGACCCTTTCAAATTGGCCAAAAGTTGTCAAAAGACAATGGCCATCTACGCTTGCAAACGACGGGGCGTCGCCTGGATGAAGCGGCGTCGATGCCTCAGTTGTTGAACACTTATCAAAATTATTGAGGAAGGTCAAGGAACCAGTCTCTGAATTTATGATGGTTGCCAGTACGGAGGCAAGGGGCTGGCGTCGACTGACCTATAGACCGTAGGTCGGGGTCTCGTAGGCCAGGTCTTGTTTTCAATGTCCTATCTTAATTAAAATCAAATAATTAGTTAATGATTTTGACAGTTAATTAAGTATTAAGGGAGGTATAATTAATTTAGTTTAGGACATATAGAAAGACGTAAGCCTAATTAAACAAACCGAACTCCCACAATTTGCCAAACTCAAATCTCTCTTCCTTCTCTCTACTTTCTCGCTCCCCAAAGAAGACTCCATAGAAAACCAAGGTCTAAGGGTTCTAAGGAAGAAAGAACATCACTTTTCTCCATCAATCTTCAAGGCTTAACAAGGTATGGGAACCTTTTACCTTTGGTATTCCTTTCCCCAAAGGATTCTTCCAAAATTGATTTCCAAAAGATGATCTTAACATGGGTTTCTTTCTAATCCGAAATTGATATTCTAAATTGTATTATTCATGATTTATAATGATTATTATGATTATATAATGATGTATTATTGTTCAATTATTGTAGTTCTTGATGATTAACCTCGTGTGTGGAAGAGGTGATGAATTGACCCTAATTTCCTAACCATAGGTTAAGAGCTAGTGTTGAATTCATTAGGGTTGATGCAATTGACTTAGTTGTTGTTTAATTACTATAATAATGACTTTTTTATACACCTATTGATGTGTATGAACTTGTATTGGTTGAGGGTAATACTGATGATGATGGATTTTGAAGGAGAATTGGTAAGACTTGGTGATCTTGAACCTTTACTTCTATTGTGATGGCTTGTACTTGGTGATAAAGTTCAATTGAAGCATATCTTATGATTAGATTAAGTAGGTTTTGGTATGATTATACAATTGAAATTTCTTGATTATGTGAGTTGTGAGATTATGATTAAGATGTAATGGTATAAGGTTGGCTGCAAATTAGTTATGTGCCTTACTATGACATGATGATGATAATGTGATAATCTCACATATGAGGGTTGTATTTAAAGGGTGTTCTCATGCAATTCCTATTGATCTAATGATTATGAATATACAAGGGGTTAGTCTCCTATGACCTATTCTAATTTATCATTGTTAAAGAATGACTTAAATACACTTCAAAAGGGACTCTAGCTTAGCACCGAGTGAACTAGTAGTGAAGAGTATCCCTTCCCAAGTAGGGAAGGTAGGTTCACTATTGTACTTATGAGGTAGAGACTATAATGCAAGGTGCATAAAGAGGGTCTCAAGTATATCTCCTAGTTCTTGAACTATGTTGCCCCCATATGAATACTAACTAGTGGATCCACCTAAAATGTTATGTTCATGTTTTGGTACTACCTTGGGAAGTAGTCCACCTTCTTTTGGTGTATGATTTCATGACACCAAATTCCATATTTTGCTCTTGTGGTCTATGTCGGTTAAGTCAAGTGTTCTCGAAAGTAAAATAAATGACTAAAGGTAAATGAATATAGGCATTGATTAGGACGACTTTAGGGGTCTACTTAGGATATATAGGGGTATAAGACCCTATCTATACATTGCACAAGTTAAATTCTAAAGGGAGTCCTAGGAGATGATCTTCTGTATGATGCTATTATAAAATGTATGATGTTAACTTTATATGATGATGATTATATTGATGAACATGATGTTGGTCTAAATTGTTATATGTAGTGATGACTATCTATGATTATTTGTATTATGTAGAAAAGCATTACTTATGATCTCCTATCTTGTTTACTTGGTTGTGTAGGTTATGGGACTTCACATAAGCATTGCACTTGTAGACTTGGGATGAGATTGTTGGTAAGGGTTTTGGTATGCTTATGTTAATGTGAACTATTCAACTTGTTAGTTTTCGATGGTTTTTAAGTTGAGTTATATTGAATATGAACATAACTTGTTTTATTGTGATCATTATGTTGTATATGCTCTCTTGTATGTGCATTAAAGGCTTTCAAATGACTTAGCATGTTTTCTAAAGTACAGGTCCCTTTTCATGCATTCTTTCAAATGTAATATATGCATGTTTTCATACTTTGTGCAAGTGGTGTATATGTTTCTCTAATTATGTAGGTTTTGGCCGTTGAGCTTCTAGATGGACATTTGAAGAATATTTGGATTCTCATTCTCCAAGTTTGGTAGGTCCTCACCTTCTGAGAACGATGACACTATCTAGCTATTGATGTTGTTGTAGTCTAAAGACATTTAGTTTCCTTCTCTTTCATTTGAAGACTATTGTTATATAAGCCTATATGTATTTTTTTGTAATGAAGTATGGTCTATGCCCAAATGTTGTATTCATTCTAGTTGGTTTAAATGTTAGACGACTTTATTAGACTATCTTTGCATATTTTATATGTGACATAAAAGTAGAAGCATATGTAAGTTTCCTATGCGAGGACTCAGAGGAGTCTAAGTAAACTCCCTATGTATATATGATGTGTAAGCGAGAGGTCTATGTAAACCTCAGTATGTAAAAGTATAAGAAAAGTTTTAAATTTTCCGCATTGAGGACGACGCCGGCAGTTACGTCTAGGGAGTACTCCCCTGATGTGAACCCTACTTGGTGACTAAGTTAGGCTTGCTCTATAAATAAAAGAGTTTTCCTTCATTGTAAATCAAATATGTGGATCCCTAAATATCATTCAGAGAAATAGTAAGTTTTCTCTCTTCTCCTTACTTTCTTCTAGTCATTGTTTTATATAGTTTCGTAACACAACGAAAACTTTGAACTATGGAAAAATTAAAAATTATATTTTCAAAAAATATCTCTTAATATCGAACTAAAGATAACATATGTTACGAATTCTGACACGGTCATAACAAACAATTCATATCAACACAAATAACGGGAAACTTAATGTAAAATACACACGAAATATATTATAATTTTTTACATAAACATTTTTTCGATAAAATTATTTTTCGACTTCTCAGATTGTCAAATCTCTATTTCGTACATCTTTGTGAGCATTTCTTTATCAGACATGAAAATTATTCAATAAATATAGTAAAGTGAAGACAAATCATAAAATAAAAATAACATACACTTTCAAGTAAACTGATCAAAAAATTGATAGATAAAGAAGAACTCTCAAATCCAAAACACTTATTAGATGCTTAGTGAATTTGTCCCAATCTGAAATAATTGTTTTTTTTTTATTTTGGAAAATGGTGTTTTAATTTGATAAGTGACTGAGAAATTAGGTCTCTTTTAAATTGTAACCCACTATCTTGTAGTTTCTCTGTAAAAAAATTACCGTTTTGATTCTATTTTTAATTAATATTTGTATTTTTTAAAAACTAATACAGGTATTCATTAAAACTTCTTTCATATTTGTTTTAAATACAACTTTTAATTTTTAATTTCATATTATTTTCGTTTTATGTTTTGTCCGAAAAAAAAAAGAAATCACAAACGTTTAAATTTAAATTGTTTCAAAAATTAATTCTAAATATCAATTTATTGAAAAATTTAAATTAATAGCTTTAGATTATTTTTATTATCAGCAGCAGGATACATAATCTGTATTGCCATTCAAATCAAATTCCATTGCCCTCATTTCAAATATGTTGGATTTGGATTCCCTGTAATAGAGATGCTCTCCAATTAAATTTATTATAAACTTACTAGTACAATAATTAGTGATGTTCATGTGATTATAATATGTCGTTATTACGTTTTTAGCTTAATTCAGAAAAGCTTTATTTAATTTCTTCCTCAGACAAAATATTGTTCAAGCTTCGTCAACACAAATTAAAAAAAATACCTAATTTAGAGACAATTACAAAATTAATTGTGAAAGCACAACGCCAATAAAAGATTATACTTTAGAGATAATATTTATCGACCAAATATAGCAATAGACAAAACGTATCACCAAAAGTAACATCGAGAGAAAGTAAATTCACAAAGAGAATTTGGAGGACAAAATAGAGCAGAGGACATTAAATTTAAAAAGAACAATTAAAAATATTTTCTACATTACCTGAGTATTGTAGAATTCTCACAACCGACATAGTTAGCCATTTTTCAAAGAAAAATCAAAATAGAAAAGAGAAAATCTCTTTTTTTCTTAAATAAATAAATAAAAAGAATAGAAAAAAATCTTACTAAATATGGTAACTTTGTGGTTCATACGGATACTATGTGTTATAGATAATGTTTATCATTAGTTTTTTTTGTTTTTTTTAGTTATATTATTTTAAAATTTTGAAATCAATTTATCTTTAAAAAAAATTGAAATTGTACTCCGCCTACAATCTAGCATCAAATAGATTGTCTAAAATAATATAATTTTTATAGTAAAAAAACTTTCTCATCACTATAAATTTTAAGGAATAATAACACCATATTTCTGAATAGTATGCTTACATGTTATTCATAAATGCATGAATGCACTTAATAGAAGAAAAATAATAATGAACTTCTGAACCTATTAAAAATTTATTTTTATTTTTATTTTTATTTGTATAAAGAAGAGTGAAGTGGTAGAACGATCAACGATAAAAATAAAATTTCATTTTAACAAGAATCTATTAATAAATATAGTAAATGATTTTAGAAACTTTTTTTTATGTATGAAGTGAATAATGATCAAGGGTAAAAAAATAATTTTTCGCTAACAAAAATCTATCAAAAATAATAACAAGAAAATTAAATATTTCGAGAAACCTCTTTAGTTATTGTTATTACTATTAACTTATTTTGTTATTACTTCACTTTCTTTCCTTTTCATTTGTGAATGATATATATATATTTGTGTTACTCTATTTTACTTACTTTGATTTAGTTTGTAATATTTTTAATATTCATTATACTTATAAAAAATGCTTATTTTAAATATATAAATTTACTATGAATTAATTATTTTCACCTTTATTTTCGCTCTAATAAATATATTTGAAAATAAATAAGTGTAATAAAATTAATAATATATACTAGATTGAAATTAAAGAAAAAGATGCTAAAAACTAACTTTACAAATAAAAATGAATATGATGATTTATTTGCATTTAAGACGATCAAGAATAATAATATGATTTCATTCTAACAAAAGTATATTAAGAGAGATACCAAGAAAAACAAATAATTCTAGAAATATCTTTCTATATATGAAGTAAATGATGATCGAAGGTAAAAATGTAACTTCACTCATTTTGTTATTGTTATTACTATTAACTTCATTTGTTATTACTTCACTTTTTTATGAGTTATTGTGTATCTATTCATTACTCTATTTTACTATTACTTTAATTTATTTCTTAATATTTTTCTAGTCGTTATACCTACTAAAAATGTCTACTTTAATATAAAAATTTCATTTAAAAATATAATTAATAATTGTCATTTTTATCTTGGCTCTAAGTAATATACTGAAAAGAAATAAATGTGATCGTAAACTAATAATATATATTGTATTAAAATTTAAAAATAAATAAAATCAAGTTTCAATATTTAAAATATATATTTTAAAAGTAGATCATTTTGTTTATTTGTTAAACACCTATAAAAATAAATTTTAAATGTACTCAGAATTGATCTATAGATTGAGCAATAGATTCTATCTTCAGATAGTTTATGAAAAGTGTTAATATATTGAGACTCATAATTTTAATTATTTTCTTGATGATTTTCAAATAAAATAGAAAAAGAAAATCATTAAATTAATTATTCAATTTGAATATATAATTTGACACGATGTTAAAATAATCACTGGAACATGTGATATTTTATTATTATTTTTATCATGTTTATTTCAAAATTTGCTAATAATATTTATTTTTGAAAACTAATTAAATTTCTATTATAAATATATAATATTGCAATATTGAATCCGTAAATGGATTTTTCATTATATTGGGCTTGTATCACGTGTCTTAAATTATCTAGTATCATATAAACCTAAATTGTTAGCCTGCTGATGTTACATATCTCAATGATTAGGCAGTCTATTTATTTATTTTCTCAGATTATTCGAGGTTTTTCCCCCTTTTTTCAGGCATAAATTTATTTTAATAAGAGATTGTATAATTTCCTCAATTTAAGGCTATAATAATTAATGAACTTAATTAGTTAAATTTTGAGAAAGGCAACTTATTAGTAGCTCTTAACCATTTTCTCAAATAATGGGTTTTAATTATTTAAATTTTGAAAATACAACGTTTAAAATTCTAACTTTTATTTTTCATTAATAACTCTTAGTCGTTTCCTTAAATTAAGGCTATAATTTGGCACTTTACAAATTAATTTTCAACCTCCAAAATATTAAGGTCCTATAAATTGGCACTTTACTAATTTATTTTCCATTAATCTTTTCATTCTTTTTATAATTTTCTTTGGATTTGATTTGATGATTTGCTAATACTATTTTAATAGTTAATAGAAAAGATGTCCAACTTTATATTGTAATTTTCCATAGTCTTTTCATTTTCTTTATTAATTTCTTTGAATTTGATTTGATGATTTGCTAATACTAATTTAATAGTTAATGAAAAAGATGTCTAACTTTGTATTGTCATGTTTTGGTAGGAAGTTCAAAATGATTTGACAAGATCTTCCCTATAAAAATTATATATAATGGAATATTGTGAAGGTGAGAACAACGTCAACTTTGGTTGTCAAGCAAATTTGCATATTATTCTTATAAATTATATATATTTTTGTTTTCTATAATTGTATTTTGTTTCCATATTGGAGTCTGATTACATATACACTCACAACGAGCAAGGCTCCAACGGGAGGGAGCACTTTCTACTATGGAGCTTTTTGTACTCAAGATTCGACGAGACAATTGATTAAGAGAAGAACAATCTCTTTCAGTACACCTCATTTTTTCATGTTCATTTATAAGATTTTGTCACCGTGTGAATGTAACATTTTAGTTTTATGGTGAAACATATGTATAATCATTGCGTAGATTGTTTTTCCCCTTTACAAAAGCATAATATTTTAGTATTGTAAAGGTAGATGATTACTAAATTGTTGATATTGTAATGTCTATCATTTTTAAAATTTGTATCAAACCATCTCCATTACCTTTGCAACCTTGAGTAGTCATTAACATATAAAATTGATTGTGACCTCCTTAATATGTCTCATTACTGAGCCCATATGTCTAGCGGTTCTAACTATGCAACACCATTTGCGCCCTTTTTTCTCCTTTTTAATGGGCTTTTACGGTCACATAACATGCTAGACTAAGCCACAAAGGCAAAGCAAATAAGAGTAGTATTATATCGATTGTACCACAATCTCAGAATCAAGCTAAACAATTATCATATAAATCCCTTTATATTTTGATAAATTTTGGAATTTTCATGGAAAATATGTAATAAAACTAGTAAGTCAAGATAGATATGAATCTTTAGCCGGACATAGTCACGGTCAAAGTGAGAGATGAAGTATAAAGGTGAAGAGAGAAAATTATAAAGTACCTCTAATCCTTGATCGGAACAGTGTGCAAAATCTATTTTTATTTATTGCAGAAAACTTTAGAAGAGAAAAAACAAAAACATCTAAGAAAAAACCTGCTTCTTCTTTACAGATGGAGGGTTCTATATATAGGCTAAAAAAATAAAAGAAATCTTTGTACAGTAATATGGGTCCCATGCAGAGTGTATCTATTGCATATACACTGAAGTGGATCCCTTGTACAGTCTATCTATATAGATCCTTTTCCCTTTAAGTTTTTGAGGAAATCTTCCGTTTTGTCTATATCACTATCGGATAGCAATTTTTTTTTCTCGAGAGGTTGGGCATCATCACCCGTTATCATTACTTGACTCACTTCTCATTGAAATTTATCAAAGTGATTCAGGGATTGAAGCTAATTTTTCTTTAGTTCTTAACAATATTGATTAATCATTTCATTCTTATCTCCGTTTTGGATGGAGATGCGTCTGGCAATATTTTTAACTAAAGTATTGATAACCCTCTTTTGTGGGGCTGCTTCATATTCTTGGATCTTTGTTTTAATGGTATCCAAAAATTCTTGGCCGCATAATGCCTTTATTTTAGAATCTTTCTTCATCAATTTGTCCCAAAAATTATTATAATAAGTCCTCTATAAGTAAGAAATCTGTTCGTCTGTAAATCCTAATTAAGTGACCCATTTATGAATCCAGGGAATACAAAATTCAATGAATAATCTAAATAGCTGAGATAATCGGCTAGGAATAACTCATTTGAATGGGGTGAAACTTTTGCCCATGTTATGTATAACGTAAGGAATGAGGTAGGTAGTATTTTAATTGTCGGGTCGTGGTATGACCACCAATTTAGAAATCAATTTGGAATAGGCTCTTAAAATACTTTTATACATACCTTTATAAACCAAGTATGTTAATGTCTATCATTGTCATAATATAGCACTTTATCCAAGGCGTAGATATAATCCAATATGTGAAGTTCATACTGACTTGGTTAAGGCTTATCTGCCTTTCTTTCATTGTGGATATCCCCCAATTTTCAACAGATATAATCTGTTTAATAATTAATTTTGAGAATTTATAAACATTATCTGCCGTGTTATAACCTAAAAAGTGCTGGAATTCCACACTTTCTCTACTAATGAGAATAGTCTCATAGTAAGAACGGGTTTATATGATTCACCCGGAAAGTATAACCCATTTAATCAGTATCGTTGGAATATCTTCCATGGGTCATTTTTTTTCTGAATCTCAGAGTTTTTTTTACTAGAAATAGCTCTTTTATTTGACAATTTTTCATAGGACTTGATATCATCAATATCGCCTTCTTTAGCCACGGCAGCAAACATATCACTTTGTTTTTGAGCATTTAGATATTCTTGTAGTTGTGCATATAATGGGTTATCTTTTGGAATGTCTTCTAAATGAATAGACTCATTTGTGGATGATTCTCCTTTGGGAGATATCCTTTTGTTTATTAAACTTCTTCCTCCCATTTGTATAACCGGGGAGTTGGATGAGGATCTGTATGACGATCCAAGTTGATATGATGATGATCGTTTTGAATAGGATCGTCCAGGGGAAGATCTTTCCCATCCGCGAGCGCGAACTCGGGTCCAAGGAGGATCCATGCTGCATGAAAAGCAATTCATTTTATTTTGAAAGATAATTGATAATAGCTTCTCGGGATGTTTCATCATTATCAAAAATAGAAAAATCAAAATCATCTTCTTCGAAAATGTCTGGAATTATTTTGTCGAGTATCATTTCTTTCATATCCTTGCATAGATGTATAAATTTTAGAATAATGATTAAGAATTCTTTATCGAATATAAGGGGATAATCAGTCATTGAGTTATGAATTTGCGCGATAAGAAATCAGGAAGGTAATTATCAACACCCTTTTTATATTGAATTTCAAAATAAAAAGGATCCATCTAGCAAATATTAGTTTAGAGGCATCATGTTTAAAATCTTTATCGAACATATACTTTACTGATTGAGCATCAGTTTTTATTAGAAACTTTGGATTATATAAATAATCTTGATATTTTAAAACACATATAACAATTATAAACATTTCATGCGCAACAATAGTGTATTTTTTCTGGGCTTCAATCCATTTTCTAGAATGAAATCTTACCAAGTATTCTATTTTATCATGGTGATTAACTTGCTTCAAGATTTCATATTATGCCATAACCAATATTGGACGCATTTGTCTCGATGATTTTTTGCAAAGTAGGATTAGCAAGAGTTAAGCATGGTAGATATTCTCCCCGTTTATTGATTCGTTTAACCAGATCAGTGTACTATCAGTCCAAGAAATTTATAATTCTTTTTTATCTTATCATATAGAGGGGCTAACTCTCGAGATAAAATCTTTGTAGAAAGGCGATATATAATTTAAGCTTCCCAAAAATCTTTGGAACTGAGTCCTATCAGTAATAACATCAGGAAATTTTGAAGCAAAATTAATAGATCGCTTAATGGGAGTAATTTTTCCCTGACAAATATTATGTTCGAGAAAACGAGCATTTGTTTGAAACAAAAACATTTTTGGTCTGGATATTACTAAATCGTTCTGAATAATGATATTTTTTTAAAAGATATAAAGATGTTTGATATGTAATTCAAAGGTTTTTGAAAATACTAAGATATTGTCTATTTAAACAATTATAAAGTTTAAATGTGGGTTAAAAATATCATTCATAATTTTCTTGAATTCAGAAGGGGCATTTTTCACACTAAAGGGCATTACATTCCATTTAATATTGGCCAAACGGAACGTTAAAAGCAATTCTATAGGTATGTTCTTTAAAAATTTGAATCTTTTCCAATATCTCGATTTTAAATAAAATATTGAAAACATATTGACATCATATAATCTTGGCGGTAAATCATTTTTATTAGGAATAAGATACTAATTTATTTAAAAAAATTATTCAAAGGTTTATAACTAATAATTAACCTTGGAATACCTTTTTGCTTTTCAGCAGCGTTATTAACGTAGAAAGTAGTGCAAGACCAAGGAAATTTTGAAGGTTCTATTAAATCTTTATTTAATAGATCATCAATTTCTCTTTTTTTTTTGCAGAATTCTACTAATTCAACATTTATCTGACAATGTCGAGATTTTGTGGGAATATTTTCTTCAGAAAAATTATATTCGTATGGAAGAGTGACAATATGCCCTTTTCTATTCCAAAAGGCACAAGGATGATCTGCACAAATCTCAATAGCAATTTGTTCTGAAATTAATTTTATCTTTTTCTGTTCTTTCATAAATTTTAAAGTATCGAATATATTCATGCTAAATATTTCTAGTTGTAGAAAATTAACATGCTTTTGTTTCATTTCAATTAAGACATTAATATGATGGCTTATAGGATCAGTAACAAAAGAATAAGATATCTCTTTATCTTTATAATTAGCAGTAAATCCCTTTAAATCAAGATGAGAAAAAGGATAAATAGCATTTATAAATGGAGTGTCAAGAATAATCAGTGATGTAACTGATTTTTCACTAGAAAAAAGAAATGCAGAATGCAAACTTTATTTTAACAAATCCGTGCATTAGATAATTTATACTTTTTATCCAAGGCATGACCTGATGCAGATTTAACCATATGCATAGTTTTTTTTAAAAAATATTTTGAAGGAATTAATCCCTCCCGGATACAACTAACATCAATACCACTATCCATCATAGGAATATTAGTTATAGGTAAATGATTATCAATCAAAATAGTGCAATAAACATGTCATTTGTGAGCAGCTATAACTTGCATCATTCATAAAATGGAATATGACTTATAAACAATTTCATCACTTAGGATAGTTTCACTAATCTGTTCTTTTCCTTTAGAAGATGAAGAAATAGCAATCTGAGAAGTATTTTTCTCAAGTTGTGTAATACGATGATCACAAATCATTAGATTTTGTTTAAGAGATTTAATCTCTTGTTTCAATTTTGCCACTTCAATTTTTAAATCGTCAAAAAAAGTATCTCTAATAAAAGAGGAATCTTTTGTAAAAGTAGTTTGTTTTTTATGAAAACGTTTATTAATTTCTGCCAAAGAATAAGAAGCAGAATATTCAAACTCATCCTTTAATTAAAAAGGAGTGCTTTCAGCTGATTTTGTGATAGGTTGAGAACTAGAGGCTAACTTAATATTTTTTTCTCGAACCTGTTCATCAGAAACTTATTTTAAAAGTTTAATAACATTATCAGATGTGAGAGTAGTCATATATAAATCTTCAAATTGAGATAGTAATTTGTAAAATTCACTATTTTCACAGTTGCAAATATCATCTTGACAATCAGTACCTGCAGTATTATGGTCATGATTAGCATATGACTCAATTACGTCATCCTCCTAATCAGATCCGTATTCAATATCATCTGATTCAGATCCAGAAGTGTATAATAAACTATAAATGTGTTCATGCAATTCATTATCAAGCGCCAAATATTTAAGCTTTTCAAGTTTACAATTTGGAGCAATGTGGTCAAACTTACCACATTTATAACATTTAATATTAGTAATATCACGCTTAGATCTATTTCTAGTAAATCTGGTTGTCTTTCTATAAGCCTTCTTAGCTTGGCGATAATTCTTCTTAGCATCGCAATATTCTTGAGTCCTATATTTAGGTCTCCTTTTCCTATAAGTTTTTTCAGAGATTTGTTTCTTCTGTGGAGAAGAAGAAGACCCCGATATGTCGAAATTGAGTACAAAAATCTCCAAATTGAGATTTTCTCTGAGCTTATCTATTTTAAGCTGTCTGGATAGGTTTTAACTCATTGCACAGGTTTAATCCTTCTTGTGTGCAAACACCTATCATTTTACCATAAGTATACAACATACTGACTTTCACCAAAATATGCTCTAAGGATTTTTCTAACCCATTCAGTGAGTAGGGGAGGCAAGTCATCGATAAACTTTGCTTTCCAATGATCAAACTTATTTCGGGTAGATCTATTACCTTACTCATAAATGTATCTTCATACCACCTAAATTCAGTTAAGGTCTTACATCTAAGACCATTCAAAAGGGTACAAACCGTCTCATGTTGACTGGTAAATCTACAATTGAAATGTTCTAATATGGTAAGAACTAAAGTATAAACAACGTCTTCTCTATATTTAACTAGAGCCATGCCTAGGTTATTAATACATTCATCAGTTACTATTGCATTAATAATCGAAGCTTTCTATTAAGTGGTTAAATAATTGTCCCACCAGCGACAAAGTTGGCCTGTAAAACCAGCAATTATCATCATACAGATATTACGATAAGTGTTTTTAACATTTTTACAAACAGTGGAGTACATTAACATACGATGTACCAGAATAGTCAATTGTCGATATGTTAATCCATCAAGATTCCATTCATAAATGTTGAAACCTCAATAAGACGTATTAATCTGATTCCAATCACGTTCTTCGATCAAATCATCTTGAGGGGTAGAACGTGTGTAATAATACGTCTCTATTCGAGGTTGATCAACGTATTTAAACTCGATTGGTTTAACCGTGCCTTTAAGACGATTGACTTCGGACCAAGTTTGGTCTTTTAAATCAAAATCTATTGAAGCAAATTTAGCTTCTAATTTATCAGCAAAATCATTTGACAAGTCTATAGGTTTATTACTTAAACCAGAAAACTTTTTATCAAGAAGTTATTCTAAATCATTTAAAGATTTGAACTTAAAATCCTCAATCTTTAAACATGAGTACAAACAGTTTACCCTTCTTTACTAGTGGAAGCAATGTCAGAAGGTTTTATAAAAGTACTCATTTCTTTTATTAAAAAATTAAATCATCAAGTTTTTTTTATCAAGAGTACTAATATGTACTCCCAAAACGTTAACATATAAACTCAAATAATTATTTTGAAAAATCAAATCATTAATTTCAGAAATACTAACTTGAGCAATCTTATGATCAATAAATTTCTGAAAAGCAGAAAAAGTAATTCTTGTATTATTGGGTAATATAAAAGGGGTTTGAGGTGGATATATTTCTTTTTTAATATTACCATTTCCATATTTATAAGATCTTTTTAACACATTGACATATAAAGGCAAATAAGTGGTTATAGACCAAGGTACAAAATAAAGAATCTGGTTATAAAGAGCACATGTTTCATAAAATTCTTGTGAAATGTTATGAAGATCATTTTGACTATAAGTTTCAAAGAACCAAGTTTTAAATGGATTCCATCTATCATGAAAAAATTCATTTTGAATACGTTTTCTAGCTAGGGATCCTAAACTAAAATCAATTTTGTGAGGAATCATCAAGAATCATTTAATTCAAAGCTCATTTCAAAAGTCGAAGAAATATCTTTATCAGATAAATTGTCTTTATCTTGGACAATATTGGTTTGAGGATCAATTTTAACCCTTTCAACAGAACTAGTATCAATGGTATGTAAGGAAGCTGCACGGTTTGTAGCGGACCATCTAATGGTTCAATAGGAGAGATATGATTGACAGCTGGTAATAAACGATGGTTAAAAGATGATTGTCTTTTATAAACTTTAGACTTATAATCAAACTGTATATAAATCGTACCATCTGAATTTTGAGTAACATGAGAAAAATATTTATTAGTCAAGTTGTTTGTAACCTGACTAGGAGATATTACTTAATTAAGAGTCCAAGTATTTGAAAAATCTATTTCATCCCACTTGATACGTCTTATGGTGGTGACCTTAAATTTAGGATTTAGAAACTTGTATCTCTCATATTCATGATGAATAATTGATATCTATGTTGAACTATTCAGTTCTGTTACATATTCTTCCATGAAATTTCCAGGCTCTAATACCAATTTTCTTTCCAAGATCTAGGAGTTGGCGGTAGTTCGCACGACCGTCCAAATCAAGTTCATCAAAAATATTCTTACTTGGAAATAAGAACTGAAATTTACAAGGATTTGCTCATAATTGGATAGCTTTATGGAAAATTCTTTTCCCATAACTACATAGTCTTACTGAATTCATGTATCTAGTGGTTCTAACTGTGCAAGACCATTTGCACCCTTTTTTCTCCTTCTTTAACGGACTTTTGCGGTCACACAACTTGCTAGACGAAGCCACAAAGGCAAAGCCAATAAGAGTAGTACTATGTCGAATGTACCACTATCTCAGAACCAAGCTAAACAATTATAATATAAATCCCTTTATTATTCTTAGTCTTATTATTATTATTATTATTATTATTATTATTATTATTATTATTATTATTATTATTATTATTATTATAACAATGTTTTGGAAAAATGTTTGTTGACTATTATAAATTTTTTTGAAAAATCCTGTTCTAAATGATTCTCATCTGGGATGGAAAAATTCATTTGAAATTTTCTTTATTACGGCGATCCCGGTCTAAAATCAATAAGTTTTAATCTATCCATGAAAACCACTTGAAAAGTCCATTTCGGACTACGTAGGTTCCATGTCAGGAGTAACTATATGATTTTTAATCTTTATATTATCAACTCTTTTTTCTTCTCTCATATAAGTGGTAGATACTCTAAAATAATTTTCTTTTCTAATTTGAGAAGTAGATGCTCTAGAAGCATATCAACATATAATCAACCAGAGATACATAAGATGAGTTAGTTCTAAGCATTCTTGAAGGAACACCTATATTATCAACATAACTCATTAATAAATTTTTGTTAGTGAATTTTATTCTCACCGTCCCGTCGGGAGTTTGCTCAATATCGAAAATATTAGGATTTGTATTATTTTTGGGTGAAACTACTTCATCGATCACCCATTTTTTAGAAAAATCAATTTCATCCCATTAAATAGGTCTTGTAGTTATAACTTTAGACTTGCTAAAGTTTGTTTCTACTAAAATTATTTCACTTTAATATCCATAATTTTACACATAGGATTTAAAGTGTATAATGACTTGTAGTAAATTCTGTAACAAAGACATATAACTTATGTACGCGGCAAATAATCTTGTCACGACCCAAAAATGGGTGTGATGACACTCGTCTTATCCCACCAAGACAAGTCAGCCTAAAACCAAATATCTAACAAAGTGCGGAAGTAATGACAATTCAACAACAATTTCTATTATGAAACCAAGTCATATTAATTGAATTGCCAAAACTAGGTTGTCACGTGCACAAGCCTCTAATGTAAATATTAGAATTGAAATAAAATAGGAGTCTAAAATGAAGTTGTCTTTCAGGTAAAAACAAAATCATAAACTGGAGTAGGAAGTTTCGCTGAGATGACAAGCAGCTACTTCAAAATCCTCCACAAGATGCCTCGGAAACGAAAAGAATGACAGGTATCACGAAGATCAAGGCACGTATCCTACAAAAATTTGTAGAAGCAAGGGGTGAGTACCAAACCACGCGGTACCCAACAAGCAAACCTCTAAACACAAGTTAAGTGAACAAAATACGGGTACTCCTTACGCCCTATCTTAACCTCCACACTAAAGCCTAACAGTTTACCAAACACACAACTCAATAACCACACTCTATCAGTTTACACATTCTCAATAACAACTTAATATTCAACAGTCACAAGCTTCACAGAGAAACAATCACAAGATCAGCAAAACACATGTCCAAGTTCATCAATGATAAAATGTGCAATGCCATGGGATGCAATGTCAAATATTGTGATGCATGTCTTTCTTAACGATACACACCCGCTGTCTCTCTGTCCGGGACCCATGGGGGACATATCTGTCCATGCATCTGTCGCGGCGCACGACACGACCCTCGATAATAGTAACCATCGCGGCGCGCGATATGTCCCTCGAAATATAATACCATCGCGGCGCGCGATACGACCCTCGAAATAGTACATCCTCTTATCACTTAACTCTTATCACAATCATGTCTCAGATACAATGCAATTGACATGCTCAAATGAGAAATGTGCAGATAACCATTTTGATAACAAAGCACAATTCACAACAAGAAATATAACACCAACAAATAAACAACAAGTCTCCAAGTCATTCTCAACATCACACAAGGAAATACACGAATTTCATACGCTTAACAAGAGTTTAGAAATTCACTTGCCTTAACCACTCAAATAATCACTCTGGGACTTGAGCCTTCCCTTTCCGTTGAACTTCTGAACCAACGCAATCTATTCAAATATATATTCACAATAAGGTTTCGAAACTAACAACATCTACATTATTAAGTGTTTAACCTTGAACTTAAAATTCCCCCAAATTTATAATCAAATTCATAATTCTTGATGTCAACTAACGTTTCAACTATCATATTTTCCAAGTTCCAAATCTAAAGTTAAATCTAATTTTTTTAAAAGTTATCCCTCAATTCTTAAAGCTAACGTAAAATAGGGACTGACCAAGAATCAAATTAAAAATATATATATATCTATCATCAACCTATACCTATATGTCAAAGTTTTTTTTTTTTTTTTAATTCCTTTGAATTTTGAAAGCCGCCAGAATGATGTAACATCATCATATGGCTTCACAATGCCCAACGTCAATTTATATACCCATTATTAATATTATCACAATAATAATAATTAATTCTTGCCTCCACTAAGCTCCATATTTCAATACATACACCAGCGACTTTATTTCAACATTTTTTTTTTGTATTTTCTATCACAACTAACGAGGTATTAATACTTGTTAACATACACATAAGTCATTATATGAATAACAAATATTACTGGTTTACCTGATGAAGATCTTGTGGCTGCCTTCGGCGTCTACAGGTAAAGTTCTCCGACTCTTTTCTCTTTTTCTGTCTTTTATTTAATTAATAAAATAATTATGTATTAAATGTGACAAACCCTAAACAATTTAATTTATTTTAACCCATGATTTATAAAGTATTATTAAATGATTACTTTAGTCCATTAACTATCGATTTATTAACTCAAGTTACACTAATATTTAAAATTTCCAAAAATGACTTTCTGAGTCATTACATTATCCACCACTAAAAATCATGTTCGTCCTCGAGCATAGAGTAAAAGTAATTACCTGAAGCTTCAAAAAGTTGAGGATATCTGGCACGCATGTCAGACTTAGTCTCCCAAGTTGCCTCTCCCACTGATCTGTGCTTCCATTGCACCTTCACTGAAGCAATCTCTTTGGTCCTAAGCTTTCGAACCTGCCTATCCAAAATAGCTATAGGCTCCTCTTCAAATATCAAGTCTGGACCCAACTCCACGGAATCAAGTGAAAGCACATGAGATTCATCCGGAATGTACTTCCGAAGCATAGAGACATGAAAAACAGGATGAACTGCCGACAAACTAGGTGGCAAGGCTAACTTATAGGCCACCTCTCCCACTCGGCTCAAAATCTCAAAAGGTCCAATGAATCTAGGGCTAAGCTTGCCCTTCTTTCCGAACCTCATCACACCCTTCATGGGTGATACTCGGAGCCAAACATGATCACCCTCCATAAACACTAAGGCTCTAACTCTCCGATCTGCATAACTCTTCTGTCGACTCTGAGCTGTCAACAGTCTATACTGAATCATACGAACTTGCTCCATAGCATCTCTAAGCAAATCTGTATCCAAAGAGTCCATCTCTGCCGAATAGAACCAACCAATCGGAGATCTACACCTTCTGCCATACAACGCCTCGAATGGGGCCATGTTGATACTAGAGTGATAACTGTTATTGTAGGAAAACTCTGCTAAGGGTAAATGTCGATCCCATCTAGCACCAAAACCTATCACACACGCTCGAAGCATATCTTCTAATACAAGAATGGTTCGCTCAGACTGGCCATCTGTCTGAGGGTGAAAGGCTGTACTCATATCTAACTGAGTACCCAGACCATGTTGTAATGCCTTCCAGAAATGAGATGTAAATAGTGAACCTCGATCTGATATGATAGAAACGGGAACTCTATGTAGTCACATAATCTGACTTATATATAGCTCGGCTAACTTCTCTGCCGTATACTTCACCCGAACCAGAATAAAGTTGGCAGACATGGTCAACCTATCAACAACAACCCAAATAGAGTCATAACCACCCACTGTGGTAGGCAAACCCACAACAAAGTCCATAGTAATCCTCTCCCACTTCCAAGTAGGAATAGGCATCCTCTGAGATACACCCCCGGGCCGCTGGTGCTCACACTTGACCTGCTGGCAAGTCAAACACCTTGAAACAAAGTCTGAAATATCTCTCTTCATCCCACACCACCAATAATGCTGACTCAGATCATGATATATCTTTGCCGCTCCCGGATGGATGGAATACCGAGAACAATGGGCCTCCTCAAGATTCAATCTAATCAAATCGCCTGTCCTGGGCACACAAATTCTGCCTCCGATCCGCAAGACACCATCAGAATCAAGGACAGTCTCCTTAGCTTCCCCTGTCAATACTTTGTCTCGAATGGGACATAATTTTTCATCATCAAACTGGTGTGCACGGTATGCTCGACTAAAGAAGACCGAGCCTCAATAAAAGAAATCATCCCATCACTCTCTTCTGAAATCTGCAAGCGGACAAGACTGTTAGCTAATATCTGCACATCTCTAGCCAATGGTCTCTCCTCAATACTAAGCGCTGCAAGACTCCCCATGCTATGAGTCTTCCTACTGAAAGCATCGGCCACAACATTGGCCTTCCCTGGATGATACAGAATGGTCACATCATAGTCCTTCCGCAACTCAAGCCATCTTCGCTGCCTCAAGTTCAAATCTCTCTGACTAAAGATATACTGAAGACTCCGATGATCAGTGAAGATCTCACAATGCACTCCATACAAACAATGACGCCATAACTTAAGTACAAATACCACAGCCGCCAACTCCAGATCATGAGTAGGGTAGTTCTTCTCATGGGACTTCAATTTCCAAGAAGCATAAGCAATCACTTTCCCATTCTGCATCAACACACCACCCAATCCAACTCCTGAAGCATCACAATACACTGTAAAGTCTACGCCCTCCTCAGGTAGAGTCAACACAGGAGCTGAAGTCAACAAAGTCTTGAGTTTTTGAAAGCTCTGCTCACACTCATCAGACCACTAAAAACGCACATCCTGTCGAGTCAATCTAGTTAATGGAGCTGCAATAGTAGAGAAACTCTGAACAAATCGTCGATAATAGCGTGCCAATCCCAAAAAACACCGAATCTTAGTAGGTGAAGTAGGTCGCGTCCAGCCTCTAACTGCCTCAAGTTTGACCGGATCTACTCTAATACCCTCCTTGGACACCACGTGCCCCAAGAATGTCACAGAAGTAAGCCAGAACTCACACTTTGAGAACTTGGCATACAACTTCTCTTCTCTCAACCTCTAAAGTACAATCCTCAGGTGTCAGACATGGTCCTTCTCAGTCTTAGAGTAAACCAAGATGTCATCGATGAAAACAATCACAAAAGAATCAAGGTATGGTCGAAACACCCCATTAATCAACTCCATGAATGCTGCAGGTGCATTAGTCAATCCGAAGGGCATCACTAGGAACTCATAATGCCCATATCGGGTCCGAAAAGCTGTCTTAGGGATATCTGATGCCCTAATCTTCAACTGATGATACCCAGACCATAAATCAATCTTAGAGAACAATGATGCTCCCTGTAATTGATCAAATAAGTCATCAATACGCGGAAGAGGATACTTATTCTTCACTGTTACTTTGTTCAACTTTCTGTAATCAATACATATCCTCATAGTCCCATCCTTTTTCTTCACAAACAATACAGGGGCACCCCAAGGTGACACACTAGGGCGAACAAAACCCTTACTCAATAAATCCTGCAACTGATCCTTCAATTCTTTCAACTCTGCTGGAGCCATACGGTATGGAGGGATAGAAATAGGCTTAGTGCCCGACTCCAAATCAATAGCAAAATTGATATCCCTATCGGGAGGAACACCTGGAAGATCACAAGGAAATACATCGGGAAACTCCTGAACCACGGGAACAGAGTCCATGGGAGGTGGTTCAACACTAGTATCCCGAATAAAAGCTAAGTAAGACAAACACCCCCTCTCCACCAATCTCTGAGCACGGATAAAAGAGATGGCCTTTCTAGGATAAGAACCACTAACACTCTTCCACTCAACCCTCGGAACACCAGGCATCGCTAAAGTCACAGTCTTATCATTACAATCAAGCACAACATGATAAGGAGAAAGCCAATCCGTACCCAAGATTACATCAAAGTCCACCATCCCTAGAATGATTAAGTCTACCCAAGTGTCATACCCAGCCAAAGAAACAAGACAGGATCGATACACTCGATCCACCACTAAGGGCTTACCCACGGGTGTAGAAACACAAATAGGTACAATCATACTATCACATATCATATCAAATTTAGCAGCAAAATACGTAGACACATAAGAGAAGGTAGAACCTTGATCAAACAACACAGACGCAGGTCGATGGCATACTGGGATGATACCTGTAATAACAGCATCAGAGGTCTCCGCCTCAGGTCTCCCGAGGAAAGCATAGCAGTGGCCTCCTCGTCCACCTCCATCCTGGGTGGTACCTCTACCCCCACTCTGCTGAGCTGCAACACCACTACTAGAAACTCTATCACTTTTACCTGGCTGAAACCTCTACCCTGTGGTTCTGGTGGTCTAGTCTGGAATAAAGAATTAGGTCGAGGCCCACCATGACCCCTTTGTAAAGTACACTGCCGCATTAGATGATCGGGATCTCCACAAGTAAAACAAAATCTCTAACCTGGGAACTATTGTGTGGACCCTGAAAATCCACTATATTTTCCGCGCCCTGTAGGTCGTTGATGTGAACCGTACGAGCTCTGACCCGGGCTATAAGAACCCCTAGATGTCTGGCCACCCTCAAATGTCGGCATAGATGCATGAATAGGTCCCCGCTGCTGAAAAGAACCACTCACTCTCTGTGATCCCCTACCTCCAGATGAGGCACCATGAATTTGGCCTGATATACAGGCCCTTTTAGGGTCCCCAAACTCCTCTCTCTCCATCAATTCTTCCTCTTTGGCGGCGCTCACAATGGACTGGAAAGAAGCCCCCTCCCTAGATGCCCGAAACACAGCTGACCTGATAGAGAAAGTCAATCCCCTCACAAATCTGCGGATCCTCTCATTCTCCTTTGGAATAATGTCCAACGCATGCCCAGACAACTGGCAAAAACGCGCCTCATACTCTGTAACCGATAAACCATCATGTCTCAGACTCTCAAACCTCAAGCGACTCTCCTCTCTCACGCTCCATGGGATAAAACGATCTTGGAATGTGCTAGGAAACTGCTCCCAAGTCACTGGAGGAGATCCAACTAGAAAACATCCCGAATAAGTCCTCCACCAGTCTCTCGCTGGTCCACGAAGCTGGAGTGTAGCATATCGAACCCCATGTGACTCAGCTAATCCAACCACCTCTAGTAACTCTCGGCAGGTAGTTAGAAACTCATGAGCGTCCTCGCTCTTCCCACCCTGAAACTGAGGTGGGTTCATCTTTCGAAATCTCTCATACCTACGCTGCTCATCCTCTGGCATAACAACCATCGATGCAACATGACCCCAAACTGCTGGTGCAACATCATTCTGAACCGCGGGATCTACTGGTAGTTGCCCTACCGCATCCTGAACAGCTGGAGCTTGTTGCTGCTCTTGGGTCTGAGCCCCCTCTCTAGTACGAGAGTCATGTGGTGTGGTAGTCGCACCACCACCCTGAGAAAAACCCTCTAGCACACTTAACACCCTCAATAGTGTATCTTGAAGCAAAGGTGTGACTACATGATCTGAAGGAACGTGGTCCTCCCTGCCATCAATCTAAGGTTCTATAGAGACCTCTCTAGAACGACCTCTCACTGGTGCTGCTCCACGTCCACGACCTCTGGCTACTGTCGTACTACTAACACGACCTCTAGCTCGAGATCTACCCCTACCCCTAGCTGGGGCCTCAACAACTGCCTCGGGAAGTGCCTCCTCTCTACCACTAGTAACATTAGTCCTAGTCCTCGTCATCTGTCAAAAGAGTATACAACAACTCAGTACTAACGAAGGTAACTACGCACGATGAGAAAGAATAAACAAAAGAAAGTTTCCTAGTAATCTTTATAGCCTCTCAGAGATGAGCACAGACGTCTCCGTACTGATCCTTGAGACTCTACGTAGACTCGTCTTGTATACACGTGAGATCTATGAACCTGGGGCTCTGATACCATTTTTGTCACGACCCAAAAATGGGTGTGATGACACTCGTCTTATCCCACCAAGACAAGTCAGCCTAAAAACAAATATCTAACAAAGTGCCAAAGTAATGACAATTCAACAACAATTTCTATTATGAAACCAAGTCATATTAATTGAATTCCCAAAACCAGGTTGTCACGTGCAAAAGCCTCTAATGTAAATATTAGAATTGAAATAAAATAGGAGTCTAAAATGAAGTTGTCTTTCAAGTAAAAACAAAATCATAAACTGGAGTAGGAAGTTTCGCTGAGATGACAAGCAGCTACCTCTCAATCCTCCACAAGATGCCTCGGAAACGAAAAGAATGATAGGTATCACGAAGATCCAGGCTCGTATCCTACAAAAATTTGTAGAAGCAAGGGGTGAGTACCAAACCACGCGGTACCCAACAAGCAAACCTCTAAACACAATTTAAGTGAACAAAATACGGGTACTCCTTACGCCCTATCTTAACCTCCACGCTAAAGCCTAACAGTTTACCAAACACACAACTCAATAACCACACTCTATCAGTTTACACATTCTCAATAACAACTCAATATTCAACAGTCACAAGCTTCACAGAGAAACAATCACAAGATCAGCAAAACACATGTCCAAGTTCATCAATGATAAAATGTGCAATGCCATGGGATGCAATGTCAAATATCGTGATGCATGTCTTTCTAAACGATACACACCCGCTGACTCTCAGTTCGGGACCCATGGGGGACATATCTGTCCATGCATCTGTCGCGGCGCACGACACCACCCTCGATAATAGTAACCATCGCGGTGCGCGATACGTCCCTCGAAATATAATACCATCGCGGCGCGCGATATGACCCTCGAAATAGTACATCCTCTTATCAATTAACTCTTATCACAATCATGTCTCAGATCAAATGCAATTGACATGCTCAAATGAGAAATGTGTAGATAACCATTTTGATAACAAAGCACAATTCACAACAAGGAATATAACACCAACAAATAAACAACAAGTCTCAAAGTCATTCTCAACATCACACAAGGAAATACACGAATTTCATACGCTTAACAAGAGTTTAGAAATTCACTTGCCTTAACCACTCGAATAATCACTCTGGGACTTGAGCCTTCCCTTTCCGTTGAACTTCTGAACCAATGCAATCTATTCAAATATATATTCACAATACGGTTTCGAAACTAACAACATCTACATTATTAAGTGTTTAACCTTGAACGTAAAATTCCCCCAAATTTATAATCAAATTCATAATTCTTGATGTCAACTAACGTTTCAACTATCATATTTTCCAAGTTCCAAGTCTAAAGTTAAATCTAATTTTTTAAAAAGTTATCCCTCAATTCTTAAAGCTAACGTAAAATAGGGACTGACCAAGAATCAAATTAAAAATATATATATATCTATCATCAACCTATACCTATATGTCAAAGTTTTTTTTTTTTTTTAATTCCTTTGAATTTTGAAAGCCGCCAGAATGATGTAACATCATAATATGGCTTCACAATGCCCAACTTCAATTTATATACCCATAATTAATATTATCACAATAATAATAATTAATTGTTGCCTCCATTAAGCTCCATATTTCAATACATACACCAGCGACTTTATTTAAACATTTTTTTTGTATTTTCTATCACAACTAACGAGGTATTAATACTTGTTAACATACACATAAGTCATTATATGAATAACACATATTACTGATTTACCTGATGAAGATCTTGTGGCTGCCTTCGGCGTCTACAGGTAAAGTTCTCCGACTCTTTTCTCTTTTTCTGTCTTTTATTTAATTAATAAAATAATTATGTATTAAATGTTACAAACCCTAAACAATTTAATTAATTTTAACCCATGATTTATAAAGTATTAATAAATAATTACTTTAGTCCATTAACTATCGATTTATTAACTCAAGTTAAACTAATATTTAAAATTTCCAAAAATGACTTTCTGAGTCATTACAAATCCTAACCATGTTATTTTATAATTAATATTATAGTATTTAGTAAATTGTCATCATTCAAACATATTTGCAAATTAGGATAGACATTAAAATAAACAGGGCCATATGCGAAACTGTTTTGAACTGTCCCTATAAGAGATTTTTCCAATTCTGATTTCTGCCATCTCTCAGAGCTGCTATAAATCTCTCTGGTAGGCCTCTTAGAAAAAAGGGGATTATAAATAACTTGTACTAAACAAATATGCATAAATCTATAATTTTCTCTATATGGGGCAAAATCACTTTCAGATAATAATCTAAAAGTACCATGATCTGAATCCACAGTAATATTTTCTTCTGTGGTTTTAACAATTTGTTTAAATTCCATTTTTCAAAAGCATCCATTTGGTATATAACCTTGGGTTGAGTTTTAGGAATAGTCCATTTAATTAGAATATCTAGTTGCTGAGACATATCATATTCCTCTTTTCTACTGTTTTCAACAGTAATATGTTTGTTTACAATGTTCATATTAATAAAATTGTGTCAGACCAACACCAACTATGCCTACCACCACCACGGCTGTGATACCATTTTATTACAAGATCGCTCGATATAACTACTGGTTCATTTATAGTTCATGAAATCCAAGGATGGAAAGAACTTTTACGGTTTAACCATGGCCCAAACAACACCTTATTCACAGCTAACATTGGCCTTATCAAGAACACCGGACTAAGCCAAGATCTTCCCATCTCTGGATTACATTACTTTGACCTTAGATACATCGAAACAATCCTTAAAATACCATGTCGTAATAGTTCAAGTTGTTGTTAGCCCAGCACAAGGTATTTAACCTATCATTTATGTACAAAAGAGATTGATACTCTTCTTCAAAAGGGTTTAATAAGACCCTCAAAATCTCTATCGTTGTACTATTTTCTATGTTAATAAACAGACAGAACAAGACAGAGAAGTCCCTAGACTTGTCATAAATTATAAACCGTCCAATAAAGTTTTAAAGTGGATCAAATATCCTATTACCAATAAAAAAGATTTATTGGATCGACTTCATGAAGCTATCATTTTTTTAAAATTTGATTTAAAATCAGGTTTTTGGCAAATTCAAACTCATGAAGAATATAAATATAAAACAACCTCTAACGTCCCAATGAGACGATATGAATGGAATGTTATGTCTTTTGGATTAAAAAATTCTCCTTCGCAATTTCAAAAAATTATAAATGATATTTTTAGCCCTTTTAACAATTTTATCATCTTATATATAGATGATATTTTGGTATTTTCAAAAATCATAAAAATGCATTTTAAACATGTAATGACCCGGAAGGTCATTTTTGAGAATATTCATGAAATTAGCATTTTACACCCTTAATAGTTGCCCCGAGTAATTTTTTTTGATTAGCCGGTATAGTTGATCTAAAAATTTTGAATCACTTGATAACTACAATTATTTAATTAGTGGTATGTTTTAAATAATTAACTTTTAAGTTGTTAATGGATCAAGTATATAATTTGATACCCTATACCACTTGGCCCATATATTAAGGGTTATCATGTTAAAGAGAAAATATCATCAATTACTACTAATTAGAAGCGGTTGGAACACGAAAGTTACAAAGTATTTTCCTTGTCTAAGCCGCCGAAACAAAATTCTCCACAGAGTCCAGGTAAGATACTTCAATTTATTTATTCCTGAAGTTATAAAATATTAATTGGAGGACGAATAGAAATCATGTGGTGTTCATATACTTAAGTACTGGTTCTGGTGTTTTCTTGATTTGGTCGTATGACTTTGTATAAAAATTTGGTCATGTGTAATGACTATAATTATAATTAATTATCAGCCAATAAAGATAGTGGGTGGTTTCTGGATGATAACCATGGGAGAAATATTATTTCCATAACTAATAACTAAAACATTAATATCGTATAACTAGGTCTGTAAATATTGTTTTGTAATTTGTTAATTGGGCAGAAACCAAAGGTGGGAAGATGCTAATGATGTACGTGTTTGGAAGAAGGTTTTAAACTTTGAAACAAAAGGAAAATATATTATAATTATAAGAAGTTAATGTTCTGTTTATTCTTTTTCTTTTCAAATGAATTTGATAATCCTATTCTTATATAATTAGCATAGCTTTGATACAATATTATATGTAATTAATTTAAGTGTATTATATTATAGCAAAACTATTAAAATGGTAGTTTTTGGAGAAATTATGACTTATCTCTATATTTGAACTTAGAAAGTATGAGATTTGACCCATTTATTGGAATCAAAATTTAGGAAATTTATTATACATTTGAGTGAGTTTTGGGTCTATGTTTTACGTGTGAGTGTTGTTAGTGTCGAAATCTTATTATGATTATATATTTGAATAGATTTACTTGAGTCGGAAGTTCAACAAAAGTGGAAGGATAAAGTCCCAAAGTGATTGTTTGATAAATTGAGGCAACTGGATTTCTAAACCCTTGTTAAGCGTTTGAAATTCGTGTATTTTCTTGTATGGTATTGAGAATGACTTGGAGACTTGTTGCTTATTAGTTGGTATTGTATTCCTTGTAGAAAATTGCGCTTTGTTATCAAAATGGTTATCTCTTCATTTTCATTTGAGCATGTCATTTGCATTGTATCTGAGACATGGTTGTGGTAAGAGGATGTACCGTTTCGAGGGTCGTATCGCGCGCCGCGATGGATATTATATTTCGAGGGACGTATCGCGCGCTGCGAAGGTTACTGTTATCGAGGGTCGTGTCGTGCGCCACGACAGATGCATGGACAGATAGGTCCCCCATGGGTCCCGAACTGAGAGACAGCGGGTGTGTATCACTAGGTTAGACATACATCATTATACTGACATTGTATTCCATCGCATTGCACATGTTTATCATTAGTGAGCTTGATATCGTGTTTTGCTGATCTTCTGATTACCTTTCTGTGGAGCTTGTGATTGATCAATATTGAGCTTGTTATTGCGGATATATAATTTGTTGAAGTATTGTTGTTGAGGATATGTAATTTGTTGAAGTGTTGTTGTTAAGGATATGTAATTTGTCTAAGTGTTGTTGTTGAGATACATGCTATGTAAACTGTGAGTTATTAGGTTGGGTTGATTTTTAATGCAGGTTGTCGTTGTGGAGGTTCGGTTGGGGGTGGTAGGAGTACCCGTATTTCATCCCCTTAGCTTGTGTTTAGAGGTTTACTTGCTGAGTACCGTGTGGTTTGGTACTCACCCTTTGCTTCTACAAATTTTTGTAGGTTATGAGCCTGGATTTTTGTTTTACTTGTCATTCTCTTCTTTTCCGAGGCTTCTTGGAGATTTTTCAGGTAGTTGTGTCCATCGCAGCAAACTTCTTCTCCTTAATTATGATCTTGTTCTATTCTAGAAACAAGTTCATTTGAAACTTGAGTTTTTCTTTTGGATCAATTGTAATACTTAAGAGGCTTGTCCACGTGACTACCAGGTTTTGGAGGTTTTATTAAGTTACTTATATTTTATTTCCGCACTTTATTGTAATGATTGAGTTTTAGGCTGACTTGTCTTGGTGTGATAAGACGAGTGCCATCACGTCAATTTTGAGTCGTGACAAAATGGTATCAGAGCCCCAGGTTCATAGCTCTCATGTGTATACAAGTCGAGTCTAAGTAGAGTCTTGAGAATCGGTACGGAGACGTCTGTACTTATCCTTGAGAGGGTATAGTGACTTTTAGGAAGAATCTTCACTTCTTGAATCTCTATCGTGCGTACTTGATGGTGGATCTTTGGTACAATATTAATGTGTTTAGGTTATATGGTGTATTTTGAGGATTTTTAAATGAGTGGTTATTTCATTATAAATACCATGGAAGTGGACTGATATTAGGATGACCAGTTTATAGGTAAAATAAGTCCCAACTGGTATACTTGTGGGAATGTAATTTAAAATTTTAGTAAGGAAGTGTGTATAAATTGAGTGATTCCCTAAGATGGTCGGCATAACTAGGTTTGACAAGTCATGTTGATGGCGAGGTTTAATTTGTGGTGATGACAAGGCCTAACTAAGCATGATGCTAATAAGGTTTTATAATAAATTGTGCTTGGAATAAAACTATATGATAATGTTTGTTGGTTAAAAGGACTTTGTATGGTAATGATGACTTTTGATTATCTAAGGTTATGGTTGGATACTATTTGGTAAGTAGTGTGATTTTTATGGAAAGTTGTATGAGATGTTGGGACACCACTTGAATAAAATTTAAAGGAGGTAGAGCCATAGTGGAAAGAATTAGTGGTATGCAGTTTAACTTTTTAGAGCGAGGAGAGAGCTATGATATTTATTCTTATTACAAGGGTTAGGACGTATTTTCAGTGAAAATTTGAGGAATTGAGTTTAGGGACTCGTGGTTCCTTTTGTTTTGCTTTAGTTTGGTGATAATGTTATGTGGCATTCCTATATGTTAAAGACTATTTGATAAAATTCGAGAAAAAATGTACATACATTCATCTACATTTGATTTTTTAGCGAAGGATATTATAAGGTCGCTAGAGAGGCGATATATGATAAGCTATGATACATAAATTCATAAAAATTTGAGGTGTGAGCTAATGTTGATAAATAATGGAATTGTGTTACACGGTTGGGATCAAAAGAATAAATTAAAAAAAAAACAAGTTTTTATTGCAAGTGTAGGTTGTGGAAGTGTGTTTTGTCAAGGTATGAAATGATAAGGTAAGAAGTGATCGATCACATTGGGTATGAAGCATTGAGATTGACTTAAGAATAATTTTAGTAGTAAATTGTTTTCTTTTGATTGTTATACCTAAGAAATGGTTTTAGTTATGTTTTTATTTAGAGGATAAGGTAAAAATGTCATGGGTTGTTGGACAAAGAATAAGACTTGTAAGCGAGTTAGCAAAAAATAAAATAAAATAAACTAATAAATAAAAGAAAAAAGTTTTGATGTATTGAATAGTTCAAGGTATTATAAGTTTTTTTCATGGAAAGAATTTAAGAAAAATGAAGGAATAGACCTTTCGTATAAGCCCTTGGTTTGTAGTTGAAGAATTTATTGTTTTTTTTAATCTATGAATTTAGATATGATTGTGAAATGTGAAATAGTACATACTTACTAGGAATTATCATCACCTTTTCTAAAGATTGAATTTTGTTTGGGTGACAAGTAATGATGTGGGAAAGATTCTATGTGGTTATGTCGAGCTAGATTGTTCAAATTATGATATGTAACTTATTGATGTTGAACAATGTGAGCCTACAGTTTTACATGAGTAATGAGGATTCAAGGGGATTGAAACTAGTTTATTTTTATGGGATGATCGATACAAACTATTATGATGTTTTACGTAGGTATTTGATATTGAGTAGAGGTTATGAGCTTATAGAATACCAAAGTATTGGAGTGACCAAGAATATCTTAAGTTTTGGTATGATATGATGGTTGGAATCTTACTCAATTAAAATTTAGTATCTGAAAGATTATGTGATGTTGAGATTGTACGTGATTTAATGAACTTTATATTGATTGAAAAAAAAAATTATATTTTAAATTAGTGCTATCAGCCTTGGGTGGGATTAGTATCTGTCATGAAATACTTAAATGGAAAGAGAGGGAACCATAATTTTAAAATTTTGGAGGCGATAATTTGTTTGTTAAGAAGACTTTAGTACTAGGTTTGAGAATAAGGTAAATGGCTAGTATGACTATGGTGTTCTGTAATTATTAAGAGTATAGACCTTAGTGAAATACTGTAAAGTGCATTTGTGGTTCGATAAACAAGTATGTGGGCAATTATAATTGAGACTAAATTGATGATTGTGGGTAGATAGAAAATTAAGAAGAAAGAGTCATATGAATGAAAATGTTTGATATGGGAACTATGGAAGAAGTACCTAGTGTTATTCGACTTTGGTTCTGTATATTCTTATATGAGCACCTACTTCATTTTGAATATAATTTGAAGTGTGGTTTGTTACCTATTCCCACATACTTTTTTCATATCTATGAGTGAATTCCTAGTGGTGGATCGAGTGGGCCGATCTTGTGATTGTACTCTTTGTAGGGTGGTACCCTTGGTTAGACGGTTCAACTCAGTTATGGAAGATTTGGTGTTGTTTAAGATAGTGTAAGTATGTTAATGGTTCTACACGCACAACTTTGCTTAAGAACTCGTACAAGTGCTACCACAGATACTTACAGTTGTCTGATTGTCTTATTATTCATCTTGTCAGTGAGTTCACTTTTCGAATAAGTGTGATTGAATGAAGGTTGCATTGGGTCTAGCTCTACTGTTCTTAAAGGTTGTTTACCATAATAGCTATTGATCTACCATTTTGATGGTTTTGTTATAGGTTCTGTTAGCTTGAAAGTATAAAGCTAAGTGCTTACTACATATTGTTCTTCTTTGGGTTAGATAAGTTTGATTCTTTCTTGATTATTACCAAATGTCTAAAGATCAGATTTTTCGAACTTGAGCTCGTGAAAAGCTTGCGTTGTGAAGAAAAAAAATCTTGATAAGATTTGTGATGATTTGTGCATTATGAGTGTCATGGTTTATTTAAGATTACTTCTGGTTGTAGTCAGTATTTATTCAGAAGGTTATCTTGGTTGTGTGAGAAAAGATTTGTCATAATGATTGTGTTAAGATCTAATGGATTTGAATTTGAGTGGGGTTCATGAGTTAGTTTATTTCCTGATAATCACTCTTCAGTTATAGATCTATCAAATTGTGACTCAAAAGTTCAGTTCTTAATAGTAAATCTTCATGGAGTGGTCTAAAGGAGAAGCTCACTTGGAGGGATGAACACCGACTAGTAGGTCATAACATAAGATTTTGGTAACTTGGTTTATCTTCCTTCTACTTCTTTATGTTCGAGGACGAACATGTTTTTTTGTGGTGGATAATGTAATGACCCGAAGGTCATTTTTGAGAATTTTCATGAAATTAGCGTTTTACACCCTCAATAGTTGCCCCGAGTAATTTTTTTGATTAGCCGGTATAGTTGATTTAAAAATTTTAAATCACTTAATAACTACAATTATTTAAATAGTGGTATGTTTGAAATAATTAAATTTTAAGTTGTTAATGGATCAATAATATAATTTGATACCTTATACCACTTGGCCCATATATTAAGGGTTATCATGTTAAAGAGAAAATATCATCAATTACTTTTAATTAGAAGCGGTTGGAACACGAAAGTTACAGAGTATTTTCCTTGCCTAGGCCGCCGAAACAAAATTCTCAACATAGTCCAGGTAAGATAGTTCAATTTAATTTATTCCTGAAGTTATACAAATATCAATTGGAGGAAGAATAGAAATCATGTGGTGTTCATATACTTAAGTACTGGTTCTGGTGTTTTCTTGATTTGGTCGTATGACTTTGTATAACAATAAGTTCATGTGTAATGACTATTATTATAATTAATTACTAGCCAATAAAGATAGTGGGTGGTTTCAGGATTATAACCATGGGAGAAATATTATTTCCATAACTAATAACTAAAACATTAATATCCTATAATTAGGTCTGTAAATATTGTTTTGTAATTTTTTAATTGGGCAGAAACCAAAGGTGGGAAGATAATAATGATGTACGTGTTTGGAATAAGGTTTTAAACTTTGAAACAAAAGAAAAATATATTATAATTATAAGAAGTTCATGTTCTGTTTATTCTTTTTCTTTTCAAATGAATTTGATAATCCTATTCTTATATAATTAGCATAGCATTGATACAATATTATATGTAATTCAATTACGTGTATTATATTATAGCAAAACTATTAAGATGGTAGTTTTTGGAGAAATTATGACTTATCTCTATATTTGAACTTAGAAAGTATGAGATTTGACCTATTGATTGGAATCAAAATTTAGGAAATTTATTATACATTTAAGTTAGTTTTGGGTCTATGTTTTACGTGTGAGTGTTGTTATGTCGAAATCTTATTATGATTATCTATTTGAATAGATTGCCTTGAGTCAGAAGTTCAACAAAAGGGGAAGGATAAAGTCCCAAAGTGATTGTTTGATAAATTGAGGCAACTGGATTTCTAAACCCTTATTAAGCGTTTGAAATTCGTGTATTTTCTTGTGTGGTATTGAGAATGACTTGGAGACTTGTTGCTTATTTGTTGGTGTTTTATTCCTTCTAGTTAATTGCGCTTTGTTATCAAAATGGTTATCTCTTCATTTTCATTTGAGCATCTCATTTGCATTGTATCTGAGACATGGTTGTGGTAAGAGGATGTACCATTTTGAGGGTCATCTCGCGTGCCGCGAAGGTTACTATTATCGAGGGTCGTGTCGTGCGCCGCGACATATGCATGGACAGATAGGTCCCCATGGGTCCCGGACTGAGAGACAGCGGGTGTGTATCACTAGGTCAGACATGCATCATTATACTGACATTGTATTCCATCGCATTGCACATATTTATCATTAGTGAACTTGATATCGTGTTTTGCTGATCTTCTGATTACCTTTCTGTGGAACTTGTGATTGATCAATATTGAGCTTGTTATTGCGGATATATAATTTGTTGAAGTATTGTTGTTGAGGATATGTAATTTGTTGAAGTGTTGTTAAGGATATGTAATTTGTCTAAGTGTTGTTGTTGAGATTCGTGCTATGTTAACTGTGAGTTATTAGGTTGGGTTGATTTTTAATGCAGGTTGTAGTTGTGGAGGTTCGGTTGGGGGTGGTAGGAGTACCCGTATTTCATCCCCTTAGCTTGTGTTTAGAGGTTTACTTGCTGAGTACCGTGTGGTTTGGTACTCACCCCTTGCTTCTACAAATTTTTGTAGGTTATGAGCCTGGATTTTTGTTTTACTTGTCATTCTCTTCTTTTCCGAGGCTTCTTGGAGATTTGTCAGGTAGTTGTTTCCATCGCAACAAACTTTCTTCTCCTTAATTATGATCTTGTTCTATTCTAGAAACAAGTTCATTTGAGACTTGAGTTTTTCTTTTGGATCAATTGTAATACTTTAGAGGCTTGTCGACGTGACTACCAGGTTTTGGGTGTTTTATTAAGTTACTTTATTTTATTTCCGCACTTTATTGCAATGATTGAGTTTTAGGCTGACTTGTCTTGGTGTGATAAGACGAGTGCCATCACGTCAACTTTGGGTCGTGACAAAATATCTTGATCTATTTAAAAAATTATCATGCAAAATGATTTGGTTATATCTTAACCAAAAATGCATATTTTCAAAACCAATGTTAGATTCTTAGGCCATATTATTGAAAAAGGAAAAAAATATTCCCATCCAAAAAAGTATAAAGTTTGCATCAAAATTCCAGATGTTATCACTTATAAAACTCAGCTCCAACAATTCTTGAAAAGTTTAAATTATATCTCTTCTTTAATAAAAGATTTGGCTAAATACACAACTATAGTATATGATAGACATAGAAAAAATCCTAAAGCTTGGACTGATAATCATACTAAAGCAGTCAAAAACATTAAGAAGAAGGTTAATAACCTACCATGCCTCACATTAGACAATCAGAATTGACAGAATATAGTAAAAACAGATGCCTCTGATATTGGTTACGGGGGAATTTTAAGAAAACCTTATCCGATTCTATTATGGAAAATGGAATAATAGACAAAAACAAAATTTTGCTACTATAGCTAAAGAAATTTCGGCTATAGTTAAAAGTGTTTAAAAATTCCAAGGAGATTTATATAATTAAAAATTTATGATAAAACTAATTGTCAAGCAGCGAAAATCATCTTTAATAAAGATGTAAAATATGATGTTTCAAAATAGATGTTTGCAAGATGACAATTTTGTTAGCACCTTTTGATTTTGAAATACATTATATTTTTCTTTTATGTTATGAAAAATATGTTTTTAAAACGCACTATAGTCTCATCAATTTTGAATACTGATAAGCACATAAAAAATGATATAAATATCACTCATAAATACCAACTTACATCAATTAATCATACATTGTATAATGAATTAATATAATAATGACCAATTAACTATTTCAATAATATTAATAGTGCATTTTTAAATTAATTCTTAAATTTTATTTTTTAAAAAATAGAAAGTGAATAATATGATATTTTTATCCAAAAAGGAAATACTAAATACCTTAAAGGTCTCTTTTACCTGGAATTTTAAAATTTTCTAAGTAAATTATTTGAAAATCTTAAGCAATTTATTTCATAAAAGTATTATAATAAATTTGTATGGTTGACAAAAAAGTTGGTAAGAAGAGAAAATTATTTTTTATCTTTTTCTTTTATTCTATATTATATTATATTTTAACTTCTCATACTATTAACACCCATTTATATCCTTATCTCAATCCTAAATTCATGAAGTACAAGTAATAATATATTGAATTTCCTATTTTAATTGAGTAATATAAATATTATATGAGATAAATACATTGATAAATAAGATTAAAATATTATTTGCTAATATAAATATTATTAACTTTGTATTTTATTTTAAAAAAAGATATCGTAAGTATATATGTATTTTAAAGCACCAAATTAATTATTTTTTAATATTTAATTGACAGTTAATGAAATTGATCCATTATATAATACTCTCTCCTTTTAAAAAAGAATGACCACATTTCCTTTTTAGTCTGTTTTAAATGGCCCCTTTCTTTTTTAGGTAACATTTTAATTTCAACTTTTCACGTGACATGTTTGAGGCCACAAGTTCAAAGGAGAATTTTGTACATTTGACCTAACTTTAATTTAGGACCATAAAATTCAAAAGTCTTCTTTGTATTCTTAAACTCAGTGGCAAGTCAAATCAGATTATTCTTTGTGAAACGAAGGGAGTATATGATTCATTGATGTAAGTTGACATTCACAAGTGATTATATGTCAATATTTTTGAAAATATTTGCTTGTAATTCGTATTTCTTCTAGAGAATCTCCTAATTGTTCCAAAGCAACTATAAAGAGATTCTTTAACCTGAAAGAATTCGGTTCATATGTAGGATACCTATCCATAAGTTTTCGCAACTCAATCATAGATGTTGGAGTCATCAAAGATTTTACCCTTTCGAACTCTTTCTGTAACTCACTAGAGGCCCGGAAAACAAATAGATTATATGTATGAACAAGATATCCAACAACAAGAAGAAGGAAAAGGATTGAATAGAGGAACTCCCGAGCATTTGGCTATCTCAGATGTGTCGATATCAATGGTGACTCATTATTTCGATGAATTATTTCAATTATTCAAAATTAACAACACTATGTTATGTTTTAAAAAAGAAATTCTTTATAGGATACAAAAATGAAAAAATAAATTATGACAAAAGATGATTAAGTATGAAAATTTCTTCTTAATAAACTAATATTTATTTATAAAATATAAGATCATTATTTTACTTAAATGAGTTTGATGAATTAAAAAAGTCTAGTCTTGAAAAACAGACTTGAATGACATATCCTGCCAACTAAGATAGATTGAGGCTCTTGAAGTATAAAGTATATTTGGAGGAAAATAGTGATAGTTGAGTGATATTTTGTTCCTAAATGAAACATAAATGAAATTTTAAGGAAATTCCCTAAACATGGGTGACCATTTAGAGAATTGACTCATTAGTAGTGGGAAAAGTGTCCGAAAAAATACCCCAACATCGAAAGAAATTGTTGTAACAATTTGTGATAGACCTTTTACTCACTAAAAAATTTAATAATGTATTTTAAAGGTATATATGTGCCCTTGTGGACACATTACTATTTATAATTATGAAATATTTTTATGTCCACGTTCACATATATACCTTTAAAATACACTATTAAATAGTGCATGAGGTAAAACTTCTAACCGAAAGTTTGGTATCATAACAATAATTTAGGCCAATGTTCAGATATGTTCAGACCTTTTTCCAAATAATTATTATTATTTTTTGCTATAAATAAGGAGGTTGTTGAAAAAAAATAGGGTTTGTTACTTTGTGACAACCTGAACTGTCGTTAATTAGGAAGAGACAAACATTTGAAAAATCGAGGCCACTGACCTGCCAAGGAAGGACAGGTGCCCTTGGGGCGCCTACGCCAGGGAGGGGTAAGTTGTTGCCAAAGGTTATAGCGAGGTAGAATGTAAATTACGCGAAATACTATTTTCTCCATCTTCCTAAAATACCTAAATAAGTCGTAAATAACCTAGAAATCCCAGAAAAGTTGCTCTAAGCTTGGGAATGGAGGAGAGGGAGATTTATAGAGTGGGGATGACGAAATCTTGTGAATTCTTTGACAAATCCACTATCACAAACCCAGAAAAATTGAATCAAAGTCAAAACTCCATAACTATTTTGAATATATATATATATATATATATATATATATATATGTAACGACTAACCATTAGGGATTAATTAAATCATAATAAAAAATGTTAGTCAACATAAGGACAAATAAAAAAAGAGATAAAGAAAGGGAAAATTTGAGCTTGGGCCGATTTGCCCAAATTCCACTAATTTCGGCTTTGGCCCACCTGTCATATACTAAATTTGTCCAAAACATGGGCTTTAGACCACTTTTCAGCAACTCAATTATGCATGCAAAGGTTTGAGGCTTTTGGGCCTGTTTATTGAAATTTTGCTGATAGGTTGTTCTTTTAAGCCTTTGGGCTTCCTTTTGCTTTCAAATGGAAAGATATACATCAAGTGTATATCGGATGTATACGCCTTGTATAGGATGCATTTTGCATTCCCAAGTCTGTATTTTGGCTTGAATATCGCGTTTTTATTTTCCAACATGCTTCGACATGTTTTGAACCTGTATACTGTATTTACGACTGTATATCACTGTATAAAGCGTGTATATTAGTGTATACATGCTATATTCAATGTCTGCATTTATCCATCGTTCCTGTATACAGGTTTCCATCCGTGTTTTGTCTTCAGATTTGTATCCCTCATATTTTCAATATTTTTGAATCTATATATCAGAGTATACATAATGTATATAACTCATTTTCTGGATTTTGGAGACTTATAAATTAATTTCCAGCTTTGTATTGGATCTTTGGAGACCTGTATTTCAATATCTTGTTTGCTGACTAGATGATGGAATTGACAGGATGCAAGGAAAAGAGTCTCCACAGACTCGGGAGAAGCCGTTTTAAACATTGAAGAAGATAAAACAAGATAACGATTAATAATAGAGTATAAATCTTATGAAATGCAGCCATGACAGACAAAAATAAATAAGACCATGATACATGTGCTTGATTTGCTATACCCACGTTATACCACAATGACCAAGGAAAAGCATGTAATACTCAAAGCATATCCATTTGAAATTAAACTAATCTCCTCATTGTAAAATAAGGTAACCAACAAGAATTTTAGTGAAATATTGAAGACAAACAATAATCAAATGAAAAGTTCATGTAATTAGCATTAAGATACAACATGAAAAGGAGCAAAGGCAACAATGTATCTATGTTAAGAATAAATAAATATTTTCCTAAATTGGAGTAAAGCAGATGGACAAAAGCACGATATGTCATTATTTCCCACTAAGAGGTTAGGCATGAAAACAGTGAGGGACTTTTCCTTTCTAAAACTCAGCCTAAGCAAAAAAAAAGTCAAAGGTAATCCTAACGAATTGAAGGATGCATATGCTTTTTAAACCGTATTTATTATCCCCAAAATACTTCATTAATATCATCCAAAATGTCTGATAAACATAAAATAAGTAAATAGTTCTAAAAATAAATTACAAGACAAAGTATAAATGAAGTAGCCCCACGCAGGGGATGGTAAATAAAAATCGAGCCTCCTCTGATCGTTCATCAAGTCTGGTCCTCTTGGCGATGTTGACCTCCTCCCACATAGCATATCTTTTTGCCCAGAGATGATCTCTCACCAATCGAGCTCCTTCATAATGTCTGAACCCTTCTATCGATTTAATCTGTTGTTCTATGCTATCATTTAACTCTGCCATGCAGACTCTGGCTCTTCGTAGTTCTTGTTTCAATCGAGCTATGACTTTGGCATCTTCTGAGTGACGACATTGATGCTCTGATTTATTCCTATCAAACTTCTCTTGAAGGCGGTGAAGTCGGACCTGATGTTTGGCCCCAACATCGGCAATAATGTGAGGAACGTTTGGACCAGGCTTAATAGTTCAAGCGAGAGTCTTTTTCAACAATTCCTTGTACTCCCTCGAACATTCTAGAAGAAACCTGTTTGGTACATGTTCACCTAACACTCTTCAAGATCTCCACATCCTACGCACGTCTTCAGCAAATGCAACTCGTCCATTCTTGTGGTCAGTTGTAAATTTCCTCATATTTGCGACCTGGGGCAACTCTTGTTTCCCTCCTAGTTGTCTCAAAACTCAACCGGAAGCATATGGTCTAGTCCCTCTTTACCCAACAAATACCAAATAAGGGACCTTTTCTGTTCGAACCACCATATATTTAGTTACCACCAAACTATCTATTGACCATTGTACGTCTTCTTCTCTCAGCCCTCGAAGCCTAGGATACCAAAAACATTCTCCTCCAGTCTTGTTGCAACGATTGTGATAGAACCACCAATCATGACCATGTAGCTCGTCTGACCGCCTAAGGGGATCTGGTTCCTTTGGATTATGAGTCTTGATTAAAAATGTCGCATCATCAACCATTATAGTATCAGATTACACCCCTGAAAAAAGTGTTCTCCGCTCTGATACTTGTCTTAAGACCTCTAGATGTCGGTTAGAATCATAGGCGCTAAAGTGTAGTACTTTGTTGATGTTTTGTAATCCACTCCATAGAAGATAACATGAGTGACCTTAAATACACTAGGATAAATAGTGTATTTTGGCCCTGGAGGGAAAACCATCGTTCCGGGCAAACATATTGCAAATGCGATGGGACACGTATTTTTCCATTTTTCTTTTGAAACGAACTCGTCTTTATATTTCTCATAAGCCTTTGCACGCCCAAACCGACAATATAGTTTTCTAAAGGGTATATTTGGGCCAGGGAGCTTGTCCATCAACTCGGCTTTAACCATTGACAATTTTTCTCTAATTTTGGCGAAATCCCAAATTATGGGATTTAGGATATCTGTATCTGGATGTCATTTCATTTTGTTGCACATGGTGACACTCTCATAGCTGATAAGAACTTCTTCTATAGTTGGCGTCAACTCAACTTCCCTGACCGAAAGACCATTTTCTCACTATCCCAAAATTTCACCATCGTCCCAATTAGGCCGGGCCAAGCATTCATCACTAGCAGCGACGGAAGGTAACTTATGAGTTTCTGAACGATCATTTTATCGTCGTTGTTCATAAACCTCCACCATACTTTGAGGAAAGGATCGGGGATACTAACCATTCTTGTTTTAAAGGCTTGTGTGTCAGATTCATCCTACAAAAATAACAATAAAAAATTGGTCACCCCCTACCCCGTAGACAATAAATTGTTTTCAAAACGCATTTACATCCTTCAATCAAGATGTAAGAATGATTGTCCTTTTTGACAATTTGGGCCAAGTAGACACAAGGTGGGATTCTAATGGGCCCAAAACGCATTGGGCTTTGGGTAATCTTAGTTCAAATACTCCTAAATTTGGGATTTGGCTCAGCTCTATGCTAGTTGACTAGAAGTGGCTTTTGAAAAGACCAGGAACCCAAATGAACAATTTGGGCTGAAACTCGCGACAACCATTGGACGCATAACGAACAAATAAATTGTCGCTAATTTCGAAAGAGAGTGAGTATTAAAAAGTCCGACTGCTGTTCCTCAAACCGTTCTTTAATAGACTATACATATATATCTGAAGATGCAATGAAATGAAAAGACAATTTATGAAAATTAAAAGAAATTCGGCGCAAACATCATTTTAACAACAAAAAGCAATTAGTCAAACAGTCAAATCTCATGGTTAGAACTTAATTAGTCCTCATCGTAGTCGCCATTTCTGTTTTATGAATATATATATGAAAAGTCAAAATTACTATATTTCAAAAAATCAATTAATCATATGATTGAAGAAATCAATTTTCCGAACAAACAGAATAACCACTTGATTTTTAGTAAAACAAAAAAAAACTAAAAATTAGTTTTTAAAAAGATTTAAAACAGATAAAATCAATTGAATAGGGTTCGAAATTCAAATATACATTCCGAGAAGGTATTAGGCCCTCGGAATATCCTCTAACTCGAGGTTGACCAACGATGTGACTAAATAACCATTTTTTGAATAATTTTCCAAATATTATCAAAACAAAATGAATTCACTTCTTCTATTTATTTATATTTACTACTTCATTTTACTTATCATTTTTTAAAGGGGGAATACGTTAAAGGGAAAAGTTTTTTTAATAAAGTATATAGGTTAAAGTATTAACAAGGCTAAGGAGTACAATAAAGACTTTGTAAAAAATTATATGTATATAAATAATTTTTGAATATACATATATATATATATATATATATATATATATATATATATATATATATATATATATATATATGTATATGTATGTATGTATGTATGTATCATAATCAAAACTGTAAGTCAACATAAGGGCAAATAAACAAAGAGATAGAGAAAGGGAAAATTTGAACTTGGGCCAATTTGTCCAAATTCCACTAAGTTGGGTTTTGGCCCACCTGTCTTATACTAAATTTGTCCAAAACATGGGCTTGGTGACCACTTTGCAGCAACTTTATTCTGCATGAAAATGTTTGAGACTTTTAGGCCAATTTATTGAAATTCTGCTGATGGGCTATTCTTTTAAGCCTTTGGGCTTCTTGTTGCTTTCAAATGGCAAGATATACACCAAGTGTATATCGGACGTATACGCCTTGTATAGGACGCATTTTTGCACTCCCAAATCTATATTTTAGCTTAATTCTCACATTTCTATTTTCCAACATGCTTCGACATGTTTTGAACCTGTATACGATTTTTACGACTGCATATCACCGTATAAAGTATGTATATTAGTGTATACATGCTATATTATATGTCTGGATTTATCCATCATTCCTGTATAACAGTTTCTAGCCATGTTTTGTCTTCAAACCCGTATCCCTCATATTTTATACATTTTTCAAGATTTATATTAGTGTATACATAATGTATACAACTCATTTTCAGGATTTTGGAGACTTATAATTTCCAGCTTTTTATTGGATCTTCGGAAACCTGTATTTTAATATCCTGTTTGCTGACTCGATGAAGGAATTGACGGAATGCAAGGAAAAGAGTCTCCACAGACTCGGGAGAAGCTGTTTCAAACATAGAAGAGAATAAAACAATATAATGATTAATTATATAGTATAAATCTTATGAAATGCAGCCAAGACAGACAAAAATAAATAAGAGCAAGATGCATGTGCTTGATTTGCTATACCCACGTTATACCACAATGACCAAGGAAGAGCATGTAATACTCAAAGCATATCCATTTGAAATTAAACTAATCTCCTCATGGTAAAATAAGGTAACCAACAAGAATGATAGTTTAATATTGAAAAGAAACAATAATAAAATGAAAAGTTCATGTAATTAGGATTAAGATACAACATGAAAAAGAGCAAAGACAACAATGTATCGATGTTAAGAATAAATAAAGTTTTTCCTAAATTGGAGTAAAGCATATGTACAAAAGCATGATATGTCATTATTTCTTTTTAAGAGGTTAGGCATGAAAACAGTGAGGGACTATTCCTTTCTAAATCTCAGCCTAAGCAAAAAAAAAAAAGCAAGTCAAATATACAAGAAATACTTATAATACTAAAGGTGAATTAGCTAGATCACTCAATGACATAATACTTATAATATCTACAGATTTTCAAACAATAAGTTTAAACAAGCACCTTGGAATTGCGAATGATACACGATAGAAACAAAAGGTTGAAGACTGCCACATCTTTTCATGCTATAATATCGAGATCAATAGACAAAAGAACACGATCTAAATATACACAAATTATTTAAGCTTGTAGCAAACCACCATATCTTTGCGAGTTACAGGAAGAAGTATAAAAGGGAACTCTTGGGGAGCTTAAACTTAAATAGGAAGGGAAAGACTTTTCAGAAAAACAGAACACCACCTCAGGGGTAAGATTTCAACACAAAATCACCTAATTTGTGAATAATGGGCACGCTTAACATACTACAGGAAGAAAATAGCAAGACTATCAAGAGATCCATAAACAATCCCGCAATCAAATCACAAGTTAAGATGCATCTTAACAGTTCACATACCTATAGTCGAATCATGGTCAGATCGAAACAGATAGAAAAAAAAACAAAAAAATGCATCTCATCATCGAAATAAACCTCAATCATACTAAGATAGGAGGGTTTATATTTAAGTAAAACAAAGCAACATTAAACAAAAGAGCTATTCAAAATAGTAGGCTAGAGTTAAAGGCATGCAAATGGACTAATAAGAGAAAGTGGAAAAGAATACCCTTTTTAGAGAAGGAACGGGGACAAAGAGCTTGATATGAGAACGATCCTTCCACCACCAAGCCGCGACTCCGATGAACTTTTGAGAAAAAAAAGAACAAAACGGCAATCGGAAGCCTTACTCTTTGTGATGTTATGGCCTATTGCCAAGTGTTTATTTGTAATGGCTATATCACTAGTGGTTTTTACGGTGATTTTTCTCTCTAACGACGACTCCAGTCCTAATCCCCCCTAAAATAGCCGACGAAGTAATATATATAGGAATGGATTAGGGTTTTTTCGACTGGTGGAGAACGAAGGTAATCTCAAAAAAGACTGGGGTAAAATTGAGATTCCATGTCTCGTTTTGGATTCGAAAAACCCTAAAGAGATAAGGTTGAGGCTCAATAGTATGAGCTTGTACAATTTCTAAATCGAAAATGGGATGAGAGCCGTCCGATTGCGCTCTTAAGGATGATGGGGCAAGGAGATGGCTCCATCTGGCCTGCTCGTGTACAGAGAAAATTGCTCTTCTGCAGGGGTACGAATGTTTAGGGAAGGAAAGGAAGAAAGGCGACTTATGTCGCATTTAGGTTTGCGTCTAGAACTTTTCAAGCTCACTCTACTCGCGCGTGGAAGAAACGAATAACAGGGGGGTATGCCTGTTGGTTTCTTTTCCTTTAGTAAAGAAGAATAGAAAGGGGAATTGGGACGGGTTTATTGGGTTTTGGGGTGGGCTGGATAGGGAAGTGGGTTGGGCCTTTGCTGGTAGATTAAAGAATTGGGCTGGGCTAAATAAAATCAAAAGGCCCCATGCATCCTCCTCACCATATCATTTAAAATATTCAACTAATACAAATTAAATACTAAGCTTCTCAATGAAAAATAACTAGTCGGATTATAATAAAAACTGACCCAATGCGGAAGTCCTTTCATAAATAAATTAAGTAACAAAAAAACTTTGGAGACAAGCCTTCAAGTATTCAAGAATCTATCGCTAGTATACGTATATATACAATTTAGGAATTATATGACATTAAAGGTTAAAATAAAATAACTCAAAACCATTTTACTTGATATAGACATTTAGTCTTCGTACAATCTAATTATTTTAAAATTGTTTAGAGTTGAGAAGCTTTTTAATTAATTTATATAAGAGAGGGTAAAAATTGGGTGTCAACAACTCTCCCTCATTTTTACTTGGATTGATGCAAGAAATGCGAGGAAAATGAAATTTACCAATCCAATTTTGGCTAATCAACCAATTCATCTTCCCGATAAAATTTTGTATGGACTTTAAGAATTATGGCCAAACCCCAAAAATGGAATTTCCTATATATCTCAGCCTATATAGAATTCAGGCCACATGTAGTTCGGTACGCTTGATTTAACATACGATTTTGAAAGAAATCAAAAGTCACCTCCGTACCGACTTACGAATGTACCGAAACGTTCAAGAATAAGATTCTAGAGTGAATGTTGGAATAAAGCCGAGTTTTCAATATTGAGCACGCCTACGTATCCTTAAGATTTAAAAAACAAGCTGCTTGTAGTTCAACACGATTCAGTTGAAAAGTATCTATATTATGAAAAGGAGTCTTGTAAACTCTTAGCCATGTAAGTGGTGCTTTTTACACCCATAATTAAGAATTTACACGGACATAGTTTCCAAGCTCCTAACTCAGATTGGAAACTTACTTCTGGCAGATCAAAATATCCGGTTGCGAGACCGAGACTGACAAAACTTAAATAAAAACCCACATGCCTTATGGTAGGGGTATGGTTTGATTGTTGTGGAAGTCGCTCCTCTGCTTGCGTCCTAAGAGTTTGACATTCCTCTTTGGACTGTGTCCCAGTTCGCTGCTAAGAAAAGTTCCACGTTCTGCTGCATCATTTTTGATGTCGCCCACACCTGTGGTCTGTTTTAGAGAATTCACCCTTTTGGATGCTCTCGATAAAGACTGATATAAAACTAGTTAGCATAAAAATGCAATTCAAATGGGAGACAATGTCTTTTACCGTGTCGACACTTAATCATTATCCTCGACATTTGACGACAACTAAATTGTTTTGACGGAATGCAAATAAAGCTTATGTCTTGTTTTTGCATTATAATCTTCAATGCATTCTTCATTTGATGTCAACATAAAGGAAAGTCGATGCGATGTGCTAGTATTTCTCTTGATGTCATTTTCGATGCTCTTCTTGATATTTTCTTTTATCAAAATAAAAGAATGCAGTTGATACTAATGGATAAATATTTCTCTTGGGATGCACGATTTCCTTTTTTTAGCTGTGCATTCCTTCTTGTGGGGCATTTGTATCTTCTCGAAATACGTAAATTTCTGCAAGGTATGCAGTCGTCCCACGATGCATAACTTTCTGCGATGCATGAAATCTTCTCGTGATGCATAAATTTCTGCGAGGTATGAAATCTTCGCGATGCATAAATTTCAACGAGGCATGGAATCTTTTCGTGATGCATAAATTTCTGCGAGGAACGAAATCTTCTCGCGATGCTTGGATATTAATTCGCAATGCATGATCTTTCGCGATGCATGAATATTGACACGCGATGCATGATCTTTTGCGATGCATGAATATTGTCTCGCGATGCATGGTCTTTCGGAGGCATGGTCTTCCGCAATGCATGAATTGACTCGCGATGCATGGTCTTTCGCGATGCATAAATATGGACTCGCGATGCATGATCTTTCGCAATGCATGAATATTGACTTGCGATGTATGGTCTTCCGCGATGCATGAATAATCATATCGCCACCAACGATTGATGATTATAAAACGACCTCCAAATAAAATAATTGACCCCTCTGAGTAATGCATATTATCAGATCTGACATTATGATGCAAATGACGTCCTTTAGGGAAATCGTAAACTCTTCCTTGAGACTTTCGCTTGATTCTCCTTCGAATCTAGCTGGACATTCTTTATAAATTTCATGTTGTAGGAAATTGATTGAAATAAACGATTCATATTCCCAAGTCTCTGACACAAGTGATATAAAATGCTTCTTGCTTCTAGGAAAACTATTGATTTTGGGATAGTTTTCTCCTCTTTTGACTCCTCTATATTCATCCATTGGAAGAATTTGCTGATTTCAGGGCAAAACTATAAACTTGCGTCCACAGAAAAATTATCAATTTTAAAAATAAACTGATTTGTGTAGATTTCTTCAGTTGTCTGCTCCTTGTATTGCTATCTTCAGTTGATTTCCCGATCTCCTATCTCTTGATAAATGAGACAAATTATTTTATGCCAAAACAAATGAAATGTAAAAGTGAAAATTCAAGAAAAATAAAATTTTCGAGAAATTGTATCTAAAAAAGGTCACTGCCAAGTCATGTCATATAATACATAACAAACTTCATTGAGTCTGATGCTTGGATATTTTCTGGTTTATTTGCTGGGGAGTTTTCAGGGTCACTCCGGACTTGTAGATAAACCCATGCTGAAATTTTGAGGCCATCCTCAAAATTTCTGTCCCAGTTAACTGTCTTGCTTATCTTTCCGCTGTAACTGAGTAGATTGCGGAATTTTTGAGATCTCCTCAAAAATTATGTCCCAGTTGCAAATCTCGAAACATCTTCAGTCTTGACTTACTGAAGAAGAATCTTCTCCTCGAGAATTTTTGAGTCCCTCTCAAAAATTCTGTCCCAATTTCTATTATAAAGAGGAATAGAAATCTTACGGGAGATATGAATGAACCCTTGTGGCACCTACGTATGTCGTTGAGGCAGAAATTAGGTCAAATGTAGTTCCCCTAAAAGGTTAACAAAATAAAAGAAATTATAAAGAAAACCGACCGAGGCTGATATAGGCTGCCTACATATTTTTTTTTTTAGTGAATGACCCTTGAGGTGGGTCAGGGGCTTAGCAACACCCCCAGGCCTTAACATTTCATAAAAACAAAAATTACAAGAAGGGGGACATAGACCGTACCTTCTATGATTTGGTAGGTATGTAATTGACTTATCTTAAAGATTAGTCAATTCAACCTTATACAAAATGATGCACATCTAAAGAAAAATAATACCTAGAGAGGACTCCTCTCATAATACATTTTCTAAGAAAGCATAAACTAGGGAGACTCTCCCTTTACAAGAGTGATAAAAAAGATAAACCTATTCTATTAACTATAATGGTCAATGAATAAGTTTTGATATACATTTTCTTTGCCAATCCTATGTAAAATTGAAATGATTTCTTAAGGAGGGTGTTTGATTCTCTTTACTTTCCTTCTTCTAAAGTTTTGAATGCCCATCTTCTCCAATATGTAGCTTCCCCTAATTGTTCCTTTTAATTGTCTTGTGTTGTAGAAATGTTGAGGAATTTCGATGTTGTGACTCCATTTGGCTAGCAAATCTGCTGTGCTGTTTGCTTCTCAATATATGTGTTGACATTGAAAGTGATGTAATTTCTTGGTGATTTGTTGAATGTGTTGTACATGTTGTTGACATCTCCAAGGAATTTGGATTGTGTTGCTAATCCATTTTGACAGCAATTCTGAATCAACCTCCAATACAATGTCTTTGTATCCATGTTGTTCACACCACTCAAGCCCATATACTGCTTCTTTTAGTTCTGCAATATTGTTAGTACCAAAACTAAAAGGTGAAGCAAATGCAAATATTATACTACCTTGATGATCCCTTAGGATTCCACCACCTCCAATCTTACCAGTTTCTTGTAAACAACTACCATCTGTATTGAGTTTGTATCTGCCTAGTGTTGGTTTGATCCAGCTTACCATAATGATCTTATATTGTTGTTGACATTGATCTATGAAATTTATCTAATGGCCCCACCTATACTGCCATGGTATGTTAAGATACTCCCATTTAATAATCTGCATGGTATCTTTAAAAATACCATATTGAACTCTGTATATACTAGATTGCTTTCCTTCATATTTGACAGCACACCTATTTTTTCATAAATTCCAACAAATAATGTTAGGTTAAGTATGAATAAGTAATTTGTGTACCTCATTGTTTGTTTGCAGATTCCTCCAATATAATAGCTGGCTTCTCATATTTGTGATAACATGAACTGCTCCTACTGTAGATGCATGCTTTTTCCATATATAATTAGCAAAGTTGCCAGTAAGTAATATATGATTTATATCATCCTTGCCTTTGTTATAACAACAATAACAATCTGATATATCCCTACCCAATCTCTGCAATGTCTCATTAGTAGGTAATTTGCCCTTTAAAGCTCTCCAAATAAAGAAAGATATTTTAAAGGGAATGTGTTTATGCCAAATAATATTATTAATAGGATCAAGACTTCTTTTCTTTCTAATAACCTCCCAGGCTGAAGAAATAGAGAATTTACCAGTTTCATCTGGTATCCATATGGCAGTGTCTTCTTTTCCATCATTATATTTGAATACATTCTGAAGAATATTAGGAATCAATAATGGAGGAACATGCTGTCTAATTAAACTCTCATTCCATTTACCATCTATTCAAAAATCAGCTAATCTACTGTTGTTTAAGCTAGAAATATGATCACAGTCATTGGCAAGAGAATCATTTTCTAACCAATTATCCCACCAAAAGCTGCAAGTTCCAGAATGAATAGATCATTCTTGAGAATCAAGGTCGAAGTAGTTCAAATACAAAGAAATATTAAAGGGATAAATGGGGGTGACCGAGGCTGACATAGGTCGCCTACGTATCTCATTCTTGAGAATTCAGGGTGAGACGTAGTTCAGTAAAGAAGGGATAAGAATTTAACCAAAAAAATACAAGCAAACAGAATGATTACAAGTAAATAACGAAAAATACAAGACGAAGCTTCACATGTAGTATCTCTTGACAACATCTAAGTTGATCGGTTTAAGACATACGGTGCCATCCATCTCCGACACGATCAAAGCACCTCCAGATAATACTTTACGAACCATGTAAGAACATTGCCAGTTTGGTGCGAGCATTCCTTTGTACGCGTCTTGATGAGGAAAAATACGCTTAAGAACAAACTGACCGACTTCGAATATTCTGGCTCTAATTCTCTTGTGAAAGGCACAAATAATTCTATATCTATACAACTAACCATGACAGACGACAACCAATCTCTTCTCATCAATCAAAGTTAGTTGATCAATCAACTTGCTGACCCATTAAGCGTTACTTAAATCAGCTTCTTGGATGATTCTCAAAGACGTTATCTCGAATTTAGCAGGTATGATTGCTTCCATTCCATACACTAGCAACTATTGCGTAGCTTCAATTGATGTTCTGACAGTCGTGCGGTATCCCAATAAAGCATATGGTAACATCTCATGAACAACCTCGATTCTTGTTAATCATTTTCCTCAAAATCTTTTTGATATTCTTATTGGTGGCCTCTACAGCTCTGTTCATTTGGGGACGATAAGCAGTTGAATTTTGATGAGTAATCTTAAAATTCTCACATATCTCTCTCATCAAGTTACTATTGAGATTTACAGCATTATCAGTAACGATGGATTCTGGCACTCCAAATCTACATATAAGATTGTTGCGAAAAAAAATTTGCCATCACTTTCTTGGTTACTGACTTTTAAGAAGCTATTACAACCCACTTAGTGAAATAATCAATGGCAACCAAAATGAATGTGTGTTTATTAGAAGCGGATGGCTCAATCGGACCGATGACATCCATTCCGCAAGCTACGAATGTCCAAGGTGAACTCATAGCATTAAGTCGTGAGGTGTCACTCTGATCAAATCACCGTGCACCTGACATTTGTGGCACTTTTGCACAAATTTGCAACAATCATTCTCCATAGTCATCAAGAAGTACCCGGCTCGTAGGATCTTTCTTGCCAAAGTGAGACCGTTCATATGCATACCACAGACTCCAACATGTATCTGTTCAATAAGTTTCACAACTTCAACCACAACAACAATTTGGAGTCCTTCTATAAAGGACTTCTACACTTAGAAAGAAATTGAGAGTCACATGGCGTAACGACTTATTTTGGTTGGTCGTAGCATCTTCAGGATAAGTTCCAGACTCCAAATACTTCTTTATTTCAAAATACCAAGGCAAACCGTCTGGTTTTGCTTCAACATGGGAACAATGGACTTGATGTTCTTTCAACTCTATATCCAAAGGATGAATATTATCTGTATCTAGATGCTTAATCATCGAAGCGATGGTGGCAAAAGCATTGGCCAATTCATTCTATATTCTGGTAGCATGTCTGTAATTGATTTTGATATCTTGCACAACTTCTGCACATACTGTACGTAAGGTATAATCTTTGGGTTCTTCACAGCCCATTCTCATTGAACTTGATGAATCAAAAAGTCTGAATCTCCAATAACCAACAACTCGTAGACATTCATGTCGATGGCCTTCAAACCAAGAATACACGCCTCGTATTCGGCCATGTTGTTCGTGCAATTAAATCTTAGCTTAGCTGCCATGGGATAGTGCTGATCAGATTCTTACACTAAGACTGCTGTAATACCTTTACCTTGATGATTTTCCGCTCCATCAAAGAATAATCTCCAACTTGGATACGCTTCAGAAATATCTTCACCCACAAATGTCACTTCTTCATTGTGAAAATAAGTCTTAAGTTGTCCATACTCTTCATCAACGGGATTTTCCGCAAGGTGATCAGCCTAAGCCCGTGCCTTTAGCGCTTTCTGAGTCACATACATAATGTCAAATTCACTCAAAAAAATTTAGCCACTTAGACAACTTTCCGGTTGGCATCGCCTTCTGGAAGATATACTTCAGTGGATCCATTCTGGAAATGCGGTATGTAATATAAGAAGTCAAATAATGTCTCAGCTTTTCGGCAAGCCACGTCAAAGCACAACATGTTCTCTCTAACAAAGTGTAACGAGAATCGTATGGAGTAAACTTGTTGCTTATATAATAGATAGCCCTTTCCTTCTTTCCCATTTCGTTGTGTTGACTAAGTACGCATCCGAATGCACTATCTTAGACAGACAAGTATAGTAACAAAGGATTCCCTTCTTGGTAAGGAACCAAAATCGGTGGGTTGAACAAATAGTTCTTTAAAGCATCAAAAGTAGTATGACACTCTTCAGTCCACTTTGTCAGGGCGTCTTTCTTAACAAGCTTGAAAATAGTCTCACACACCACGGTAGATTGAGTTATGAAACGACTGATGTAATTTAACCTCCCTAAGAAACTCATCACCTCTTTTCTCGTCTTCGGCGGAGGTAACTCTTGAATTGCTTTAATCATAGAAGGGTCAAGCTCAATATCCCTTTTGCTGACTATTAATTCCAACATCTTCCCAGCAAGATCTCCAAAAGTGCATTGGGCAGGATTTAATTCAAGCTGTAACGACGCAAACAATCAACGAATTTCCTTAGATATGTCAAGTGATCCGAACTCTCACGGGATTTGATTATGACGTCTTTCACGTACACTTCAATCTCCTTATGAATCATGTCGTTAAATATGGTCTTCATAGCTCTCATGTAGGTCGCACCAGCATTCTTCAGGCCGAATGGCATCACTCTGTAATGATAGACACCCCAATGTGTAATGAAAGCCATTTTTTTTGCGTCTTTTTCATCCATTAGAATCTGTTGATAACCCGCCTAACAATAAATAAATGACTACATTTCATGCCTGGCGCAATTGTCAATCAAAATATGAATATTCGGCAACGGAAAATTATCCTTCGGGCTTGCTTTGTTGAGATCTCTGTAGTTGACACAAATCTTGATTTTCCCATCTTTTTTGGCGACTGGAACAACATTGGCTAGCCAAGTTGGATATTGTGTCACTTCCACCAATCGGGACTCTATTTGCTTGGTGATCTCTTCCTTAATCTTGAAACTCAGTTCAGGCTTGAATTTTCGAGTTTTTTGCTTCACCGGATCGAACCCCGGGTTAGTCGGCAGCTTATGAGATACGACATCTGTACTCAACCCTTTCATGTCACGACTTCCAAAACGAACACATCGATATATTTAGTAAGCAAATGAACTAGACCCTATTTCTGAGCTTCATTTAGGTGGATGCCGATCTTATCTTCTTTAACACATTCTGGATCCCCAAAATTTACCATTTCCGTTTCCTCTAGATTTGGTTTATGCTAATTTTTGAACTGCCAAAATTCCTCTGCGACATAATCTGGTTCCTCACTTTCTTCTTTCTAATCTTCAACCTCGTCATTACCAACCCCATTTTGTTCATTCAGCTCATAACATGACATGACATTGGGAGGTCTAAAAATTATGTAACTGAAATTATAAACAAATAAAGTTAGGAAAGTAAAGTATAATAAATGACTAAATAAATAAAGAAAAAAACAAAAAACAAAGAGGCTTTTTTAAAAAAGAATGCAAACTTTGGCAATGGCATAGGGCCATGTTGACTTTTTTGAACATCACAATGAAAATTCAAAAATTCGAATAATTAAGAAAATGCAAAATGGCGGGTATCGGGATTCATCCAGACTACCACCAATTTTAATGTGCATGAAATGACGCATTTCTATCGAAGAGTTTGGGATATCAAGATAGGCGTGGAGGTCCAATTTCCCAACACCTCCCCTGGCTCAGCATCGCGGATACCAGCAAGCTCAACCTCTTCCTTTACAACAACATCGATCTCCTCCAAGAGGTCACATATTTCTTCCCTAAGGTCTTCATGTTCGGCATACTCCTGGATTAGAAAGGATTGATACAGATGTAGGATCAGCTTAGTCAAGGCTTGATCATTTTTCTTCTTCACCTTCATGTCATCATCTGTTGGGACGTACCCCAAACCATATCTGGATCCCTTAACGCGGACCAAAACAGGCTATATAATTCCTTGGGAATCTCTTCCCGATCAAAATCGTGTCTCAAAATCGTTCTGCAGCATTAAAATGGCTATCATCTTGTACACGACAGGCATCGGAGTCTGTGGGGCCAAGTCTTCACCAGTGGCATTGACCAGCTCCACTTTGTAAAAGTCTGTACCTCGTGATATCTCATCAATGATCAGCACCTGTCTTCCAAGGTGACTCCCGTCGCCATGAATAACAAACTTTTCATTCTTTCACACGAGCTTTATCATCTGATGGAGAGTAGAGGGGACGCCTCCAGCCATATGGATGAACGGTCTTCCCAGAAGAAGGTTGTAAGTTGTATCGATATCCAATACTTGAAATTGCACGCTGAATTCTGTGGGGCCCATTTGAATGGTCAAATTCATTGATCCCAACATGTCTCTCTGAAACCCATCAAAGGCTCTCACGTTGACTTAGTTTTGCTCCAGTTTCGCAAGGTCAAACCTTAGCTGCCTCAGAATCAACAACGGGCAGATATTCAGACCAGATCCATCATCTACTAAGACGTGGTTGACAACCTCTTCACGACATATCACAGTGATGTGCATCGCCTTGTTATGTGACCTCCCTTCAATAGGCAGCTCATCGTCAAAAAAGCTAATTCGATGCCCTCGAATAACTTGGTGAATTTTGGGAGCCACGTTATCACTGCTTGTGCCCGCGGGTACGTACGTATCATCAAGAGCTTTCATTAAGGACTGCATGTGAGATTGAGAGCTCATCAGCAGGGCCCATATGGAGATTTGAGATGGAGTCTTCTCCAAATTCATGATGATGGAATAATCTTTTGGTTTCATTCTCCAAAACTCCTCTACTTCTCCTTCGCTTATCGGCCTTTTGGCTTGATCCTTCTTCTGTTCTCCGTAAGCAAGCTCGTCAGGAGTATAACACCTTCAAGACCTGGTCATGCCTTGAGAAGCAGCAGTTTCAATAACAAACTTAGGCTTGACGAGAGTTTCTAACGGCATAAAGGAAACAACCTTCGCAGGTGTTAGAATAACAAACTCTCTTTTTTCTTTGAAGCTTAAAGAAGCAACAACCCTTTCCAAATCATCGTGAATGATGGGGATAATCATCTTCGATCCATACCAGTTTTCATCTGTCTCGATCATACTGACATTGTTGCCTCCATGATTTGGCAACGGGTTGGTGTTGACATTTGGTGCCGCTGGTTGGAGAGAGACTACCTCTTCATCAATCAGATCATGAATTTTTTGCTTGAGGTTGATACAATCTTCAGTATCATGACCAACAATGTTGGAATGATAAGCACATCTCTGATTGGGTTTGTAGAATTTTGAATTGACATCCACGGGTTTGGGCCCCACAGGGTGGATGTATCTGGGTGTAGCCAATCGCTCGTATAGTTTTACTTGGATTTTAGTAAGCGTAGTAAAGTTCCTTGAAGGTATCTCCTCAATTCTGGGTCGGGGAGGGTCATTACTTCCTTTTTGAGGAGGAGGCACCTGTTGATAATTTCTAGTTTTGGATGGGGAGCTTGGCTTCTGGGATATGGATTTTTTTTGGTAATTGTGCGATGAAGCTTGGTAATTTAGAGGGGAATTTTGGCATAATGGAGCTTGGACTTGATGGATAGGAGAGGGTGTTCGGTAGTTCGACCGCACGTTAGCGCAATTAGGAGCAATACCCTGATAGGGAGATGGAATTTGGTAAAGTGGAGGGAAATTTGGGTAAATGAGAGATGGACTTTGGTTATTTGGGGGTGGACTTGGGTATAGTAGAGCTTGGATGTTTTGATAAATAGGGGTAGCATTCTGGTTATTGGGATGACTAGATTGCGTGTATGATGCTTAGTAGGACTTTGGGGAAGGCCTGCAATGACCTTGGGAATATGATGAGCTTCTTGGGGTTTTCCTACCCCCATATGAAATAACAGCAACTTCTTCTCTTTTCTTTCTCAACAACCCTGAACATCCAGTTGATGCGGCTACGCGGGCTATCTTTCTTTATTTTAAACCGTCTTCGATAGTCTCACCAATCTTGACTATCTCAGCAAACTTTTCTCCAACGAGCAACATGATTCTATCATAATAATCCGGCTGTTGCACGCGCACGATCACTTCAACAATTTCTTTCTGAGTCATGGGTGGTCAAACCCTTGCCGCTTCAAACTCTCCACCTATAGGATAACTCCCTATAGCTTTTGGTTGATTTTTGCTTTATCTTCTCCAAAGAGTATCGATCGCAAACAATTTCTATGTTGTAGGCAAATCGATCGATGAAATTTTTGGCCAATGCATTCAAGATGGGCCATTTCCTTGTTTCATGCAAGTTAAGCCATTCAAGAGCTTCTCCACACAGGCTTCGGCTAAAGAGCCGCATCAATAAAGCTTCATCATTTCCTACTCCCTCGATCTGGTCGCAGTAGGCTCTCAAATGAGCCATAGGGTTTCCCACTCCTCCGAAGGTTTCAAACTTTAGTATCTTGAACCCTTCTGGAAGGTCCAAATTTGGATGGATACACAATTCCTCATAACTAGTCCGGCGGTATCAGGGATGTATTGAAGCTCCTTCATGGCCTTCATGATCTCGTCTTTTCAGTTGACTTTTACATCTTCCTTTGCCCTCCACTCCTTTTCCTGTTCCTCATAATGGTCCAGATCAGAACTGCGCACATCGTGCTCGGCAGGGACGGTAATTTGGAATGTTGCTCTTTTTGGAAATGGTGGAGCTACAGAGGGACTTTGAGAAGTTTGATAATTTTGTGGATAAGTTTGAGGATTGGTATTCTGATTTAAGTGGTGGTGGGGTGTTTGGGGATCAAAAGAATTTTGGTTTTTATTTTGTGGCGGTGGAGCAGTTTGATAGTGGGTATTTTGCGGATGGGGTGGCATTTGGGAATGGTTGTTTTGAAGAGGAGGTGGAGTTTGGTAGGATGCTGAAGCATATTGGGGATTTTGGGTAGTCAGATCTATAACCGACGGATTCTGAACAGATGTAGATGGCTGGTTCTGAGTTTTATACATATTTAAGGAAGGGAAATAGATTGGGGGCCTTCCATCTTCAGCGTTTGCAGCAAATCCAGGTCGAGGAAAATTCTACATTCGTTGCATTTCCACCCTCATCTCTGCAATCTGCTGCATCAACTGCATAATCAACTCATTTTGTTCTGCTACGGTGGGTTGAGCCACCACAACATTAGTAAGACTCACTTCTTCATTATTATACAACATAACTGCCTTTCCTCTATTTGAGCTTTATTTAGGGAAGGAATCTGCGAGACCTCTTGATCTTGTGAAATAAGGATGATCTGCCAGCTTTTGATCGACACAGATCAGTTTCAAAGTACTTGAGAAGGAAACAACACAAAGGCAGATTTGTCAGTGGAGATTCAGATTACAAAATGCATAATATTACACAAACAGTAGATAAACATACAAGTTGCTTGTTTGAGGATATATTCAACCCACGCCCGAGGACGGAGTTTGCTTGTCCAGGAAAAACTTCGGGATATTAAACAAGCAGGAGTTTGCTTGTTTTAGTTTTTGACACTGTCAGAAAGGATAAATCATGTTGAGCTACGATCTTCTTGCAGCTTCTTTGTGACGTCTGTTGATCTAGTCTTCGTATTTTTTTGTAACATGAAGGGGAGAATGACAATTTTAAATATAGGGGCTGGGCTTGGAGAGGCTGCCTACAAATCTCACAAGGAGAATTCAGGCCAAACATAGTTCGAGTACAAGATAACACATTTTTATTCATTCGTTCATTACGATTACAAGGAAATTGAAAGGCAATAATAGAGATTTTAAAAGATGAAATGACGATGACACGTTAGTCATTTCCCTTCTTGTTGCAGCATTAGTCTCCTCCTTTCTGACGACCTATGATTAGAGGCTTGTAGTCGATTTCCTCGTCGTCGTCTTCCTTAGTCACTTCAGGGTGAGCGTTGTCTGGACCACTATTAGCTCCTTGCTCAGAGACGGGGTATTTTCCTCCCATTTTCCAAAGTTTATCAATCATGTTACTATGAAAGACTTTGTTCTTCTTCCTCAGTTCGACCATCCTCTCTCTCATGGAGGCAAATTCTTCTATTTCGTCTGTCTGCTCCTTGTCTAGTGACATGCTTTTACCTAACAGAGCGGCGTTCTCCGAATCTATTCTTCGCCTCTCTCACTTCTTTTTCTTGCACTTTCAATAGAATCATGTCCATCTTCTCTCGCAAGTCCTCTATCTCCATCTCAACATCTTTCTTTCTCTTCATCTGTGATTCTAGATCCTCATCCAGCGTCACGGTTGCAGCCTTGTAGATTGCGGTGGCAATGTCGACTCTACGCTCTTCCTCCTTGACTTCTTGAATTTCCCGAGTGATCCGTTCTATCTTCCTTTGTAGTTTTTCTCTAGTGAGTTCCATATGGATGTTCTTACCTTTGTCCATACAAGTAATTTTGCCATTTTTAAGACGGTAGAGTAACGTTTTAGGATTCGTGGTATAGGAGGTGATCTTTTGAGTGAGAAACTTAAGACTTGGAAATTTTAGTCAGACATTTTGTAATAGTGGCTTGTTCGTATATCTGGGAGTTTCTCGAATGGGGCGGGTTTCCGATATCCTCATTCATAACAACATAACACCTAAGAAGTTAAACACACAACATCACGTCCTAAATATGTTTGTGACCCTTTTATGCCAAAGGTAATCCTAACGAATTAAAGGATGCATTTGCTTTTTAAACACGATATATTATCCCCAAAATTCTTCATTAATAACATCCAAAATGTCTGATAAACATAAAATAAATAAATAGTTCTGAAAATAAATTACAAGACAAAGTATAAATAAAGCAGTCCCACGCAGGGGATGGTAAATAAAAATCAAGCCTTCTCTGATCCTTCATCAAGTCTTGTCCTCTTGGCGATGTTGACCTCCTCCCATATAGCATATCTATTTGCCCAGAGAAGATCTCTCGCCAATCGAGCTCCTTCTGGATGTCTGAACCCTTCTATCGATTGAATCTGTTTTTCCATGCTATCATTTAACTCTGCCATGCACAGTCTGGCTCTTCGTAGTTCTTGTTTCAATTGAGCTATGACTTTGGCGTCTTATGAGTGACGACATTAATTCTTTTATTTATTCCTTACAAACTTCTCTTGAAGGCGGTGAAGTCGTACCTGATGTTTGGCTCCAACATCGGCAATAATGTGAATAACGTTTGGACCAGGCTTAATAGTTCCAGCGAGAGTCTTTTTCAACCATTCTTTGTACTCCCTCGAACATTCTAGACGAAACCTGTATGGTACATGTTCACCTAACACTTTTCAAGATCTCCACATCCTACGCATGTCTTTAGCAAATGCAACTCGTCCATTCTTCTGGTCAGTTGCAAATTTCCTCATATTTGCGATATGGGGCAACTCTTGTTTCCTTCCTAGTTGTCTCAAAACTCAACCGGAAGCATATGGTATAGTCCCTCTTAACCCAGCAAATACCAAATAAGGGACCTTTTCAGTTCGAACCACCGTATTATTAGTAACCACCAAACTATCTATTGACCATTGTACGCCTTCTTCTCCCAGCCCTCGAAGCCTCGGATACTAATAACTCTCTCCTCCAGTCTTGTTGCAACGATTGTGATAGAACCACCAATCATGACCATTTAGCTTGTCTGACCGCCTTAGCGGATCTTGTTCCTTTGGATTATGAGTCTTGATTAAAAATGTCGCATCATCCACCATTATAGTATTAGATTACACCCTTGAAAAAAGTGTTCTCTGCTCTGACACTTGTCTAAATCCCTATAGATGTCGACTAGAATCATACGCCCTAAAGTGTAGTACTTTGTTGATGTTTTTTAATCCATTCCATAAAAGATGGCATGAGTGACAATAAATACACTAGGATAATTAGTATATTTTGGACCTGGAGGGAAAACCGTCGTTCCGAGCAAACATATTGCAAATGCGAGGGGACGCGTCTTTTTCCATTTTTCTTTTGAAATGAACTCGTATTTATATTTCTCATAAGCCTTTGCACGACCAAACTGATCATATAGTTTTCTAAAGGGTATATTTGGGCCAGGGAGCTTGTCCATCCACTCGGCTTTAACCATTGACAATTTTTCTCTAATTTTGGCAAAATCCCTTATTATGGGATGTAGGAGATCTATATATGGATGTCGTTTCCTTTTGTTGCACATGACGACACTCTCATAGCTTATAAGAACTTCTTCTACAGTTGGCGTAAACTCAAATTCCCCGACTGAAAGACCATTTTCTCACTATCCCAGAATTTCACCATAGTCCCAATTAGGCCGGGCCAAGCATTCATCTCTAGCAGTGACGGAAGGTAACCTATGTGTTTCTGAATGATCATTTTATCATCGTTGTTCATGAACCTCCACCATACTTTGCGGAAAGGATCGGTGATACTAACCATTCTTGTTTTAAAGGCTAGTGTGTCAGATTCATCCTAAAACAATAGCAATAAAAAATTGGTCAACCCCCCACCCTATAGACAATAAATTGTTTTTAAAAAGCATATACATCCTTCAATCAACACGTAAGCATGATTGTCTTTTTTGACAATTTGGGCCAAGTAGACACAAGGTGGGCTTCTAATGGGCCCAACACGCCTTGGGCTTTGGGTCATCTTAGTTCAAATACTCCTAAATTTAGGATTTGGCTCAGCTCTATGCTAGTTGACTAGGAGTTGCTTTTGAAAAGACCAGGAACCAAAACAGAAAATTTGGGCAGAAACTCGCGACAACCATCGGACGCATAACGAAAAAATAAATTGTCGCTAATTTCGAAAGAGGGTGAGTATAAAAAAATCCGGTTGCGGTTCGTTAAACCGTACTTTAATATACTATACATATATATCAGAAGATGCCACGGAATGCAATGACAATTTATGAAAATTTACAGATATTCGGCGCAAACATTATTTTAACAACAAAAATCAATTAGTCAAATAGTCAAATCTCATGGTTAGAACTTAATTAGTCCCCAATGGAGTCGTCATTTCTGTTTTACAAAAATATATATGAAGAGTAAAAATGACTATGTTTCGAAAAATCAATTAATCTTATGATTTAAGAAAATCGATTTTCCGAATAAACAGAATCAACACTTGATTTTTAGTAAAACCAAGAAAAACTAAAAATTAATTTTTCAAATAATTTAAAACAGATAAAATCAATTGAAAAGGGTTCGAAGTTCAAATATACATTCTGAGAAGGTATTAGGCCGTCAGAATATCCTCTAAATCGCAGTTGACCAGCGATGTGACTAAATGACCATTTTATGAATAATTTTCCAAATATTATCAAAACAAAATGAATTCACTTCTTCTATTAATTTTTATTTACTACTTGATTTTACTTATCATTTTTTAAAGAGGGAATAAATTAAAGGAGAAAGTTTTTCGATAAAGGTTATAAGTTAAAGTATTAACAAGGCTAAGAAGTAGAAAGGGAAAATTTGAACTTGGGCCGATTTTTCCAAATTCCACTAAGTTGGGCTTTGGCTCACCTTTCCTATTCTAAATTTGTCCAAAACATGGGCTTGGTGACCACTTTTCAGCAACTTTATTCTGCATGAAAAGTTTTGAAATTCTGCTGATGGGCTATTCTTTTAAGCCTTTGCGCTTCCTGTTGCTTTCAAATGGCAAGATATACACCAAGTGTATATCGGATGTATACGTCTTGTATATGACACATTTTTGCACTCCCAAATCTGTATTTCAGTTTGAATCTCGCGTTTCCATTTTCCAACATGCTTCGACATGTTTTGAACCTGTATACTGTATTTACAACTGTATATCACTGTAAAAACAATGTATATTAGTGTATATATGCTATTTTATATGTCTGGATTTATCAATCGTTCCTGTATACCAGTTTCCAACCCTGTTTTGTCTTCAGACCCGTATCTCTCATATTTTATACATTTTTCAATCTTTATATCAGTGTATACATAATGTATACAACTCATTTTCTGGATTTTGGAGACTTATAAACTAATTTCCAGCTTTGTATTGGATCTTTGGAAACCTGTATTTTAATATCCTGTTTGCTGACTCGATGAAGGAATTGACGGAATGCAAGGAAAAGAGTCTCCACAGACTCGGAGAAGCCGTTTCAAACATAGAAGAGAATAAAACAAGATAATGATTAATAATAGAGTATAAATCTTATGAAATGCAGCCATGACAGACAAAAATAAATAAGACCAAGATGCATGTGCTTGATTTGCTATACCCACGTCATACCACAATGACCAAGGAAAAGCATGTAATACTCAGAGCATATCCATTTGAAATTAAACTAATTTCCTCATGGTAAAATAAGGTAACCAACAAGAATGATAGTTAAATATTGAAGACAAACATAATCAAATGAAAAGTTCATGTAATTAAGATTAAGATACAACATGAAAAAGAGCAAAGGCAACAATGTATCTATGTTAAGAATAAATAAATTTCTTCGTAAACTGGAATAAAGCAGATGGCCAAAAGCACAAAATGTCCTTATTTCTTACTAAGAGGGTAGGCATGAAAACAGTGAGAAACTTTTCCTTTCTAAAACTCAGCCTAAGCAAAAAAAAGTCTAATATACAAGAAACACTTACAATACAAAAGTAAAACCACTCACAAATGAAAAAAAACTGAAATACATGTTTGAATTAGCTAGATCACTCAATAGAATAATTCTCAAAATAGCTACAGATTTCCTAACAATAAGTTTAAATAAGCACCTTAGAATTGCGAATGATACGCTATAGAAACAAAAGGTTGAAGACTACCACATATCTTCATGCTATAATATCGAGATCAATATAGAAAAAACACGATGTAAAGCTATACAAATTAGTTAAGCTTGTAGCAAAACACCACATCTTTGCGAGTTACAGTAAGAGAGGATAAAAGGGAACTCTTGGGGAGCCTAAACTTAAATAGGAAGGGAAAGACTTTTCAGGCAAATAGAACATTACCTCAGGTGTAAGATTTTAACACAAAATCACATAATCTGTGACTAATGAGCACGCTTAACATACTACAGGAAGAAAATAGCAAGCTTATCACGAGAGCCATAAATGATCTCGTAATCAAATCACAAGTTAAGATGCATCTCAATACTTCACATAACTATAGTCGAATCATGGTCAGATCGAAACAGAGAGAAAAAAAATAGAAAAATGCATCTCATCATCGAAGTAAACCTCAATCACACTAAGATAGGAGCGTTGACATTAAAGTAAAACAAAGCAGCATTAAACAAAAGACCTATTCCAAATAGTAGGCTAAAGGCATACGAATGGACTAATAAGAGAAAGTGGAGAAGTATACACTTTTCAGAGCAGGAACGGGGACAAAGAGCTTGCTATGAGAACGATCCTTCAACCAGCAAGCCGCGACTCCGATTAACTTTCGAGAAATAAAGAAAAAAATGGGAATCAGAAGCCTTACTCTCTGTGATGTTAAGACCTATTCCCAAGTGTTTATTTGTAATAGCTATATCACTAGTGGTTCTTACGACGATTTTCTCTCTTACAACGACTCCTACCCTTATCCCCCTAGAACAGTGGACAAAGCAATATATATAGGAGTGGATTAAGGTTTTTTCGACTGGTGGAGAGAGGAGGAAATCTCAAAAAAGACTGTGTAAAATTGAGTTCCATGTCTTGTTTCGAAATTGAAAAACCCTAAAGAGATAAGGTTGAGGCTGAATAGTACGAGCTTGTATAATTTCTCAACAGAAATAGGGATGAGAGCCGTCCGATTGAACTCTTAATGACGATGGGACAAGGAGATGTCTCCATCTGGCCTGCTCGCGCAGGGATAAAGTTGCTCTTCTGCAGGGGTACGAACGAATAGGGAAGGAAAGGAAGAAACGCGACTTAAGTCGCGTTTGGTTTTGCGGCTAGAGCTTTTGAATCTCTCTCTACTCGCAGGGGGGTATGCCTGCTGGTTTCTTTTCTTTTGTTGAAGAAGAAGAGAAAGGGGAATTGGGTCGGGTTTACTGGGTTTTGGGGTGCGCTGGATAGGGAAGTGGGTTTGGCCTTTGCTGGGAATTAAAAAAATTGGGCTGGGCTAAATAAAATCAAAAGGCCCCATGCATCGTCCTCATCCATATAATTAAAATATTCAACTAATACAAATTTATTACTAAGCTTCTCAATGAAAAATAACTAGTCCAATTAAAATAAAAATTGACCCAATGTTGAAGTCCTTTCATAATTAAATTAATTAATAGAAAAGCTTTGGAGACAAGTCTTCAAGTATTCAAGAATATATCGCTAGTATACGTACATATACTATTTAGGAATTGTAAGACATAAAAGGTTAACTTAAAATAGCTCGGAACCATTTTGCATGATATAGACATTTAGTCTTCGTACAATCTAAGTTTTAAAATTGTTTAGAGTTGAGAAGCTTGTTAGTTAATTTGTAGCGGAGGAAGCACCACCTGTGAATTGAGCTTGTTTTGAGGAGGAATTCTTGGGACGTTTCTTTGTCCGAGAACTGAAAGAGGATAAGGTACAAGAGATTCTCATGCTTAAGAAGGATTCTCTGGAGATGGTTGCTTATATGAGGGGAAAATGAGATTTTTTTTGCTGGAATATCTCGTATCGAGTAAGAAAGGTAAGGCTGCAATACTAATACATGAAATGGATATCACAAGGTTGATGGTCTATGTTTAGTAGGTTGTGGAACAAAATTGAGGGATAGGAAAGATTTTAAGAATAAGAGATATAAGATAGGGAATGTGTCAAGATAGTAGGAGAATAATGTCAAGAACTCATCCTTCCAATAGAAATAGAAGGGACCTGCTCAATCAACTTTGAGTGCACCTGCACCTAAGAACAAAACTGAGTACAATATCAAGATTTCAAAGCTAAACCTTCATGTTCTCCTGGTAATATGGCACAAGGGGTAGTAAACCTCCTACTTGCCCTAAGTGTGGTAGGAACCACTCATGTACATGTCATGAGGGCTCCACGGGTTTTTTTCAAGTGTTGCCAGAATGGTCATTTCATGTGAGAATGTCTAAACAATGAGTAGGGTAATGTTAATTGGTGAAATAGATCCAGTCTTCTTCAGTTGCTTTACGAGATAGAGCTGCACCTAGAGGGGCTACTTCTGTTTCTGGCGGAGAAACAAAGCTCTTATATTCTATCAATAATCACCACGAGAAAGAGGATTATCCATATGTTATCATTGGTATGATCTAAGTCTTTAACTTTAATATTTATGCTTTACTAGATCCAAGGTTGAGGTTATTCTTTGTAACTCCTTATGTTGCTATCAATTTTGTTGTTACTCCTGAGAAACTTAGTGAACCATTTAGTGTTTTTACACATGTTAGTGAGTCTATTCTAGTAGAGACAGTCAATCATGATTGTCACATTTTCGTCAATCACAAGAGTACCATGACTGATTTAGTTGAGTTAGACATGGCAGATTTTGATGACATTCTTTGTATAGACTTAATTTATGCCTGTTATGTCTTAGTTGATTGTAGAATTTCACTTGTCAAGTTTTAGTTTCCATATGAGCCAGCCCTTGAGTTGAAAAGTTGTTTAGTAGTGCCCAAGGGTCGTAACATTTCATATCTCTAGGAAATGAAGTTAGTTTCTAAGGGTTGTGTGTATCACTTAATTTGAGTTAATGATTGTAATGTTGAGATACCCCATTTTAAGTTATTTTTAGTAGTAAAAGAGTTCCCATATGTATTTCCAGATAATCTTCTAGAAGTCTCTTATGAGAGAGAAATAAAATTCAGCAAAGACATTCTTCTAGATACTCATCCTATATCTATTCTGCCATATAGAATGGCACCAGGGGAGTTGAAAGAGCTAAAATTTAAGTGGAAAGACCTTGATATAGGATTTATTCGACCTAATGTCTCTTCTTGGGCGCTCCTGTTACGACTTGGAAGTACCCCCAGATGTAACACGCCGTACTTGACCTCTCGGAGGTATTGTAAAAGCCTCTTAGAATTCACTCATCACATAAATATAAAAAGTAGTGCGGAAATAAAACTTTTCAAAATTAATTCCATAAGGAAATTCTTTTATAAAATCTAAGAAAGAAACTAAGTCTCATCATAAGCCATTCTAGAAACAAGTCAATATCAAAGGGTCACAACCCTTCCATTAATAAAAAACTTATATCTAGTACAAAGTATTTAATAAAAGAAAACTAGAACTATAATCCATGTCCTTGATCATATGAGGACATACCAATTTTGAGAAAATCTACTTCTCAAGCTTCAATTTCTAGGAATCCTTACTTGCCACCACCTGCACTTGTAGATGTAGAGAAACATAAGAAATTAATACAATTAATGCACTATGTAAGGTGAACATGCAAGGAAACAACACAAAAAAGGACATTTACTTAAAGATATACTTTTCATGCTATTTTGATAAGAACCTTCATCATAAGCATTTAAGAGACATAATACAAGTCTAAAATAACTTATAAGACATAATCAACTAGTATCACCATATAGGACTTAATTCCACATCTACAAGTAAGCCTTTTCATCACTTTAATGTCACGAACCGAGAGCAGACCCTAGAAGATAGGGAATCCCTCAAGTCATGCCAGGCCGTACTCGACCTCTCAAAGGTCATATACAAGTCTTTTAACATCATTCATTGCATATGTATGAAAAGTAGTGCTGAATTAAAACTTTTCACACAATCGAATAGTACTTAATAACATCTTTAATAGAAAATCATAAGGAAATGCTAAGTCTATAATTCGTCATAATAGACTATATAAAAATATAGAAATAGCTAAGCATATTACAATGCTTTTAATAAGGAAAAGTAAAGAGAGTAATGTCCTCGAATGTAACACTACGAAAGTCCAAGACCTTAGCTAGAGACTTTAATGTTTATATAATGTTAGTAACACAACAATAAATCTTAAAATAATTTTAATAAACCATTTAGTAAGTTTTTGAGTCAAGACATCAAGAAACGTCAACGACATCTGGAAGCTAGTCTAATTTAACTAGTGAAACGTCCTTAGGTTTTTGGAAGGTTTCGAGGTGTTTTATGAGGTCTAAAACTTATAAAATTACTTTAAATAGGTAAAATCATGTATATAAAAGGGAATCGTCAAGGTCCGACCCAAAAGGGTCGCCCTAGGGGTCAACAAAGGAACCCAAACTTTTCTTGGCAAGATACCAAAGCAGCAGCAAAGTAATACTTAGCAAAAACATGTCAACATCGCCGAATTGGATGGACCTTGGTAAAAATTCAAGTCTTCGTCACAGAATCCACTGTCTCAAAAAATAAATTAGGAATCTTGGCGGAGCAGCTCCACGTTGCAGACTTGTTCCCGCCGAAAATGTGGAATCTGGAATTCAAGTTTGACTTCATTAAAGGATCAACATAAGTGAGGGTTCTTTTGGATATTTCATGGGAGGTTTATATGTTTATTATAAATCAGTTTTTCCCTAATTTACTCACCAAAATTAAAACCCAAAAGGTGTCACCTCTCTCAACTTTCTCTCTCTATTCAACCTCCATTGAAAGAAGAAGAAATGTTGAAGACGAAGACCAATTTCTCTAGGATTTCACTTGAATTTCGTGGATTTATATTCGTTACGGTATTGTTCTTCACTCTTGGGATTCCTTTCCCCAAGAGGTCCTCTCAAATTTGATTTTTAAAACACCCAATTTCAAGGGTTTTTCTATTCTAATGGATTTTCTTCTGAACTTCAAATTGATGGTTGATTATGATTAATTGTGATTTACTATGACTAATTAACTGTAGATTGTTGAGTAATGGATGTTAATTGATGGAATTTCATGTAGATCATGTTCTTTCCCCATTCCCTAAATCTTTTATCTTGCTTATGAATTGATGGAAATTGATGATTTTTATTGATTGTTAGACTTGCTTTATCTATTCTAATTGATTCATGGACTTCATAGGGTAATATATTATTGGGATTGTATCTATTTCTTGAAGAATTCATGATGAACTCTTTTCCCCCTAACCCTAGGTTATGAATTGAAGTTAATTGGGATAGTGATGATGGAATTGACTTTATTATTGTGTTAATTACTATTGTGTGATGATATTACACAAATTATTGGGTTGAAGCTGATGGTTGATGGTAAAGCCTTGATGATGGATTGTGAAGGAGATTGGGGTAAGTCTTGTGTTCTGAATCCTTTACTTCAATTATATTACTTGTGTTTACTGATGAAGTTATAATGAAGTATACTTTATGATAAGATTTCTTAGGGTTCATTTGATGTTGAATTGGTATGTCTTGAATTATGAAATGTGAGTTGTTAGATAATATGTAATGATATAAGGATGGTGATGATATACCTATGTTCCTTATCATAATGTGATTATGTAAATGTGCTAACCTAACATGTGTGAATTGTAATGAAAGGACAGTACTCATGCAATTTCTATTGACTTATGATGATGATTATATAAGGGATAGACTCTATGACATAAATTAAGCTATGATTTTAAGAAAGGATTAAAGGCATTTCAAAACGGACTCTATCTTAGCACCGAGTGAACTTGAAGGTGAGAGGTGGCACTATCACATCCGGGTTTACCCCCTAGACGTAACCACGTCATACTTTTTAAGGACTAAGACTAGCCTCTTAGTTTCATGTTATTACATTCATAAGTTGAAAAATGCGGAAAAATTTAAAACTTTCATTATAACTACTTGGAGGTTTACAAAGACCTCTGCATACACATAATATATAGTCGTATCAAGTATACAAAGACCCTTTGTAAGGGAAGGTTACAAAGATTTCTACTTTTATTGCACATACATATATATATAACATAAAGATACTCTCAATGATTGTCTCATGTCATACCATCTAAAAGATTATCACAAAATGGGCATAGCCCTTACATCAATCCAACAAGACCACATATAAGCCAAACAAACGTATAATACTCAATTGAAAAAGGAAAGAAATGAATGAGTCTTTAATATCATAACAAGTCCATAAGCTAGGTGCATTGCCCTCGGAAGTTGAGGACCCACAGTACTTAGATGAAAGGAAGAATCCAAGCCTTTATGTCGCCATCCAAACTCTTCAACGACTAGAACCTAAAATGTTTGGGGAAAGGCAAAGAAAATTGGGTTAGTACTCCACATGTACTAAGTTTGAGACCCTATGCACATATACAAGAAAAAAATGCTAAAAGGGATTTTTTGTCAAAACGTGACATTTTACCCCTTTAGGAACCTAATTCAAATGCAAAGCCAAGCAAGTCATATCGATCAACAAAACATGCTTACTAATTCAACAAGTAATACGTATTCCAACATACTTGAAACAATGATTTGCTACAACCCTATCATTAAGGAATAATATCATAAGAATGAATTAGAGTAAAAGATATCTTATATGTTTATCTTAAGATAATGTATAATGTACATATCTTAAGATAATGTATGATGACCATGTCATATTATTGATACTATACGTTAATTAAGTTCGTTTATGAATATGCCTTGGATTATAATGATAATATAAGATAAACGTATATACATCATACATTATCTTAAGATAAACATATAAGAACATCCTCCTAAGACTCCCCTCAAGACAAACTAGTGCAATGTTTAGGTAGAGTTCCACAACCCTACCTAGACTAAGCTAGAAATTTTAGGTTATAAAAGTTAGAGTTCGAGTCCTTTAATTCATTTTACCTTTTCAAAATATTTTGCCCAAACCGACATACACCATATGAGCTAGTGTGGAATTTGGTGTCATAAAAACCTACACGGAAAGAAGGCGGACTACTTGCCAAGGTAGTACCAAAACATGAAACATAGAAACTATGTGGACCCACTATCTAGAATTCCTATGGTGGCAACATAGTTCAAGAACTAGGAGATATAGTTTGAACCCTCTTTATGCACCATGCATTATAGTCTTCAATATCAAGAGTAATGTAGTGTTCCTACCTTCCCTATATGGGAAGAGACATTCCTCAATCTAGTTCAGTCAGTGCTAAGATAGAGTCCCTTTTTGAAATGTCTTTAAGCATTTAATTATCAATCATAACTTTGTTTAGGTCATATAGTCTACCCCTTGTAAAATCATCATCATATATAGCTCAATAATAATTGTATGGGTATAAATCCTTTAATAACAATTCTTATAAGTGAGGTTACACATTAGAATTTCATTGCATATCAAGGCACATTGATAATTTTCACTATCCTTATATCACATAAACCTTAATCAACCTCACAACATAGCCAAGAAATTTTAATTCAACATCATACCACCCTATAATCATAGTATAATGCATAGTACAATGTAACATCATGACTTAACCATAATTAATCACAATTGGAAGTAAAGATAGAGATTTTAAGACTTACCAAGTCTTCCTCATAGTCTATCATCAAGGTTTTGCCATCAACCAATAATCAACCCAATTTGGGAAGTAACATAATCACACATTCCTAACCAATAAGATAACAACGTTAATTGCATATCGATAACACATTTCAACACTATATCATAGCTTAAGACAATATACATAAGTTAATTTCACAATAAGATTCATAACCTAAAAAAATTCTCATGAACTAGCATGATAGGTCTATAATTCGTCTTAATTTAATCATAATAACACCATAAGATAATATCTAATAAACAATTAAATCAATGGAATGATCATAATACAATATAGGTCAAGATCACAATCTAGGGTTAGGGATGGAGGATCATATTCTTAAATTTAGACTAAAACACTAACAATTATTATAATCAAGCTGAAATTCATGTTAATATATTAAATATAACATAAAAAAATCATCAACAACTCAATCCATAACTTCAATTTCGTAATTGAATAAAACCCAACTTTTAAAATCCATTTTGAAGTAACCCTTTGTGGAAAGAGTCTCAAAGGTGAATTAGATCCCATACCTTAATGTTAGAAAAGAATACAATGGTGAATTCATCCCTTTCGAGCCCCCAAACCCTTACATTTGCTAGTCTTCAATGGTGTGCTCAAGTAGAGAGAGAAAGAAGAGAGTTTGTATTTGATAATTGTCTTAGATTAATGAAGGTTGGGAGTATTTATATTGGGTCTTAAATCAACTTAATTATACTCCCTTAACCCATTATTAAACCACCTAACCCCCTAACTTATTAAATGAGACCAGCTTAAATTATGCAGAAACTCGACCCTCACATACGAGACCCCAAATGACGGGCCGTTTGTGAGTCGATGGGCCCTTCCCCTCTCATCCTGCACTCCGTCGATGAGTTCAAAGACTGTGCAGGCAAGGGGCTTTTATGAATTGTCTAAGTGTGGGACGACGATGTCATCGATGCCCTATCGATCCACACACGGACTGTAGACTGCACTTCTTCACTTCGTCGATGCGTTCAGAGGCTGTGTGGGAAAAAGGAACTTATCAACCAGCCTAAGTGTTAAAAATGGTAGCATAGACTCCCCATCGTTCCACACAAGGTCCATCTTCTATCTCTTCGATTCACACTACTAGGTAGTGTTGCATCAAACTCCAAGTCATCCTCAAGGTCCCTTGGTTGGTCCTTGGGGAGTCGTACCCAAACATTTTGAACATGGAACAACGTAAATACCTATTAGATACCATTCCACCAATTTTCGTACATTTCTGACTCCTTCACTTTATATGTTACTTATCCTATATGTTATTTGTTTAACTTATGAACATGTTGTTGGTCAATATTGATAAAGTATGAGGAGGATTACTCTTGATGCTATGTTGTGAAAAGTTAGACTTTGATCATGGTACTTTATTTGGTTTTCTTGATTGAGTAGGGTTATGGGGCTTTACTTGGTCATTTCACTTGTAGGCTAAATGATGGATTATGGGTAAGGGATTTGATTATGCCATGATATGATGAACTCTTATATTTATTGACTTGATTATACTTGCTGGTATTGGTCTTGTGTTGTATATGTCCTTGAATTAAGAGTTATGTGTTCATGGTTTATATGGGTTCTTGGATGTGCATGAGGCTTTTCAAAGTAAATTAGCATGTTTTGAATAGCTGTCCTCTTTAGCACGATTTCAATCGTTTATGTGCATATACTTATACTTAGTACAAGTGTGTCCTAAACCATGTGTTATATTTAATACAAAATGTATGGTCCGACCACTGAGATGATAAAAGGCCTTTAAAGACTACTTGGAGATTCCCCAAAGGTTTGGTAGGTCCTCACTTTCTGAGGATAATGCTACTATCTTTCTATTGGATATTGTTTAGTCTGAAAGACAATTTGGTTAATTTGCTTTCCTTATGACTTTGTATATTCCTATATGAGGCCTTTATTGCAAAAAAGTATGGGTTGAAGCCAAAATCTTTTATTCGACTTAGATGGTTTAATATGAGAGGTATTCTAGACATTCTTATGAATCAATATTGCTGTACTATGTATGTGAAATAATAAGTAGAATCCAATGTAGTTCTTCCTATGCGAGGAGTCTATGTATACTCACTAAATATGTATTATGTTTAAGCGAAGGGTCTATGTAAGCGGTCATGTAGAAGTAAATCAAAAGTTTTTAATTTTTTAGCAAATAAACCTATGAAATGTCACGACGAATGCTAAGAGGTTAGTCTTAACGACGATACCGGTTACTTCTAGGGGGTTCTCCCGGGATGTGACAAACTTTGTATCAGAGCTTGAGGTTGAATATGTTTAGGATTTATTTCTCATTTAACTACATCTATGTAGGTTCTTATTCATAATTGTGAAGCACTTATAATGAGAAGCTAAGGTATGCGATGGTTAGGAAATGCTCATTTTCTTGGAAATCCAATGTCGTGCCTCTAAAGTCTACTTTATACGTGCTTTTACCTAAACCTTGTATTGTGGTTATAGGTATGAATACTCAAAGTACATCCACACGAAGACTTGATGAAGATATTGCTATTGCAGGAGTGCCTTCTCGAGGCTATCAAGATCCTCTTCTTGCAGAATTTGCTAATGATGATCAAGCTCCGGCCAATCCTCCGGGATTGTCGGATAGGGACATAATGTAAGATTTTCTCGATATGTCCCAAACCATTAGTACTCAAGCATAATCATAACTACTCAATATAAAGTCATGAAAACCAAAGCTAACTTGGATCAACATGTTAGCACCATGACCTCCCGCTTGAGGGATTTCACAAGGATGAATCCCCCTGCTTTCTATTAGTCCAAAGTGGAGGAAGACCCTCAAGAGTTCATTGATAAAGTATAACAATCCTCTATGCTATGGGGTTGACTACTAGTGAAAAGGACGATTTATCTACTTACCAACTAAAGGACGTGGCCCAAACTTGGTACGTCCAATGCAGAGACAATAGGCCTTTGAGGGGTGGTCAGGTGACATGGGAGATTTTCAAGAAGACTTTTCTTAATAGGTTATTTCCAAGGAAAAAGAGGGAAGCTACGGTGGAAGACTTCATCAACATTTTTCAAGGATGTATGAGTGTGCTTGACTACTCTTTGAAATTTACTAAGTTGTCAAAGTATGCTCCTTCTTTGTTTTTCGACTCGAGGAAGTGAGTCGCTTTGTGACGGGAGTGTCCGATGATGTAACGACCCTAAAAATGAAATAGGTCAAAATAGAACTTCAAATGTTTTTCATCAATTAATAATGTATAAAAATAGTGTATTTTAGCATTAGAAGTCAGTTTATAAAGTTAAGGAGTGTTTGGAAGTCAAACTCCCAAGACGTCAAGAAACTAGTCGAAGTGGAACTAGTGTGTCGTAGTATTTTATAGTGAAGTTTTGGGGGATGGTTTGATGGTGAAATTGATAATCGATGGTTCCTATCCATATACTGACATGTAAAGGGTCAAAACGACCGAGAACGATGTTCTGGGACTAGCCTAAGGGTCCCTAAGCAGGACACAAACATGGGCCATCAAAGCTGCCTTGCAGCGTAGATTTGAAGGATGATGCGCGACGCGCAGCCAGCACTTGACGGAAAAAATTTGCTCTGGGAGCGGGTCAAACACAAACCTTATAGTACAAAGATAATTTCCAGAACCAAGATCAAGAGGTGACCTCGCGACGCGCAGCAAAGTCCCAAATTTTTCCGCGAATTCTTTAAGTCAAATTTTAATTTGGACAGGGTCCAAATAAGGTAGGGTTATTTTTGGCACTTTGGGGATCATTTGTGGACTGTTTTAGGTCACTTTAAACCCAATTTCACCTACCAATTCAAACCGTAAAGCTCAAATTAATTTTCTCCAAAACTCTTCCTACATAAACCTCCATTTACAAGAAGCTTCAAGCTTCAAGGAAGAGGACCATATTCTTCATGTTTTCTTTAACAAAATTCGTGTTATTCTTCATATTAAGGTATGATAGTCATCATTGACCTTCTTTCGTTCAAGGATACATTTCAAAGAGATTTCAAAAAAGATTTCAACTTCAAACTTCTTAATTCCTTAACTCTAAGTATGGGTCTTTGCATGAAAATGTTTTAATAATTAAAATGAGTCGTTCTTAGTTTTAAATGACGATTTTAATGTCAAAAATACCAATGGAGTCATATGTGTTCTTTTCTAAACTTTTATCTTATGAAATAGGTTTAATAAACATGATTAGATAATGTTAGAGTTATTATTTCTTGGTGGTTTCATTGAGGATTAGCTACTACCCTAAGGTCTATTTTATGATGAATTTTTGGATAGATTATGGATAGGTGGTGAAAGCTTGGATGAATGATAAATTGGCTATGTTGTTTAATCCTTATTGTGAAATGCTCTTGAGTGGTATGGTCCACCTTTGGTGGCAGTGTTTACTTAAAGTTTATGAAGTTATAAGTGTATTATTAAATTGGCCTTGAAGGCATGATATGTGTAGTGAAATGATAATTTTGATATGTGTACGTACGGTATGTTGTAGGAGGTTGAAATGAGTATCTTGAAGGGTTTATGTATAAGTGAAGTATGCATTTCTTATGTGAAGTATGATAATGTGTGAATTGTTATGAATGTGGGTTTGAGAAATGTCTAGAAGTCAATGATATGAATAATGGTTATTATGTGAAAGGTGTGCTCACATGTACTGACACACACTTGAATGCCTAAATGAAGTAATTGAATGAAAATGCGGGATTGTAGAGTGGACACTCTTTGTGAGTAGAGATAAAGTGTTTAGAACATCCTTACTATTCCTAAGTATGAAATGAGGGGATTTTAGGGTGAGCACTCTTCGTGAGTTGAGATGAAGTGTTAAGTAACAACCTCACTATTCTCAATGAGTTTTCCAAAGATAGGATGGAGGTTGCATACCCTTCATGAGTTGAGATGTGTTTTCAATAGTAATATCATAGCCTATACTCAATGAATATTTAATACTCCATGGGGAAGTTATGCTTTGCATTGAGAGGATTTGAAGAAGGGGTGGGTACACTTCGTGAGTAGAGATATTGTATCCAATGTACCTCTTGAGATGAGTGCTCCTCGTTAGTAGAGAAAGAGTTACTTTGTAGAAATCTCATTATCCATTAAATATGCACCTGCGTAGGTGTATGATACGTTCGAACTTAATTCTCAAATAAGAAGTAAAATGGTAGTGTCAAGTAAATAACCCCAACTAGTGAGGTTGGGATCGTTTCCACGAGGAAAATAGTTTAGACTTAACATCAATCTATTATTACTATTGTTCAGTCAATTACTTCCTTGGAAAGCAAAAATGATAAAAAAGGGGGTTTCTATTCCTAAATAAATGAAAATAACTAGCGAAATAAAAGGAGACAACTAACATCTTCGAATATGTAGGTTAATCAATTAATCAAAGTAACTAGGGTTTATGTGTTCCCCTAAGGTTCATAACTTGATAAGTCTAACTATAACGATTCTTTCCTAGTATTTTGCATGCAAAGTGATAAGTTATGTATTTCTAAATCCTTGGTACGGCATCTAGAAAATTTCGCTCCGCACCTTGGTACGGTTATGTGTGTTGCTATCCTAACCCTTATCTTTACCTAATATTAAGCATCGTATTCGATATTTGACTAAGTTGTTACCTCGTACCAATCAATACTAGCCTATTAGATAGTATACACTAAATCTATGTGGATAATTCTTTTCCTATTATCTACCTCCTTTGTCTGGCAAGTAGCATTAAGGCGAGTTCTAACGTTGGCCATCCGTTAAAAAGACTTCTATGCGAAAGAATTATCAATATATGCAAGACACTATTCTAGAATTGTTATTTTAGTTAGGTTTTACCTCATTATTTGCCTATGGTTCCCACAACCCTAGTTATGGAGTTTAGTTACCCATAGTCATAATCACAATATTCAAATATATGGTATAAGAATTCTTGTACTTACTTCAATGAGAAAAAGTAAAATCCAAAAGTTCTCTTGATTAATCAACAAAAATCACCCACAATCAATTCAAAGAATCTCAAAATAATCAAGAATCTAACAATAATCAAGGGCCTAACCAAATAATCTAGAGTCTAACCTCAAAAACGAGGTTTTTTTAACTACTTATAGAAAATAAAAACCTAATTAAACAAGGACTCTATTTGCTGGATATCTGTCAAAACGCGGCTGGATCGACGGACATCGTGACAAATGTCGTGGTCACGACGGACCGTCATGGACTCCGTCGTCCCATACTTGATGAAATTTCTTCAGCTGCTCTCTTCATTACCCTCGACGGCAGGTATGACGGATCGTCACAAGCTCAACGGCTTGTCGAGGGTCTCTGTTCCAAAACACATGAACTCTTGGTATATGGGTACTGGGACTACTTCTCAGAACTTCATGACGAACAAGCAGGACGGACTGTCATAGACACAACGGTCCGTCATGCTTTCCGTAACCCCACACCTTGTCAGACTTCCGCATCTTCCTTCAGCAGCTGGACTACGCTGCCACCTACAGATCGTCACGAAAATGACGGACCGTCACATGCTCCGTAGGTGGTCTCTTCTGCATTTCTTCGCTAAAAAACCTTCGCATTCATCTTTAGACATATTTCCTGCAAATAAGGAGAAACTTATATAAAAATTAGCAAGTCTAAAGAATATGACCCTACCTTAGGCAAGTAGGGATCCCTCATCCAGTAGGGGTTATTACCGGGATTCCATGTCTAGGTCTCATGGTCTATGTCGGTTAAAGCTAGCCCCCGCAAATGTTATGTAAATGAACTAAGTATTCTTAAGTGTGTAGTACTTAGGGTAGGTAGTAGAATGGGGCGCTACCTATCCATTGCACAAGTAGACATTTGGAGGGAATCTTGTTGTGTCCTTATATGAAATGTATGAATAGGTCATGATATGATGTAAATGAAAGTAATTTGAATTTATGTTAATACTAAGGAAGCATGTTGATGTGATGACTTGTATGATGAAAGCTTAGTATGTGATGACTGTGATGTGCCTATTCTAAGGTTATTCCTAAGGAGCACTAAGTTGAAGTGGTAGTATGAGATGCTACTTTTACATTGCACCAAGTGTAAATTGGGAGTTACCTTGGAGGATGGTTATTATAAGAAGTTCCTTGGCATATGTGTGTTTCTCTAGTGTCTTTGGTATTGAGTGGTTACTTGTGTAAATGAAAAGAGGTACGTTTATCCATGGTAGTCTTTAGGATCTCCTAAGTAGGTATTGAGGATATTGTATGGGGAATTTTCGTATGTTTTACTTAGGGGAGCCTTAGGAACACTTAGGATAGGAGTAGTTCATGTGTAATTTTGGGTTTACTGTAAGCATGCTCATACATTAAGAAAAACTGAAGTTTCACCTTATGTACTAAATGATGGTACTATATGATGTTTTATAACCTAATTCATGAAGGTTCTTTTTACCAAAATAGAGACTTGTATGTTTCAACTAAATTGTCTCTTTTTGCATGATTTTGCATAATGTCATACTTTGTATAATGATTGTACTAGGGATAATGCACAAGTTCCCCTCAAGCTATGCCCGAAATCACAGAGACATACTTATACTATTCTAAGGTTCTATCACTTTCCTGAACTTATTTTATTAACAATTTTTTCACCCTTTTTGGCCTACGTGAAAATATTTTGTGTGCCCAACGGTGGTTGACTTTCTTTTAACGCTACTGCCATGTAGGCAGAAAAGGGGTAGAAAATTACTTATAAAATAAGCTCAAGGGGGTAATAAGACCTTAGTATAGTATAAGTGTCTCTCTGGGATTTCGGGCATAGGTTGAGGGAGTACTTGTGCATTTTCCCTTTCTATTAACTCCATACTTTTCTATACTCTAATAGTATAGGTAGGAGGCAAGTTGAAGGGTATTAGACAAGCTTGGGAATCGACTCCCTTAAGATAAGTATGTCCTTATATATTCGAGGGCAAAGTATTTATTCCTAATGTTATTTTGTATAAGACTTATTATGTATTTTCTTTCAATGTAAAAGGGTCGTATCCCTCAGTATTTATGTTGTGTATTTAAGTTGGCTTGTGACAATCAGACTATCCTTTAATATTTATAAAAGATGTTTCTTATTATTATATTCTTGTGAAAAGTTTTAATTCCACACTATTTTTCAAACTTAATGTAATGAATGATTACTAAGAGTCTTATGCAGGACCTTCGAGAGGTCAAGTATGCCGTGTTCTGAGCTACGAGTTTCCCTAAGTTCCAGGGTGTACTTGCGGGTCGTTACAAATGAGTTGAAAGCAGAAATGTTGTTCGCATATGCTACATGGTAATATGAACATTTCACATCTCATGGTTCATGCTCAACAAGTGGAGGAGCCAAGGGTTAAGAGGAAGAGTAGAGATGCCAATAGGGAAAAGTCTCTTGATGGTGCTTCTTCAAAGGGTAGGCTTGATATCCAAGATTGTTTTCTAATCAAGTTCCTTATAAGGTCCCTAAATCTCGTGACGATAGGGTGTCTAACCCTATGCTTAAAAAGGGAAGTGGTTCTAGTTTACTGAAAAAGAAGCCAACTTGTGAAAAGTGTGGCAAGAAGCATTATGGTGATTGCCTCATTGGGACGAACAATTGCTTTAGTTGTGGTAAGATTGGCCACAAGGTGATGGATTAACCAAACTTTAAGGGTGAAAATAAAGGTAGTAGGTAATCTCAAGCAAGTGGTTTGAATGTGGATCCGTCAAAGAAGAATCAATTTTATGCTCTCCGCTCTACGGGTGAGCAAGAGACTTCGTCGGATGTGGTGACCAGTATGTTGAAAGTTTTCTCTATTGATGTATATGCTTTACATGATCCTGGTGCTACCTTGTCTTCGTTGCTCCTCTAGTAGCTAAAAAGTTTGACATTTTTCCAGATATATTGAATGAAACTTTTATGGTGTCTTCCCCGTGGGTGAGTCTGTTGTTGCTACGGGATTATATAGAAATTGTCCTATAATGTTGGCCAATAAAGTTACTTTTGTTGAATTAGTAGAACTTGATATGATTGATTTTGATGTCATTTTTGAAATAGATTGGTTGCATGTTTGTTTCGCTTCCATAAATTGTGAACAAGGGTGGTGAAGTTTAAGTTTCCTAATGAACCCATCTTAGAATGGAAGTGGGGAAATTCTATTCCTCAAGGTCGTACCATTTTTTGTCTAAAGGCTTGTAAGGCTTTAGTAAAGATATTTGGTATTATTCGGGGACGAATAATCATAAGGGGGGATAATGTATTACTTCAAAAATCCAAGACGTGCTCTAGAGCCTAACATAAGTTTCATAAGGTCTAGACACTGTTTTAAGGTATATTTTAATGAATATAAGTCATTAAGGAAGTCTAGACACCAAAACATTCAAGAACGTCCATGACATCCAAAAGTAAGTTCAAGGAGGTGCTAGCGTGACTTCGCATTTTTGACTAGCTTTTAGCAGTTGGAAATAAATGATAATTGGTGGAAGGATGTCTGAAAGGTTTAAGTTGATTCATAATCAAAAATTTTGGGTACGACTTCCCAAAGAACAACCAAGGGCCCTTGAGGAGGACCCTTGCGTTTGTAGTCTAACACTGCCTGGGTAGTGTGCACCAACGAGAGGGCATCGACGGGGCGTGTGTTGATCGACAGGGCATCAATGCCATCTGTCGACCAAAAATTATCCAAATCATAGGAGGAACTCATTTTCATAGCCTTTGAACAAGACTAAGGATGTGTATCACAGAGGGAGGTCCTGGCCGGCGATGGACCAACGATCCGTCGATTGTGGTCTCGTTGATGGGGCCTGCAATTTCCTGCACTTTTTTAACTAAGTCTTATTAATAATTGAGGGGTTTTGTGGTTATTTAAGGATTAATTTAAGTCTAATTTACTTAATTGACCCCCCATATAAAGACCCCTACCCCGTTAGACTAATTACAACTCACAAAACAAAACTCTCTTCCTTCTCTCATCTTTCTCTCACTTTTTGAAAACACCATTGAACACCAAGCTAGGGGAGGATTTTGGGGGATGTAAAGGGACTATTTAATCATCAATTCTTTATCAAACATTAATTCATGGGATCTAATTCACCCTTGATACCTCTTTCCTCAAAGGGTTCCTTCAAAGTATTTTCACAAGTTGAGTTTTCATGTGGATATTTCCTAATCTCGAAACTAATGTGATGAATTGATTTTTTATTATTTTATTTTTTGATAATGTGAATATATTTACTGAAACCTAAACTAATTATAATACATCTTGATTGTTTGGTCTAGTTTGTAGAAGATGACCCTTAACCCTTAACCGTAGGTTTTGATCTTGATATTAATTAGTTTGTATTGGTTGAATTGACTTTGTTATTGGATAATTACTATTATATGATGTTTTTACACTCATAATGAATGAATTAGGGTGATTTGTAGTCTTTCATGCTGGTTCTTGAGGTGCTCATCTTGGTTATGAAGTACGTTCTAAATTGACCTAAGCATCTTCCCTTAAGGTATGATCCAGTGTTGAATTATGATGTAGTGATTCTTCTTGCCTTTCTATCATGTTGATTATTGACTTATGAGGATGTATACCCAAATTGGGTTGATTTTAGGGTTCATGGTCAGACCTTGATGATGAACCATGAAGAAGACTTTGTAAATTTTATGATCCCTATCCTTTACTTCAAATTGTGGTTGATTGTGATTAAGTCATGATGTTATATTGGAGTATGCTTTGTAGTAGAATTGAGAGGGTGGTATGATTTTGAATATAAATGTCTTGACTATGAGTGTGAGGTGCTACCTTAAGATGTAAATGTTAAAAGGATTGTGAAGGATTTACCAATGTGCCTTATCATTATATGAGAATGTTAATGCGCTATACGAATTGTAGTGAAATGATTTATACTCATGCAATTCTTTATGATCTATGATGATGATGATGATTTTATACAAGGTTTAGACCCTATGACCTAAACAAAGTTGTGATTGATAATAAAGTCTTAAAGAAATTTCAAAAAGGTACTCTTTCTTAGCACCGAGCGAACTAGAGTGAGGAGTGTCCCTTCCCACATAAGGAAGGTAGGATCACTAATGTACTATTGATATTGGGGATTTTAATTCATGTAGAATTAAGAGGGTCGCAACTATATCTCCTAGTTCTTGAACTATGATGCTCCCATAAGAATACTAGCTAGTGGATCCACGTAGTTGCTATGTTTATGTTTTAGTACTACGTTGGCAAGTTGTCTGCCTTTTTTCGGTGTAGGGTTCTATGAAACCTGATTCCACATTTTCTCATGTGGTCTATGTTGGTTAGGGTAAGATATTCCCAAAAGATGAAATGAACTACAGGATTGAACTCTAACTATGATATCCTAAGGGCTCTAGCTTAGTTTAGATAGAGGTATGGCCCTCTACTTAAGCATTGCACTAGTTAGACTTGAGGGGTCTTAGGAGGATGTTCTCATGTATGAAAATACTTAAAATTCTATATGACATGTATATAATGAACGTTCACATTTTTGATACTATATGTCGAGTGATGTCACTTATGAATATGTGTTGGTCTATATTGTTAAAGTATGATATTATGTACTCTAAATGTTATGACTTGTGAAGTTCGATGTTAGTCATGAATCTTTTTGGGTTACTTGATGGAGTAAGGTCATGGGGCTTTGCTTGGTCATTGCACTTGTTGACTTGATAGAGGTTCATGGTATTTGTATTGCTTTGGTTATGTTGAAATGTACGCTTATACATGCTTCTTGCTAATATGACTTGATGATAGAGTTACTTGAATAGGTTTTCAACTATATGCTATGCATGTTGACTTGACTAGACTTGGTGTTGCTGTTCTTTTAGTGTACATGCCTTTGACTTAATGAACATGCACTATTGGTTTGTATAGTCTTATTGAACATGCATAAAGGTTTTAAATGAAAATTGCATACTTTATGAAATGTACCTTTTCTTAGAATGTTTTCATAGTATGTATGCATATGGTGTCATACTTAGTTAAAGTGGTATACTAACCTTATTTTTTTCCTTTACCCATCATTTTAGGTTCCGATCGTTGTAGTGCTTTGAAGACGACTTCAAGAAGGCGTGGATCTCTTAATTAATCTAATTAGGGTAGGTCCTCACTTTTCGAGGTTGATTCCACTATCAATCTTATGGAGTTGTTTTTAGTTTAGGACTATTATGTTCTTTCTTTTCCATATAGTTTGAAACATTGTATAGCCCATGTGAGGCATTCTTAATTTGATGTATGGGTTATGCCCAAATTATTAAACTTGTATTAGATGGTTATGAGATTAGACTACTACGATGACTATGTTATATTTTATATACTTATGTTCAATAAAACTAGAAGACTAAGTAATCTTCTTATATAAAGGGTTAATGTATACTCGATATATATGCATATGTGTATGTAAAGGTCTATATAAACCTCCAAGTAGAAGCAATGAATTTTTTTTAAATTTTATGCTAGATTTGACCTATGAATGTAATAAACTAGGAGGCTAGTCTTATTCCTCAAAGAGGACGACGACTCCAGTTACGTCTAGGGGTTACACCCAGTTGTGAGTGTATCATTTATTGTCTAAAGGATTGTAAGGTGATCTGTAAAGGGTGTTTATACCATATGGTAAGAGTCAAAGATTTAGAATGCAAAATTCCTCCCATTGAGTCAGTTACCGTAGTAAGGGAATTTCCAAAGGTCTTTCCAAATGATCTATCTGATATTCCTCCGAAAATGGAAATTTATTTTGGTATCAAATTATTACCAGAAACAAATCCCATTTCAAATCCTCCTTATCGGATGGATCCATCCGAATTGAAAGCGTTGAAGTATCAGCTCAAGATTTACTAGACAAGGTTTTCATCCGACCTATTATTTCTCCATGGGGTGCTCCAATATTGTTTGTGAAGAAGAAGTATGGGACCCAAAGAATCTGCATCGATTACCATCAACTCAACGATGTCACAATCAACAAAAAGTATCCTCTCTCTTGGATTGATAATTTATTTGATCAACTACAAGGTGTGAGTTACTTTTAAAGATCGACTTGAGATCGGGATATCATCAATTTAGGGTGAGAGAAGAAGATATTCCCAAGATATCTTTTAGTACTAGATATGGTCACGATGAGTTCTTAGTAATGTCCTTTGGTCTCACTAATGCCCCGACAGTGTTTATAGACCTCATGAATAGGATGTTTTGAAGTTACCTAGATTGATTTGTCATTGTCTTCATTGACGACATGTCGGTATATTCAAAAAGTGAGGGTGATCATGGGGCATTTTAGGGTGGTGTTGCAAGTTCTTAAGGAGCATCAAATATTTTCCTAGTATAGAAAATGTGAGTTTTGGTTGAGGTCGGTAGTGTTTCTTGGTCATAATCTCTAGTAAAGGTGTAAAGGTTGATCGAAGGAAGGCCAAAGAAGTGAAAAATTGGCCTAGACCTTTAAATCATATGGATATTAGGAGTTTCTTAGTCCTAGCCGGTTATTATAGAAGGTTTGTCGACTAATTTGCATCCATTTCTTCCCCTTTGATAGCCTTGACTCAAAAGAATGTGAAATTTGAGTGGTTAGAAGCATGTGAGAGAAGTTTCCAATTAATAAAGGATACACTTACCTCCACTCTGGTGTTGACATTACCTGAGGGTAGTATGGGCTTCGTTGTTTATAATGATGCATCTCGAGTTGGGTTGGGGTGTGTTCTCAAGCAACATGGCAAATTTATAACCTAAGCTTCTAAGCAACTCAAGATTCATGAGAAGAATTATCCAACTCATTAACTTGACTTAGCGGCCGTGGTATTTGCCTTGAAAATATGGAGGCACTATCTCTATGGCGTTCATGTTGATGTGTATATGGACCATAAAAGTCTTCAATACGTATTCAGTCAAAAGGAGTTGAATCTCCAGCAAAGAAAATGGTTATAGTGGTTGAAAGACTACGACATGAGTGTTCTAAATCACCTCATCAAGGCTAATGTAGTAGCAGACACTTTAAGTCATTTGTCCACGGGAATTGTATCCCATGTGGAAGAAGCCAAGAGAAACCTAGTGAGAGATTTTCATAGGTTGGCTTGATTAGGCGTTCGAATTGAAGATTCTCCTAATGGTGGCATTGTGGTACATCACAACTTCTGGTCATATTTGGTGCTTGAGGTGAAGTCTAAGCAACACTGTGTTCCATTATTGATGGTTTTTAAAGAATCAATTCTTGGAAAGATGAATGAGTCATTCTTCCAATGGGGATGGTTTTCTTATGTACCAAGGGAGATTATGATTGCCCAATGTTGATGATTTGAGAAATGGAATTCTTGAGGAAACTCATGGAGCCCGTTGCTCTATTCATCCGGTATCTACTAAGAGGTATCATGATTTTAGAGAAGTGTTTTAGTGGGATGGATTAAAAAGGGACATTGCGGAATTTATTGCAAACTGTCCAAATTTCCAACAAGTGAAAGCCGGGCACCAAAAGCCTGGTGGTTTACTACAAGAAATCCAAGTTCCTACTTGGAAGTTGGAAAATGTCAACAGGTATTTCATAGTTTGGTATCCTCGGACTAGAAGATAATATGATTCTATATGGGTTGTCTTGGATAGGTTGAAAAAGTCTTCTCATTTTATTCCTGTTAAGTCCACTTATTCGGTGGAAGATAATGCAAAAATCTATATTGACAAGATAGTGAGTCTTTATGGGATTTCATTTTCCAACATATTGGATAGAGGTGCTCAATTCACATTTTGGTTTGGAGGTTGTTTCAAAGAGGTTTGGCTACTCAAGTGAAGTTAAGCACCACTTTTCATCCCCAAATTGATGGTCAAGCGGAACATACCATTCAAACTCTAGAAGATATGCTTATAGCATTTATCATTTAATTCAAGGGAAATTGGGATTAGTACTTGCCTTTGGTGGAGTACTCGTATAATAATAGTTTTCATTCTATTGGATGATTTGAGGTTGGAGAGTTTTCGCTTCTTGGTTCTAACTTGATCTATAAGACCTTAGAGAAAGGTCATATCATAAGGAACTATTTGAAACAAACCTATAGTCGACAAAAGTCTTATGACGATCATAGGAGAAGGGACTTAGAATTTGAAGAAGGGAATAAGGTGTATTTGAAAATTTGGCCCATGAAAAGGTTGGTTAGACTTGGCAAGAATAGAAAGTTAAGTCCTCGCTATATGGGTCCTTATGAAATTTTGCAATGGTTTGGCAAGTTTGAATATGGGTTGAAACTCCCTGTGAACTATCTTCGTTTCATCTGGTTTTCCACTTATCAATGCTTAAGATGTGCATTTGTAGCCCCGAGCCCATTCTTCCTATCGAATGGTCTTGGTGTGAAAGAGAACCTCTCCTATGAAGAGGTTTTGGTGGAAATCCTTGATCGTCAAGTGAAGAGGTTGAGGAACAAAGAGGTGGTCTCCGTATAAGTGTTAAGGAGAAACCACCTAATTAACGGAGCAACATGGGAGGCCGAGGCCGACAGGAAGTCCCGTTATCCTAATGTCTTTGCTTGATAAGGTTAGTTGTTTCTAATTAAGGTAAAAATAATGACTAAATTCAATTTGGGTTGTTTTTGCAAAGAGCGCATACTCATGATAAAGGTTTTGGTAAAAGGAAGTTTCATAAAAAATGTTGTTTTGCTTGATTGGTGCTCATTTATGTAATTGGTATTTTGTGGCTTATGTGAAAAATATGTTTTGCTTTCTTGAGATTTTTTTGGTATTTTGATGTTGTCTTGACAAGAATAGCATGCTAACTCATTAATGTCATTAATGTCTTGTGTCGGCCGAATATAAAAAGGCCAAGTGTAAAGTATGTGTCGGCCATCTTTTGGCCAAAAGTCTGTAAATTTTGTGTATAAATAGAGGGTTTCCCCTCATAAATAAAATCATCAATCTTTCAGCTAACAATCTTCTCTCTACTCTCTACTCTCAAATCATAAATCCGCTTCCACCCCCCTACATTGGTATCAGAGCTAGTTAGTTAAATAACTATGGAAAACAAATCAACTATATCAGAAGATCTACAAAAATAGGTATACCATTTTATATTCATGAGTAGCTAAATTAATTTATTCCTGAAAATCTCTTGTTAATTATAATTGTTTATCATGTTTGAATAATGTTATAATAACCATCTTTAGAAAGTTTGCTACAGAAATACTCTTTGAATAAGTATGCCCAGACTATGCCATCCTAAGGTTGAAACCGGTAGGCAGAGAAGGCCGTTTAGGGGAGTAAACAAAGTTGAGGCGCTGTTAGGGTAACTAATCAAAGAAGAAAGCTGTAGTAGTGACCAGACGAGATGATTATTAAACCATTATTCTTGCATAATAAGCAAGTATAATTTATTAAGAGGTTGGAAGGAATAAAATTTTAGTGAAAAATGAAAATAATAAAAATGGAAATTACCTATTAGATGATGATGTTGATTATAAGATATTACTACTCTATTTACTAATAAAATTGAATACTGATATAAAAAGAGAAATTTATAATAAATTATTAACATATGAAATAATAGAAATAACAACCCAAGGTTGGACTGAGTTAACTATACAAAGTATACAGGATGAACTTCATTATGACATATATGATTTATATGATGATTTAGATATTGGAGACTAAATATGACTGAACATTGGTTAAGGCGATATGGTAGAAATTACAGGTTAAAAAAGATTAAATATCCAGAAAAATTAAGTAAGCTTTTTAAAATATTATATAAAAGGTTATGATAAATAAAAATAAAAATACTAAAATAAAAAGAACTAAGATAGATAAAAAGGTGAGAAAAATATGGAAAAAATTAAAATCCTTATATATAGAATACCAATTATCACAACTAGTCAAAACAGATAATGATAAAAAAGATCAATTAATAAACATAATTTCAAAAACAGAATATAAATATGTCTGCTATTTGAAAAAACAGTATGAACAGAGAAATCTATAAACAACAATTAATAGAAGAAATAATGGAACAAATAACTGAAAAAGAACAAGAGTTACAACATAAAAAAAGAAGGTTAGAACAAAATATATTAGCAGGAGTATGTAATAAATCAATACTAGCACAAAGAAAAGATATATTAATGTTAGAATTAGAATTAGATTGTCTTGAATATTAATTACAACATAATATAATACATAGATCATAATGAACAAAGAAGAGTTTGCAGTAGACGAAAAAACATATGAAAACCAAGATGGAATGATAATAAAAATAATATTTTCAAATTTAGGAAGAAGATACAAGAAAATAGGAAATAACTTATACTTAATGCTAGAAAAAGAAACAGCAAAATTAGAAGATAGTTTAACAGCTATGGTAAGAATAACAAAAGAAAATGAAGAAATAGATAAATCAAGAGAAATTGAAAAAATAAAAACACAAGCAAAACAAGAAGTACAAAATTTAGAAGAAATAAAAAATACAAGAATAAGTGAATTAGAAAAAGAATTAGCTAGGTTAAAATTATTATATGAAAATAAACAAAAACAAAAGAAAAAGATAAAGAGCTAGAATTAACAAATGAAATAAAACAAATGGAACAAAAACTGAATGAAGATCTAAATGAAGATATTGAAGTAAATGAAATAGATGGAAATGGAAATGACCAACAATCAGAAATAAGCGAATAAGTGAAACATATACAGAAATTCTAGAACAGATAAATAAACCAAAAAAATTAGAAATAAACGCAGGAGATATGAATAGGCCTAGTACGTCAAGAGTTAAAACCCCAGATAATAGTCCCAGAAATAGTCCTAGAGTTAGTCCTAGGAGGACACCACCAACTTATTATACAGAAAGCTATCAACAATCAGACAGAAATAATGCAATATGGAACAGTAGACTAAATAAAAATTGGACACCTAAACCAGCAAATGAACATACAATTTCTTAGATTTAGATTGTGTCGCAGATATAAATAAAGCAATATTATTATGGATAGGAAATATGTCTAAACAGTTAATAGATAACAAAATAGAAACAGCGAAAACACCAAGATACATAGAAAGAACATTCGTAGGAACAACAAAATTATGGATAGAAAATCTACCCTCGGAAAGTCTAGAAGTACTTAGGAATGATAAGAAAATGGATGGATCCGCATCAGCAACAAATATAGATATACTAGATAAATATGAATCAGCGATAAGAAATGAATTTGGAGGTATGACTACAGATATAAGAGAACAAAATAGAGAAAAAATAATAAATAGACAACTTATGACAAAATTAGCTATATGTAAAATGTGTTACTTAGAAGAATATACTTGCGCATTTAAAGAATATTATTACAAAGCTAAGTACAATTTTGACGAAGCAAAAGAAATAAGAAAACAATATTATACAAAATTACCAGAACCATTTAGTACAAACGTAATAAAAGATTGGAATAATGAAGGAATGGTAGATACTTTAGGATCTAGAATAAAATTTTTAAATCAATGGTTCATACAACTATGTGAAAACCCAAAAGAAAGATTAAAAATGGAAAAAGTATTAAATAAAAATTTATCATGTTGCAAAAATAAAATGGCACCACAATTTGGATGCACAACTAAAAAACAAAAATCTAAAAGATATAAAAATTATAGAAAAAACAAAACTATATATAATATAAACAACCAAGACGAAGGTTTTATGTAAAAAACCATAAAATAAAAAGACCATACAGACCAAAAGAAAATATCCCAATGTACTTGTTATAATTGTGGAAAGATAGGACACATAGCTAAAGATTGTAAATTACCCAAAAATCAAAAGAAAACAAATTGCAGAATTAATTATAGATAATGAAAAATATATGCAAATAGAATACATAGATTATGAATTAAGTGAAAATGATAGTATATATGAAGTATCAGATATAGAAACTGAGAATGAAGAAGAAAATATTAACATAGATAATAACGAAACAGATGAAGAAATATAATGTCTGAAAATGAAATAAAATAATATCTAAGGAAGAATATCAAGATGAAGAATCATCAGAACAGAAAATCATATTTGATAATACGATATTTGAACAAATAAAAGGAAAAGAATTAGATTTAAGTGTTGAAAAAGTACTAGAAATACCTATTTTAAGAAATTGGTTTAAAAGACAAAAAGAAGAATATTATGTAGTTAGTCAAAAAGAACATATCATAGATTGTAAATACACCAATGTAGGGGGGTGGAAGCGGATTTATGATTTTAGAGTAGAGAGTAGAGAGAAGATTGTTAGCTGAAAGATTGATGATTTTATTTATGAGGGGAAACCCTCTATTTATACACAAAATTTACAGACTTTTGGCCAAAAGATGGCCGACACATACTTTACACTTGGCCTTTTTATATTCGGCCGACACAAGAAAACAAAATACTTACTATTACTACTTTACATAATGGCCTCTTCTTTATTTATGGCCGACATACACACTGTTTTCTTTATGACTTTTACAATTGGCTTTTTACAGCCGACACAACACGACAAAAATAAAAATTATTACTTTTTACATATGGCTTATATTCAGCCGACACAAAATTTTAACAAAATTCAAAATACTTTTTTTTTTATTCGATTTGAACATCTGGTATGACATTATCTTCTCCTTGATATTTTGAACATATGTGGTCGGGGTATTTTTGTCCAATAATTTTGCAATATCTCGTCAATAATTCTTCTGAAATAAACCCTTTCCTTAATGCTCTGGTTGTCGGTTTTTGCTCTGGCTTGAGTAGACTAAGTATCCATTGGCGTATCTCTTCCATATCTTGTTCTCTGATTTCTTTAGAATTTGAATATATCATAACTTGTTCTCGTACATAATAGCTCCATACTAAATTTCCGTTTAAATAATTGTTGGTTAGTTCATTTAGGATAGTTGCTGTCCCTATAACTCTTTTGTTGGCGTAGAATTCTGGTATCTCAACCCTTTGTATTTCTTGTTGTATTCCGATATCTTCTGGAATTATCATATCTCTGGTCAAACCAATTTTTATGACTTGTATAATTGGTTTTATCTCATCAAATAATATCTCTGCTGGTGCTGAATAAAACTTTATATAAAACAATGTTCCTTTAGTAATTCTTTTATAGTTCATAAGGGCTTTGTATAGCTCTGGTATGGTAGTTATTTCATCTCCTGTTTGGGTATAAACTGTACTAAGTAATCCATAACTATAACATGTTTTTACAAGATTTGCATTGGTACCTGGTTGTGCTATTAACTTATTATATCCTTGTAGCTTTTGGGTTATAAAATCAGTATTAGGATCTTTGGTAGTTGGAGATCTAGGTGTTGAGTTTAAATAATTTTGGATTTTATAAAGGTTTTCAATATATGAGCGGGTTATGTGGTTGTAGGCTTTTTTATCTTGGTTCAAACTTTCTGAGTAAGTATGTATTTGTGGTGGTATAAATAATGAGTCTTTTTGGTTCTTTGGAATAAATGGTTTATCGAAGATTTTGTTCATATTTAAATTTGTATATCTTATTCCACTGGCTCCTTTTGTTGTAGATGTGCTTGCTGTAGCTGCATTTAAACAAACATTGTCATGGGTTTTATGGAGTTTCCCAACGTCTCCTTCTAGTTCTGGCTTTTTACCGTCCGTCGAACGACGTAGCTCCGCATTTTTAGAGTCATGCTGCTGACTGTTAGCTTTCAGATTTTGTAACTCTTTTCCCATACTGTCCACCTTCGTAGAAAGTGTAGTAATTGCTTTGAGTATTTCTTCTATCGTATCTTGTTCAGTTTGAGTTCCTTTTTCTTGATAGGTAGTCTGTAACAAGGTTCTTGTCAGTCTTAATTATTTCAATTGTAAATGTAAAATTTAATATATTTAATACTAATCTCCTTATTTCTTTTGTTGTAACTGAATCATCTAACTTTTTTGTTATCCACCATTTTACTTGTGTGTTATCTGTTCTTACAATAAATTTATTGTAAACAATATATGGTTCAAATGCTAATAAACACTTATATAATGCGAATAATTCTTTTCTATTTATTTCCCATTTTATTTGTGCTTCTTTATAAGATCCTGAATAATATCTACAATGGTGTTCTATTTTTTCTTTTTCATATTTGGATTTTAAAACTCCTCCGTAACTATGATCACTCGAATCTGTTTCAACAATGTAAGTGAATGTTCTATTTTCATCAGGAAAATATAGTTTTGGTAATTTTTTACATAGATTCTTAATAATTTTTATATGTTCTTTATCTTTATTATCAAAATGATATTCTACATCTTTTTTAAGTTTTTTATGTAGTGGTTTTAAATGTTCTGCTAATTTTGGTATATATTCTCTTACCTGATTTACTAATCCTAGAAAGGATTGTAATTTCATTTTTGTATCTATATTTTCATCAATAGTAATTATTTTTTGTACTATATGAGTTTGCATTTTTATTCCATTTTTATCTATTTGTATTCCTAGAAATTCTATTTGTGATTTCATAATTTCTGCTTTTCTTTTACTCAAACTTATACCTGTATTTTTTACTATATGTATAAATTTTTCCAATAATCTTATATGTTCATCTTGTGTTCTAGAATATAACAATATGTCATCTATATATACAATACAGTTTTCTAGCTGGTTAAAACAGTTATCCATAAAATGTTGGAATCTACCTGGTGCATTTTTATATCCAAAGGGTAAAACATTCCATTCATAGAAACCTTGCGGTACTGTGAATGCTGTTAATTGTTTGGATTCTTCTTCTAGTTTTAGGTGGTAAAATCCTGATTTACAGTCAAATTTGCTAAAATAATTATATCCTTGTATTTGTCTTATTTTTAGTATTTTGTTTGGTATCGGATAATTGTATGTTTTAGTTTTAGCATTTAGATTACGATAGTCTATGACCATTCTACTTTTACCTCTTTTTTGTTCACTATGTTTTATAACTATAAATGGTGGACTTGTGTGTTTACTATTACTCTTTTGTATGTAATTATTTTCTAATAATTCATCTATATGTATTTTAAATTCTTTTAAATCATCAAAGTTATATTTTAATGGTTTCTGTGTTATTATGCTATTTTCATCTATTAATTCAATTTTTACTTTTGTCTTATGTTTTTCCCATCCTTGTAATGGATATTCACTATATAATTGTTCTAGTTGTTCATTAATTAATTTGACTTTGTCTGTAGCAAATATAATAATTTCTAATTGCGTTATTTGTTTATTATTTATATTTTCCATTTCTTGGTTTATCTTTTCACTTCCTTTTATCCATTCCATAGGTTTTCGTTGTTTATTATTTACCCTTTTTGCTCCTATCTTATTTCCGCATGGTGTAGTAAGCCACCAATGTGTTTTTGTTATTGTGTGTGGATAAAATCTATCTAGAAATGGCATTCCTAATAACATATCTTTTGTAGTAAATTCAAAATTATACATTTCTTCTATTGTTAGTATTTTATCCCATATTTGTATTTTTATATTTTTTGCTTTGTATTTAATCATACTTCCTTCATTGTTAAATCCTGTTACTACCATAGGTGTTTTTAATTTTTCCCATTTATCTTCTGGTAAGCAATTATATTTACATATATTCGCTTCTGCTCCTGTATCTATCATAGGGGTATAATATCTGTTGTGATATCCTTTTACTATAATTTTTGCAAGTATAAATATTTTCATTAATCATTTTGTCCTTTTTATAATTATTTTCTTATTTTGGCAAGTTATTGTTAATTGTTCATTTTCTATATTGTATGGTTTGACTTTTTCTAACCATTTTATTCCTAATGTAATATTATGGTTTCCTTGGTATATTTTGAATTGTATTACTAAGGGTATTCCTCCTATAATTATTTCTTTTTCTGTTGTTTCTTCATTCGTGTTCACTATCTCACTAGGTAGTCCAGGGCATGTATATCCTGTTTTTATAATTTCTTCTTCTAATACTAACTCTCTTGTTATATAATTTTCTTCTTGTCCTGTATTTATTAATATTTTATATTTTCTTTGGTCTATTATTCCTGTTATGAAATAATGATATGGTGTTATTTCTTCTTTATCTAATAAGCTTTGGGGAGTTTCATATTTCCTTTTAGATGTACTCATCCTTGATGAGGTAGCTCTTGTCAATGTATTTGGTACGCTTGAAGTGCTTAATCTTTCTTTTACTATCTCTAAATCTTCTTCTATATCAATTTCTTTATAGCTATAGTCATTATTGTCTATTACAGTAATTATTTTTTCAAAAGGATTTTCTATTTTTATTTTGTTAATTTTATTTCTTGCTGTTATTTTATGCTTCGTTGTTAATATATATAGATTTTTACATCTTGCTCTAAATAATTTGCTTCCTGGTGCTAGTTCTATTCCAGACATTTTCCAATATAAAACTAATGATCTATCTATATTTTTATCTGTTAATGATACTGTATAATTGGCACTTATTGTAAACTTAAATTTTTGATATATCAAGTTTCTTTTTACTGCACTAATTACGCTTTTTTCTATAGGGTGTACAATTCTATCATCTGCTAAGTATATTTCTATAGGTGTATCTATTCCTTCTCTAAAGCAGGATTTTATTAATATTTCTGTTCCTCCTAAATGTAGGTATTTTATTGGTGTTTTAGCTTTTATATCTTGTATTTCTTTGTTTATCATTCTTTTATTTATTATAGGTATATATGCTTTTCCTTTTGTGTATTTACAATCTATGATATGTTCTTTTTGACTAACTACATAATATTCTTCTTTTTGTCTTTTAAACCAATTTCTTAAAATAGGTATTTCTAGTACTTTTTCAACACTTAAATCTAATTCTTTTCCTTTTATTTGTTCAAATGTCATATTATCAAATATGATTTTCTGTTCTGATGATTCTTCATCTTGATATTCTTCCTTAGATATTATTTTTATTTCATTTTCAGACATTATATTTCTTCATCTGTTTCGTTATTATCTATGTTAATATTTTCTTCTTCATTCTCAGTTTCTATATCTGATACTTCATATATACTATCATTTTCACTTAATTCATAATCTATGTATTCTATTTGCATATATTTTTCATTATCTATAATTAATTCTGCAATTTGTTTTCTTTTTGGATTTTTGGGTAATTTACAATCTTTAGCTATGTGTCCTATCTTTCCACAATTATAACAAGTACATTGGGATATTTTTCTTTTTGGTCTGTATGGTCTTTTTATTTTATGGTTTTTTACATAAAACCTTCGTCTTGGTTGTTTATATTTATATATAGTTTTGTTTTTTCTATAATTTTATATCTTTTAGATTTTTGTTTTTTAGTTGTGCATCCAAATTGTGGTGCCATTTTATTTTTGCAACATGATAAATTTTTATTTAATACTTTTTCCATTTTTAATCTTTCTTTTGGGTTTTCACATAGTTGTATGAACCATTGATTTAAAAATTTTATTCTAGATCCTAAAGTATCTACCATTCCTTCATTATTCCAATCTTTTATTACGTTTGTACTAAATGGTTCTGGTAATTTTGTATAATATTGTTTTCTTATTTCTTTTGCTTCGTCAAAATTGTACTTAGCTTTGTAATAATATTCTTTAAATGCGCAAGTATATTCTTCTAAGTAACACATTTTACATATAGCTAATTTTGTCATAAGTTGTCTATTTATTATTTTTTCTCTATTTTGTTCTCTTATATCTGTAGTCATACCTCCAAATTCATTTCTTATCGCTGATTCATATTTATCTAGTATATCTATATTTGTTGCTGATGCGGATCCATCCATTTTCTTATCATTCCTAAGTACTTCTAGACTTTCCGAGGGTAGATTTTCTATCCATAATTTTGTTGTTCCTACGAATGTTCTTTCTATGTATCTTGGTGTTTTCCCTGTTTCTATTTTGTTATCTATTAACTGTTTTGACATATTTCCTATCCATAATAATATTGCTTTATTTATATCTGCGACACAATCTAAATCTAAGAAATTGTATTGTTCATTTGCTGGTTTAGGTGTCCAATTTTTATTTAGTCTACTGTTCCATATTGCATTATTTCTGTCTGATTGTTGATAGCTTTCTGTATAATAAGTTGGTGGTGTCCTCCTAGGACTAACTCTAGGACTATTTCTGGGACTATTATCTGGGGTTTTAACTCTTGACGTACTCGGCCTATTCATATCTCCTGCGTTTATTTCTAATTTTTTTGGTTTATTTATCTGTTCTAGAATTTCTGTATATGTTTCACTTATATCGCTTATTTCTGATTGTTGGTCATTTCCATTTCCATCTATTTCATTTACTTCAATATCTTCATTTAGATCTTCATTCAGTTTTTGTTCCATTTGTTTTATTTCATTTGTTAATTCTAGCTTTTGTGTAAATTACTATTGTATGAAGATATTACACCGATTATTGGGTAGAATTAGATGGTTGATGGTAAACCTTGATCATGACTTGTGAAGGAGATAGGTGTTAGTCTTGTAATCTCAATCATTTACTTTAATTATGATTACTCGTGTTTAGTGATGATGTTGTATTGAAGTATACCTTATGACAAAATTGCTTAGGGTTTGTATGATATTAATTTGAAATGTCTTGAATTATTACTTGTGACTTGTTAGCTAAGATGTACTGATATATGGATTGTTATGATATACCTATGTACCTTATCGTAATGTGATTATGTAAATGTGCTAAACTTGTATGTGTGAATTGTAATGGAAGGACAATACTGATATCATTCCTATTGAGCTATGACGATGATTATATAGTGGATAGACCCTATGACATTAATTAATCTATGATGATTAATTAAGACTTAAAGACATTTCAAAAGGGATTCTAGCTTAGTACCAAGTGAACTTGAAGGTGAGGGGTGGTGCCTTCCCAAGGAGGGAAGGTAGGGTTCACTATGGTTCTCACGGGGTATATAGCTTCATAGTCTAAAAAGGGCATAGAGTGATGTTTTCATGACAAGACCAAGCTCCATAAACTATGTTGCCACCATAGGAATACTAGATAGTGGATCAACCTAGATGTTATGTTAATGTTGGTCCTACTTTGGCTGGTAGACCACCTTCCATCGGTGTAAGGTTTTACAACACTAAATTTCACAATTAGATCTCATGGTCTATGTCGATTAAGGCAAGTGTTCCCGAAAGTAAAATGAAGTAAATAATTAAACCTTTACTAGGGTGACTTAAGAGGTTTGACTTAGCCTATGTAGGGGTATCAGACTCTACCTATGCCTTGCACTACTTTTTGGTGAGGGACGCCTTAGGAGGTTGTTCTTATGTTTTTATGATCTTATAAAGTGACTATTATGTATATGTTTAATTTACATGTTGATCATCCTTTATTGTGTTAGTTTCACCAATAAATCTATATTACTATACTATGTATGTGAAATAAAAATATAAGCCTATGTAGTTCTTCCTATACGAGGAGTCTATATATACTCGCTAAATATGATGTGTAAGCGAGAAGTCTATGTAAACCTCATTGTATGGGCGAATAAAAAGTTTTAAATTTTATGCGAATTGACCTACGAAATGTAATGAGTATGCTAATAGGCTAGTATTAGTCCTCTTCGAGGACGATGACACCTCTTAATTCCAGAGGGTGCTCCCCGGATGTGACATCGAATCAATTGTGGATATACCCCTACTCGTACTTGTAGATAGTAATGTCCAAGACTAACTTCAATGAACTCCTCTCTTTGCCACCTACAAATTTAGAGATGGACAAAATATATGGAATTAGTACATTAGAATGCACTAAGTATGGTGAAATGCATAAAATCATGCTAAAAGCACATTTGTATAAAATATGCTCTTTCTAAAGAAAACTTCATAACATAAGAATAAGAACCACCTCTAATAAACACTTCACATATAAGTTACATCCCACAATATAATATCAAGAACACATAAACATGAGACCCTCCTATCAAAGGTTATTCTAAGGCTCACTTGAGTGAGTTATGAAGCGACGACCCATAATAACCCTTCACACACACCAAAGTGATTCTTTGGACTACCTAAGATAATATTATTCCCATAATATCAATTAAACTCCCTAACTTAAATTAATCTAAGCCTCACCTAAGTAAGACATGAAGAGACAACCCGTACACCCTCTCCAAGCCTACCTAAGCAATCCTTAAAGCTACTATAGATAAGTACATTTTCATTAACATGCCTTTAAATTAAGTCACTAAGTTCATTAAACCATTTACAAGACATTCAACAATTATGGACTTTCACATAATTGTCTTGGAGAAGACTTACGGGACCTACATATTAAAATATTTGAAGCCTACTCGTGCAATGTCTATATAGCGTCCCATTCCATTAGCTACACTTCATTGAACTTCTCCAACACTAGTATGTGTCCCACATGATGAAATGAAGCAGTAACCTACATAGGCCATACTAGCTCGCATGAAATTCGTAGTCAAACCTACTCCAATATAGGGTGTTCTACTTTCCAATGGTAGAACTAAGATACATCCCATGAAGACACTTGGTTAAGGAATATCAAGCGTTTCTTTTACTTTAGTCTCCTCTATACTAGATCAACTCCCTAATCATACTGACTCGGTTCTAGCCTTTGTTTTCAAAAATTAATTCAATCAAGGGAATATGAAGAGGTACCATATAGTAGTCATAACAAAATAATAATACACCTTACCAAAGAAGGTCCACTAGGGCTGCCTTACAATGGTTACTAAGATAGATCAATGACTTTCTTAAGGATGATTTCATGTCGTTCCAACCAACCAACCCTAATTCTACCATTCACACAAGAAGGATACCAATAGGACTTTAAACTTCAAGCATATCATAACCTTCTTTCTAGATTTAAGGTTCCACATAAATGATACCCTTCTCTATGTTCAAGGGAATATTTCCATCATGTATATCATACATGAAAAAGGTGTTTAAGCCTACTAAGTCAAGAGTCAAATCCGTATTATTCACGCATCAAGTAAGGGATATCGGTCTACCAAAACAAGACACACATACTTCACATTATTGCATATAGTATAACATTTAAGAACCACATAGAAACGACTAAGTCAACTATAAGTCACCCTGTTCACTCTTATATAAACCTTAACATAATACATCAAAAGACTCATATATCCAATTAGGAAGCATCAGACTTCAACAACAAATATACACACCAAAAGGCATGACCATAGTCTATCATGTTCACCTATAGTCAAGTAATAGAACACATGCTTTACCTTTAACATATATATAACTAAAGTGATACGTAACTTGATCAAACATTGCAAGTCAAAACATGATAATATAATAATTCGTTAAAGTAGTGTCGATAAGGCCACATATAACACTCCGAAAGTCCATGACTTGGTCTAGAGCCTCACTTCATTAACCAAGACTTAATACATTGTTAATTATCAAAATTTGATGTATCAAAACTAAGTAGGAAGCATTATAATCAAAACATCAAAAAACATCCATGACTTCCGGAAACTAGTGCAATTGAACAAGTAAAACATCCTTAGGTTTCGGGAGGTTTTGAAGTTTTTTATGAAGTCTAAAACTTTTAAAATAACTTTAAATAGTTAAAATAATGTATAAAGGGTAAATATATCAAGGTTAGAACCCTCAAGGATCTCTCTAGAGGTCCTGGTCCACGAAGGGACCCCAACCTTTGCCAAGAAGCTGCCTAAAGACAACAACCAATTATACTATGGTGAAGTGTCTCCAAATTGCATAAATGGTCCCCCAAGGAACAAAAGTCTTGGTCAGTGTCTCTGACACGTAGTGGACTCCTCAATCTTGAAATTTAATTTAGAAAATATTGCGGGAACAACTCTACATCGCGAACTTGTTCCCCGACGAAAATTTGAAATTTAGAATTAAAGTTTGACTTAATGAATGGTCAACATAAGTTAGAATTTTTGATATTTAATGGGAGGGTTATACATTGATTTTAAATCAATTTTACCTCACATTCACTTACTCAAATAAAATCCCCATATCAAATCCCAAAAGCTCTATCGTCTCTCTACTTTTTCTCTATTCATCTTTCATTGAAGGAAAAAGAATGCTTGAAGAAGAAGACAAAGTCTCCAAGGTTTTTACTCTGATTTTTTGGATAAAGCTTCATTAAGCTATGTATTCTTCACTCTTGGGATTCCTTTCCCTAGGAGGTACCTTCTATTTTGATTTCTAAATCACCCAACTGCAAGGGTTTTTCTTCTATAAATGGGTTTTCTTCTAAACTTGAATGTGCTGATTGATTATGGTTAATGGGGATTACCCATTTCTAATTGAGTGTATATTGTTTATTAATTGGTTCTAGTTATATGAATTTTGTGTGATCATGTCCTTTCCCCAATTTCCCAAAATCTGTGACCTTGCTTATGAATTGATGGGAATTGAACAATGTATGAATTGTTAGACTTGTTTTAACTATTCTATTTAATTCATGGACTGCCTAGGGTCATGTATTGTTGGGTTTGGATCTATTTCTTGAAGAATCTATGATGGACCCTTTTTCTCTAATCGCAGGTTTGAATTTAAGTTAATTTTGATAGTGATGATACAATTGACCTAGTTATTGTATATATTACTATTATATGATGTTATTAAAGATATTGATGGTTGAATCTGGTTGGTTGACGGTAAGACCATTGAAGGAGGATTATGAAGGTGAAATGGGAAGACCTTATGAGCTTGAATCCTTCACTTGAATTGTGATGGCTTACACTTGATGATGTTCAATTGAAGTTTTACATGTTATTATATTGATTAGGTGATGGTGTGATTAATGTAAATGAAATGTCTTGACTATGTGATTTGTGAGATTATGATTAACGTATGATGATATAAGGTTGACTGTGAATCACTTATGTTCCTTCTTATGCTATACTGATGATGGTGTTAATCTCATAAATAAAGGGTTGCAATGAAAGGAAATTCTCATGAAACACCCAATAAGCTATGATATGATATGATATACAAGGGGTTAGTATCCAATGACCTATATAAAGTCATGACGATTAACAATGGCTTAAAGAAATTTTAAAAAGGGACTTTAACTTAGCACCGAGCAATCTAGATATGAGAGGTGTCCCTTCCCAATCCTGGAAGTTAGGTTCACAATATTTCTCATGAGATAGATATTACAATGCAATGGTGCATAAAGAGGCTCTCAAGAATTTCTCCTAGTTCTTGTACTATGATGAAGCCATAGGAATATTAGCTAGTGTATCCACCTAGAATACTATGTTCATGTTTTGGTTCTACCTTGGCATGTTGAACTCCTTCTTTCGGTGTAGGTTTTCATGACACCACATTCCATATTTAGCTCATGTGATTTATGTCAGTTAAGGAAATTATTCTCGAATGTTTAATAAAGTATAAATTAAACCCTAACTAGGGTGACTTAAGGGGTTTGATTTAGTGTAGGTAGAGGTATGGGACTCTACCTATATATTGCACTAGTTTACCTTGAGGGAAATCCTAGAAGATGGTTCTTATGTATTATGATATCATGACATGTATATATTTTGATCTTATATTATGTTATTATTACATGATGTTGGTTACATTGATGAACATAGTATTGGTCTAAGTTGCTATATGTGGTGATGACTACCTATGATGATATGTGTTGTGAAGCAAGGCATTACTTATGATCTTCTATCTGTTTTACTTGATTGTGTGGGGTTATGGGGCTTCACATGAGCATTGCACTTGTAGGCTTGGGATGAGATTGTTGGTAAGTGTCTTTTATGTTGATGGTATGAACTAATGAACATGATATGTGAAGATTACTTGATGATAACGTTGTCCTTATTTTTGAACATGACTTATGTTTATGTGATTTCTTGTCTTGTAAATGCTATATTGTGTGTCAAGAAGTGTATTCGATTGACTTATAATGTTTCTAAAGAAATGGTCCTTTTTATGCATTTCTTCAATTGGTGTTTTGTCCATATAACCATACTTAGTACAAGTGGTTGTACTAACCCATATTGCTTCTATTTATACAAATATTTAGTTTCCGTCTATGGGATTCCTACGGGGCCGATTAAAGGATACTTGGCCTGTTTTCTTAATGTGTTGGTAGGTCCTAATTTTCGGGGATGTTATGTTTTCTATTCTCTAGCATTGAAGTTGTATTGTCATAGAGACATTGTTCATACCTTTATCATTTGAATATTGATGTAAGCCTATTGTGACATATTGACTTTGTATTGGGTATGACCAACATTTGTACTCGCTTTAGATGGTTCAATTTGAGATAAAGTACTAGACTAATTCCTATGTATCAATTATGTTGTCTAAACGAGAACCCTAAGTAAGCTTCCTATGCGAGTAGTCTATGTAAACTCAATATAGAGTATGCAAGAGATTTATGTAAACCTCACTATGTATATACAAGTAAAAGTTTTAATTTGATGCACTTTTAACCTATGATATGTTATGACGAATACTAAGAGGATAGTATTAGTCCTCTTTTAGGAATATGACACTAGTTACGTCTAGTGGGTGCTACTCGGTCGTGACAAACTTGTTATCAGAGAATGAGGTTACACAAATCTTAGGGCTGATGTCTCATTGAACATCATTTACATAGAGTCTTGTTTATGGGTATGAAGGGCACCACACTTATGAATGAGAGCCAATCTGACACATAGAAATTCTCATATATTGGTAATATTGAAATTCGTGCCGTGTCCTATTTCTTCTAATCTATTACTTATGGATATGGGATATGAATACAAGACGTACAACTGCAGCAGGAGAGGAGGAAGATTTTGCTAATGCAGGAGTTCCTCCCCAGTACAACCAAGAACCTCCACAACATAATCAAATTCCTCAAAGTGACCAAGTTCCGGTAATTCTTCCACCTATAACGGATGGAGAGATAAGATCGTCTTTTGTGATTTTGGCTCAAGCTATGACTACCCAAGAACAAGTGGTAGCTACTCCAAATCAAGAGATGAATGCTCAAGCATGGAGGTTAGATCACGTGTTCAACAAAATGCTAGAACAATGACCTCTCGCTGGAGGGACTTCACAAGGATGAACCCTCCAATGTTCTTTGGGTCAAAAATTAATGAATGCCCCCAAGACTTTATTGATGAGGTCACAATATATTTATTCTATGGGGTTGGGTTCGAATGAAAAGGCCAATCTAGCTTTTTATCAAATCAAGAATGTAGGTCAAACATGGTATACCTAATGGAGAGAAAATAGGGCTTTGAGAGCGGTAACTATAACTTTAGAGGTGTTTAGAAAGGCTTTTCTTGATAGGTTCTTCCCTAGGGAGAAAAAGGAGGCCAAAGAAGAGGAATTCATTAACCTTCGTCAAGGAGGTACGAGTGTGCAAGAGTACTCCTTGAGGTTCCCTAAATTGTCCAAATATACACCTTCCTTGGTGGCTAACTCAAGGGATGAGATGAGTCACTTTATCACGGGAGTGTCCGATGATTTGGTTGAAGAATGTCGTTCGGTGATGCTCCCTAACAACATGTATATCTCTAGGATGATGGTTCATTCTCAACAATATTAGGAGATTCGACTTAAGATGAAGAATAGGGAGTTCAAGAGGGCCAAGTATTATGAGGGAGGTACTTCAAAGGGTAGGCTTGAAGTTCAAGACAAGCTTTGGTTGAAGAACTGAGTTTCCAATCAAATTCCTTCCAACTTACCCAAGTCTAACAAGGATAGGGTAAGTCCTAAAATTCAAGAAACGGGAATTATCCTAGCCAGAAATCTACTTATTCCAAGTATTGTAAGAATCATTCAGGTGAGTGTCTAGTTGGGATGGATAATTGCTTTTGGCGTGGCACAAGTGTCCATAAGATTACAGATTGCCTTAATGTGAGAAGTCAAGAGAAGGGAAGTAGTCAAGCTCAAGCTAGTGGCACTAGCTCTGAAACTCCAAAGAGGAACCACCTTTATGCTCTGTTCTCTAGGGGTGAGCAAGAGGAGTCGCTCGATGAGGTCACCGGTATGTTACAAGTCTTCTCTATTGATTTTATGCTTTATTAGGTTCCGGTGCTACCTTGTCATTTGTAAATCCTCTAATATCTTGAAAGTTTGATATTCTACCCGATGTGTTGATTGAACCTTTTTTTGTTACTACCTTTGTGGGTGACTCAATTGTGTCTAGAAGAGTCGTTAAGAGTTATCCTATACCTTTTTCCAATAGATTTACATGGGTGTATTTAGTAGAACTCGATATGGTTGATTTTGATGTTATTTTGGGAATGCATTTGTCGCATTCTTGTTTTGCTTCCATTGATTGTCAAACAAAGGTAGTTAAGTTCAATTTTCCTAATGAACCCATCTTAGAGTGAAAAGGGGGTAACTCAGTTCCTAGAGGTCGTATCATTTATTTCTTAAAGACTTGTAACATGATCTCTAAAGGGTGTTTATATTATATTGTAAGAGTCAAAGATCTAGATTCCCAAACTCTGCCTATTGATTCAGGCCCCGTAGTGAGGGAATTTCCAAAAGTCTTTTCGGATGAGTTGCCCGTAATTACTCCATAACGGGAAATTGATTTTGGTATCGATTTATTACGAGATACAAACTCCATTTCAATTCCTCCTTATTGGATTGATCCAACTTAATTAAAAGAGTTGAAGGCTCAACATAAGGATTTACTAAATAGAGGTTTCATAAAACCTAGTATTTCTCCATGGGGTGCTCTGGTGTTTTTGTAAAAAACAAGGAAGGGTCACTTAGGATGTGCATCAATTATCATCAACTCAATAATTTAACAATTAAGAACAAGTATCCTCTCCCCCAGATTGATGACTTCTTTGATCAACTCCGAGGTGCAAGCTACTTTTATAAGATTAAATTAAGGCCGAAGTATCACCAACATAGGTTGATAAGTAAGGATATACGTAAAACGACTTTCTGAATGAGGTATGGTCACTATGAGGTCCTAATAATGTCTTTTGATCCCACTAATGCCTCGACGAATTTTATGGATCTATTGAATAGAGTGTTTCAAAATCACCTTGATGCCTTTGTGATTGTTTTCATTGATAGTATCTTGGTATATTTGAAGAATGAGGGTGAAAATATAAACCATTTGAGGGTGGTATTGCAAGTCATTATAGAGCAACAATTATTTTCCAAGTATAGTAAGTGTGAGTTTTTGTTGAGATCGATGGTGGTTCTTGGTCATGTTATCTCAATTAAGGGTATAGAAGTCGATATAAGGAAAATTGAGGGGGATAATAATTGTCCTATACCATTGACTCATACAAAAGTTACAAGAACCTTGGGTTTAGCCGGGTACCATGGGTGGTTTTTGGATGTGTTTACTTCTATTTCTTCTCCTTTGACTACATTGACCCAAAATAGTGTGAAGTTTGATTGGTCAGAGTCTTGTGATAGAAGCTTCCAAGTATTGAAAGAAAATCTTATCTACGCTTCGGTGTTGACTTTATCAAAGGGTACCAAGGGTTTTTTAGTATATTGTGACACTTCCCGAGTGAGTTTGGGTTGCGTCCTTATGCAACATGGGCAGGTAGTAGCCTATCCCTCTAGGCAACTCATGGTGCATGATAAGTTTATCCAACGCGTGACCTTGAATTAGGCCATGGTGTTTCCTTCATAAATAAGGAGACACTACTTGCATGGTGTTCATGTGGATGTGTATAACAACTACAAGATTCTTCAATATATATTCACCCAAAAGGAGTTGAATCTCCGACAAACAATATGGTTGGAATTGTTGAAAGATTATGACATCAGTGTTATCTACCACCCTGACAAGGCTAATGTGGTGGTGGATGCTCTTAGTCGTATGACTATGGGTAGTGTGTCTTATGTAGAGGAAGACAAGAAAGACCTAGTGAAAGATGTTCATAGGTTTGCTAGAATGGATGTTCGGTTTGAACATTCCTCAAATTGTCTTTTTGTGGTGCATAATAATTTCGATTCATCCTTAGTGATTGAGGTGAAGTCCAACCAACATCTTGATCCTATATTGATGGAGTTGAGTAAATCGGTTCTCAGAAAGTTGAATGAGTCAATCTCCCAAGGAAGGGATGGTGTGATAAGGTACCGATGTAGGTTGTGTGTACCGGATATTTATGATTTAAGGATTAGGGTGTTGGAAGAAGCTCATGGTTCGTTATACTCTATTCATCAAAGCTCCACCAAAATATATTGTGACCTTATAGAGGTATATTTGGTGGGATGTACTAAAAAGGGACATAGAGGAGTTTGAAGATAAGTGTCCAAATTGCCAACAAGTGAAGGCGCAACATCTAAAGCCCAGTAGATTGAATCAAATCGTGGAAGTTCCCACTTGTGATTGGGTGGAATTAAATATGGACTTCATTGTTTGTTGCCTCGAACCAAGAGGAAAAATGATTCAATTTGGGTTATAGTCGATAGATTGATGAAATCCTCTCATATTTTCACTGTCAAGTCTTCTTGACGGAGGATTATGCAAGGATCTACTTAGATGAGATTTTGAGCCTTCATGGTATACTGTTATCCATCATATCAGATGGAGGTGATCAATTTAGGTCTCGTTTTTGGAGGTCGTTTCAAAAAGTGTTGGTTGTGCAAATAAAGTTAAGCACCGCTTTTCATCCCCAAATGGATAGTCAAGCGGAGTGACGATTCAAACCTTAGAGGATATGTGAAGAGTTTGTGTGATAGACTTCTAAGGGAATTGGGACAATCACTTGCCATTAATTGAATTCACCAATAATAATAGCAATCATTCAAGTATTTCCATGGCTCCAATTGAATCACTTTATGGTAGGAGATGTTGGTCTCCAGTTGGGTTGTTTAAGGTTTGTGAGTACTCACTCTTTGGTCCTGAAATAGTTTATGAAGCTTTGGAGAAAGTTCATGTTATAAGGGATAGATTGATACACCCCGGAAATACTATTAAATAGGCTAGAGCCTCACAAAATGAATAATGATTATTCTAGAAATAAATAACTTTTAGTACCTTGTTGAAGAAGTATTAAAACCAAAACGCTAAGAAACGACCATGATGTCCAAAACTAGGGTAATTGAACTAACGAACGTCCTTATGTCTTGTAATTGTTTGGGAGTGTTGTATGAGGCTTAAAATTTATTAAAAGACTTTAAATAGGTAAATTGAAGTATATAGGGTCAAAACGTCCAGGTCCAACCCCCAAGGATTGCCTTAGGGGTCAAGGAAGGGACTCCACTTTGGACCAAGCAAACTGCCATGAAGCAGAATGCCTTTGCTAATTGAGGGAGTTAGTCCTAATCACTGAATTGGCACACCCATGGAAAAAAGTTTGGTCTACGATGCATACACGTCACAAAATCCTATGTTTCAAAAATTTATTTTGGAAATTTTGAAAGCTCCGCGATGCAGACTTGTGCACCGACGAAAAATCAGAAATTTGATTTCGAGATTGACTTCATTATAGGGTTAACATAAGTGAGGGGTCTTTTGGGTATTTTATCGGAGGGGTATATATTGATTTTAAATCTGTTTTCACCACAATTTCCCATAAAAACCAAAACTCCAAATCAAACCTTAAATCTCTCACCTCTCTCTACTTTCTCTCTTCATTCATCCTCCGTTGAAGAAACTTTGAAGGTTGAAAAAGATGAAAAAATCATGCAAGATCGACTCAATTTCGTGGTTATTCATAATTGACGTATGGTTTCTTTCACTCTTAGGATTTTTTTCCTCAGGAGGTCCATCGAAAATATGATTTCTAAATCTCCTAAAACTAGAGATATTCTTCTCACCTGGGTCTTTTTTGAAAAAGAAAATTATGAATCAATTGCGATGAACTATGATGAATTAATGTTTTTTAAGTATATATTGATAGTTAATTTATGATTTCCTATGAGTTTTCCCTATATTCATGTATTCCCCAAATGTCATGAAAACCTTGAATTGAAATAGTGAGCTGTGAAGATTATGAACACGTAGATTGACTACATTGTTGTTAATTATGTAATTTCTTCTTTAATCTACCCTATTTATGTAACTGGTTGTGTATTCTTGGTAATGGAAGTATGAAGGCTCTTCAAGAGGGCAACAAGGTATATTTATTGGTTCTTCTTCGACTCAATTGTTAATTATGAGTTACTTAGATAGTAATAATTCTATGTCTCATGGGTGGTTGTGATGTTTATGATAGGTATTCCAAATACTTAACCCTAAGACATCAAATTAGACATGAATTATGTATGCATGCTATGATACGATTATTATATGACTGATAGTAGGTTCTCATAATTATAATAACGTGTTGAGTGAAAGCTTTACTCACTTGTGAAGTAGTCCCTAAAGTGAAAGAAATGTTCTCACCTGTACTAATATGATAAGATGTTTAGATAGGGGTCTACAAAAGACTCATGTGAACTTGTATGATGAAATAAGATGATTACTAAAGGGAATAATTTCTTAGAAATGAAAGGTTATGTAAAAAAGATGAAGTTCTCACGTTAAGTAAGTCTGGCCTTCCATATTTCTTTCTTCACATTTAGCAAGTACGAGTTCCCAAAATATGTGTTGTCTCATGATATGGAAAACTCCACGTATAGTAAATCAAAGTTTCTATGACAATCTCCTTGACCCTTAACTACGTTCCCACATAGGACTCTAACTTAGTAGATACACCTAGATAGATATGTATGAATGGTTACACCTTAGGAAAGTGTTAACTCTCTCTTATCAGTGTGGGAGTAGAAAACCAGATTCTATGTAGGTTACATGGTCTCATGTCGGTTATTGAACCTCTTTTCCTAATTTAAATGTAACATGAACAACTTAAGTATGTGAAGTCTTATTAGGGCTGTTTTGAAGTCTACTACATAGTGTTAGGGAGGGTATGAGACCTATCTTACACTTTGCACAGGTGGGATCCTAAGGGATTGTTCTATTAGTGTTTTTTAAAGATTATGATTATGTTTATGATTATGTGTATAAGCTATGAGTACTATTGATGTATGAATCATGTTATAATAAATATGAGAATATATTGTAAGTATGAAGTGGGTTTCTTAATGTGATACCTTTGGATAGGGTTATGGGGCTTTATTTATTGCATTGCACAAGTGTTGCTTGAGTTGCTTATAAGGTGGGATGATATGATGATGTTCCAATTATGTGTAGATTGAGTTATTGGATATTATGCATTGTTTAAACTAAATTGTGCCTTTTATCATGCATTAATGATTTTTATGCATAGGGACCATACTTAGTATATGTTGTTTGTACTAATCCATATTTCTTCCCCTTTTCCCAACATTGAAAGTTTTGGTCATTGAAGAGCCTCTAGACCACTTTGTAAGAACACTTGGATCTTTCCCCCAAGTCATTGGTGATTCCTGAAGTCCGGGGATGTTGACGTGTTCTATTCTATATATGATGTTCTTATAATGGCGTATTGAATTTGTATTGGCTCTATGCAATATTTGTAGTCTTGTAGATGGTTTAATGTGAGATGATGCTATTAGAATATATCTTTCATATTGGTTATATTGCCTAAAAAGAAGCCTATGTAAGATTTCTTTGTGAGGATTATACGTGAACTCCATATATGATATGCGAGATGTTTATGTATACTTCACTACGTAATGCTTTAATGTTTTTTTGTAGTTTTGACCTATGATGTGCTATGACGTATGGTAAGGTCTTTTCTAAGTCTTTTTATGTCAAGGAAGCCGGTTACCCCTAGGGGGTACTTTAGGTCGTAAGAAAATTTGTATCAAAGCATGAGGTTGAGTAATCTTTGGATTGAAGTCTCACTAAAGAACATCTATGTAAGGTCTTGTTCATAATTGTTAATGTGCCACACTTATGAATGAGTGACTATGTTATGCTTAGGAACTTTATATCTCATGTTATTACTTAGTTGTGCCTAAGAGTGGTAACTTTATAAATTCTTTTTTTCTTATCTTTTTATTGTTCTTGTAGGCCATGAATATAAGGAGGAACAATGCTCGATGGGTCGAGGAGGAGAATTTGAATGACGCGGTTCCCCCTCAATCTCTTTAAAACCCTCAAGTTCCTATTGAAGAAGGGGCTATGTATAACGTTGAGATAAGGACGACTATTCAAAGCTTTACTTAAGTGTTGGCTACTCAATTTGCTAGGGGAACAAAGGTACAAGTGAGTCCAAATTCTAACACCACCTCTTCAAGAATTAGGGACTTCACAAAGATGAATGCCCCTAATTTATATGGTTCTATGGTGGAGGAGAACCCACAAGGGTTCATTGATTAAGTGTTCAAAGTTCCTTATACAATGGATGTGTCTTCTCAAGAAAATGCAAAACTAGCTGCCTACTAGCTCAAAGATGTGTCTCAAGTTTTGCATGATTAATAGGTCGGCTATGTTAATTCCTAGCATGGACATCTCTTGTCTCTTGGTTTATGCCGAACAATTTGAGAAGAAAAAGCTTATGTAAGTATGTAGGGTGTTGAAGCAGACAAGGACCAAAGATGGGAATTCTTCTATGACTAGATTTGAGATTCTAGAAGAACGAAGGTTTAAGATAAGGTTTTCCAATAAAGTCCCTTGTAAATGCTCCAAGGTTCAACAAGAATAAGGTGTGTACTCCTAAGACACAAGAGGTGAAAGGTTGTATATCTTATGTTAAGAAGCCTTTTGGTGCAAAATGTGATAGGAAACATGATGGCAAGCGCCTAGTTGGCACGAGGAATTGTTATGGTTTTTGCAAGAGTGGTAACATGACAAGATATTTCCCTATGATGAAAGCTCAAGTAAGGGAAAATTCTCAAGATCAAGCAAGTACCCCAAATCCGGATGTCCCCTAAAAAATCACTTTTATGCTCTCCAATCCTGAGATAATAAAGAGAGCTCACTTAATATGGTTACGGTATGTTACAATTATTTTCCTTTAATGTATATGATTTGTTGTATCTCGGAGCTACATTGTCATTTGTGACCCTTCTTGTAGCCATGAAATTTGATATACTACCCCACATCTTCAATGAACCTTTTTGATTTTGACCCCTGTGGGTGATTTTGTGGTGGCTAAAAGAGTCTATAAATGTTGTCCTATATCCTTGCCTAATGGAGTTGCAATAGCTTACTTGATAGAACTTGATATGCTAGATTTTTAGGTCATATTAGAAATTGATCGGTTCCATGCTTGCTTTTCTTATATTGATTGTTGACAAATGAACAAATTTTTGAATGGAGAGGAGGAAACTCAATTCCTAGGGGTAAGATCATTTCGTGCCTAAAAGATAATAAGTTTATTTCAAAGGGTTTTCTCTACAACATAGTTAGAGTTAGGGATCTTTAATCTAAGGTCCTGCCTTAGAGTTTGTACTCGTAGTGAGGGAATTTTAGAAAGTCTTTACCGATGACTTGCCCAGAGTTACTCACGAATGGGATATTGACTGCGGCATAGACTTATTCCCGGATACACAACCTATTTCAATCCCTCTTTATCGGATGATCCTGGCCGAGTTGAAAGAACTAAAGGCTCAACTCAAGGATTTGCTAGAAAAGGGTTTTATTCAATTAATCATATCTCCTTGGGGTACTCTCGTGTTGTTTATAAAGAAGAAGAATGGGTGTTTGAGAATATGTATCGACTATCTCATTTGAACAAAGTCACCATAAAAAATAAGTACCCACTCCCTAGGATTGATGATTTATGTTATCAACTCAAAGGAGCGGGTAACTTTTCAAAGATTGACTGGAGATCAGGTTATCACAAACATAGAGTGAGGGAGGTTGAGATTCAAAAAATGGCATTTCAAACAAGATATGGTCACTTCGAATTCCTACTTATGTAATTTTGTCTAACTAATGTCCAGGTAGCTTTCATGGACCTTACGTATCGAGTATTTAGAAAGTATTATTCGTGATTGTCTTCATTGATGATATTTTAATATACTCGATAAATAAGGATCATCATATGAGTCATTTGAGAATAGTCTTGAATATTTTCAAGGATAACAAAGTTTTCACTTTTTTTAGTAAATTTGAATTTACTAAATATGATAAGATGTTTACAAAGGTGTCTTGAAGAGACGAATGTTGACTTGTACGATGAAATAAGAATATTACTAAAGGTAATAATGACATAACACCGAAAGGGCATGTAATGGAGGTCTGATGTATAGTAATCATAGCCTCCCACATAGGTTTCGTCACGTTTAGCATGTACAGATTCACAAAATATGTGCTGTCGCTTGATATTGAAACCTCCACGTCTAGTAAGTCAAGTTTTCTAGTAGCAATCTCTTTGAACCCTAACTTTGTGCCCACATAGGACTATAGCTTAGTGGATCCACCTAGATATTTATGTATGAAAGATTACACTGTAGGCAAGTGTTAAACCTCTCTTTTAAGTGTTGGAGTAGAATACCGGATTCCATGTAGCTCATATGGTCTCATCTGGGTAATTTTAGTTTTTTTCCTTATGTAAAATTAACGAACAAATAAAGTATGTGAACTCTTACTAGGGTCATTTTAAAGGGTACTACATAGTGTCAGAGAGGGTATGGGAATTTTCTTACACATTGCACATGTGGGATCCTAAGGGGTGGTTCTAGTAGTGTACTTTTATGATTATAATTATGATTATGTTGATAATTTATGAGTTGTACTGATGTATGAAATATGTTTTGAAATTTATGAGAAAATGTTGTAAGTGTGAAGTGGGTTGCTTAATGTGAGACTTAGCTTTGGATAGGGTTATGGGGCTTTATTCTTGACATTTCATAAGTGTTGATTGAGTTGCTTATATGTCGGATTGGTATGATGATGTTCCAATTATTTTTATATTGAGTTATTTGATATTATGCATGGTTTTAATTAAATTGTGCTTTTTCTCATGCATTAATGATTTTTATGCATAGGGACCATACTTAGTATATGAAATTTGTACTAACTCATATTTCTTCCCTTTTTCCCAACATTGTAGGTTCCGGTCATTGAAAAGCTTATAGACCACTTCGCAAAAAGACTTGGCTCTTTCCCTTATGTCATTGGTGAGTCCTCAATTCCAAGGATATTGCTATGTTCTATTCTAGGTATGATGTTTCTTATTTTTTAGATGTTTTTTTGGTTTCATTTATCATTGAAACACTGATGTAAGCCTATAATTGTGTATTGAATTTGTATTGCCTATGTGCAAAGTTTGTACTCTTGTAGATTGTTCAAATGTGAGACGATGTTATTAGACTATATTTTGCGTATTGGTTATATTTTTTAAACGAGAAACTCATGTAAGATTTTTATATGAAGATTCTATGCAAACTCCATATATGATATGCGAGAAGTCTATATACACTTCACTGCGGAAAGTTTTAACTTTTTTTCCATTTTTTACGTATGGTGTGATATGATGTATGCTAAGTTCTTGTGTAAGTCCTCTTCGAGGAGAAGGAAGCCGGTTACACCTAAGGGGTACTTTGGGTTGTAACATAGATTGAAAATAGCCTATAGTCGACAAAAGTCCTATGCCGTAAATAGAAAGAGATATCTAGAACTTAAAGTGGGTGATAAGGTGTATTTGAAAATTTGCATTCAACGCATATTTAGGACCACTTTACAATAAGCTTTCCCCTTTTACAGTAAACTTTCCTATTTCATAGTAAGTTTTCCTTTTCTCTTTACAGTGAACCTTCTTCTTATTCTAACTTCCTGACATTCCCAACTAAGCTCTATTAACACTTGGTGCAATGTACAAATAATTTCCCATAAAAATATCCACACTCAAGCATCACCTTAAGGCCAAAAGAAAAGCATACCTACAAGCTTTCAAGTCAACACATACACTCATAGGACCATTTCATATAACAAACCACATACTTCACATTACATATAACAAACGACTTTACTCATAATCCTAATCTAATTCTACTAGCGCAGTGTACATGTGAAGCCCCATAACCTCACACATATTTAGTGAACCTATCATAAGACTGCAAGCCTCATAACAGTCACTTAATACATTTACATGTCAAGCATAGACAACTTCATTCATGCAAAGCAGGACCTTCATAATAATTCATTAAGAAACAATTTATACATGTAAGGACAAGACCACATCATATAGACTCATACCATGCATTTAACTCACAACAAGTAGGCAACACTACAAGTCATGCATAAGGAACATAAACATAGTAATATACATTCGAACACCTTCCTATAACTCCTTCAAGAGATAATTGCGAAATGCATAGGTGAAACCCCGCACCTCACCTACACTAAGCAACAAAAATTAGGTTATCCTAGTTAGGATACTTGTCATTTACTTCCATTGTCCATTTTACTTTAGGGAAACTATAGCCTTAACCGACACTAGGTCCATGGGTGCTAAACATGGAATTTGGTGTTGTAGAGCCTTACACAAATGTAAGGTGCTCTACTTATCCAAAGTAGAACATTAACACAGGCTAGAACTAAATGAAATCACTTTCTAGATCCTCTATTAAAAGCATAGTTTATGGTACATGTAGGTACATGTGAAAATACTCTTTATGCCAAATAGGGCATTGTAGTTATACACTTTTGAAAAGATCACTCTAGTTTCTTTGGGCAATGAGGCAAACCACCTCGTGAGGACTGTTGTGACCTACCTTCCTACAACGGGAAGAGATACCCCTCAAGTTGAACTTCTCTTAGTGATAATCTAAGTTCCCTTTTATAAAAAATACTTTATTAACATTAATTTATAAAAACATAGTAGAGACTTAGGAGATTGATTCCTCATATACTTATATCATATGTTATAGATGAGAGTTCATTAATCTAAATCAAGTGAGAAACCCTTTCACATGGACATAGCATATTTATGCACCATCTAGTTTAGGGTACACTTAAGCGTACCTTTCAAGGTCCCTATATTGACTAAATCATCATACATGTGTGTTCGTGTATACTTATATGTGAGCAAACCTTTCACATAACACATTAAGTCTACACGTGTTCATACATTAATGCATAAGTGTATTGATGAGAAATAGCTTCATATCAACACATTAAGACACTATGCACATTTGTAAAATAACAATGCATTCATATTCATGTACATAGAAAACAAAAATTAGGAACAATCCTATCAAAGCACACATGTGCAATGCATAGACAAGGTCCCATAACCTTTCCATACTAATACACCTATCAAGTTATCCTAATTAATGATACTTCACATAACATGCTTCAAACACGTATTTCTTACATGAAGAGTAGTAGAAATTAGTAAATATGAGAACAACCTTTCAGTAGACACAATGAACCTATACTACCTTGTAACCATGCATAATTTCACACTCGTTAACCTCTCTGAGGTCGCAGAGAAGTCTCTTTTTAGCTTTCATCACAATAATACAGTTAAATTTGTGTAAAAATTTAACACTTTTTAAAACATATTGAAGTATATTTAGACTTTATATAATACTACATACGAGTGATATTCTAATAATATCAAACTAATCAACCATCTTTCAATAAATTACACAAATGAAACGATGAATCATAATAATAATAATAGTTTGCCAAATCGGCCCTATTACAAATGCTTGAACAAATGTTTAAAATGAACTACTAGGGACAACATCCACTAGATACATCTAATGTACTAAGATATAATAATACATGTAGCATCCTCAAACTCAAGAGGACCTACCAAAGTCTGGAGATCGCTAATCCAAACTTCTTCGTCGAATCTTCAACCACCTCTCGGACCTGCGTCTATTAATATAGTAATAATAGACGCTATTAGTACAAACTTGTAATAAGTATGGGTGTGTTACCATAAACACATAAGGACTATTAGTGATCAAGGAAAGCTCTTCCTAAAACAACATGCCGTCTCTCGAAAGTTAAGTCACTTTAAATTTATTTCTTATTCAAGCTATGAATATGACATGTTTTCATGAAATTCTGGCATACAAATAATTTTCTATAATAACATAATACCTTGTAATAATGAACATAATTTTAGAACAACTTAAAAAAAACATAAGACATTTTCTCTCTTAGACCGAGAGCTCTTCCCTCTAGCCTTAGATCATTTTTCATTCTTTTTCTTTTTTCTGTTGCGAAGTTCAATGATATCCTTTGATCTTATGTTTTAATTACAGGTTCAATGATTCATTGTATTCCCATATATACAATGAATCGAGTAATTAATCCAAAAGACTAAGAATATTATTTGGTTACCTTACTCAGAAGTTATATTTTCCATTCTTATTAAATTTGGCATGAAATCTTTATGAGCCAATATTTTTTTGCTAGGAAAAAGCATTTGATCTTTTTAATATTATGAAGATGTTGTGTCATATATTTGTACTTAAATTTATGAGTTATTATCTTTTTTCTCTTATAAGCCAATTTGTATTGGCTATGCCCATTATTTGATCATTTGCATAATATAAGAGGTCATTATAAGACAATCTTTATTTTTCTATGCCCATTATTTGATGATTTGCATAATATGAAGATACAAGAGCTTATATCTTTATTGGCATAAGCCAATAACTTGTTAAAACCTCATTTAATAAGTGATGATTTTATATACTTTAAGCTCTTTCTTTCTTAGTTCACTTTGAACTTACATTTCTTCTTCTTTCTTTCTTACTTTCTTAAATTCCCGTTAAGATCATCTGAGCTAACATGAAATCTAGTGTCTTCCCACACCAAAAAGGGGTGGTTCATCGATAAAAGTGAACATAGATTATGTGAGTTAACATGAAATCCAGTGTCTGCCCACACCAAAAAGGGGGGTGTTCACCGGCTAAAGTGAAACCAAGTCCTGTATCTTCCCCACCGAAAACAGGTGGTTCACGGCTGAAGTGAAATGGAATACTTTCTTTGAGCATTAACCGACAAAGATCATATGAGCCAAACATGAAATCTAGTGTCTGCCCCACACTAAAAAAGGGGTGGTTAACCTACCAAAGTGAAAACAAATACTACGTAGATCTCTTAGGTGGAATTCACTTGCTAGTTCATATACTGGAAACACAGATAAAAGACTATGAGATTTCGGAGACTACTTATCCACTTTGGTGGTAGCCTCATCTAATGAGGCTTATATGTGCTCGCACAAGCTCATTGATAGTCTATCAGTTCTTTGATCAATTTCTTATACTTTTTAACTTTTAGAGTTGACTCATACACTATTGAAGATTGCTCTAATATGAGGTATGTTTAACTCAGTGGATGACTGTTCATCCCTTTCTTTACATGATGAATGTGAAATTAAACCTTACATTATCATCATGGTGTTAATGAGACTTGTCTCACGATTTATAACACCGTTATGTGTGTATATTTAACATATCTCAATGGATGACTTGTCACCCCTTTCTTTACTTTGTGAATGTGAACTTGAGCCTTACATTATCATTATCGTCTGAGTGAGACTTGTCTCACAAATTTAACACCCTCTTATGTGAGTATCTTTAGCATTAACGTTCAGGTGCAAGTGAGACTTGTCTCACTTCTTTTAAGACCCCATTCTAGTCAATTTCATAACTCATAAGCTATTAGTTATGTCATTAGTCACTTTATCTTTCTCCATGTCTTTTGGTAGACCTATATCATTCTTTATGAAACCTTTAAACTTATTTAATGTACTACTACATTCATAGTTCATTTTGATAGGGTATGTTGGGACTTATCCCAATGATTGGCATACCCTTGGTTTTGAATTCATTGAGTTACATTGGTCATGCTTTAATTTTGTATAACTTAGTCATTAGCCAATTTTATATCATATTTTGGCAATAACATTGTAAGCCAATTTATTGGCATAAATCAAACTATGATATTATTACTAGCCAAGTCAATTATTTAACGAATAAATTGGAGTAATTTCATCATGTCAACAAGCAAACTTTTTACATTTGATTAGCTTATAAGTACAATTTCATATTTTCAAACACGGTTGGCATAATCCGAACTTTCACATTTTATAGTAATCTAAAATTTTATTTTAACCAAGCAAACTTTTAACATTTAATTAGCTTATAAGAACAATTCAATGTTAGATTGTCCACGCTATAAAGTTGATTTGGCATGGAAGATTCATTAATTAAGTTTGATTTATATCATGTTTCTTCTTGGAAGCATTGAATTCAAAATACTCGCAACATATCTACTGTAAACACAAATATTAAATTCAAAACCTTCATCCCTTTTCAACAGTAAACTAAATTTCATAAATGACTTATAACAATTTCAACTTCTCGAACGCAATAGGGCATTTATCATATGGATCTAACCTATAGGTCTCATTCGACATTATTAAATCATTGAAACCTACACATAATGATCAGTTAGAACCACATACAAACAACATGCTCAAGATTTTACATTATACATTCACTAGAATTTGAAATAAAGATAAACTAGGGAGAGGAACATTCACTTCATTGGGAAGAAACCTAGTTTCGATTTCTTGAGTTCAAAACATTTGAAAAGCCTTTTGGAGAAAGGAATACAAGAGAGAAAACCCATACCTTATTGTAGAATTTAATCTAAAAATATCACTTTGCACTTTGCATGAAAACATTTAATAATACCTTGAAATCGCCTAAGAGAACTTTTGTCTTTCTATGTTTTGCAAACTACCTTTGAGTCGTGTTTTTAAGTGAATAATTGTGAGTTCTAGGTCTTAAGAACTGATATGGAATAATTGAACTTTAGAATAATTTACTTGATTAATAAATCAATTAGCTAATTACTGAAACGCCCCTCCTAAATTGAGTAAAAATAGGAGAAAATTTGACTTAGCCAAATCTGGAAATTTTCTAAGGGTTTCGGCTAAGACCATGATTTTTAATTAATTAAATAATTAATTAACTTTATAATTTAATTAATTAAGTAAATTAGGGGAACTACTTAACTACCCCTATGTAATTTGGACCATATTCAACCCCTTTGGACAATCCTAGGTTAAGTACTAGGATGTTTCTTGATTTAGCTACTCGGCTAGTGTCACCAGATAGGTCTTACGTTGTCGGGTGAACTAGTTACTTAATTTCGGTTAGTCTTAGGTTATTTATCTAGTTATTTCAGTTACTTAGATCCGAGAGTTGCTTAGAGAGCTAGGCCCCACATGACTTGAGTCGTGTCCCCCCCCCCCCCCCGTAGTGCGCTAACCTAATTCGGTTGGGATTGTCCCTTGGCCGGTTAGCACATGTGCTTGCATATGTGTTGCTGCTCAATTCTTGTTTTCCCAAGTATCCCCACTATATCCTTGGGCACTTCTTACTCAACATGATCATTTTAAATGATAATGTGATATGGTACCTAGGCTTGACACTTGGATGCCTAATACATAATGTGTTAAATTAAGAATGAATAGTTTAGCTTAGGGTCTTCATTGCAGGTACAATTCTTAAACAAGCTTGGATTATATTTTAAATTCTTCTGCATACATAGAAATTGGCTAACACCCTTAAGCCAATATTCTATAAAATCCCAATATTTCTCAATAGTGGGCATTGAGATGCCTATGTACCCCCAATACCTATTCTTAAAACTTAATAGACTCTTTACTAGAAGAGTACATTTTCTTGAATGTTACATTATCCCCCCTTAGGAACATTCATTTCCGAATGACACTACACATCATTTTCAAATAGAGAGGGTATTTTCGAAAACACATCAACAAACATGAGGATTCATCTTGTAAATATTTAATTCACAACTTACTTTGGATGATGCACAACACACAAACCTTATCCGAAACTTCATATCTGAGGTTGAGGAAATTCCTTCTCATTCTTACTTTAACTCAATGCACATCACAACTCATGTAACAAAAAAATTATGTCAACGCTATACAAAAAATACAACATGAATGCAAGCATGAACTAATATTAACTCATATAGTGCAAGTATAAAGCACATAATTATTGACTTAAAACACCAAAACCGACTAATGCACTAAATTTAGAGTTCAATAAACAAAATCAGACTTAGGAAGATTATATATAACCTCAAGAACTGAACAAGTGAGGGTAACGGGATCTCATGTCGTCCTCGTCCTCCCATGTTGCTCCCTAAATAAGGTGGTTCCTCCATAACACTTTTACGGTGGGAACCTCCTTGTTTCTCAGTCGCTTCACTTGACGTTCTAAAATTGCAATAAGAATCTCTTCATAATAAAGGTTCTCGTTGACCCCTAACCCCTCGACAGGTAGAATGGATGCTGGATCGCCTAGACATTTCTTAAGCATTGAAACGTGAAACACTGGATGAACAGAAGCCAAGTCATTTGGTAATTTCAATTCATAAGCAACATTCCCCACTCATAGTAAGATCTCACAAGGACCTATATACCTCGGACGCAACTTCCCTTTCTAAGGTCATGATACATTTTAGTGGCACTTGGATGTATAGAATAGCGAGAATCATGGGCTTCTTCTCACTATAGAAACTAACTCAATAGAAGGAGTTTCCCATTTTAGGTCCTTAAATCTCACCACATGGTATAAGCAACCCTTGGCTATCATCTTGCAAGAATTCAAACAAGAAATGATTTGACCCCTTGGCATATAATTTTCCCTCTTTCCACTCTAAATGGGTTCATTAGGGATATGAAATTTCAATACCCTTGTTCTACAATTTATGGAAGAAACACAAACATGAAGCTCATCCATACCAAAGATGATATCAAAATCAAATATGTCAACTCCTATTGAATTAGCAAGAGTAACTCTGTTGGGCAGCATGACAAGGCATTTCCTACAGATTCTTTTTGCAACTACAAAGTCCCCCATTGGGGTACAAATGGAAAAGGGTTCAATAAAAAAAATCGAGAAGTACATCAAACTTCGTAGCTACCAAAGTTGTAACCAAATAAAGAGTATCACTTGGCTCAACCAATGCATAGACATTTATAGAGAAAACTTGTAACATACCTGTCACAATGTCGGGAGAGCTTTCTAGTTCACCCCTAGCCTTGAGTGAATCAACACGGTTCCTTTTTGGAGCTTCAGAACTAGGACCACTTGGTTGAGCATGGCTATTACACTTAACATGACTTCTCACATTAGGACAGTCTTTCACCATATAGCCACCTTTGCTTCAACTAGAGCAACGATTAGTCCCAAAAATACATTCACCTACATGTTTGTTACCACACTTACCACAAGTTTGTCTCTCTTTTGGTTGATCAACATTTATCCCCTCTTGAGGTTTTGGATTAGAACCTCTATCATTACTATTTTTTGAGAAATCAGAAGGAACCTGATTTGAAAATCTCCTCTTAAACTTAGGCTCATTATGTCTCCTCTTAGAAGAACTACCTTCAAAAGACTTTGCCTTCTTATCTTCCCTATTCCTCTTCCTAAGGCGACTTTTCTCAACTTGTTGAGCATGAACCATCAACCTCCTTCAAAAAGTTTTATGAACTCCTGCACCTTCGCCTCTCTCGACTTTTTGGAAAAAAACCTCTCCAGGAGTGCATTCTTGAGAATATCCCAAGTGATGGGGAATTCTCCTAGTGCTCGGCAATCTACCCACTTCTTGTACCATATGTGAGCCACATCCTTGAGATGGTATGCAGACAACTTAGCCTTCTCCTATTCATTAACACTCGTAGCAAGAAGTAGAACCTACCATGCATTGACCTCCATGCAAATTGCCACATTTACTTTACAGTTTTCAGTCACGCTGTGCATTTCTATCATTGCCCTTCTTGGGGCCAAACTTCTCTAACTCTCTTGCCTGCGTTTCTTCTGGTGTACATTGCACACACAAGAAGGAAGTTAGATGCTTGAATGACACAAAATTTCAAAGTTCTACATTGCAAGATAAAGAGTAGAAGAAGGGAAGATTCCTAACACCACTTAGTCTCTAAATCATGGTTGTGGTACACTTCACAACCCTAAGCTAGAAACTACATAACCTGGTTTTTTTTAGCGTTAGTTCCTAGATAATTTAACCTCATGCTTTCATACCTTGTTTGTCACACCCGAATTTTAGAATCCGAACGAGACCGGCGTCGTTAATCTATAAAAGATGGAAGACAAGCCACTTCTTAAATCTCATCACGATCATATAGTTAAATTTGCAGTAAGACTTAAAACTTTTTAAAATATAATAAAGTATACATTGACTTCATATAATACTGAATAAGAGTTATATTCGAATAAGCTCAAACTAAGCAACCATCTATCATTAAATTACACAAATGAAACGATGAATCATAATAATAATAATAGTTTGGCAAATCAGCCTTATTAAAAATGCTTGAACAAATGTTTAAAATGAACTACTAGGGACAACATCCACTAGATACATCTAATGAACTAAGCTATAATAATAAATGTAGCATCCTCAAACTCAAGAGGACCTAATCCAAACTTCTTCGTCAAATATTCAATCTCCTATCGGACCCATGTATATAAATATAGTAATAATGGATGGGGTTAGTACACACTTGTAATAAGTATGAGTGTATTACCATAACACATAAGGACTACGCATGATCAAGGAAAGCTTTTCCTAAACAAACATACCTTCTCTGGAATATCAAGTCACTTTACTTTCTGAAATCGTTATTTCTAATTCATGCTATGAATATGACATGTTCACATGTAATTAAGGCGTACAACACATTTTATATAAGAACATGGAATCATGAACATAATTTTAGAACAAATTAAACAAAAAATAAGAAATTCTCTCCCTTACGCCGAGAGCTCTTCCCTCGAGCCTTAGTTAATTTTTCAGACTTTTTCTTCTTTCTATTGTGTAGTTCAATGATATCCTTTGAACTTATGTTTTACTTACAAGTTCAATGATTTATTTTCGTCCCATACCTACAATGAATCGAGTTAGTAATCCAAAAGACTAAGGATATGATTTGGCTACATTACTTACTAGTTATATTTTGCATTCTTATTCAATTGGGCATGAAATATTTATAAGCCAATATTTGTTGGCTAGGCCAATTATTTGATCATTTTCATTTTATGAAGATGTTGTGGAATATATTCATACTTCATATTAATTAGTTATTAAGTTTTTGATCTTATAAGCCAATTTATATTGGCTATGCCCATTATTTGATCATTTGCATAATATAAGAAGTCATTTATAAACCAATCTTTATTTGGCTATGTCCATTATTTTATCATTTGCATAATGTGAGGATATTGGAGCATATATCTTTATTGGCATAAGCCTGTAACTTGTTAAAACTTCATTCTTATCAACCACTAATTATTTGATATACTTTAAGCTCCTTCTTTCTTAGTTAACTTTTAACTTACATTTCTTTTTCTTTTTTTCTTACTTTCTTAAAGAAATCTTTAGCATTAAGACCATGTGAGCAAACATGAAATCCAGTGTCTGCTCCACACCGAAAGGGCAGGTTCACCGTTCAAAGTGAACATAGACCATTTGAGTTAACATTAAATCTAGTGTCTGCCCCACACCGAAAAGGGGTGGTTCACTGGCTTAAGTGAAACCAAGTCCAGTGCCTTCCCCACACCAATAAGAGGTGGTTCACGACTAAAGTGAAACCGAATACTTTCTTTGACCATTAAACGACATAGATCTTGTGATCTTAAAAGGAAATGTAGTCTCTTCCCCATACTTAAAAGGGGTGGTTTATCTTCCAAAGTGAAACCAAATACTACCTAGCTCTCTTAGGCAGAATCTACTTTCTAGTTCCTATGTGTGCAACATAGTTCAAATACTACGAGATTACGGAGACTACTTATCCACCTTGGTGGTAGCCTCATCTCATGAGTCTTATATATGCTTGCACAAGCTCATTGCCAGTCTATCGGTGCTTTGCTCAATTTCTTATACTTTTTAACATTTAGAGTTGAGTCATACATTATTGAAGCTTGCTTCTAATATGAGTTTTTTTTAACTTAGTGGACGACTTGTCATCCCTTTCTTTACTTTATGAATGTGAAATTAAACCATTCATTATTATCATCGTGTTAATGAGAATTGTCTCACGATTTCTAACACCCTTTTATGTGAGTATATTTAACATAGCTCAATGGATGACTTGTCGCCCGGTTCTTTACTTGATGAATGTGAAATTGAGTCTTACATTATCATTATGGAATGAGTGAGACTTGTCTCATGAACTCTAACACCCTCTCACTTTCTTTAACATGCCATTGTGGTCAATTTTATAACTCATAAGCTTTTAGTTATGTCATTACTCATTTTATCTTTCTCCATATCATTTCGTAGAATTGTACAATTTTTTATGAAAGTTATAAACTTATTCAATGTAATACTGTATTCAAAGTTTATTTGGATATGGTATGTTTGGACTTGTCCTAATGATTGGCATACCCTTGAAGACTAATTCATTGATTTACATTGGTCATGCTTTGTTTGGTATAAATTAGTCATTAGCCAATTTTATATCATATTTAGGAAATAACATTGTAAGTCAATTTATTGGCATAAATCGAACTATGATATTGTCACTAGCCAAGTAAATTATTTCATGAATACATTGTAGTAATCTCATCATATCAAAAAGTCAACTTTTAACATTTGATTAGCTTATTAGAACAATTTCATTTTTTCAAACACAATTGGCATAAGAAAATCTTTCACATATTATGTTAATCCAAACCTTCATTTTAAGAAAGCCAACTTTTAACATTTAATTAGCTTATAAGAACAATTTAGTGTTAGATTGGCCACGCTATAAAGTTTATTTGGCATGGAAGATTCGTTAATTAGCTATGATTTACATCTTGTTTCTTCTTGCAAAAATTGCGTTCCAAATACTCACAACATATCTACTGTAAACACAAATAATAAATTCAAAACCTGTGCTTGTAGATGTGTTGTTTCTCATTTCTTGTTGTCCCAAGGATCCTCACTATATCCTTGGGCACTACTTACTCTACATGATCATTTCAAATGATCATGTGCTATGGTACCTAGGCTTGACACTTGGATGCCTAGTACATAATGTGTTAAGTCTAGAATCAATAATTTTAGCTTAGGGTCTTCATTGCAGGTACAATTCCTTAACAAGCTTGGATTATATTTTAAATACTTATGTATTCATAGAAATTGGCTAACACCCTTAAGCCAACATTCTAAAATATGCCCAATATTTCTCAATATTGGGTATTATATGCCTATGTACCCCTAATACCTATTCTTAAAACATAATTTACTCTTCACTAGACGAGTACATTTTCTTGAATGTTATACATAATGTGCAAATGTGTGTACATTGGTCAACATGATCACATTATGGATATCAACAACACATGGAGGCATTCACCCTCTTAGGAACACAATGCACCTTCGAACATAGACCACAAAACACATAGTAGAATAGGAGACATGACAATATCACGTTACTTTCATGACTTCTCACATTAGGTATTCACACATTCATATAGGGGTACATAGGTAAGGGACTATTAACCATTATAACTCATAAATGGCAGCATATAAACCAACCCTAACATAATCATTCACCTGCTCATAACATTAGCAATACAACCTAGATCACAACTAGAATAAGGACCTAACATAGGCTTCACGTTGGGTGATCATTAACCATCACATATTCATAACAAAATTGACTTTAAATCCATGATCACATCACACACACACACACACACACACACACACACACACACACACACACACACACACACACATATATATATATATATATATATATTTTCAATAAGTATGCACCGCCACCATAAGAACAACTAACAATTCTTCTAGAAATGTAGAGAGGAAGAGCCATTCTTACCAATTCATCAACCTTTGATCATCACTGATCAATACCTATATTTCGTAAAAAAATCATATCAAGGGAAGTATGAAGGACACTAGTATACACCGCCACCATAAGTGGACCATACCTCACAATGACTTACAAGGCTTCAACAACTAAAAATTCTATAGAAAAGTAGAGAGGAAGAGACATTCTTACTAGTTCATCAACCTTTGATCATCACTGATCAATAACCATATTTCGACAAAAATTCATATAAAGGGAAGTACCTGAAGGTACAATAACATAATCGAAATCATGCATTAACCATAACAATATTAAGATCATATCAATTACACTACATCATCAATCTATAGAATTGGAGGAATGTAGATAATCCTTGATAAAACTTTCTTGTTTTTATAATACATGATTTATACACATAATTCATAAATAATATCAATATAATGCAGTAGCTAAAAGTATCTCTACATAAAAGAAATCCAACATTCATGCACTATATAGACGAGATTACAGTGAATGTCATACTTTAACAATCAATAAGAAACATAGATCAACTTTAAAGACTCAATACATATTGGACCAACAACACATAATTCATAGTCACGTGATATTATAAGCAGTAGATATAAGCAATTCAACATACTAGAATCATAATTCAATCAACATAAATTCAAGATCACAAAGCCCATGCATAACCTAAATAGTGAGTTTGAAGGGAGCATGGGTTCATCATGTAATTGGATTGAAAGTCACATTATAATCAACATATTAACATCAATTCATCATGAAGAAGGCTTTAAAAACTTTTTGAGAAATAACTCGTTGCTAGATTGGAAGATTCGAGATTTGATCATAAACTTTATTTGAAAACATTGAAAGGAACTCTCTAGGTGAAAGGTTACCTAGAGATGAAGTATTACTATATGTCATTGGAGAAGAAAACCACTGAAAATTTATGAAGAACACATCGGAATCCAAGCTTTGAGCTTTTCCTGAGCGTCATATCTAATGGAGGTTTCTATAGATGATGTTTTGGGAGAGGGAAGTCTAATTTGAATTCATTGACTGGGAATAAGATTGTCACATTTTTAACACACTTAATAAACACAAAATAACCAAATAAACAAACTAGGGTCAGGTTAGCCGTGGGGTTAAATTCCCATTCACCCCTCAAATGAAAGCAACATGCATGGCAGTTGTTGTAGGATGCATCGACGAGAGCATTCAATGGGGCATCATCTAGTCGACGAGCCATCCTGCTGCTCCATCGTTTGCGATTGCAACCCATTGATATACCGTGGTTTCATAGAATTATTAATACTTTTTCCTTAAGTTTAGTGTGTCCAAAAGCCTTTGTGTGCTAATTTTATATAAGTTTCTTTTTATTTTGCAGGAAATCAGTCCAAAGCTGAATGCAGAGATTTTGAGCGAAAAAATGCAGAAGAGACCACCTACAGAGCTTATGACGGTCCGTCGTGCTTGTGACGGTCCGTAGGTGGCAGCGTAGTGCAGCTGCTAAAGAAAGATGGGGAAGTCTGACTAAGTGTGGGGTTACGAAGCTTGTGACGGTCCATCGTGTCTATGATGGTCCGTCTTGCAGGTTCGTCATGAAGTTCAGAGAAGTGATCCCAGTAACCATGTTCCAAGAGTTGAAGTGTTTTGAAACGAAGGCCCTCGACTGACCGTTGTGCCTATGACGGTCTGTCATACTTGCCGTCGATGGTAATGAAGAAAAGCAGCAGAAGAAATTGCATAAGTATGGGATGACAGAGTCCATGACGTTCCGTCGTGAACATGATGATCCGTCACGAGGTCCGTCAATCCAGCCGCGTTTTGGAAGATTTCCAGCAAATAGAGTCCTTGTTTAATTAGGTTTTTATTTTTTATAAATAGTTTTAAAAACCACGTTTTTGAGGTTAGACTCCGGATAGTTAGACTTTGGATCATTGTTAGACTCTTAGATTGTTAGACTTTTTATTATCAATTCAATTTTTGTGAGATTATTGATTACTTTGAGATTCTTGCAAGTGATTTTTGGTGATTAATCAAGCATACTTTCGGATTTTACTCTTTCTCAATGAAGTAAGTACATGAATTCTTATTTAATATATTTGAATATTGTGATTATGACTATGAGTAACTAAACTCCACAACTAGGGTTGTGGGAATCATAGGCAAATAATGATATAAAACGTAACTAAAATAACAATTCTAGAATGGTGTCTTGCATGTATTAATAATTCATTCGCTAAGAAGTCTTTTTAACGGATGACCAACGTTAGAACTCCCCTTAATGCTACTTGCCAGACCAAGGAGGTAGATAATAGGAAAAGAATTATCAACAAAGATTTAGTATATACTATTTAATAGGCTAGTATTGATTCGTACGAGGTAATAACTTAGTCAAATATCGAATACAATGCTTAATATGAGGTAAAGATAAGGGTTAGGAAAGTAACACACGTAGCCGGACCAAGGTGCAGAGTAAGATTTTCTAGATGCCGGACCAAGGATTAAGAAATACATAACTTATCACTTTCATGCAAGATACTAGGAAAGAATTGTTATAGTTAGAATTATCAAGTTATGAACCTTTGGGGAACACGTAGACCCTAGTTACTTTGATTAATTGATTAAAATCCAACATTCAAAGTTGTTAAGTGTCTCTTTCAATTGCGTTAGTTATTTTCATTCATTTAGAATTCGAAAACCCCTTTTATTGTTTTTTTACTTTCCAAGGAAGTCATTGACCAAACAATAGTAATAACAGGTTGATGTTAAGTCTAGACTATTTTCCTCGTTGGAATGATCCCAACCTCACTAGTTGAGTTATTTACTTGACACGACCGCTTTACATCTTATTTGAGAAGTAAGTTTGAGCGTATCACCCATCCTTGGGGCCTTGATCTCACACTTCTAAATTTTGAGCGACGTCTGTCATTGACGGGGCGTGGATTAAGGACCGAGGCGTCAACTTAACTCATTGATTGACACTGCCAGGGTAGAGTCTCGACAACCTTTGGGTTCCTCGTTGAAGACCTTTTGCGAGGCCCTTAGTGAGTCATACCTAGACATTTCCAATGTAACTATACACATTAACATGTCAAGGACCTTCCACAACAGATTCACCTAATACACACTGGTAACACATCCAAACATGCTAGGCACACTCAAGTCCCACATGGACGTCTCAAGGGCTAACTTTCGAACGTCTTGCATGTTTAACCTCTAAACTTCATGGAACTTAACATACTGCTCATAAAATCATTATTACTCATATAAGGGATTCATTATACAATGACACACATATAAGCAAATAAAAATGTCTAAGGCCTCTTGCTGACTAGTTGTCGAACATCTTGATCGTCCCTTTACGTTTGACTTCCAAATAACTTAAATCTTTAGACACTACCTCATTAAAATCTTATAACCCAGTTTAGGACTTTGTAACATCAAGACACAAACATTAGAATCTAGACACCCTTACTCATTTTGGGTGTCTTACATATCCCCCACATGGCAAAATTCTTCCTCGAATGACACTTAGAACACTTTAATCACAACAAGAACTTCAATGAATCCTAGATCAGCTCACAACATTTATAACATCATCGCATAGAATTTAATGCACCAAACTTAAAAGTAACATAATATTCAAACCATTTAGCCCCCAATGCAACAGAAGCAAGCAAAACCTTTATTCCACTCACTCTTAAATGCATCAAACATAAAGGGCCTTTTAATGTTCATAGGAGGAACATCCTTCTTCTAATCATAACATGTTCTTTACATTTCAATGCATTAAGAGCTCATTATGTAACCATCTTTAAGTCACAGTTAGGAAGATTCAAAAACACTTAAAGAGAATTAGTCACTCATACTTCAACGCACATAGATTTGAGTTAAATAGGTTGACAATGGATTCTTATTAGTTAGGCATACTTCCATGAGGGCCATACTCAACTATACCATGCTTAGTTGTGTCCATGGAGGAATGTCATTCTCCTCTACACACTTACATGTCCCATGAGTCCATACCCAAGAAATGTACAATGGTCTATTAATGTTAATTGACAATTTCTCAACGTTTTAACCAAAGCCCGCTCATAATGTTCTTACAAGTTAAGTAAAAATGGTAATTTTCACCACACACATCACAACAATAGGAAGTCATTTCACATAGTTTCAATTTCTAGTTTTACAATAGCTTTCATAAACATGCATTAGTTAGGGAAAGTCTTACAATTTATAGGCACACACAAGCACAATAGCTAAACATGACTTCACTATGCAAAAATGAGCCTATAATCATGCTTTCCAAACCATACAAGTTGCATAGTTTTCAAGAGACTCATCATTTTCATTTAAAAGAGATTGAAATTTTGCATTAATGTCTTAAAATACCACACATTATCATTAACTCATGAAGTTAAATGTACAACCAACATATCAAGATGAACAATTAACATGAGAAAAAACATAATTTGATGAAAAATCCTTTTCCGTGCAATTTAAAATCCTCAAAACATGTATAACACTATGTCAACAAAGACATTCCAAACATAGAGAGAACATTCAACTCATACTTTAATGCAAGACTACTATCATGAACAATCATCTATGAACTCTTTAGTTTCAAGATCAAGTAAGAACAGAAGGACAAGTTAGAAATATCTACAACTTTACTACTTATATCACCATCCCCAACATAGGGTAAACCCAATTAAGAGCAATGTAACCCATCCTCAAGAGTATCTTAGCTTATCAACCTTCATCACCATCACTCAAAAGTACCAACCTAAAAGGAAATTACAGTAAGTTAACATAGGGACCTCAGGTATTCTAAACCTTATCATCTAGGCACATTATCCATTATCATGAAGTTAGGTCATACTACCCAACCACATAAGGTTTTCAACAATACCATGGGCACCAAAGGTCATACAACATTAGGGGAAACAATAGAGGGGACTTAGCCATAAGGTCTCTTTCTTTTCTATGAACATTACAGTAAGGTAACTTCAAGGTAAATCAAACCCACATCATCACCCTACCAAGACAAGCATGGTACCCTTACTTCTAAGATCAAGTCCATAATAAGGACTCCAATAAAAACAAGGAAATCGATATACATAGGCAACATGCACATTTAGATATTTATCAGATTCTTCAAAGCATTTAAACTCTAAGCAATATCATAAGACTATCATCATGCAAAGTCATACAGTAACACACATTCCAAAAGAGACTCATTTTAACCTAAAAACTTCTAATATGCTTTAACCATATCATGATATAAATTTATCAACACAAAAGATATTTTATATATGACTCATACATATCAACAAAGTACATCATATCAACATATATCATTTCTCATATTTCACATACATATCCATAATTGACACCACATTTTAAAATCATGCCAAATAAAATTTCACAAATACTCATCAAACCAAAAATAAAGATAAGCATCAAAACTCACCTTTTCTCCCTCAAGCATGGAGATACCATCTCATCCAAGAAATCACATATAAAATGTTAACGAACAAGAAAATACAGAGAGAATCTTGTAGAGTAAAGCTCTATGAAATGATATGATAATGATAAAGAAGGGAAATTCTATCTTTCTATAGCCTCTCTCTCATAGATGTGGTGCAACTCACAAACAATTATCGAAACTCTACTAGACGTGACAATATGAATGTTTGGACCCTAAATCCACATTCATAAGCCTCATTCTCTGATACCACATTTGTCACGACTAGGGAGCACCCCCTAGACGTAATATGGTGTAATTGAATTCTTTGAGGTTTGTAAAATCCAATAGCTATCATTCATCGCATTGTCATAGGTAAGTTTAGTGAAAAAAATTTAAAACTTTCTTAGGACATCATATTCTAGAACATCACTTTCATTATACATAAAATATCATAATACATAGTTAAAGACTCTAGTCTTTTTTTTCCACCTAGACTCAACATCATTAGATTTCATTAGGCACACGACCCTTATAACATAATTCATAAGCAAAATATTACAATACTTTATAGTAGAGATAGAACATAGGAAATCCTTGGACATAAGGATTCCTTTCCTTGACTTGGGAATCACATATCAAGCTCCTCACAATTTAAAGACATCCTTTAAGAATCCATAACTTACACTTTGTGTTAAAAGGTTGAGAAAAATGTAGTTAGTACAAGAATATACTAAGTATAATTACCATGCAAAAACATGTATTTAAAAGGGATATTTTACTTGAAATCATCCGTTATGCCTTTTTGTGAAAACATCATAAAAATCTTATACAATAAGAATTATATCATTCATATACTTAATATAGACATATTGAATGGTAATATAGCATATAAAATCATACAATGCATTTAAGTCACATTTACGACCACTTTACAGTAAGCTTTCCCATTTTATAGTAAATTTTCTTATTTCACATTAAGCTTTACTTTTCTCTTTACAGTGAACCTTCTTGTTGTTCTAACTTCTTGACTTTCCGACATTCACTCTAGTAACACTATTTAAATGTATAGATAATGTCCCATAACACTATCCATACTCAAGCATCACCTTAAGGCCACAACAATACCATACCTACAACGTTTCAAGTCAACACATACATTCATAGTACCATTTCATATAACAATGCACATACTTCACATTACACTTAACATAAGCATTTACTCATAATACTAGTCTAGTTTTACTAGTGCAATGTACATGTGAAGTCCCATAACCTCACAGATACTTAGTAAACTTATCATAACACCGCAAGAATCATAAAATTCACATCATACATTTACATGTCAAGCATAAACAACTTCATTCATGCCAGGCAAGACCTTCATAACATATTCATTATGACCAAATTTATGCATGTAGGGACAAAACCACCTCATATAGGCTTATACTATGCATTTCATTCACAACAAGTAGACAACACTACAATATCAAGCATACGGAACATAAACATAGTCATACACATTATAACACCTTCATAGAACTCCCTTCAAGAGGTACTTATGAAATGCATAGGTGAAGGCACTTACCCCCACCTATACTAAGCATATACCTTTAGGTTATCCTAGTTAGGATCCTAGTAATTTAAATTCATTGTCTATTTTACTTTATGGAAAGTATAGCCTTAACCGGCACTAAGACCATAGGTGCCAAAAAATGGAATTTGGTGTTGTAGATCCTTAAACCAATGGAAGGTGATATACTTAGACAAAGTATAACATAAACACATGCAATCATTGTAAGTTAATTAACTTTCTAGATCCTATGTGGAAAGCATAGTTCATGGAGCTTGGAGGTACATATGGAAACTCTCTTTATGCCAAATGGGGCATTGTAGTTATCCGCTTTTGGAAATATCACTCCATGCACTTTGGGATATGAGGCTAAAACCTTTTGAGGACTATGGTGACCTACCATTCTATAATAGGAAGGGACACTCCTCAACTTCATGATTTCTCGGTGCTAAGCTAAGTTGTCTTTTATTAGAAAACCTTTATTAAATTTACTTTATAAAAACATTGGATTAGGAGATTGACTCATCATATACCTAGATCATAGATCATAGATGAGTGTTCATCAACTTAAATGATGTGAGAAACCCTTTCACATGGACTAGATCATCATATATATATGTGTGTGTATACTTATATTTGAGAAAACCTTTCACATAACACATTAAGGCCACACATGTTCATACATTAATGCATAATTATATTTATGAGAAATCCTTTCATATAAACACAATAAGACACTATGCACATTCATAACATAACCGTGCATCCATATTCATGTACATAGAAAACTAAACCAAGGAACTATCCTATCGAAGCACACATGTGCATTGCATAGACAAGGTCCCATACCCTTTCCCATACTAGTACACTTATCAAGTCATCCTAATTAATGATAATTTACATAAAATGCTTCATTGACATATTCCCTACATGCATAGTAGTAGACATTAGTGAATATGAGAACAACCTTCATTAGACACCATGAACCTATACTACCATTTAAGCATGCATAATTTTTAAGTGTGTGCACATTGGTGAACATGATCACATAATTGCTAACGATCGTTGAAAGGCTTAAGAGAGGTCAGGAAGGACAAATCAAAGAGAAGGGTGGTTCGTAGATCAGTATGAGTATGAACTTCAGCGTGAAGTGGTCGGGTTCACTCCTTCTAGAGGAAGGGATTCGTGTACTGATTGCTTGCCTTAGCTTCTATATCCCTCACTCGATAGATTAAAAAACACATGGAAGCAACCACCCTCGTAGAACCATAATGCAGCTTCAGACATAGACCACACAACACATAATAGCATAGCAGACAAGACAACATCACTTTACTTTCAAGACTCCTCACCTTAGCTATTTACACATTAATATTGGGATACATAGGTAAGGTATTGTTTACATTATAACTCATAAATGGTAGAACCTAAACCAACCATATAATAACCGTTCACATGCTCATAACATTATCAAGACAACCTAGATCACAACTAGAATAAGGACTAGGCATAGGCTTCACATTGGGTGATCATCACAATCACATATTCATAACACAAATCCCTTTAAGTCCATGGTCACATCATATTAATATATATATATATATATATATATATATATATATATATGGCAATAAAGTAAAAACCTCTACCATAAGTGGACCATACCATCAATGCCACACAAGGCTTCATCAACTAATAATTCTATAGAAAAGTAGAGAGGAACAACCACTCTTACCAATTCATCAACCTTTGATCATCATTGATAAATACCCATATTTCGTCAACAATTCATAACAAGGGCAGTAGCTACAGGTACACTAAAATAATTAAAATCATGCATTAACCATAACAAGATCAAGATCATATCAATTACACTACATCATCAATCTATAGAATTGGAGGAATGTAGATCCATCTTACCAAAACTCCCTTGTTTTGATCATCCATGATTTATACACATTATTAATGAATAATATCAATATAAGTCAGTACATACAAGTAGATTTACATAAACGAAATCCTATATTCATGAACTATATAGACGAGATTACAGTGAATATCATACGTTAAAAATCAATAAACAAATAGAGATCAATTCTTCAAGCCTCAATACATATTGGACAAACAACACATAATTCATCATCACATGTTATCGTACGCAGTACATATAAGCAATTCAACATGCTAGATTCATTATTCAATCAACATAAATTCAAGATCACAAAGCCCACACATGGGCTAAATTGTGATTTTGAAGGGAGCATGGGTTCACCATGTAATTGGATTGAACTCCACATTAAAATCAACATATTAAAATCAATTAATCATGAGGAATCCTTTAAAAATATTTTGAGAAAGAACCCATGGCTAGATTGGAAGAATGGAGATTTGATCATACATAAACTTTCTTTAAAAACATTTAAAGGAACTCTCTAGGTAAAAGTTTACCTAGAGATGATGGATTACCATACCTTATTGTAGAATAAAACCACTGAAATTGATGAATAACCCATGGGAATCCAATCTCCAAGTTCTTCTTGAGCTTCATCTACAATGGAGGTTTCTAGAGAGGATATTTTAGGAGTGAAGTCTAATTTGAATTCATGGATTTGGAATGGGGTTGTCACGTTTTTAACCTCCTAAATAAACAAAAAATACCAAATAATCCAACTAGGGTCAGTTTAGCACGTGGGGTGAATATCTTATTCACCCCTAAAATGAAAGCATAGTGCATGACAGTTGTGCAGGCTACACCGAAGAGATCAGTCATCGAGGTGTCGTATGGTGGATGAGCCATCCTGTTGATCCGTTGTTTGCGACTTCAAATCAATACTGGGAAGATCAGATCTCAATTCTAAGTGTTGAGCAACTCCAATAGATGGGGCATCGATTGAGGAACGGGATGTCATCTTTGCTTTTCGATTGACATTGCCAACGCAGTGTCTCGACAGAGTTGGGGGTCCTCATTTAGGGCCTTTTTCAGGGACCTTTGGGAGTCATACCCAGACGTTTCCAATGTAAATATAAACCATAAAATTTCAAAGACCTTACACAACAGTTTAACCCAAAACAAACACTCATAACACATCCAAACATGCTAAACACACTCAAGTCACACATCCACGTCTCATGGCTCATTCAAACATCTTGGACGTTCTTGGATTTTAACCTCTAAGCTTAATGAAATTGAACATACTTCATATAAACATCAGCATTAGTCATACAAGGACTTCATAAGCCAATGACACACATATATGCACATAAAAACATATAAGGCCTCTTGGTTACTAGTCGTCGAACGTCTTGGTCATCTCTTGATATTTGACTTCCAAATCACCTTAATATTTATATACTACCTCATTATAACCTTAAAGCATATTTTATTACTCCATAACATCAAGACACAAGTGTTAGGCTCTAGACACCCTAACTCATTTTGGAAGTCTTACAAACCCCTAGGGAGAAAGCGGAGCAAGCCACTTACCCACTCGAAGGTATGTCTCAAGTGTGGTTTGAGCAATGGAGGGATGAGAGACCCTTAAGGAATTGTCCGGTATATTGGGAAGTGTTAATAGAGGCTTTTATAGATTGGTTCTTTCCTTTAAAGTGGAGGGAGAGGAAAATGTTTGAATTCATGAACCTTCGTCAACAGGAAATGAGTGTGAAAGAGTACTCTCTCAAATTCACCCAACTCTCTAAGTATGCCACGATCATGGTAGACAGCCGTAGGGCAAGGATAAAAAAATTTGTGATGAGAGTGTCTAGCGTGGTGGAAAAGGCGTGTCGTACGATAATGCTCCTAATGGAATGGATATATCTAGGCTCATGGTGTATGCACAACCAATTGAGGAATAAAACATTAGGGAGATAAGGCCATAGGGGAAGAGCCCTAGGTGTAATGAATCAAGTTAACCAAAACCTAATAAGAGGTTGTATAACCAAGAGTCTTCCATGGGAAACAAGGATAGGGCTCCCAACCAAAATTCCCAAAGAGGTGGCCATACTTTTGAGAGTCCTAGGTGCTACTTGTGGGAAAAAACATTTGGGTAAGTGTCTTACCAGAACGGATGGATGCTTTGCATGTTCTAGTAAGAATCATAAGATGAGGGACTTCCCTAACATCAAGGAAAAGGGAAGAAGGTCAATCAATCTCCAAAGAAGAATCCTCCCTATGGGATGGGGGTAGGAGAAAGAACTAATCTCAATTTGATAGTTTCCGTAAGTATTAACCCTTTATGGTTGTTGTGTTTATGTTTTAAGATGAGTTCATATGTTTTTGTCTTTATTATATTCATTCTTTCTTGACAAATGTCTTAAAAGGGAAATTGTTGAATTTTTATACACACTGTGAAAATTTCAAGTTTTGAAAAATATTGCATTTTCATGAATAGCGGGGTCAATGTGTGTACAAATGATTTTTTATGATCATGTATAATGTTGGAGAAGGTAGTACCTCCATAAATAAAGAATTAAGTGTGCACTTGAATTTGGAAATTTTCTTCCAAAAGTTGCCTGTGATGCAAAAGTGTTTATTAATGTGTAGTTGGTATTCCCTCTAAGTTTGGTGCATTGACAATGAATATTCAAGACTTTATTTAGTGTGTTATATGCTTTTAGTAAGTTCTTGATGTTCTTAAAGGTGTTTAGTGTCATTCGACGATGAATGTAGTTCCAAGTGGGGGAGCATGTAACACCCTAAAACGAACTAAGGTGAACTAGAGCTTTGTAAATGTTTCATGAGTGAATTTGTGTTAAAGTGATTAATAACGATTTTCTTAGGCAGTGCATGAAGTTTGGTGATGTTTGGAGGTAAAACACCAAAGAACGTCCATGACGTTAGGATGATTAGCCTTAGAAAGTGCTTGTGCATCATAGTGTGTTTTAGCGAGTTTTGGATGTTTGTTTTGATTGAAATTTTTGTGGGATATTCCTAAAACCTATATGAACATGTTTAGGGGTTGAAATACTGAATACGACTCCAGATAGGACACACAAGAGGTCCTAGAAAAGGACCCAAGCTGCTAAAACTGGGCAATCGACACCCATCAACCTATTGGCCATAGTCAAGAGGATGCCCCTTCGTCTAGGGGCATACGTTGAGAATTAATCTTGGAGGTAAGACCTCCCCTTTTCCAAGTGCATACCCAAATGATTCCCAGCAACAAAGGCCTTCATTCAGTTGACGCCCTGTTGCTTTGGTCCATCGATAGTGGTCCTGCAAAAGTTGTTGGATGCACTGCCTTGGTTTAGGGTGTTTTGTATATTCTCCCCCAAGTATTTTATGAACCTAGAATGATTGTTTTAGGGTTTTTAAGTATACTAAATTTATCTGAATTTCTAGACATAGACAAGGCCCCTCATTTCAAATATTCAAACTCTCTCTCTATTAAAAGACTCTCCCAAAACCCCATAGAAGCTTGAACTCAAGGAAGGTCTTAGAGGTATGGAGGTATACGTGTTCTTCATAAAAAATTAGTGGGTTTCTTCTTATTGAGGTATGGCAGTCATCCTTGAACTCTCTTCCATCGAACGGGTCATTTCCAAAAGATTTCAAAAAGAGCTTTTCAAACGCTATCTTCTTCTATCATTGAGACTAAGCAGGGGTCTTCATATAAAAATGTTTTAATGATTCAAATATGTTGTTTTTCGTATTAGTTGATTATTTGAAAATAAAAACCCTAATGAACCCATGCTTATGCATATTTTCAACTTTCAGCTTATGAAATGGGCTAAATGAACATGATTGTGTAATGTTTGAGCTTTGTTTAATCATGATTATATTATGGTTTATGTACTTCCAAAAGGGATATTTTATTATGAAATATTGAGGAATTGATTATAGCTGGTGAAATCTTGAGTAAATGGTATGTTGGTTATATTGTTTAGCTCTCATTGTGAATTGTCCTTAAGTGATGTAGTCTAACTTTGGTGGCAGTGTTTACCTGAAGTTCTTGAGTATATTATTTTTTTATGGGTATTGGGAGTATATCTTGAACGCTTGATATATGAAGTAAAGTGGAAATGATGATGTTCTTGTTGATATGTCTTGTAAATTTTGAATTGTATGCCTTGTTTAGGTTATGTCTAAATAAAATATGTGTACATGTTGAGAATGCTAGTGTGTCAAGTATGATTAATTAAAGTGTAAGAATTTCTAGAATTCAATGTTAATGAAATGGTGATTATGTGAAAGGAGTGTCAACAGACACACTCATACTTGAATGAATGAATGAAGTTAACAAATGTGAATAAGGGGAGTTTTGGGGTGAACACTCTTCGTATGCTTAGATGAAGTGTTAAGTAGAAACCTCACTATCTCCCAAGAGCTTTCTAAAATAGGTCGGATAATGGATCCCCTTGTCAGTTGGGATGTGGTTCCACTAGTTATCCATAACCTATAATATATAATGTTGAGACTTCTTGTGGGGAGTTATGCTTAGCACCGAGAGGATACGAAGAAAGGGTGTTTACATTTCGTGAGTTGACATGTTGTATTCCAGTGTACCTCTTGAGATGAGTACTTCTCGTTAGTAGAGAATGAGTTATTTAGCAGCAATCTCCTAATCCCGTAATTATGATCCTGCTTAGGCGTAGCTATAGGAGAAGCCATATAAAAGCTAAAACAATGACCCTACCCTAGACAAGTAGGGATCCCTTATCCAATGAGGACAAATATCAGGATTCAATGTCTAGTTCTCATGGCCTATGTCGGTTAAGCTATCCGCCACAAAATAATAAATGACCTAAGTCTCCTTAAAGATTGTACTACTTAGTTTAGGAAGTGCTATGGGGTGTTACTTATCCATTGTACAAGTAGACATAGCGAAACAGGAGTCTTGGTGTGTTTCATATGAAGTCTTTGAATAAGTTATCTTGTATTGTAAATGAAGTTATATGACTTAAGTTATAATGTTAATTAACCATGTAAAGGTCTTATATGAAGAAGTTATGAATAATGAATGTAGTGGGCTTGATCCAAGGGAATCCTCAAGGAGCACTAAGTGGGAGTAGTAGTATGGGACGCTACTCTCACAATGCACTTGGTGTAACTCACAAGTCCCATTTGAGTAGGGAACTTTTATGTAGTCCTTATTGTGTGAAAGTACTTCTAATGTCTAGCTTAGAGTTCCAACTTGTTTACCGTGCAAGGTTAGCCTATGGTTGTGTCACAACCGAGGAGCACCCCCTAGCAGTAACAAGGCTTACTTGACTTCTCGGCGGTCTTATACAAGCCCATAGTTATCATTGATATCGCGTGGTTTCACGGTATTATTAATACTTTTTACTTAAGTTTATAGTGTCCAAAATCCTTTTTGTGCTAATTTTTATATAAGTTTCTTTTTATTTTGCAGGAAATTTGTCCCAAGCTGAATGCAGAGATTTTGAGCGAAAAAATTCAGAAGAGACCACATACGGAGCTTATGACGGTCCGTCATGCTTGTAACGGTCCGTAGGTGGCAGCGTAGTGCAGCTGCTAAAGGAAGATGGGGAAGTCTTACATAGTGTGGGGTTACGAAGCTTGTGACGGTCCGTCGTGTCTATGACGGTCCGTCCTGCAGGTTCGTCATGAAGTTCAGAGAAGTGATCCCAGTACGCATGTTCCAAGAGTTGAAGTGTTTTGAAACGAAGGCCTCGACGGACCGTTGTGCCTATGATGGTCCGTCATACTTGCCGTCGAGGGTAATGAAGAAGAGAAGTAGAAGAAATTGTATAAGTATGGGATGACAAAGTCCATGACGGTCCATCGTGACCATTACGACCCATCGTGAGGTCCGTCGACCCAGCCGCGTTTTGGCAGATTTCCAGCAAATAGAGTCCTTGTTTAATTAGGTTTTTATTTTTTATAAATAGTTCGAAAAACCTCGTTTTTGAGGTTAGATTCTGGTTTGTTAGACATCATACAATTAGACTGTGTATTAGTGTGAGATTCTTGATAATTATTAGACTTTTGATTATCATTGATTGTTGGTGATTGTTGGTGATTAATCAAGCAATCTTCCGAATTTTACTCTTTCTCATTGAAGTAAGTACATGAATTCTTATTTGATATATTTGAATATTGTGATTATGACTATGGGTAACTAAACTCCATAACTAGGGTTATGGGAACCATAGGCAAATAATGAGACAAAACCTAACTAAAATAACAATATTAGAATGGTGTCTTGCATGTATTAATAATTCTTTCACTTAGAAGTCTTTTTAATGGATGGCCAACATTAGAACTCACCTTAATGCTACTTGCCGGACCAAGGACGTAGATAATAGGAAAAGAATTATCAACATAGATTTAGTATATACTATCTAATAGGCTAGTATTGATTGATACGAGGTAATAACTTAGTCAAATATCGAATACGATGCTTAATATGAGGTAAAGATAAGGGTTAGGAAAGTAACATACGTAGCCAGACCAAGGTGCGGAGTGAGATTTTCTAGTTGTCGGACCAAGGATTTAGAAATACATAACTTATCACTTTGCATGCAAGATACTAGGAAAGAATTGTTATAGTTAGAATTATCAATTTATGAACCTGTGGGGAACATGTTAACCCTGGTTACTTTGATTAATTGATTAAAATCCAACATTCAAAGTTCTTAAGTGTCTCTTTCAATTGTGTTAGTTATTTTCATTCATTTAGAATTAGAAACCCCCCTTTTATTATTTTTTTACTTTCCAAGGAAGTCATTGACCAAACAATAGTAATAACAGTTTGAAGTTAAGTCTAGACTATTTTCCTCATGGAAACGATCCCAACCTCACTAGTTGGGTTATTTACTTGACACGACCGCTTTACTTCTTATTTGAGAAGTAAGTTTGAGCGTATCAAATTTTTGCGCCGCTGCCGGGAATTATAGCTTTTGGATTAACTTTAACTTATTACTATAGTTTAGTTGATATTTTCTTGATTTTACTTTGTTTTATTGTTTTTGATTTTTTTTAGAACTATCCTGTTTGTATGCCAAATACACGGAGAGGAAGAGAACCCTTGTTTCCCTATGATTACGAGCTAGAGCGTACACTACGCAATATGAATCAAAACTTGGAGAAAAATGATGATGATCCGAACCAGAACATACCAGCTCTGGTTGATGTTGATGGTCAGATGTTACCCGATGCTCCGGGTGTACACCAACAGAGGGGACAAAATCCTGCTCCACGGCCCCAAGCATACTATAGAGGCTATGATAACATAGCAGACTCCGATGGGCCACTAGTTTTGCCTCCTCTACCCACAGGCCACACTATTGTGGTAACTAGTAGCCTGATGCATATGCTCACTGCCAGAGGTTTGTTTTCAGGGCTACCTTCTGAGGATCCACATGCCCATATAGCTAAGGTAAAGGCAGTGTGTAAAAGTTGTGTAGGGAGGCCTGATTTGGATTTAGATGTTATAGGTCTCAGAGTGTTTCCTCTCTCACTGACGGGAGAGGCTACTATATGGTTCACTGAGCTCCCATACAACTCAATCTTAACTTGGAACCAACTAAGGGATGTCTTATTAGCACGCTACTATCCGGTCTCCAAGAAACTAAACCACAAAGACAGAGTGAACAACTTTGTGGCACTACCAGGAGAGTCATTTAGTAGTTCTTGGGATAGATTCACCTCATTCTTGAGAAGTGTTCCAAATCACCATATAGATGATGAGTCACTGAAGGAATATTTCTATCGGGGATAGGAAGATAACAATAAAGCGGTGTTGGACACTATAGAAGGTTGGATCTTATGGGGAGTGTCCTTATGCTGAGATCGCTGAAAAATTAGAGAAAATCTCCCAGAATAACAAAGCTTAGAGTACTAGGAAGTCTGATACGGGGAGAAACACATTCGCAGTTCAGTCCACTCACAACCCAGCCACAGATGAGATTCGTGAAAAATGGCTCACATGAGAACTGAGCTTAGGTTGGTACTAAAACATGTCTCTGGGGTGCAAAAAATATAAATGCAGTCAAGTACTTGTTTAAACCACCACTTCCTAATGATGAATGCTATTATGCGGAGGACAATTATGTAGTAAATGAGCAGATGGGGGGTTTCCGACCAAGCGCCCAAGGCTCAAATCAGGATACTTGGCACCAATGTCAAGGGAACCAAGGTCGGAACTATGTTAACTACAATCGTGAGGGTCATTATGTCCGAGATGGAAACTACAACCGCGACAACAACTTTAATGTCCCTCCTCAATATCGGGAAGTTACTCCAAGGGATGGTGGAGATAGTATGGCGCAAGTTGAGGATATGTTGCACAAAATTATTAGGAGGTTCAATGTTAGTGATGAGCACATTAAAGAGTTAAGGGGTGATTTAGCGAGTATTGGGCAAAAAGTTGATACACATGCAATTTTGATTAAACAGATTGAATTGCAAATGGCCCAATTATCTGCGATAGTGAACACACGGCAACCGGGCACTCTTCCTAGAAACATTGTCAAAAATCCAAAGAATGATGCGCACTTTATGAAAATCACTACTTGGGGTGGTAATCAAACCATTGAGCCACCTATGCCATCTACTGAGGAAAATGTGAGAAAGGATAATGATAGTGTGGTAAAAGGTAGTGGTGAAGCAGAGGAAAGTAATGAAAGATTCAGAAGTACTTATAAAGGTAATTCCCATGCCTAGGCCACCACCACTCTTCCCTCAAAGATTAGTGAAAATGACCGAGGATGGTAAATATCGGCGTTTCATAACAATGTTGAAGTAGCTTTCTATCAATGTCCATTTGGTAGAAGATCTAGAACAAATGCCCGGTTATGCCAAATTTTTGAAAGATCTAGTCACCAAGAGAAGATCGGTCACTTTCGAGGATGATGATAGACTTCAGCATTGTAGTGCTATTGCTACAAGATCCCTCGTAAAAGAGAAAGAAGATCCTGGTGTGTTCACTATTCCTTTTACAGTTGGGTCATTACATTTTGCGAAAGCATTTTGTGATCTAGGGGCAAGCATAAATCTCATGCCCCTCTCGATTTACAAGAAGTTGTGTTTGGGGGATCCAAAACCCACTGCGATGCGGCTACTGATGGCTGATCGGACAGTGAAACAGCCAATAGGGATACTTCATGATGTGCTAGTAAAAGTGGAGTCATTCATCTTTCTGACTGATTTTTTTATTCTTGATTGTGAGGTCGATTTTGAAGTGTCTATTATCCTTGGGAGGCCATTCCTTGCTACAGGTAGAGCCTTAGTTTATATGGAGAATGGACAGATGACATTTCGGTTGAATAATTTAGAAGTGACCTTCAACATTTGTAGGACCATGAGGCAGAGTGGTAAGCTCAAATCGGTATCTGTCATATCCCACAAAGAAAAGATGAAGAAGGAGAATGAACAAAAAGATGAAAAACACGAGTTTATGGTTGGAGATTTGGTGCTTGTAGATAGTTCTGGGTCGCCTTGTCTTCCGGCCAAGCTCAAGTCCTACTGGACGGGCCCTTACTTGATTACCAAAGTATTCCTTCATGGAGCAGTTGAGTTAAAAGCCAAGGAGGTAGTGCGGTTTAAGAGGAATAGCGATAGAATAAAACTCTATTTTGGGCATAAAGCATCGGGGAATGAAGTGATAGAGGCATACCATCTTGATGAAGTCTGAGTAATCAAGGGTCCCCAGTCGTGCCGCGATATTAAATCAGGTGCTTGTTGGGAGGCAACCCAATACTTATAGTCTTTTTAGTAATGGTAGCATTTTTCTACTAATGAGTTTCTTTAAATTTGCAGGCACATCACCAAGAAATTCAGTAGAAAATTACTCTGCAACAGTCACTGACGGATACATCGACGGACCGTTGCGCCTGCGATGGACCGTCGTATGCCTCCGTCGTACCAGGTACGTCTTTCTGTTATTTTTACACTAGGGCACAAATGACAGAACCAACGACGGGTCATCACAACTGTGACAGACCGTCGTCGGGGAACCGTCGTGTGATTAATGAGTCGTACCCGAACTGGCTGGAGTCTTTTTCAAAATTAGACCGTTTAAACTCCCCAACCCCTCATTTCACCTCATTCCTTCACTATTCCTCCCACTACTCTCTCTTTTTCAACTTCCACAATCTAATCCTCTATCAACCACCGATCATTGCCCCCCAAAATTCCCCAAAGCCCTAAAAGTGTTAATGTACTAGTCGGAGTTGCTGTTATGGGTGTCTTCCTGTCCACCGAGTACTTGTCCATTTGTTTTCTCCAATTCTAAGGTATGTGTCTCTAATTTCTACTCATTTATCTTGCATTTTTGTTTATTAGTTAGTATTAGCTTAGTTCTTTGTCATATTTTTTTTCTTTTATAAATTTTGTCTAACCTAGGTTAAAAATGTTCGAAATTGTCATGTTTACAACCCTAGAGATAGGTGTTTTTACATTACTAGTTTCCTAAGTAGTTGGGTTAGACAAATGTAGGTCTAAAACACTACAAGTTTGATTTGGGTTCATCGGGGATGCATGGGGTACCCCCAGTTCTATAACTGATCTACAGAACAAGACCCCGATGACGGACCGTCGTACCCACAACGGACCGTTGTACCCACGACGGACCGTCATAGTGTCCGTTACAAAAGCCCTAACAACCCACTGTCCTTTTTTTATCTAAGTGTCCTCAAACGGACATATGCGATGGACCGTCGTCTTTATGACGGTCTGTCCTGCACAACCGTTCTGGTTGTCAGAGACCCTATTCCTGAAGGTCTCTAACTTTTTCTAAGTGTCCTCCAATGGACACATGTGAAGGACTGTCATACCCACGATGGTCCGTCCTGCACAACCGTTCTGGTTGTCAGAGACCCTGTTTCTAAGGGTCTCTCACTTTTTCTAAGTGTCCTTCAACGGACACATGTGACGGACCGTCATATCCATGACGGTCCGTCCTACATGACCGTCATGACGGTCAGAGACCCCTCTCTTATGGGTCTCCATATTTTTTCCAAGTATCCTACGATAGACACCTACGCCGAACCGTCGTACCTGTGACAGTCTGTCCTGCACATACAATTATACTAGTCAGAGACTCTCCTTCAGGGTTCTCCATATATACATAGTCTAAGTAATACATGACGGACCCCATGACGGTCTGTCATAGTCACGACGAGCCGTCACCAAGCCCGTCGTATGTGTCACTGTTTCTATAGCAATGACATACTAATTTCAATATTTTGTTTGGTATGGTTTTGCTTGACTTGTTTTCCACTACTCGTACTAATATTGATCCTTTACAGGTACTACACCCAAGCAAGATGGAATCTACGCACGCGGGCGATCTAAGTCTATCGCCCCGTCTGCCGCATGGTCATTGGCTGTGTTAATGAGCGTGACCCTGAGTATGTGCCCCCAGGCACTTCCACCCCTTCCCATTCTTCACGTGCTCCCAGAGCCACACCCAAAAAGGTGGCGTCTGGCGTAGTCACTGCCTCCAGTCTGATGACGAGCGCACACTGACTGGCACACCCTCTAGGTCAGCCACAAATGAAGAAGGAGATGCTCCTTAGGAGTATCCTGGTCGGAAAAAGCCTTCAGCTCTTCTGAGGTTCCCGCACCCGCCACCGCTGCAGCGTCGGCCTCGTTTGATGAGGCTGACAGTTCAGAATCTACATCAGGCTCACCAGCTCAGGTCCCCACCCCAACCACTGACCAGCCCGACCGGTGTTGTGTCGACGAGCAATTTCAAGTCTACTCCGACGCCAAGTTGCTGACTGATAAAGGAGTGATGACTCGAACACTCACCTTGGAGCGGCGGGTCCTTACAGGGAGCATCCCGATGATGCCTGAGATCCACAATCTCTTCACTAGGCATCGCTTGGAGTGGACAGCACGTCTGTTGGGACTTTACAGTGAAGAAATTGTCCGAGAGTTCTACGCATCCTATGTAGCGACTCTCCGATCGCAGATAGATAGGCGGGCTTCCCCTGCTAAATAGGCACCACTGGAGCAGGTCCGAGTACAGGGCGTAAAGGTTGACATTTCCCTGCCTGCCATCCGCCGGTTCCTATACGGCGAAGGTGTTGATGCTACTCGGACTCCCCTTACTACCGAGTTTGACTACCGCTGGCAGATAGTTAAAGATGGCCAATTCCTGCGCGAGCCATCACTGAGAGAGACCACCAAGAAGTGGATGGCCCTGCACCTGTCAGGTTATGGAGAGGGTGCCCATTGGGTGACTGAGCCAAAGGGGGCCATCAAGAAGGCCAACCTCACTTTCACGGTGAAGTTCTTCTGGCTGCTTGTCCGTCACTGCCTTTTACCCACAGCTGCTGATAATATCGTTACATGGGATCGAGCAGTGTTGATGGAGGCGATGATAGCCGGGTTCGAGGTGGACTTCGCGTGGCTTCTACAGGCAGTCATGCACGAGAGGGCATTCAAGGTCACTACTACTTACCCTTTCCCGTGCATGATCTTTGCTCTCTGTAGGTCCGCAGCTGTGCCGATATGGCAAGTAGATCATCTTAAGACCCCGCAGGGTAATGTTGACGTCGTCCTCATCAGAGACGAGGCCAATGAGTTTGCTCCATGCAGAGGTCCCCGTCTAGAGCTGCCCCCACTTTCTGATGATCTTGCTGATACGGTAGCCCAGGCCTGCAAGTCTACACAGGCGGCGTCCAGTGACACTACCCCGATCGAGTCTATCCCGGGTAGTAGCACTCCCACGAGCTCCTATCGCACAGCCCCTCTACCGGCACTGGTCCCTCTTGCTAGGGTCCAAAGGCACAAATGGCTACACTTCTGCATAATATCCAGTCGTGGATGCAGAAGTCTATTACTGAGTCAGAAGAGCACCAAGAGCGAAAAATGGTACAGTATACAGAGCGGAAGATCGTTGAGGTTAACCAACGCTGGACGCCTTTGAGTTGAGGGTGATAGCCCGACCAGCCCCTCCGGTGGATGTGTCGACTCTTCAGGCTGCAGTTGACAGTCTTCGTGCAGATATCGACACGATCTTAGAGGCTAGGGTGCCAGAGTCAGAGGCCCCTTCTGTCAAGCCTGCCTAGGAGACAGTGCTAACGGCCCTATTCGCCACCTCATAGATTCCACCACCTCCCCCTTGAGAGCATGCCAAGAGGTGTAGGGGTCGAGCAGAGGACGAGGCGCGAGCTAGGAAGAAGGAGCGCTGAGAGATGGAGGCTGCACGGAGAGCCTCACTTGTTGAGGTGGAGGCGCACCAGATGAGAGCATCAGAGTTAGCGGCTGGGGCGTCTAGCTCCCGAACTGTGGAGATAGCAGGAGGCACTTCTGATAGTGCGTTTGTTGCTGAGGACACTACTGAGGGTGTCCAAATTGCAGAGGACGTGGGCCGGGGAACCGGACCCACCATCTTGCTGATCGACGGTGCTTTGCGCCACAGGTTTGCTTCACCTACCACTCTAGTACTTAAATTTTTATGCATTGGGGACAATTGCATTTTTTTGTTGGGGTGGGGTAAATGGAAAGTCAAAGTTAGGGTGAAGTCTGAGTAGCCCAATTCACTATCCTCTTATTGGGTATTCTTGCCTATGTTCTTTTTCCCCAAAAGACTGATTACTTTTTCTGTTGAACCGACATGTTTATATCTTTTGTACATAGTTTTATTATGGAGCATGATGGCTAAAATGATATCCTGATAAACTGTAAAATGATGCATGACTAGGCATAGTAACTGATAATTGTGTGTCTCTAAGCATGACATAGAGTTACACCGTTGCATTACCCTAAGTCTTAAATTCGAACTAGGTGTCTGATAATGTGGTATAGTGATGAGATGTCAAGTGAGTGTGAGGAAGATTTGAATAGTCCACTATTGGTACTAATTTAGAACTTGATTGGTTAGTCCTGCTAAAAGTAAGTTGTAATAGACAATTAGGAAAGGATTATAGGCCTTTATTCAATATAGCCCATTTCTAGCCTAAGTAAAAAGAAACCAAATGAAATTTATCCTTCTTTGATCCAAATGATCTGAGCTTAAATTAGACCTTTCTTTTTCACCCAAACTGATCTTTTCTGGGAACAATGTATTGGCTCTGGTCCCTCCTTGTACATGTGCACCTCAGCTTATGACAAAAGCATAATTTAAGGGTGGCTAATGCAGTAAACAACCTTCGTTATGGCCCTGACCCAACTTTGGGTATTGTGTACCTTGACTCATGGCAAAGCCATGAGTTGAGGGTGGCTATTATAAGGAATGTTGTTGAAAGTGGGGTTGAAAGAACAAAGAGAGAGAAAGAACGAAAGTGAAGTGACTCAATAATTAGTCAAAAGAAAAGAAAAGAAAAAAAAGGAAAACATACAAGATATACAAGCAAGAAAGGAAGAGAGTCACTTACACAAATGAAGAAAGAAGAGAAAATAGCAAGGTGAAAGAATATGAGAAACTGGGCAAGATAAAATGATAGAAAGTAGAAGGTTTAGCCGATATGTCAAGGAGGGCAAAAAGTCACTAAAGTATACCTAAGTATACCCTACCTGACCCTGAGCCTATGTTACAAGCCAAGAAAGTCCTATTGTGATCCTAAGGGTTGAATAACAAACTTAAGGCAGTTAAAATAAGGTCAAGCTTATGGCAATAGGTATGAATGAGAGTGACTTTGTTCTGAGAGCGAGTGTTGAAAAGTAATCCTTATTCTCAAATTGAAATTATTGTGTGAAAAATGAGGATTTTGCTTTGAAGTGAGGACACTAGTTGCAATACCGGAATTGTTTTCACCTCAGTAAGAAATTGAAGAGGATAGGTGTTAGTGCATGGTGAGTCTGTGTCATGTTCTGATCCCACATAGTTCAAGCGTAATAGTGATAGCATACATAGATTTGATGAGATTAATCGGGATTGATAGCCAAATGATTGCAAAGGATGAAACATGGATACTATTGTACAAAGATGTTTTATTGAGTCATAGTGCATCGCTTGAGGACAAACAATGAATTTAAGTTGAGGGTGTTGATATACCGTGGTTTCACGGTATTATTAATACTTTTTCCTTAAGTTTTGTATGTCCAAAAGCCTTTTTGTGCTAATTTTTATATAAGTTTCTTTTTATTTTGCAGGAAATCTGTCCAAAGCTGAATGCGGAGATTTTGAGCGAAAAAATGTAGAAGAGACCACCTACAGAGCTTATGACGGTCCGTCGTGCTTGTAACGGTCCGTAGGTGGCAGCATAGTTCAGCTGCTAAAGGAAGATAGGGAAGTATGACCAAGTGTGGGGTTACGAAGCTTGTGAAAGTCCGTCGTGTCTATGATGGTCCGTCCTGTAGGTTCGTCATGAAGTTCAGAGAAGTTATCCCAGTACTCATGTTCCAAGAGTTGAAGTGTTTTAAAACAAAAGCCCTCGACGGACCGTTGTGCCTATGACGGTCCGTCATACTTGCCGTCCAGGTTAATGAAGAAGAGAAGCAGAAGAAATTGGATAAGTATGGGACGACGAATCCATGACGGTCCGTTGTGACCATGACGATCCGTCGCGAGGTCCGTCGACCCAGCCGCGTTTTGGCAGATTTCCAACAAATAGAGTCCTTGTTTAATTAGGTTTTTATTTTTTATAAATAGTTCGAAAAACCTCGTTTTTGAGGTTAGACTCTTAGACGCTTAGATGCTTAGACGGTTAGACTCTGGATTGTTAGACATCATACTATTAGACTTTGTGTATTAGTGTGAGATTCTTGATAATTATTAGACTTTTGATTATCATTGTTTGTTGGTGATTTTTTGTGATTGATCATGTTATGCCTCGTATTTTTTTTATACGTAGTGCGCGTCATGATCTAGTAGACGTAAGTCCAGGGAATGAGATTTTATTTTAAGTTCCAAGTGTTAAAAGAAATATTAGGCAAGGATGTTAATTCCAAATGTGATATTAAGTATGAGTTGGCTAATGTAAGTGCCATTAACTTTAAGTGAGGGATTAATTAGTGGCTGATTAGGATTAATTTAATCCAGTGGGTCCCACTACTCATAATTGGTGGCTGATTAGGATTAATTTAATCCAGTGGGCCCCACCACTCAAGGAAAAAAATTAAATAAGGGATCAGATTGGGAGCTGGCCTTAGTGGACACGTGTAGAGGGCGGGCTTCCTGCACTTCATATCATAAATGAGGTGGAGAAATCCACTACATACTAAATAAAATGGTGAAATACATTGCTTCATAGCATCTTCTTCTTCACCACTTGGCTTAGGCAGCCATGAAAATTGAGAAACCAACCCTGCAACTCTTGGCCAGCAGCAGCAAATAATTTGGTTAGTAATCTCCTTTCTTGGTGTGTTAATTCTTTAGAATACCTTGTTAATTACCCATTAATATTAGAAGGGAGCATGACCAGTAGCTTAGGAAGTTTGTTTTAGTTATTGAATGTGTTAAGTATGAACGGAAACCCTAATCAGATTATTAGTGGTGTCGTGTTGGTGCTTGGGCTGTTTTGATTAAAGAAAACTGCGGGAAAATTCTGTTTTGGCGTTATGTATATGTTAAATGTGATTATGATTATATACTCCAAAGGATGAATACGATAAGGTAGATGTGTTGTGAATTATAATACGAGTTATCGCTCGATGTGTCATTGCTTCACTGCTATGGTTGCCGAGACGGGACTGTTTTAGGGAGGGAGCTATTTAATATGATTTGTTGGGTTATATGTGTTATTGGTATTGCTGTGGATAATTTGGGTTGTCGTCGGATTGGGACGAAGTAAGGAAAATAGGGGAAGTGCTGTCGGATTTTTGTTAGATTTTTAGCTTGCTTACAAGATAGTAAAGCGCGATGTTTTTCTAATTGCGGCACGATTGTTGCTTGTTATAGATTAATAGCTTGAGTAGTAAATATTGGACTTGCGGCTCTACTATACGGTATGTAACGCTGTCCTTTCTTTCTTTGTTTGGCATGACTTTTAAAAATAAGCGAATAACGGACAGGTTTAATACTTACCTCTAGAGCGTCTAGGTGACGTATATTCTTGCTTCCACAATTATTCCTCTATATATCGGCTTTGTCTAAGGATATTATGATTTGTCATATCTATGGTAGTGCTTCTTAGAGTCATTGAGATTTTACGTTTCCATATTGTATTAAAGGTTCATAATCTTTATAAAACATTAATCTTTGGTAATACTCCTTGCTGGTTCACGTTGATTGTTCTATTGAGTTATAAGGAATGATTTTAATTGCATATGGTTGCGCATAATGTTCTGCTCGTGCATAGAGTCATTTATAATTTCACCGAGTCTCGGGCCGGGTAATGTTCGTGCGGAGTTTCTTGCATATGTCATCGAGTCCCTCACTAGAGGGCCGGGTATGTATATTATATATATGATTGGTGATGAGAATGGTTATGATGATGATGATGACAGAGATGACGTGATGATTATTATGTCGAGCCCCTTACTAGGGAAGCTGGGCACTTTATATGTTAAAGATATGCATGATTTTCACTTAAAAGGGTATATGTGTAGCGATATTTGTTTCGACTTGCCATATTGGTATCCTGTCATCTTTACCTTATTCTTTACATACTCAGTACATTGTCCGTACTGACCCCCCACTTTCCTCAAGGGCTGCGTTTCATGCCCGCAAGTGTAGACGCACAGTTCGGTGATCCTCCCGCCTACGATATCTACTCTGCTAATTGGGAGAGCTCCACTGTTCCGGAGCCCATTCGTTTTGGTAAATAACTTTTGTGTAGTATTTTGCTCGTCTATTGATATGGCGGGGTCCTGTCCCGTCGAGTTTCACTTCTGTACTCTTAGAGGTCTGTGGACATTATGTGGGTTGTATATATATGTTTTTGGATAATGGTCTGGACATGGTTTGTTTGGGATGTCCGCTTGTACAGGGGCAGCCATGTCGGCTGCGTACATCAGTTTGTATTCTGTAGTGGCAGCCTTGTCGGCTTACGTATGTTATTATGCTTTGGTTAGTGGCGGCCTTGTCGGCTCGCGTATGTTGTTACGGTTGAATGGTTATGACTCCTTATGAGACAGGTCCTCTTTATATATATATGACGTTGGGGTTGGCTTGATTTGATTAAATTCTATTTTGTCTTAGTTTCAGTTGGTTATACTTAGCAGGTTTGTATGTGGGTTTCCAAAACGGGCACTAGTCACGGCCCATTGGGTTGGGTCGTGACAAAGAGTGGTATCAGAGTGGTTCTTCCTCAGAAGTGTCTACAGGACGTGTCTAGTAGAGTCTTGTTTATCGGTGTGTTGTGCACCACATCTATAAACAAGAAGCTACAGGACATTTAGGATGTCATCCTTTCTTCTTATTCTAGATCGTGCGATAGAGATATATTAACAGGATAATCCCTCTCAAACGAATCCGTGAGTTTTCATCTATGCCTCCAAAGAAAGCGACAGCCGCCCAGAAGGGCAAATTGGTATCAGAAGGTACTAGTAAGACCCGGAGAGTTACTAGGGCCTGTGCCCAGTCTATACCTGGTATTATGCTCCAATCGGAAAGCTCTGCTACACCGCCACCGCCAGAGGAGATTAGAGCAGCAACAGCTCCAGTTCGGGGGACACCACCAGTTCCCGAGGCCCCAGCACCTGAACCTCCAGCTCCTCAGTCAGGGGCGGAGGATAGGGCCATGAGAGATGATGTTTAGTTGCTGACTAGATTAGTGGAAGGTCAGGCTCGCATGCATGTACTAGGAGTTGATCATGCGGACAGATCTAATAGCTTAAAGGCTCGTGACTTCTTAAGTTGTAATCCTCCAGAGTTCTTTGGGTCAAGGCCCGAGGATGATCCGCAAGGTTTATTCGTCAGATGCAGCGTACATTGAGGATAATCAAGGCTTCGGAGACCGAGTCTGTTGAGTTGGCTACGTATCGTTTGCGGGATGTAGCTATTAATTGGTATGAGTCTTTGGAGTTATCTAGGGGTGAGGGTGCTCCTCTAGCTGTATGGGATGAATTTGTGGAGGCTTTCCAGGGCCACTTCCTGCCTCCAGATATGAAACGAGCTAGAGTTGATAGATTCTTGCGTTTGAAGCTAAATGGCAGGAGCGTTCGAGAGTATAGCCTCGAGTTCGATTCATTGGCTAGGCATGCACCTACTATTGTGGCTGATATGGCAGACAGGATACATCGTTATGTGATGGGATTGGATCATTATCTGGTTGACGGTTGTATGGCAGTGACACTTCATCAAGGTATAGACATTGCTCGGGTGCAGGCATATGCACAGGGGGTAGAGGATCGGCATCGGGGACGTCATCCAGATAGAGATTATAGTAGAGGCCAACATAAGAGGGCTAGATCAGCAGGTTATCCTGACGAGTTTCGAAGCGGGCAGTTTCAGCAGCATGTGAGATTATCTTCGAAGCCAGCACAAAGTGAACCCCCACGTTTCATGGGTAGGGGGTTCGATCGTATGGGATATTCGGAAGCTGGTCAGAGCTCTAGGGCGTCAAGGTCACAGATGGGCAGGGGTTTGAGCCAGTCAAGGCCACCTTTGCCTCGGTGTTCTCGCTGTGGTAGGTCCCATCCTAGGGAATGTCATTGGGCTACAGGTGCGTGTTTTTCTTGCGGCCGGCAGGGCCATACTATGAGGGAGTGTTACCTTAGAGGTAGTGCAGGTGGTATGGCATAGCCTACAGGGTCAGTTGTTGGTTCATCTTCTTCTGTGGCTATACGCCCTACGGGGCAGGGTATTCAGGCGCCAGCAGGCTGTGGTAGAGGACGTGGTGGAGTTTCCAGTTCTAGCGGTCCCTCGAACTGTATATATGCTTTGACTAATAAGCAGGATCAGGAGGCGTCACCTAATGTGATCGCAGGTATATTATCACTATTCTCCCGAAGTGTGTATGCATTGATAAACCCGGGTTCCACCTTATCATTTATATCTCTCTTTGTTGCTAGTAGGATCGGAATAGAGTCTGAGTTGATAGAACAAATTGAGGTAGCTACACCTGTAGGAGATTTTGTCATAGCTACGCGAGTATATAAGAATTGTTTAGTAGTTATATATAGTCGTTGTACCGTAGCAGATCTAATAGAGTTAAATATGATTGAGTTTGATATTATCATGGGCATGGATTGGTTGGCTGCTTGTTATGCTAATTTTGATTGCAGAGGAAAGATAATTCGATTTCAATTTCTAGGGGAACCAATTATATAGTGGAAGGGGAGTATAGTATCGCCGAAAGGTAAGTTCATTTCATACCTCAATGCCGGGAAGATGGTTAGAAAAGTCTATATTTACCATCTGATTCTGGTGCATTGCATAAAGGAAGAGGCACCGACTCTTCAATCAGTACCGGTAGTTAATGAATTTCCCGATGTATTCCCCGAGGAACTTCCAGGCCTTCCTCCAGAACGAGTGATAGAGTTTACTATAGATGTACTACCAGATACCCAGCCTATATCTATACCTCCTTATAGAATGGCACCTGCTGAGTTGAAAGAATTGAAAGAGCAATTGAGGGATTTGCTAGAAAAGGGCTTCATCAGGCCTAGTACGTCACCTTGGGGAGCACCGGTACTGTTTGTGAGGATGAAGGATGGGTCGCTGCGGATGTGTATTGATTTTAGGCAGCTGAACAAAGTAACAATAAAGAAGAGGTATCCCCTCCCAAGGATTGACGATCTATTTGACAACTTGCAGGGTGCAATGTGTTTTTCAAAGATAGACTTGCGGTCAGGTTATCATCAGGTGCGGGTAAGGGAGGCAGATATTCCAAAGATGGCATTCCGGACCCGATATGGGCATTATGAGTTTAGAGTGCTGTCTTTTGGGCTGACTAATGCTCCAGCGGTGTTTATGGATTTAATGAATCGAGTATTTAAAACATTCTTTGATATGTTTGTTATTGTTTTTGTAGACGATATTCTGGTCTATTCACGTTCAAAAGAGGAGCATGCAGACCATTTAAGGATGGTACTAAGGGTGCTTCAGCACCAGAAGTTGTATGCTAAAATTTTCTAAGTGTTAGTTCTGGTTGACTGCAGTGGCATTCTTGGGGCATATTATTAGAGTTGATGGTATTCGGGTAGACAAGCAGAAGATTGAGGCGGTAAAGACTTGGCCCAGACCTACGACACCTACTGAGGTACGTAGCTTTATGGGGTTAGCAAGATATTACAGGAGATTCGTAGAAAAGTTTACCTCAATTTCAGTGCCTTTGACAAGGCTAACTCAAAAGGCAGCCAAGTTCCAGTGGACTGATACTTGTGAGCGAAACTTCCAACTATTGAAAGACAAATTGACTACAGCTCCAGTCCTAACTCTTCCGGAGGGACCAGATGGCTATGTTATTTATTGTGATGCTTTGGGTGTTGGGCTAGGATATGTATTGATGCAGCATGGCAAAGTTGTAGCCTATGCCTCCCTACAGCTTAGGAAGCATGAAAAGAACTATCCTACTCACGATCTGGAGTTAGCGGTCGTGGTTCATGCCTTGAAGATATGGAGAGATTATTTATATGGTGTCCATGTGGACATCTATACAGATCATAAGAGTCTCAAATATATCTTTAAACAGAAGGAGCTGAAGTTATGACAGAGGCGGTGGTTAGAGTTGCTAAAGGATTATGATGTTGATATTTTATATCATCCAGGGAAAGCGAATGTTGTAGCAGATTCTCTTAGCCGTAAGTCCATGTGTAGCTTGACAGATGTACAACCACAAAGGAGGGAAATAGTTCTGGAGATTCAGTGATATCCAGCCTTGGAGTCCGTCTGTCTTATTCAGAAGATAGTGGAGTTTCTATTTTAGAGGTTGCTGAGTCCTCAATCATAGATGAGGTAAAGAGACACCAATACAAGGACCCTATTCTTGCACAGTATAGAAATGCAACTCTTCGAAAGGAAAAGACCCCATTTAAGGTTACACCTGACGGAGTGTTACGATATGAAGGCAGATTGTGTGTACCCGATATTGCGGGGCTACGACGGCAGGTTATGAGAGAGGCACACTCTGCCTGTTATTCTATTCACCCAGGGTCAACGAAAATGTATCATGACCTCAGATGCTTATATTGGTTGGATGGCATAAAAAGGACATAGCGGAGTTTGTTGCTCAGTGCCCGAATTGTCAACAAGTCAAGATCGAACATCAAAAGCCTGGTGGATTATTAAAGGAGATAGAGATCCCGACTTGGAAATGGGAGATGATTAATATGGACTTCATTACAGGCTTACCTCGCACTCAACGGAAGTATGACTTTGTATGGGTTATTGTAGATAGGCTGACGAAATCGACCCATTTTCTTCCGGTCGAGACTACTTATTTGGCTAAAGATTATGCAAGGTTATATGTCAGGGAGATAGTGATACTTCATGGGGTTCCCACGTCCATTATATCAGACAGAGGAGCTCAATTTACAGCCAACTTTTGGAGATCGTTTCAGAGGGGATTGGAGACACAGGTGAACCTTAGCACAGCATTTCACCCTCAGACTGATGGGTAGGCTGAGCGTACTATTCAGACATTAGAAGATATGTTCTGGTCCTGTATTATTGACTTCAAAGGTAGCTGGGATGACCACTTGATGCTCATTGAGTTTGCCTATAATAATAGCTACCATTCTAGTATCCATATGGCACCGTACAAGGCCTTATATGGGAGGAAGTGCAGATCACCTATTGGTTGGTTTGATGTTGGCGAGACTAAGTTAATAGCCCGGATGTGATTCAGCAAGTTGTTGACAAGGTGAAGATTATTCAAGAAAGATTATTAGCAGCCCAGAGTCGACAGAAGTCATATGCAGATAATCGGCGTCGAGATTTGGAGTTTCAGATTGGTGACTGGGTATTCCTGAAGGTATCACCCATGAGGTGTGTGATGAGATTTGGTAGGAAGGGGAATCTCAGTCTGAGATACATTGGGCCTTATCACATTGTCCGTAGGATAGGCAAGGTTGCCTATGAGTTGTATCTACCATCTAATTTGGAGGCGGTACATCCAGTCTTCCATGTATCGATGCTACGTAAATGTATTGGTGATCCTTCTAGAGTATTCCCCGTAGATGGTGTTCAGGTAACAGAGGAGTTGTCATATGAGGAGAAACCCGTAGCTATACTTGATCGCCAGGTTAGAAGACTACGTACTAAGGATGTGGCTTCCGTCAAAGTGTTGTGGCAAAATAATAATAGGGAGGAGATGACTTGGGAAGAGGAAGATGAAATGAAGAATAAGTATCCTTACTTGTTCCCCGTACCTACAGGTAATTCGATTTATAGCTTGACTATATTTATTGATAAACGAGATTATGTAGTAAGTTGTGACTCTGTAAGGCATCTGTAAGTTACGGAATGCAGGTTGATAGGTAAAACTCTTAGAGAGACCTCGCTGGAATTTGTTTTTGTAAGACGCTGACTTAACATTCGAGGATGAATGTTCCTAAGCGGGGAAGGATGTTATGCCTCATATTTTTTTATACATAGTGCGCGTCATGATCTAGTAGACGTAAGTCCGGGGAATGAGATTTTATTTTGAGTTCCAAGTGATTAAAAAAATATTAGGAAAGGATGTTAATTCCAAATGTGATATTAAGTATGAGTTGGCTAATGTAAGTGCCATTAACTTTAAGTTAGGGATTAATTAGTGGCTGATTAGGATTAATTTAATCCACTGGGCCCCACACTCATAATTGGTGGCTGATTAGGATTAATTTAATCCAGTGGGCCCCACCACTCAACGCAAAATTTAAAAAATGGATCTGATTCGGAGCTGGCCTTAGTGGACACGTGTAGAGGGGGATGCCTCCACTTCATATTATAAATGAGGTGGAGAAATCCACTCCATACTAAATAAAGTGGTGAAATGCATTGCTGCATATCATATTCTTCTTCAACACTTGGTTAAGGCAGCCATGGAAATGGAGAAACCAACCCTGCAACTCTTGGCCAGCAGCTGCAAATAATTTGGTTAGTAATCTCCTTGGTTGGTATGTTAATTTTTTAGAATACCTTGTTAATTACCCATTAATATTACAAGGGGGGCGTGACCAGTAGCTTAGGAAGTTTGTTTTAGTTATTGAATGTGCTAAGTATGAACGGAAACAATAATCGGATTATTAGTGGTGTCGTGTTGGTGCTTGGGCTGTTTTGATTAAAGCAAACTGCGGGAAAATTTTATTTTGGTGTTATGTATATGTTAAATGTGATTATGAGTATATACTCCAAAGGATGAATACGATAAGGTAGATGTGTTGCAAATTATAATACGAGTTATCGCTCGGTGTGTTGTTGCTTCGCTGCTATGGTTGCCGAGACGGAACTATTTTTGGGAGGGGGCTGTTTAATATGATTCGTTGGGTTATATGTGTTATGGGTATTGCTGTGGATAATTTGGGTTGTTTTCGGATTGGGACGAAGTGAGGAAAATAGGGGAAGTGCTGCCGGACTTGCGTTAGATTTTTAGCTAGCTTACAAGATAGTAATGCACGACGTTTATCTAATTGCGGCACAATTGTTGCTTGTTATTGATTAATAGCTTGATCAGTAAATATTGGACGTGCGGCTCAACTATAGGTAGGTAACGTTGTCCCATCTTTCTTTGTTTCGCATGACTTTTAAAAATAAGCGAATAACGGACAGGTTTGATACTTACCTCTAGAGCGTCTAGGTGACGTATATTCTAGCTTCCACGATTATTCCTCTATATATCGGCTATTTCTAAGGCTATGATGATTTCTCATATCTATGGTAGTGCTTCTTAGAGTCATTGAGATTTTACGTTTCCATATCGTATTAAAGGTTCATAATCTTTATAAAACGTTAATCTTTGGTAATACTCTTTGATGGTTCACATTGATTGTTATATTGAGTTATAAGGAATGATTTTAATTGCATATGGTTGCTCATAATGTTCTGCTCGTGCATAGAGTCATTTATCATTTAATCGAGTCCCGGGCCGGGTAATGTTCGTGTGGAGTTTCTTGCATATGTCACCGAATCCCTCACTAGAGGGCCGGGTATGTATTTTATATATATGATTGGTGATGAGGATGGTTATGATGATGATGATGATGGAGATGACGCGTTGATTATTTTGCCGAGGCCCTTACTAGGAAAGTTGGGCACCTTATATGGTAAAGATATGCATGATTTTCACTTAAAAGGGTATATGTGTAGCGATATTTGTTTCAACTTGCCATATTGGTATCCTGCCATCTTTCCCTTATGCTTTACATACTTAGTACATTGTCCGTACTGACCCCTCTTTCCTTGGGATCTGAGTTTCATGTCCGCAGGTGTAGATGCACAGTTCGGTGATCATCCCACCTAGGATATCTACTCTGCTTATTGGGAGAGCTCCAGTGTTCCGGAGCCCAGTCGTTTTGGTACATAACTTTTGTGTTGTCTTTTGCTAATCTATGGGTATGGCGGGGCCCTGTCCCGTCGAGTTTCACTAGTGTACTCTTAGAGGTATGTGGACATTATGTGGGTTGTATATATATGTTTTGGATAATGGTCTGGATATGGTTTGTTTGGGATGTCCGCTTGTACAAGGCCAGCCTTTGTCGGCTGCGTACATCATTGTGTATTGTCTAGTGGCTGCCTTGTCGGCTTACGTATGTTATTATGCTTTGGATAGTGGCGGCCTTGTCGGCTCGCGTATGTTGTTACGGTTGAATGGTTATGACTCCTTATGAGACAGGTCCTCTTTATATATATATGACGTTGGGGTTGGCTTGATTTGATTTAATTCCATATTGTCTTAGTTTCAGTTGGTTATACTTAGCAGGTTTTTATGTGGGTGACCAAAACGGGCACTAGTCACGGCCCATCGGGTTGGGTCGTGACAGATCAAGCAAACTTTCGGATTTTACTCTTTCTCATTGAAGTAAGTACATGAATTCTTATTTGATATATTTGAATATTGTGATTATGACTATGGGTAGCTAAACTCCATAACTAGGGTTGTGGGAACCATAGGCAAATAATGAGATAAAACCTAACTAAAATAACAATTCTAGAACTGTGTCTTGCATGCATTAATAATTCTTTCGCTTAGAAGTCTTTTTTACGGATGGCCAACGTTAGAACTCGCCTTAATGCTACTTGCCGGACAAAGGAGGTAGATAATAGGAAAATAATTATCCACATAGATTTAGTGTATACTATCTAATAGGCTAGTATTGATTCGTACGAGGTAATAACTTAGTCAAATATCGAATACGATGCTTAATATGAGGTAAAGATAAGGGTTAGGAAAGCAACACACGTAGCCGGACCAAGGTGCGGAGTGAGATTTTCTAGATGCCGAACCAAGGATTTAGAAATACATAACTTATCACTTTGCATGCAAGATACTAGAAAAGAATTGTTATATTTAGAATTCTCAAGTTATGAACCTGTGGGGAACACGTAAACCCTAGTTACTTTGATTAATTGATGAAAATCCAACAATCAAAGCTGTTAAGTGTCTCTTTCAAATGTGTTAGTTATTTTCATTCATTTAGAATTCGACCATATGATGCTAAACATGGAATTTCTCGTGGGAACGATCCCAACCTCACTAGTTGGGTTATTTACTTGACACGACGCTTTACTTCTTATTTGAGAAGTAAGTTTGAGCGTATCAATCATTCATCGCATCGACATAGTAAATTTAATAAAAAATTTAAAACTTTTGATAGCACGTCATATACTAGAAACTTTACTTCATATACATATAAAATATAAGTCATAATACGTATATAGACTCTGAGTCTCTCTTCCATGTTAGACCCAACAACATTAGAACACGTTAGGGACACGACCCTTAGGACATAATACAAAACTATACAGTATTTAAAGACATCACAATAAACACGCATTAGGACATCGTTGGACTTAAGGATTCCTTTTCTTGTGCTTGGGAATCACCTATCACGCTCTTCACCATTCAACACATCTTTAAGCATCATTACCTACACCTTGTGTAAAAATAAGAGAAAAATGGGATTAGTACAACAATGCACTAAGTATGGAAACCATGCAAAAACATGCATTTAAAAAGGACTTTTTTCTTGAAAATCATATTTCATGGCATTTTTAGTAAATCATCATAAAACCTGTAACAATAGCATATATATCATTTTCATACTTCATAGAAACACAATAAAAGGACAAATAACATACAAAAACACATATAGAATATAAGTCCAGTTGGAGGTCACTTTACAGTGAGCTCATTCCTCTTTACAGTAAACTATTTCTTTTAACTCATTAGTCTCCCAAGTAATTCTTTAGGGATACTTTGTGCAATTTATCACCTTAGGACCACAAGGAAAATCAGACATATCATCTACACAATACAACACATACCATCATAGAAGTATAATACCAAATAGACATAGTTAAGTAAACACCTTCATCATATAGTCAACAAGATCAACATCGTGAATAAAGAATCTTATCATGCACATCATCATACAAGTAGACAAATACTACAATGTCATACATAAGGAACACATACATAGTGACATGCATTAGAACACCTTCCTTGAACTTCCTGAGAAGATACTTATGCAATGTCTAGATGGGTTCAATACTTCCACCTATCCTTACTAACCTCCCTTAAATCATTCTATTTAGGGTCCTAGTCATTTAACTTCTATTGTACATTTTACTTTAGGGAAACTATAGCCTTAACCGACATAGACCATATGATGCTAAACATGAAATCTAGTGACATAAAACCCCACACCGATAGAGGGTGGTCTACGGTTTAAAGTAGAACTCATCATAAACATATCTTTCAAGGTGGATCCACTAGCTAGTATCATTTGGTGGCAATATTGTTATGGAACTTGGAGGTACTTGTGAAAGCCCTCTTTATGCCAAAAAAAAAAAAAGAATTGTAGTTATTCACTTATGCAAACCCTATTTATGACCTATCTTCCTACCATGGGAAGGGACACACACTCATATTAAAGTTCACTTGTTGCTAAGATAAATTTCCTTCATAAAATGAAACAGACGCAGGCTGCCAGTTGCAAGCTAACTTCGTCGATGGCAATGACGGGGCGTCGAGGCCATGACAGGTCGTGCCTGGCTTTCGTCGCCTGAAACGTAGCCAAAGTTGGATGAAAACCTAACCAATGCATGTATCCCTCGACGAGACATTCTCTACGGTCCTTTGGTGGATCAACGATCCAACGTTGGATCCGTCAATGGACACTGCCAAGGCATTTTCCTAGGCAACTTTGGGTCCTTCTTTTGGGGCCTCTTGTGGGTGATTTTAGAAGTCGTACCCGGATGTTTCAAACAGAATTACGAACCTTAACAATTTATACACCATCAACATAAATTACATCCAAAACAACCACCAATAAAACGTCCAAACATCCAAGCCCCATCATGATATACGATGAACATTTTAGGGGCTATCTTTCGAACGCCTTGGATGTTCTTGGGCGTTTGACCCCGAAACTTCACGAAACTTCATATAGCAATATTAAAAATCATTTTAAACAATTTAGAGGTTTCACAAGCTCATGAAACACAAATATAATCATGCATATACACATGAAGCACATAGGTAACTAGTCGTCGAATTTTCTTGTCGTCCCTTTTGACTTCCAAATCATTTCAAACTTTACACACTGCCTATAAACAAGATAATAAGACATTTTAGAACTTATGACATCATGAAACACCCATAAACACATAGAACCACATATTAGGCATCTAGGTGACTTAGTTGCAAACGTCTTAGTCGTCTCTTAATGTTCGACTTTCAATACCTCTAATAATTTAGCTACTGCCTATATACTATATTTTAGGCATATTTATGACATTAGAACTTTAATAAAAACATGTTAGGCTATAGGCACCTTATCTCCTTTTTGGGGTCTGACAATATCCCCCACTTGGGAACATTCGTCCTTGAATGACACTTAGGGCTCTTTAATCACAACAAGGATTTAAATTCATATAAGAGAAGTTCATAACATTTAAGATATCATAAAATCATTTTAGCACTCAATGCACGCAAGAAAGCAAAATCATTACTCACTCACTCTTTAATACAACAAACTCAAAGGCTACTTTCATGTTCATAGGAGAACACTCTTCTCCTAATCATAACATGATCATTACACCTCAATTCATTAGAAGAAAATATTTAAAAGCTACACATATGAAGATCATAACCCATACTCAAATTTACTTAAGAACTCATACGTCAATACACATAGGCTCGAGTTAATTGAATCACAAAGATCTTTACTAGTTAGACCTAGTGCCATGCAGGTCATACTCAATCAAACCATGCTTAGCGGTGTCCATGGATGAATGTCCTTCTCCTCAACACATTTACATGTACCATGAGTTTCACACCTTAGCAATTACAAGATCAATTTCTCTTAAAATGAGAAATTCTCCACTTTTGACTATGATATGCTCATGATTCCTTCCTAGTGAAGTTTAAATAGTAAGTCACACCAAGTACATCACAACAAATAGGATTTCATGAAAATTCAATCCCTAACATAGTACTCACTTTTACAGTAAGCATTATTTGAGAAGAATCACACGAATCATAGGTACACACATGATCACTTAACTAAACATACTTTCACTTTTAAAGAATGAGCCTATAAGTATGCATTCCAAACCATAAAAGTCACATAGTTTTCAAGAGACTCAACATAATTCATTTTAAAGATGCTCAAATATTTATTATAAGAATAAACATTCCATATCACAAATGACATGAACAAGTTTCTTGTCTTATCTCATGAAGTCAAATGTGCAACTAGCATATCAAAATGCAAGTCATCATGAGAAAACATGGACTTTATCAAAAAATTCCTTTCATGCTCTTTGGAAAATTTACTATGTCTTGAAGATGATGTCAACCAATTCATAGCAATCATATAAAGGTCATGCAATTCACACTTTATTCAAGACTACATTCATGAACAAACTTACAAAGAATTCATTATTTTCGAAGTCAAGTAAGAATAGAAAAACAATGAAGACAATTTCTACAACCTCACTAGTCAATCACCATCCCACACTTAGGGTAGACCCAATTAAGAGCAACTTAATCCAACCTAAAGAGGATCTTAACCACACAACCTTCATTTTCATCACTTAAAGTGATTACTACTTTAGAGGGAATTTTCATTAATTCAATTTACCAACACTAAGGCATTCCAAACCTTATCATTTTAGGGAAATCATCCTCAACCATCAATTTTGATCATACTATTAAATTCACATAAGGTCTTCTTACAATGCAATAGAGACTAAGGTCATACATCATTTGAGGAAAACAACAAGGAGTTCATGATAGAATAACTCTACGACTCATCATGTCATAAGACTCTCATTCTTTATTTCAAAATAGCAAAACTCCTTTTCACATTCATTAGCATGTTCATATACATCAATTTTATACACATTTCAACCACATCAAATCGAAGAACAATTTAGTTGATTCTCCAAAACGGTTACAGTAAGTTGCCTAGTCTTTATAGTGAGCATGCTTCCAAATATCCAGAAATGCAACATTTAGACATTTGATTGAACAAACATGGAAATATAAGATACAAAGCCTTACCAACTCACCCTTCATAAGCATGCATACTATCTTTATAACTAGGGTCAAGTCTCTACAAGGGACTCCAATTTACGCTAGAAACTTATCAAGTATCCATTATATACAAAAGGAGAGAAGGCACACTTTTAATCACAAACATTCATAAGATAGCATGCTTCCATAGGTAGTTATTAAACACTCCAAGTTCAAATTCTAGTATTTGGCTACCATCATACAAAACCATACAGGAATACAACAATCAAAGAGTATTCACCTTAACCACCATAACTTTTAGCATGCTTTAACTATGTCATGACGTACATTATTCAACATATCTTGCTATTTTACATAGATTTCATATATTGTCATAATTAGCATCACATCATGAACTAAATATATTTCATACATAGTAAGGTAAGGTAACCAATTATAATCCCCATAGAGTTAACATGTGCAGTGATCAACTAAAGCCCCATAACCCTACTAAATCAAGTAACCCAACAGGAACTACAATTAGTACCATACTCCACTTATCTATAACCTTCATGACCGCATAACTCTATATCTTTAGCGCACTAGTCTATTTACATGTTTATAAGCATAGATATCATCACATAATCACATTTACATTTATCATCATACACATACATAATATCAACCTCCTAAGGTCTCCATCAAGGAAAACTAGTGCAAGAAATAGATAGAGTCCCATACCCCTACCTATGTCTAGTTAACCCTTCAAGTCGCCTTAGTTAGTTTATACTTCATCAAATGGACAAGTGTCATCTTTAAACATACTCATTCAAACCATAAAACAAAGATAAACATTTTAAACTCACCTTTTCTCCCTCAAGCATAGAGGACTCTCATCCAAGCAATCACATCTAAAAGACAACCAGACAAGAAAACATAAGAAAGAGATCTTACAGAGTTAAGTTCTATGGCACGACATGAGAATGATGAGGAAGGGAAACTCTATCGTCCTATAGGCTCTCGTAACATTTGATGTGTCGCGACTCACCACCAATGATACAAGACTCTACTAGACGTGGAAATATGAGACTTCTTGGACCCTAAACCACTATTAAAAACCTCGTGCTCTGATACCACATTTGTCACAACCGAGGAGCACCCACTAGAAGTAACATGGATTACTTGACCACTCGGAGGTCTTATACAAGCTCATAGTTATCATTCATCGCATTGACATAGTAAATTTAGGGGAAAATTAAAAACTTTTCATAGCACCTCAGATACTAGAAACTTTACTTCGTTTACATTTAAAATATGTTATAATACATATATAGACTCTTAGTCTCTCTGTCATCTTAGATTCAACAACATTAGTATACATTAGGGACAAGACCCTTAAGACATTATACAAAACTATACAATATTTAAGACTTCACAATAAATACACATTAGGGCATCCATGGACTTAAGGATTCATTTCCTTGAGCTTGGGAATCACCTATCAAACTCTTTACCATTCAAGACATCCGTTAAGCACCATAGCCTACACATTGTGTAAAAAGTAGAGAAGTATGGGATAAGTACAAGAATGCACTAAGTATGGAAACCATGCATTTAAAAGGGACCTTTTTCTTTAAAATCCAATTTAATGCCATTTTTAGTAAATCATCATAAAACGTGTAACAATAGCATATATATCATTTTCATACGTCATAGAAACACAATAAAAGGTAAAAAAGCATAAAAAGCACATATAGAATTTAAGTCTAATTGGAGGTCACTTTTCAGTGAGCTCATTCCTCTTTACAGTGAACTATTTCTTTTAATTCATTAGCCTCCCAAATAATTCTTTAGGGATACTTGGTGCAATTTATCACCTAAGGACCACAAGAAAAATCATACATATTATCTACACAATATGGCACGTACCATCATAGAAGTACAATACCACATACACATAGTTATGTCAAGACCTTCATCATACAGTCAACAAGATCAACATCGTGCATAAAGAATCCTATCATCCACATCTTCATAACAAGTAGACAAATACTACAATATCATGCATAAGGAACACATATATAGTGACATTCATTAGAACACCTTCCTAGAATTTTCTAATGAGCTACTAGTGCAATGCTAGATGAGTCGATTACTTCCACCTTTCCTAAATAACCTCCCTTAAGTCATTCTATTTAGGTTCCTAGTCTTTTGACTTCCATTATACATTTTACTTTTGGGAAACTCTAGCCTTAACAAACATAGACCACGTGATGCTAAACATGGAATCTGGTGGCATAAAACCCCACACCGATAAAGGGTGGTCTACCGGCCAAAGTAGAACCCATCATCATTATAGCTTCCTAGGTGGATCCACTAGCTCGTATCCTATGGTGGCAACATAGTTATGGAACTTGGAGTTACATGTGAAAACCCTTTTTATGCCAAGATTAGGCACTGTAGTTATTCACTTATGGAAACCCTATTTATGCCCATTGAGGCATTGTAATTATCCACCCCATGAGATTTATGGTGACCTACCTTCCCACCATGGGAAGGCACACACACTCATATTTCAGTTCACTGGGTTCTAAGCTAAGTTCCCTTCATTAAAAACCTTTATTATATTTTTACGTTATAATCATGTTTGGGAGAGTCATCCCCTCATATGCTTAACTCATAGGTCATTGATGTAAGTTCATCAACCTAAATAATGTAAAGAATCCATTCACATGAACATAGCATATCTAAAACATAATCTATTTTAGGGTACACATGAATACACCCATCAAGGCCCCTCTCTTGACTAGATCTTCATACATGTGTGTGTGTATACATATATGTGATTAAACCTTTCACATAAGACATTAAGTCACACAAGTTCATACATACATATTCATACATATAGAAACCAAAATTAAAACTATCCTATCAAGGTACATGTGCAATGCATAGGCAAAGTCCCATACCCTTGACCATACTAGTACACCTATCAAGTCATCCTAGGAAGGAATGCATAACAATCCCTCATAAACATAAACTTACTATACATAGTAGTATACACTAGTGAATATGAGAACTACCTTTCATATAGACATCATGACCTATACTACTTGTAACATGCCTATAAAGTGAGTGTGTGTGTACATTAGTCAACATGATCACATAATAGCTATCAATAACTTCTTGAGGCAGCCACCCTCTTAGACCACATTAAACTTCCAAGCACATAGAACACAACACATAATAGCATAGGAGACAAGATAATATATACATTATAATCAAGACTCCTAACTTTAGCTATTTACACATTCATATAAGGGGTTAATGGGTAGAGGCTATTAACCATTTTAAAACATCAATGGAAGCGCCTAACAATTCCCTAACATTAATATACACATGCTCATACAATAGCCACACAACCTAGATCACAACTAGAATTGGAAGGTAGGCATAGGCTTCACATAGTACCATTATAAGCACATGCTCATATATTCATAAATTTTCCTTCATGGCCATGGTCAAAACATATATAGATTTTCAATAAAGTAAACACCTCCAACATAAGTGGACCATACCACACAATGACATACAAGGCTTCATCAACATATCTATAAAGAAGTAGAGAAGTAAAACAGAAGAGGAAATGAGCGTTCTTACCAACTCCTCAACCTTCGATCCTCATTGATCAATACACCTTGTTTAACAATAATTCATATATATGGCAGTATCTAAATGTACTTTAATTATATAAGAAACCATGTACCAGTCGCTACAAGATTATACTATAACACAATACAACACATCAACATAATAGAAAAGTAGAATAACATATATCATTGCAAAATTTCTCTTGCATTGATTTATATCATATTTCATACATATTATTATTCTAAGTAAGTAGAAAAACCTGCATTTAACCATATTGAAATCATAATTTCACACCTTCAAGATTAAGGGTACAACATAGGCATTTAGGCATATCGATTTTCTAGAGTATAGAAGACTTTACCAATACTATGAACTCTCTAAGGCTTTGATGATAATTCAAATTTTATCAACAATACACTCATTAGGCAGTATCTAATTAGAGAAGAAATCAAGACAGAATAATACTTCATCAAATAACAATTCGAGATCCATCACACACTTAGCTTTTTTACTTCATATCCTATAGGAATCTAGATCAATTCTTGCAAGACTTTATTAATTTGATCATTAAGAATTTATAACTACAAAATTCATATATTATATCACCCTAAAGAAGTATCTAAAGATGTTCATACATAACCAAAACTCTACACAACCGATCTCACAATCGACTACAAGGCAACATGTAGAAACATAGGCTATTCATGTTCAAATTTTCATACATTGATCCTCATGGATTCTTCAACATAAATTCATGTAAATAACAGAATATACAATCACTTCAATATAGTATAATAATAATTCAATCGATAGCAATCAAGATCACAAAGCCCATGCAAGGCTAAATCATTTTGGTGAAGGAGCATGGGTTCATCATGCAATTGGAGTAAAATTCACGTTAAAACCACTGTATTAAATTAATCATGATTAAATCTTTCAAAACATTTTTGGAAAGAATCCATGGAAGATTGAAGAAGAAGGACTTTGATCATATTTTTCTTTTTTGAAATCATTGAGAATGGATCTGTAGATGAAGAGATAACTAGAGATGAAGATCATCACACCTTTTTTCTAGTTGAAAACCTCTAAAAATTGATGATTAATACATATAAAAACAAGCTCCAAGTAGTTCTTGAGCTTCACCAACAATGGAAGTTTGAAGGGAAATATTTCAAGAGGGAAAGGTTTCTTACATGTGAGAGGATTCTAGAATGGGGTGATCACATTTTTTATGACTTATATACACCCAAAATAAGATAAATAAACTAATTAGGGTCAGTTTAGGACGATGGGTAAATTTCCCATTCACTTTTTAAATAAAACAGACGCAGGCTACCAGTTGCAGGCCACCTTCGATGATGGCAATGACGGGGCGTCGAGGCCATCAAGGGCCATGCTTGGCCTCCGTCGCCTGTCACTTAGGAAAAAGTGGCTTAATACCTGAACAATTCATGCATCTCTCGACCAGACCTTATCGACATTCCGTTGGTGGACCAACAATCTGTCGTTGGGTCCGTCAATGGACACTACATCGGCAGTTTCCTAGGTAGCTTTGGGTCCTTCTTTTGGGGCCTCTAGTGGGGCTTTTAAATTCGTACCTGGAGGTTTCCAACGTGATTATGAACCTTAACAATTTATACACCTTCTAAATAAATTTCATCCAAAACAAACACCTACAGGACATCCAAACATCCAAGCCCCATCATGACGTACGATGAACGTCTTAAAGGCTATCTTTCGAACACCTTGGACGTTCTTGGGCATTTAACTCCCAAACTTCACGAAACATCATATAACAATATTAAACATAATTGTAAACACAAATATAATCATGCATACACATATGAGGCACATAGGTAACTAGTCGTCGAATGTTCTGGTCGTCTCTTGACGTTAGACTTCCAAATCACTTCAAACTTTACACACTGCCTCTAAGCCATGTAATAAGATATTTTATAACCCTAGAACATCATGAAACAGCTATAAACACATTGAACTAGATATTAGGCATCTAGGTGACTTAGTCGTTGAACGTCTTAGTCGTCCCTTAGTGTTCGACTTCCAATACCTATAATATTTTAGCTACTTCCTATATACTATATTTTAAGCATATTTAGTACATTAGATCTTCAATAAAAACATGTTAGGGTTTATACACCTCATATGATTTTCCGGGTCTTACAATATCCCCCATTTGAGAATATTCGTCCTCGACACTTAGGGCTCTTTGATCACAACAAGGACTTCAATACATATAAGAGCAGTTAATACCATTTAAGATATCATCAAATCATTTAGAACTCAATCCACATAAGCAAGCAAAACCATTACTCACTCACTCTTTAATGCATTAAACACAAAGGTCCTTTTCACGTTCATAGGAGAACATACTTCTCCTAAACATAGCATGATCATTACATCTTAATTCATTACAAGAAAATCTTGAAAAGCTACTCATAGGCATATCATAACCCATACTCAAAGTTACTTAAGCACTCATACTCCAATGCACATAGCCTCGAGTTAATTGAATCACAAAGATCTTTATTAGTTAGACCTTGTACCATGAAGGTCATACTCAATCAAACCATACTTAGTGATGTCCATGGAGGAATGTCCGTCTCCTCAACACACTTACATGTACCATGAGTTTCACACCTTAGCAAGTACAAGGTCAATTTCCGCTTAAAATGAGAAATTCTCAACTTTTAACCAAGACATGCTCATGATTCCTTCCAAGTGAAGTCTAAATGGTAAATCACACCAAGTACATCACAACAAATAGGAAGCCATTTCACGAAAATTCAATCCCTAACATAGTACTCACCTTTACGGTAAGCATAATTTGAGAAAAATCACACCAATCATTGGCACACACATGAGCACTTAGCTAAATATACTTTCACTTTTCCAGAATGAGCTTATAATTATGCATTCCAAATCAAAAAGTCGCATAGTTTTCAAGAGACTCAACATAATTCATTTTAAAGAGACTCAAATTTTTATTATAAGGCTAAACATTCCACCTCACAAGTGACTTAAATAAGATTCTTGTCTTATTTTATGAAGTCAAATGCACAACTAGCATATCAAAATGCAGGTCAACATGAGAAAACATGGACTTTATCAAAAAATTGCTTTCATGATCTTTGGAAAATTAACAATGTCTCCAAGATGATGTCAATCAATTCATATCAATCATATAAAGGTCATGCAATTCACACTTTATGCAAGACTACATTCATGAACAAGCTTACTAAGAACTCATTATTTACCACTTAAAGTAATAATAAAATGACAATTTAGACAATTTCTACAACCTCACTCGTCAATCACCCCCCCCCCCCCACTTAGGGTAAACCCAATTAAGAGAACTTAACCCAACCTATAGAGGATCCTAACTACACAACTTTCATTTTCTTGACTTAAAGTGATTACTACTTTGGAGGGAATTTTCATTAATTCAATTTAGCAACACTAAGGCATTTTTAACCTTATCATTTTAGGGAAATCATCCTAAACCATATATTTTTATCATACTATTCGATTCACATAAGGTCTTCCTACAATTCAATAGACACTAACGTCATACATCATTTGTGGAAAACAATAAGGAGGTTCATAACACAATAAGAAAATTAGAAATAACTCTACCACTCATCATGTCATAAGACTCTCATTATTTATTTCCAAATCGCAAAACCTTTTCACATTCATTAGCATGTTCATATACATCAATTCTATACACATTTCAACCACATCAAATCAATGAACAATTTAGTTTATTCTCCAAAAATGTTGTAGTAACCTGCCTAGTCTTTATAGTGAGCATGCTTCCAAATATCAAGAAATGCAACATTTAGACATTTGATGGAACAAACATGGAAATATAAGATACAAAGCTTTACCAACTCATCCTTCTTAAGCATGCATACTATATTTACCACTAGGATCAAGTCTCTACAAGGTTCTCCATTTTACACTAGCAACTTATCAAGTATCCATTATGTACAAAAGGAGACAATGCACACTTTTAATCACATACATTCGTATGATAGCATGCTTCCATAGGTAGTTATTAAATATTACAAGTTCAAATCCTAGTATTTGGCTACTATCATACAAAACCATATAGGAATACAACAATCTAAGAGAATTCACTTTAACCACCATAACTTCTAGCATGCTTTAACTATAGCATGACATACATTATTCGACATATTTTGCTATTTCACATAGATTTCATGTAATGCCATAATTGGCATCAAATCATCAAATAAGATATATTTCAAACATATTAAGGTAAGATAATCAATCATAATCCCCATAGAGTTAACATGTGAAATGATCAACTAGAGTCACATAACCCTACTAAATCAAGTAACCTTACACGAACTACAATTAGCACCATACTCCGCTCATCTAAAACCTTCATGCACACATAACTCCATATCTTTAGAACGCTAGTCTATTTACATGTTTATAAGCATAGATATCACCACATAAGGACATTTACATTTATCATCAGACACACATATAATTTTTACCTCCTAAGATCTCCATCAAGGCAAACTAGTGCAAGACATACATAGGGTCCCATTCCCCTACGTTAGTCTAGTTAACCCTTCAAGTTTCCTTAATTAGCTTATACATCATCAAATAAGGACAAGTGTAACCTACACACATACTTATTGAAACCATAAAACAAATATAAGTATATTAAACTCACATTTTGTCCATCAAGCATAGAGTAATCCCTTCCAAGCAATCACATCTAAAAGACCACCGGATAAGAAAACGTAAGAAAGAGATCTTATAATGTTATGTTCTATGGCATGACATGAAAATGTTGAAGAAGGGAAACTCTATCGTCCTATAGCCTCTCGTACCATTTGATTTGTCTCGATTCACCACAAATGATACAAGACTCTATTAGACGTGGCAATATGAGACTTCTTGGACCTTAAACCACTTTTGAATACCTCGTGCTTTGATACCATTTTTTCAGAAGCGAGGAGCACCCCCTAGAAGTAACATGGCTTACTTGACCTCTCGTATGTCTTATACAAGCTCATAGTTATAATTCATCACATTAACATAGTAAATTTAGCGAAAAATTTAAAACTTTTGTAGCACCTCATATACAATAAACTTTACATTATTTACATATAAAAAAAAGTCATAATTCATATATATACTCTAAGTATATTTGCCATCATAGATTAAGCAACATTAGAATACTTTAGGGTTATGACCCTTATGACATAATAAAAAAAACTATTCAATATTGAAGAATTTAAAATAAATACATATTAGGACATCGTTGGACTTAAGGATTCCTTTCCTTGAGCTTGGGAATCACCTATCAAGCTCTTCACCATTCAAGACATCCTTTAATCATCCATAACCTACACCTTGTGTAAAAAGTAGAGAAGAATGAGATTAATACAAGAATGCACTAAGTATGGAAATTATGCAAAAACATGCATTTAAAAGGGACCTTTTTCTTGAAAATCATATTTCATGCCATTTTTAGTAAATCATCATAAAACCTTAAAGAGTAGCATATATATCATTTTCATAGTTTATATAAACACAATCAAAGGGAAAAAAATCGTATAAAAGCACATATAGAATTTAAGTCCAATCGGAGGTCACTTTACAGTGAGCTCATTCCTCTTTACAGTGAACTATTTCTTTTTTAATCCATTATTCTCCCAAGTTATGAAGGGGGTGTATGGGTGGTTCCTTCATGTCTCACCTTAGTTAGAATTAGGATAACTTGGTTAGGAAACCTTAAAAGAAATGGGTTCACAGTGTTTTTGGTATGAATGAGTTCACTGTACCATTTTAAAGGGATACACTGTAATGTTTTTAGAACTTACTGTTTAGTGGTTCTTTCTGCTAAAATTATGGAAATCTTTCATTATGTGCTAAATGATGATCTGCATACTATTTCAATTTTATATTAATGAAGGTTTTACTTATTTAGCATGAAAGTTCTATCTATACTAAAACGTCTCTTTTTGCATGTTTTTGCATGTGTCCCTAATATATTTAAGTTGTGTCTTTAAGCGGACTTGTGATGATGATACTACACTTTAGTATTTACAAAAGATATTTTATTGTCATTATTATGAATGTTGTAAAAAGTTTTAATTTCGTACTACTTTTCATATCTTATGTGATGAATGATAGCTAGTAGGCTAGTACAAGACCCCTTAAGGGTCAAGTACGCAATTGTCCGACCTAAGGGTTACCCTATCTTCTAGGGGGTACTTTATGGTTGTGATAGTAGTCAAGTTAAACTTTGAACCCAAACCTTTCTGAAAAGATTTCCATAATTGTGCAGTAAATTGTGCACCTCTTTCTAAAATAATGGACAGAGGAACTCCATGAATTCTTACCACCTCTTGGATATACAACATGGCATAATCTTCTACTGAATAGGTAGTCTTTACTAGCAGAAAATGGGTTGATTAGGTTATTCGGTCGACAATCCCAAAATAGAATCATGTTGTTTATGAGAACTTGGTAGACATGTGATGAAGTCAATATTAAGGTCTATCTTTTCAGAAAAACCATCGGGCCTTTGATGCTCTACATTAACTTGTTGGCAATTTGGAAACTTAGAAACAAGCTTTGCGATTCCCTTTTTTATGCCATTCCACCAATAAAATTTTGTCGAATCACAATACATCTTGGTGGAACCTTGATAAACAGAATATTTGTAGCTATGAGTTTCTCCATGATCCTCTCTTGGAGTTCATCCATCGTAGATACGCACAATCTACCTTGATATCTCGATACACCATCTCCCCCTTGTTTAGAAGCTTATATTCATTGCTTTTGAACATTTGTTTTCAACTCAAGAAAAATGGGATCTTGGTCTTGATGTTCTTTCACTTTTATTACTAATAAAGACTTAGATCCATTCTTCACCACTATTCTTCTTTCTGTGAAATTCGTAAGTCTTAATCGTGGGTGTGCAAGTCTTTGCACATATTTTGCTAACTCTCTCTTTCCTTCCTCAACATGGGAAGTGATGTCCATAGACATCCGGCTTAATGCATTAGCAACCACATTAGCCTTACCTGGGTGCTAAAGAATACTCATGTCATAATCCTTGACTAATTCTAACCACCGCCTCTATCTAAGATTAAGCTTCCTTTGAGTGAACACATATTGTAGGCTCTTATGATCAGTAAATATATCAACATGAACGCCATAAAAATAATGACGCCATATTTTCAAGGTGAAACCCACAACAACGAACTCTAGACCATGAGTTTGTAATTTTCTCATGAACTTTCAATTGTCTAGTGATAACTTTTCTATTCTACAATAGCACACAACCCAAACTAGCTCTATGCATCACAGTACACCACAAAACCTTGAGTACCCTCTAGTAAGGAAAAAACAAGGGCAGTGTTCAACCACTTTTTAAGTTCATGAAAGCTTTCCTTACAAACTTCAGACCATTGAAACTTAACTGTTTTCTACGTCAACTTGGTCAAAGGAGACTAAATAGACAAAAATATCTTTATGAATATTCTATAGTATCCAGACATACCCAAGAAACTCCTAATATAAATTAGAGATGTGGATCTAGGCAAACCTTTGAATCATTTCTATCTTTTGGTTGTCAACTCTAATTCCATCACCAAAATAATGTAGCCCAAGAACAACATAGACTCAAACCAAAACTCATATTTTGAGAACATAGCATGTAACTCCTCATCTTTCAAAGTCTTAAGGACTATCCTGTGGTGAAAAACATATCTAAATAAGGTTTAAAATTTTTGTTCATAACGTCCATGAACGCTGCTAGTACGTTGGTAAGACCAAAAACACATGACCAAAGATTCAAAATGTCTATATCTGGTTCTGAAAGTTGTTTTTCGAATATCACATTCTCTTACTCTTAATTGATGGTATCCAAATATGAGATATATCTTACAAACTTATGTGTAACCCTTATATTGATCGAATAAATCATCTATCCTTGAAAGAGGATACTTGTCCCTGATGGTATACTTGTTAAACTGATGATAATCTATATGCATACTAAAGGAAATATCTATCTTCCTCACAAATAATACTAGACTACCCCAAGGTGAGACACTTGGTCGGAGGAAACCTTTCTCTAAAAGATCTTTCAATTGCTCTTTTAACTCTTTTTACTAAGTTTGTGCCATTCAGTATGGAGGAAAAAATATAGGACGAGTATCTGGAATGATGTATATGTCCAAGCATATTTTTCTCTTAGGAGGGCCTCCACGTAGGTCATCAAGAAAGACTTTGAAAAGTCTTTTACTACTAGAACTAACCGAATAGGAGGTACCTCAATAGTTGAGTCATTAACTCAATCTAAGTGATAGATACAACCCTTTAAAACCAACATTCTCCCCTTAAGGTACTAAATGGAACAACCCTTATGCATTACTTAACATATTTCCACTCTAAGACCGGATCGTTAGTAATATGAAACTTGAAAACATGAGTTCTACAATCTATTGATGCATAACAGGCATGAAGACAGTCCGTACCTAAATGACATCAAAATCTAGCATGTCTAACTCAACTAAAAGAGCCATGGTGTCTTTGTAACTGATGGAAATAACACAATGACGATAAACTCATTCTGCTAAAATAGACTCCTCAACAGGTGTACAAACATAGAAGGGTTCACAAAGTTTCTCCGTAATAATATCAAATTTAGTTGCAACATAGGGGGTCCTAAAAGATAAACTTTCTCTTGGGTCTAGCAAAGCATAAACAGCAAAAGCAAAGACTTTTCTCATACCAGTCACAACACCTAGAGAGTTCTCTTTCTCTTGGCTACTCGTTATTACATAGAGGCGATTTGCTCATCCTCAAGTATCGAACGTAGCTCCTCTAGGTTGTGGAGAAATTGGTGACGATTAGGCTCTATTGTCCAGATATCCACCACCTTTATTGTTCTTAAGACACTCTTAGATTAAGTGACCCTTTTGCCCACACTTGAAGCAACTTGAGTGTCCATCACATCAGTTACCTAAGTGGGTTTTGCCGCACCTAGAACATGAAAGAAACAAACTATTTCCTTGTGATACACTACCTTGGGATTATGCTGGTCTAGCTATGAAGTTATGCAAATTCTAGCCATTAAACCTACTTTTGTTTCTGGGTGCAGGGGCACTAGTATATGATGCTGAATGCACCTTCTGATTCTGAAAGAATGAAAGATTTACACTACCATCTGCTGCCCATACTCATTTCCTCTCGTCGCTTTCTTATTTTTAAACTCTTCCTTGTATCTTAAATTTTCTTCCTTAACCTGCTGCACGTAAACTATCAACCTTGATATGTTCATGTCACCTATCAACGTCGCTGCCCTGCCCTTTCTTCTTGATAGATGATCAAACCCATAACAAACAAGCTCATCCTACTCCTCATGTCTTTAACCATTTCAGAAGCATAACGACATAATTGGGTGAACTTCAACCCATACTCATGTACATTTTGAGAATCCTTCTTTAGTGTGATAAACTCACGTACCTTAGCCTTTTTAAGTTCTTGGGGAATGAAATGCCCCCAAAAATCCTCCTCAAAATAGGCCTAACTCGCACGTGGTGCATCCTACTCTCTACCCTAGTTCCACTAATCAAAGCACAGTCTAGAAACACCCTTCATATGATATGCAACTAGCTCAACTATCATATTATCAACGACAGGAATCACATCGAACCCTTTTTTTGGTTCCTCAATGAAGTTTTCTGGGTTCTCTATAGTACTTGCACCAGTAAAACTAGGGTGATTCATCCCCAAGACCTCACAAATTCTTGAAGTGTCAAGCCTTGTGTTGTCATGCTTCTCTTTGTTACCAAACCTGGTTGGTCACAACTTGAGTGAGCATCCTTATAGCCTCACTAAACTTAGCATTGGTAGCTTTCCCTTGAGTTTGCACATTAGGTGCATTAGGTACCCCTTGTTCCTTTACATTCCTCCTAGATGGACGAACTTTCGTTTCTCTTTGTAGAGGCATGATTATTTAAAAATACGCCCAAGCACGAATTAGATGGAAAATTTTTAGAAATCAAACACTAAGCACAAAAGGAATATGAAAGAAGTTAAGAAATTCCTAAATATTGAAGCCTCCTGATTATAGGTGTTGCGCGCTTCATACTGATAACTAGGACTCTACAGACACGTCTTATAGACTCCCTAAGATTCTTGAATTTTGTTCTATGATACCAAGTTTTTCATGCCCCAATCCTACACCCCGGACATGACTGACACGCGAAGACCATTTATGAACCCTAAGAGAGCCCTTGGTCTGACTTACTTAACTCAATCGATGACTCTAAGCATTATTACAATAATCAAATGGCCTTAATAAAATAACAAAATCATATAACTTAGAATGTTAAAACAAATTATATTCAACTTGGCCAAAAATTGCAACCCAAGTCTCTAACATAGATTAATAATGTCAAGACAAATGAACTACTAATTTTCTATGAAGCCTCTAAACAATTGAGATGGATATTAGGACAATATCCACAACATACAAATGAGCTAGACTAATAAATAAAATAAAAATTTCCTCAAGAAGTCAGAAGGGTCCATCAACAGACTATGAGTGGTCAAGCGTAATCAACGAGGCACTCGATGCGGATCCTGGTTACCTACATCTGTATAATAATATGATGCAGGAAAACTGGCATCAGTACATTGAATGTACGAGTATGTGAGTTGAAATTCTAAAAAACATAGGAAAGAGATTATTAAAGAAACACTTACCTTGGTTGTTCTAAACTCAAGGATACTCAACTCAATATAAAGCATTAAAACACTTGTGATATATGTATATAAATCTTATAAAGCAAATGAAAACAATCTTAATTCGTTAAAGGTAAAGCAATAACAAACATAGCTTTACTCATTGAATGTAATATAAATTCTGTGAGAGATTTTCTAATAGATAACCATCACTATAAGCCTAAGTAATTGTACACCATTTTACCTCACGTTGCCTAGGACCATCCTTTACCTTGCCATTGGTATATGACCCTAATTAACTTAGTGGATCCACTAACTTAAGTTAAGTGATCATCTAAAAAGTATGACCATTTAATACTACTCTAAAAATATGCTTAGCTCATATGTTTTAAAACGAAACTTCTTTCTTTGGGTTGAGATAATTACTCAACATTTAGCATAAAAGTTCTCTTGGAATCGATGTTCCCTTTTCTTGCTCAAAACTCCTTTCGAAATCTTAGTTTTCTCTTATCTTAAATGTGAAAACTTTTTTAAATTCCTTGGGAATACTTTGTTACCTATAGCTTTTGAGAAATGAACTTAACTCTTTACTCCTAACTTAACTTGAAACACTTAGACTTAAAACAAACTTAAACCATTTGTAAACTACTTTGGAAAACTTTGATGAACTTCACTTGACTTGACTCTTGACTTTAATCTTAACTCTTGAATGGACTCTTAATTGATCCTTGAATTTAATTATGGATTCAAGGATTATGATATGTGTTTGGAAACACCTCATGATGTTTAGAAATGATTTCGGATATCTAAACTTGAGAAATGTTACAAAATCACTGTCTTTGAACAAGTTCGAGACGCGGAGATGCTCCAAAATTATTTTTTACAAAATCAAATTTTGAGGTAGCAGAGTACGCATCCTGCCCGCGACATTGGAGTGAAATTTTTTTCATTGAGGGAACTAGTCTGCAATGCGGACTTCTTTCATGGCTCTTACTCAACTCTTTCCTTCTTCATTTTTCAGCCCCCATTCACCAAAACTCAAAAATCTTTTTCAAAACCATTTTAAATACTGATACCCAGAATTAATACTCATGAACCTAACTCAAAGTAACTCTAAAACCCAACATTTAAGGTCTCAAAACTCCAGCATTCAACACAATTCAATAACACATTTAAATTCAAAAATAAAAGTCAAGAACAAAAATTTTCAACCTTTTTTGAATCGATTTCACTGAATTAAACACTTTTGGTGCATGGGTTAATGAACTCAACCGCTATAAGAGTCTTAAATACCTTTTTAGGGATCAACCCGAAGAAATCCACAAGTAAATGATCATTCATGGAAATTCTTGATTTTCCTCTCACCTTTTTCTTGCATTCTTTCTCCAAAAGCTCTAACGTGAATTCTCTATCTTTCTAAACTGAACCAAATCTGGTTTTACACCAATTAAGTCACTAAAAAAATTAATTTAATTAGGTAAGTAAAAGACAATTTTTACCATCTCATATCCGGATTGGGATTTTCTTAATCCAACAACCCAACTTTCGTAAGGCATAACTCACTCATATATATTCAACATCACGCAAACTTGGCATCTTTAGAAACCTCATTCCAAGAAATTTCCTACTATATTTGGAACACACCTAACTCTTTTTTGATCTAGGAGTTATGATCATTTGAAGTTTACCAAAACTAAACTATAACTTACTATCAATTTTCCTGATTTTCTTATACTTTAGAAAAATGAAAATTTCCAGAATTTAAACTTCATCCTAGTTCATTCTAAATGTGGTATGTGACAAAATCTCTGGACAATTAAGCAAAATATGTATCACATATGATTTAATTTCCATATTAGTTGTCACGATTGGGGAGCACTCCTAGACATAACCGGCGCCTTCATCTTGAATAGGACTTAGACTAGCCATTAGCATTCGTCATTACATATCATAGGCCAAAAATGTGGAAGATTTCAAACTTTTTATATAGTGAAGCGTACATAGGATTCTCACATATCATATATGAAGTTTACATAGACTCCTCGTTCAGGAAGTATATATAGACTTCTCGTTAAGCATGAACAAATGATATGAGAGTCTAATATATTGTCTCATATATAACCATCTAAAAGGAGTAAAAAATTTGGACATAGCCATTACAAGTACAATATGCCATTATAAGCTTACATTAATAGTACTAAATGATAAAGGGAGGAACAAATGTCTTTAGAAAAAACAATCTTACTAGGCTAGATAGATGGCAACATTCCCGAATCATCGAGGACTCACAAATAACATGGGAAAGATTTCCAAGTCTTCCTGCAATTAGCCTCAAAGTACATCAATGGCCTGAACCTACATATTAGTAGAAATATAAAGAATATGGGTTATTACAACCTATATGTTGCCCATAGGTTCTTTCCTAGGGATAAGAGGAATGCCAAAGTGGTGGAATTCATGAAAATTCATCAAAGAGGTATGAGTGTACTTGAATACTTATTGAAATTCACTAAATTGTCAAAGAATGGTCCTTCTTTGGTTTCCAATCCTAAAGATGAAATGAGCCGCTTTATGATGGGATTGTGGGATGACTTGAAAGAAGAATGTCATTCGGCTATGCTACATGACAAGATGAACATTTCTCGTATCATGGTTTATACTCAACAAGTGGAAGAAACAAGGGCTAAGAGAAAGAGTAGAGATTCCAAGAGGGAAAGTTCTTTTGATGGTGGTTTTTCAAAGAATAGGCTTGATATCCAAGACAAGACTAGGTTTAAGAAAAGGTCTTCTAATAAGTTTTTTACAAAATTTCCCAAGGTTCGTGATTATAGGGGGTCTAACTCTAAGTCTCAAAAGGAAAGAGGTACAGCTCACCAAACAAGAAGCCGACTCATGGAAAGTGTGGCAAGAAGCATTATGGTGATTGCCTCATTGGGACGGACAATTGCTTTGGGTGTGTCAAGAGTGTCCATTGGCCATAAGGTTAGTATTGCCCTAATGTGAAGGGGAAAAGCGTTGGTAAAAGGCAATCTAGAGGTTCTAATGTAGATCCTCCAAAGAAGAATTGCCTTTATGCACTTCACTCAAGAGGTGAACAAGAGAGTTCTCCGGATGTGGTGGCCGGTATGTTACAAGTCTTCTCTGTTGATGTATATGATTTACTTGATCCGGGTGCTAAACTATCTTTTGTTACTCCCTTGATAGCAAGAAAGTTTGATATTTTGGCTGAGATTCTTAATGAACCTTTCATGGTAGCTACCCTGGTAGGTGAGTCGGTGGTTGCAAACAGGGTATATAGAAATTGTTCTATAATATTACCCTATAGAGTTACTCATGTTGAATTTGTAGAACTTGATATGGTCTATTTTGATGTCATTTTGGGGATGGATTGGTTGCATGATTGTTTTGCTTCCATTGATTGTAGAACTAGAATTGTCAAGTTCAAATTTCCAAATGAGCCTGTTTTAGAGTGGAAGAGAGGATATTTTATTCCTAGAGCTCATATCATCTCTTGTCTTAAGGCTTGTAAAATTATCTCAAAGGGGTGTCTATATCACATTATAAGAGTCAAAGATTTAGACTTCGAATATCCTCCCATTGAGTTGAAGTTTCAACTCAAAGATTTACTAGAAGATGTCTTCATTAGACCTAACATTTCTCCATGGGGTTCTCCGGCATTGTTTGTAAAGAAGAAGGATGGGTCCCTCAGAATGTGTATCGATCATCGCCGACTCAATAAAGTCTCTATTAATAATAAGTATCCTATCCCTTGGATTGACGACTTGTTTGATCAACTCCAAGGGGCAAGCTACTTTTCTAAGATTTACTTGAGATCGGGGTATCACCAACTTAGGGTGAGCGGTGAGGATATACAAAAAACTGCATTTGGGACTAGATATGGTTACTATGAGTTCTTAGTAATGTCCTTTAGTCTCACTAATGACCCGACGACATTCATGGATCTCATGAATAGGGTGTTTTGAAGTTACCTAGATTTATTTTATCATAGTATTCATTGACGATATCTTGGTATATTCAAAAAATGATGGTGAACACATGGATCATTTGAGGGTGGTGTTAGAAGTGCTTAAGGAGAACTAATCATTTTCCAGGTATAACAAATGTGAGTTTCGATTGAGGTTTGTGGTGTTTCTTGGTCATATTATCTCTAGTGAGGGAGTTGAGGTTGATCCAAGGAAAACCGAGGCGGTCAAGAATTGGCCTAGACCATTGACTCCAACAAACATTAGGAGTTTCTTGGGTCTAGCGGGTTATTATAAGATCTTTGTGGATTTTTTTGCATCCGTTGCATCTTCCTTGACTACTTTGACCCAAAAGAGTATGAAATTTGAGTGGTCGGAAGCATGCGAGAGAAGTTTCCAAATCTTGAAAGATAGGCTTATTTCCACTCCGGTGTTGACCTTAACAGATGGTACCAAGGGATTTGTTGTGTATTGTGATGCATGTTGAGTGGTTTTAGGGTGTGTGCTTATGCAACATGATAAAGTAACAGCGTATGCCTCTAGACAACTTAAGGTACACGAGAGGAACAGTCTAAATCATGAACTTGAGTTAGCGATCGTGGTATTTTCCTTGAAAATATGGAGACATTACTTGTATGATGTCCATATTGATGTGTATACCGACCAAAAAAGTCTACAATATATGTTTAATCAAAAAGTGTGGAATCTCCAACAGAGAAGGTGGTTGGAATTGTTCAAGGATTACGACATGAGTGTTCTCTACCACCCCGGCAAGGCCAATATGGTTGCAGATGCTCTAAGTCATACGGCAATGGTTAGTGTATCTCATGTATATGAAGCCAAGAAAGACCTAGTGAAATATGTACATAGGTTGGCTAGATTGGAAGACTCTCCGAATGGTGGCTTTGTGGTCCATCATAACTCTGAGTCATCTTTGGTGGTTGAGGTGAAGTCCAAACAACACCTTGATCAAACATTGATAGAGTTAAAGGAATTGGTTCTTGGTAAGCTTAATGAGTCATTCTCCTTAGAGAAGGATGGTGTCTTGAGGTATCAAGGAAGGTTGTGTGTTTCAAATGTAGATGCTTTAAGGAACCGGATTCTTAAGGAAGCTCATGGTCCCATTACTCCATTCATTAGGGTTCTACAAAGACATACCATGACATTAGGGAAGTGTTTTGGTGGGAAGGCTTGAAGAAGGACATAGCGGAATTTGTTGCAAAAAGTCCAAATTTCTAACAAGTGAAAGTCAAACACCAAAAGCTAGATGGTTTATTCCAAAAAATCCAAGTTCCTACTTCAAAGTGGGAAGACATAAATAAGGATTTTGTGGTAGTTTTTCCTTGGATACAAAAGCAATACAACTCCATATATAGGTTGACAGAATATGCTCATTTTATTCCCGCCAATTTTGCTTACTCGGCGGAGGATTATGAAAGGATCTTCGTAGATGAGATTGTGTGTCACCATGGTATTCCATTATACATCATATTGGATAGGGGTGCACAATTCATATCTAGGTTTTGGAGGTCATTCCAATAAGGGTTGGGTACAAAGGTGAAGTTAAGCACCGCTTTTCATCCTCAAACGGATGGTCAAGCGGAGCATGCTATTCACAACCTAGAGGATATGCTTAGCGCTTGTATCATTGATTTCAAGGAAAATTGGGATAATCACTTGCCTTTAATTGATTTTTCTTACAATAATAGCTACTATTCATATATATATATATATATATATATATATATATATATATATATATATATATATATATATATATATATATATATATATATATATATATATATATATATATATATATATGGATCCTTATGATGCCTTGTATGGTAGGATATGTAGATCTTCAATTGGATGGTTTTAAGTGGGTGAGACTTCACATTCGGGTCTCAATTTGATTTATAAAACTTTGGAGAAGGTTCATATCATGAAGAATCACTTCAAAACATCCTATAGCTGACAAAAGTCTTATACGAACCGTAGGAGAAGAGAATTAGAGTATGACGAAGGTGATAAAGTGTATCTAAAAATTTTGCCTAAGAAAGGGGTGGTGAGATTTGGAAAGAAAGGGAAGTTGAGTCCTCCTTGCAAAATATTGGTAAGGTGGCATATGAGTTGAGGTTTCCTAGTCAATTGGCTTCATTTCATCTAGTGTTCCATGTTTCTATGCTTAAAATGTGTATCCGTCATCCCGAGTCCATTCTTCCTATTGAAGGTGTTGGTGTACAGGAGAACCTCACTAATGAGGAGGTCTCGGTTCTCCTTGATAGGCAAGTAGAGAAGTTAAGGAACAAAGAAGTGGCTTCCGTAAAGGTGTTATGGAAGAATCACCTAGATGAGGGTGCAACATGGGAGGTTGAGGCCGACGTGAAGTCATGTTACCCTCATCTATATAATAACTAAGGCTAGTTATTCGTACTATTAATGAAAATAATGACTAATATTTAAGTTGCTTCGATTTTTGTTGATGTTTTTCAAAAATGATCTGGTTACAGAGAAGTATGCCTTTAGACTTGAAATTTTTGCAATCCTTCTTGTTTTGAGTTTATGTTGTGAATATTTGTATATTGTTCCTTCATGAATTGTATTGATCATATTTATATGTGTTGAAGAAAGTCTTGGCATAGTGAATAAGCATGCAATGAATGTTGAACTCTTATGAGTTGAAGAAAAAAGATGTTTTGAATTACTATGTGAAAAAGGCCATGAGGTTATGTTGATTTTTATTGTGAATCGTGTTTGATATGTTCTTGTAGGTGGGGATGCTAGTCTTGAGTCTATTCTTTCCTTTTTAAGAATTCTTGTGTAATTCAGGGATGAATATTCCTAGGGGGGATAATGTAATACACTGAGAGTCTAAGACGTGTTCTAGAGCCTAACATAGGTGTCAAAAGGTTTAGACATTTCCTAAAGGCCAAAAATAATAAATATAATTCATTTAGGAAGTTTAGGAATCATATGTCAAGGAACGTCCATGACGTCTGGAAACTAGTTCAATGAGGTGTTAGTGTACTTTAGCCTATTTGACTATGTTTTAAGAGTCAAAAGGTGATGAATTTTGGTAAAAGGGTGTCTAACATGCATTAGATATAATTCATACTCTAAACGTCCGGGTAGGACTCCCAAGTACCAACCAAGGGCCCTTGAGAAAGACCCTTGAATTTCTGTCGAAGGCTGCCTAAGGCAGTGTCCACAAACGAATTGCAACCAACGGATCATGGTCCATTTGACGGGGCATCAATTACCTCCATTGATGTAAACATAGAATATTTGGAAAATATAGGATTTTACAAGTATCTGACAAAAATGACGGACCAACAGGATGTAGGGTCCTGTGGTCGTCGATTTACAAACGTGGCGTGTTCGGGGAGTCACCCTTGAGGCACTGTTCATGCTACACAATTTTAAGAGAGTTAAATTAATTAATTATATGGTTAGTTAATTATTTAGGGTTTAAGGAAGGTCTAATTAAGTTAGTTAATGACCTATATAAAGACTCTAACCTAATTACACTAATCTAATCCCTCAGGATTCCCAAACCCAAATAGCTCATCCTTCTCTCTTCTTTCTCTCTCTTAAGTTGAAGAAAACCATAAAAGTCAAGTTCAAGTTGTTAAAGGACTGCTATATATCAAAGTTTCTCCATAAAACTTCATCAATCAACAAGGTATGGCATTCCTTTAACCTTTGGGACCTCTTTCCCCAAAGGGTTCCTTCAAATTGATTTCAAAAGATGAGTTTTCATGTGGGTCTGTTCCAATCTCGAAGTTGAGCTTTTAATTTGATTTTTTACGGTTTCTTTTGATTCTAATGATTAGATTATGATTAATTATGACTATATTACACTACTTATTGATGACTTAATCTCATTTGTAGAAGATGACCTTTTCCTCTTATCCCTAGGTTGTGATCTTGAATTGAACTATCTAGTATTGATGTGATTAGATTGCTTAATGTTTGAATTAGTATCATACGATGTTATGTGACAATGTATGAGTATATTGCGATGAATTTTATTCCTACCATACTAGTTCTTGAGAAATTGACCTACATTGTGAGGTAGATTATTAACTTAATCTAAGTCTCTAATTCTAGGCTATTAACTAGTGATGAGTTGCGGTATAATGATTCAATTGGACTTTTTGATTTGTTGGTTATTATTGTGTGATGATATTACACCCATTTTTGGGTTAATTTGAGGGTTGATGGTAAGACCTTGATGATGGCATTGTGAAGGAAATTGAGTAAGTCTTATGATCTCTATTTTTTACTTCAATTATGGTTAATTGTGATATGATGTTGTATTGAAGTATACCTTATGCTAAGATTGATAGGGTTGGTATGATGTTGAACTGAAATGTCTTGACTATGGTTTGTGAGGTGTTGTCTAAGATGTAAATGTTACAAGGATTGTGATAACTTACCAATGTGCCCTATTATGAGTGATTATGTAAATGTGCTAATCTCACAAGTATGAATTGTGATGAAAGGAAAATACTCATGAAATTCTTATTTAGCTATAATGATGATGATTATATAAGTTATAGATCCTATGACCTACATTAAGCTATGTTGATTAATAAAAGTATTAAAGACATTCCAAAAAGGGACTCTAGCTTAGCACCGAGTGAACTAGAGTGGGAAGTGTCTCTTCATACATAGGGAAGGTAGGATCACTAATGTACTCTTGATATTGTATTATATATCCTAGTTCTTGAAGTATTTTGACCCATAAAATACTAGCTAGTGGATCCACGTAGTTACTATGTTCATATTTTGGTACTACCTTGGTAGGTAGTCCACCTTCCTTCGGTATAGAATTCCATCACACCAGATTCCATACTAGATCATGCGGTCTATTTCGGTTAAGTCAAGATGTTCCCAAAAGGTAAAATGGACTAAAAGAATTAACTATAACTGGGATGACCTAAAGGGTTGGTTTAGCTTAGTCTAAATAGGGGTATAGGACTCTATCTAAACATTGCACTAGTTAACCTTGAGGAAAGTCTTAGGAGGATGTTCTTATATATGTATATATTATAATTGTAAATGATATGTATATGATGATATTTTACATTGATGATACTATATGATAATTTGTTTCACTTATGAATATGTGTTTGGTCTCTATGGCTAAATTATGATGATATGTACTCTTACTAATATTCTATGTGAAGGTGGACACTATTAATGGTTCTTGTTGGGTCTACTTGATTGAGTAAGGTTATGGGGCTTTGCTTAGTCATTGCACTAGTTGACTTAATGAGTGTTCATGGGTAATTATCTTGCTTTGGTTATATTGTAATGAACTCTTTTTAATGCTTGTTGATGTTATAACTTGATGATAGGGTTGTCTTGATCATGTGCTCAATTATGTGATATGCATGTTGGATTGAATAGACTTAGTTATGTTTGTCTTGTGATGTACATGATCTTGACTTAATGAATATGTCTCATTGATTGGCATGGTCTTCTTGAATGTGCATAAAGCTTTCCAAAGTAAATTGCATACTTTAAGGAAGTATCCCTTTTTATCATAATATTATGCGTGTGTGCATATGGTCTCATACTTAGTACAAGTGATTTTCTAACCCTATTTTCTTACTTTAACCCAACATTTTAGGTTCGGATCGTTGAAGGGTTTTTGAGACGACTTTGAATGAAGACTTGGAATTCTCACTCATCCAAGTTGGATAGGTCCTCACTTTCCAAGGTCAATGCCACTATCAAGCTTTTGGTCGTATTCTAGTTGTAAGACTTCAAGTTCTTTCCTTTTCTTTGAGTATTAAAGATTGTATAGCCTATATATGGGTTTACTACATTGATGTCTTGGATATGTCCAATTGATATACTTTTATTTTAGATGGTTATGAGACGAGACATATGCTTTTAAGACTATGTTATATCTTGTATATCTATGTGCAATAAAAGTAAAATACTAAGTAATTTTCGTATACGAAGGGTCTATGCATACTCGATATGATTATATTATGTGTATGCGATAGGTCCATGTAAACCTCAAGCTAGATATAGAAAAGTTTTAAATTTTAAACATTTTAAACCTATGAATGTAATGATGTAAGCTGAGAGGCTAGTCTTAGTCTTCAAAGAGAACGACGATGCTGGTTATATCTAGGGGGTGCTCCCCGAAAGTGACAAGGACATACCTAAGACGTCTTTTCGAACTCGGTATGTTCACTATGAGTTTCTAGTGATGTGTTTTTGTCTCACTAATGCCTCGGTGGCTTTTATGGACATTATGAATAGGGTGTTCCGAAACTACCCTGATTCCTTTGTGATTATATTCATTGATGATATCTTGGTATATTATAAGAATGAGGGTGAACGTAGGGAACATTTAAGAGTGGTATTGCAAGTCCGTAAAGAACAACAACTATTTTCCAAATATAGCAATTGTGAGTTTTGGTTGAGATCGGTGGCGTTTCTCGGTTATATCATCTCTAGTGGGGGTATAGAGGTCGACACAAGGAAATATGAGGAGGTTAAGAATTGCCATAACCATTGAATCCAGCCAACATTAGAAGTTTCCTGGGTTTAGCCAGGTACAATAGGAGGTTTGTGGATGGGTTTGCGTCCATTGTTTCTTCTTTACTACCTTGACCCAAAAGAGTGTAACAACCCATAATTTTCATGAAATAACCCCACATGGAGAGAAAAGACTTAGAAAAATTCTTCAAGGCCTAAAATAATTCATAGTCATTTAAGAAGTTTTAGAGTCAAAACATCAAGAAACATCCATGATGTACTGAGAATTGCAAAATAGAGGTAAGTATTCCTTGGCATGTTTCATGGGGTTTTAGGAGTCAGAATTTAACGAAATTTTGAATAGAGCCGTTTAACATGTATTATAATAAGTTTAGGGTCGAAACGTCCGCTATCACTACCAAAGGACCACCCTAATGATCCTTGTGGAGGACCCCTATAATTTGATCAAAAAGTTGTCAAAAGACAGTGGCCATCGACGAGCCAAGCTACAGGGTGTCTCCTGGTTGACAGGGCATTGATGGAACTGTCATACCACACTTAAACAATTTTCCCAAAATGGTCTAAATTACCAGAGTCTGACACAACGATGGTTGTGCAGGACGGTGGGTGCAAGGGTCGTCGACTGACCTATGGACAATAGGTCGAGGTCTCATAGGTCAAGTCTGTTTAGGGTTGTCCAATTTTAAGTTTGTTCATTCAATTACCTAGTTGGTTAGCTGGATAATTAAGGGTTAGGGGTGTCTAATTTATTAAATTAAGGGACTATATAGTACCTAACCCACATTAAACTAAACCAACACCCTACAATTCACAAACACACAACTCCCTAACATCTCTCTAGCCACTCTCTTCCCTAAACTTCAACCTCCATTGAATAACACTATGACTCAAAGTTGACGACGAATCGCCAAGGATTTCACTAAAATTCTTAATAACATCATCAATAAGGTATTGTTTCTTTCACTCTAGGGATTATTCCCCCAAGAGGCTCCTTCAACTATGGTTTTCAAACCACACAAAGACTAGGGTTTCAATCTAGACATGGATTCTCTTTTCAAACGATATTATTGTTCAATTGTGATGAATGATGGTCTTTTATTGTTTATTAATTATGGAATTATGGCTAATTGTTGATAATTACTTTAGATTCCCCTCGAAACCTTAATCTTCCCCCAAACTCATGAAACCTTGAAATCAATGGTAATTAAGAGGGATGGTGAGTACGTGGAATAGGTAAATTGATATTAACCATGTGTTACTAGTTGAATTTACCTTGATTATGTGTTAGTTATGTGTTCATGAATAATGGAAGTATGAGGAATCATGAAAAGGGCGATAAGGTATGAAGCCTAATTCTTTCGTGGGTTCAATTATACAAGATGAGTTACCTAGAGAGTGATGCTTGTATGTCTAAATGTGTTGTAATGATGTTGATGACTAGTATCCCCCATCCTTAACCCTAGACTTGTTAATTCACTATGAAGTATGTATGCTTAATATGATATGATTGTTATATGATTAAATGTAGCTTCCCATAACCATAATAAAAAGTTAAGTAAAAGGTTCACTTACTTGTGATTATGTAAGAGTTACTATATTGAGATGCTTGCACAAGGGCCTAGTAAAGGCCAGTGCGAACTTATGATATGACTAAGATGATTATAAGAAGGGAATAGATTCTTAGAACCGAAAGTGCATGTAAATGACATAGAGGTCTCACGTTTAGTATGTCCGGCCTCCCACATGGGTTTTCTCATATTTAGTTAGTACGAATTCAAAGTTATGTGTTATCTAATGAGAGGGGGACCTCCACGCTAGTAAGTTAGGGTTCGTAGTAACAATCTCTTTGACCCTTAACTATGTGCCCACATAGTTATTATATCTTAGTGGATTCACCTAGATAGCTATATATGAATGGTTACACCTTAGGCAAGTGTTAACTCTCTCTTTTTGGTGTGGATTAGAACATCGGATTCCATGTAGCTCACATAGTCTTTTGTCTATTACTTCACTTCTTTCCCTAATGTAAAAGTAAATAAATGGTTAAACCTTAGGCAAGTGTTAACTCTCTCTTTTTGGTGTGGAGTAGAACATAGGATTCCATGTAGCTCACATAGTCTTGTGTCTATTACTTCACTTCTTTCCCTAATGTAAAAGTAAAGAATAAGTTGTTAAGTATGTGAACTCATATTAGGGTTGTCTTAAAGGCTACTACATAGTGTGAGGGAGGGTATGGGACTTCTCTTACACATTGCACATGTGGGACCCTAATGGATGGTTTTAGTAGTGTTCTATTGCGATTATGATTTTAATTATGATTATGTTGATAAGTTATGAGTAATATTGATGTATGAAGCATGTTACGAAAATAGAAGAATATTTTGTAAGTATGAAGTGGGTTGCTTAATGTGATACTTAGCTTTGGATAGGGTTATGGGGATTTATTTTTGGCACTGCACAAGTGTTTCTTGAGTTTCTTATATGTTGGGTTGACATGATGATGTTCCATGTATGTGGATATCCAGTTATTGGATTTTATATGCATGGTTTTAACTAAATTTTGCATTTTCTCATGCATTAATGATTTTTATGGATAGGTACTATACTTAGTACATGCGGTGTGTGTTAACCCATATTTCTTCTCTCTTGCCCAAACATTTTACGTTACGCTAGTTGAAGAGTTTTTGTCCAATTTTCATGGAAGACTTGGATCTTTTCCCAAGTCATTGGTGAATCCTCATATATTGGGATGTTGTTCGTGATCCAATCTAGCTATGATGTTGTTTTACGTTTAGAGAAATTCATTCTCTCTTTTATCATTGAGACATTTATGTAAGCCTTTAATGGCGTATTGTTTTTGTATTGGCTATGTCAAAAGTTTGTACTCTAGTAGATGGTTTAATGTGAGACGACGTTATTAGACTATATCGCGTGTATTGGTTGTATTGTCTAAGTGAGAAGCCTAAGTAAGCTTCATATGTGAGGAGTCTAAGTAAACTCCCTATATGTAGCATGAGAGAGGTCTATGTAAACCTCAATTTGAATATGTTAAAAACTTTGAATTTTTCCACATTTTTGACATATGATCTGTGATGACGAATGTTAAGGGCTTGTCTAAGTCCTGAGGGACGACGGTAACAACTAGGGGGTACTTTGGGTGATTACAAACTTGGTATCATAGCATGAGGTTTGGTAATATTAGGATTGATGTCTCACTAAACAATGTCTATGTAGGATCTTATTAATAATTATGAAGTACGCCACAGTTATAAATTAGAGACTATGTGATGCTTAGGAACTTTCACTCTCTTCTTATTCCTTAGTCGTGCCTAAGAGTCTTAAATCTCTCTAGTCCTTTGTTTTAATCCTTTTATTGTGCTTATAAGCAATGAATACAAGGAGGAACATTGCTCGAAGAGCCGAAGAGGAAAATTTGAATAAGGCGGTTCCCCCTCAAGCTCCTTAAAACCCTCAAGTTCCTATTGAAGAAAAGGCTATATCTAATATTAAGATAAGGGAGGCTATTCATTGCTTGACTAAAGTGTTTACTAATCAAGTTGTTAGGGATGCAAGGGTGAAAAACCCAAATGGTATCACCACCACTTCAAAGATTAGGGATTTCACAAGGATGAGTCCCCCTACTTTCTATGGTTCTAAGGTGAAGGAGGACCCTCAAGGATTCATTGATGAAGTGTTCAAAGTTCTTGATGCTATGGGTGTGTCTTCTTAAGAAAAGGTGGAACTAGCTGCCTACAAACTCAAAGATACGGCTAAAGGTGGTATGAACCATGGAGAGATGAGAGGCCAGTTAGAGAAGGTCGGGTTACTTGGGAGGATTTCAAGACGGCTTTTCTTGATAGGTTCTTTATTGTAATTAAGGGAGAGGAAAATGCAAGAATTCATCAACCTGCGTCAAGGGGGTATGAGCATGAAAGAGTGTAGTCTCAAGATCATTAAATTATCAAAGCATGCTCCTACTGTGGTTGCGGACTCTAGAGCGAAGATGAAAAAAAAATTTATAGGGATATCCGACTTTGTTGTTAATGAATGTAGGTCGGCTATGTTGATTTCTAGCATGGAAATCTCTCGTCTCATGGTTCATGATGAACAAGTTGAGGAGAAAAAGCTTAAGCAAGTTGGTAGGGAGTTTAATAAGACAAGGACCGAAGATGGGAATCCTTATAAGACTAGATTTGAGGTTCAAGACAAACCAAGGTTCAAGAAGAGGTTCTCCAATCAAGGCCCTCCAAATGCTCCAAAGGTTTACAAGAGTAAGGTATCTACTCCCAAGCCTCAAGAGGGAAAGGGTGGAGGTTCTTATGTTGAGAGGCCTCTTTGTTCAAAATATGGTAAAAACATGATAGTAAGTGCTTAGTTGGCATGGGAAATTGTTATGGTTGTTGAAAGAGTAGTCACATAAAGAGATATTTCCCTATGATGAAAGCTCAAGGAATGGAAAATTCTCAAGCACAAGCAAATGCCCTACATCCGGATGATCCTGAAAAGAATCTCTTTTATGCTCTCCCATCTCGAGGTGATCAACAGAGCTCACCAGATGTTGTTACCGGATGTTGCAATTGTCCTCTGGCATACCAAGGTTTCACGATGCTTTAAATGAATTTCTATTATGAGGTGTGTGCGTCTAGAGCCTTTTTCTAGTAGTTTTAACAAGTTCTATATTTTGTTTTGCAAGAAAGATGTTCAGGTTGTTAACGCATAAGGCAGCTTGAAAAAAATGCAGAAGATGACCTACGAAGGCCATCGACCGCCCATCATTCAATTAGCGGTCCGTAGGTGGTGACCGTCGATGTGCAATTCAGGCTAAGGTAGAAGATCACAAAAATCTGACCAAGCATGGAACCACGAGAGCAAAAGACAGTCCATTGATCGATCGACGGCCCGTACAGGTGAACCTTCTATTGGTTCAGAACAGGTTCCAGTATGTGACTTTTCAAGATTCTAAGTGTGGAACGACGGAGGATCACCGACAGACCAAAAATGAGTCTATGGATTAACTGCAGGTCCATTGTTTGATTCAGATAAGGTGTTATATGGTGAAGAAATATTATTCCAAGTATGAATAGATGGAAGCAGTAGATGCACCGTCCTTCCATTGATGGTGCGTCAGTGAGATCATCGATTGAAGTCGAGTTTTTGGACAGAAATTTCCTTATTTCAATTCAATTTTCTTTAATACTATGTTTTCTATAAATAGGGGATTAAAAACTCATTTTTGGGGCTAGCTACTTTTAATTTTATTTTTTTTGTGTTGTAGATTGTTGGTTGCAAATTTAGGGTAATTAATCAATTTCTAAATTTGGTTTGAAGTATTTTTTCTTGCAATTTCAAGATTAATTTATAGGTTTTTTCTTATTGTTAAGTAAGTTTTTATTTTTTCATTTAATATTATAACTTGTGATATTGCTAGCGTGGTTAACTAAATCCACAACTAGGCTTGTAGGAACCACGGGTAATTAATAAAGAAATCCTAGCAATTAAGTAATTCACAACTAGTGTTTTTGCATGTATTGATAATTCTTTAGTTTAGAAGTCCTTTTTACAGTGGCAAACGTTAGAACTCACCTTGTTTCTACTTGCCGAACAAAGGAGGTAGTTAATAAGAAAAGATTATCAACATAGATTCAGTGTGAGACTATCTAATAGGCTAGCCAATTTGTGCGAAGTAATAAAAGAGTCATACATCGATTGTAATATATGGGTTGGTAAATTATACACAAAAGCCGGACCAAGATGCTAAGTGAAATTCTCTAGAGGCAGGATCAAGAATTTAGAGATACATAACTTACCACTTTACAGGCAAAACAATAGGAATGAATTGTTCTTGCTAGGAATACGTTGTTATGAACCTGTGAAGAACACATATACCCTAGTTATTCTCACAACTTGATAAAAACTCAATATTTAATTTTGATTACTTTTTAAATTATATTGTTTAAAGACTTTGTTTCATAAACCCCCCTCTTAATTACTTGTTTTCGGAAAGAAAATGTCTAAATAGACGTAATTGTGAAATAAAGTTAATTCAAAACCATTTACCTCGTGGGATCAACCCCAACCTACTAGTTCGGTTCTCTACTTGATTACGACCGCTTATACTTTTTTTAGGGAGGTGTAATTTGAGCATATCAAATTTTAACACCGCTGCTCGGGGATCTTGGTTTTTAGATTAATTTTAGTTACATTTTTGAAATTTAGTCAACTCTTTCCTGATTTTACTTGATTTTTTTGTTTATGCTTCTTTCAGGTCTAGCTCTAGTGTATATCAATTATAGAGATCTGAGGCTAACCATTCACCCAATACGATACGTAACTAGATCAAACCTTAAGACGAATGGAAAATCAATGAGTAGCAGCAAATCCTAATAGAGGGAAAATAGATGAAGGATTAGGCCAGTAGCATCCATTACAATTTGAGTCACATAATCAAGCACGAGTTCAGAACCAACTAAAAGAGGTGAGAATGCAACCTTCAATAGCCCAACGACTTCAAGATTACTATAGGGGCTATGTGAACATTACATATTCTGATGGAACTCTTGTCCTACACCCTATGTCACCTAGGGACACATTTCTGGTGATGAATACTTGATAAAGATGTTCACCGCGAGGGATTTATTCTCGGGACTGTCATCGTAGGACCCATATTATTGTATGGGTAAACAGGACTTGGATATGAATGTCATTGGGTTGCGAGTGTTTCCTCTATCACTAACACAAGATGTCCCTATATGGTTTATTGAGATTCCTTACAACTCTATTTATACTTGGGTTCACTCAAGAAATGTGTTCTTGGATAGGTACTATTTAGTGTCTACGAAGCTCAACCACAAGGATAAAGTGAACAACTTTGTGGCATAACCTGGAGAGTTGGTGCGTAGCTCTTGGGTAGGTTTATTGCATTCATGATATGTATCCCAAACCACTGCATTGATGATGAGTCACTGAAATTTCTACAAAGGTCAAGACGATAACAACAAAGCAGTGCTTAATACTATGTGGGTGGTTCCTATGGAGAATATACATATGCAAAGATTGCAGCAAAGTTGGAGAAAATATCTCGCAGCAATAAGGCTTGAATAACTACAAAGTCAGACACTTGGAGAAATGTTTTTTCTTTGTTGTTCAAGCCAAAAACATACCAACAGCAGATGAAATATGTGGAGAGTGGCAAAGATGAGGACTGAGCTAGGGTTGGTTTTGAATCATGTGAGGGAGGTGTAGAGAAGGTAAATGTAATGAACTATTTGACTAAACCACCACCGCTGGCAGATGGGTACTATTATGAAGAGGATACCTATGCAGTAAATGATCAGCTGGGGAGTCTCAGACCAAATGTCCATGCTCCAATCAGGAGAATTGGTAGCAAAGTCATGGGAACCAAGGTCAGAACTATGGTAACTAAATAAAGAGGGATAATATGTCTGAGATCAGAGCTACAACTGAAACAACAACTTTAACTAGAATAGTTATGGTGACAGGATTGTCGAAGTAGGCCCTATGTTCCTCCCTAGAATCAAGAAGTTGCTGCTAGGAACGGCGGAGGTAGTATGGCATGATTTTAGAATATGCTGCAAAGATGATGAGGAGGTTTGATGCTACTAATGAGAATGTCAAGGAGATGAGACGTGACCTAGATAACATTGGAAAAAAGATAGATGCACATGTAGTTTCAATTAAGCACCTTGAGTTAAGATGACTCAGTTATCTACTATTGTGAACCCGCACCAACATAGCACTCTTCCTAGAAACACTATCCAAAATCCTAAAAATGATGGGCATTTCATGGCAATAACTACTTGAGGGGGTAAGAAGACCATTGATCCACCTATGTCGTCTGGAGTAGAAGGTGATATGATAAAAGACAAAGAGGTAGTAGAAGCTAGTGGAGAATTAGTGGCAATAACGGCGAAAAAAATAGATGTATCTCAAAATGTGATCCTCATTATCAAACCTTCACCATCATTCCCTCAGAGATTGTGAAAAAAACAAAAGATGGTAAATACTGGAGATTTATCACTATGTTGAACCAGCTTTCCATCAATGTCTATGATAGAAGCTCTGGAACAAATGCCCGGTTATACTAAGTTTATAAAGGATATGGTGACAAAGAATAGATCGGTGCTTTTTGAGGATGATGACAGAATGAAGTATTGTAGTGCTATTACTACAAGGTTTCTTGTGCAAAAAAAAAGGAAGATATAGGCGCCTTTACTGTTCCATGTACTATAGCGTTGCTACTCTTTTCTAAGGAACTATGTGATCTTGGTGCGAGCATAAATCTCATGCCTCTGTTAATTTATAAGAAGTTAGGTTTGGGTGAGCCAAAGCTTACTACGATGCAGCTGCTGATGGCCGATCGAACTGTGAAGATGCCCATTTGTACACTCCAAAATGTGTTTATGAAAGTTGAGTCATTTATATTTTCAGCCAATTTTGTTATTCTTAACTTAGAGGTTTACTTGAGGTCCCCATTATTCTAGGAAAACCATTCCTTGCCAGTGGGTGTGCATTAGTCGACATGGAAAAAGGGCAGATGAAGTTTAGATTGAACAATGAGGAAGAAACTCTCAACATATGTAGGTCCATGAAGCAGTGTGGTGATATCCAAAAGTATTTGCTATATCTTATAGGGTTGATATTATAATAGAGGTACAAATTGAAGAGCACCTAGGTATCGAGGCACTAGCGGTAGGTATCATAAAAATTTTTTACAGTGATAATATTGAAGAGAATGGGTTTTTGATGGCTGCACTTGAAAAAATTAATATCAGTCAAAGCCCAAGAAATTGAAGTTGGATATGAAGCATTGCGAGTCTCCACTAGCGAAACCATCGATTAAGGAGGCCCCAAATTAGAGTTTTAGGCTCTACCACCTCATAGGAGGTATGTGTTCTTGGGTAGATAAGACACTTTGCCGGTGATAATTGCAGTAGATTTGAATAGGACACAAGTAGAGTGCTTATTGGTGGTATTGAAGAGGTTCAAAAAGAGACATTGGTTTGACTATTACAGACATTATTGGGATCCATTCAAGTATTTGTTCCCACAAAATTCAACTAATGTCCGATCACAAACCAAGTATTAAGAACCAAAGAAGTTTGAATCCACCTATGCAAGAGGTAGTGAAAAGGAGATCATCAAGTGGTTGGATATTGGAGTCATATATCCTATTGCAGACAGAAGTTGGGTGTGTCGTGTTTAGTGTGTACCTAAAAAGGGTGGGATGACAGTGGTGCCTGATGAGAGGAACGAGCTTGGTCCAATACGGTTGGTGACCGGATGGAGGGTTTGTATGGACTACCAGAAGTTGAATTTTTTGACTGAGAAGGACCATTTCCCAATCCCTTTATGGATTAGATGTTAGACAGACACACCGGCAAAGGGTGGTATTATTTTCTTGATGGTTATTTGGGCTACAATCAAATCTCTATCACCCTTGAGGATCAAGACAATACCATTTTTACTTGCCATTATGGGACATTCGCCTTCAAAAGAATGTTATTTGGATTATATAATGCACTAGCAGCCTGCAAACGTTGTATGATATCAATATTCTCTGACATGGTGGAGAACACAATTGAGGTGTTCATGATTTTTTTGTGGTGGGCAACTTCTTTGATCGGTGTTTGAGAAATTTGGCTAAGGTGCTCAAGAGATCTGAAGATTGTAATCTGGTGCTTAATTGGGAAAAATGCCACTTTATGGTTGAGAAAGGTATAGTGTTGGGTAATCGCATCTTGGAGAATGACATAAAGGTAGATCAAGCTAAAGTGGATGTGATAGAGAAGCTTTCTCCACCCATCTCTGTAAAAGGTGTGAGAAGTTTTCTTGGACATGTTGTCTTTTGCCAAAGGTTTATTAAGGATTTCTTTTTAAATTGCACATCCGTTGTGCAAATTGCTCAAGAAGGAATGTAAGTTCTATTTTGATGAGTCCTATCTAAACTCATTTCGAGAGTTGAAGGAGAAGTTGGTATCCATGGCTATTAATATTTCAGCAGATTGGAGTGAGTCATTTGAGGTGATGTGTGATGCAAGTGGGATAGCACTTGGTGTGTTATTGGGACAACAAAAGGGATAAAATCCTTCATCCCATTTATTATGCAAGTAAATCCCTAAATAAAGCTCAGAAAAACTAGACGGTAATCGAACAAGAACTTATTGCGGTGAATTTTGCATTCGAAAAATCTCGCTCCCATTTGCTCTGCACAAGGGTCATAGTGTATACCAACCATTTGGCCTTGAGGTACTTGATAGCGAAGAAAGATGTGAAGCCAAGGTTAACCTGATGAGTGTTATTGCTGCAAGAGTATGATTTTAGGTAAAAGATAGAAAGGGGACTGAGAATCAAGTTGCCGGTCACTTCTCCTGATTGGAGGATGAATTTATACGTGAATTGGGAGAAAAGTCGGAAATTGATGATGCTCTCCCAGATGAACATTATTGGCCGCTTTTCAATATCTAATCCCATGGTTCACAAATTTTGTGAATTATTTGGAATGTGATATAATTCTGTCAGACTTGACCTTCCACCAGAGGTCAAGATGTTGAGTGTTTGGAGGCATGTCACTCCTCGCCTGTAGGTGCGCACCATAGTGGTATTCGGACTGCATATAAGATCTTGCTGTGTAGGTATTATGACCAACCATTCACCAATATTCTCATGATTTCACCAAATCATGTGATTGGTGCCAACGAGATGGAGGTATTTTAAAAAGGCAACAACTCCCCATGAATCCTATTCTGGTGATTAAGCTATTAGATGTATGGGGCATCGACTTTATGGGCCCGTTTTATGAGTTCTCATGTGATGAAATATATACTTATGGCGGTCGACTATGTGTCAAAATGGGTGGAAGCAAATGCGCTTCCTAACAATGAAGGAAAGAGTGTCACCGTGTTCTTTAAAAAATAACATCCTCTCCATGTATTGCACACATAGGGCCATTATTAGTGATGGTAGATCTCCTATAACAAATTGTTCAAAGGTATATTGCATACATATGGTATTAGCCACAATGTGGGTAAGAAAAGGGTGAATGCTAATAGAACAGATTGGTCAAGGAGTCTTGATGATGGTCTTTGGGTCAACCACACTGCATACAAGACTCCCATAGGTATGTCTCCATACCAACTTGTATATGGAAAGGCTTGTCACTTGTCGGTCGAGCTAAAGCACAAGGCGATGTGGGAAATGAAGAAACTAAAGTTGGATTGGACTGAAGTGCAGAACACAGACTAAATGGATTGAATGAGCTTGATGAGTTTCACCTAAAGGCCTATGAAATTTGAGCATCTACAAGAGAAGATGAAGAAGTATCATGACCAAAGGATTGAAAAGCGAGAATTTACAGTTAGTGATTTGGTGCTTCTATTCAACTCTAGGCTACGCTTGTTTCTCGAAACACTCAAGTCCAAGTGAACAGGGCCATTCCTCATTACTAAAGTGTTTCCACATGGAGCAGTTGAGTAAGAATATAAGGAAGGTACAAAGTTCACATTCAATGGGCAAAGGATAATGATTTATCTGGGCATGCAGAGAGAATGCATGAAGTGATTGAGTCCTATCATCTTGATGAAGTCTGAGTAATCAAAGGGCATGTGTCGTGCCACGACGTTAAATCTAGCGCTTTTTGTGAGGGAACCCAAGGTGTATCCTTTAGCCAACGATAGATTTTGTTTCCTTTGTAGAAGTAGTCGGTTCTTTTTGTTTTGTTTGTCTAATTATTTCATTTTTTGTTGGTCTGTTAGAGTTGGCTAGAGATTAGTGTAGGGTCCGTGTCACAAAAGTGAATAGAAAAGAAGAAAAAGAATGGCCTATTGAGTGTTATATGTGTAGGGAGGGAAAGCAAAAATCTGCAAAAAAAGGTTTGGTGTAGAGGTCTACAAACACGAACGAAGAACCGTCGATGGTGTCCGTAGATCCCAGGTATGTTCCTAAATTTTTCTAAGTGTAGAAGTGATCGACGGTCTCAAGATGGACCGTCGATTGACCTACGGACAATCAATGGGGTCTCGTAGGTCCAAATCTGCCAGTGACCCGACCCAACCCGGCCAGTAATATTAAAAGTCATAACCTTTCAAAGTCATTCCCTCTTCCAGTTCTTTTAAAATTCCTTTCCGTAGCCGTTTTTATTCCTTTATTTCCTTCCTATATCATTCATAAATCATCTACCACAAGCCTCAAATCCCACTCAAATTAGCATCTTCACTTTCCCAACTTCCCATCTCTTTCCAATTCTCGGTCTCTTCATCCTTCTGAAGTCGGTGATCGATTTCGGGTGCGTAGGCTAGTTTATTTTCCAATTCCTTCACAACCACAATGCGTATAAAGGTATTGCGATTTCTTTTAAAATTTTGAGTTGTCGGCCATAGTTGAAAATAGGAATCTGGAAGTGGGTCTTGAGCTTGGGACTACATTTGGTGAAATTGCATGCCGTTGTGTAGTCATGTCCTTCATAATGATAGAATGTGGTTGTATAAGTCTATTAAGTCTATATAAAATATGGGTGTCTTTGTATGTATGAAAATTCAGACTTAGGGTTCCTTATTTTGACTAAATTGGTTTGATAATTGTATGAAATCAGAACCCTAGGGATGACGAACTCGTCTTTTGTATGTTACAAATGCATGTCTAAAACTTGTGTATTAAAAAAAAGTCACTAAAGGAACTAAAAAGTGGAACTTGTAAATGGCCTGAAATATGTATCAGTCCAATAGTATAATACCAAGTCTACGGTCCGTCGATGGGGTCCATCAAATGAAATACCTTCAAAATGACTAAGTACAAAATGACGCATGTGCACAATGGTCCGCCATTCTAAACATCTATCGTTTCATTTAGAGAACCTGATCTCAAAAAATTCTAAAATAAATCTCACCGTCAAACGACAAAGTGGACTAGGGTCCGTCGTTTGGCCATTTTCACGTCCATCATTTTTATTAGAGAAAATTATTTTACATCCTTTCTTGAATAATTCTAAGTGTTCGACGATGGATATGATCAACAGACCATCGATAGTGCCTGTCAATCTAACTCTATAATTCCAATCAACTTTTTTGAGTCTCAAGTTTTCTATCATCCACTGAGTTTTTAGTGTGTAGCTATGCTAAGTTGAGACTAATAATTGCTTCATAGGTACAAATGGCTCCAAAGAAGGACGTTGTCTATGTCAAGAGAGTCAAATCAAAGTCGATTGCCCCGCCTCGTCGGATGATCATAGATTTCAATAAAAAATAGGACCCAACATATATCCCTCCCTGTTCGTCAACACCTGTTAAGTGGTTAGGATCACTAGGGGTACCACCCGAAAGGTGACTCCTGCATAGTCACTACCTCGTACTCTAATAAGGAGCGCACACTGACTGGCTCACCATCCAAGGATTCCTTTAGATGTGAAGAGGGCTTAGAATCTGGGTTCGAATCTACTTCCGCCTCAGGGTCGGCCCAGTCTTCTGGGTTAAAAGCGGCCGCTGCTTTCGGTTTTTCTTTTCAAGGAGCAACTAGGTCAGAGGGCCAAAACTAGCAAGCCCCGTTTGATGACTCTACCAGTTCAGAGTCTTTACCCTCATACCAAGTTGATGACACGCACCTGTTGTTGATGAACCTAATAGGTGGTGCATCGAGAATCACTACCAAGTGTATAAAGATGTTAAGATGTTGAATTAAAATGAGGTGACGACCAGGATGGTTATAGCGGAGCGTTGGATCTTCATAGGGAGTTTACACACAGTCCTCGAGGTGCACAAATTGTTCAATCTTCTCAATTGTATTGCTCATGAGTTGGGCACCTATAGTGATGAGATAGTCCTGGAGTTCTATGCTTCCTATGTAGCTACTTTCTGAGATTTCATAGATAGGCGGGCACGACCTGCCAAACAGGCTCCTCTCACTTATACAGTACTTGGGTTGTCGGGTTGACATTTTTAAGGCGACCATCGGCCATTTCCTATATCACCCCACCACTAGTCTATAGAGAACTCCCAATATTGCAAAATTTTACTACATGTGGCAGGTTGTTTAGAGCATCGAGTTTGGTCGGAGTGTTGAGCATCGTGAGGCGACAAAGAAATGGTTGGACCAATATCTGGCGACCGATGGTGAGAGGGCAGATTGTGGGATAGACCCTCGAGGGCTAATCAAGAAGGCTACCCTCACTTTCGTAGCCAAATTCTTTTGGTTGTTGGTCTAGCACAAGTTATTGCCCACAAAAGCTGATAATGTGGCACATGGTATAGGGCGGTATTAGTAGTAGCTCGGGTAGCGGGACTTCAGATAGACTTTGTTTGGGTGCTTATATCGGTAATCCATGAGAGGGCCTTCAAGACCTTTAAAACCTACCCCTTTGCTTGTCTTACTTTCCAGCGGTGTAGGGAAGCCGAGGTACCAATTTGAAACTATGGTACACTCCGTAGCTCCGTAGCCTGGAGGGGACAGTTGATATAGGTCTCATCAGGGATGATTCCAATGTAGCGACACCACAGAGTGGGCCTAAAATTGAGATGCCATCATAGAGCAAGAACTTGGCGGACACTGTTGAGTTATCCCAAAGGGTTGACGATGCCATACGAGAGATTGACCCAACTTTGGCCTCCTCCTCACATGCAGCTAGTCTGGCCCCCAGCTCGTCCTAATACACGCCCCAATCTGCAGCACAGGTCCCTCTGGGGCGGTCTAGAAGTAAAAGGCCCTGATGGCCACCCTGCTCCACCACATGCACCCTTGGATGCAAAAATCCATTGTTGAGGCTGAGAACAAAATCGAGAAGCGGATGGCCCAGCAGACCAACCAGAAAATTCAAGCGGTCCACTAACACCTCGAAGCCTTTGAAATGCATATGCTAGCACAATCATCCCCTACCATAGACCTCACTACTCTTTAGGCTATGGTTTCTAGTTTGCGAGCTGGTGTGGGTGCCATCCTGGAGATGAGGGGGACTGAGCCGGATAGTGAGCCTACGAGCTAGTAGAGGACACAGTTTTAGATTCCCAGTTCGAAATCCCTGCTGAGACCCAGTCTGAGAAGCGTGTGCGTATTAAGAGGCATCATTCCATCCATTCCACTTAGGCCGATTATGAGGCCCGTGAGATAAAGAGAGAGAGGCTTGAGTTAGAGCAGGCTAGGAGGGCTTCTCAAGTTGCAGAGGAAATAAGCCAGAGGAGAGCACTAGAGATGGTTGTTGGGGTATCCAATTTTGTACCTGTGTTTAGTGATAAGAGTGTCACATCCCGAGACCACACCCTAGAAGCTATGGCACATTCGGAGTGCAACTGGCATACTTGACCTCTCAGAGGTCTTATACAAGCCCTTACATATCATTAATCGCATATACATAATGAAAAATAGTGCGGAATTAAATATTTTCACAGAACATTTCATTTGTCTTTAAAATCTCTTTCATATAAAATGATAGGAAATACTATGTCTCAATCTCATCAAACTTAGACACAAGAATACATGTGACACGGCCCATACAATACTAATATAGAAATACTTAGTCTAATACAATACTTTGAAATAAAAGACATTCATATATGCCTCGAGTCATTTGAGGACATACTTCAACATCACTAGAATGATGCTAGGATCCAAGTCTTGCTTTCCAAATACTCCTTACCTACCAACCACTATAGAGATAGATAAAAGCATGGAATTAGTACAAACACATGTACTAAGTGGCATTATGCATAAATTATGAAAATGGACATTTACTGGAAATATGAATCTTTTCATTTAAATATCAAATCATGATCATAAGAACAACATTTATCAGCTTAGAAGCACATAAGAAATCACTTAGTCAATTTATAGCATTTTTAAGAGTAACCTTAAAGTGAGCTTAATTCCCTTTACAGTGAAGTCATTCATTGTTATAGTGAAACCTCTTGACTTCATCTTAAACACATTTAGCATATAATTCCCCCACTAAAAGCTATCCTAACAATCACTTAAGCAACACAAAGAAAGACTGCCCATACAACCTCTCTAGGCATTACTAAATGATCATCAAGACTACTTATAATGATATACATACACACTTACAAGACATTAAACATATGAACATGAGATTTTCTCTACCAAAGGTTATTCTAAGTCTCACTTGAGTGAGTTGTGAAGCGACCGCCCATACAATCCCTTCCACACACAGCTAAGAGAACCAATAGACTACGTAAGATAGAATCGTTCTCACTTAATACATCAACACATAGGTAATATGACATTTTCTTTATGAAGGCTATCAAAAGACTTACTTAAGTAAATCAAGAAGATAACGTCCATGATTGACCTCTTCAAGGCTATCTAAATAATCCTTAAGACTATGTAAGGCTTAGATCATGTCCGCGTAACAAACATCTTACCTAACTAGAGTCATTCTTAAGACTTATCTAGGTAAGATACGAAGTGACCATTCTTATGCCCCCTTCACACCTTAACTAGACAACCCATAACTACTTTAGGTAAGCACTTATTCATTTAACATACTTTGTTATCTTAAGTCATTATATTCACTAGTTCATTTAAGACTCATTCATCACATAGGAATTCAAATAATGGTCTTGGACAAGACCTAGGGACTCTAACTAACACCTTCAAACCCTATTGTGCAATATCTAGATAGTGTCCCATACCACCACCTAAAATTTATAGAACTTCTCTAATGCCTGTAGGTATCCCATATGATGAGAATAGGCAATAACCGACATAGACCATGATATCAAATAATGAATTTGGAGTTTTATCCTACTCCGATAAGGGTGTTTTACTTGCCAAATGGTAGAACTTGGACACATCCCATGTAGGCACTTGGTAAAGGAATAGGAAGGGCGTGCTTTGTAATCTAGTCTCATTTTTTCACTGAAACTACTTCATCTACCATACACACTCGGCGCTAGCCTTCATTCTCATAGATTAATTCACATTAAAGGTTCATATAAAGGGGTTCCATATCAAGTTCATAATGCAATCACATTTACCCTACCAAAAAAAGGTCCACTAGGGCAACCTCACAATGGCGACAAGAAGCTTATATGACTTTACTAAGGATTGATATGATGCCGCTCCAGTCAATTAACCTTAAGTCTATCATTCCTTTAGTTGAAGGATACCATTACGGCTTTTGACTTCAACATTCATAACCTTACCTCTAGTTTCAAGGTTTCACGTAAAAGACTCTCTGAACTTCATTTAGGTCTCATGTCATTAGTACATACAAGACAAAGAGATTTAGAATCCTAAGTCAAGACATCTCATATTCACATTCATACATGCATAAAGTAAGGAAATAAGTCAATCAAGACAAGACACAAAATACTTCCCTTTAACACATATTACATGTCTTTCTAGAAGAACATAAAAATAACCATTATCATTTTTAATTTATCCTATACACTGCCATATCATCATCAATATATTAATCCTATACTGACATAGTCAAGTATAAGTAACATATATCAACCCTAAGAGTATACACACAAGCCATAGTCATAGTCTAACATGATCACTAAATAACATCAATAGAAGAACACATATACTATCACATTATTTATCATGTAGATAGACATTATACAACTTCATATAATGATAAAAATACATAAATTAGTTGACGACAAGTCCATGATCATCATATTACTTAAAATAACACCGACAATGCCACATCAATCGCAACCATATCAATCACAACATAATTGAAGTCTAATTAACATAAAATAAAGGGAATTATGCGAGTGTACCACCACTCCATAATCAACACTTCAATCCAGTTCTAAATCACCAAATTCAATACCATAAGACACTTACCCATGGTCATAACCAATAATACTATATAAAACTATGATAATTAATGGAACTAGGTCTTCAGTATATACTAATAAACATTAGATCAATTTCACTTAAACCACAAAGTAGTCAAAAACTAGGGTTCATCAATTACATGGGTTCATAATTTAATTGAGTTAAAATCATAAAATTAATAACAATTCAATCAATATACAATGCTTAAAAACCTTCAATGAAAAAACCCATGCATAGATCGTGAAATTGGACAATTCATCCTTGAAAACTTTAGAAAACATCTTTGAAAGATGAGATCCTTAATGAATAGAGTTTCAAGGATCAAAAAACATACCTAAATAAAGATAATTCTTCAATTTGATGAATAATCTACACTCAATTTTCCAATCCATGCCCTTCCTTGAGTTTTGGCTCCAATGGAGTTCAAGGGAATTTTGATTTTGATTTTGAAAAATGAAATATTCTAAAGTGTTTTAGGATTATAAATAAAGTTAAAATATCCAAAATACCATTTAGTAACCTCCCTTTCTCTTATTTTTAAGTGGGTTGAATTTACCAATTCACCTCTAACTTAACAGTGAACCTCCGCAGGAGACAGGCTCACAGACGGAGAACTATTGATGGCCCATCCCTTGACCAATGGAGCATCCTGTTGCTCCGTGGTTGAGACTAAGGCAGTTATTTGGACTATCCTCTCCCACGCATAAGTTCCAATCGACGATCCCTCACCAACGGGGCGTTGATTGCCATCCGTTGGTGGGCTATCTTATGCAGTCTTAGACACCAACTTGGGTCCTTCCTCAAGGACACTTGGATGGTCCTTGGGAATAATTTCTAGGATGTTTCAAACCCAAAAATGCTCATATATGAGTTTAGGGCCTCTCACATGAATTTCATCCAAAACTAACACATAAACTCAAGGAAATATGCACAGACACACAAGGTCGTCTAGAGGCAAACCTTTCGAACCTCATGAACGTTTGACCTCCAAACTTCACGAAACTTGACAAACTAACTATATACACCATAATAACTCATTTAAGGACATTATGAACTCATAATCACACATAAACACATAAAACCACATATAAGTCACATAAGTGACTTAGTCGTCGAATGTCTTAGTCGACCCTTGACGTTTGACTTTCAATGCACCTAACCTCTAAGACACTGCCTCAATATCATATTTTAGACCACTTTATGAACTTAGAATATCATGACAACCATGTTAGGCTCTAGATTCACCTAAAGTCATTTTTTGGGACCTTACAAGAAGCACTACTGATGGTGTCAATATTGATATGGGCGTTTCTGAGGGCGACACAAGTGATGGTCTTGCGGGTTCCACAAAACCGGACCCACCCGAATGTTGATAGTTCTACGGTGCTATGCAAGATTTTCTTCGCATACCACCTTGTACTTGTGATATCCTATGTATTGGGGACAATTGCATGTTTTTTTGTTGGGAGTGGGGTAAATGGAAAATGATTGTTTGGGTGAAGTCTGAGTAACCCAACTCACAATCCTATCTTGGGGTTTCCTTGATTGTTTCTTTTTCTCTAAGAGACTGTTTAATTTTCTGTTTAACTGACATGCATAGTTTGTACAAGTATAAAAGCATGAAAAATAAAGCATGATGGCTGACAAAATGATATCTTGTCCTAAATATTGCTTGCATATAAAGGTGAAAAAAAGTTGAATGTGTTAGTATCTAAGCATGACATAAATAGGCACCCACTGCATGATCTTCAACTAACATCTAAACTGAGAAAACTGATAATCTGATAATATAATGAGTGCCAAGAGAATGCAAGGAGATTTGAGTGTCCAATAGTTACTAGCTTACTGGAACTAGCTCGGTTAGTCCTCTGAATAGAATGTGTGTTAGAATCCACGACGTGATCATAGACCATTGTTCAGAATAGCCGACATCAAGCCTAAAAGAAGTTAACCAAATGAAAGAGTTGTCCCTTTTGATCCGAATATGTTGAGACTATAATAGACCAATTGTTTTTTATTCACCAACTCACTTTCCAGGGTCTAATGTTTTGGCCCAGGACCTCTTTGGACATGTGCACCTCGACTTAGGCAAAAATTCTAATTTGAGGTTGGCTAATGTAGTAAGTGACCTCATCTTGGCCCTGAACCGACTTCAGTTATTGTGTACCTTAAATCATGGAAAAACCATGAGTTGAGAGTGGCTATTATGAGTGAGGACCCAAAAATGAGTATGAAAAGAGTTGGATATTGAAAAGAAAATCTTAAGTGAGTTGACGATGTGATTTTGTGAAATTATTTATTGACGGAAAAAGAAAAGAAAAATTAAAAAAAGGGTTTTAAGAGAAAAAGAATTACAAAAGAAGTGAAAGTCACATCCAGAAAGGGAGCAAACCAAAGAAGAGGTAGGAATCATAGCGGTAATGTTATGGAGGGAAAAAAGTAACTTAAAATGTACCTAAATGTACCACAACTGACCCTGAACCTACTGACAATCCAAGAAAGTCCTACCTTGATTGTAGAGTCATGTGTGGCGAACCTAAACAATGAAAATAAGGGAAAGCCTATGGTGAAGAGTACTAATTATATTTGAAATTTTTCTTGAGCAAAAGAGTTGGACAAAGATCCTTGTACCCAACTTCATAATTACAGTGTGAAAATGAGGATTTTTTTTAAGTAAGGTCACTAGTTGCGGTATCGAAAAGTATGTACCTTTGTGCGAGGCAAAACAGTGGAGGTGTATGTTATATGGTGAGCTTGTGTCATGATGTGATCCGTGTGAGTTAGCTTGTCAAACGTGAGAGCATAAGTCCGCACTAAATCAAAGAAAGAGTCGGGATTGATAGTCATATGATTGTGAAAGTTTAAAAGAATATACTTTTGTACAAAAGTTGTTTTGACTCATACTGTGTCGCTTAACGACAACAACAAATTTAAGTTGAGCGTGTTGATGAACCATTGTTTCACGGTGCTTTCAATGCATTTTTCATAGGAGTTGTGTGTGTCTAGAGCCTTTTTGTAGTAGTTTTAACAAGTCTTATGTTTCTTTTTGCAGGAAAGATGTCCAGGTTGAAAATACATAAGGCAGCGAGAAAGAAGGGCAGTAAATGACCTAAGAAGTTCATCGACGTTCCGTCGTTCAATCAACGGTCTTTACGTAGTGACCGTTGATGTGCAGTTCAGGATAAGGGAGAAGATAAGGAAATCCAACCAAGCTAGAAACCATGAGAGCAAATGTCAGTCTGTCGATTGATCGACACACCGTACTAGTGAAATGTCGATTGGTTCAGAGAAAGTTCCAGTACCTGACATTTCAAGATTCTAAGTGTAGAATAACGGAGGAGCATCGATGTACCATAGATGAGTTGACGGACCGTACTACAGGTCCGTCGTTTGATTCAGCAAAGGTGTTATCTGGTGAAGAAAAAATAATTCCAAGTATGAACTGACAGAGGCAATCGACAGATGATTGAAGCCGCATTTCTGGATAGAACTTTACTTATTTCAATTCATTTTTCTTTAGGACTATGTTTTCTATATATAGGGATTAAAACCTCGTTTTTGATGTTAGATATTATTATTGTTATTATTCTCTTTCTGTGTTGGAGATTGTTTTGCAAGCTTTGGGCAATTAATTAATTTAGTGATTTTGTTAGAAGTATTTTCTTGCAATTTAAAGTTGAATTTCTGGGTTTCTTCTTATTGTTAAGTAAGTTCATGTTTTCTTCATTCAATATTATGACTTGTGATCTTTCTAGCATGGTTAATTAAATCCACAACTAGGGTTGTGGAAATCATGGGTAATTAACAAAGTAGTACTATCAATTAAACAATTCTCAACTAGTTTTTTTGCATGCATTCATAATTTTTTCGTTTAGAATTCTATTTAACGATGGACAACGTCGAAACTCACTTTGTTGATCCTTCACGGACCAAGGAGGTTGTTAATAAGAAAAGAATTATCAACATAGATTTAGTGTGTTACTATCTAATATGATAGTGTCGATTGATGAGAAGTAATAACTGAGTCATACATCAATTATGATGTCTAATATGAGGTGAAGGTATGAGTAAGTAAATAATATACACGTAGCCGGACCAAGGTGCGGGGTGAAATTCTCTAGATGTTAGACTAAGGATTTATATATACATAACTTTCCACTATACACGCAAAAGACTAGGAAAGAATTGATTTTGCTAGGAATACGGCGTTATGAACTTATGGGGAACACATATACCCAAGTTACTCTCACAACTTGATAAAAACTCAATGTTTACTTTTGAATACTTGTTAACTTAGATTGTTTAATGATTTTGTTTCATACGAACCCCCCTTTAATTACTTATTTTCGGAAAGACAGTGGCTAAATAGACGTAATTGCGAATTAAAGTTAAGTCTAAACCATTTTCCTCGTGGAATAGACCCCAACCTACTAGTTAGGTTATCCACGTGACTACGACCGCTTATACTTCTTTAGGGAGGTGTAACTAAATATCAAATTTTGGAACCGCTGCCGAGGATCTTGGCTTTTAGATTAACTTTACTTTCATTATTGAAATTTAAGCAACTATTTCCTGATTTTACTTTTTCTTTTTGTTTTTGTTTCTTTCAGGGCTAGCTCTAGGTATGCCAAGTACATGGAATCTAGGCGAAACACTCACTCTATATGATCCGGAACTAAATTGAACCTTAAGACGAATGGAGAATTAAGGAGTCCCACATAACCCTAACATAGGGAACTTAGATAAGGGAGTCGTCCAGTAACCTCCATTACCAGTTGAGGCGCATAATCAAGGACTAGTTGAGAACCAACTGGGAGAGGTGAGAATGCAACCTCCACCAGCCCCACGACTTTAGGATAACTATAGGGGCAATATGAACATTGCAGATTCTAATGCACTCTTGTCCTACCCCCTCTACCACGTGGGCACACATTCTTGGTGATGAGTAGCTTGATGTAGATCCTCATCGCGAGGGGTCTATTCTCCAGACTGCCATCGAAGGACGCACATGCTCATATAGAGAAATTGAGGTATGGGTGCAAAAGTCTGTTGGTAGACCGGACTTGGATATAAATGTCATTGGGTTTAGAGTGTTCCCTCTATTACTAACAGAAGACCATATGGTTTACTAAGCTTCCCTACAACTCTATTTATACTTGGGATCAGTTGAGAGATGTGTTATTGGCAAGGTAATATCGAGTGTCTAAGAAGCTCTACCACAAGGATAAGGTGAACAACTTTGTGTCATTACCTGGAGAGTTGGTGAGTAGCTTTTGGGATAGATTTACTGCATTCTTAAGAGGTGTCCCAAACCGCATTTATGATGAGACGCTGAAAGAGTACTTCTACAGAGGTCAAGACAATAACAATAAAGTAGTGTTCGGTACTATTGCGGGTGGTAGATACACTCAAATTTACTTCTCAAAAAGAAGTATAAGTGATCGTATCAGATAAAGAACCCAACTATGATGTTGGGGTCGATCCCACAAGGAAAATGATTTAGACTATACTTTAACCTATTATTACTTCTATTTAAGCAATGAATATAATTAGCTATTTCTAAATAAACAAGTGACAGATTTAAAGACTTCATTTTTATCAAGTAATGAGAGTAATTAGAGCTTAAGTGTTCCCCACATGTTCATAACGCGGTAGTTCTATCTATAGCAATCCTTTTCTAGCTACGTGTGTATGCTTTACTAAGCCTTACCTTTACCTCATATTAAGCATCATAATCGATGTATGGCAAAGTTATACTTCGCATCAATCGACACCAGCCTATTAGATAGTGTATACTAAATCTACATTGATAATACTTTTCTTATTATATACCTCTTTGGTCCGGCAAGTAGCAACAAGGCGAGTTCTAACGCGTGCACTTGTTAAAAGACTTCTAAATGAAAGAATTATAAATACATGTAAGACACTATTCTAGAATTATTATTTTAGCTAATTTTTACCTTGTTAATTACCAATGGTTCACACAACCCTAGCTATGGATTTAGATACCCATATTAATAATCACACAATTCATATTAAGCTGATACGAATTCATGTTCTTACTTTGATGAGGTTGAAGAAAATCCAGAAAATTACTTGAATTAGTCAATAAGATTGCAATAAATGATTTCCAAAAAATAGAATAACTTCCCAAAATCACAAGTTAACAACTAGAAGAATAAAATCTAAAAAAATACCCAAGAGTCTAACCCCAAAAATGAGGTTTTTACAAGTATTTATAATAGACAAGTCCTAATATAAAAGGGAAATCTATTGAAGGAAAATCTGCCAAAAAACGAGTCTGAATCGACGACTGGAGAGATGGACCGTTGAGGTCACGACAGACCATCAAGTCCCTTCATCATTCCATACTTAACGTCTTATACTTCTGCTTTCTTCACCAACTTTCTGTTACCATCGACGGACATGGATGAAGGTTCGTTGCGTGCAAAACAGTCTGTCGATGGCTTTCCATTCCTCCATACTAAGAATATTTTGAAGATGGGTACTGGGGCTGCTTCCTGTTAACATTGACGGATGTGTAGGAAGATCTGTCGTAGTTATGATGGTCCATCGAGAGACTCCATAGCCCTACACTTAGTCAAAATTCCCCAACTTTCTTTAGCAGCCTTTTTCATCGTACGATAGTGGCTACCTACAGACCGTCGAGGTCATGACGGACCATCGATGGCTCCGTAGGTCATCACTTTTGCAATTTTTAGCATAATTCTCCCACGTTCTCCTTCTGGACAAAGTTCCTTAAAATAAAGAGAAAACTACATTAAAACCAATATAAAAAGGCCTTAGACACACACTAAACATAAGGAAAAAGCATTGAAAGTACTGTGAAACCACTGTACATCAGTGGTTTCTATGGATAATGTACATATGTAGAGATTGCATAGAAGTTGGAGAAAATATCTCGCAACAATAAGGCTTGAGCGCTAGAAAGTCGGACACTGATAGAAACACCTTTGTAGTTCAAGTCATAAACAACTCAATAGCAGATGAGATGCATGAAGAGTTGGCACATATGAGAACTTAGCTAGGGTAGGTTTGGAAAACATGTGAGTGGATGTACATAGAAGGTAAATATGGTGAAGTATTAGTCTAAACCACAACCATCAGTAGATGAGTACTTTTATGAAGAGGATACCAATGTAGTGAATGATCAGATGGGGAGTTTTCGACAAAAATCCCAAGTCCCCAATCAGGAGAATTGGCACCAAGGTCGGAACTATGCTAACTACAATGAGAGGGACAATATGTCTGGGATGGGAACTACAACCGAAACAAGAAATTCAACCGAAATAACTATATAAGCAGGAACGATCAGAGTTGGCCCTGTCTTCCTCCCTAGAATCGAGATGTTTCTTCTATGGACAGTGAAGGTAGTATGGCGCGAGTTGATGATATGCTGCAAAATATTATGAGGAGGTTTGATGCTAGTAATGAGAATGACAAGGAGATGATAGGTGACCTAGATAAAATTGGACAAAAGGTAGATGCACATTTGGTTTTAATTAAGCACCTTGAGTTACAGATGACTCGGTTGTCTACTATTGTGAACCTACCCAACCTGGCACTCTTCCTAGCAACACTATCAAAAATCCTAAAAATAATGGGTATTGCATGGCAGTCACTACTCGAGAAGGTAAGCAGACCATTGATCCACCTACGTCATCGTTAGAAGAAGGTGATATGAGAAAAGACGAACATGTAGTAGAAGCTAGTGTATGTGAAATCTAAGCAACATCATGATCCCGTATTGATGGAAAAGAAGGAGTCGGTCCTTCAGAAGAATAATGACTCCTTCTTCCAAGGGGAGGATGGGGTACTTAGGTACCAAGGAAGGTTATGTGTACCGTATGTGTAGGGTTTAAGGGAGAGAATTATGGAAGAGGATCATAGCTCCCGATATTCCATTTATCCGGGAGAAACCATAATGTATCATGATTTGTGTGAGATTTACTGGTAGAATGGAATAAAAAGAGGGATATTTAATTTTGTGGCTAGGTTCTCAAATTTCCCACAATTCAAAGCCGAGCATCAAGGATCTGGATATATAACCCAAGATATTGACATCCCCACTTGAAAATGGGAAGATGTCAACATGGACTTTATGGTAGGTTTACCTCAGATCCGTCGACTACATTTCTCCATTTGGGTTATAGTGGATAGATGGACCAAGTTAGGCCATTTTTTTCCTATAAAAGTTTCTAACTCGGCGGAGGAGTATGCTAAATTGTATGTTAAAGAGATCGTGATGTTGCATGGGACCCCTTGTCGGTCATTTCGGATAGAGGTTCCCAATTCACTTCCCACTTATGGAAATCTTTCCAAAGTGGGCTCGGTACTCAAGTAAAGCATAGCACCGCATTACACCCCCAAACGGATCGACAAGAGGAGCGCACCATCCAAACTCTAGAAGACATGTTGAGGGCTTGTGTTATTGATTTAAAAGGGAATTGTAATGATAACCTACCTTTGATAGAGTTCTCCAACAATAATAGCTACCATGCAAGTATCGACATGGCACCTTTTGAGACACTTTATGGTAGGATGTGTCGATCCCCAATTGGATGGTTTGAAATGGGTGACTTTTCTCTTTTTGGCCCCGAAGTAATGTTTGAGGCCACGGAGAAGGTTCGACTCATAAGATAGAGGTTGAAAACAGCTTTTAGTCAGCAAAAGTCGTATGCTGACAATAGAAAAAGGGTCAAATTTGAAATAGGATATCGGGTCTATCTAAAAAATTTCACCCATTAAAAGAAGCGATGCGGTTCGAAAAGAAGAGGAAACTTAGTCCCCATTATGTGGGACCTTATGAGATTTTGAAAAGAGTAAGGGAAGTGGCATGTGAGTTAGAGTTTACAATTGAATTGTCCTTGGTTCATCCGATGTTCCATGTATCTATGCTCAAGAAGTTTATAGGTGATACACTGTTGATTCTCCCTCTAAAAGGTTTAGGGGTAAAAGAGGTCCTTTCTTATGAAGAGTTCCCGATTGAGATCTTTGATCTTCAAGTTAAGAAATTGAGGAATAAGTAGGTTTCCTCCGTAAAATTTCTATAGAGGAACCACCTTGTTGAGGGTGCAACATGGGAGGCCGAGGCCGACGTGAAGTCCCATTATCCTCATCTCTTTCCTCCTACTCCTATACAAAGTTTAGGTTTGTAGTTTTCTCTTAAATGAGTTCAATGAATATTGTTGAAATTATCATGTTTACTAATATGTACATGTTTTTTTGTAGAAATTCATGCCTAAATTGAGTTTTCAGAAGTATGCTTCTTATAGATAGTTTGCACTTAAATATGTAGAGTGTTATATGGCTTTCATGAGAATTGTGATGAACATGTTTATTTTTGATTTGATAAGAATTTTTCATGTCAACTCTTCAGAGGTATTCATATTGAGCTTATGTTAGTATGGAAAAGGTAGTTACTGATTATGTGATGAAATGGTAAACTTTTATGTGTTATGTAATATGGAGCAAGCTCCTATATATTGATGTTATGTTATGTGCTGAAAGAAGATAAAATTTCCCTTTATGAGTTGTGCCTCATCATGATATTTTTGTTTTTGGGCTACTTGTTTTGTGTCTACTCTTTTTACCAATAGAAGGATTAAGGTGTAATTTGGGGACGAATGTTACTAAGGAGGGGATATTTTAACATCCCGTAATTTCCATGACCTAATCTAGAGCCCCACATGAAGAGAAAATACTTAGAAGACTACTTCAAGGCATAAAATAATTCATGTTCATTTACGAAGTTTTAAAATGAAAATGTCAAGAAACATCCATGACATCCAGAAAAGTGCAAAATAGAGGTTATTGTGCCTCAGCATGTTTCATGGGGTTTTAGGAGTCAAAATTTAACGAAATTTGGTATATATATATGTGTTTAGAATTTTTTATAATATGTTTAGGGTCGAAACGTTTGGGTACGAATCCCCGAGGACCTAAGGGTCTTTGAGGAGGACCCTTCCAATTTGTCCAAAAAGCTATAAAAAGACAGTGGCCATCGACGATCCAAACGACAGGGCGTTGATGTCAACGTCATCCCACACGTAATATTTTTCCAAAAAAAATTCCAAATCAAAAGTCTCTAAAACAAACGACGATTGTACATGACAGTGGGTGCAAGGGTCATCGACTGACCTACGGACCATAGGTTGGGGTCTCATAGGTCAAGTTTTTTAAGGGCTCTCCTATTTTAAGTGTGTTCATTTAATCATTTAGTTGGTTAGATGGTTAATTAATTGTTAGGGGTGTATAATTAAGTTAATTAAGGGAGTATATAACACCTAACCCTCATTAAAAAAAGCCAACACCCCACAATTCCCAAACATACATCTCTCTAACATGTCTCTAGCCTCTCTCTTCCCTAGACTTCAACGTATATTGAAGAACACTAGGGCTCCAAGTTGAGGACGAATTCACTAAGGATTTAACTCCAAATCTGTGACAACATCATCACTGAGGTATGGTTTCTTTCACTCTTGGGATTCTTGCCCTAGAGGCTCCTTCAACTATGGTTTTCAAACTACACCAAGACTAGGGTTTCAATCTAGACATAGATTCTCTTTTCAAACAAAATTATTGTTCAATAGTGATGAATTGTGCTCTTTTATTGTTGATTAATTATTTTAGATTCGCTTCGAACCCTTGATCTTCCCCCAAGCTCATGAAACCTTGAAATTCAATGGTAATTAAGAGGCATGGTGAGTATGTGGATTAGGTAGATTGATATTAACCATGTGTTACTCCTCGAATGTACTTTATAATATGTTAGTTATGTGATCTTGAATAATGGAAGTATGAGGGATCATGAAAAGGGTAATAAGGTATAAAGCTTGATTCTTTCTTGGGTTCAATTATACAAGATGAGTTACTTAGATAGTGATGCTTGTATGTCTAAATGTGTTATGGTGATGTTGATGACTAGTATCCCCTATCCTTAACCCTAGACTTGTGAGTTCACTATGAAGTATTTAAGCTTGTTATGATATGATTTATATGATTAAATGTAACTTATCATGATAAAGAGTTATGTGAAGGGTTTACTCACTTGTGATTATGTATGAGCTAGTATGTTGAGATGTTTGCACAAGGGCCTAGTAAAGGCTAGTGTGAACTTATGATATGACTAAGATGGTTATAAGAAGGGAATAGACGCTTAGCACTGAAAGGGCATGTAAATGAGAAGGATTTCTCACATTTAATAAGTCCGGACTACCACAATTTCCTCACGTTTAGTAAGTATGGTTTCCCAAGTTATGTATTGTCTCATGACATGGGGACCTTCACATTAGTAAGTTAGGGTAACTAGTAAAAATATCCTTAACCCTAAACTATGTCCCCACATAGGACTTATAGCATAGTGGATCCACCTAGATAGCTATGTACGAATGGTTACACATTAGGCATGTGTTAACCCTCTCTTTTCGGTGTAGGAGTAGAACACCAGATTCCATGTATCTCAACCGGTCTTATGTCGGTTATTGCACTTATTTCCCTAATGTAAAAGTAAATGAATAATTTAAGTATCTGAACTCCTATTAGGGTTTCCTTAAAGTCTACTACATAGTGTGAGGGAGGGTATGGAACTTCTCTTACACATTGCACATGTGGGACCCTAAGGGATGGTTCTAGTAGTGTTCTTTTATCATGATTATTATGATTATGTAAATAATTTATGAGTAATATTGTTGTATGAAGGATGATGCTTAATGTGAAGAGAATATATTTTAAGTATGAAATGGGTTGATTAATGTGATATTTAGCTTTGGATTGGGTTCTTGGCATTACACAAGTTGTTGCTTAAGTTGCTTATATGTTGGGTTGACTTGATGATGTTCCAAATATGTGTATATTGAGTTATTGTATATTATGCATGGTTTTACCTAAATTATGCATTTTCTCATGCATTAATGAATTTTATACATAGGGAATTTACTTAGGACATATGTTTTATACTAACCCATATTTCTTATCTCGTTCCCAAACATTTTATGTTTCGGTCGTTGAAGAGTTCGTGACCTATTTTCAAGGAAGACTTAGATATTTTCCCAATTCATTTGTGAATCCTCATGTCCGCGGATGTTGCCATGATCCAATCTAGCTATGATGTTGTTTTACGCTTAGAGACATTCATTCTCTCTTTTCTCATTGAGATATTTATTGTAAGCCTATAATGGCGTATTGTTTTTGTATTGGCTATGTCCAAATTTTGTACTCTTGTAGATGGTTTAATGTAAGACGATGTTATTAGACTATATTGAGTGTATTGGTTATATTATCTAAGTAAGAAGCCTAAGTAAGCTTCATATGTGAGGAGTTTAAGGAAACTCCCTATATGTAGTATGTGAGGGGTCTATGTAAACCTCATTTTGAATTTGTTAAAAAAATTTAATTTTTCTGCATTTTTGACCTATGATATGTGATGACGAATTCTAAGGTCTTGTCTAAGTCCTCTTCGAGAATGATGATGCCGGTAACGACTAGGGTGAACTTTAGGTCGTTACAAAAGAGTGTGAAGTTTGAGTGGTTGGAGGCTTGTGAAAAAACTTTCCAAGTGTTGAAAGATAGGATTACCTCCGCTATGGTGTTGACCTTACCAGAGGGTACCAAGGGTTTTGTGGTATATTGTGATGCATCCCGAGTGGGTTTCAGTTGTGTTCTTATGCAACATGCATGAGAAGGTAGTATCCTATGCCTCTAGACAACTCAAGGTGCATGGGAATAATTATCCAACACATGACCTTGAATTTTAGGTCGTGGTGTTTGATTTACAAATATAGAGGCATTACTTGTATGGTGTTCATGTGGATGTGTATACCGACCACAAGAGTCTTCTATATGTATTTACTTAAAGAAGTTGAATCTCCGACAAAGAAGATGGTTAGAATCATTGAAGGATTATGACATGAGTGTTCTCTACCAGCCCGACAAAGCTAATGTGGTGGCGGATGCTCTAAGTCGTATGACCATGTGTAGTGTGTCTCATGTTGAGCAAGCCAAGAAAAACCTAGTGAAAGATGTTCATAGGTTGGGTGTTCGGTTGGAAGATTCTCCAAATGGTGGTTTATGGTCCATCATAACTCTGAATCATCTTTACTGGTTGAGGTGAAGCCTAAGCAACATCTTGATCCATTGTTGATGGAGTTGAAGGAATTGGTTCTTGGTAAGCTTAATGAGTCATTTTCAAAAGGGTGATGGTGTTCTTAGGTACCAAGGTTGGTTGTGTCTACAAGATGTTGAGGATTTGAGGAATAGGGTGTTGGAGGATGCTCATGGTTCCCGATACTCTATTCATCCTAGATCCTCCAAAATGTATTTTGACCTTAAAGAGGTGTATTGGTAGGATGGCTTAAAAGGGACATAGCAGAATATGTAGCTAGGTGTTCGAATTGCCAACAAGTGAAAGCCGAGCATATAAAGCCGAGTGGTTTGACTCAAACTATAAAAGTCCTCACTTTGAAGTGGGAGTAAATAAACATGGACTCCTAGTTGGGTTGCCTCGGATTAAGAGGAAAAATGACTCAATTTTGGGTGATAGTGTATAGATTGACAAAGTCTTCTCACTTCATCACCGTCAAGTCCACTTACTCAGTTGAGGATTATTCAAAGATTTACATAGATGAGATTGTGATTCTTCATGGTATTCCGTTATCCATCATTTTGGGTAGAGGGGCTCAATTTACGTCTTGATTTTGGAGATTGTTTCAAAAAGGGTTGGGTATGCAAGTAAAGTTAAGCACCACTTTTCATCCCTAAATGGATGGTCAAGCAGAGCATACTATTCAAACCCTTGAGGATATGTTAAGAGCTTGTATGATAGACTTCAAATGGAATTGGGACACTCATTTTCTGTTGATTGATTTCTTCTATAACAATAGCTACCATTCGAGTATTGTTATGGCTCCATTTGAAGTACTTTATGGTAGGAGATGTAGGTATCTGATTGGGTGGTTTGAGGTTGGTGAGTCCTTACTCCTTGGTCCCGAATTAGTCTATGAAGATTTGGAGAAAGTTTTTGCTATATGGGATGGGTTGAAAATAGCCTATAATCGGCAAAAGTCCTATGCCAACAATAGAAGGAGATATCTTGAATTTAAAGTGGGTGACAAAGTGTATTTGAATATTTCACCTATTAAAGGGGTGAAGAGATTAGTCAAAAAGGGGAATATAAGTCCCCGGTATGTGGATCCTTATGAGGTTTTGCAAAGGATCAGAAAGGTTGCATACGAGTTAAGATTACCTAGTGAAGTAGCTTATGTTCATCCAGTATTTTATGTCTCTATGCTTAAGAAGTGCATTGGTGATCCCGAGTCCATTCTTCCTATTGAAGGGCTTGGTGTGGATGAGTACCTTTGCTATGAAGAGGTTCAGTTGAAAATTCTAGATCGACAAGAAAAGAAGTTGAAGAACAAAGAGGTGGCCGCCGTAAAAGTTCTATGGAGAAACCACCTAGTTGAGGGAGCTATATAGGAGGCCGACGCCGACATGAAGTCTTGTTACCTCATCATTCTCCTAACTAGGCTAGTAGCTCCTCTTAATAATGAAAATGATGAATAAACATGAATTCGGCTTATTTTCTAAGTATATGCATATTTTGGTATGGACTTATGTCAAAATGAGTTTTCATGAAAAATGGTTTTTGTGTTAACATGCACTAATGTAAAATATATGTTTTTTTTGTCTTTTCGATATTTTTTTGGTCTTTTGATGTTATCTTGAGAGGAATAGCATGGTAACTCTTTTGTGTCATTTTGATCTCATGTGATGTTGAGAAGGTAGTTCCTCATAATATGTTATGAAATGTTGAGCTCTTATGAGTTGTGATTTGAGTTACTATGTGTAATGTCATGTTATGTGTTGAGTGGAGTTGTGAAGTACTCCTATGAGTTGTGCCTCATTATGATTTTGTTTTTCTTGTTGTTGGTTGGGCTGCTAGTATTGAGTCAATTCTCTATCTATGAAAAGGTTTTAGTGTAATTCGGGGACGAATGTTCCTAAGGGGGGATAATGTAACACATCGAAAGTCCTATGAACCTAGAACAGAGCCTCACCTACCTAATAATCATTAAAATTATGTTTCCAGACCTAGTCTAACATATAAAGTTGATTTAGAAGTATAAGAGCCCTAATGTCAAAAAAAGACCTTGACGTTCGAAAACTAGCAAAATTGAACTAGTAGACGTCCCTATGTTTTGTGAAGGTTTGGGAGTGTCATATGCAGTATAAAACTTGTAAAAGACTTTAACAAGGTAAAATATGATATATAGGGTCTAAACGTTCAGTCACGACTCCCCAAGGACAATAAAAAAGGTCCCAGCATGCAGCCAAGAATTCGAGGATCAATGCATTGCGCAGCCCACACTTGGTAGTCAAAAATTTCCTCATGACGCGGGGCCTTCACAAGTCTCTTTACCTTGACCTGGATTTCAGAATAAAGATGTAAAATTGCACTCGCGATGCGCAACCACTTTCCATATTCGTTCGCGTCATTTTTAAGTCAATTTGACTTCACAAAAAGACCCAATTAAATGAGGGGTATTTTAAGGGGTGACTATACATTAGTTTAGGGTCAGTTTTAATCCTTTTTCACTCACTCAAATCAAATCTCCAAATGAAAACCCAAAATCTCTCACTTCTCTCTAAGCTCTCTCTACTCAACCACCATTGAAGAGCATTCGAAGCTTGGAGAAGAAGGCCATGTTCTCAACTTCTCTTCTCAAATTTCATGGATCAAGTCTTCATTAAGGTATGGATTCTTCATTCTTTGATTTTGTTTCCCCAAGAGGTCCCTTCAAAGTTGATTTCTAAATCACCCAATTCCAAGGGTTTTCCTCTGTAAATGGGTTTTCCTCTAAACTTGAAATTGATAATTGATTGTGACGAATTATGATTACCTAAGGCTAATTAACTGTAGATTGTTGAGTAATTGATATTGATTAAGGGTAAATTCGTGTAGATTATGTCCTTTCCCTAATTTTCCCAAATCTTGGATCATGCTTATAAATTGATGGAAATTGATGAATGTATTGATTGTCAGACTTGTTATATCTATTCTACTTCATTAATGGATTGTATAGGGAAATGTTTTATTGGGATTGAATTTATTTGTTGAAGAATTCATGATGAACCCTTTCCCCTTAACCCTTTGGATAGTGATGATACAATGAACTTAGTACTTGTATAGATTAGTATTGTTTGATGTTATTAAAACTATTGATGGGTGAATATAGTTGGTTGATAGTAAGACCATTGAAGGAGTCTTATGAAGATGACCCTGTGGTCTTGAATCATTTATTTCAATTGTAATGGTTTATACTTGATGATGATGTTCAATTGAAGTATTACATGTGATTAGAGTATATAGGTGATGTTATGATGAATGTAATTGAAATGTCTTGATTATATGAATTGTGATTAAGGTATGATTATATCTAACATTATGGAAAATCATATGTTTAATGAAGAGCCCAGTATGCCCTTAGGATAGCCTATTAGGGGTACATAGGCACCCCAATGCCCAACATTGAGAAATATTGGACACAGGATAGAAAAATTGGCTAAGGGATATTAGCTAATTTTCCATATACGAATAAGAAATATACTTTTTGGGTTGTCATAACCAATCCAAGATTCATTGACCAAGAAGTGTACCCACAATGAAGACCCTAAGCTAAAAACACAGTGGATATTTTATGCATAAGGTATGAGGCATCCAAGTGTCAAGCTTGGATACCAATTCACATGACCATTTAAAATGATCATGTAGATTAAGCAGTGCCCAATGACATAGTGAGGATCCTTGTGAAAAATAAGTAAACATTCCCAAATGAACCATAAATAATAGTTAATTAGGAAATTTCATCCATCCCATGCAAGACATGTGAGGAAGCTGCCAAAGGAGGGGATCACTCCATGTGGGACCTAACCTCCCTACCAATTATAGACTCTAACCTACTTCCCTAAATAACTAAATAACCTAGGACTAACCGAATTGGACCCATTAGTTCACCCGACAACCTAGGAACAAAACCGGGTTGACACTAACCTAGTACTAGTTAAAGAGACAACCTAGTACCTAACCTAGTATGGTACAAAAGGTTAGTTATGGTCCTAAAAACTTAGGGGTACTTTAGTAATTACCCTAGGTTACCTAATTAATTAATTTATCAAATTAATTATTTAATTTAAAAAGGGTTAAAACCGAAAATAAAATGGAAATTTTTCAGATTTCGGTTAAGACAAGAAAGGGACAACCTAGTACCTAACCTAGGATGGCCCAGAGAGCTAGTTAAGATCCTAACGACTTAATGGTACTTTAGTAATTACCCTAGGATACTTAATTAATCAATTTATCAAATTAATTAATTAATTTAAAGGAGAAAGACCGAAATCACAAAGCAATATCCAGATTTCGTTTAAAACAAGAAAAAGACAACCTAGTACCTAACCTAGGATGGTTCAAAGGATTAGTTATGGTTATAACGACTTGGGGGTACTCTAGTAATTATCATAGGTTACTTAATTAATTAAATTAGACATTTAATTAATTAAATTAAAGGGGTCAAACGAAAATTCTTACACTAACCTAGTACAACTCAAGAAACATCCTAGTACTTAACCTAGGATGGTCCAAAAGGGTTAATTTTTGTTACAATGATTTAGGGGATCTTAAATAATTACCCTAGGTACCTTAATTAATTAAATTAGCCATTTAATTAATTAATTTAAAGGGGAAAAACTAAATTCTTAGGAAAAAATTTAGATTTGACCAAGTATTGTATTTTCAGTTAGTATCTATATCATGCATGTTCAGTACATTCCAAGTACTGACACATACTTTGCACTACATCTTTTTATGATGTAGGCTCAAGTACTCAGCATCCAGGTCACACTTAGACCGGTCTCTGATCCGTATTGAGCAGCTTCAGTGGTTAGTCTTCATATTTTAAGGACAATAGACATGCCTTTTATTTCAGGATTCTATTCAGTTTACAGCTTTGCTAGGATTTGTTTGGGCATGTCCCAATAATTCTAGTCAGTAGAGGCTTTTCAATAATATATTAGTAGAATGTAGTTGGCTTGTTAAGTTTGATCTTTCAATTGTTATTAAACTCGTAGTACATTTCACATATTAAAACTAGTTGGGTATTCCGCACTTTCAGTTATCAACTGTTTTTTAGCTTCCGCATAAAAAATTTTATTCAGTATCTCACAGTATGATTATGATATGCCAGACACATGGTTAACTTGGGGTCACACATGATCCTAGGTCCCATGTTACGCCAAGCGAGTAGCCTCGAGGTGTGACAAGTAGGTTCGTGATTGCAGATCACTAAGAGGCTAGCTATCGCGATCACGGAGACCCGACCTCGTAGTCGTGATGACCAAAGAAGGTAAATATTTCATCATGATCACGACAACGGACCAGACAATCAGCGAAGCACTAAGTCCTAAGCCTTCGCGAACGCGACCAATGGGTCTGCAAATACGAAGGGCAAATCACCCTACACCAGATGATGTACATTAGCTAGTTTTGGAAATTTCAATATCCCGAGGAGGTCTTCTGAATTCATTCGGAACCCCGTGCATGCAAATGATATGTGCAACCCTACTAAATTCAGAATTTAGAACTCAAGAAAACCATCAAAACTTCCATCTGAGGTCGTGTAGATGGAAAGTGTGTACCCACACTCAATTTTCATTTTAAGACGAAATCCACAAGGACTCGAAATCAGCCTGAAAGCCTCTGAACATAAACGAAAGATCGTTCTAGACCAAACTCAACAATGTAGAACTAATCGCGTTGACAAAATTCTCATCCGAGCTTGTTTGCTCAATGTGGACTTAAGTCAAACTTAGACCTCAACCTGAAAGTGAAAACGCCTAATCGCACAAACTGACACTAAAAGCCTCGAAAGTCGTGCGACTATGCTATTAGCTTTAGATCATCCTTGCAGAGCTGATGAAATAGTCAAAATTTGATTTCGAGGTCATTTTCTAAAATTTCTAATAAAAATGACTGTTTATGGTTCAAAAGCTCCAAAACACTAATACTCACATAAAAACTAAATGATCGATCAGGTAATCGAACTGTCAGTCCCAACAAATTTGAAATGACTTGAGGTCGCTACAAAAAAGTTCTAAAAGTTGAACATGAGTTATAAACACAAAAATAACCTGAAGGTCATCATAATATGTTGTTGAGAAAAAATGTTGTTTGATTGAAGTTTCAATTATTATAAGCATTGAATTAATTGCTTGTTGTTGAAGCGTGATGGAGACAACCATCAAAATCAAATACTGGAGAGTGAGTTGGAATGTGCATATTAGATTATGTCAATAAGGAATTGTTTGATCTATAATTAATTTGGTAAGAGTAATTTTACTAAGACGGAAATTTAAACATAAGTTTTATCGTTCCACGTCTTAAGGAGCAGCTACTAATTTTTTCGTGTCTGCAAATAGCTCCTACATCTGATGGAAGTATATAATTTTTTCTAAAATTTATGCGTAATATGTTAAATATCCAAAATAAGCTCATTCTAGAGGGAACAAAACTATTTACTATTATTACACACACCTTTTGAGATATTAAACGCTTTTTCTCTCCTAAAAATTGATCAAATAAGCTATTTATCATCGTTTACTAAAACGCCACATACACTTGCATATGAATTTATTTTTTACGAATATAAATGAAATGTTTTTCACTTGATTGCCCCAAAATCATGTGATAGTAGTATGATAATGTTTAAAGCTTGTATCTATGAACAATATTGTCATAACTTCATGATTTAAAAAGTTGTTAACTTATGAAACTCAGTAGTAAAACGAATTTCTCTCTTTCAAAATAAATGAGTTAATATATAAATTGACGTATTGTATAAGTTAATAAAATTTTGTCAGTAACTATTTAGTTGACTATTGTTATGATAAATGTTGTGGACTTACTATGAAATCATCTACTAAGAGACCATTTGTCTGTTATTTCTATTAATTGAATTCAAGATGAATGTAATATCATATCATTCCTTGTGCTTTCCACAAGGAATTGGTAAAATTTAGGGAGGGAGTTATTATAGGTACAAATTTTTATGAGCTAAAATTTCGAAATGATAATGGAGTCGATTGTGTACAGATAAAGGTATAATATACACCAAAAATATAATGGGCGAACAATTATATTATGTTACTTCATATCGAGACATTGCTAAAACAAACAAACAGTTGCATAAATTTGTCTACATGTTTTTAATCCTACACACATTGCAAGTTAAAATGAATCAAAACTATTTAATACATATCTTTGTAACTATTAAGTTAGATTGATTAAGAATATGAATACAAGTTTAAAAATATCAATAAATTAGAAGTGTGTCAACGGGTGTAATGTGTACTTTGTTAATTAAAATATATTATATCATATGTTTTATCTCATAAAATCAAGAAAGACAGATCTTTTGTTTTGTCGTTAACTATTTTTCACTCCACCACAAAAATTAATAGCTAGTTGGAATACTTCACAGCATATATATATATATATATATATATATATATATATATATATATATATATATATATAACGCTTGCATGAAAGACCGGGTGGATTCTCAAGTGTGGAGGCAACTCCCGGAGGTTGCGTTTCATTTCATACTCAGCATTGTTGGGGAAGAAAGCTTTCTTAAATTCCTCACGGAATTGTTCTCATGTGTCGATGGTGGCATCTTTGCGTTTTCACCATAACATGGCTACATCGGAAAGATACAACACGACAGTGTTGATCTTATTTGCATCGCTCCTGAACCGATTACACTTGAAATAATTTTTCAAGTGCCATAGGAAATTTCCCACCTCTAAGGCGTCGCGGACACCTTTGAATATTGGTGGCTGTAGTTTAGTGGTATCAGAGCAGGTTCATCGTAAGAGAATGACGAACGAAGGAGACGGTAGCGGCGCTAGCAACACCCCCAACGTTCAAAAGGAGGGAGGAAAGAACAAGAAAGGGAAGAAGCATATATATATATAGGTCCGAAAACACGTGTGGAAAGACATCCTTAGTCAACAATAGCGATATTTAAACCATCCAGAAGTCGGTGATTTCTATTAATTTATTTTTTGGTACATAACAACAACATAATAAGAACCAAACAGGATTCCGATATACTTTGTGAATCTAGTGGTACTGGGCATCCAATTTCTCTCCTCCCGATAAAGCATGGCGGAGAACCCTAATTGCACTGTATATGTCGGTATGTCTTCTTGTTTTAATTTTCCATATATCTACTTTAATAATTTTTTTTATGAACGTCTCTCGTATATCAGATCTGATGTGAAGGAAGCAATAATCTTCGAGATACGTGCCTTTTCTGGTTATGTTTTCCGATTTGTTTGGTTGATTGATTACTGAATTTATTTAATTTGTTTTTTCCCCTTTCTAAACACAGTTGAAAACAACTCCGCCTTTGGTTTGGTTCCGTTATGCTCCCTTTTTCCTAATCTCTTTCCTTTTAGTCTCTTTAGTATTCTAAGATGTCTATTTTAATAAGTCACACAAACATATATATGACTAATTTGAGATGCACTTTTACTCCATATTATGTCAAATAACATCGACCTCCTAGACTACTTCATAATGACAACCAATATTTACCTTGGGATGAATTGCACATACATTTGGTTATCTGCCTTTTTTTTTGGATAGCTCACTTTGTTGAGGCTATTTTCTTTTCCTGTTGGTTGTTTGAATTCTATGCAAGAATGCGCTTAACAGGTTGTGACTTTTTGATAGATAGGACATGCAATTTCTGTTGTGCTGTGAATGAGTTGTATGATGTACCACCTTCTAACATGTGTTTGAATTTCTTTTCTTTTTTTTCGGGTAGGAAATTTGGATGAGAGAGTATGCGATCGTGTACTGTATGACATTCTAATTCAAGCAGGGCGTGTTGTTGACTTGTACATTCCTCGTGACAAGGAAACTGATAAGCCTAAAGGTTTTGCCTTTGCAAAATATGAGACAGAAGAGATTGCAGACTATGCTGTGAAGCTTTTCTCTGGTTTAGTGACACTCTACAATAGAACATTAAAATTTGCAGTAAGTCCTTGTTACCCATCCCTTAACTGGCTAAAAGGGTCTCATATAGTGAATTTTTCTGTTCCAAGTATTATCAGCTTCTGTAGTACTTGCAAACCTAAGGTATGGGTTTACCTCCTCTATGTTTTCCTATAGAACCAGCCAGTGTGTAGATGTTGGATAGTCTTGTCAGTGTGTCTTTGGTTTTGGCTCATGAATTGAGAGATGCAGCCAGCATATATTCTTTCAGGCAATTATGCAGGCTCGCAGTTGGAACTTATAGTTGAGGAGGCAAAGTCTACAGAAGCATCTTTGATTAGTTCATAATGTTTATTGATGGGTTAATTTTTCTAAACAGATATCTGGGCAAGACAAGCCCTATAATAACTCGCCAATTGCAACACCGCCGGCCTTAAATATTCCCTCTAGACCAAGGCCTCATAATGATAAGGAAATTTCACCAAATTCCGCAAGGTTATCAACTTCATGTTTGTTTTCACAGCACCAAACTAGTTACGCACAAGGTGATGCATGTTTTTTTTAGTGAAGACATTATCCAATGCTCTTAATTCTCTTTTTCTTTCTTTTTAAGTTTTATGATTGTCTGTTTGTTTGAGTTGTAACTTACATGTTTATAATTGTTTTGTCTATTCAGTTCCAGTCCCCCCTGGTGTTTCAGTAAACCAGTCTAATGGTTATAGATCACCTTACAGTGGATATAGATCACATTACGATGGCAACAATTATGATTACGATCAAAGAGTATTTGGGGCAGCTTTGGATAGTATAACAAGCTCTAGGTTGGGCCGATGTGATCCTCGTAGCCCGACCAGTTACCCTTCTTACTGATTTTTGATTTTCTCTGGTAGAAAGCTCTGACATGTCTTCTGCTAAGTTATGTAGTGTATTGGTATTTCGGAGAGTTTTTGCAAGGGGCTTTAGATTTAGTTTTATGTCACTTTGTTGTTCATTGTTGTGATAGTTTATCTCTGGTTATGTTTCTGATGTGTCTGTACTCTTGGATCTATGTGTTACTTTTCTTCGATCTAACTCTATAATATTTATTCTGTAGCTGGAATTCCATCCTTGTATTTGATTTTCTGAAAATGGTGCAAAGATTTGTATCTTGCTTCCGCTATCTTTTCTTTTCCTTCTTCAGTTACCTACTCAGAGGCACACGCAGCCCAGGCCCTAAAGGATCTGTAGAGATGGGCATATTTATATATTTCTTATTCGCGATATATGCATTGCTTTTAAGTCTTGGAGACTAAAGTTGCTTGCTATTGGTGTGTGATATGGCTCTGTGAGCTTTTGTATGGCCAGATAGTGCTATTGATATAGATGTGCGTAAGAGCATTTCCTTTCGATAGCAGCATTGAAGATTATCTCTTGAGAGTAGGATTTTAAATAGCCCATTCACGTATGTGATCAACTGAGTCTCTTCTCACTCAGATTTTCTTTAGTTCATGAAATTACAATCAGGTGTGCATTAAGTGCTTTTTCTCTTGATGTTAATGAATACTGTAAATCCTGGACAATGAAATGGCATGCCTGGATGTAGGTGTAACTTGCAAATTATTATGTGTTGATTATGTCTATTTCCACCACTTTGAAGCTTCTATTATCTTTTTCCTAGCATCACGAGTGTGGACGACTAGGGACATTATGAGTGCAGACAACTGGGGATCTAACATTGCAGACAATAATCAATCAACCTTATCTTTTATAATTGTAGTGTCTGAGTCAACTTGCACACACCTTGGATGATTTCAGGGGTACCTGCTACTTTTCACCAATATAAGTATTGGGTAAATGTCGACTAAGGCTTGAATAGATGTGAAGAACTTACTACTATTTTATCAGAATTTGAGGCCTCTCTCAACCCCCACTTCATTGACCACTGGACCACACCTTGTTTTGGTATTATTTTAAGAAAATGGTTTTTGCCCAACTCTTTCTAATCTGGTTGACCATTTATTATAATTTCCCCCCTTTTACCAACTATGTGAGCCTTATTTATGTGTTTGTTGTTAGCAGTTGTATAAACTTGTACTAGACATGGGGTTGTATGTAAGAATATTAACATTATGTGTAGCCACACAAATACCTATGGTTTGTTTTAGACCACAAGTTCCCAAAATTCTTTTCTTTCTTAAATTTTGTGGAAGTGCCATCACATAAATTGGGTTTGAGGGGTATAATTTGTGAAGCAATCTAATACATTTAATATCCATTATACTATTCAATTATGGATATTCCAATCATAGATAACATCCTTTCAAAGGGTAGACTTTGCACCACACGACTTCCTTGTAGTCCCTTTTGGTGATAAGAACTCTTGCTGACTTCACGGCCCATACTCCATTATATTCATATGGCCTCTTCATATCAAAATATGGGATTCTCAATTATTCCACTAAAGTTGGACTAGTAAAATTAGCACCAATGAGATCTACTTTAAGTGTATAGCTTCCATACCCATTGTTGTGCGAAGTGTGTGTGATGGCTTGTGGCCGCCTGCTTGCCTTCTTGGTGGGGGCGGCTTCGATGGATCAGAGCTACTCAAAGATTTGTGATAGATGCTTGAGATCAAAACTGCTTACTATTAGGTAGTGGATATCTACTATGAATTTGTGCAAACTTCTCCCTTGTGCCATTTTCTCCATAGTAGTATCCTTAGGAATATTCCTGAGGAGATAAACCTCGCCTCCCTTTTCTCCAAATTTATTTCCAGTAGCATCTCTATATAACTCATGATTATGGTTATTATTATAGCCTCCCATCATCACTACAAGCATAGTCACAAGGATATGAAGCTATGGATGACATATAGCGCCTACAAGGCAAGCAAACAAGTTAGTCATGAAAACTTTACTTTTACTCGCATTTGAGTTTTTTTTTACTCGTATTTGCAACTAATACATTGGACTGGTGCTAGCCAAGCACAAATGAGTTATAGGTATATATACACAAAATACTAAGTCATAGGTGTATATATACAACTTGGATATGCACTCGTTTGTGCTTGGCTAGCACCACTCAAAACAGCTAGTCTCTTAGGATTCTTCTTCCTTTTTTCTTCTTGGTTTATTACTTTGTTTTCCTTTGTCCTATTTAGCTTTAATTATTTTAATTACATGTTACTGATTTTCTTTTCTCACAGTTTAAATATATATCGTTGAACTTTTTGTTTCTTAAATAATGAAAATGTTGTTGATTTGTTTTTTAATAGTGGTAAAAATATTATGTTGATTATTTTTTTTCTTAAAATCTTGTCTGCTATTAAAAGTGGCTTACCGGGCATGAAATTATGCGAAAAAAGCTAATGAGACCAATAGGACAACAATTGTATGTCTGTTTTGTGACAAGACAACTAAAGGGGAACCATTTTTTAGTTTTTAATATGAATTTTTGCTTATATGTATTGTCTCTATTTATTTATTTTGTTTTTTCTTTTAATTCGCACTTCACTTTAATGATGAAGTGAGTGCTTTGCCTTAAGCGTGAAGTGGGACCTTGCCGCTTTTCCACTTTGTGGTCCCCTCTACACTGGGTTGAACCTTTTGTTGTGAAATCTCATTTGAAATTTGTGCATTGGACTTCTGGTTGGTATTTTCTGATCCTTCGCTTCCTTTTATGGGGCCCACTTCACCTAGAAATTACCCCCTTTGTATCTTGAAACACTTAATCCAAACATTTCATTTGGTGTTATGGATCAAACTTGTACTTTTGTAACTTCTTCGAAGACATGAAGAACAATCAAAATTCTAACTTCAATATTTCTTGGAATCCCTCTGAATTTCAGATTTAGCTTCTCCTCAAGTTAGAGAACAAGCCCAACTCTTTGAGTCCAAAACCTCACTCAATCTTTAAAATCCATTTTACTTTGTTCTTCAAGTTTTCAATCTAACAATGGTGAAATCTCCCAATCAACTCCACATGGCTTGAAATTTCACATCTACACTCAAATAACACTAGAGAATACTGATCTAGTGTAAAAACAACAAACAAGAACGAATCAGATTTAAATTTTTTTAACTTGTGACCCTTTTCTTTTTCTGTAACAAACTCAAGACTAGATTTGTAAAAATAAATCTATACTCGACTCTAATACCAAATGGTATAATATTTAAATGTGGAAACTTAAAGAAACCTTACACTTAAGAATCAGGAAAGTAAAAGATAAAGAATGACACAGGATGGATAAAGAATTAAAAACAATGGTTATGTGACAACCAATACCCGAAACTACAATATTCTAGAAAGCACAAATTGTGTAAAAAATCAAGACACAAGGATGAGGCTAATCGACAACAATGACTATGTTAAAGCCAAAACGTCGTACAAGAACACAAAAGCAAGCACCTATACTATAGAAAGACACCCTCAAGAGGAATGATCCTCAAGCAAGTAGTTCCATCAATATTTCTATTAACATTGACCTTAGCTTTCAACTCTCTCAAGAGTGTACTCAATAATCTCTTATGAAAATAATCCAAGTCTAAATGAGTTATTCTCATGTATTTGTAGTCTTAGGCTAGCTATAACATAAAAGGCCCAAAACTGGCACTTCAAAAAATTGAAAAACAACCCAAATTGACTGCCTGTGTACTATGTGATGTAGCTTGTGGTGTCACATCACCCACTTGCGGCCACAAAGAGTTAGCCTTGAAGTGATAGGTGAATACAGCTTGAGTTGCGGTCACATATACTTGGTAGCTCACTATAAGTGAGTGGGCAGAACGTGATTGATGAGTCAGCTCTATGTACTCATTTGGAACTATCACAAGTCTGGTTTTTCCATCTAGGTGGAACCATTGTTAGTATGCTTGGTCCATCTGGTTGAATGTGTTCTTGCTACTTTCTTGATATGGACTTAGAAAGAAGCCCAATTTTTATAATATTCTTTCTTTTCCCTTTTTCTCGTAGGGGAAGAATGATGACTGGGTTGGGTGAGAATTGGGAGGCTGTACTTCTTTTAAAGCCAAATTTGTGTTTTCCGTTAGATTGTTCCAGTTTAACATCTTTGTTTAAATTATTTGAATATGGGCTCTTGTCAAGTTATATCCATGCAACTTGTTTGCAACTGAAATCATGCTGAGAAGATTGGTCTTATCACTATATGAGTCTCGTTCCTTTCTTGTTGTTGTTTGTTTGTATGCATATGAAAAGGCATCATTCCGAGTATAAATTGCAAGGCAGTATCAGCAGTGCATTTTTACATCAGTGGAAAGTCTCTGAGTTAAATTTAATTGATTATAATGCAAAAAGCAGATGGACTGTTCTTGTCAGTATTTATTAATACCTTGATTCAAGTGTTCAACTGGTCATAATTTGAAGAAAATTTGGTATCCTTGCTGCAGTGTAGAGTTATTGAGATGGTGTTGTGTTCTACTCATTATTCATGTCCTATATTTGATTTGAAGGATAGAAACAAGATGTTAACACTCTTCTCGTTGTTTGTTGTTCTACTTTTAAGAATGAAGCTCCTGTTTACGCCTTTATCGTGTAGTCATGATTCATATTTCCTCTTCCAATTTCCCCTCTCATCGGAAGTATCCAACTTCCTCTTAGCTACTTTGAGCATGCATATTTGTTCGCGATCTTTAAGAAGCTTAGTCACTTCGCGATCTTTAAGAAACTTAGTCATCCTATGCTAGTATTTGGAGAAAATGCAACTACTTCTCCGAGTATATGGTCTTCACAAGGACTATTTTATTCCCCTCCAATTTTATGTTCGAGGGATGTGAGGCTATTCCATGTTTGCTAATTAATCTGGTTGATCCACAATTGTCCGAGGCAGGTCTGAAGTCATGTTTTAAGTAATCATTATTTGATGTAGTGTCGTCCTTCAGATATTCTGAATGCACCAAATTTCCCATTTTGTCTTCTCTTGCCGTCTCAAGCTTAAGGGTAGAACAAGTGATCATCTTTTCTCAAATATCTCCCTTTTTCCATTTTTATCCTTTTGTGTTCTGTTTTCCTTTGTTATTTTATCTTCCTCCTACTTCTTGATCTCATTTGCCTTAATCATCATTTGGGCCATGTTTCATGCCACTTCATCTCCATTGTTTCTTTCTTAACTTGGGGGTTATTCTTTTTCGCATCCCGTTAACCTTGTCTTGTCCAGTTATTGTCCATGCTCTCCAGTCTAATCTTTGTTCCCTCAGGGTTTCTATGTACTTTTGGTTTCATCCATGTATGTGTACTTGAGAAGCCTACTTGGAGTTTTTCTAGAAGAAATGATGAAATAGTAAATTTGTTTTCCAAGAAATTGTTACTGTAACGAAACATTGCATCTTTTAGAATTATTTATTGGTGGGTACTGTTACATGCGTTGTGTTTTACTCCTATGTGATATCATATTCTTATATGAGTCCAAAGTATCTTTAAAACAGAGCGTTTGATCCTTTTATGTGGGAGTTTCTTATCATTTCCATTTTCCTCTAGTTGACATAATTTGTTGGGATTTCATTAAACATAAAAAGTGTTAAGTTGTTGGGGAGAGAATATATCGAAGATGTCGGCACTTGCTTTGTCGAATAATTATTTGTGGATTGTAGTAAGAACAATTTCTTACTTGTCTTCATGTGGTGGAGGTAGTCATCTTTTTGAAAACTATGTGATCTTTTACGAGGTGATATGGTGCTTTTTCTTTCACCTTCAAATGCCAAAGAAATATGTTGGTCGGGTCCTATTCTCCTTTTGTCACATGTCTTAATACTGCATATTATATGGTATAATTTGACTATCTAAAATAAGGTGTGAACTTTTTCTTTCAGATTTGCCCTATCCGTTTTCTAAAGAACATGTATTGTTTAGCTAGGGGATGTAATGAAGACGTCTTACTCTGAATATTGGCCTTGTGAGCATTTTGACTGCAACAGAATGATAATTATAGGGTACACCAGGGTTTTGGTGTTGTTTCTATACTGCAAAAGGTAGTATTTGTTTGAAAAATTATGGAGGTAAATTGTTTAGCCTATTATAAATATTTAATTAATTTTGCATATACTTAATGTTGTGCTGGTAATATAATTTTCTTATGTAAGTAATTACCCTACAACTGTAAAGGTGGACTGACCTTGATATTTGCAGGTACTAATTCTTCGTGAGTTTATAGTTGATGTTGGTGAAATTCGGTGACCATGCAACGTTAACTACTAAAAACTATGTCAAAACCATATAGTAAAAATGGCTTCTGCAAACCATCCATTTAATTAAATTCTTTTGTGGAATTTCGGATGTAAAATTATTCTTTTATATACTTTGGTCGAGTATGTGCCAAAAGAATAATTAACTACATCAAGTATCAGTTTACCTTTTAATGTTTTTTTTTTTTAAATTAAAAAACATTGTAGAAACCGACATGGCTCATCAGTTAAAACAGTAAGATTGTTTATTGATAAAGTTACATCTTAAAACAATAGTTAAATAATTAATTTTCATTTTAGTTAAATAATCCCATTCTTTTTTTTCCTCAAAAAAGGTTTATGAAAGTCAAATTTGATAATTTTTCTTTAAAGAAACCATGAATTGGTTGACGTATTGACTGTCTGGATTCACATACTTTTAGTTGCTTATTATCTTTTGAGTTGTATATTAATTTTGAAGTGTATAGGTAACACCTATCAAAAGAAAACAAGAAAAATCGTCGGAACTCACTAAATCTACATAGATTTTTTTTTTTCAATAGAAATCTGGATTTTTATAATTGTTTCGGCCTATTGAGACTTTTTAATTTATGAAAAAAATTGGAAGTTCTAAAATCAAACTGAATAGCCTAAATATATCTCATATTGTTATAAGATCAAGCTCATGACAATATAAATATAAAGAGACGAAAACAAGAGAAGTAAGATGGAAGAGAAGACTTTCTTCTTATTCAAGTATGTTCTACAAAAGGTGAATGATATTTCTATTTATAGAGTAAAGATATTTAACCCAAAGACAATTATGATAAATGCCCAATTAGTAGATACATAGTTATCCATCCAACAAGGTTCATATCACCTTGGAAATATACATAATGAATACAAGTAATTCATGAATATCCTATGGACAATCCATTCAATTAGCTCAATGGATTTATAACACTTCCCCTTGAATATCCATAGATGATGTGTCTCGTTAAAATCTTATTAGAAAAAAAATTGTGGGAAAAATTTTAGTGAAGGAAAAAGACTACACATATCTTTTGATATGCATTATTTGTTGCCTCATTAAAAGCCTTGCCAGGAAAACCCAGTGGGACAAACCTCGGTCAAGAAAAAAGAGTACAACGCGTATTATACTCCCCCTGATTAAAACATCGTTTAATTTCTTGCGATGATAACTCCAATCTTCGTACATTGTGGTTGATATATTTTTTTCAAAGGAAAATCACAAATTTTCTGAATATGGTGTGTCATTATCTCAACCAGATGCACTCACGACTTGTTGGACTTCTATTTTTGCATGGCAACATTTGCTTCATTGATCGTCAGGATATTATTGTGCCTCCATATGCAAACAAATAGTGTGTTTGAGATCGTGCTTTATGCAGATCAGATAAATATTCTGCATCTGCTTAACCAATCGACTCTGACTTGAATTCTTCGGAATAGAATAAACCCATATCTATGGTCCTTCAAAGATATTCAAGTATATACATAACACCATTTCAATGTCATTTTGTTGGGAGGAATCGAATCTTGCCAGTAAATTTACTGCAAAATAGATATCTGGTCAAATATTGTTAGCAAGATGCATTAGTACCCTGATTGCACTAACATATAGAGTTTCATCACCAAGAAGCTCTTCATCCTTCTCTTGAGATCAAAATGAATCATCTTTTATGTCAAGCGATCTCATAATCATTGGGGTACTCAATGAATGTGATATATCCATATAAAACTGCATCAACACTTTTTACGTATGTTGATTGATGGACAAATATTTCATTCGTCAAATTATAAATCTGTAGGTCAAGACACATTCTGTCTAATCAAAACCTTTTCACCATCTCAAACACTCAAAAACTTTTTAAAACTCTTTAAGAGTGTTAATAACGTTCAAGTCATCAACATACACAACTACAATATCGAATTCATATCCTGACCTTTTCATAAAAATTCAAGGAAAATTAGGGTCATTCTTTTTGTACCCTTTTCTTCCTTAGTTATTTCAATCCATATAAGGATTCTCGAAGCTTTGTTGAAAAAGTTTCCTTCAAACTTTTATATGCTTCAGACACCTCGATTGCTTCAAACTTTTATATGCTAGACATGATAATTCATTACATATTTTCAAGTTTTTCATATGTTGCCAGATCAAACAAAAATCATTGCATCAGCCATAGGAGAAAGCATCTCCAATAATTTCAAGATTTTTGCGACAAACCTTTATGCCCTAAGGAACAAATTGTGTTTGATATCTTACGGTTGTACTATCGCATAATAATTTATTTGTAATCACTCACATTATACCTTGATTTATTACAACATCCGCTCTTGAATCTTATTCTCAGCAACTCGTTCCTTTCATAATTCGGTATCGTGATGACTTTTGAATTTTTTCCTAATCGTGCATTGAATCAAGCGTATCGAGCTACAAGTGGCCTGAATTCTCATATAATCTAAGATACGTAGGAAACCCTTTTTTCGAGGTTCGGCCATAATTCTAAAGTCCGTACCAATCTTTTCCTTAGAGGAGAATATATGGTCAGTCAAAATTTTCTCAGTCAATTTTATTTTCCTCGAATTTCTTGCATCAATTCAAGTAAAATGAGGGACAGTTGTTGACACCCAATTTTGGACCTCCACAATATAAATTAATTGTTGAGCTTCTTAAATTTTAAAACACACACACACACACACAGAGACACACCCCCCCACACACACCCGCGCGCACACACACACACACATATATATATATATATGTTTATAATTGGTATATTTTACAATCATTTGAAAATCGTCTCAAAATTTTTAGTTTTAATTAAAACTTTTGGTCAATTAGTTTAGTATATAATAGTTTACTAGATTATTTTTTTCGTTAAAATTAAGAAGCATTAATTAATTTATATCGATTCGTTTTATCTAGTTGCCAAATATTTTAATTCGTTTTGGCAGATTTTTTAGGAGATTTCCTGATACAAATTTTGATCCAATAATTCGAATTCCAGCCCACCAATTTCAACAGTACAAAAATTAGCCCATTGCAATTCCAAATCCCAGCCCAATTCCCATACCCAACCCACACCTTCATACCCTCTCACCTGATCTCAACCCATATCTCTTTTGCTCCTCTAATGAAGCAAAACTCTGAGGAAGAGATAGATAGAAACCCAGAAACGCAGCGCCATTGCATGAACAACAACAAGAAGACGACAATAGCAGCGAATAAAAGTCGAAAGAAAATAGCACGTGAGCAGCGAAAGAGAGTGCAACGATCAAATTGCAGAAAGCAGTCCGTCATTTTTTTGTCTTGTTCCTCCATTTTCTGTCAAGCGTACGACTTCTGCAGCACACAAAGCACGCGAAATCGTCCTTGGTGTTATAGGATCGAGCCACGTGCCCCAAGGACGAGGGAATCGTTCAAAGCCGTCGATCTCACCTTCCTTTTTCGGAAATAGGGATGATTTTGTAGAACAAATGTTCGTCCTTTTGGGTAGGGTTTTTCGAATTCAAATGGGGATGGTCCTTGATCCGGATGCCCATTATGCTTACCTTGAAAAACCCTAATTTTTGTTACCTTTTTAATCTCGGTCTGTTTTCTTAGAGGGGGAATTTTTTTGGAGAAAAAGAAATTGTTTGAAAGGTAGAAAACAGAGGGAGAATTTTCTTCACTTTGAAGCGGAGAACACAAATATCTTAAATATAGTGATTGAAATATACACTAAAGCACTAAGAAGTAAAGAGATAGTCGAGTATCCCTTACGTTTCCTTTATCTTTTAGTTATTGGGTTCTTCTTTGAGCTGTTCGAGATTCAAAGCTCTCTTGAGTTCCTTGCTTTTGTCTACGTACCCGTTGTGTGGTGATAGTCGTCCCCATCTCTGCTTGTCGCTGTCCCAGGTCATGCCCGCGAAAAGGTAAAATCATCTTTGACCCATTGATCTTCTTCATCTTTGACCCATTGATCTTCTTTGTCTTATTTGTGTATGTATGTGGAGGAGTTAGAATCTCCACTCTTGTATTGTTAGTTGAGCGCAAGAACATGAATATTTCTTTGTTTTGCTTCTTTGTTTGGTTGGCAAATTATGCAGAACTTTGAAACAATGTGGTCCATTCGATTCATTGCCTCGTGTTGTCGAGAGGTTGTTTCTTCCGTTGTTTAAATGTTTTTTACATATCTCTGTTGGATTATATGCGTTTGAAGAAATAAATCATCTGTTCATAAATGTGCCTTCGAGATTGTACACATTGGCTTTTTCATGTCCATAATGGATATTCTGTTTATTTTCCTTTACGCCATGTTCAAGTGTGCTTAGCGTAAAAGCTATGTGAATTATTTTCACTGTTTATATGCGAAATTAGCTTAGCATGATACGCCTCATATATGCTGCCTGTTCGAATGGTTCTGAGAACATATATATTTTTTATTTTGCTTTATTCTGCAGATGTCTCTCATTTAGCTTGACTCTTATTCAGCCACTCGGCTTCTCCGCTTCGAGTCGTATTCTAGTCTAGTTTTTTTATGTATGATATTTTTCCTTGCTATTGTGTCGTCTTATGCTTATTATTCATATTTATCTTGAGAGATATTGAATAACCATTTCATTCTAATGGGAGAAGAAGTTAAAATTAACAATGGGTTTGTTTGAACAATTAGTTCCTAGTTGATTGTGCTCCAATCCTTAAGTCCTGTCTTTTTTTGCCTTGTTTGGGATTTCTCACTTTTGCAAATCCCTTTTATATACTGTCATTCTGAGTTTAATACTAATTGCTATGGTTTCCCAGGTTTGTTGTTTATGAGTTCAGAAGATATTGGGAGTGTTCCCTTCCCAGTTACCCAAGCAATTGATTGTAAATAAATTAGGAAATTTAAGTTTTTTTTTGTTGTGTTTGTGATCTACTTGTAGCATACACAGAAAGGGGGCCTAGACTGTTTGGGTTTGCATTTAAGTTTCGTGATCTCTACTCGACTTAATCATAATATGATGTCTTATTGAAATGGTAATTCTTTGATCTGTTTGTAGAGATTTGGTTATCGCATTTGAGTTATCGAAGTTGTGTATGTTGAAATAGTATTACTAATTCCCTAGTTGATTATTTTTACCCACCCCTTAGCGTGTTCCTCAACTGTAATTGAGGCTTGAAAATAGTGCTGGTGTATTCATGATCTAAGCTTACTATTATGTGATCCATGTTTCAAAAGAAAGATTAAGTTCTTGTTTGTTTGGAATGACGACTCATAATCTGAAATATTGCTCGTTTTTTTTGTTTGGAACTGATCGAGTGTTACTTAATGCTACAATTCCAATTTACTAATTATGCATAAACTCTTTTCCATTACCTATAAGCTCTAAGTTCTTCACTTCTCAACTTAGAAAATTAATGTGTGAAAATATAGTGATGACTTTTCTTACTCAAATAATAAATTATTATTTTTAAATTGATGAATACACTAAAGTTTTCTTAGATTTTTTTAAAGCTAATGCAATTACTTTCTTTGTTTGCCATGAAATATGTACGAGTCCATTATGGACATCTTCCTCCCTCCGCATCTTCGAGGGCCACAAAGCTTGAGTCCCTTCGATCAAATCTTGCAGCCACGTATTCGGCGTACAGACCTGAAATTTTCTAGAATTGAAGATAATCAGAGAAGATGGATTAGAAGATCATTTTATTTTTTGCATTTCGTATTGTATTTATTTTCGGGCATAGGCCCTTGTCGTCTTTTACTTTATTTATTTTGCGTAATTATTTGTTTATTTTAGAACAGGTACAAAATGGGTCGAAACCCAAAAACAAAATGGGTCAAAAACAAAAAATAGGTCGGTCCAAAAACCGGTCAAGGTGAACAGAACCCGGATTTGGACCCGAATCTCTTTCCCTTTCTCTCTTTAATTGATTTTAATAACTTTTCTATTTTACTTGTGATTAGTTTAAAATTTAGGAAAGTCTAACTCCCCGCAAAACGCCACTTTGGTTTTAACGATTCAGTCAACTAAAAGGCCTAAAAGATTTTACAAATTACAATTGACTTTAAGAAAAATAATTTTCTCTTTCAGACACAACCCGAAATGATTTTTTTGGTTTTTATTTTTCAAACAACTCTGAAGAGTATTTTTATCACAATTGTAAGTCTTAGCCAAATATAAAGTTAGTTGTTGGATAGCCGTAATTAAGCGGAACATCTTAGGTGCTTTCAAAACGTTCATAAGACGTTAATAAGAATTCCCGAAACCTTTTAAATATTTTCAAATGATTTTATCTGTTTAAGTCTTTTGAAAAAAGTTTTTTCTTAGTTTTTCTCAAAATTAAGTGGCGACTCCAAAAGTCGAAAAGCTCTTCAAAACAAATAATTTTCCGATTTTGGATAAAACAAGTATATTCAGTATTTCGCAGATTATAAATCTGTCATTGCATTCAGTTAGCTCAAAATTCAGTTTATCATGTCAGATTATTATACTTTCTTTTATGCTTGTTCAATTATGTTTTATTTCAGCTTTACTCTATTCTACATGCTCAGTACCTTTCAAGTACTGACACATACGTGCGCTACATCTTCTCAAGATGTAGGTTCAGGTTCTTTACATCTAGAGCACGCATAGATCGATTTTCCGATCTCATGTTTAGTAGATTCAGTGGTGAGTCTTCATTCTACGAGGACAACAATCATGAGTTTCATTTCAGTTTGTAGTCATATAGTTTAAGTTTTTGCTTGATTTAGTTGGGGCTTGTCCTAGTATTTCTAGTCCAGTTTAGAGGCTTATTTCAAACACAGTTAGATTCAATTTAGCATTGAGTTAATATTTCCTTTGTATTGAACTCATTGTTTTAAAATATCTCAGTTATGGAATATGCGTATTCCCCATCTTTTCAGTTTTAATTATGATTTAGCTTCCGCAACAGTTTATTATCTTTAGTTTGCTCATGATCATGCCAGCAGAGTTAGCTTGGGATCACTTGTGGTCCTAGGTTCCGTGTTCGTCTCTCGGGGATAGCTCGGGGCGTGACAATTATCTTGTATGATGAATGTCAAGTGGATTGTGTAGGGTCTTTCAAAGTCTTATACACCATGTTATGCCTATGGCGTACCTTCAGTCATGATAAACTTGGTATTCAGATACAAGGTTTAAAAATAGAAAAGGATGTATCATAATCCATGTCGAGTAGAGTGTTGTTCATGAGTGTGAAATGCATCACATTTATAAATGAGAGACTATAAGATCTGTATGAAACTCCACTTCTTTCGTCTCTCTAAAGTCGTGCGGTAGAGTGTAACTCTTTATGTCTCTCTCATAATACATATCTGATACTTTTCAGGATATGGCCACTCAAAGACCATACATTAAAAGGAATCCATGTGAGAATGTGGAATGAGAAGCTCCTCAATAAGATCCTCGATCAACCCTTTGGTCGAGCAAGTGATTAATGATGAGTTTCGAGCCACATTTCATGAATGGCCTATGCTACGACTACTCAAGCAAATAGAGAGGTTAACTTGAACCCAAGGTGGATATAATTACAACGAGGGTGAGAGACTCTAGCAATATGAATCCTTTGGAATTTCGTGGATCTAAAATTGAGGACGATACTCAAGAGTTCATTGATGAGGTATACAAGGTTTTGATTGATGATCATGGGTGTGACACTAGTGAAAAAGGTGGAATTGAATGCTTATCAACTTAATGGTTTAAGTTTTCTTTTCTTGATATGTTATTTCCCTTTAGATGAGGGAGACAGAGGTACTTTAGTTCATTAACCTTCATCAACAGAATATAAATGTGAAGGACTACGCTTTTAAAATTCACACAATTGTCCAAGTATGCTCCAACTATGGTTGTCGATCAAAGGAAAAGGATGAGTAAATTTGTGTGGGTACTTCTGACTTCGTGGTCAAAGAATGCATAACCACCACACTTGTTAAGGAGATGGATGTCTTTTCATGTCACTTAATAAATTAAAAAGATCCACAACACACAACTTTTGATTATATTTTTTCACCTTTAAAGCAATTTTTGTGTTAACTAGGAATGCCAATAATACCTTTTGGTTCGTTGTTTTTAAAAAATGATAGCATTTCAATTTTTTTAAAAATATTTTATAATATAATCAAATTCAATTTTTCTAAAGCCATCCATATGGTACTATGGTTTGGTCAATTTTTTATTTTTTACTTTTGAAACATCATTTAAAAATACAATTGTCAATTTTTTTTATAAATGTGTCCTTGAAAAAATATTTTAATTCTTCACCAAGAAGACAATAATGTTAAAGTTTGTTGCCGTATTAGTTGATCTTAAACATTTAATATGAGTGTTTGCATATGTTTTTTGGCATTGTTCGATGAATTATCAATTACAATATTTTTTTATTTTAATTTTAATTAAATAAAAGCTAATTAAAAAGCAAAGACCCAAAAATCAGCTAGTCAATATATGCTTAGGACATAGATTATAGGGAAAAAGGATCAAAAATACCCCCCAACTTTGATCTATTATTTAAATTTACCCTTGCTGTTAAATTGAAGCTAATTTTACCTCTTCCGTTATTAATTTCACCAAATTTACCCCTCCTTTGACGGATTGACCTGAATTTTTTTTAAAAAAACTATTCCTTATTTAACCCAATAACCTGACTCCATTTAAAATAACTCGACCCATTTTCCCAAATATCCTATTCCCATTTACTCATTCCCGTCTCCATTTAAAATAACCCGATCCATTTTCTCAAATCTCCTATTCCCATTTACTCATTCTCCCAAATTTCCTTCAATTTTTGTAGTACATCTATTTGAGTCTTCCCTTTGTTGTTGTGTTCTCTGTCTTCCCTTCTGCTTTTTTATGTGGTCGGATTTATATATTCTACTCTTGGTAAGTATATGGATGTGTAGTTGGTATATGCAGGCTATCGAATATTTAATATAGTATGATTTTCGAGGGGGCTTTAAAAGTTTGTTCTTTGTGTTTGCAGCCGCCTTCCACATCTCTATGCTCTATGAATGTGTCCAATGGAAAGAATAATTGATGAGGCTGTACCAGAGGGGTGGCTTGCTACTTAATGGCGAAGAGTCCACTTTTACCAATCAAGTGTCGTCCTCTTTTCTCTTCTTATTTTTTGGAGAATGGGTAAATGGAAATAAGTGATTTAAGAGAACGGGTCAGGTTATTTTAAATGAAGTCGAGTTATTGGGTTAAAATAAGGAATATAATTTTTTTAAAAAGAATTCAGAACAATTTGGATCAATCCGTCAAATGAGGGATAAATTTGGTAAAATTAGTAACGGAAGGGGTAAAATTAATTTTATTTAACGGCGAGGGTAAATTTAAACAATGAATCAAAGTTGAAGGGTATTTTTTACCCTTTTCCCTAAATTATATTCATATTTGAAAAATACTATAAAGTATATTTATATATTAAATTTAACTTTATTTGTATATGTGTTATAAATCCGTTGAACTAATTAAGTGGATTGTCCATTGGATATTCATGAATTACTTGTATTTATGTATGTATATTTCCAAGGTGATATGAACCTTGATGGATAACTATGTATCTACTAATTGGGCATTTATCATGGTGGCCTTTGGGGTGATATCTCTACTCTATAAATAGATATATGATGAACCTTTTGTAGAACATACTTGAATAAGAAGAAAGTCTTCTCTTCCATCTTACTTCTCTTGTTTTCATCTCTTTATATTTATATTGGCATGATCTTGATTGTATAACACGTTATCAGCATGAGACTCTAGCCTATTGAGATTGAGTTCTAGTTTTTCTTTAACTCATTTTTTGATTGATATTGTTATGAGGATCAAGGTATTATATACATAAAATCAGGTATATTATTTTTAAAATATTTTTATATTTTAGAATAAAATAATATTCAATCACTAACAATTATCAGGAACCAAAGGTATATATAACTATTGCTTGAATATGACATGCTATACAAAACTTCTTAAATGGAAGAAGGTATAAAATTTTAATAGCATGAGTTTGAATATTATTTTGATTGTTTTGAAAGACTCAAAGGGTAAGTCATGTTGTACTTCGGTTTATCATACCGTTGGTTAAGGGTAAGACGATGGAATCAAGTTCCATTGCACCAAAAGGGTAAGACATTAGGTTAAAGTCCAAATGTACCATAATGAAAAATATTTGAGGATAAGACGATAGATACAAGTTCTATCTCACCAAAAGGGTAAGACATCAATTTGAGTTTTGATGCACCATGATTGGGTTCAAGTCCTATAGAATTATGGCATAACACACCTTATATGAGTAAGACATTGAGTTTGAGACAATGAACCATATCGATGATAAAATGATGACTAATAAAAATAATATATTTTTGATGAAAAGCCTTGAAATTTGTCTCATTGAAATTGCTCAATTCCTTGAAAAGAATGTGGTAGCAACAATGATAACTTTAAAATCCGATGTTGACTTGCTCCATTCTATTGTATGGATGTTGTAGTAGTAAATAATTAGTATGAAAGATGACAAATGATAAATGATATGAAAAGGGGCATGAACGTACAAAATTATAATAATCACCACTGTGGTAATTATAAAAGGAAGAACACTATGGGTTCTCCAAACAGTCCTTCAAAATGTGAAGACAGTTTTCATTATCAAAATGGTATGAAAGGACGTTGGACTTGTGAATGTTATCAACCCAATAATTTAACAAGTTTATAAATCCTCCATCAAAAGACAGGAAGATAAGTGATGGTACACTTGATCTTTCAAAGTGATGTTGAGGTGTGTCATGGAAATATGATGAATTCTTAAAGTCATGACAATGTGCTTATAATGCAAATTTATGAAGTACATAAAAATGATTAGTCTATTCCTTGAAGAGAATGTGACTTGTGATGAGTATCGTGAATGCTCGACCATTCTATAAGAAAATGGGTCCAGATGTGATAAAATCATTATGGGTTGGATATATGCCACAATTCACCTCTATGAAAGGTTTGAGAAAAAAATGATATATGCCACATCTCATCTCTACGGGATATTTAAGAGAAATAAATAAATTTTAGTTGATATGAATGGTCAATGGTCGTGTGCTTTTATACGTCATGAATATTATGGTATGTTTATTATGAACAACTGAAAGAGATAAAAGAAAGAAGTAATTCTTGAATATAAAGGTTGTGGCCATGATCAAATATACTGTGTGACAATACGAAGTTGTCATTAGTTGTGTACCTATGGTACAACAAAAATAAAGCAAGAAATATGTCTTGTTCATAATAATATTAACCATGACAATAGTGATATAATTTCTCCTTGACGAGATGTTTACTATATGGATGGTGTCATGAAATATGTGATAGTGCACAAAATTAATTGCAAGCTTTAACGAATTGTGCTATTATCATAGAAATAATATTGGGGTTGTAGTAAGTCTCAAAAGAAACTTCTTTAAGTTTCATATGAATTAAAAATAAATGTTGAGACTATAAATTACCAAAGGGTTTAATATCTTTAAATTACTACAACCGAAGCGGGCTATAAATGTTGATGTACACGATACCCATTTTTTCCTCTTGTTTGTTGCATACAAACATGGACATGCTGATGAAATCACATGTAAAAGTAAATTGTAAGTGTACTGAAATAAAGATCAATTGGCATGATTAGTTTGCCATTGAAATTAAATGTAATGCAAATATAATTGAGAATTCATGTGGCTTATATGATGAAGAAATAAAAGATTCTTCAAGAATTCTCTTGTGTTACTTGTTTTCATTATACCATCTAAGGTTGGGAATGCAATTTCCTAAAATTTTTGGAACATATAAAAAGGTGAATATGGGCCCATTCATTTGCCATGTGGATCATTTGCAACTATATGATAGACATATCTAGGTGATGATCACATGTGCTTCGTTGTCAACTTACAAAATGGTGTTTGAAAGGTTGTTTGCTCGAATTCTTAAATTTAGAGCATAGTTTCAAATTATGAAATTATATTGATAATGCTGGTTGATTTAGTAGAAATTGTATGCCTCCAATCATAGTTAAATCAGGGTTATGAGAACAAAACTCCCAAATAAGATTTGGTATGAGATATTTATTTAACATGTAGCAACACATGTATGCATCAAGCCAACAAGGTTTCCCCATTAAAATTGGTTCAGGTTCAGGTACCATATAATTTTCATCTAAAATGTTGAATATGCGGTTATGATTTTAATTGCTCCACCACACACAAAGATGAATTCCTAAATAAGGTTGGGGTGAATGTTAGATTTTCTAACATTAAGAGGAGAGATGATTGACAGCTGAAAATTATGTGTGAGGTTAATTATGAATAATTTAGATCCTCCTTAAATAAATATGTGAACTTAAAGTTCAAGGGATAATTCATTTGCATAATGTTGCAAATTAATTGCCAGATGAATGTACTGACTCTTTGAAATAATTCAGTTGCAAATGCTCCAATTTGAAGTCCAAGGACAAAGTCTATTATATACCGGAAGCGTAATAGACCAATCGGTTTCAAATATAAAATTCGTTGAAGAATGAGAGGAGCAAATGATCAATATGTTCATAATAATGAGGCAAGTGCTATAAGAGAGAAGCATGGCATAACAATTCATAAAACCTTGAAAAAGGTTCAGGTACCTGAAAATGATGAAAAATGAAGAGATCTCAATAAGTTATGTCAAGTTGAAATCGATATCAAATAATCGTCGACAATATCTTTGATATGAGGTAGCGCTCAATGATATAAATTGTGACGAGAATCTTGAATTAAAGTATGTCATAGAGTGGGACGGATAAATGATTGGCCAAAGTAATATGCATAATTCAAGTATATTTTATTTCACTTAGAAAAGTGATATTTTGGACTGGTAGTCCATAAATCAAGGTATAGCCAAGTTTTCAACATTGAGACCACCTACATATCCTTGTATCTTCAGGAATCAGGCTGCTTATAGTTCGACTCGATCGTTCTAAAAGAAAATCTATTATGTTAGATAACCTTCGACTCTGGATAAGCGACAAATAGATTGAGTTTGAAAAATGGGCTTGTAACCTCTTATCCATGAATGTAGTGCACTTCACACCCATAAGTAAGAACTCACACAGACATAATTTCCAAAGCTCTTAGTGCATTGGCACTCCGATTGGAAACTTGCTTTCGACAAATATAAAGATTTTCGAATGTGAGACTGAAACTGTAAAGAGCCAAAGAAAAACCCACATGCCTTCTGATAGGCTTGTGGTTTGATTGTGGTGGAAGAAGATCCTCTGCTCGCGTCCTAAGAGTTTGACATTCCTCTTCGTTCTATATCCTTGTTCGGTGCTAAGAAAAAGTTCCACGTTGTGTTGTATCTTTTTTTTATGTCGTCCGCACCTGTGGTTTTTCAGGAGAATTCATCCTTTCGAATGCTCTTGACAAAGACTGAGATAAAATTGTTAGCATAAAAATGCAATTTAAATGGGTGACAGTGTTTTTAACCGTGTCAACACTTAATCGTTCTCCCCAACATTTGACGTCAACTCGATTTGTTTAACGTAAAGAAAATAAAGCTTATGTCTTGTGTTTGGAGTATAATCTTCAATGTATTCTTCATTTGATGTTGAAATAAATAAAAGTTGATGCAATGTTGACAATTTCTCTTGATGTCATCTTCTACGATTTGCTTTTATCATAATAAAAGAATGCAGATGATGTTGAGGGATAAATATTTTCTCTCGAGATACGCGATTCCTTCTCTTGCAGTGCATGATTTTTTGCGGGGCATGAATATCTTCCCGCGATGAGTGATTTCTTTAGGGGTATGAAATCTTCTCGCGATACATAAATTCTGGTATGGATATCTTCTCGCCATGCATAATTTCTGCGAGGCATGAAATCTTCTCGCGATGCATATATTTTTGCGAGGAACGAATAGCTTCCCGCGATGCATAATTTTTGCGAGGCATGAAATCTTCACGCGACACATAAATATAAACTCACAATGCATGATTTTCGCGATGCATGAATATTAACTCGCGATACATGATCTTCTGCGATGCATGATCTTCAGTGATGCTTACATATTGACTTGCGAGGCATGATCTTTCGTGATGTATGAATATTAAGTCGCGACGCATGATCTTCCGCGATGCATGAATATTAAGTCGCAACGCATGATCTTCCACGATGCATGAATATTGACTCGTGATGCATGATCTTCCGCGATGCATGAATATTAACTCGAAATTAATCTTCCACGATATATGAATATTAACTCTTGATGCTATCCTTGGTACTAAATGAAGATAATGCTTCAATCGAGCAACATAGGGATCTTCTGAGTGCATTCTGGATAATCATATCATCTCCAATGATGATAACGATAAAACGACTTCCAGATAGTATATCATCTTGATCGATAATTAAATAACTGACCCTCCGGGTAATGCGTAATATCATATCCGACATTACGATGCAATTGACGTCTTTTACGGAAACCGTAAAATCTTCTTTGGGGTTTTCGTTTGATTCACCTTCGAATCCAGTTGGACGTTCCTTGCAAACTTCATGTTGTTGGGAATTGACTGAAATAAACAAATCTTATTCCAAGGTTTCCGCCATAAGCGATATTACATGATTCCTTTATTTAGGAAAATTGTTGATTTTGGGAGAGTTTTCTCTTACTTTGACTTCCCCATATTCGTCCATCGGAAGAAATCCGCTGGCATCAAGGCAAAGCTATAAACCTGCATGCATCGAAAAATTGTTAGTTTTAAAATGAACTGATCTGTGTTGATTTCGTAAGTTGTCTGCTCCTTGTCTTGCTATCTTTGGTTGATTTCCCGATCTTACGACTCTTGATAGATAAGACAAAATATTTTATGCCAAAAAATGAAACATAAAAGGAAAAATTTAAGAAAAAATAAGTTATCGAGAAATAGTATCTAAAAAAGGTCACTGCCGAGTCAAGTCATATCAGGCTTAGCAAACTTCTTTGAGTCTGATTCTTGGAGGTTTATATGATTATTCACTGGAGAGTTTCTAGAGTCACTCCGGACTTGTAGATGAACCCATGCTAAAATTTTGAGGTCATCCTCAACATTTCTGTCCCAGTTAATTGTCTTGCTTGTCTTTCCACTGTAACTGAGTAGATTGCGGAGTTTTGAGATCTTCTAAAAAATTCTTTCCTAGTTGCAAATCTTGAAATATCTTCAGCCTTGACTTGCCGAGGAAGCATCTTCTTCCCCAGAATTTTGAATCCCTCTCAAAAATTCTGTCCCAGTTTCTATTGTAAAGAGGAATAGATTCTTAGGGGAGATATAACCAAACCCTTGTAGCTCCTACGTGTCACGTTGAGGCATGAATCAGGTCAAACGTAGTTCCCCATCAAAAGGTAATAATAATAAAAATTACAAAGAAACCGACCGAGGCCGATATAGGCCGCCTACGTATCTCATTCTTGAGAACGTAGTTCAAATACAAAGAAATATTAAACGGGATAATTGGGGTGACCGAGGCCGACATAGGCCTCCTATGTATCTTATTTTTGAGAATTCAGGTAAGACGTAGTTCATTACAAGAGGGACAAAACTTTAAGAAAAACCAACACAAGCAAACGGAATGATTACAATTAATTAACATAAACGTAAACCAAAGCTTCACACGTAGTATCTCTTGACAACATTCAATTTGATTGGTTTCGGCCATGCGGTGCCATCCATCTCCGACAGGACCAAAGAACCTCTGGATAATACCTTGCGAACCATGTAGGGTCCTTGACAATTTGGCGCGAATTTTCCTTTATATTCATCTTGATGAGGAAAAATGCGCTTAAGGACCAACTGACCAACTTCGAAAACTCTGGCTCTTACTCGCTTGTGAAAAGCACGAATAATTCTTTGTCGATACAACTCAACATGACAAACATCAACCATTCAGTTCTCGTCAATCAAAGTTAACTGATTGATTCTCTTTCTAACCCATTCAGCGTTAATCAACTCAGCTTCTTGGATGAGTCTCAATGACGGTATCTCAACTTCATTAGGTATGACTGCCTCTGTTCCATATAGTATTAAGTACGGAGTAGCTCCAGCTGATGTTCTGACAGTCGTTTGATAACCCAGAAAAGCACATGGAAACATCTCATGCCAACCTCGGTGATTGTCAATCAGTTTCCTCAAAATCTTCTTGATATTCTTATTGGCAGCCTTTGCAGCTCCATTCATTTGAGGACGATAAGCAGTTGAGTATCGTGAGTAATCTTGAATTGCTCACATATATCTCTCATCAAATGACTGTTAAGATTTGCACTATTATCATCAATGATGGATTCTGGTACTCCAAACTTGCATATCATATTGTTGCAAACAAAATCAGCCATAACTTACTTGGTTACTGACTTGTAAGAAGCTACTTCCACCCACTTGGTGAAATAATCAATAACAACCAAAATAAATCTGTGTCCATCTGAAGCTGCTGACTTTATCGGATTGATGACATCCATACCCCAAGCTGCAAATGGCCAAGGGGAACTCATAACATTAAGTCGTGAGGTGGCACTCGTATTAAATCGCTGTGTACTTGACATTTATGATATATTTGCACAAACTTGCAAAATTCATTCTCCATAGTCATCCAGAAATAACCGACTCGAAGGATCTTTCTTTCCAAAGTGAGCCCATTCATATGCGCGCCACAAACTTCGGCATGCATCTGTTCAATAAGCTTCACAGCTTCGACGACATCAACACATCTGAGAAGACCTAAATCTGGAGTCCTCCTATACATGATTTATCCACTCAGGAAGAAATTGATAGCCATACAGTGTATAGACTTATTTTGGTTGGATGTAGAATCTTCGGGATAAGTTACAGACTCCAAATGCTTCTTCATATCAAAATACCAAGGCAAACCGTCTAGCTCTGCTTCAACATGGGACAAATGGACTGGATGTTCTTTCAATTCTATATTCAGAGGATCAATGTTATATGTATCCAAATGTTTAATCATCGAAGCAATGGTGGCAAGAGCATCAGATAATTCATTATGTATTCTTGGAGTATGTCTGAATTGGATCTTACGAAATCTTTTGCACAACTTTTGCACATAATGTATGCAAGGTATAATCTTTGGGTTCTTCACATCCCATTAACCTTGAACTTGGTAATCAAAAGTGTTGAATCTCCAATAACCAACAACTCATAGACATTCATGTCGATGGCCACTTTCAAACCAAGAATACAAGATTCGTATTCGACCATGTTGTTCATGCAATTAAACCGGAGCTTAGCCGCCATGGGATAGTGCAGACCGGATTCTAAAACTAATACTGCTTCAATACCTTTACCTTGATGATTTGCCTCTCCGTCAAAAAATAATCTCCAACTTGAATAAACTTTAGAAATATCCTCACCCACAAATGACACTTCTTCATCATGAAAATAAGTCTTAAGTGGTTCACACTCTTCGCCAACGGGATTTTCTGCAAGATGATCAGCCAAATCCTGTGCCTTTAATGCTTTTTGACTCACATACACAACGTCAAATTCACTCAACAATATTTGCCACTCAGCTAAATTTCCGGTCGGCATCGCCTTCTGGAAGATATACTTTAGTGGATCCATTCTGGAAATAAGGTATGTAGTATAAGAAGACAAATAATGTCTCAGCTTCTGGGCAAGCCACTTCAAAGCAAAACACGTTTTCTCCAACAAAGTGTAACGAGACTCGTATGGAGTAAACTTCTTGCTTACATAATATGTAGCCTTTTCCTTCTTTCGTATCTCATCGTATTGACCAAGTACACATCCAAGTGCACTATTTGAGACAGACAAGTACAAAAACAAATGACTCCCTTCTCGCGGAGGAACCAATCAGGTGGATTGTACAAATCGTTCTTGATAGCATCAAAAGCAGTCTGACACTCTTTAGTCCACTTTGTCAGAGCGCTTTCTTCAACAACTTGAAAATAGTCTCACACACCACGATCTATTGAGCTATGAATCGATTGATGTAGTTTAACCTCCCTAAGAAACTCATCACCTCTTTTCTCATCTTCGGCGGAAGTAACTCTTGAATTGCTTAAATATTAAAAGGGTCGAGCTTAATACCCCTTGTGCTGACTATAAATTCCAACAGCTTTCCGGCTGGAACTCATAAAGCGCACTTGGCGAGATTTAACTTCAAGTTGTAATGACATAAGCAATCAAATAATTTCCTAGATGTGTCAAGTGGTCCGAACTCTAGTGGGACTTGATTATGAAGTCATCCACATACACCTCAATCTCCTTATGAATCATGTCATGAAATATAGTTGTCATAGCCCTCATATAGGTAGCAACAACATTCTTGAGGCTAAATGGAATCACTCTGCATTGATATACACCCCAAGGTGTTATAAAAGCTATCTTTTCTACATCTTCCTCATCCATAAGAATTTGGTGATAACCTGCATAACAATCCACAAATGACTGTATTTCATGCTTAGCACAATTATCAATCAAAATATGAATATTCGGCAATGTAAAATTATTCTTCCGGCTAGCTTTGTTGAGATCTCTATAGTCGACACAAATCCTGATTTTCTCGTCTTTCTTGGCAACCGGAACAACATTGGTTAACCAAGTTGGGTATTGTGTCACTTCCACCAATCCAGATTCTATTTGCTTGGTGATCTCTTACTTGATCTTTAAACTCAGTTTAGGCTTGAATCTCTGAGGTATTTTTTTCACTGGATCGAATCCCGAGTTAATTGATAATTTATGAGATACGACATCAGTACTCAGCCCTTGCATGTCGCCAACTTCCCAGACGAACACATCAATATATTCAGCAAGCAAATGAATTAGGCCTTTTCTTTGAATTTCATTTAAGTGGACGCTGATCTTAACCTTTTTAACGCATTCTGGGTCTCCCAAATTTACCATTTCCGTTTCCTCTAGATTTGGCTTATGCTGGTTTTCAAACTACCGAAATTCCTTAGAGACAAACTCTGGTTCCTCACTTTATTCTTCGTAATTGTCAACGTCGTCATCACCTGCCTCATTTTGTTAATTCAGCTCGTAACATGACATCACATTGGCAGGTTGAAAAATTACATTACTGAAACCATAAATAAAGTTAGAAAATCAAAGTATAACAAATGACTAAATAAATAAATTTAAAAACAAAAAGGCTTTCATTCAAATTTAAAAACAATGCAAACTTTAGCCATGGCATAGGGACATGTTGCCTTGTTTGAACATCACAATGAAAATTCGAAAATTCAAACAGTTCAGAAAATGTAAAATGGTTGTCTTGGACCTCTTCCGGACTACCACCAATTTTAATGTGCATGAAACGATGCCTTTCTATCGAGGAGTTCTGGGTAATCAGGATGGGCGTGGAGGTCCAGTTCTGCAGCATCTCTCCTGGCTCAGCATCGTATATACCAGCTAGCTCGACCTCTTCCTCAATAATAGTGTTGATCTTCTCGAAGAGGTCACAGATTCCTTTCCCAAGGTCTTCATGTTCAGCATACTCCCGAACTGGGAAGGGTTGATACAAATGTGGGATCGGCTTAGCCAATGCTTGATCATTTCTCTTCTTCGTCTTTATCTCATCATATGCGGGGATGTACCCAAAAACATATCTGGATCCCTTGACGAGGACAAGAATAGAATCAATAATTCCTTGGGAATCTATTCCCAATCAAAAATCTGGTTCAAAACCATTCTTTAACATCACAGTGGCTATCATATTGTACACGGCAGGCATGGGAGTCTGTGGGGACAAGTCTTCACAAGTGGCATTTACCAGCTCCACCGTGTAGAAATATGTACCTCGCGATATCTCATCAATGATCGGCGCCTATTTTCCAGAGTGAATCCCTTCTCCATGAATAACCAACCCTTCGTTCTTCCAAACGAGCTTCCTCATTTGATGTAGAGTAGAAGGGACAGCTCCAACCATATGGATGAAAGGCCTTCCAAGAAGAAGATTTTAGCTGGTATCGATATCCAATACTTGAAACTGTGCACTGAATTCTTCTGGTCCCATTTGGATGATCATATTTACTGCTCCCAAGGTATCTCTCTGAACCCCATCAAAGAATCTTATGTTAACTTTGTTTTGTTCCAGCTTCCCAATGTCAAATCTTAGTTGCCTCAACGCCGACAACAGACAGATATTCAGACCAGATCCATCATCCACTAAAACGTGGTTAAAAACCTTTCCATGGCATACCATAGTGATGTGCAACACCATGTTGTCCTTTCAAAAGACAGCTCATCGTCACAAAAGCTAATTCGGTGCCCTCGAATAACCTGGTGAATCATAGCATCCACGTTATCGCTGCTTGTGCTCGTGGATACATACGTATCATCGAAAGCCTTCATCAAAGCCTGCCTGTGCGATTGAGAACTCATCAGTAGGGACCATACGAAGATGTGGGCTGGAGTCTTCTCCAAATGCTTGATGATAGATTAATCTTTCGGCTGCATTCTTCTTCATAATTCCTCTACTTCTCCTTCGCTTATTGACATTTTAGCATGATCCTTATTTTAACCTCCAAGAGCAAGCTCGTCAGGAGTGTAAAATCTTCCAGATTTGGTCATGCCTTGAGTAGCAGTAGTTTCAATAACGAACTTACGCTTGATGAGAGTTTTTTATGGCACAAAAGCAACAACTTTTGCGGGTGTCAAAACAATGAACTCTCTCTTCTCTTTGATGCTCAAAGAAGCTACAACCTTTTCCAAATCATCGTGAATGATGGGAGTAATCATTGTTGTTCACTCCAGTCATCATTTGTCATGATCATATAAACATTACCGCCCCCATGATTTTACAATGGTTTGGTGTTGACATTTGGTTCCACTGGTTGGAGAGAGACTACCTCTTGGTCAATCAAATATTGAATTTTTTGCTTGAGGTTGATACAATCCTCAGTATCATGCCCAAAAATATTGGAATAATAAGCATATCTCTGATTGGGTCTGTAGAATTTTGAATTGACATCCACGGGTTTGGGCCCCACAGGGTAGATGTATTCTGCCGCAACCAGTCATTCTTACAGCTTTATTCAGCTTTCAGTGAGCGCAGTGAAGTTCCTTGAAAGCTTCTTCTCGAATTTGGGTCGAAGAGGGTCATAACGGCCTTGTTGGGGGGTGGGGGAGGCACCTGTTGATAACTTCTGGTATTGGGACGAGGAGCTTGACTTTTGGGATATGGATTTGTTTGGTAGTTTGGTGATTGAGCTTGGTAATTCAGAGGGTAATTTTCATGTAGTAGAGCTTGGACTTGATAAATAGGAGGAGGTGCGCAGTAGCTCAACTGCACGTTAGCGCAGTTGGGAGCAACACCCTGGTAGGGAGATGGAATTTTGTAGGGTGGAGGATGATTTGAATAAATGTGAGATGGATTTTTATAATTTGGGGGTGGATTTTGGTATAGTGGAGCTTGGACATTTGGATAGATGGAGGTAGTATTCTGATAAATTGGAGGATATTTGGGATGACTAGCTTGTGTGTAGAAAGCTTGGTGGGAGTTTTGAGAGGGTCGAGAACGACATTGGGAATATGACGAGCTTCTGGGGGTTTTCCTTCCCCCATATAAAATGGCAGTGATTTCTTCTCTTTTCTTTTTCAACAACCCTAAATATCCAGGCAATGCGGCTACACGGGCTATCTTTCCTGATTTTAAACCGTCCTGGATAGTCTTATTAATCTTGACTATTCGGAAAATTTTGCTCCAATGAGAAACATAATTCTATCGTAATATTCAGGCTCTTGCATGCGCAAGAATAATTCAACAATTTCTTTCTCAGACATGGGTGGTCTCACCCTTGCCACTTATTTTCTCCACCTATAGGCGACCTCCCTATAGCTGTCCGTTGATTTTTGCTTCATCTTCTCCAAAAATTATAGGTCTGGAACAATTTGTATGTTGTAAGCGAATCGATCGATAAAATCTTTGGCCAATGCATTCCTACTGGGCCATTACCTTATTTCATGCGATGTGAACCATTCAAGAGCTACTCCGCAAAGGCTTCACTGCATCAATAGAGCTTCATCCCTTCTAACTTCAACGAGCTGGTCGCAGTAGGCTCTGAAGTGAGACATAGGGTTCCCAACTCGTCCGAAGGTGTCAAACTTTGGGTTCTTGAACCCTTCTGGAAGGTACAAATTTAAATGAATACACAATTCTTCATAACTAATCCCGGCGATATCAGGGACGCATTGACTCTCTTTTATGGCTTTCTTTATCTCTTCCTTTATGTCGACCTTTACCTCTTCCTTTGCCCTCCACTCCTTTTCCTGCTCCTCATAATGGTCCAGCTCAGAATCGTGCACATCGTGCTCGGTAGGGATGGTAATTTGAAAAGTGGATCTTTTTGGTAAGGGTGGAGCTATAGAGGGACTCTGAGCATTTTGAGTGGTTTGATAATTCTATGGGTACGTTTGAGGATTCGTATTTGATTTAAGTGGTGGTGGGGTGTTTGGGGATTGAATGTATTTTGGTTTTGACTTTTACAGTGGCAGAGCAGTTTGATGGTGGATATTTTGAGGATGGGGTGGAATTTAGGGATGGTTGTTCTGATAGGAAGTGGAGTTTGGTAAGATGCGAAAGCATATTGGGGATTTCGGGTAGTCAGATCTGTAACTGACGGATTCTGAGTAGGTTTAGATGGCTGGTTCAAGGTTGGATCCATATTTAAGGAAGGGAAGTAGATTGGAGGTCTCCCATCAGTAGCGTTAGCGGCAAAATGTGGAGGAGGCAGATCTTGTCTCCTTTGCATCTCTACCCTCATCTCTGCAATCTGTTGTATGAGCTGCACAATCAACTTATTCTGGTCTGCTATGGTTGGTTGACGCACCACAACATCAGTAAGACTCACTTCTTCGTTATTATCCCCAATAACTATCTTTTCTTTGTCTGAGTTTTGTCTAGGGAAGGAATATGCTGGACCGTTTGATCTAGTGAAATAGGGATGATTTGCCTGCTTTGATCAACATAGATCAATTTCAAAGTTCCTGAGAACTTAAAGGCAGATTTTCAATGCAGATTCATAGTACAAAAATGCATAATATCACACAGATACACAATTTTCTTTGTTTGAGGATATCTTCAACCCATGAGTAAAGAAAAAAACAGATTTTTAATAAGTAGGAGTTTGCTTGTTTTAGTTTTGACGCTGTCTCAGAAAGGCTAAATCACGTTGAGCTACGGTCTTCTTGTAGCTGCTTTTTGACGTCTATTGATCTGGTCTTCGTATATTTTCGTAACATGGAGGGGAGAATGAATATTTTTAAAGATAGGGGCCGGGCCTGGGAATCCGCCTACGTATATCACAAAAGGGGAATTCAGACCCAACGTAGTTTACTACAAGATAAAACATTTTCATTCGTTCATTTATTACGATTACGAGGATATTGAAAGGAAAAAATAGAGCTTTTTAAAGATAAAATGATGATGACATGTAGTCATTTCCCTTCTCGTTGCAACATTAGTCTCCTCCTTTCAGACGTCCTAGGAATGGAGGTTTGTAGACGATTTTCTCTTCGTCATTTTCCCTAGTCGCTTCAGAGTGAGCGTTATTGGGACCACTATTAGCTCCTTGCTTGTACACGTGGTATTTTACGCGCATTTTCTGAAGTTTCTCAATCATGTTGTTATGGAAGGCTTTGTTCTTTTTCCTCAGTGCGACCATCCTTTCTCTCATGGAGGTGAATTCTTCCATTTCAATTATCCGCTCTTCATCAAGTGACATGCTTTTAGCTAACAGAGCAGCGGTCTCCGATTCTATCCTTGCCTCTCTCACTTCTCTTTCTTGCACTTTCAACCGAACCATGTCCAACTTCTCTCGCAAGTCCTCTGTGTCCATCTCAACATCTTTCTTTCTCTTCATTTGTGATGACAGATCCTCATCCAATATCACGGTTGAAGCTTCGTAGATTGCAGTGTCCATGTCGACTTTAAGCCCTCCCTCCTTGGCTTCTTAAATTTCCCAAGTGATCTGTTCTATATTTCTTTGTAGTTCTTCTCCAGTGAGTTCCATCTACATGTTCTTAACTTTGTCCATAGCAGTAATTTTGCCTTTCCTGAGATATTAGAGTGAATGTTTAAGGATTTGTAGTATAGGAGGTGGTCTTTTGAGTGAGAAACTTAAGACTTGGAAATTTTGGTCGGACATTTTGTAATAGTGACTTCTGTATATTCTTTGGAAATTTCTTGATAGGAGTGGGTTTATGATATCCTCATTCATAGCAACATAACACATAAGCATTTAAACACACATATATCACGTCCTAACACATACAGAGGGACCTTTTTGTTCCAAGAGTAGGCCTAGCGCATTTGAACGATGTACGCATGAATTTGAACGAAATAAACAATTCCCCCCCAAAATAATTTTCACAAGTGAATAATAATGTTCACAGAGGGAAAATAAAGCATAAAACATTAAAGACAGACCCATGTAGGGGCTATTTGTATGTACGGAAGTGGAATAAAGGCATGCCCGCACATGGGATAAATTATAAATACATATAAAAAAGCCCACGTAGGGGAAAAATCCACTATGTCGCTCCAGATGGTCTCGCTCCGTCTCCGTTCCCCTGAGTATTGTATTGCTGAAACATATATGTTAACATCAGCAAGAATCCTTCACTCAGGCATCCTCTCTCTTCAAAGATTTCGTATCACATCCTCTCGATTTTCTCCTCAACCCAGGTATCAAAACTATTATAACCATCCTCAGTCTTTCCACCGCTTGAGTCACCCTCTCAAGAGTATCTTGGTTATCGACAAACATAGCGTGCAACTCTTGGGATTCTTTCTTTACCTCTTGTAGCTCGGCCACTACTTTGGCTTCTCTGTCTGTTACACTGCAAAAGCTACGCGGGGTTTGGGAGGAGACGTTTCGTATGTCCCTCTTCAGCCATTCTTTGTAACCCTTGTCATATCCAACTTTGAATCGGTTAGGGCGATGCTGTATTTATCCATATGCTTGGCACTTTTCCATTCTCTGAACATTTCAGACGCGTCGTGCACTCTATTGTCTCCAATATCGTATACATAAGCGTCATAGTACGCCTCTTTGTGTACAATTTGTCTCATTTGGAACTGTTGCAAGACTCCAAAAGGTGCATAAGGGCGAATTCACCGAATACCTTGGAGAGGAAGCACAATCTGTCTGCGGCTATCCACAATGACTTCTTTTGAGATAAAACAGTCAAGCACCCATTAGAGATCCTCTTCTCTCAATTCGGAGAAAATCTCAGCCCATCTCCCCCTTGTTCTCCGATTGTCCATATTTGCCCAGTACAACATGTCATTTAAATCTTTAAGGGAGTTCTTGTTGTCGAGAGCATGTATCTTCTGCGTCCCAACATCCTTTTTTAAGTGGCTGAGAATCTACAACTGAAGGGTAGGTTGCATCCTTGGAAGTATCGATGCCCCTCTTTGCATTTTCCTAGGGCTCAATACATGTCGGACAGGATGACCGGAGCTATAGGATAGTACTTGGTTGTCCCTTGGTTCCCACACACTTCGAACAAATTACGCGCGAGTTTTAGAACTCGGGTATTGATGCTCAGACTTGGACCATGTGGAAATACCATTGTTCCTAATAACGCTACAACAAATGTTAATGGACGAATTTCATTCCATTCTCTGTAGGAGATCTTCAAATCTCGCTTGTAAGTGGCATAGAAGCTTGCATGTCCAAATCCGGTATAAAGATCTTAGAATGCTACGTGGGATTCTTCGCACCAGTAGGCAAAGTCTTTTCCCAACCCGAACCACTTAGCAATATTTCCTACAGAAGGCTTATTAGGGATAAATATGTCTTCTTGATTTCTTCCTTTTCTTTCTGTACTAGTACCTACTGTGTCTATACAGTCTCTGATCTCCTCCAAAGTTGGGGTAATTTTTGTGGTTGCGAATCGAAACACCATTCTTTGGCTATCCCAATATCCTGTAAGGAACTCAACCAGTTCTAGTCAACCGTTCATGTTGATAAATTCTTTTAATGCACCCAAGTATTTGTTGATGGTTCTTTTATGATCCTCGTCCAAATTATTATACCACATTGTGAGTTTCAGAGGCACTGATACGACCATATTGAACTTTGGAAAATGGTCTATATCTACAAAACAAAAGCTAGTTAGATTTACCCACACCAAATTGGTTTTAACATGTACAACATTCAAATTTAAAATAATATGATGTGTCGTGAGGTCGAAGACCTTAGACACAATTTTGGTGGTTTTCTACTAAATGGACTTAATACACCTTGGGTATTAAGACGTCTTAGGATAATGCTTAATCTTTGTTTTGGTTTTGCTCTAACTTAGGCTTACTAGAATAGTTTTGAAGTTGGCGGTTACCCGAGTCGGACAAACATCGGGGTGAAGCTACCAAACAACGTCGGATGACCGCATTCTAACTATTTGTTTGATACTTCGAAAAGAACTTTTGTGTATTTCTGAAAAAAGTTGTGGAAAGCCACGTAACTTGCGTTTCATAATGCAAACTACTTGTCATTTGGCGGAAATATGCCATGAAAAATGAAACAGTTATAATAATAATGTAAACAAATAAGCACTTATAGCCAAAATGTTAGTCTTAAGGTTAGAATCCTCAAACTCCCCAGCAGAGTCGCCATTTCTGTTTTATCCGAAATTGGAAAAATATTTGTTTTGAAGAGTTTTCGACTTCTAGAGTCGCCACTTAATTTTGAGAAAAAATAAATAAAAAAAAATTCAAAAGACTTAAACAGATAAAATCATTTGAAAATATTTAAAAGGGTTCGGGGATTCCTATTAACATCATAGGAAGGTTTTGAAAGAGCCTAAGACGTTTCCTTAATTATGGCTATTTAACAACTAACTTTAATTTGTAAAATCTTTTAGGCCGTTTACTTGATTGAATCGTTAAAACCAACGTGGTGTTTTGCGGGGAGTTGGGCTTTCCTAACTTTTAAGCAAACAACAAGTAAAATAGACAAGTAATTAAAAGCAAGTAAAGAGAGAGAGGGAAAGAGATTTTGGTCCAAATCCGAGTTCTGTTCGCCTTGATCGGTTTTAGGACCCACTTGTTTTGGGTTTTTGACCCATTTTCTTTTTGAGTTTCAACCCATTTTGTAGCTGTCCTAGACTAAAAAAATAATTGCACAAAATAAAACAACAAAGGCTTATGCCCGGAAATAAATACAATATGAATTGCGAAAAATAAAATGATCTTCTAATCAATATTCTCCAATTATCTTCAATTCTTGAAATTTCGGGTCTGTACGCCGAATATGTGGCTAGAAGATTCGATCGAAAGGACTCAAGCTTTGTGTCCCTCGAAGATGCAGATGGAGGAAGATGTCCATAATGGACTCGTACATATTTCATGGCAAACAAAGAAAATATTTACATTAGCTTTAAGAAATCTAAGAAAACTCTAGTGTATTCATCAATTTAAAAATAATAATTTTTTATTTGAGTTAGAAAAGTCATCACTTTATTTTCACACATTAATTTGCTAAGTTGAGAAGTTAAGCACCTAGAGCTTATAGATAATGGAAAAGAGTATGCATATTTAGGAAATTGGGAATTGTAGTACTAATCAACACTTAATCAGTTCCCAACAAAAAAAAAGGAGCAATATTTCAGATTATGAGTCGTCATTTCAAACATACAAGAACTTAATCTTTCTTTTGAAACTTGGATCACATAACAGTAAGCTTAGATCATGAATGCACCAGCACTATTCTCAAGCCTCAATTACAGTTGAGGAACACGCTAAGGGGTGAGTAAAAATATTCAACAAGGGAATTAGTAATACTATTTCAACATACACAACTTCGACAACTCAAATGTGATAACCAAATCTCCACGGATAGATCAAAGAATTACCATTTAAATAAGGCATCATATTATGATTAATTTGAGTAAAGATCACGAAACTTAAATGCGAACCCAAAAATTCTAGGCCCCTTTTCTGTGTATGCTACAAGTAGATCACAAACACAACAACAACAAAAAAAACTTAAATTTGCTAATTAATTTACAATCAATTGCTTGGGTAATTGGGAAGGGAACACTCCCAATATCTTCTGAACTCATAAACAACACATGGGCAACCATAGCATTTGGCATGAAACTCAGAATGACGGTATATAAAAGGGATTCACAAAAGTGAGAAATCCATAACAAGGCAAAAAAAAGAAAGACAGGACTTAAGGATTGGAGCACAATCGACTAGGAACTAATTGTTCAAACAAACCCATTGTTAATTTTAACTTCTTCTCCCATTATAAAAAAATGGTTATTCAATATTTCTCAAGATAAATATAAATAATAAGAATACGACACGGTAGCAAGGCAAAATATCATACATAAAAAAAACTAGACTATAATACGACTCGAAGCGGAGAAGCCGAGTGGCTGAATAAGAATCAAGACATCTGTGGAATAAAGTAAAATAAAAAATATATATGTTCTCAGAACCATTCAAACAGGAAACAATATATGAGACATATCATTCTAAGCTAATTTCGCATATAAACAGTTAAAATAATTCACATAGCTTTTACGCTAAGCACACTTGAACATGGCGTAAAGGTAAAAAAATGAAATATCCATCATGGACATGAAAAATCCAATGTGTACAATCCCGAAGTCACATTTAAAAACAGATGATCTATTTCTTCAAATGCATAAAATCCAACAGAGATATGTAAAAAAAAACATTTAAACAACAGTAGAAACAACCTCTCGACAACACGAGGCAATGAATCGAATGGACCGCATTGTTTTGAAATTCCGCATAAGTTGCCAACCAAACAAAGAAGCAAAACTAAGAAATATTCATGTTCTCGCGCTCAGCTAAAAATACAACAGTGGAGATTCTAACTCTTCCACATACATACACAAATACGGCAAAGTAGATCAATGGGTCAAATATGATTTTACCTTTTTGCGGGCAGCACCTGGGACAACGACGAGCACAGATGGGGACGACTATCACACCACAACGGGTACGTTGACAGCATCAAGGAACTCAAGAGAGCTTCGAGCCTCGAACAGCTCAAATTAGAACCCAATAACTAAAAGATAAAGGAAACGTAGAATAAACTCAAACTCAACTATCTCTTTCCTTCTTAGTGCTTTATCCTATATTTCGATCATTATACATAAGATATTTGTTTTCTCCGCTTCAAAGTGAAGAAAATTCTCCCGCTGTTTTCTACCTTTCAAACAATTTCTTTTTCTCCAAAAAAAAAATCCACCTCTAAAAAAATAGACCGAGATTAAAAAGGAAAAAAATAGGGTTTTTCTAGGTGAGCATGATGGGCATCCGGATAAAGTCCGATCCCCATTTGAATTAAAAAAACCATCCCCCAAAAGGACGAACATCTCTTCTGCAAAATAACCCGTATTCTCGAAAAATAAAGGCGATATTGATGGCTTTGAATGATTTCCTCGTTCTTGGGGCGACGTGGCTCGATCCTATAACACCAAGGACGATTCTGCGTGCTTTGTGTGTTGCAGAAGTCATACGCTTGACAACAAATACAGGAAGAAGACAAAGCAACTACGGACTTCTTTCTGCGATTTGATCATTGCACTCTCTTTCGCTGCTCTCGCTGCTCACGCGCCATTTGCTTCTGAATTCTATTCACTGCTATTGTCCTCTTCTTATTGTTGTTCATGCAATGGCGCTGCGTTTCTGGGTTTCTGTCTATCTCTTCCTCTGAGTTTTCCTTCATCAGAGGAGAAAAAGAGACATGGGTTGGGATCAGGCCGGAGGGTATGAAAGTGTGGGCTAGGAGTAGGAATTGGAATGGGCTAATTTTGGTATTGTTAAAATTGGTGGGCTGGGAAATTGAATTATTGGATTGAAATTTGTATTAGGAAATCTCCTAAAAAATCTGCCAAAACGAATTAAAATATTTTGCAACTAGATAAAATGAATTGATATAAATTTATTATAGCTTCTTAATTTTAACGAAATAAAATAATCGAGTAAACAATTTTATAATAAACTAATTTTCCAAACGTTTTTAGTTAAAACAAAAATTTTGGGATGGATTTCGAATAATTGTAAAAAATACCAACTATAAACATACATATATGTGAAACAAATATATTATATAAAAATTATCAAAATAATAGAAATTAGTTAAATCAACTAGAAAACTTTATTTATTTATTTACTTTTCTTTGAAATTTTATAAAATTTAGTATTTCAAATTGTTTTAAAATTTAAAAAGCTCAATGATTAATTTATATTGTGGAGTTCCAAAACTGGGTGTCAACAATACTGATAAATGGTCAATGCCGAGAGTATGACTGAATTGTGGGAGCTACTAATAACCGATAATAAAATCACATGAGGTAAATGTGGAGTCCGATGTATGCGCCCCATCGAGAAGATCCAATATACCATGCCAAAGGTATAAAGGCATGCTGGCGTGATTACTAAACTGATTGCCCATAGAGGGGACTTGCAACCTATTTGGCTAGTAGTTCTGGGACTAATTGGATACGTTGAACCCTAGTCCAACTCGGTATTATGCTACTCCTAATGAATTCTGTAAATACTGGATAACTCAAAGCTAAACATGTAAACTGAGAATGAAACAACTAATCTAGTAAATATGCATTTATAACTGAGGCATGTATATTTGAAATTTCTGAAATATTTGACCTAACATATGTAATTCAAGAACTAAAGAAATACAAAGCTAGGGCTCTGAAATTCATGCGAAAATTCTGAGAAATAACATGATGATTTGATTTGGAACATAAATCTAATAATTCATAAAGTTCTGTTAAAGTTCTAGAAACCCTAAGTTTAATCATGATAAGATAATCAAGAATCTGACTGAAAACTAGGGACCTAATGGGTGAAAGGAACCTACTAGTCAAATCCCACATACTTGGTGATGAAATCTACGGAAAAATACTTAAGTTTCTAGGCTGGAACCGCTGGAGCTTGTAGCGTTCTTGAAGTGGGATTCTTGAGTTTTTTTCTCCTCTTTTGATTCTAATTTTCTAAGTTTTGACTTAATGATTTGACTTGGATATGCTTTTATTATGTTTCAAGGCTTAAACTGACTAAAATATGATGATTTAGGGACAAAACGACGCAACTGAGGTTTTAAATGGAGTGCAAAAGGTCCAAATGACCTCTGGGATAGTTGTTGTCGGTCCAAACGATGGCTAGGATTGATGGTCCATTGTCTGCTTGACGACCCATTGTTGGGTCCGTCGTCAGGGCTTATTCGACAAGCCTTTACTAAAATGGGAATAACCTTTTACTCGGAGGTCTGATTTTAGAAAGGTCGGTGGATATGGAAAGATAATTCAATTATATGTATCTGTGGGTAGGTCATGGGACACCTAATTCATTTTGTGCTCAGAGTTATTATCATTTGAAATTGACCCAACTGCATTTCCCCTTAACTTTCTACAAATTTTTCACCTATTGTCAGACCTACGGACCATCGGTCCACCTACGTATCGTGTTTGGTCATCCCTAGCTCTTGTCAAAGTGTGGGTGAAAGAAGTATTGATCGACGATCATGGACTACGGACCATCGTCTGACCTACGGATCGAAAGTCTGTCCATCGTTCAAGACTTAACCAATTTTCTTGGGCTGAAATTTTAGGAGTTTCTGATCCCATCAATGGTTTTTCTGGACGGACCGTGGTTCAGGCTACGGTGCGTCGATGCCACCATTGGTAGCACCTGCAAATTTTTCTGAAAAATTAATTTTTGGTCTGTTTGTCTACGGGGTGTTACATTATCTCCCCCTTGGGAACTTTTGTCCTCGAATGAAGACTAAGCTAGCTGAAATAGAGGGAGAGAGCTGCAAACCCCACTACTAAACATTGAGAATTGAGTTTCTGACTGAATTGAGTTCTGAGTACATGCAATTACTCTTAAAATGCAAGTACAAACTGAGGGAACATGATTCTAAAACTGAATTTACGCATGAATGATAGTAAAACTGAAGAGGAACTATTACCTTAAGATTGAGTGGAATCAGAGTGAAAGACGTAAGGATACTTGACATTCATGGATGCTTCGGTTTTCCAAGTAGCTCCCTCTACGGACTGACTCCTCCACAAAACCTTGACCGAAGCGATTTCTTTGTTTCTCAACTTTCTAACCTGACGGTCAAGAATCTCCACTGGTACATCCTCATAAGAAAGACTATCTTTTACCGCCACACTCCCTAAAGGCACTACAGAGGCTGGATCACCCACACACTTCTTTAAGAGTGAGATGTGGAAGACCGGATGCACTGCTACTAATTCCACTGGCAACTCTAACTCATATGAAACCTTGCAAACCCTTTTCAAGATCTTGTAAGGGACTACATATCTAGGGCTGAGCTTCCCTTTCTTTACAAATATCATCACCCTTTTCATAGGTGAGACTTTCAGAAAAACTCAATCATCAACTTTGAACTCTAGTTCCTTTCTCTTTACATTTGCATAAGATTTTTGACGACTTTTGGGCTGTCTTAAGTCTATCTCTATTGAGTTAAACTTTCTCCATTGCATAAATGACTGAATCTAGCCGTATCAAAGCTGCTTCAATGGGGCCATTTGAATGCTCCAATGGTAGCTATTATTGTAGGCAAATTCAATAAGAGGAAGGTGATCATCCCAACTACCTTTGAAATCGATCACATAAGCTATCAACATATCCTCTATGCTCTAAATTGTACCTTATGCCTGCCCATCCTTTCTGAAATGACTTCCAAAAATGAGAGGTAAACTGTGGACCTTTATATGAGATGATAGACAAAGTAACCCCATGCAACCTCTGAATTTCATTGATGTAAAGCTTGCCATAGTCCTCTGCCAAATATGTAGTCTCGACCGCTAAATATTGAGAAGACTTAGTCATCCTTTCAACTATCACCCAAATGAGTCATGCTGTCTGCAAGTACGAGGTAACCCTGTGATGAAATCCATATTGATCACATCCCACTTCCAAGTAGGAATATCGATCTCTTTAGTCATTGCTCTTGGTTTCTAATGTTTACCTTGACTTGCTGTTAATTGGGGCACTTACTCACAGAATCTGCTATCCCTCTTCATGCCATTCAACCAATAGACTTATCCCAGACCACGGTATATCTTAGTGACATCTGGATGAATAAAATACCTAGAGTTATGGGCTTTTGCAAGAATATGCTATCTCAACTCGCCCACATCAGGAACACACAATCTACCTTGGTAGCGAAGTACACAGTCTCCCCCTTGGGAGAAAAACTCCACTTTGTGATTATAGACAGCACCCTTAAGTTTAAGCAAGATTGGGTCACTGTCTTACTTTTCCTTAACCTACACTACCAAAGAAGATTCTGGCCTATTCTGAACTGTTACACCGATGTCTGATATGCTCATAAGGTGAACTCTCAAGCGAGCAAGCCTGTGAACATCCTTCACTAGCTCCTTCCTTTATTCCTCAACATGGGCTACAGTACCCATAGATAATCTACTAAGAGTAACTGCTACTACATTGGCCTTACTAGGATGGTAATGCACACTCATATCATACTCCTTAAGGATGTCAAGCCATCTCCTCTTGCGAATATTCAACTCTTTCTGGGTGAATACATACTGAAGGATCTTATGTTAAGTGAACACATCTACGTGAACGACATACAAGTAGTGTCTCCAAATCTTGAATTCAAACACCAATGCTGCAAGCTCGAGGTCATGAGTTGGATAGTTCTTCTCATGAACTTTAAATTTTCAAGAGGCATAAGCTATCACCTTACATCACTTCATCAAAACACAACCTAGGCTAACTCTAGATGCATCACAATAGATCACATATCCATGTAAACCCTTTGGTAGAGTCAAGACAGGAGTTACAGTCAATCTAGTTTTCAATTATGCAAAGATTTTCTCATAATCATTTGACTATTGGAATATTACCATCTTCTGAGTAAACCTAGTCAATGTTGAGGCTATTGATGAAAATCCTTAAAGAAACCTATTGTAATAACCCGCTAGACCTAAGAAACTTTTGATATCTGTATCAGAGGTAGGTCTAGGTCACTGCTTCAAGACTTTTATCTTCTGTGAATCCACTCAGATCCCTTTGCTAGATACAATGTGGCCAATAAAAGCAATGGATTGCTACCAAAATTAACATTTGCTAAACTTAGAGAATAACTGGTGATCTTTGCGAGTCTACAGAACAACTCTCAAATGACTTGCATGTTCTTCCTCACTCTTAGAGTAAATGAGGATATCATCAATAAAGACACTAAAAAACAAGTCTAAATACTGTTTGATCACTCTATTCATCAAATCTATGAAAGCTACAGGAGCATTGGTTAGTCCAAACGACATAACTACAAATTCATAATAACATTACCAAAATCTGAAGGATGTTTTTAGAATGTCACTATCTCTGACTCTGAGCTGGTGATAACCAGATCTGAGGTCTATCTTTGAGAAATTACTAGCACCCTGATGTTGGTCAAAAAAGTCATCTATGCTAGGGATGGTATACTTATTCCTGATTGTGACCTTGTTCAATTGTCTATAATCAATGCACATTCTGAGAGAACCATCTTTCTTCTTTGTGAATAATACTGGTGCACCCCATGGCGAAACACTAGGTCTGATCAAGCCCCTCTCTAGAAGGTCTTTCAAGTGCTCTTTCAATTACTTAAGCTATGCTGGAGCCATTTTGTAAGGAGGAGAAATAGGCTGGGTATCTGGAAGGAGATCAATTACAAAGTAGATTTTCCTTTCTGGGAGGGACTCCGAAAATATCTTCTGGAAACACTTGTGGAAATTCACAGACTACTGGAACTGATTCATGAGTTGAGGTTTCAAGGCTAGAATTCTTAACCCGAACTAGATGATATAGATAACCCTAAGAAATCATCTTTCTGTCCTTAAGGTAAGAAATAAATCGACCCATAGGCGCTAAGATACTACCCTTTCATTCTAAGATTGGCTCGCCTATAAACTGAAAACAAACAATCCTAGTACTATAATCGACTGAGGGATAACATGAGTGTAACCAATCCATGCCTAGAATGACATCAAAGTCCACCATTTCTAAATCTACTATATATGATGAGGTGACTTTCTAGGAGACTATGACACGGCAATATCTGTATGCCCATCTATCTATATCTGGGTCACCAACTGGTGTAGAGATTGAGAAAGGTTCTGAGGAAGTTTCTGTACTAACACTGAATTGGATTGCTATACTGAGTTACAAAAGACAAAGTCATGTCTGTTGTCTTTCCACTGAGTGAACAATATGTGAGTCCCATCCTTGAGTTTGTAGAATGCCAATCTCACCTATCACTACCATTAACTGACATCACACCAAATATTTTCTTGACCTCATCAATGAGCTTCTGTGGGTCCTTATCAACTTGAGACCATAAAAACATAGGCGGATTAATCCTAACAAAATCAAAAACTCTGGCTACCACTAATCGGTCATTTTTATTAGTAGGACCTAGACATTAGTGATTGTTCTAGTTGGTCATACTCTAAGCCAAAAGCTGAATTGGCGTTCTGAAACTCTGTATTAGAACTTCCTTATCTACTACTAGAGGAGCTGCGTTAGCGTTGCGTGCATTAACATTCCACGTCTAAGCTCTACGAGAAGGCATGATCTTAAGCGCACAAAGTCGAGTTGGAATGGAATAAGATCATACCTTACGGATGATAAGAGTAACAAGAAATTGAAGTTTTTCCTAAAACAATTCATAGCCTCCCTCTCATCAGATGTTGTGAATGTCACACCCATGAAAAAGATTCTACTTAGTGCGACTCTTTCAGACATCCTAGAACTCTTGAACCTAGTGCTCTTTTCCCAAGGTATAAAGGCATGCTGGCGTGATCACTAAATTGATTGCCCGCAGAGGGGACTTACAACCTACTTAGGTAGTAGTTCTTGGACTAATTGGGTATGCTGAAACCTAGTCCAACTCGGTATTATGCTACTCCCAATGAATTCTGTAAATTTACTGATAATGTCTGAGTTTCTGTAAATACTGGATAGTTCAAAACTGAACATGCAAACTGAGAATGCAACAATTAATCTGGTAATTATAAACTTATAATTGAGGCATGTATATCTCAAGTGTCTGAAATATCTGACCTAGCATGTGTAATCTAAGAACTAAAGAAATACAAAGCTAGGGTTCTGAAATTCATGGGATAATTCTGAGTAATAACATGATAATCTGATTTGGAACATAAAACTAATCAATTCATAAAGTTTTGTTGAAGTTTCAGAAACCCTAGGTTAAATCATGATAAGAGAATCAAGAATCTGACTAAAAACTAGCGACCCAATGGGTAAAGAACCCACTAGGTAAATCCCACCTACCAGGTGATGAAATCCACGGAAAAATACTTAAGTTTCGAGGCTGGATCTGCTGGAGCTTGTGGCGTTCTTGAACTAGGGTTCTTGAGTTTTTTTCTCCTCTCTTGCTTCTTATTTTCTATGTTTTGATTTAATGATTTGACTTGGATATGTTTTAATTATGTTTCTAGGATTAAACTAACATATGATGATTTAGGGTCAAATCGACGTAACTTAGGGTATAAATGGAGTGGGAAAGATCCAAAAGACCCATGTGAAAGTTGCTGTTGAGACAAACGTCGGCCTGGACTGACGGTCCGTCGTCTGCTCGACGCCCCGTCGTTGGGTCGTTTATCAGGGCCTATTCAACAGGCCTTTACTAAAATGGGCATAACTTTACTCAAAGGTCTGATTTTAGCAAGGTCGGTGGCTATGGAAAGATAATTCAATTATCTATATGTGTGTAAGTCATGGGACACGTAATTAATTTTGTGTTAAGAGTTATTATCATTTGAAGTTTACCCAACTGCATTTACCCTTAACTTTCTATAAATTTTCCACCTATGGTCAGACCTACGGACCGTCAGTCAACCTAGGGACTGTGCTGGTCATCCGTAGCTCTTGTCTGAGATTGGGTGAGGGGAGTATTGATCGACGGTCATGGACTACGGACCATCGTCTGCCTACAGACCGTAAGTTTGTGCGTCGTCCAAGACTTTACTAATTTTTGTTGGCTGAAATTTTTGGATTCTATGATCCCATCAACGGTTATGCAGGATGGAACGTGGTTTAGGATACGGTCTATCGATGCCACTGTTGGTAGCACCTATAGATTTTTCTGAAAAACTATTTTTTTCTTGTTTTGGCTATGGGGTGTTACAATAATATAAACAAAGAGTTCAAAAGTAGCTTTCCAAATACAAGAGTTTGACAAAAAGTGACAGAAGTTTAAACATATGTCTAAAAAACATCTATTGCATCATAAGGATGTGCTTGGGACTACATCACATACAAAATCTGAAATGAAAAGACATGAAATCAATAAAAGATTCTTGGTCCGTGGAACACCGATCTTTAAAGTCTCTAATACAATAAACTAGACAAGAAAGGAGGAAGAAGAGTCGCCAATACCTACATTAGTAAAACAATATAGGCATACATATGCATTAGTACATAGAATGAACTAAGTATATGGGAAATGCAATAAAACATGAGACGTGATCATAAGGGGACATAATTGAAAGTATGAAATTCATGATGAAGTTAAAATATAGTAAAATCATTTAAGAATATGCATAATCATGAATATAGTCAGTTCATCTTTCAATCATAAAGGAAGCTTCATATATCATTAGTAATTAATTTTAGTTCATTTTGTGGAAAGGTTACCCTTAATCGACAAGTAGAAAATGCGAGCTATAACATGGAATCCAGTTCCTACCCCACACGTATAAAAGTGGATTCCTCACATTCCAAGGTAAAGGTCTAAGCCAAAGTGGATCAACTAGCTAATATCTATCTAAGACAATCTTCTGTAGTGGCACATAGTTTATGGGACATGGTTATTCACCGCTAGTTCTCTCGCTGCTAATTATATATCCCACATAATAGTCATTAATCATATTCATAAAATATCCTATGCAAATGAATATTTCACATGGAGAAGTACACATCTTTATGTTGGGTTTTATTCTGTCGTCGATCCGGTGGCTTATGTGCGACACATGGCCTGATACGCTCAAACTTACTTCTCAAATAATAAGTAAAGCGGTCATATCAAGTAAAGAACCTAACTAATGAGGTTGGGATCGTTCCCACGAGGAAAATAGTTCAGACTTAACTTTATTCTATTATTACTATTATTTAGTCAATTATTTCCCTAGAAAACAAAAAACAATAATGGGAGGTTTTTATTCCTAAATTAATGAAAATAATTAACTAAATTAAAATGAACAACTAAAAGATTCAAATCTTAGGGCATAATCAATTAATAAAAGTAATTAAGGCTTAAGTGTTCCCCACAGGTTCCTAACTTGATAATTCTAACTATAACAATTCTTTCCTAGTATCTCGCATGTAAAGTGATAAGTTCTGTATCTCTAAATCCTTGGTCCGGCATCTAAAAAATTTCACTCCGCACTTTGTCTTGCTACGTGTGTTACTATATTAACCCTTACCTTTACCTCATATTAAGCATTGTATTCGATATTTGACTAAGTTATTACTTTGTACCAATCGACACTAGCCTATTATATAGTGTACACTAAATCTATGTTGATAATTCTTTTCCTATTATCTACCTCTTTGGTCTGGCAAGTAGCATTAAGGTGAGTTCTAACGTTGGTCATCCGTTAAAAAGACTTCTAAACAAAACAATTAACAATACATGCAAGACACTATTCTAGAATTGCTATTTCAGTTAGATTTTACCTCATTATTCACCCATGGTTCCCACAACCCTTGTTATGGAGTTTAGTTACCCATGGTCATAATCACACTATTAATTTATTTAATATAAGAATTAATGCACTTACTTTAATGAGAAAGAATAAAATCCAGAAATTCATTTGATTAATCAACAAAAGTACCAACAATCAATTAAAGAAAAAGTGTAACAATTGCTGACATTCATCCTTCAATACTTGAACAAGAGAACTAAAGATTATCCAAAAGTCTAACTATCAAAAAGTCTAACCCCAAAAATGTGGTTTTTCGAACTACTTATAATAAAAACAAAAACCTACTAAAAGAAGGATTCTAATTACTAAAAATCTGTCAAAACGCGTCTGAGTCGACGGACCTCGTGACAGACGGTCGTGGTCATGACGGGCCGTCATGGCCTCCGTCGTCCCATCTTCACAAATTCTTCTGATGCTTTCTTCGTTACCCTTAAAAAATAGGTATGACAGACCATTCTAAGCACGACGGTCCGTCGAGGGTCTCCATTCCATAATACTTTAACTTCTTGTAATTTGGGTACTTTTCTACTCTCTGATCAATACTACGAACCAATAGGACGGACCGTCGTGGCTATGACAGTCCGTCATGGACTTCTGTAATCCCACACTAGGTCAGATTTCCCCATCTGCCTTCAGCAGCTTCTCTCCACACTATGATGTCACCTACAAACCGTCACAGGCTTGACAGACCGTCATAAGCTCCGTAGGTGGTCTCTTATACATTTATCGCTCAAAAACATCCGCGTTAATCTTTGGACAGATTTCCTGCAAATAAGGAGAAACTTACATAAAAATCAATACAAAAAGGCTTTTGGACACACACTAAACTTAAGGAAAAAGAATTAAAAATACCGTTAAACCACACTACATCAACACCCTCAACTTAAATTCGTTGTTTATCCTCAAGCGACGCACTATGACTCACTACAAAATCTTTGTACAAGAGTTTCCATATTTTATCTTTCGCAATCATTTGGCTATAAATCCCGATCATTCTTATCATGTTTATGCATGTTATCTCTATTAGGCTTGAATTATGTGGAGCCAGACCATGACACAGACTCACCACGCACTGACACCTATCATATTCAATTTCTCACCGAGGTGCTAATATTTTTGGTAATGCAACTAGTGTCCTCACTTCAAAACAACATCCTCATTTTTCACACAATGATTTGAGTATAAGGATTACTTTTAAACACTCACTCTCAGAACAAATTCACAACTCATTTACATATTGCCATAAGCTTGCCCTTATTTTCACTGCTTTAAGTTCTCCTTACAACTCTTAGGATCACGATAGGACTTTCTTAGTTCATAACATAGGCTCAAGGTCAGGTAGGGTATATTTAGGTATAATTTAGTGACTTTTTTTCCCTCCTTGACATATCGGTTGAGTGTCCTACCTTTTAGCCATCATGCTTTAGAGTTATACTATGTACACATGATATAGACATACCGATTCAACAATGAAAATAATCAGTCTCTTGGGGAAAAAGAACACAGGCAAGAAAACCCCAAAATAGGATCGTGAATTGGGCTACTCAGACTTCACCCTAGCAATCACATTCCAGTTACCCCACCCCCTAAAAAAAGATATAAAATTGTCGCAAATGCATAAAAAAACTGAAATATGAGAGTGGTAGGTGAAGTAAACCTGGGGCGCAAAGCGCCGACGATCAGCAAGCTGGTGGGTCCGGTACCCTAGAACCCATTACCTTTGTAGTCTGGACACCCTCATAAGTGTCCTCATCAGCAACAACACTATTAGTATTGCCTCTCGCTGTCTCCACATATCTGGAGCTAGATACCCCAGCAGTTGACTCTACAACCCTAATCTTATGCGCCTCCTCATCAGTAATTGATGCTCTCCTTGCAGCCTCCATTTTACAATGCTCCTTCTTCCTCGCCGTAGCCTCATTCTCTTCTCGACCGCTGTGCTTATTGGCATGATCTCGAGGGGGAGGTGGTGAAATCTGAGAAGTGGCAAATAAAGCAGCCAAGACTGTGTCCTTAGCAGGCTTTGCAGAAGGGGCCTCAGACTCAGGCACCCTAGCCTCTAGGATCATATCAAGATCGACGCGCAAACTATCAACCACAGCCTGAGGGGTCGACACGTCCACTGGAGAAGCTGGCTGGGCTAGCACCCGCAACTCAAAAGCGTCTCAGCACTGATAAACCTCACCAATCTTCCACTCTGTATGCTATGCCATCTTACGCTGCATGCGCTCCTCCGCCTCAGCAATAAACCTCTGCATCCAAGGCTGGATGTGCTGCAGAAGTGTGGCCATCTGAGCCTCTAGTTTCTTGACCCTAGCAAGCGGGACCAGAGCGGGGGGAGAGGCTGAGTGAGAGGAGCTAGGGGAACTGCTACTATCCGGGATAGACTTGACCGGGGTAGTGTCAGTGGTGACGAAAGTAGCCTATATAGCCGTTTGATCATGCGCTACAGTATCAGCCAGATTCTCACTAAGTGGAGGCACCTCTGGACGGGGCCCTCTGCGTGGATCAAACTCATTGGCCTTATCTGTGATGAGGCCGATATGAATAGTGCCCTGCGGAGTCTTGAACTGATCAATGTGCCAGATGGGAACACCTGCGGACCTGCATAATGAAAATATCATGCACGGAAAAAGATAAGTACAGGTGACCTTGAAAGCCCTCTGGTGCATGACGGACTACAGAAGCCAAGCGAAGTCAACCTCAAACCCAGGTATCATCGCTGCCATCAGAACTGCATGATCCCACTTAACTTATTATCTGCAGCCATGGGGGAGAGGCAGTGGCAGACAATAAATAATAAAAACTTAGCTGTGAAGGTCAAGTTAGCCTTCCTGATGGCTCTCTTCGGCTCTATTATCCGGTCAACAGACTCTCCTTCAATAGATAAGTGCAGGGCCATCCACCTCTTGGTGGTCTCTCTCAGCGATGGTTAACGCAAGAATTGACCTTTTTTAACAATTTGCCACCGATAGTCAATCTCGACGGTGAGAGGGGTCTTGGTGGTATCAACATCCTTCTCGTAAAGATTCTGGCGGATTGCTGGCTGGGAGATATCGACCTGTATGCCACGTACTCAAACATGCTCAAGTGGGGCCTATTTTGCGGGGCCAGCCCGCTTATCGATCTATGATCGGAGAGTAGCCATAAGAGGCATAAAATTCTAAGACCAACTCCTCACTGCAGCAGCCCAAAAAAAGAGCTGTCCACTCTAGCCTGTGGCTGGTGAAGAGAGTGTGGATATCTAGCATGGTGGGAGACTTCCTGTAAGGACCTGCCTCTCCAGTGTGAAGGTCCGTGTCATGACGCCTTTGTCATTTAGCAACTTAGCGTCTAAATACACTTGGTATTGCCCGTGAACACACCACCGTTTGGGCAGGTTGGCAACCAGGGCGGGAACTCCAGTCAGTGATCTTGGAGTGGAATTAGGACTGTCAGCCTTATCAGACGATGCAGAGTGTGTAGCCGTGGCGGCTGCATATACTTCTAAGGACCTGTAGGCTTCCCCCGACCACAAAACTCCTAAGTAACCAGACACTCTTTCTTCTTGTGTAGCTTACCCAGAAGGTGTGTCGGTCAGTATGCGCTCCTCATCAGACTGGGAGGCAGTGACTACGCCGGACGCCACTTTTTTGGGCGTAGCTCTTGTTGCACATGCAACTCGTGCTAGAGTGGCAGTGCTTGGGGACACGTACTCGGGATCATGCTCATCATCAGAGTCTATAACCAGTCAGGCAGACGGGGCAACAACTTTGAATACCCACGTGCGTAAACTCGATCTTATTTCGGTGCCATTGGAGATAGTACTTGTAAAGATGTATTATTAGTACTAGAAAGAGCAAACAAGACAAGAAAAAACGAGACAAAATACACAGAAGAGCAAAGTTGTAATGATATCTCTGTAGTAGTAATGAAACACGACAAACCAAGTGACAGCTCATCATGAGTATGACAGACCATCATGGGGTTCGTCATGTCTTACTCAACGATGTGTATTTGGAGACCCCAAAAGGAAAGTCTCTGACAGTTATGATGGATAACCAGGGCGGATCGTCGTGATAATGACAGTACGTCGTCGATGTCTGTCGTGGGGAACTTAGAAAAAGTATGGAGACCCTTAGGAGAGGGGTCTTTGAGCGTCATGATGGATAAACAAGACGGACAGTCGAGGGTACGATGGTGCGTCATCGATGTCCACCATGGGGTACTTACAAAAACTATGGAAACCCTAGGATAGGGGTCTCTGACCATCATAACGTCTGTGCAAGACAGACCATCGTAGATGTACGTCTGAGGATACTTACAAAAAGTTGGAGACCCTTAAGACTAGGGTCTCTGACCGTCATGACGGTTGTGCAGGACGGACCGTTGTGGTAATGACGGTTCATCGTAGATGTCCGTAAGAGGATACTTAGACAAAGTTGGAGACCCTTAGGACTAGGATCTCTAACCATCACGACGGTTGTGCAGGACAGACCATTGAGGGTACGACGCTCCGTCGTAGATGTCCGTCAGTGAACACTTAGAAAAAAATGGAGACCCTTTGGAAAAAGGTCTCTGATCGTCATGAGGGTTGTGTAGGATGGACAGTCGTGGTAATGATGGCCCATCATAGATGTCCTTCAACGGACACTTAGAAAAAGTTGGAGATCCTTAGGAATAGAGTCTCTGAAAATCAGAACGGTTGTGTAAGATGGACCGTCGTGGGAACTACGGTCGCATGTGTCCGTTTGTGGATACTTAGAGAAAACAAATAGTGGGGTGTTGGAACAGACCCTATGACGGACTGTCGTGGGTACAATTGTCCGTCGTCGGGGTCACGTTCTGTCATTCAGTGACAGAACTAAGGATGCCACAATCATCCACTGTGACTCAAATGGAATACTTGATGTTAACCTACATGTTTCTAACCCAAATGACTAGCAAACTAGCAATGCTAAAACACCAATTTCTCAAGTTTTAACAAGGAAATTCGAGGGACTCCCAACCTAGGTCAGACAAAATTGGATCACAGAACAAATACCCACGAAAAAGAAATAGGCTAATAGTAATTGAAAACCAAAAATTCAATGTAAATGGGTAGAGATCAGACACATATACCTGATAAGAGGAGAAAAAAAAAGCAAGTGAGGCACTTGGTTATCAAGAGCAGAACCACAGCCGCAGACTCCGACCAGTAGATGGAAGATTTTGGGATTTGGGGACGTGATATGGATCAGTTGATAGAGAAGAGGATGAGAAAAGTAGGAAGTTGGAAAAGGAGGGAATGGTAGAAATAGGGAAATAAATGGTAGAAATGAAGGGGTTGAGGGTTTAAAAGGTTGAAAATTTTTATAATTCCCCAGCCGGGTTGGGTTGGGTTGCCGATTAATGACACAACGAGTCCCTAACAACGGTCCATCTCAGATGCGACGGTCCGTCATGGGTTACGTCGTAGATGGTCTAATTTTGAAAATAATTAAAAAAGTACCTAGAATGACGGACTCATGCGACGGTTAGTTGCAAGCGTGACGGTCCGTCGATGTATCCGTCAGTGAATGTTGCGAAGTGATTTTTTGTAGAATTTCCTGGTGATGTGCTACCTGCAAATTTTAAACTCAGTAGTATAAAATGCTACCATTACTAGAAAAAAAACTATAAGTATTGGGATCACTCCCAACCAGCGCCTGATTTAATGTCGCAACACGACTGAAGACACTTGATTACTCAGACTTCATCAAGATGGTATGCCTTGATCACTTCATTCGCCAATTCAGCAAGCCCGAAGTAAATTTTTATTCATTGTCCAGTCACCTTAAACCGCACACCCTTCTTGGTTTCCAACTCAATTGATCAATGAGGGAATAGTTGGGTAATCAAGTAAGGGCCAGTCCATTTGGACTTGAGCTTGCCTAGAAACAAGCGCAACCTAGAATTGTATAAAAGCACCAAATCCCCAACCAAAAACTCTCGTTTTTTAATTTTTAGGTCATGGTAATTCTTCAAATTTTCTCTGTAGAGGGATGAGCTTCTCATAAGCATTCAGGTTAAATTTATTGAGTTCATTCAACCCAGTTAACCGTTGTTCTGTAGCTTCGTTCCAACCCATTTTCAACTTCTTCATAGCCCACATGGTTTGTTCTAATTCAACTGAAAGGTGAAAAGCTTTTTCATGTACAAGTTGGTATGGGAACATACCTATGGGAGTCTTATACGCTGTACCGTAGGCCCAAAGAGCATCATCATGCCTCCTTGACCAATCCGTTCAACTAGCGTTCACTGTTTTTGACATTATCTATTTGATCTCCCTATTTGACACTTCAACTAGCCCACTAGTTAATGGATGGTAAGGAGTGGACACATTTGGCGAACCCCATATTTCTCCAATAATACCTTGAACAATTTGTAGAAAAAGTGGGATCCCCCATCACTAATAATTGCCTTTGGGGTACCAAATCGAGAGAATATATTCTTTTTCAAGAATGCAGTGACACTCTTCCATTCATTATTTGCGAGGGCGATAACTTCCATCCATTTAGATACATAATCAACTGCTACTAAAACATACTTTATTCCATGAGAAATCACAAAAGGACCCATACAGTCAATACCCCAAACATAAAATAACTAAATCACAAGAATGGGGTTTAGAGGGAGCTCTTGTTTTCTTGAAATACCGCCATGTCTTTGGCATATATCACATGCTTTAGCAAATTCATGAGCATCTTGAAAAAGATTTGGCCAATAGTAACCATATTTTAATATCGTATGAGTGGTTCGGTCCTTTATGATGTCCACCAACGGGTGAGTAATGGCATGCCTCTGAAACACTCAACATCTCTACTTCTGGCACACAATACCGAATAAGCCCATCGACACAGGTTCTATATAAGTATGGTTCATCCCCAAAGAACTTCTTCACATCGTACATGAACTTTTTTCTTTGATGAAATGACAAGTCCGATGGAACAATATCGCTAGCCAGATAGTTCGCAAAATCTGTGAACCATGGAATCAAGTCTTGTTGAGGCAGCCACTATATGCTCATCGGGGAAAGTATCATCAATATCAGTCTTATCCCCTGACTCTCTCATAGTTTCATCTTCTAGATGGGACAAATGATCTACAACTTGATTTTCGGTCCCTTTTCTTTCCCTCACCTCAAAGTCAAATTCTTGTAGTAGTAATACCCAACGAATCAACCCCGGTTTCACATCCTTCTTTGACATCAAATATCTCAATGTTGAATGGTCAATATGAACTATAACTCTAGTACCTAGCAAATATGAGCGAAAATTTTCAAAAGAAAAGACTACTACAAGGAGTTCTTGCTCAGTCACTTTGTAGTCTTTTGGGCTTCATTTAGGGCTTTACTAGCATAGTAAATGGGGTGAAGGATTTTGTTCCTTCTTTGTCCCAATACCACACCAAGAGCAACCCTATTAGTATCGCACATCACCTCAAATGGAATGTTCCAATCCGGAGAAATAATGATAGGTGCATACAACAATTTTCTTTTAGGTCGCTGAATGTTTTAAGACAGGATTTATCAAGATAAAATTTACTATCTTCCTCCAACAGTTTGCAAAAAGGATGCACAATTTTTGAAAAATCTTTGATGAATCTCCGGTTAAAACCTGCATGCCCAAGAAAGCTTCTCACACCTTTTACAGAGATAGGTGGGGGAAGTATCTCTATTACCTCGAATTTAGCTCGATCAACCTTATGCCCTAATATGAAATGCGATGATCCAAAATAATACCTTCTTTCACCATTAAGTGGAATTTTTCCCAATTTAGTAATAAGTTGCACTCTTCACATCTCTTAAGGACCTCAGGTAAATGGCTCAAACATCGCTCGAATGATTCACCAAATACAAAAAAATCATCCATTAAAACTTCAATAGTATCTTCTACCATGTCGGAGAATATCGACATCATACATCTTTGAAATGTGGCGGGTGTATTGCACAACCCAAACGACATTCAGTTGAACGGAAGGGTCCCATATGGACAAGCAAAGGTAGTTTTCTGTTAATCTTCTTGTGCAATAGAAATTTGATTATACCCCGAATATCCATCAAGAAAAGAGTACCACCCTTTTTCGGAAAGTCTATCCAACATCTTATCCATAAAGGTCATAGGAAAATGGTTCTTTTTTGTCCATGCATTTAATTTACGATAATCCATACACACCCTCCATCCAGTAACCGGTCTCATTGGAACAAGTTCATTTTTATCATTGGGGATCAAGTCATTCCCCCTTTTTTCGCTACACACTGAATAGGGCATACCCAACTACTATCAGCGATTGGAAATATTACTCCGGCAGCCAACCATTTTATGATTTCCTTCTTCACAACCTCTTGCATAGATAAGCGTCTCTGGTGCTCAATACATGGCTTATGATCGAGCATGAGTTGGATTTTATGAGAACAAATAAAAGGAGGGATTCTAATAATGTCCGCAATAGTCCACCCAATAGCTCTTTTGAACCTTTTTAGCACTTTCACCAAACTCTCAACTTGTTGTTCATTCAGGTCTGATGCAATGATTACTGGCAAAGGGTCTCTATTTCCTAAGAATTCATACCTGAGATGAGGTGGGAGAGCTTTCCGTTCTAACTTTGGATCCCCCTCTATAGATGGTTTCGCGGGTGGAGACTCGTAATTCTTCATGCCTAGCTCATATTTCTTTGGTTTAAACCGAACATCACCACGATCAATAGCCGCGACTAATGACCCATACTCTTCAATGCAATCATCATCAACATTCATTATTTTTGCCGCTAATGCTTCTACACCTAGACGTTCTTCTATTTGTGTCTCGGATGACTTACCAACTTTGTAGGATATAGTAGATACCAATTGGAGTTCACCGCTCTGCCTCATGGACCTACAAATGTTGAAGTTCACTTCTTCATTGTTCAACCGAAATTTCATCTGCCCCTTTTTCATATCAACTAAGGCTTTACCCGTAGCAAAGAATGGCCTCCCAAGAATAATAGGCACTTCCAAATCGACTTCACAATCAAGAATAATAAAAGCTACCGGAAATATGAACGACTCAACTTTTACTAGCACATCGTGGAGTATCCCTATAGGTCTTTTACTGTTCTATTGCCACCAGTATCCGCATTGTAGTGGGCTTTGGATCAACCAAACCCAAGTTTTTGTAAATCGAGAAGGGCATGAGATTTATGCTTGCCCCCAGATCACATAATGCTTTTGCAAAATGTAATAACCCGATTGTACATGGAATAGTGAACTCAACCATATCTTCTTTTTTTTTGAACCAGAGATCTTGTAGAAATAGCACTAACTACAATGCTGCATTCTATCATCATCCTCAAAAGTGACTGATCTTTTCTTTGTAACCAGATATTTCATAAACTTGGCATAACTGGGCATTTGTTCTAAAGCTTATACCAAAGGGACATTGATAGAAAGTTGCTTCAACATTGTTATAAAACACCAGTATTTATCATCCTCGGTCTTTTTCACTAATCTTTGAGGAAATGGGGGTGCTGGTCTAGGCATTGGAGTTAACTTTTAAGGCACTTCAACATCTTTTCCAGTGTTATTATCTACTTCACCACTAACCTCTACCACTTTATCATTATATTTTATCACGTTTTCCTCGTGAGATGGCATAGGTGGGTCAATGGTTTGTTTACCACCACGAGTAGTCATTGCCATAAAATGTCCATCTTTTTTTTGATTTCGGACACTGTTGCTAGGAAGAGTGCCTGGTTGCCGTGTGTTCACAATCACAAATAATTGGGCCATTTGTAACTAAAGTTGTTTAATCCTTATTGCATGTGTATCGACTTTCTGCCCAATACCTACAAAATCACTCCTTAAATATTTAGTGTGCTCATCACTAGCATCGAACCTCCTCATCATTTTGTGCAACATATACTCAACTCGCGCCATACTACCTCCACCATCCCTAGGAGCAACTTCACGATTTTGAGGAGGAACACATGACCCATTCCTATCATTTCTTTTACCATAGTTACCCTTGTTGAATTTGTTGTCATAGTTGTAATTTCAATCTCGGACATAATTACTCTCACGATTATAGTGACCATAGATCTAACCTTCGATTCCTTGACCTTGGCGCTAATTCTTCTAATTTGAGCCTTGGGCACTCGGTCGGAAACCCCCCGTCTACTCATTTACAACATAATAACATTCATCATTTGGTGGTGATGGTTTAGACAAGTAGTTAACTGTATTTATCTTTTTTGCACCCCCAGTGACATGTTTTAATACCAACCCAAGATCAGTTCTCATATGAGCCATCTCTTTACAAATCTCATCTGTGGCTGGGTAGTGTGTGGATTTCACTGCGAAGGTATTTCTTCAAGTATCTAACTTCCTAGTACTCCAAGCTTTATTATTACGGGAGATTTTCTCTAACTTTTCGGCAATCTCACCATAAGGACACTCCCCATAAGAACCATCTTCTATAGTCTCCAATACCGCTTTATTATTATTATCATCCTCTCCCCGATAGAAGTATTACTTCAATTACTCATCATCTATGCAGTGATTGGGACACTCCTAAAAAATGAAGTGAATCTATCCCAAGAACTGCTAACTAACTCTTCTGGTAGCGCCACAAAGTTGTTCACTCTGTCTTTGTGATTTAGTTTCTTGGAGACCGGGTAGTAACGTTTTAAGAAAATGCCCCTTAGTTGGTTCCATGTGAAAATTGAGTTTTAAGGGAGCTCAGTGAACTAAATAGCAGTCTCTCCCGTTAGTGAGAGAGGAAATACTATTAGCCCTATTACATCCTTATCCAAATCAGGCCTCCCTACACAACTTTTACACACTGCCCTTACCTTAGCTATATGGGCATGTGTGTTCTCAGAAGGTGGCCCTGAAAACAAACCTCTAGCAGTGAGCATTTGCATCAGAGTTCTAGTTACCACAAAGGTGTGTCTTTGTGGCACAAGGGGCAAGACAAGTGGCTCATCAGAGTCTGCAATGTTATCATAACCTCTGTAGTATTCTTGAGGGCGTGGAGAGGGATTTTGTCCCCTTTGTTGATTTTCACCAGGATCATCGGATAATAACTGACCATGAACATCGACTGGAGCTGGGATGTTCAGATTTGGATCGTCATCGTTAATAACCAAGTTTCGATTCATATTGCATAGTGTAAGCTCTAATCCGTGGTCGTAAGGAAGCAAGGGTTCTCTTCCTTTCTGTGTATTTGGCATACAAGGAAGTTAGTTCTTCACGAATTAAAAACAATAGAAAATTAATATTAAGAAAATACCAACTAAACTTTAGTAATATGTTTAAGTTAATCTAAAAGCTACTTTTCCCGGTAGCGGCGCAAAAATTTGATATGCTCAAACTTACTTCTCAAATAAGAAGTAAAGCGGTCATAACAAGAAAAGAACCCAACTAATGAGGTTGGGATCGTTCCCACGAGGAAAATAGTTCAGACTTAACTTTATTATATTATTAATATTATTTAGTCAAGTATTTCCCTAGAAAACAAAAGACAATAAAGGCGGGTTTTTATTTCTAAATTAATGAAAGTAATTAACTAAATTAAAATTAACAACAAACATATTCAAATCTTGGAGCTTAATCAATTAATAAAAGTAACTAGGGCTTAGGTGTTCCCCACAGGTTCCTAACTTTATAATTCTATCTAAAATAATTCTTTCCTAGTATCTTGCATGTAAAGTGAGAAGTTATGTATCTCTAAATCCTTGGTCCGGCATCTAGAAAATTTCACTCCGCACCTTTGTCCAGCTACGTGTGTTACTATACTAACCCTTACCTTACCTCATATTAAACATTATATTTGATATTTGACTAAGTTATTACTTCGTACCAATTGACACTAGCCTATTAGATAGTGTACAATAAATCTATGTGGATAATTCTTTTCCTATTATCTACCTCCTTGGTCCGGTAAGTAGCATTAAAACGAGTTCTAACTTTTGCCCGTTAAAAAGACTTCTAAACAAAAAAATTAACAATACACGCAATATACTATTCTAGAATTGCTATTTTAGTTATATTTTACATCAATATTCACCCATGGTTCCCACAACCCATGGTTATGGAGTTTCGTTACCAATAATCACACTATTCGTATATTTAATATAAGAATTCATGCACTTACTTTAATGAGAAAGAATAAAATCGTGAAATTCACTTGTTTAATCAACAAAAACACCAACAGTCAATTCAAGAAAAAGTTTAACAATTGTTGAAATTAATCCTTCAATACTTGAACAAGAGAACTAAAGATTATCCAAAAGTCTAACTATCAAAAAGTCTATCCCCAAAAATGAGGTTTTTCAAACTATTTATAATAAAAACAAAAACCTAATAAAAGTAGGATTTTAATTACTGAAAATCTGTCAAAATGCGTCTGAGTCGACGGACCTCGTGATGGACCGTCGTGGTCACGACGGACCGTTATGGCCTCCGCCGTCCTGTACTTCACAAATTCTTCTGCTGCTTTCTTCATTAACCTCAATGAACAGGTATGATGGACCGTTCCAAGCACGACCTTCTATAAGTCATACACATTGATTTCATAAAAATATATTCATGAATTCAAGTTTCTTCATAAATTCATGTAAATTAAGGTTCATAGATAAAATTCAAATATCAATGCATTGGGCTCACATGGAATTAGGGGAAAGGCATGCAAATAAATCTAAACATGAAAAAAAGACAATATTCAAGACATTGAATCAATACAAAGAGAACCCATGATGAATTGAATGAAAACCTAATCAAATATTGGGAAATTGAATTGGAAAATTGAAGAAACTTTTGGGACTCATTAGGCAATTGGAACCCATTTATGAAATCACTACATGCCTTGATTGAAGCCCTAAGAAATGATGAAGAAAGGTGACTCGAACTTGAAGAACACTAACTTTTTATGCTTCCTTGATCTAAAGAGAAGATTTTTGGAAGAACATTGGAGATAATTTTGAAATTTGGTCAAGTTTAGGGAATTTAAGAGAATTAATTGAAATTGGTAGTTTTAGGGATTAAATCACTTTTATGTGTCTTTAAATAAGGTATAAAATGATCTAGTTTAGGTATCAAACAATTTGGGAAATGACTAAAATTACCATAGCTTAAAAACTGACAAGATACCTTAAAAGAGAGAATTCACGTTCCGTAAAATGCTTCACGGGCCGTATATACAGTCTTTAAACATCACTTACAATACTGGTCTTCACTAAAATAGGGATAACTTTTTATTCTGAACTCAAATGAGGCAAACTTGGTGGAATAAGAAAGAAGACTCAAAGACATTTGATTTGATAGGTCATGGACCACCTAATTGGTTATCTATTGAGACATATGATTGTTTGAAGTTGACTCAAAACTTAAAAACTGATGGGTGACATTTACAGACCCCTAAACGGATCGTCAAAGTCACCACGGGCTGTCTAGGATCCTATCTAGGTGACCCCACATTGGTAGCCATGGACGATCATCCACTATGCTCTAAAAAGGTAATGGACCTCTAGATAGACCGTCTAGGGTGTTGTGATGGGTCCATGGTCCATTTTGGGTTTTTGGAGATGCTTGTTTGCATTTTTATTCCCTTTCTCAATGTCAGAGGCGTTACATATGTTTAGCCTAGGTGAGGTATTGGTTTTTTTTAGAAATTGCAAACTTGTTTTGATCTTTTTGGTTGTTATGTTTGTTTCTAGTGAATTTCATGGATGTCGGTTCAAGGAGATCTTAGATTCTTGTTTCGGAAATTTCACTAAATATGGAAAGTCAAGTAATGTCAATTTACATATATGATTTATGTATACAGGTTTCTGAACGAATTTTGAAGGTCCTTTTATTGTTTTTAATGTTTGCTACTTTTCTAGTGTCTAATGTGTTCGTGTTCATAAAATCATATTAAGGAGAGTCATTCGTAAAAATAATCCATATTATACATGCATACATTCATAACCTTCATAGCATTAATTGAATCACACCAGAACCACCCTTAACGCTTACTTGTGCCATGTATGAATGAAGTCATATACCCCCACTCACACTACTCAAAACTCTTTAGGAAGTCATACGATAGTTCATATTTATGTTTTTTTCATAGTTCATATTCTTGTCATGTTGGGAAATATAGAACTTAACCGACAAACTGGCGTATAAGCTTTCACCTCATATTCAAATCCACTCGGTACTAACCAAAATTATATTTAAGTTCATATTAAATCTTTGCCTAAGTTCAGGTTCATGGTGTAATTCCCTAGCAAGTCAAACAAACATGGTTTCATAATAGCTCATAGATTCAATAGGTGAGAAGAACCTTTCAACCTTAGAATCATAAATATGTGAGTAAACCTTTCACGTCATATTCATTCTTTCATGAGATTAACCTTTCAATAAACACAACAAGCTCATCATAAACATACATAACTCATGCATAATCACGTGGAAGGATATAAGGGAGAGTGTTTGTAACACCCCAAAAAACAATTTCAAGCTAAGACTCAAATCATTCTTCATAGTGAGTGAGATTTTTGCAAGGAATTTAAATTTTCATAAGTGCTACTTTCACGAACCACAAGTACACCTTAGAAGTTAGTGCATCCTTGAGTCGCCACATGGCATATGAGACTCCGAAAAGTCTCACTAAAGAACCTCGCATCATTCATTGCATAATAAACATTCTAAAATGAGTAAGAATTTAAAACTTTCTTCACACACGAAGAACTCTTTCAATAACAATACGCAAGCGGAAGACTTTCATAAAAATAATAAACCTTTACAATGTCTCATTGAACAATCTATAATTTGGAGCATACAACATTTGGGACTAAGCCCATACACGACATAAAATAAAGACTAAGGCATAAAAGAACGTGTGGCTATTGTCCTCATATTGATGAGGACTCACCAATAATTTATCTTCAACCCTTAGAAACCTATCCATTCTTCATGGCATATCAAGACTTCCAATTCCCTACACTTTAGTCAAAAAGGGAAAAGAAGGGGTTAGCACATTAGATGCACTCAGTATGGAAGTCATGCAGAGACCATGAAAAAGGGACATTTAGTATAGAATCATGCGGTCATGATATATTGATATAAAATCTTTATAAAATAGTTTAAGAGACATCAAACAAGTCAATAATCACAATATAAGACACATTACAAATTAAACTCAATTTATGGCAAACATACAATGACCTTTCGATGAGGTTGCAGTGACTTCACTGTAATTTGACATATAATTAACAAATCACAAGATAGCATCAACACCACATCAAAACACATAGACATACTCACATGGATCCCCTACTAAAGGTTAACCTAAGACTCACCTAAGTAAGTTATGAAGCGGGTGCCGATACAGTCCCTTCATACACACCTAGATGATCCCTAGGACAACCTAAAGTAAGTTATTACAATACATCACATATAAAACCAATTCACATAAACATGAGAACCTCCTACCAAAGGTCATTCCAAGGTTCACATGAGATCGCCCATATAATCCCTTCATACACACCAAAGAGGTCCTTTAGACTACCAAAGATAAAATCATTCTCATTTCACCAATTAGACTCCCTACCAAGAATTAAGCTAATACTCACCTATGTAAGACACGAAAAGAAACAACCATACACCCTCTTCAAGCCTACTTAAGAAATCCTCAAAGATACTCTCGATAGATATCTTTTTAATTAACAAGTCTTTAATTAAGTGATTAAGTTCATTTAACCATTTAGGAGACAGTCAAAACACAAGGACATTCAAGTAATGATCTTGGATAAGACCTAGGGATTTACTTACTAACATTTTCAAAGTCCAATAGAGCAATGTTTAGATAGAGTGCCATACAAACACCTAAACTTAATAGAATTTCTCCAACACTAGTAGGTATCCCATATGATGAGAATAGACAATGACCGACATAGACCATGGTAGATATGCATGGAATCCGGAGTTATAACCTACTCTCATGGAGGGTGTTCTACTTGCCAATAGTAGAACGGGCACATATCCCAGGCACATGGTTAAGGAATATGAAGGGTTTCTTTGTTCTCCAATGTCATCTTATTTTAGAGTAACTCCCCTTACCATACTCACTCGGTGCTAGCCTTTATTATCATAGATTAATTCACATAAAGGAGCATATGAAGGGGTTCCATATCAAGTTCACAACCCAATCATATTACACATTACCAAAGAGGGCCCACTAAGGGTACCTACAATGGTTAAGATGATACCTCAATGATTTTCCTAAGGATGATTTCATGCCGTTCCAACCAACCAACCTTAAGTTCACCATTCACACAAGAAGAATACCAATTATGACTTAACTTCAAGGATATCATAACCTTCTTTCTAGAAGATCCAACATAAAGGACCTTCTTAACTATATTCAAGGCACATGTCAATCACAAATACAAGAATAAGAAGCTTTAGCATACTAAGTCAAGAATTCATATTCACATCTTTCATGCATCAATTAAGTGACACAAGTCTACCTAAAAAAGACACACATATACTTTACCATATCACATATAACATATCATTAATGAAGCACAAAGGGTCAACTAAACATACTTACTATTCATCCTATAAACTTATACAAAATCATCAACATAAGTCATCACAAGTCTCATATAGTCATTTAAGAATATTCACACTTCAACATCAAGCATACACACACAAGACATAACTATAGCCTATCATGGTCACCTACAAGTACATAGAAGAACACATAATTTAACTTCACAAATACACACAAGTCATCAAGACATTATCATGATCAGATAACCAAGTTATACATGATAATCACCTAATACATAAAGTAATGCCGACAAGGCCACATTGATTAAAAATTCATAAAGTAATGCCGACAAGAACACATTATCCACAATTACAACACATAAGCATCACCAACATATGTGGATCATACCAATCATCACCATAATATAAGATTTATACAACATAATATAAAGAGAGATAGGGCAGCATACCACCAATCCAATCTCACAATTTCAATCCATAGCTAAATCAACCAACTCAATACTCAAAGGCCCTTACCAATGGCCATGATCACTATTTCAATCAAATAAACATAATATACAATGAATCTAAGAATATAAAATACTCATATAATCAAATTGTGACAACCTATAAACCATACAATCATAATATATACAAAAATCAATAACCCATAACAATCTCCACATGAATTCACCAATATCAAATCATAATCAATTAACCCATAACATAGCAAAAATATAGAGATTTGAGAAGGTCAAGGGTTCATAGATATTTTCTTTTGAAAACATAAATTATACATGAATAATATCATATCTAAATGTTTGAAAACATTTCATGCAAGAAATTAAGACTTAAAGTAGAAATTGGACTTTTTCTCTTTTTGAAATATTTGAAATCATCTTTAAAATTGACTCTAATGTTATTGAAATCCTTAGATTAAGAATCAAATGATAATTAAAGAATAAACTCCTTTGAAGCTCCATCTTCACCTGAGCTCTCATGGAGGTTTTTGGAGAAATATTGAAAGGAATGGATTTTAATCTAGGTGCTAGGTACAAATGAGAGTTTAATGACTTAAATACTCTTAAAATACCCATACACACCTAAAATAACCGTACTCCTATTTTATAAGACTTGGAGTGAATTTCCCAAAACACTCCAAGCTTAGCAGCAACTTCCAGGCAGATTGCAGTGCCCATCGACGCCCTACCACCGACGGGACATCACCTAGACAATGCCCCGTCGTTTGGAGTCTCTTGATTGGGTCTGAAACTCCCAAACCTGCAGTCTTCAAGGATCCATCGATGCCTCCCATCGACAAGTCGTCGCCTTGTCGACTGGCTGTAATTTGGGTGGTCGTGGTTTGCCACTGCCAGGCAGTCTACTCCCAAGAGTTTGTGGTCCTCTTCTAGGGGCCCTTGTGGGTCCTTGGTGGAGTCATTACCCGAAGTTGGACCACTACGCATTCACGTCTAGGTATTAGGAACATCTCCTATCAAATTTAACACATGCTAAGACACACATCAACACACAAGGACGTCCAAAGGCTAACTTTGAACGTCTTGGACACTCTTGGACGTTTGACCTACAAACCTTACCAAACTCAACATGCTGAATTTAAAGACTAACATTAACCATATAAGGACCTCATAAAATCATTAAACACATATAATCACATGCAATCACATAAAAAACTAATGATCGAACGTCTTAGTCGTCCCTTGACGTTTGACTTTAAATTCAATCGAAATGACTTCAAAACTCACAAACTCATTAACAAAGATATTTATAAACCTTTAGAACAGTGATGAATCTCTATATAAACCTAGTCAATTTTAGGGTTGTTACAGCTGCGGTCACTATATGTAGCACCTTGAGTTCTAAAAAGAATTAAATTGAAAATAGCAAAATCTTAAATTCTGCAAGTTAAGCTAAGTAGGAGTTTTGGGTAGACTTCAAATGATCATAACTCATAGACCAGAATGATTTAGGTGTGCAAATAGACACAATATAAAAGGTATTCAAAGTTTGTATGATGGAGATATGATCATTCAAAGTTGGGATGTGTGCATAAGGAAAGTCAAAACCGGAAAGAGTAAGGGGTATTTTGGTCTTTTGCTTACCCAATCGATTAAATTCATTTTTGCTAATTTTAAGGGTCTAATACTATTAGGTTCAGCTTTATAATCGTAATATACACCTAGGGTTTTAGTTGAGAGTTCAAGAAGAGAAAAGAGGAGAGGATCAAGACGTTCGTCAAGAGTGTTGCATTTTGTTGTGGATTTTCGTCAAGGGTATAATCCCTAAGAGGTATGTAAGCTTCCATAGGGTTATGTTTGTTCACCTACATGCAAATCATGTCAATTTCATCGTTATGTTAGTTTTTTGAAAGTTGGAGGTTAGATGTTCTTGATTTGGGTTCTTGAAATTAATGTGTTTCTTGAGGAAATTGAGTCGATTTTAGAGTTGTGTTTACTAGATTCTTAAGAACATATATTGGGTATCTGAATATAAAGATAAATTAAGAAAAAGTATCTCGACAAATTGGGGTTAGAAAATAAGGAAGAAAACCCTGGACCAAGAAACAAGTACTATGTTCGCGACCTTCAAGGTGAAAATTTTCTCTCCACACGCAGAGAGGTCGCGGAGTCTGTTGATTCAAAAGTTATTTTGAGCAAATATATTAAATCAACTTCGCGTTGTTGACTATATCCCTAGACAATGTTTTTCAACCATTTCTTTTGTTTAACTATCTAAAAATACACCTAAGAACCTCGAGATATTTTCTATCACAAATTACAACCTTGAATACATAAATCAAATTCAAGCTAGAGTTAAGAATCAAATTCTGAGATTTCTTTCAAAATTTTTTCAAAAGGTTCCTTTGAGGAGTCTTTTGCAACTTATAATAATGTGTTACAAGACTCGAGCAAGTGAGTATGAAAGTGAGAAGAATGTATTCATGAGTCTATTTTGTCATCAAGATATTCTTTATATCATGAACCATAACGCTTGAATTCATGATTTACATTCATAAAAGAAAATATTTTTGTTCAAATGTCAATCCTTTAAGATAAACTATTGATTCGAACTATGTTTTGAAGAAATAATTAAGAGAACAATATGAGTCTTATGCATAATTCCCATATTCTTATGTAGACCATCGAGTTGAGTTATTTTATACCCACAATTCTGCATGAACTATGTAAGTTGAGAATCCTTTAGTGATGTGGTATCTTAAAGTTCTAAACCTTTAAGTGTTAAGTTCCTAAACCCTTTTGAGAAGTATCTTTGATTCCATGAGTTGAATATTTCATGCCCATAAGTCTGCATAAACACTATAAATCGAACAGTCTTGAGATGAATAGTATCATTAAAGTTTTTGAGATCCAAGTATTGAGTTTCATCTATTGCTATTGAAAACTTTGCATTCAGTCCTTCATGTCTATAGTTCGACATGGACCATATTTTAAGAACTCTTTTGCAAATGTTTAACATTTGTTCTAAGGCTTAAGCTTTAAAGTTGAGTAAGAGTAAGAGTAATGTTCATTTTCTTTAAATCAAAGAGTAAATGTTTTCACCTTAAGATGAGAGGAAACTGATATTTCCAAAACATTTTTGAGAAAGAAAGGGAACATTGATTCCAAGAGTTCTTTTAAGCTAAGTTTTTGTTTGATTATCTTAAAGCTAAGTAAGAAGTTTTGTTTATACAAAAATATGAGGTAAGATATTTTTGGAGTGGTATTGAGCACCAATATGGGGATGAGTTTGAGTCCATGTGTCCATCTAGATAGTAAAGGATCATACTTTTTAGATGACTCCTTATGATGCTTTTAGCATAAGCTAATGGATCCACTAAGTTAAGTGTTATATATAATTGCAAAGTATAGGACAATTCTAACAACGTGGCAAGAAGCTGTTTCACTACTTAGGCTCATAGTGGTGGTTGTCGGTTAGATAAACTCCCACGGAAACTACATTACTTTATTATGTAAGTAAAGTTGAGTTTATTAGTGCATTTTCTTTAACGAACTAAGTTGCTTTTAGTGTTTTAATAAGCTTTCCATATATTAATATGTATTGCTGGCTTATATTGAGTTGAGTATCAAGAGTTAAGTACCTAGAGTGTAATATCATATACTTAAGTTGAGTATTTAATATGTTAAGTTGAGTAAGTGTCAGTAGTTTTGATTATCCTTGAGTATTCTTTGAGTTTGTAAGCTTGAAAAGATGTAAGCATGTATATTTTTTCCAAGTTTTAAGCATATGTTAATATTTTAGAATTCGCGTTTCATGCTCGTACATTCCACGCAATGAGCCATTTGGTCTGCATCATTTCATGATGCAGACATAGGTATTCAGGATCATCAACACGAGATTTGTTGATGAATCCCAGAGTTCATGTTTGCTATGGTGAGCCTTCTTTTTTATTTTATTTACTTTTCAGTTTAGTTAGGATTCCGTGGGTATTCTCTCGACTTCCATTTTTATCAGTTAGAGGCTTCATAGGTAGTAAGTATATTTGAGAAGTTAGTATTATTTATTTATTGTATTAATTATTTTAAAGATTTAAGTTGCCTATATTATGGAGAGTTGTATATATTGTTTTATTAAGATTTTTCATTAAGTTAAAGTTATGTATTTAAGTTTCATGAATTTCATTCAATCTTTAAGGTTTGTATGCTTGAATTATGCTCCCACTTGTAGTTATCAAGGTGAGGGTTCTCTTGGGAATCAACAATGGTTCTCGAGATCAGGCTATGTCCAGGGTGTAGGCTCAGTCATGACAGACTTGGTATCAGATCATAAAATTCAAGATTCCTATGGTGTCTATGAATCCGCGTCATGTAGGATCTTATTTATGGTTGTGGGGGCCCCAATTCTATAAATGAGAGATTACAAACATTAAAGAAAAGTTTCCCTCATTTCATACTCTTAATCATGCAATAGAGCTAAGTCATTGAGATCTATTCTAACTCATGCGTTCTCAGTTATATTCAACTACCCATCGTAGGAAGTAAACTATAAAGCTCCTTATAGATGAGTTGTTCTTAGCAAGAGTAATGAGGAAGCCTATGAGTAAGTTAATTATTCAGATTTATAGGAATGCCTTCATATGGATCGTGCATTTGAGATAAAAGTGAGTTGTACTCTTTTTCTTAAGCCTTGTTTTATCGAAGTTCCATATGAGGAGGTATAATTAGAGCTTGGGTAAGATTTTCACCCAAAAAGATAGTATGAGTTACGATTTTGTAACTAGTAGTTTAAGAAAGTGTCCAAATTTAAAGGAAAGTATGTAGAGGTTTAGAAATCTAAGTAAGGGAGAGGGTGTTCTACAAGCTATGTTGATATAGTCATGCACCTAGTAAGTTATCAATGAAATATTTTCCCTTATGGGTGGACTAAGAAGTGATGAGTTGTAAAGAGCTCATGATATGAGGTAGAGTAAGAGTTTCATGTCAAGATGAGTTAGAGTATAAGTTACTATAAAGTGGTTATGATGATGTGCCATTTTGTTAGTAATGACCAAATGTAAGTGGTGAATATAAGATCAAGAGTATTCATGAGGTGATAGGTCTAAGCTAAAATTATGATATTACGGGAGAGACCATATTATTCAAAGTTTTATAAAACTAATTAGGCATCGATGTATAGTGAACGAGTGAATACACTCAAGTTCTGAAGGTAAATATGATAGTAAATTGTCAGTATCAATACTAGGAGGTGAGGATCGACTACTTGTCATAAGGTCCTAGCAGATGAGTGTTTCAAAAATTGTGCATATCAGTGGTGAGTTAGTATAGTAGGCGAGAAATCTTATTGATATTTAGGTTTAGTAATAACAATTTAGCTTGAATTTGAGATGAGTATATTGATCAAAAGGATGGAGCCATGAGGGTGTTGATGTTAGTCTTGAGATTTGATCTAGAAGACTTGACATACAGTAGGTGAGAAAAGAGGTGATTAACTTCAATAAATGGGAGAGGTACAAGTTAGACACCCTAAGATTTTAAATAAAGTAATAAAGTGTGGCTAAGTCACAAGATTAACAATAGAATTAAGAGGTGCACTGAGAGGGTATGCAATCAAAAGAGGTTAAGAGAAACACCTTATAAAGAGGCCTTAGTACATTATTTTTTAGAGTTAGGTTGTCATGAGATGAAATTCTCCAAAGTGTTAGAGTAAAAGAGGATATAGGACATTTAGAGATTGTGGAATAGGTCCATACCTTCAAGTGTCAGCTTTAGACCTAAGGGGGAGATGACGAGATGAGAAATCAAGTCAAGTGTTTAAGATTAAGATAGTAATGGGTTCCAAAGATTTTGGGGGGATATCTTTTTAGAGGTACTTTTAGCTATGGAGTGATGTTAGAAAGATGAGGTTGATATTCTTATCGTGATAGTGATAATTCAATCTAAGGTTATTATCGAGGAGGAATAAAAAGATTAGGCTTTTACTATTAAAAATAGTTAAATGAGAGCCCTTAGTTGTATATGAAGGAGTTGGTTAGTAAGAGTCCATGGTGGTGTTAGAATACTAAGCTTGAAGATGGTGTTAAAGAGTAATAGTCTTGGGAGGAGATTCCCTACAGAGAGGTATAACATCTGAACCTAAATATTTGATTTAGTCTTGAAGATCGTAATAGTATACTATTATACATAGACCTTAGTTACAGTAACACACTCCAATCGTCATTTGAGGACGAATGATCCCAAGGAGGAGATATTGTAACACCCCAAAGAAAACATATCAAACAAAGACTTGAATCTTTCTTCGTAGTGAGTGAGATTTTACCAACAAATTAAAGATTTCTTAAGTGTTATGGTAACTAGATGTAGCACCTTCAAAAAATACTTAATATGGCAATATTAAAATCTGAAATTTGGCAAGTTAAGCTTAGTAGGAGTTTTGGAGTGGATTCTAATGACCATAGCTCCTACCTAATGATGTGGTGTTATACGAAGTACTTTAGGGAAAGGTCCTCAAATTTTCATTCGAAAGCCACCAAATTTGATAGGTTTTGATTTCATTTTAGGGAGATATGAATAAGGAAAGTCAAACCAAAAATAGTAAGGGGTATTTTGGTCTTTTCATTATACAATAAGATTTAGTTCATTTTTTAATATTTTAAGGGTCTAATCCTATTAGGTTCAGTTTTATAATCCTAATATATGCCTAGAATTTTAGTTGAGAGGTCAAGAAGATAAAAGAGAACAAAAGAGGAGAGGATGAAGACATTCGTCTAGAGTCTTGTGATTTGTTGCAGACTTTCGTCATGGTCTTAATACCTAAGAAGTATGTAATCTTCCATAGTATTCAGTTTATTCATACACATGCCAATCATGTAAATTTTAGTGTTAAGTTTGTTTCTAGAAAGTTGAAGGTTAGATGTTCTTGAATTGTATTCTTGAAATTGACTTTCGTTCTTGAGTTAAGATGATATTGACAAGTTTCTTGAGGAAATCGAGTCAATTTTAGAGTTGTGTTTATTATATTCTTTATTATATTCATTGGGCATCTAAATCTAAGATAAACTTATAAAAAGAATCAAATTTAGGCGAATTAGGATTAGAAAAAGATGAAGAAAAAGGTGGACCAAGGAACAGTTACAGGTACTCTTTGCAGACTTGTTCCTTTGGGGTGAAAATTTTCTCTCCGCATTGCATATAGATTGCGCACTCCAGTGATTCAAAAATTATTCCGAGCAAACATTTAAAATCATCTCTGCGTCGCGGACTTTCTCCCTTTACAATGTTTTCAACCTTTTCTCATGTTTAACTATCTAAAACACTCCTAACATCTGGAGATCTTTCCTATGATACATCACAACTTGGAATACATAAATCGATTCAAGGTAGAGTTGAGAGTCATGTTTTGAGAGTTTTTTCAAATATTTTTGAGAAAGTGTCTTTGATCCTCTTTTAGGAGTCTTCTACAACTTGTAATAACTCATTTCACGATTCGAGCAAGTGAGTATGAGAGTGAGGAGAATGTATTCATGAGTCTATTTTGTCATCATAATATCCTTCATATCTTGAACTGTAACTGTTAAATTCATAATTCACATACAAGAGAGATTTAAGAGTAGAGTTAAAGAAATAGTTTGAGTACAATTGTCAATCTTTTGAGATTAATTATTGATTCTAACAATGTTTTGAAGAAGCAAGTAAGAGAATGAGAAGAGTCGTATCCGTAAGTCCCATATTGTTATGTAGACCATTGAGTCGAGTTGTTTCATGCCCATAATTCTAGTCGAACCTTGTAAGTTGAGCATCCTTTAGTGAAGTTGTATCTTCAAGTTCTATGTCTTTATGTGTTGAGTTCCTAAATCCATTTTGACAAGTATCTTAGAGTCTTGAGTTGAATATTTCATGCCTATAATTTCGCATGAACATTATAAGTCGAATAGTATCATTGATGTTTTTGCGTTCCAAGTATTGAGTTCTACATATGGTTGTTGAAGACCTTGTATTGAGTCATTCATGTCCATAATTCGGTATGAAACATATTGTAACAATTCTTTTACAAATGTTTAAACTTTGTTTTAAGACTTAAATTTTCTAGTTGAGTAAAGTGTAAGAGTAAAGTTCATTTTCTTTAAAATGATGTATGGGAACTAAGTACTCCCAAGAGTAAATGTTTTCACAATTAAGATGAGAGGAAAACGAGATTCCCAAAAGAGTTTTGAGAAAGAAGGGAACATTGATTCTAAGAGAGATTTTAATCTAAGTTTTCAGTAATTATCTAAGATCAAAGAAAGAAGTTTTTCTGATACAAACATATGATCAAAGATATTCTGGGAGTATTATTGAGCACCAATATGAGGACGAGTTTGAGTTCAGATGACTCATGTCTCCATAAACCATATAACCATTGTAATACTCAAAAAGTCTAAAGCCTAATTTAGATCCTAACATGAGATTCTAAGAGTTGTAACGATGTTTTTAATTCAATTATAATGTTTTTGAGTTATTTAGGAAGTTTTAGAATAAAAACGTCAAGGAATGCCATGACATCCGAAAACTAGTTCAAGAGGTGCTAGTGTGCCTTATCCTATTTGACTATGTTTTAGGAGTTGGAAAATGTTGAATTTTTGTGGAAGGATGTATTAGAGTTAGTTTATAGTCTGAACTTCTGGGTATGAATCCCCAAGGACCAACCAAGGGCCCTCGAGGAGGACCCTTGGAAAAGTGGCTAAAAGTTGTCAAGGGACAGTGTCACCAATGAAGGACATCGACGAGGAGTGGTCCAATAAACGGGGCCTCGATGGACATATACCACAATTCATGGGAAGCCATTGTGACAGCTCTCTAACAAAAACGATGGACTAATAGGACGGTTGGTCCCTTAGTTGTCGATTGACAAACGTGGCATGGGTCGTGGTCTCGTCTGTCAAGACTGGTTAGTTAATTAGTCAAGGGTTAATGGAGGTATAATTAAGTTATTTAATGACCTACGTAAAGACACTAACCTAATTAAACTAGCATAACCCTCATTATTTCTCAAACCCAAATTGCTCGTCCTTCACTCTTCTTTCTCTCTCCCAAATAAACCCCATTGAAAACCAGGAAAAAAGAGGGTTCAAGGGATGAAAAGGATCAAGTTTCTCCATCAAACTTCATAAATTAGTAAGGTATGATATTCCTTTAGCCTTTGGTATCTCTTTCCCCAAAGGTCTCATCCAAATTGATTTAAAAAGTATGAAATTCAAGTGGATATACTTCCAGTACTAAATTGATCTTGTTAATTGCTTTGTTTATGATTTATTTTGGTTATTATGAGTATATTAATATTTATTATGGTTATATTATACAAATTATTGATTCATTGTCCTAGTGTCTAGAAGATGACATTTTTCTTTTAACCCTAGGTGGTGATCTTGAATTGAATTATATAGTATTGACTCAATTGGATTGGTTAATTTGTGAATTACTACCCTATGTTGTTATTATGATAATTATGGGTAGATTATGATATATTTTAATCCAATTATTCTAGTTCATGAGTAATTGACCTAGGTTGTGAAGTATATTATGAACTTGATTTAGGTCTATAATTTTAGGCTATGAACTAGTGATGAATTGTTGTGTAGTGAATCAATTGTATTCATTATTATGTTGGTTACTATTGTGTGATTATAGTATACCATTTTTTGTTTGAATTGTATTGTTAATGGTAAGACCTTTATGATGGTATTGTGAAGGAGATTGAGTAAGTCTATTGATCTCTATTCTTTACTTCAATTATGATTAGTTGTGATTAGGTGATGATGTTTTATTGATGTATGCCTTATATTAAGATTTATAGGGTTGGTATGATGTTGAATTTAAATGTCTTGAACTATGGATTGTGAGTTGTTGGCTAAGATGTAAATGTTATAAGGATGGTGATAACTTACCAATGTTCCTTATTATGATGTGACTATGTAATTGTGCTAACCTCACTTGTATGAATTGTAATAAATGAAAAATACTCATGCAATTCTTATTGACCTATGATTATGATAATGATGTAATGGATAGACCCTATGACCTACATTATGTTATGATGATTAATAAAGGCATTAGAGACATCTCAAAAAGGACTCTAGCTTGCACCGAGTGAACTAGAGTGAGGAGTGTCCCTTCCCACATAGGGAGGATCACTAATGTACTCATGATATTGGATACTACAATGCATGTATTATAACAAGGGTCCCAATTTTATCACTTAATTCTTTAACTATGTTGCCTCAATAGGAATACTAGCTAGTGGATTTACCTAGATTCTATGTTAATGCTTTGGTACTACCTTGTCAAGTAGTCCACTTTCCTTCGATGTAGGGTTACATTCCATAGTAGCTCATATTGTCTATGTCGTTTAAGGAATGATATTACCAAAAGGTAAAATGAACTAAACGAATGGACTCTAACTAGGATGACCTAAGGGGTTTAGCTTCGTATAGGTAGGGGTATGAGGCTCTAACTAAACATAGCACTAATTATCCCTGAGGGAAGTCTTAGGATGATGGTCTTATGTATGTATATGCTTATAAATATAAATGATACTATATTATGATTGGTTTAACTTATGAATATGTGTTTGGTCTCTATTACTAAAGTATGATGCTACGTACTCTTAATGATATGCTATGTGAACTTGAACATTGATTATGGTTCTTGTTGGGTTTACTTTATTGAGTAAGGTTATGGGGTTTTGCTTAGTCATTTCCCTAGTTGACTTAATGATGGTTCATGAGTAATGGTCTTCTTTTGGTTATGATGTTATGAACTCTTATCGATGCTAGTAGATATTATAACTTGATGATAGAGTTGTCTTGACTATGTGCTCAATTATGTGATATGCATGTTGTCTTGACTAGACTTAGTATTGTTGGTCTTTTGATGTACATGATCTTGACTTAATGAATATGTCTTTTTGATTTGTATGATTTTCTTGAATGCTAATAAGGCTTTCTAAAGTAAATTTCATACTTTAATAAAATGTCTCTTTTAAGGATGATTTTATGTTGTGCATTCATATGGTCTCATACTTAGTACATGTGATGTGATAACCCCATTTTTTCTCCCTTTTCCCCAACATTTTAGGTTTCGGTCATTTAAGGCTGTTGACAACATTTGAAGGAAGACTTGGATTCTCATCCTCCAAGTTGAATAGGTCCTCACTACTTCAAGGACAATGCCATTTTCTTGACTTGGATATTGATTAGTCATAAAGAAAATATGTTTATTCCCTTTCATTTGAGCACTTAAGATTTTATAGCATATATGTGGGTTTTATTGTATAGTTGTATGTTTTGTGCCCAATTGTTATACTCTTGTTTAGATGGTTATGAGATGAGACATCCGGTTTTAAGACTATGTTATATCTTATATGTATATATATATATATATATATATATATATATATATATATATATATATATATATATATATATAGTGTATAATAAAAGTAGAAGACTAAGTAATCTTCTTATATGAAGGGTCTATGTATACTCGATATGAATATACATATTATGTGTATGAAAGAGGTCTCTGTAAACCTCTTGATAGATAGAAGAAAAGTTTATTTTCCGCATTTTAACTTAGGAATGTAATGATTTAAGCTAAGAGGATAGTCTTAGTCCTCAATGAGGACGACGACGCCGGTTAAGTTTAGGGGGTGCTTCACGGATGTGAAAAACTTGGCATCAGAGCATGAGGTCGAATATCTTTAGAGTCGACGTCTCACTTAACCACGTATACATAGATTATTGTTCATAATTGTGAAGCGCGCTACACTTATGAATAGGAAATTATATGATGCTAAGGAAACTCTCCTTTTCTTGGAAATACGATGTCGTGCCTCGAGAGTCTTAAACCTATATGCCCTTAGTATCTAATCCTTTTATTGTACATATAGGCAATGAATACTAGAAGTGAATACTTAATGAAGAGACTGACAATGCGGGATCTCCTCCTCGTGTCAATCAAGGCCCACCTCTTGAAGAAGTTGCTAATGATGACCAAGCTCTAATCAATCCTCATTCTTTGATGGATGGTGATGCAATGGATGCCTTTCTCCAAATGGCCCAAGCCATCACTACTCAAGCTCAAGCCATGATGGCTCAAGTTAATCAGGATGTTGTACTCCAGATAAACCAACATGTTGGCACCATGGCCTCCAGTTTGAAGGATTTCACAAGTATGAATCCCCCTACTTTATATGGGTCCAAAGTTGAGAAAGACCCCCAAGAGTTCATTGATGAAACCTACAAGATCCTCAATGACATGGGGTTGAATACTACTAAGAAGGCCGAGTTAGCCACTTATCAACTCAAAGATGTTGTGCAAACTTTGTATGTTAAATGGAGAGATAATAGTCATTTAAGAGGTGGACCAGTGACTTGGGAGATTTTCAAAAAGGCTTTTCTTGATAGGTTCTTTCCTAAGGAGAAGAGGGAATCCAAAGTGGAGTAATTCATCAACCTTCGTCAAGGAGGTATGAGCGTACTTGACTACTCTTTGAAATTCACTAAATTATCAAAGTATGCTCCTTCTTTGGTTTCCAATCCTAGAGATGAAATGAGTTGCTTTGTGATGGGCATGTTTGATGACTTGAAGGAGAAATATAGTTTTGCTATGCTACATGATAATATGAACATTTTTCATCTCATGGTTCATACTCAACAGGTGGAAGAGACAAGGGTTAAAAGGAAGAGTAGGGATGCCAAGAGGGCAAAGTCTTTTGAAGGTGGTTCTTCAAAGGGTAGGCTTGACATCCAAGACTATCCTATGTTCAAGAAGAGGACCTCTAATAAAGTTCCTTCCAAATTACCCAAGGCCCGTTATGATAGGGTGTCAAACCCTAATTCTCAAAAGGGAATAGCTACTAGATCACAAAATAGGAAGCCAACTTGTGGAAAGCGTGGCAAGAGTGGACTCTAGGTTAGGGATTGCCCAAATATGAAGGCGCAAGAAAAAGGTAGCAGGCATACTAAAGCTAGTAGTTCTAATCAGAATCCTCCAAAGAAGAATCACTTTTATGTACTTCGCTAAGGGGGGAACAAGAAAGTTCCACCAATGTGGTCATCGGTATGTTACAAGTCTTCTCTATTGATGTGTATGTTTTACTTTATTCGGGTGCTACACTATATTTTGTTACTCCCTTAATAACTAGAAAGTTTGATATTTTTCTCGATATTCTAAATGAATCTTTCATGGCAACTACTCGGTAGGTCAGTCGGTAGTTGTAGAGAGGGTATATAGAAATTTTCCTATAATGTTATCCAATAGAGTTATTCATGTCGAATTAGTAGAACTTGATTTGGTCGATTTTGATGTTATCTTGGGGATGTATTGGTTGCATGATAGTTATGCTTCTATTGATTGTATAACTAGAATTTTCAAGTTTAAATTTCCAAATGAACCTGTTTAAGAGTGGAAGGGGGGAAATTCTATTCCTAGAGGTCATATCATCTCTTGTCTTAAGGCTTGTAAAATGATCTCAAAGGGGTGTCTATATCACATTGAAAGAGTCAAATATATAGACTCCAAAAATCCTCCCATTGAGTTAGTCCTCGTAGTTAGAGAATTTCCGGAGGTCTTTCTCCATGATCTTCCAGGAATCCCTCCCGAACGGGAAATTGATTCGGATGAATGCTCCATGTCCGAATAGCTTCAGCGTCGACTTGTAAGGTCTAACGTCAACCTGTGCCTGCACCTAAAAATGTTGAGTTGTATGTGATTAGTAAACATTTCTATTAAGTATGGGTATATGCAAGCACACACCAAGGACATGCATGATTAAGAAGAGTTCTTTACTATCGATATGAATTATGGAAAGTCAAGTTAGTGGACATGCCAACTTTGGATTACGAAAGTCATGCCATGAGAGTAACATGCATCATCATACTTATCATTTTGCAAACTGCACATAACATATTACACATATCATATCACATAGTTCATATCATTCTTTCATATGATACGAGACCTTGAAATCATGGACTTGACATTAGGACTTCCCAAAATTAGGGTTCAACATATGGACCTCAACTAGGGAGCTTTCTTTAACAAATACAGAGTCGGCTTCATTCATTCATACGTACATCATTTTCATTCTTTCATATACTAGTGCAGCCACCAGTCATTCCTAGGTTGTAGTTTAAGACTCTTATCGGGTTCGCTGTGCAATGACAAAGAATAACCTAGTGTTATTACTTAAGTCTATCTCACCTCTTGATTATCCTATGCTAAAACCTTTGGTATCGTTCATTTCATTATGTGCATCATTTGAGGCTGACCTCATTCTTTCTTTGGGAATTTTAACCTTAACCGACATATATCATGTGAGCATCATGAAATCTAGTGTGTAATCCCCACATCGAAAGAGGTGGAATCACCGGCCAAAGTGAACCAAAACATTCTAGCGTATATACAGAATTGAACCCTGCTAGATCCCTATATTGGCAGCATAAGTTCAATGACTAGGAGATATAAGGAGACCCATACCTGGCATGACGGACAGTCTCATCTCATGAGACTGACGTGAACCTCTGCCTTTCTCTAAGGAAGGCATCATCACTCATAGCTAGCCTATCGGTGCTCAGTATAAAGTTCCATTACATTCAACTCATACATCATGGAAGCTGGCTTCTATCATGAGGACATCATAGCTCATTAGATGATTTCTCATCTCATCATTAGTATTAAGTATGCATTAACTTCAATACTTTCATTAGAGTGTTCATAGAGACTAGTCTTTTCAGTAGCTTTACACTCTCATAGGTGAGTACGTTTTGATAACATTTTACTTAGGCTCATTTGAGATTGCTCTCATCTTTCATATTAGCCTTTTATAATATTGTCACCTCATTCATTAACTTTAACACATTTTCTTTTCATAATTACTCACCCCTTCACGTGAATGTTTATTTCATCATATGTCAATGGACTTGGGCATCTAGTGTGTTTCACACTCTTACTTAACCCTTCTAGGGTTAAATCATTTTATCACATACATCTTACGCTCACTTACTTCTAAACGTATGCTGGACTTATGAGTCCACACATACAAGCCATGAGGCTTCATTCATAGTTTGTCTATGTATTCATGTTTACCCAAGATTATATGGTACAAGACTTATGCATCTTGTAGATATGCCAATATATTGATTTCGATCTTTAAAGGAAATATTCGTTAAATATTTGTTTACGTATGACTTATGTGTCAACATGGAATTAGGAAAGGGAACCCGATTTTTAATTTCTTGAACAATACTTAATCTTATTTTAAACTTGATAAATTGTTTTTTCAGATTTGGGAGACCTAGTTCGATTCCCATCAACCCCATAATATTTATTTCTTCTTCTCCTCTCCTTTTTCATTTTGAGACAATAAGGTTGTGGGTTCAATCCCCCACAATCTCATTATTTTTTCATTTAATTTATCTCTAAACTTTCTCACCTATCCAAGAGGTTGTGGGTTCAATCCTCACTCTCCACATTTATTTTCTTCTTTATTTTTCTCTTAACTCTCTCATACATTCAAGAGGTTGTGGGTTCAATCCCCACTCACCACATCAATTTTTCCTTTCATTTTTCTTATGAAATTTTTATGTAATTTTCATTTGGTGAAGTCATGGGTTCAATCACTAATGACCTCACATTTAATTTTTGAAAAAAAACATAACTAATTTTCCTTATACATGACCGAGACTCCAAATTTCCAGCAAGCTGGAAATTTGTACTCTTCCAAGCCATTTTCCTCTAAATCATTTGTTGATTTTTTTGTAGCTTTCATGTAATGGTTTATTGGGTTCAATCCTTAGTGATCTCACTTATTTTACATTCATTTTTCATTGCATTTTGTACCACTTTGTTTGGCCGAACCAAACCTACCAAATGCTGGAAATTTGTTCACTATTTTCAGCTTCTTTTCTATCATTCATACGTTAATTCTTAAGGCATTTTGTGGATCATTTGGGGCATATTTAAGTGTAATATTTTTATGATTATATTCAACCAAGAATTACCATTAAGTCCAGTAACATTACACCACTTTTCCTCATGATTTACACACACATTCGCACATAAAATTCAACCATAAAAACATATCATTTTTAAGGCTTAATACCGAAAATCATGTCACGTATTGCACATACATTTTTCATGAAATTTCGGCAAAATACTTCATCGTTCAAATAATTCTGAAAACATAATCATGAACACATTATTACGAAATTCACACTTCATACCTAATCTACCAGCAAACATACCAACCTAAAATCAATGATAGGAGCTAGTGATAAGAAACATGTAATGGGGAATAATCCCAGTTTCGAAATATAATTATCTGAGTCTTAAAGGTCTCTTGGGAAAGGGACCGAGACTAAAAAACCCGTACCTGATTTTAACGTTGTTCAGCACTTGAACTTGCTGTCCAAAGCTTCTCTAAACTCACGTCCAATCTTGAAACTCACACCGTACCCGACTAGCATATTACATTTTTCTTAACGTGTTTGCATTTCTTTCTCGTTTGTGTTTTGCGGGCAAGTTCTTAAAGTGTGAAGAACTTCTATTTTCTGATTTTTTTTCTCACATTTGGAGGCCAGAAAGAAAGTGTGAAATTAGAGATAGATAGATGTGAATTACATAGAGATAAACGTCAAAAAGGTGAGTGGCGTTGGATTAGGTGAAGTAATTTAGACTTAGTCAACTAGAACTCGTTTAAACTTTGAAAATATGATTTAACGATAATGCCCTTAGAAAATCAGATTATAAACCTCAATTGAAACCACATAAATGTTTCTTCCGTCGAGGTTCGAAGTTGTGACGTCCTTATCATGAAAATGGGTCCCTACGGGTCGACCCGACCCAAATCGCCCCATTAATTAATTAATTAATAATAATAATCTTATTGTCTTTTTGCTTAAATCAGCATTTAAATATTAATTAAATAAATTAATTCACCAATATATATAATCAAGTTAAATTGTTGCTTCCACCTAGGTTACAACCCTGGTGGAACATGATTTTGCTCAATGGGAAATATCGGCCCTTTCAACCAAAAAATTCCCCTCCACCTTATTAATTAAATAATTATTTACATATTTAGGGTAATTATGATACTACCCTTCGCAAAGAAAAAGACCATTTCACCCCTAAACCCCCCAAACTTAAAATTTCCCCTTTTTAAGTCCGTTAAAGACTCATCCTAGTAAATCTTCATATTTGGGAGCCCTACATGTCTGGACCCAAACTTTACTAGATAAACTAACTCCCCAAGTTAGTTGGCTTGGATGTTGCAAGGGTTCAGAGGTCTGGTTTTATGCACATCAATACGTGTGAACTGGTCTAATTGTAGGCATTCTAGACACATTAAGCATTAGTTAGCATATCCATTTTTAGGGTTGTTACAGGAATCATGTAAGAGAATTTTTCAAATATTTAAAGATAGGCTTACTTTCGCTCCTGTGTTGACCTCACTGGAGGGTACCAAGGGCTTCGTTGTATATTGTAATGCATACCGTGTGGCATTTGGGTGTGTGCTTATGGGACATAGGAAAGTAATATCCTATGCCTCTAGATAACTTAAGGTGAACTACAGGAACTATACAACTCATGATCTTGAGTTAGCGGCTATGGAATTTTCCTTGAAAATATGGAGACATTACTTGTATGGTGTCCATGTTTATTTGTATACCGACCAAAAAAATCTACAATATGTGTTTATTCAAAAGGAGTTGAATCTCTTACAAAGAAGGTGGTTGGAATTTTTGAAAGATTATGACGTGATGGCTCTCTACCATCCCTGCAAGGCCAATGTGGTTGCGGATGCTCTAAGTCGTATGACCATGGGTAATGTATCTCATGTAGAGAAAGCAAAGAAAGACCTAGTGAATGATGTTCATAGGTTAGCTAGATTGTGTCTTAGATTGGAAGATTCTCCCAATCGTGGTTTTATGGTCCATTATATATCTATGTCATATTTGGTGGTTGAGGTGAATTCCAAACAACACCTTGATCAAACATTGACGGATTCTGTTCTTGGTAAGCTTAATGAGTCATTCTCCTTTGGGGGGATGGTGTCTTGAGGTATCAAGGAAGGTTGTGTATTCCCAATATAGATGGTTTGCAGTACCGGATTCTTGAGGAAGCTCATGGGTCCCGTTTCTCCATTCATCCAGTTTCTACAAAGATGAACCATGACCTTAGCGAAGTGTTTTGGTGGGAAGGCTTGAAGAAGGACATAGTGGAATTCGTTGCAAAATGTCCAAATTGCCAAGAAGTAAAAGCCGAACACCAAAATCCAGGTGGTTTACTGCAAAAAATCCAAGTTTCTACATGGATGTGGGAAGAGATCAATGTGGATTTTGTTGTAGATTTGCCTCGGACACAAAATCAATATGACTCCATATAGGTGGTTGTGGATAGGTTGACCAAATTTGCTCACTTTATTCTTGTTAAGTGTACTTACTCGATGGAGGATTATGCAAGGATCTTCATAGATGAGATTGTGTGTCTCCATGGCATTCCATTATCCATCATATCGAACAGGGGCGCAAAATTAACATCTAGGTTATGTAGGTCATTCAAAAAAAGGGTTGGGTACCAAGGTGAAGTTAAGCACAGCTTTTCATCCTCAAATGGACGGTCAAGCAGAGCGTACTAGTCAAAAACTCGAGGATATGTTTAGAGATTATATCATTGATTTCAAGAGAAATTGGGATAATCAGTAGCCTTTGGTTTACTTTGCTTTAAACAATAGCTACCATTCATCTATATCTATGTCTCCTTATGAAGCCTTGTACGGTAGGAGATGTAGATCTCCAAATTAGATGGTTTGAAATGAGTGAGTTTTAACATTTGGGTACCAATTTGATTTATAAGACTTTGAATAAGGTTCATATTATAAGGAATCGCTTGGAAACTACCTATAGCAAGCAAAAGTCTTATGCCGACCATAGGAAAAGAGAATTACAGTTATAAGGAGGAGATAAAGTATATCTAAAAATTTTGCGTATGAAAGGGGTGGTGGGATTTGAAAGAAAGGGAAGTTGAGTCCTCGTTATGTGGGCCCGTATAAAATGTTGCAAAATTATTGGTAAGGTGGCATATGAGTTAAAATTGCCTAGTGAATTGGCTTCGGTCATTCGGTATTCCATATTTCTATGCTTAAGAAGTTTATCGGTGATCCCGAGTCCATTCTTCCTATTGAGGGTATTGGTGTACAGGAGAAACTCTCTTATGAGGAGGTTACGGTTCAAATCCTTGATAGGCAAGTAAATAAGTTAAGGTACCAAAAAGGTTGCTTCACTAAAGATGTTATGGAAGAATCACCTAGTTGAGGGTGCAACATGGGAGGCCGGGGCTGGCATGAGTTCTCGTTACCCTCATCTATTTGATAACTAAGGTTAGTTGTTCCTACTAATAATGAAAATAATGACTAAATTTGAAGTGGCTTTGATTTTTGGTGAAGTTTTGCAAAAATTTTCTAGTTACAGTAAAGTATTCCTATAGACTTGAAAATTTTGCAATCCTTCTTGTTTTGAGTTTATGTTGTGTATCTTGGTATATTATGCCTTCGTAAATTGTATTGATCATGTTTATATGTGTTGAAGAAAGTCTTGGCATAGTTAATAAGAATAAAATGAATGTTGGAACTCTTATGAGTTGAAGAAAATGATGTTTTGAATTGTTATGTGAAGAAGACCATGAGGTTATGTTGATTTTGATTGTGACTCATGATTTTATATGTTTTGTTTGGTTGGGATTCTAGTCTTGAGTCTATTCCTTTGTTTTTTAAAATTTTAGTGCCATTCGGAGACGAATGTTTCTAAAGAGGGGATAATGTTAATACTACGAAAGTCTAATATGTGCTCTAGAGCCTAACATACGTGTCAAAAGGTTTATACACTATTTTAAGGCGAAATATAATGAATATAAGGCATTTAGGAATTTTAGGAATCAATACGTCATGAAATGTCCGTGACGTCCGTTAACTAGTTTAATGAGGTGCTAGTGCGCCTTAGCCTATTTGAGTAAGTTTTAAGAGTCAGAAAATAAAGAATTTTTGTGAAAGGGAGTCTAACTTGCATTAGATTTAATTTATAGGTGAAACTTTTGGGTACGACTCCCAAAGGACCAATAGAGGGCCCTTGAGGAGGACCCTTGCATTTGTGTCGAAGGCTGCCTAAGGCAGTGTCCACAAATGACTTGTCACCAACGGATCGTGGTCCAAACGATGGGGCGTCAATTTCCTACATTGATGGACACTAGAACATTTTTCAAAGACTATTTTTTACCCAGTCTCTTACCAAAACAATGGACTAACATGACGGAGGGTCCTTTGGTCGTCGATATACAAACGGGGCGTGGACGGGGAGTCGTCTTTGATGCACTATTTTTGCTAATCGATTTTAAGTGAGTAAAATTAATTAATTAAATTTATAGTATATTATTTATGGGTTAAGGGAGGTCTAATTAAGTTAGTGAATGACCTATATAAAGACCGTAACCTAATTAAACTAATCTAAACCCTCATAATTTCTAAACCCAAATAGCTCCTCCTTCTCTCTTCTTTCTCTCTCCCAAGTTGAAGAACATCATAGAATTCAAGGTCAAGGGGTTATAGGGCTTATAAAAATAAAATTTCCTCCATCAAACTTCATCAATCAACAAGGTATGGGATTCCTTTAACCTTTTGGACCTCTTTACCCAAAAGATTCCTTCAAATTGATTTCAATATATGAATATTCATGTAGGTCTCTTTCAATCTCAAAATTGAGCTTTCAATTTGATTTTTTATGGTTTATTTTGATTGTATTTATTATATTATGATGAATTATGATTGTATTACACTACTTATTGATGGATTGGTCTAGTTTGTAAAAGATGACATTTTCCCCTTAACCCTAGGTTGTGATTTTGAATTGAATTATCTAGTATTGATGTAATTGGCTTGGTTAATGTGTGAATTACTATCCTACGATATTTTTGTGATAATTTTTGAATAGATTGAGATGAATTGTAGTCCTAACATGCTAGTTCTTGAGAAATTGACCTAGATTTTGAAGTAGATTATGAACTTGATCTAAGTCTCTAATCTAGGCTATGAACTAGTGATGAGTTATGGTATAATGATTCAATTGGTCTTGTCGTTATGTTGGTTACTATTGTGTGATAATATTAAACCCATTGTTTGGTTGAGTTGAGGGTTGATGGTAAGACCTTGATAATGGCATTGTGAAGGAGATTAAGTATGTCGTGTGATCTCTATTCTTTAATTCAATTATGGTTACTTGTGATTAAGTGATGATGTTGTATTTAATTATACCTTATATTAAGATTGATAGGGTTGGAATGATGTTGAAATTAAATATCTTAACTATGGTTTGTGAGGTGTTGGCTAAGATCTAAATGTTATAAGGATGGTTATAACTTACCAATGTGCCTTATCATAAAACTAACATTTCAAAAATCTAGGACGTGCTCTAGAGCCTAACATATATGTTGTAATGTTAAGACACTGTTTTAAGATCTATTTTAATGAATATAAGATACGTAGGAGGTCTAGAAACCAAAATGTCCAATGACGTACATGATGTCCGAAAACTAATTCAATGAGGTACTGGCGTGCCTTAGCCTATTGACTAGATTTTACGAGTCAGAAAATTATGAAAATTGGTGGAAGGGTGTTTAACACGTATTAGAGTTAGTTCATAGTTAAAATGTCTGGGCACAACTTCTTAAGGACCAACCAAGGGCCCTTGAGGAAGACCCTTGCATTTTGGGGTCAAAGGACTGCCCAAGGCAGTGTGCATAGACGAGTTCCATTGACGGGGCGTCGATGGCCGTCGATGGACACTTACTATATTTTTTCAAAGGTTAGTTTTGAAACTCTCTGAACTTAGCAATGTATGTGCAGAATGGAGGGAGCAGTGGTCGTCGATCGACAAACGATTTTTCTATCGTGGCCTCGTCTGTGAGTACTGTGTTTACTGCACGTTTTCATTTAGTTCATTCAATTAGTTGTCTTTGTAAGGAGGTTAATAAGGGGTTAAGGGAGGTCTAATAAACTTAGTTAACAACCTATATAAATCCCTAGACTAAATTAGACTAACCTAAGATCTTATTATTCACAAACTCAAACTCTCTTCCTTTTCACTTCTTTCTCCCTGTAGTTGAAGAACTCCATTGAAGACCAAGACAGAGGAGGGTTTAAGGTCTGCAAAGGGTAAATTTTCTCCATCAATGTTCATCAATTAGTAATGTATGGGATTCCTTTCACCTTTGAGACCTCTTTCCTCAACGGGTTCCATCAAATTGATTTCAAAAGTTGGGTATTCAAGTGGGTTCGCATCCAATACGAAATTGATATTGTGAATTGATTTTTTTATGATTTATTTTGGATATTATGAATATATTAACATGTATTATAACTTAATTATGATATATCTTTATGGATTGGTCTAGTTTTTAGAAGATTACCTTTACCCCCTTAACCCTTGGTTATGATCTTAATATGAATTGTGTAATGTTGGTTCAACTTACTTGTTTATTGGTTGAATTGCTACTATATGATGTTATTGTATCAACCATGACTAAAATAGGGTGAATTATATTCCTATCATTCTAGTTTTTAAGTGATTGACCTAGATGATGACTTTGACCTATATCTCTTGTCCTAAGCAATGAACTAGTAATAAATTCTGATGTAGTGATTCAATTAGCCTTGTTAGTATGTTGGTTATTATTTTATGATGAAACTACACCCTAAATGAATTGAGTTAAGGGTTGATGGTAAGACTTTGATGATGGATTAAGGAGACTTGGTAAGTCTTGTGATCCCTATTCTTTACTTAAGTTATGGTTAATTATGATTAAGTCATGATGTTGTATTGGAGTATGTATTGTATTAGGATTCATAGGGTTGGTATGATGTTGAATTGAAAATTCATGACTATGAATTGTGAGGTATTTTCTAGTATGTAAATCTTATAAGGATGGTGATGATTTACCAATGTGCCTTATCATCATGTGAATATGCTAATGTGCTAACCTCACCAATATGAATTGTAATAAAAGGAAAATACTCATGCAATTATTATTGAGATATGATAATGATGATTATACAAGGATTATACCCTATGACCTATATTAAGTTGTGATGATTAATAATGATATTTTAAAAGGGACTTAGCTTAGCAACGATGAACTTGACAATGGGAGGTGATGACTTTCCATAGAAGAAGATTCACCCTATAGTTCCACATGTGGTGTTGACTCGTTAATGAGGGATACTCATCTATTGGATTCCCATAAGTGGAGGCCACAATTGCCAAGTGGTATGTAGAGGGATTATACCTATCTCTTAGTTCTTGAATTATGTTACCCCAAGGAAGACTAACTAGTGATTAAACCTAGAAAGCTACTTTATGTTTGGTTTTACTTTGGCCGGTAGACCACCTTCCATCGGTGTAAGGTTTTACAACACCGGATTCTACACTTATATGTTTAGTCTATGTCGGTTAAAGCATGTGTTTCCTAAACTAAAATGAAGTACAACCCAACTAAAGGGACCTAAGAGGTTTGACTTAGCCTAGGTAGGGGCATGGGGCTCTACCTATGTCTTGCACTAGTTAGCCTTGAATGGAACTTTAGAAGGTTGTTAATATGTATGTATATGCTTATAATGGTTCATTATAATGTGTTGGTATTCATTGATAAAGTATTTTATATGTGAAATTAATGACATGCTGTGTGAAGTTTGATGTTAGTCATGGTTATTAGTGGATTTACTTGATTGAGTAAGGTTATGGGAATTTGCTTGGTCATTGCACTTGTTGACTTAATAAGGGTTCATGGGTAATTATCTTGCTTTGGTTAAATTAAAATGTACTCTTATTCATGCTTGTTGAACTTATAACTTGATTACTAGTGTGATCTTGATTATATATACAAGTATGTTGATATGTTAATTAACTTGACTATGATTTGCTTTGTCGGTCTTGTGATGTACATGCCTATGACTTAAGGAATATGTCTTTTTGATTAGTATGGTCTTCTTGAATGTGAAAAAGGTTTTCAAAGGGTAAAATAGCATGTTTTCATGCAAGGTCTCTTTTTTACCATGTTTTCTTGATATGTGTGCCTAAGGTCTTATAATTAGTACAAGTGGTGTACTAACCCCATTTCTTCCTTTTCTGCAACATTTTAGATTCCGGTCGTTTAAGGGCTTTTAGGAGACGACTTTGAAGAAGACTTGGAATTCTTAATCATCCAAGTTGGGTAAGTTCTCAATTTCCGAGGGCAATGCGACTATTAAAGCTATGACTTTGTTTCAATATTAAGACTCTTATGTTCTTTCCTTTTCATTTGGATATTAAACATTGTATGACCTGGTCTATTCGTATTAATGTATAGGCTAGGCCTAAATTGATATACTCTTGTTAGATGGTTATGACATGAGACATGCTTTTGAGTCTATGTTTTATTCTATATATCTATGTGCAATAAAAGTATAAGACTAAGTAATCTTCCTATACGAAGGATATATTTATACTAGATATAACGTGTATGTAGAGGTCTATGTAAACCTCCACGTAGAAGTAATGAATTTTTTTAATTTTTTTTGCATTTTTTCCTATGAATGTAATGATGTATGCTAAGAGGCTAGTGTTAGTCCTTAGAGTGGACGAATACGCCAGTTACGTCTAGGGGGTGCTCCCCGGATGTGACAAACTTAGTGTCAGAGCATGAGGTTTAATACCTTTGAGTCGTTGTCTCTCTAAACTATGTCTATATAGATTCACTCCTAACTGTGAAGCGCACCACACTTGTGGATAGGAATCTATATGATGGTTAGGAAACTCTCACTTTCTTTGAAGTCCAATATCGTGCCTCTAGAGTTCATCTCTATGTGTTTTTGCATCTAATCATCTTATTTTGATTATAGGAAATGAATACTCAAGGAATGCGGCACGGAGACTTGAAGAAGAGATTGTCAATACGGGAGTTCTTCCCTGTGGTGATCAAGTTCCTCCTCTTGAAGAAGATGTGAATGATGACCAAGACTCGGTCAATCCTCCTCCTTTGACTGATGAGGCCATATGGTCTGCTCTTTTCCAGATGGCCCAAGTCGTTACTACCCAAGCACAAGATGCCACTACTCAAGCTCAAGCCGTCACGGCCCAAGCTAATCAGGAAGTTATACCTCGAGCAAACGAACAAGTTGCTACCATGGCCTCTCATCTAAGGTATTTCACTAGAATGAAACCCCCTACTTTCTATGGGTCGAAGGTTGAAGAAGACCCCCATGAGTTCATTTATGAAATCTACAAGATCCTAGATGATATGGGGTTGACTACTAGTGAAAAGGCCCAGTTAGAGACTTACCAACTCAAAGATGTGGTCCAAACTTAGTATGTCAAATGGACGGATAATAAGCCGTTAAGGGGTGGACCAGTGATTTGGGAAAGGTTCAAGAAGTCTTTTCTTGATAGATTATTTCCTAAGGAGAAGAGGGAAGCCAAAGTGGTAGAATTTATCAAAATTTGTCAAGGAGGTATTAGTGTACTTGAATACTCTATAAAATTCACTAAATTGTCAAAGTATGCTCCTTCTTTTGTTTCAGATCCTAAAGATGAAATGAGCCACTTTGTGAAAGGAGTGTCAGATGACTTCAAAGAAGAATGTCATTCGTCTATGGTACATGAAAATATGAACATTTATCATCTCATGGTTGATGCTGAACAAGTGGAAGAGACAAGGGCTAAGACAAAGAGTAGAGATTCCAAGAGGGCAAGGTCTTTTGATAGTTGTTCTTTAGAGAATAGGCTTGATATCCAAGAAAAGCCTAGGTTGAAGAAGAGTTCTCTAATCAAGTTCCTACCAAATTTCCCAAGGCTCGTGATGATAGAGTGTACCACCATAAGTATTAAAAGGGAAGAGGTACTAGCTCACCAAACAATAAGTCAACTTGTGGAAATTGTGGCAAGAAGCATTATGGTGATTGCCTCATTGGGATGGACAATTTCTTTGGGTGTGGTAAGAGTTGCAACAAGTTTAAGTTGCCCTAATTTGAAGGAGCAAGATGAGGGTATCGTGCAAGCTAGTGGTTCTAATGTGCATCCTCCAAACATGAATCGCTTTTATGCACTTCTCTCAAGGGTGAACAACAGATTTCACCCAACGCCTCTCCTTAGTTTTTCTTAAATTGTGACCTCCAAATAGAGAGAGAAAGAAGAAAGAAGGAAGAGAGTTTATTTTGTGAGTCGTGTTTAGACTAATGAGGGTTGGGGTCTTTATATGGGGGGTTAAATTAGTTATTAATATTTCCTTAATACCTAACTATCCCATAAACCCCCTTATTATTTTTATTGGATTTAACCTAAATTGTGCAGAAAATGGACTCTCATAGATGGAACCCCGTCGACGGTTTGTCTGTGAGTCAATGGACACCATCGTTAAGTTAGGAGACTGTGCATCTGCGGGCATCCTACATTTTGGCTACATGTGGGACGAAGGTTTGCATTGACGCCCTATCGATCTACACACTAGACTTTAATGGCCTCCCATGGTTTCACACTACCCACGCGGTGCTGCCTCCTACGTGCTAGGGTCCTCCTCAAGGTCCCTTGGTTCGTCATTAAGGAATCGTACACGAATGTTTAGACAACAAATCATCCTAAACCTATTTTAACAACCCTTCCACCAATTTCAATGGATTTCCGACTTCTAAAACTTAGTCAAATAGGCTTAGGCACGCTAGTACCTCCTAGAACTAGTTTTCAAACGTTATGGACGTTCTTGGATGTTTTGGTTTTTGAACGTCCTAAATGAGGTATATTCATTAAAATTGGTCTTAAAATAGTGTTTATACCCCATGGAACCTATGGTAGGCTTTGAGACCATGGATATTTAAAATATTACAGTTTCACTTGGACCATTGCATCCCTAACAACTTTGGTAGACAACACTTGAGTCAAGCTATGAATGGCCGACCTTATATAAACATTAGACACATCCCCTTCTTCAATAGGAACTCGAGGGTTTTGAAGAGATTGAGAGGGAACTCCCTAATTCAAATTCTCCTCTCTGGCCCTTCGAGCATTGTTCTTCCTTGTATTAATTTCCTATAAGCACAATAAAAGGATTCAAAGAAAAGACTAGATAGAGTTAATACTTTTAGGCACGACTAAGGAATAACAGGAGAGGGAAAGTTCCTAAGCATAATGTGTTATTCATAAGTGTGGCACGCTTCAATATTATGAATAAGACCATACATAGACGTGGCTTAGTGAGACATCAATCCTATGATTTCTCAACCTCATGATCTAATACCAATCTTGTTATGATCCAACTTATACCCAAGTAGTCGACCTCTAAGAGGAATAAGACAAGCCCTTCGCATACATCATAGCACATTATAGGTAAAAAATTTGCCGGAAAATGGAGAACTTTTCATTCATATGTACTTCATGAGGTTTACATAGATCTCTCAAATATGAAGCTTACCTAGGATTCTCGTGTAGGCAACATAATTAACTTATAGGAATTCAGTCTAATACATTGTCTCGCATCAAACCATCTATAAAGTTTATCACAATAGTTTGGGCATAGCCCTTAGTCTATTACAATATCCCATATAGGCTACAATGAAATCTTAATTGGAGAATGGAATAGTTGTCCCAAACATAGACAAAACTAATTAGGCTTTATGAGTGGATCTATCCTCGGAACTCATGAGGACTCACAAATTGACTTAGGAAAGATCCAAGTCTTCTTCTTCAATGACGACGAATCTCCTCATTGGCCCGAACCTAAAATGTTTGGGAAAAAGGGAGAAAATAGGTGTTAGTACAAACCACATGTACTAAGTATAGCTCCTATGCACAAAAATCTTCCGTTCATGAGAAAAAGACAATTTAATAGAAATCCTGATTTCTATCAATTCAACTCAACATGCTTAAATAACAAGCACAATAAGTCAAGTCAACATACTAACAACCCAAGATGTAGATCACCCAAGTGATATTTGTGCAATGCCAAGTATAGAACCCCATAATACTATCCAAGGCTATGTATAACATTAAGCAATACACTTCATACATACAACATGTTATCTTAAAGTCAACATAGCATGATAAATACATAAATACAACTCATAGATTATCAAAATAATCATAATCGTAGTAATAATAAAAAAATTACACTAATAGAACCATCTCTTTTGATCCCACACGTGCAATGAGAGAGAGAATTCCCATTTCTTCCTTCATCCTATGTAGTATCCTTCAAGACAACCCCTATAAAAGTTCACATACTTACTTGTTTATTTACTTTTACATTACAGAAAAAGTGCAATAACCGACATGAGACCATGTGATCTATATGGAATCTGGTGTCCTACTCCAACATCGAAAAGAGAGGGTTAACAATTCCCTAAGGTGTAACAATTCATACGTAGTTTTCTAGGTGGATCCACTATGCTAGAGTCCAATGTGGGCACATAGTTAAGGGTCAAGAAGGTTGTTGCTAAAAACCTTGACTTGATAATGTGTAACTTTCCGTCTTATGAGACAACATAACTGAATTCGGACTTACTAACCTGAGGAAACCCATGCGGGAGGAAAGACTTACTAACGTGAGACATCAATCTCATTTACATGACCTTTCGGTGCTAAGAAATTATTACCATTAGTAATCCTCATACTTATTATACGATCACATTAGTATCTTTTAGACCCCTATATGAACATCTTATCATAATATCTCATAGGAATTCATGAGTGAGAACTATCCTTTCATTTTAGAAACCACATACAAGTGAGTAAACCTTTCACTGAACACTTCTTATAATAATGAGAAACTACTTTCAATCATATAAAGATCATACTATAATATATTTTCACAATTAATAACCAATTCAATAGTCTAGGGTTAAGGATGAGGAATACTTAGCATCTACATCACAACAACAAATTAGACTTAGAAGCATTACTATCTAAGTAACTCATAATTCATAATGGAATCAAAGAAGAACCAATCAACATACCTCATTGCCCTTACAATAACCTTCATACTTACATTACTAAGAATACATAACCAATTACATAGACAAGGTAAATAAAAGTAGAAATTAAATAATTAACAACAAAGTAGTCAATGTACATATTTATAATCTTCATAATTCACCATATCAATTGATGGTTTTTATGAAATTGGGGAAAGACATGGGTCTAGTGAAATCTCATGGAAAACCATAAGTATATACATAAACAACTTTAATTAATCATAATTTATCATAATTGATTCCTAATTTCATTTTTCAAAGAAGACCTATGTGTAGAAGAAAAACCTAGATTGGGGGATTTAGAAATCATCTTTTGGTGGGACCTCTTGGGAAAAGGATCCAAAGAATGAAAGAAACCATACCTTAAAGATAAATCACCACGAAATATATTAGAAACATGAAGAATTTGGTCTTCTTCTTCAACCTTCGAAGCTTCTTTAATGGTGGATGAGTAGAGAGAGAATATAGAGAGAAGGGAGAGATTATTGGATTTGTTGTGGTTTTTATCTGACTAAGTGATTGTGAGGTAAAAGTGAAGTAAAATCTATATATAACTCTACAATAAAATACCCAAAAGACCCTTTACTTAGTTTTACCACTTAGTCATGTCAAACTCGAATTCAAATTTCATATTTTTCACCGGGGAACAAGTCTGCATCACGGGGTTGTTCCCGCAAGATTTCCAGAAATATTTTTTGAAACAGAAGGGTATGCGATGCATCTGCATCACATAAAAAACTTTTGGATTTGGGTGTTCCAAGTCCGCAACATAGACTTGCTCCCTCTAAATACAAAGGTTGCTGCCTCTTGGAAGCTTGCTTGGTCCAAAGTGGTGTCCCTTTGTTGACCCCTCAGCTAATTCTTAGGGGGGTTTACCTGGACGTTTTAACTGTATATAAGTTATTTCACCTATTTAAGACTTTTAAAAACTTTTAGACTTTATACAACAATCCCAAACCTTCCATAAACTTAAGTACATTCACTAGTTCTATTTCGCTAGATTCATGACGTCATGGTCGTTGCTTAGCATTTTTGTTCTAACACTTCTTAGAAATATTTTATCACACTTAATTTGGTCTAAAATCGTCATTATTCATATTTTAAAGATCAAGTATAGGTCATAGAATTACCGAGGTGTGTCATATATGAACTAGAGTCATAGTTCCTTGAGAAGTTTACTTCATAAAGGTGGGACTATGAACCCTACCCATGCATTACACAATTGGACGTTAAGAAAGGATAGGATTACAGTCTCTTGTGAAACAAAAACTTATTTTATGTATGATTAGTATTAATTCATGTTAAGGATGACTTTTCTTGTGTCAAGATATGAAGTATGATTGTGCAAGTGAATTACATTTTTTACTTATTAATTGGTTTGTGTCAACATATGAACTATGATTATGCAAGTAAATTAAATTTATGACTTATTAATTAGTTTGTGTCAACATATGAAGTATGATTATGCAAGTGAATTAAATTAATGACTTATTAATTAGTTTCCTTGTATACTTTTAGGAATGGTAATTCATGTGTCAAGCCCCCTTGATACCCTCGAGATGCGAACAACGGACCTAGGACCACAACAAATAACAAGCTAACCCTTGCTTGAATGATCATGAGCATACTAGAAATGATGGGGAAATACCCATATATTATAACTATGATATATATGAAAACCAATGAGTTTAATACGAAAAAAAGATGTTATCTCAATACTAGGCTTAAACTAAATATGTGTGAACATAGACCTAAACTGACTAGAAATGATGGGAAAGGCCCCAACTAGTCTCGCAAAACATAAACTTAATGACTTAAAATACTGAAAGAACTTCACTACTATTGTCCTCAGAGAATGACGACTCACAAAAAATTCTGTTGAACTTGTGATGGGGAACCAGACTAAGCCTCATCAAGATAATGAATACCTTAACCTACATCAAGAAAAGATATGACGAACATATTCTTCAATACTTGAAAGGTACTAAGCATTCAGGGTAGAGTAAAGCTGAAGTAAAACATAACTTTAAAAGAAGTAAAGCAATGTTATAATGTGAACAATTGTACTAAAAAACTGAATGCAATGACCAATTTATAACATGCTCAAACTAAATTCTAGATATACTACTACATGGTAAATATAATGGAATTTGACTTAACTGTGGGAGATAGTAATAACCGATAATCAAACCACGTGAGCTAAATGTGGAGACATATAATTATGCCCCATCGAGAGGACCCAAAATACCGTGCCAAAGGTATAAAGGCATGTTGTCATGATCACTAAACTGATGCCCACATAAGGGACACAAAACCAAATTGTCTAGTAGTTCAGAGGCAATTTATGTATGTTGAACCCTAGTCCAACTCGGTATTATGCTACCCCCAACAAATTAAGTAGTTAACTGATCATGACTGAGTTTTTATAAATTTTTGATAGCTTAAACAAAACATTCAAACTGAGAATGGAACAATTAATCTCGTTACGATGCATTATTAACTGAGGCATGTATGACTAATAACTTAAATATTAACCTAGTATAACTAAAGAATACATAGTTAAGGTTGTGATGTAATTCTAGAAATCCTAGGTCCATTCATAGTAAGTCGACTGACGGTAAGTAGTGGTCGACAATCATTTGTGATTGAGAGCTCAATGTCATTTAGCAAATAGATGGAGTCGACTGCCAAGAAGTTAGACAACTGACGTTCTATACTGGCCAACCATCGTTTGTACTGTTGGTCAGTACTTGTCGACCACTATTCGAGACTGATAATTAGATATAAGACGGTCAATCAACGAAGATGACTGAGCGTCCATACTGGTCAACCGTCATTCGGTACCGAAAACTGTGAGTTAACTGGCTCATAAATGGAGTCGATTATGGACCATAAGTTTACTGACGGTCTATAGTTGGCTCCCTCGTTGCACCTAGAACATATGAAAATATGGATTTTTGGTCTATTTTGGATACAGGGTGCTACATATCTCCCCCTTAGGACCATTCATCCTCTAATGAAGGCTAAACTAGATGACAGTGAGGGATAGGGTTGTGATCCCTACACTAAACATTGATAACTGATTTTCTGACTCAACTGAGTTCCAAGTGTCTCCCTCTATGAACTCACTCCTCCACAAAACTTGGACTGAAAATGACATCATTATTTTTTAACTTTCTCACATGACGTTCAAGGATATCAACTGAGACATCCTCATAAGAATGACTATATTTCACAGCCAAATTCTCTAATGGCATCACGGTGGTTGGATGAACCACACACTTCTTTAAAATTTAGATATGGAAGTCCGGATGCATCGCTGCTAGTTCTACTAGAAACTTTAACATGCCAATTTTCCAACCCTTTTAAAGATATTGTAAGGACCTACATATATAGGACTAAGCTTCCTACATATCTAGGACTAAGATTCTCTTTATTTCCAAATCTTATCACCCCTTTATAGGTGGGACTTTTAGGAAAACCCAATCATTAACGTGGAACACTAGTTCCCTTCTCCTTACATATGCATACGCTTTCTCGCTACTCTAGGTTGTCTTATGTCTATCTTTAATGAGTTGCACTTTATCCAGAGGATAAAGAACTAAATCTGTTCCTATCAAACATGTTTTCCCTAGTTCAAAACAACCAATAAGAGATCTACATCTACACATATATCTTTCCTCATAAGGGGCTATCAAAATGTTGGTGTAGCACCTCTAAAATTTGACAGGTGACACTAAAATCTAACATGTGTTTAATGAGGTTTTAAAGTACTAATATTTTTTATAACGATGTTTGGAGGAAGTGTCTAAAATCGGTTGATATTTGGAGGTCAAACGTCAATGACATTTGAATTATTTGTCTTGAGAAATGCTTGTATATTTATGTGTGCCTTTGTATGTTTTTCATGTTTGTTTTGGTTGAAATTTATTTGAGAGGTTCCTAACTCTGATATGAGTTTATTTGGTTTTAAATCCTGAGGGAAACAATCCCCTAGGACAAACCAAATGGTTCTCGATGAGGACATAACTTGTGAGCAAAAGTTGTCCAAACCAATCCAAACAACGAGGGGCAATCAACGGACTATAGGTCCATCAACGCCTACTCATTTGGGGCATAGGTTATCATTTAGTATAGGGATCTTAAACTCACAAATTTAGAGTCTATGATCCAATAAAAGGATTGCCATCATGGCCAATCGATGGATCTACATGGCGTCGATTGACACCTGCAGGTTTTGTGCAGGTGTCTCGGCCAAGGCAAGGGTGTTTTAAGAAATTCACCAAAATTTCTAAAAATAGTTTGGGCAGTTTCTTAAGGGATTTTTGTGTATTTTAATTACTTTTATATGTATAGAACCCTTAGACAAGTAATTATAAAAATAAAAAACCCAAACCCAAATAAGAACTCTCTAGTACCCCATCCCAACATGAAAGAAAATTATTCTTGGAGCATGATTTCTCCGTTGATTTTGTCTGAAATTTTCTGGCTATTTCTTATCAAGTTATGGTTGTTTATAATAGTTGATATTTTTTTAAATACTGCCCAAAGGGATATATTATGATGGAATATTGAGTAAGGTGTTGTAGGTGATTAAAGGTTTTATTTAAGCATAAGTTGGTTATGTTGTTTCGCTTTAATTTCGAAATGCTCGTGAGTGGTATGGTCCACCTTCTTGATGGTGGTGTTTACTTGAATTGTATGAATGTGAAGTTACTTGTTTATTGTAAATGAGTCCATGAAGGCTTTTTATGTGAAGTAAGATGATAATAATGTTATTCTTTTTAAATGTTCCTTATGAAGCTATTATGTGAAGTAGGATAGAGTGTATGCCTAAATGATGGTATTCTTTTTATTGTATGATGAAACTTGTTATGAAAATTCTCCTAAGTATTATGTCCAAGTTTTTAAATGATTATGAGAAGCATGTAATGTGTGTGATGTGATGAATGAAGATATAAGCAAGTATAGAAGTTAAATGTAAATGAAATGATCATTATGTGAAAGGTGTTCTCACATGTACACACACTCACACTTGAATGAATGAATGAAGCTAAGTTAAGTCCAAAAGGGGAGTTTTGGGGTGAACACTCTTCGTAAGTTGAGATGAAGTGTTTTGTAGCAACCTCACCACATCCTAAAGAGGACTTTTGGTGCCAAGTCTTCAAGTAGAGTGTACTACCTAGGGTAGGTGGTTGTATGTGACACCATCTACTCATTGCACTAACCAAGCATTCCAAAAGGGAATTCTTTGTGTGTTGTTAGGTGTTCTTCTATTGTATTAAATATTGAGTGGGTGCTTGTTCTCCCTATCTGAGTATGCCAAAAGGTATGTAGTCTTGAGGGTTGCTTTGGTGTATATTGGAGGAGGCATATGTGTACTTCCTTCATGTCTCACCTTAGTGAGTCTTAGGATAACCTTAGATCGGGAAACTTTGACGAAATGATGCTTATTTCCTCATTCAGAATACTTTGGAAGTCCATTACATTGGAGTCATTTTAGTCACAATAGTGTTAAAGGAAATTCAATGTAAATGCTAGCTAATTCACAGTAATATTTTTTGAGTTAACTGTAAAGTGCTTCTTTTTGTTAAAATTATGGGAATTCTTCTCTGAGTGTTAAATGATGTTTCTTATGCTGTTTTACTTCTAAAATTATGAATGTTTTAATTATTTGGCACGTAATGTTATTTTACTAAAATATCACTTTTTGCATGTTTTTGCATATTCAATATTTAGTACATTATTTTGTACTAACCCCATACTTTTCCATACCATCTAAGTATAGGTTTTTGGAAGCAAGGTTGAAGACTAGAAGGTAAAGCTTGGGAAAGTTTCTCTCTAGGAAAAGTATGTCCTCATATATTCGAGGGAATAGTCCTTTTCTTAGTTTATGATATAAAGACTTATTATGCATTTCTTTTAATATAAAGGGCCGCGTCCCTAAGATATTATGTCATGTCTTTAAGATAGATTGTGACGATGAGATTATTTAAATATCTATGAAAGACTAGTTTTTAATCAAATGTCTTGAAAAGTTTTTATTTCGCACTAATTTTCATGTCTTATGTAATGAACAATAGATAAAAGGCTTGTACAAGACATCAAAGTATCAAGTACACCATGCCACAAACTGAGGCTTCTCCTTAACTTCTTTTGGGTACTTTAGGGACGTGACAGACTTGGTGTTAGAGCATAAGGTTATGGGTAATAGTTAATGTTCTAAAAGTCTCATAAGTCACATCTAGGAGTATTTTGTCATTGGTGTGAGTAGGGACACATCCATGGACAAAAAGCTATAGGAATATATAGTTTCACTTTATTTATTACTCTTGAATCGTGCAATAGAACTTAACTCCATAAGGCTTCTTTCTCTTATGTTCTCTTGTCCAATTGTCTTCTAGGTTTGATTGATTGGAAGGGGAGATGTTTCTAAGTTTAAAGGATTGAAAAGGTGAGTTTTGATGTTATGATTGTTTTGTGGATAAAAAAGTAGATGTGAACGTAAGTTTTGAAAATTTTAATGTGATGCCATTTATGGCTAGTTGTGAATTATGAGATTGGGAGTGTAACATTCCCAAAATGTACTTGTCTAGTGAAGGGTCTATTGGGTTTTGAGAATAAGTATTGGGGTACCTAGGCATCCCAATGCTTATTATTGAGTAATATTGGGCATGTTAGATAATATTGGCTTAAGGGTATTAACCAGTCTCTATGTATTAAGATATACTTTGATGCTCAATGCTCCAATCAAAGCTTGTTTAGGATTTGTACCTGCAATGAAGACCATAACCTAATAAAATTTTCATTTTTTAGATCCCACCATTAAGCATGAGGGTCCATTGACAAAAATTACATAGAAACACATGTGCAAGCACATGTGCAAGACACAAAGCGACCATGCCCCAACCGAATTCGGTTAGGGCGGGTTTTTAGTCAATTTGGGAGCGATGTTTTTGTAATTATCTAATTGATTATTTACTTAAGTTAATTAGCCTAAGTTTAATCGTTTACTATTCGGTTCCTAAGACTTAGACTCACTTTTAACTATGTAAGAAACTTCATGACTCAAAAACAGTAACAAACATAAGAAAAACAGTGAACAATTTTCCTTAGGCGATTTCAAGGTAGTTCTTCCTGATTTTTCATGCAAAATATGGGGTGATCTTCATAAATTCAGTTCTACAGTAAGGTATGGGTTTTCTCTCTTGGATTCCTTTGTCCAAGAGGCTTTTCAAATGTTTTTGAATTCAAGAAAAGCGAAACTAGGGTTGTTCCCAATGAATCGAATGTTAATCTCCGTAGTTCACCCAATTTTCAATTCCAGTATCATGTATAATGCAAATATCAAAGATGTTGTTTGTATGTCGTGCTAACTTATCATTATATGTAGGTTTTTACGATTTGATAATGTTAAATGAGACCTATAAGATAGATCCGTATGATTAAAGTATTATTTGCATGATATAAGAAATATTTTAATGCCGATTGTGTCTGAGAAGATGAAATTGTCAAAAGTTGGTTTGCTTAAAATGATGAGATTACTATAGTATATACATGAAGTTAAATGACTTGTCTAATGTTATTCTCATGACTAGTGTTTACTGAATGTTTCGATTATGCAAATAAATTGGCTAGTAATATTATTTCCAAAAATGATATAAAGTTGGCCAATGACTAAGTCATACTAATCTTTTGAGGCCAATGTACATTATTATATTCTTGTAAGGACAAATACATGTTAAATATTGACCTGACAAGTTTTAATTCAATGAACTCATAACCTACGGTATGCTAATGATAGGACAAGTCCCAACATACACTATATAAATGAACTTGTGAATATAGTAGCATATTGAATAAGACCTTACAACTTTCATATAAAAGGGTATAAGACTACCAAATAATGTTGGACAATATAAGGTGATTAATAAAAAAAATATAAAAGCTTATGAGTCATGAAATTGACCTGGAATCGGTTATTAAAGGAAGTGAGACATGTCTCACTTACGCCTAAACAATTATGTTAAATGTTCTCACATAAGAGAGTTTTAGATAGCATTAGATAAGCCTCATTCACACCATAATGATAATGTAAGATTCAAGTTCACATTCATCAAGAAAAGAAAGGGATGACAAGTAATCCATTAAGCTAAGCATACCTCATACTAGAAGCAAGATTCAATAATGTATGATTTAACTCTAAAAAATGTAAAGTATGATAAATTGAGAAAAGCACAGATACACTAGCAATGAGCTTGTGCAAGCACATGTAAGCCTCATAAGATGAGACTACAACCAAGGTGGATAAGAGTATAAAAAATCTCCTAGTCTTTGAACTATGTTGCTAGCATACGTTACCAGCTAGAGGATTCACCTAAGAAAGCTAGGAAGTATTCAGTTTCAGTTTGGCCGGTGAACCACCTATTTTCAGTATGGGGAAGACACTGGATTTCATTTTAGCTCACATGATTTGTGTCGGGTAAATGCTAGTATTCAGTTTCACTTTAGCTGGTGAACCACCTCTTTGAATGTGGGGAAGACACTGGATTTCATGTTAGCTCACATGATCTATGTCAATTTATTGCTAAATTTCTTAAAGAAAGTAAGTAAGAAAGAAAGAATGAAAAGTATGTTCAAATTTGACATGATATCAAAGAAAAAGATATGTAAGTTCAAAGTGAACTATGTAAACAAAGCCATAAGTAAATCAAATCACAAGTGTTTGATAAAAATGAAGTTTTAACAGTTATTAGCTTATGGAAATAAAGTGAGTAAAACATAATGGCTGATCAATGACCCATAATATTGATATCATGCAAATGATCAAATAATTGGCATAGCTAAAATAGATTGGCTTATAAAGACTAATGCCAATGTAACAAGAATGGAAAGAATAACTTGTGAGTAGGGTAGTCTAATCGTTTCCTTAGTCTTTTGGATAACCTACATGATTCATTGTAGGATTGAGACTACAATAAATCATTGCACTCGTAAGTGAAAAATAGGTTCAAAAGATATCATTGAACTATATAATAAAAAGAAGAAAAAAGTAAAAAATAAACGAAGGCATGGGAAACAAGCTCTCGGCTTAAGGCGGAGCAAAAATATAATTTTTTGCTCTAGTTATTGTAAAATTATGTTCATGATCACAAGGTCTTATTTTCATATAGAAAATGAGTTGTGTGCTTTAAATGCATGAAAATATTTCCTATTCATAGCATGATTCATAAAAAATGAATTAGGAAAGTAAAGTGACTTCACTTACCAAAAATTCCATGTTTCTATAGTAAGAGCTTTACTTTATCATGCATAGTTCATATGTGATTATGTGCATATACCCATACTTAGTACAACTGTGTACTAACCCATATACTATTACTATTTTTATAGGCGCAGGTCCTTTAAGAAGGTTGAAGATTTGCTTGAAGGTGTTTGGATTAGTACCTCCAGACGTTGGTAGGTTCTCTTAAGTTCGAGCATACCTACACCTTATATTCTACCTTTAGTAGATTAGACATACCTAGTGGATGTTCTCCCTAGCGTTTCCTTTCAAATATTTGTTCAAGCGTTTGTATTAAGGCCGGTTTCACAACTATTATTATTATTATTAATTCTTCATTTCGATTGTTGAATTTATTAATTGATGTCCGTTTAGTTTGAGTTGTTAGTATATCACTCTTATGCAAAAATTATTTGAAGTCTAAGTACAGTACAACAAAGTTAAAATGTTTTAAATTTTCCGCTAAATTTAACTATATTATTGTGATTAGAGCTAAGAAGAACCTTGCCTTCGACCTCTGAGAGGTTAATGATGCTGGTATCATCTAGGGTCTAGAAACCGGGTGTGACAGAGTGTTGTGATGAGAAACTTTATCGTGAGGTAGTTCTAAGCATAGTAAAAATTATAATGATTGAATAAAGTTCCTTGGAGAGCAAATGAGTTATCTTTGGAGTATGTTTAATGATGGTAGAAATGCTTTATGGTGTAAATTTAAGAAATGGCGTAAGAATGTGGAGATTTAGTAGGAGTAGAGAGAAACCCTTTTGTGTGGTTAATGTTTGAATAGTTTTTCTTGTGAGTTGTTTGAGGTTCTTTTGTAGGTTTATAGTAAGGAGGAAATGTGGTATGAATACTTAGTAAGGGAGTTTTGTTCCATGAAATTGATTCAAGTGATGCCTAAGAGTTTATTGACGTGGTGTTTAGGGGAGTTTGTTTAGGCTTGAATCCTGAGAGGAAAGTTTTATACTTGACTAGTAGATTTGATTTTAGTCTTGATGTGCATAAGTTACGGGTGGTGTGAGTCCCTACCTTGTGAGAGGCATAATGGTGCTTTGAAGTCTGAGACCTTGAATATGGCTTTACCCTAAGTGGGGGAGAATGAGCTTACTAGAATTGCATGTAATGTTACTTAGTCCAAGAGAATCCTCAAGGGTCACTATGTGGGAGTGTTAGTATGGGATGCTACTCTCACATTAACTTAGAGAATCATGTCAAGTCTCTTACGAGTAAGTTAGTATAGTCTTGTCTCTCATATTGTCTTGACATCTTGTTAATGTTTCTTGAAAGATGCATTATTGAAAATTTAAGCATGTGACACATTGAAGTTTTGAATTCACTTTAAGTAAGTCAAAATTGAGGAAATTGCATTTTTCATGAATTATCATTTCAATGTGTTATGGATGAGTTTATATAGTATTATACTTTATATGATCATGACTTCTTGATGAATTGTTCAAAGAATAAAATTTCAAAATTTTAAGCATGCTTACCAATGTTACAGTGATGTTCACTCTAAGATTTTTGGATTTTTAGAAAATTTTTCTTGCCTTTGATTGAAGTTTCAATGTGTGCAAAAGTGTTACATATGAGAATATTTAATGTTTCTAAAGGTAGTTCCTCCATAAGTGAAGGATGTTTTGCCAAAGTTCTTGTGTTGCAAGTGTTTGAAAGTGTGAAGTGATGCTCCTTGTTATTTGATGCTTTGATTTTGAATGTTTTGACCATGGTTGTAATATGTTATGTTATTCTAAGTGTGTACTTGTTTTTTTTGAAGTTTAATGTCACACGAGGACAAATGTTGTTCTAAGTGGGGGAGAATATAACTCCATAAAATAATCTAAGGTGAACTAGAGCTTTGTTAAAGTGTCTCAAGTAAATTTTAAGTTAAAATGAGTAACATTAGTGTTATTAGGAAGTGTATGAATTCCTGTTAAGTTTAGAGGTCAAACATCCGAGAACGTCCATGACGTTCGAAAGTTGTGCCTTAGATAGCGCTTATGTGTCTTCATGTGTTTGAGTGAGTTTTACGTGTTCGTTTTTCTTGAAGTTGATATTGGATATTCCTATGACCAAGAAGACTATGTTTAGATGTTTAACATTTGGCTAAGACACCATTAAGGACACACGAGTTGACCTAGAAGAGGACCCCACCTCTTGGCAATAAGCTGCTAAAATAGTGACAAAACGACGACCCAAAGGACACTCTGTTGATCAACCAACGGCCCGTCGACCATGGACGTTGATTGGACCTGCAAGGTTAGTTGTGCAGGATCCAAATTGGTTTGTTGATGGAGCCTGTCCCAAAAGCTTTCCCTTTCCTCTGAAGTCTTGGGGTGTTAGGTAAATTCACCCCAAGTCTTTTTTGGCCCTAGGATGATATTTTCATGGTTTATTAGGTATATTGATGTATTTCAAACCCTAAGACCTAATTTTAAACTTCATTTCCTAAAACCCAAAAACCCCCTCTCTTAGAAGACTCTCTCAAGTCACCATCGAAGCGAGGAGTGAAGCAGGAACTAGAAGGGTTGTTGGTGTTCATTTATTCATTAAAAATCATTGGTATTTATTCAATTTTAGGTATGGTATCCATCCATGAACTCTCTTGCATTCAAGGAGTCCCTTCGATTGGATTCCAAAAAGGGTTTTTTTAACCGTAGTTTCTTGTATATTAAACTCTTTATGTGGCTTTTGCATGAAACCGTTTTGAATGACCTAATAAATATTTTTCTAATTTTATTTTTTGATTTCGAGGTTAAACTTCAATGAAATCATGTGAAATCTTTTCATCATATTTTGGCTTAAGAATTGGGTTAAATGAGCAGGAATTGGTTGTCTTTGAGCTTTGGTTCCTTATGGTTGATATCGTTGTTTAGCTACAGACCAAAGGGATATATTATGATGGAATATTAAGTAAGATGTTTTAGGTGATTAAAGGTTGGTGTCACATCGCAAAACCATACCCTAGAAGTCTCGATACAATCTTGGATTGTAACCGGCGTTGTCGAACTCTCATAGTTCTTACACAAGCCTCTTTAATATCATTCATTTCATATACATAATGAAAAATAGTGTGGAATTAACACTTTTAAAAAAACACAATATAGTCTTAAAAATATCATTCATATAAAAGTAATAGGAAATACTATGTCTCGATCTCATCATCTTAAGACACAAGTATACTTGGGACACGACACATACTTCAAAACACGTATATAGAAATACTCATTCTATTACAATACTTCAATAAGAAACATAAAAGACCCATATATGCCCTCGAGTCAAGTGAGGACATACTTCAACTTCTCTTGAACGATCTTCTAGTTCCATGTCTTCACTTCTCAAAGCTCCTCACCTACCAAGAAGTATATAAATAGATAAAAGCATGGAGTTAGTACAACCACATGTACTAAGTATGGATTATGCATAAAAATCATGAAAACGAACATTATTGGCATATGCATCTTTTCATTTAAAAATCATATTATAATCATAATAACATCATTAATTAATTTATAATTACATAAAACACCTTTAGCATGAAATTTCCTCATTTAAAGTACTCCTAAGATTCACTTAAGTCACACAAAGAGAGACCGCCCATACACTCTCTCTAGATTTGCCTAAATGACTCTTAAGATTACCTATAATGAGTCATATATATGCTGACAAACCAATCATAAAAATCAAGGTATGATGCTTCTACCAAATGTGAACTCTAAGTCTCACTTGAGTAAGTTGTGAAACGACCGCCCATACAATCCCTTACACACACATTTAATAGATCCTATAGACTCCCTAATATAGAATCATGCTAGCATAAATTACCAATACATGGATGATATGCCATTCTCTCCCAAAGTCTATCAAAAGACTTATTTACGTAAATCAAGAAGATAAGGGTCCATAGTGACTTCTTAAAGATTACCTAAATAGTCCTTAAGACTACCCAATGCTTCGATCCTGTCTACAAATTCAACCAACTTCCCTAACTAGAGTTATCCCCACGACTTCCAAAGATATGACTTGAAGAGATCATCCCTTATGCCCTCTCCATATTTTAGATAAGGATTCCTTAAGTAATTTTAGATTAGGTACCTATTTAGTGACATACTCTTTAACATAAGTCATTAGTTCATTAGTTCATTAAGACTCATACATCACATAAAGGACATTCAAATAATGGTATTGGACAAGACTAGGAACTCCGCATAACACCTTCAATGTCTATTGTGTAATGTCTAGACAACGTCCCATACCACCACCTAAACTCCATAAACTCATCAAATTCTAATAGGTATAGCATACGATGAAAATAGGCAATAACTGATATAGACCATCATAGCTAGACATGGAATCCAGAGTTCTATCCTGCTCTGATGAGGTTGTTCTACTTGCCAATGGTAGAACATAGACACATCCCATATAGGCACATGGTTATGTAATACGAAGGGCATACTTTTTATTACAGTCTCATACTTAACTAGAACTACTTTCCCTTACCATACTAACTAGGTGCTAGCCTTCATTCTCATAAAGTAATTCATACGTTTGGTTCACAAAAAAAGGATCCATAACAAGTTCATATCCCAATCACATTTACCCTACCAAGGAAGGTCCACTAGGTCTACCTCACAATGGCGACAAGAAGCTCATGATGACTTTCCTAAGGATGAATATAATGACGTTCGAACCAACTGACCTTAAGTCCATGATTCCTTTACTTTGAAGGATACAGTTACGACTTACACTTTAATCAATCTTAACCATACCCTTAAGTCAAGGTCTGCACATAAGAGACTCTCATAACATCATTTAAAGTCACATGTTATTCATACATTCAAGACTAAGATCCCTAACACCCTAAATAAGGACATCACATATCCAGAACTATATACATATAAAGAAAGAGTTACAAGTCAACTAAGACAAGACATCATGTACTTCTCTTTTAAAACATAATACAAGTCATTCTAGAAAAACCTCTACATCAACCCTACATGTTCAAGTCATCCTATATATAATATTAACATCATTAATATACTCCACATAGACTCATATAGTAAAGTAGGAAATATAAAGTCAATGTCTTACATGATCACTTAAGGGAACATAACTAGAAGAATATATATATGACTATATAACTTCACATGTTTATAGCTAACGTCATGCTTCATATAATCAAATTATACAAATATACACATAACTTCAAGTAGTTGCCAATAAGGCTATGCTTATAATATTGCATAAAGTAACGCCGACAAGGCCACATCAATTGCAAGTAAAACACATAACACCTCCACCATAAGTGAACCATATCAATCCCAATAGAATAAAATTAGAATTATTATCAAAATAAAGAAATCCGGGAAGCATACCTTCATTCCCTTATTCACACTTCAATTCAATGTTAAATCGTCAAATTCAACATCAAAAGGCCCTTACCCAAGGCCATGACCAACAATTTACGCAATAATTGTAATATCCAATGAAATCTCTATCAATTTAATCGAGGTTTCACAATGTAGGACAAATTAGATAACTATTGAATACAATTCATATATAATTAGAAAGCCAAGAAGAAAGAACATATTAATTCAATAATATTATCTTAATACCAAGTAACCCACATTACATTAAAAAACTAGGGTTCATCAATTTACATGGGTTCATAGGTAATTTAAATATAAATCATCAATACAATATCAATTTGTTCGTAATTCAATGTTTAGAAATCATTTATGCAAGAACCCATGGTAGAATCATTAAATTGGATAATTCACTTTAGAAAACTTTGAAAAAATATGTTGAGAGTTGATCTCCTTGATGAAACGAGTTTCAAGGATCAAAAGACATACCTCAAGGATGATAATTTTTCACTTTGAAGAAGAATTTCGATTCATAAACCCCTCATCAAGTTGCCTCTTCAAGTTGGACTTCAACGGATGTTTGGGATATTTTCTAAGTGTTTTGGGTTTATGATTTTAAAGAATGATTTCTTCCATGTAATTATACTTTATATACTTAATTAAAATACCCAAAAAACCCTTAATAAACCGTCCATGACTTCATTTAGAAGTGGCATGAATTTACCAATTCACCCCTTAATTGGCAGCAGACCTGCACAGGAGAACAGGTCGCACAATGCCTACCCTTGACGGGGTTTCACATCCCTTCATCGCTGGCTACAATGTCGTACCAATCCTCCTTTGTCTTCCATGGTTAAGTCCCCATCGACGACACCCTTTGGAGGTTATGATATCCTTGAGGTTGAAAGTCCTAATGATATTTTTCTTGTGTGAATGATAGACCTAGGGCTTGGTTTGTTGGAACGACATGAAATAATCCTTAGGAAAGTCATTGAGATAGATTAGTAACCATTTTATGGCATCTCTATCTGACCTTCTTTTGTATGGTGTATTATGATTTTTTTATGACTATGATATGATACGTATTCATATGCTTCTTTATTTAAGTACTATTTGAGAACAAAGCTAGAACCAAGAGAATATGCTTGGGAAGTGGCTCTTCTTTAGATGAGACTAGAGTACAATTTAACACTTGATATTGCTTAACCATGTGCCTACATGGGTTGTGTCCTAGATCTACCCTTGACAAGAAGAATTTTAAGACCCCAAAGAAGACCTAGGTTAACTAGATCCTAAGATGTTTGTCTTGATGTTATCAGGTCCTAAATATGTCTAATAAATAGTATAGAGGCAGTAGCAAAAGTATTAGTTGTGTTGGAAGTCAAACGTAAAGGGACGACTATGACATTCGACGACTAAGTCACCTAAATGCCTCATATATGATTCTATGTGTTTATTTGTGTTTCATGAGGTTTTAATGTCCTTTAACGAGTTATTATAGCATGTATAAGCAGTGTGTTGAGTTTCGAAAAGTTTGGAGGTCAAACGGCTAAGAACGTCCATGACATTCGAAAAATATATGTTGAAGTGACCTTGTGTGTCTAGGCGTGTTTTGCCGAGTATTATGTGTATATTTTTTATGAAATTCATGTGAGAGGTGTTAAAATCATAGATGGTCGTATTTGGATTATAAACGTCCGGGAAAAATTATCCGCAAGAACCATCTAATGGACCTTTCGGAAGGACGCTGTAACAACCCTAAAAATGGCTAAGCTAAATAATGTTTAATGTGCCTAAAATGCCTACAATAACACCGGGTTCACATGAATTGATGCGCATATAAGCAAACCTTTGAACCATCAGGACAGCCAAGCCAACTTACTTGGGGAGTTAGTTGAGCTTTGAAAGGATGGGTCCAGCCATGTAGGGCTCCCGAATATCAAGATTTACTCGGATGAGTCTTTACATGACTTAAAAAGGAGAAATCTTAAGTTAGGAGGGTCTAGAGGTAAAATCGTCTTTTTCCAGCTAAGGATAGTATCGTAATTACTCTTAAATATATAATTAATTATTTGATTAAAAAGGTGGAGGGGTATTTTGAAGGGAGAGGGCTGAAAATTGGCTTTTGAAGTAATGTCTTGCTCCACCCAAGTTCGAACCCAGGTGGAAGCAATGAATTAAATTTGTTTTAATCTAAGTTGGTTAATTAATGTAATGAATTAATATTTATTATTTATTAGGTGATTTAAAATTAAACAGAAATCTGAATTTTTATGATTTAGTAAAACCTTATTTCACTAAGTCCTAAACTAGACTCCTAAGCATAATTAAACTCTAACTCTATCACACCTACCTCCTCAACATTCATGATCACTCTCTTTTCCCATTCACGTTTCTCTCTGCCAAATAACATTCATGAACAGAATACCAAGGTTCTTCAAACTTGAAGAAGTCACACGAAAATATAAGAAAAACAAATGTTAATGAATCACGTAGGCAAATAGTAGGTTTTTCGTCGAGTGGTGTGTTGAACATTCGGTGTCGGAGTTGTGTTTGGAGAATTTTTTTGGCATCAAGTCGAGGTTTTAATGTCAAAAAGTTATGGTTTCTATTCTCTCTTGGTTCCTTTCCCAATAGACCCCTAAGAGTCAGTATATTCAATCCAAAAAATAGGGTTGTTCCCCGTTGCATGTCCCTATCACAAGCTCCAATGATTCATAGTTTGGATATGTGTTCTGGTTGATATTAGGAATGTGTTGAATTTTTTTGATCAATATATTCATGTATGTGTGTTTGAAATCGTTAGAATGACAACCTATTTGTTCGGGAACTTTGTGCATGTGTGTTAAAAAATGTGACCGTTACTAGGTGTTCTCGGGTTAAGGCGAGAAATTGTAATGTTATCGTTGTGATCTTATGTGCACAAACTTATTTATATCGTGATGTTCATATGAAGTGTAATGTGGATGATTTGAGTGACAAACTCTTGGATAATCGAATCCATGAAAATGCACTGAAAACGTTCTAAATGAACTATGAAATTTCCTAAGAACTAATGTGTAACTTGATTAAAAGATGCTGAAGAAATAGTATAAAATTTCTAGTTTTGAATGATGAGTTTCGATCAAGTTAAGAGGGTTCAAGATTTTGTGAATAAATTAATTAAAACAAGTGAGGTCATGGAGGATTGAACCCGTGACTTCACCATGTTAAAAACCATAGAAATAAAGAATTAAAAAGGAATGTGGTGAAGGGGATTCGAACCATGGTCTTGGTTGGAAAATAAAGTATGAAAATAAGAAATGAGAAGAGTGGGATTCGAACCCACAACCTCTCAGTAAAGCTTAAGGAAAAATGAAATGAAAATAATTGTGAGGCATGGGAATCGAACCGATGAACTCTACTCGGAAAAAAAGAGAGTGAAATGATAAATAAAGGTAGGTTGTGTTGGTTCGATCCCATAAACTCATGGTAAACTTGAAGAAGCCATGGATAAAGAAATAAAATAAAAAGATGTTGTGGGGGTTCGATCCCACAACCCCTCGGCCATGAAAGAGAAAATGTAAAGAAAATAAATTAACAGAAAATGAAGTCGTTGGGGCTTGATCTTGGGTCCCCAAGCAGTGTGGACCCAAAAAATATAAATGAAAAATGTAAGTATTGTCCAAGGGATTTGAAACGGGGTTTTTTTGCCCATATTCCTTATTGAGACATAAGTCATACATGAATTACATATTCAAGAATAATGCTGCCTACTTAGATCGAAATCGAGATATTGGTATACATACAAGATGCAAAAGTCTTGTACCACATAATCTTCAGAAGATATGAATAACTTAAACAAACTATGAATGAATCCTTATGGATTGTATGTATAGACCCATATGTCTAGTATATGTTTATAAATAAGTGAACCTAATATGTATGTAATGAAATGATGTAACCCTAGGAAGGTTAAGTTAGAGTGTAAAACACACTAAATGGCCAAGTGCATTAGCACATGATGAAATGAACAATGAATGCTGAAATGAGCATTGAAATGATGAAACTATAGAAGGGTTAAGTAAGAGTGTGAAACACACTAAATGACCAAGTGCATTGGCATATGATGAAATGAACATTCACGTAAAAAATGGTGAGTAATTATGAACAGAAAATGTTCTAATGTTAATTAATGTGGTGATGACATGATATGAAGCTAATGTAAAAGATGAGGGCAATCTCAAATGAGCCTAAGTAAATGTTACCAAAAAATACTCACCTATGAGAATGTAAAGTTAATGAAGAGATCAGTCTCTAATAACACTCTAATGAAAGTATTGAAATAAATATACACTTAATACTAATGATGAAATGATAAATCATCTATTGAGATATTATGTCCTCATACTAGAAGCAAGCTTCCATGACGTATGAGTTGAATGTAATGTAACTTTATACTTAGCACCGATAGACTAGCTATGCACGATGATGCCTTCTTTCGGGAAGGGCGGAGGTTCACGTAACTCTCATTAGATAAGAGTATCCAGCATGCTAGGTATTCGTCTAAATATATCTCTTAGCCTATGAATCTATATTGCAAATACAGGGATTTGGCGAGGTTCAATTCCCATGTACGCTAGCATGCTTTAGGTTATTTTGCCGGTGATTCCACCTTTTTTTTGGTGTGAGAGAGACACTGGATTTCATTATGCTCACATGATCTATTTCGGTTAAAGTTAAAGTTTCCAATAAATGAATGAGGCCATCCTCAAATAATTCTTAAAATGAAATGAATAGAAGAAAAGGTGTTCGGATAGGATAATCCAGAGGTGAGCTAGACTCAAGTAATGACACTAGGTCGTTCTTGATTATTGCACAACGAACCCGATAAAATTCTTAAACTACATCCTAGGTATAGTTGGTTTCCACACTAGCCTATGAATAAAATGATATTAAGTACGTATGAATGAATATTGCAGACTCTGTGTTTCTTAAAGAAGTCTCCATAGTTGAGGTCCCATATGTTGATCCTTCATTTTGGGACGTCTTGATGTCTAATCCATAATTCCAAGTTCCATGGCATATGAACAAATGATATGAAAAGTCTATGTTTTATGAGCAAGATTTTATGTGTTGTGTGCAATATGGTAAGTATGATGATACATGTTACACTCATGGTATGACTTTCCTACTCCAAAATTGGAAAGATCACTCACTTTCCTAATCCGAATTTTGAAAGCTCACTAACTTTCCTAATCCCAATTTGGCAAATCCACTGACTTGACTTTCTATAATCATGTTGTTAGGAAATAGCTATTATTACTCATGCATATATTTTGTGTGTGCTTGCATATACCCATACTTAGTACAAATGTGTACTAAATCCATACAATTCTACAATTTAAGGTGCAGACACAGGTAGACGCTACAACTTGTAGGTTGACGTTGCACCTATTCGGTGATCGATCTTCCATTCGGACTTAGTAGGCCCTTATGATTTCGATGATTTATACCGTTATTATCTAGGTTAGATGTAGGCTTTAGGTAGTGGATGATCACTAAAACTTACTTCTCATATAAGAAGTAAAACGGTCGTGTTAAGTAAATAACCCAACTAGTGAGGTTGGGATCGTTCCCACGAGGAAAATAGTCTAGACTTAACTTCAACCTGTTATTACTATTGTTTGGTCAATGACTTCCTTGGAAAGTAAAAACAATAAAAGGGGGGTTTCGATTTCTAAATTAATGAAAATAACTAACGCAATTGAAAGAGACACTTAACAGTTTTGAATGTTGGATTTTAATTAATTAATCAAAGTAAGTAGGGTTTACATGTTCCCCACAGGTTCATAACTTGATAATTCTAACTATAAGAATTCTTTCCTAGTATCTTGCATGCAAAGTGATAAGTTATGTACTTCTAAATCCTTTGTCCGGCATCTAGAAAATCTCACTCCGCACCTTGGTCCGGCTACGTGTGTTGCTATCCTAACCCTTATCTTTATCTCATATTAAGCATCGTATTTGATATTTGACTAAGTTATTACCTCGTATCTATCAATACTAGCCTATAAGATAGTATACACTAAATCTATGTTAATATGTTTTTTCCTATTATCTACCTCCTTGGTCCGGCAAGTAGCATTAAGGCGAGTCCTAACGTTGGACATCCGTTAAAAAGACTTCTAAGCGAAAGAATTTTTAATACATGCAAGACACCATTCTATAATTATTATTTTAGTTAGGTTTTATCTCATTATTTGCCTATGGTTCCCACAACCCTAGTTATGGAGTGTAGTTACTTATAGTCATAATCACAATATTCAAATATATTAAATAAGAATTCATATACTTACTTCAATGAGAAAGAGTAAAATCCTAAAGTTTGCTTGATTAATCACCAAGAATCACTTGCAAAAATCTCAAAGTAATCAATAGTCTAACAAAAAGTCTAATGATAATCAAGAATCTAAAAATACAATATCTATTAATATGATGTCTAACAATACACAGTCTAACAATGATCCCGAGTCTAACCTCAAAAATGAGGTTTTTCAAATTATTTATAGAAAATAAAAACCTAAATGCTGGAAATCTTCCAAAACACGGCTGGGTCGACGGACCTCGCGACGGATCGTCATGGTCACGACGGACCGTCATGGACTCCGTCATCCCATACTTGTGCAATTTCTTCTGCTGCTCTCTTCATTACCCTCGATGGCAAGTATGACGGACCATCATAGGCCCAACGGTCCGTCGAGGGTCTTCGTTCCAAAACATTTAAACTCTTGGAATATGGGTACTGGGATTACTTCTCTGAACTTCATGACGAACCTACAGGACGGACCGTCATAGACACAACGGACCATCACAAGCTTGGTAACCCCACGGCTCGTCAGACTTCCCCATCTTCCTTCAGCAGCTGCACTATGCTGCCACCTACGGACCATCACAAGCATGAAGGACCATCATAAGCTCCGTAGGTGGTCTCTTCTACATTTCTTCGCTCAAATTCTCCACATTCATCTTTGGACAGATTTCCTTCAAAATAAAGAGAAACTTATATAAACATTAGCACAAAAAGGCTTTTGGACACACTAAACTTAAGGAAAAAGTATTAAAAATACCATGAAACCATGGTATATCAGTGGAGAATTTTTCACTAGTGTTTCTTTCCACTTTTATTTAAGATGTTGTATTGGTGTCGTTATGGCAAGAATACGTTTAATGCAATTCTGAAATGTTTCTTTCATTTTATTATCTCAATATTAGATGGTTGATTTATGAACGCCTATGATGTTATGTTTAAAATGTTTAGAATTTAATAAGAAAACAAAAAGTTCAACGTTTCGACTAAAATTAACCTTGATGAAGTAAGAATGACATATGTAGGCTACTGCGACCTTTGAGAGGTCAACGACGCCGGTCTCGTCTTGGGTCTAGATTCCGGTCATGACAAATATGGTATCAAAGAACTAGGTTAACTTACGAGGATAATAAGTTCACATCAACCACTTCAAGTAGTTTCTAAGTCATGGTAGTAAAGCGCATTACAATCCTGAATTAGAGACTGCATAATGTGTGGGAAAATTTCCCTTCTTCTGATCTTATCGTTCCTTTCCTAATGTCTAATTTATTGATTATGAGTGTTTCTAAAATCAATCCTTGTTGTTTTCAGAGAATGAATACTTGGAGAACCATCGGTCAGAGAATAGGAAGAGCAGCTATTGGGGACAATCAGGTTCAACGCCACGCTCCCGCTGAAGGGGTGGCTATGCCTGTTAACCCTGCTGGGTTGAGTAATGGTAAGGTGAGGGTATCTCTGGCCAACATGCAACATGCCATCACTATGCAGGCCCAGGCCATGAATGACCAGGTCAACCGGCAGAATGTTAGAGGGAGAACCCACCGGCTCGCTGTATGCCATATAGGCTGAGAGACTTTACAAGGATGAATCCTTCTATTTTACTAGGGTATAAGACTTGGAAGGATCCTCATGAGTTTCAAGATGAGGTGCATAAGATATTGGTGGATATGGGGGCCACAGATACTCAGAAAGCAGAGTTGGCTTCCTATTAACTCAAGGATGTTGCACAGACTTTGTAGATGATGTGGCAAGATAGCCGTGTATTATGTGGAGTTCCGATCTTTTTGGATCTTGTTAAGAAATCCTTTAAGGAGAGATTCTTTCCAAGAGAGATGAGGGAGGCCATGTTTAAGGAGTTTATCAACCTTAAGCAGGGATCCATGATAGTCAGGGAGTATTCCCTGATGTTTTTAAAAATGTCCACGTATGCTACTCCCCTTGTATCTAACCATAGGGATAAGATTAGAAGCTTCCTCACAAAAATCAACGTAGATTTGGAGTAGTAGTGTCGGTCTGCAATGCTCCACAATAGCATGGACCTCCCAGCTTGATGGTGCAAGTCCACCAGGTAGAGGACACCCACATAAAGAGGGACGTTCGTGGTTCTAGGAGGCCTAAGTCTCAAGATAAGGCAGGTCCCAGTTATGGAGGCCACAAAAACTACTTTGGCGTTCATGACCAGCCCAGGTTCAAAAAGGGGCAACAAAGTTTAGGGCACTCTAACTCTCAGAGGAGTATAACACCTAGAGGAGGTAGACCCGACCCCAGAAAGGGCAATAGAGGAGATATGCAGCGTACCAGAAAGGATTGTGATAAGTGTGGTTGTTCTCACAGTGGAAAGTGCAGACACGAAACTAATGCCCTCTTTGGTTGCGGTAATAGCGGGCACATTGTTAAGGACCGCCCATAGAAACGAAGTCAAGCTGGAGGTAATGCTTAGCCTAGGTCTAATACATAGGATGCAATAATAGCAAAGCCTACTTAGATGAACAGGTTCTACGTCCTGAAGGACAGGGAGGACATGGAGAAGTTCGTTGATGTGGTCACGGGTATGCTCCAAGTATTCTCAACTTTTATTTATGCTTTACTTGATCCAGGGTCTATGCATTCCTTTGTAACTCCTTCGCTTGTTCTCACTTTTGAGATATTGCCTGAAGTTGTGCATGATCCTATAGTGGTTAGTACATATTTAGGATAAAATGTACGAACTAATAGAGTATACAAGGATTGCCCAATAGTTGTATGTGGTAACACTATGTTTGCAGACTTGGTTGAATTACCCATGCATGATTTTGATGTTATTCTTGGTATGGACTTGCTTCATAGTTGTTATTCTTGTACGGGTTTCTGTAGTAGAGTTGTGTGATTTTGTTTCCCAAATGAACAAGAGCTAGTCTGAGAGGGGTACAACTCGAGTCATTCTAATTCCTTGATTTCAAACCTTAAAGCCAATAAAATGATTTCCAAGGGATTATGGTGTAAGCTTGTGAGTGTTAATGATTTAAACCATCACATTCCTTCCATAGACTCACTACATGTAGTTAATGAGTTTCGAGATGTATTTTTTGAAGATTTGCCTTGAGTTTCTCCCCCCGAGAGATTGACTTTGGTATCGACATAGAGACCTATACTAAACATATTTCAATTCCTCCTCCAGATGAACTCAAAGAGTTGAAGCTGCAATTGAAATATCTCACTAGCAAGGGTTTCATTCAGCCGAGCTTATCCCTTTGGGGCGTTCCAGTGTTGTTTGTGAAAAAGAAAGATGGTTTATTTAAAATGTGTATCGATTATCGGCAACTTAACAAAGTCACTATCAAGGATATGTTTCCACTTCCTAGAATAGATGACTTGTTCGACCGACTCCAAGGGTCTAGTTTCTTCTCGGATATCGTTCTTCGTTCAGTCTACCATCAGCTCAGTATTAGGGATGGAGATATCCCAGAGACAACCTTTCTTACCTGTTATGGTCATTATGATTTCCTAGTTATGTCATTTGGCCTCACATATGCACCTGATGCATTTATGGATCTCATGAAGAAAATCTATCGTGAATACCTTGACTCTTTCATCATAGTATTCATTGATAACATTCTCATCTACTCTTTGACCAAGGAAGAGAATGAAGAGTTTTGAGACTAGCCTTGCAGGTACTTAGACAACATCAGTTGTATGCGAAATCAGTAAGTGTGAATTCTGGCTTAGATCAATGACCATCCTAGGTCATGTTGTGTCTGACAAAGGTGAGAAAGGACCTCCCAGAAAGATTGAGGTTGTTAAGAACTGGCAAAAACCTCTTAATCTCATATATATATTCGTAGCTTTTTGGGATTGGTTGGTTATTATCGTAGGTTCGTGGAGGGTTTTTCTTCCATTACTGCCTCATTAACAACATTGACTAAGAAGAAGGCCAAGTTTGAATGGACGGAGGCTTGTGAGAAGACCTTCCAAAATCTCAAGGATACACTCACTTCAGCTCTGGTGCTTATATTACCTAAGGATGGTGAGAATTACACTGTGTCTTGTAATGCATCTAGGGTTGGTTCGGGTTGTGTTCTTATATAGGGCTGTAAGGTGATAGCTTATGTGTCCAGATAGCTCAAGGTTCATGAGAAGAATTATCCCACTCATGACTTGGTGTTGGAAGCTCATGTGTTTGCATTGAAGCTGCGAAGGCACCACTTGTATGGGGTTCATGTGGATGTGTTCATAGACCACAAGAGTCTCCATTACGTGTTCACATAGAAAGAGTTGAATCTACATCAGCGGAGATGGTTGGAACTATTAAACGACTATGACCTGAATGTAAACTACCATCTAGGTAAAGCCAATGTTGTAGCTGGTGCTTTGAGTAGGAAGAGAGTGGTAAGTACAACTTACGTTGAGGATAAAAAGAAGGAGTTGGTGAAATATATGCATAGAATAGCCAGACTGGGTGTGCGGTTAGTTCATTCTACTAGTGGGGTGCTTCAGTTCATCCTAGTTTTGAATCATCCTTAGTTTTTGAAGTCAAAGAAGTTCAGCATGTTGATCCTTTGATGATGGATCTTAAACAATTAGATTTGGATAAGATGAATGAGTCTTTTGATTTGGGAGATTACGAAATACTTAGGTACCACGACAGGCTGTGTGTACTAGATGTGGATGATTTGCGGACCAGGATCATTTTAGAGGCCCTCAATTCTAGATACTCCATACATCCAGGTTCCACCAAGATATATCATGATCTTAAACAAATATATTGGTGGGATGGAATAAACAAATATCCAGGTTCCAAGTGTCCTAATTGTCAAAAGGTTAAGGCAGAGCATCTTTATTCTTGCGATCTTACTCAGATTATCAAGGTTTCGATTTTGAAATGGGAGGACATTAATATGGACTTCATGATTGGTCTTTCGAAGACTAGGAGACAACATGACTCCATATGGGTTATTGTGGATAAGATGACTATGTCTGCCCAATTTATCCTTTTGAAGTCTACTTGTAGAGCCGAGGGTTATGCAAAACTCTACATTGATGAGCTTGTGAGATGTCATGGGATTACTTTGTTTATCATTTTACATAGAGGATCTCCATTCACTTTGCTTTTCTGGAGATCCTTCTAGAAGATCTTCGGCATGCAAGTGAAGCATAATACTGCTTTTCTTCCTTAGACTGATGGGCAGGCAGAGTGTACCATTCATACATATGAGGAAAAATTGAGGGCGTGTGTGATTGATTTCAAGGGTAGTTAATACGACCATCTTCTTTTTATAGAGTTCTCCTATAATAATAGTTACAACTCCCGCTTTGGGATGGCACCATTTGAGGCACTGTATGGTAGAAGGTATAGGTCTCCAGTTGAGTGGTTTGAGGTTGAAGAGTCATTATTATAGGTAAAGATATCATTCATGAGGCCTTAGAAAAGGTCAGGATGATTAGGGACAGGTTGGCTAATGCTTATAGTGGGCAGAAGACTTATGGAGACAACAAAAAATGGACCTTAGATTTTGATGTTAGTGACCAGGTTTATTTTGAAGATATCACCTATGAAGGGGGTAATGAGGTTTGGCAGGAAGGGGAAGTTGATTCCGAGGTATGTTGGGCCATATGAGATCCTACAGCGAGTGGGTGAGGTGACCTATGAGTTTGCATTACCTGCAGAACTAGCTTTTGTTCATCCAGTCTTTTATGTCCCTATGTTAAAGAAGTGTCTAGGTGATCCAGCATCTATTCTACATGTTAAATGTGTGGGGTTTGATAAAAATCCTTCCTTTGAGGAGGTACCTATTGTGATTTTAGACACACATATCAAGCGGCCGAGGAACAAGGAGATTGCTACAGTGAAAGTATTATAGAGGAATCATCTTGTAGACGATTCCACGTGGGAGGCCGAAGCCGATATGAGATACCGCTACCCCCATATTTTCATCTCTTGAGGTTAGACTTCCTACTTATTAAGTCTAAGTTTCCTTATCTGTCCATTCTTTGTTGCTATAACTTTTTGTGTATAGTAACTATGTTATTATCTGACTAGCACTACGCCAAATAGTTAGTAGTGTCATTGGGGGATGAATGTTCCTAAGAGGGGGATAATGTAACAACCTTAAAAATTGATATGCTAAATAATCTTTAATGAGCCTAGAATGGCTATAATTAGAACGGTTCAGACGGATAGATGCGCGCAGAACCATACCTCTGAACCCTTACGACCACTAAACTCACTTACTTGGGGAGTTAGTTGATCTGGGAAAGGTTTGGTCAAACAATGTAGGGCTCCCGAATATGAAGATTTACTCGGATGAGTCTTTACCAGACGTAAAAGGAGAAATCTTCCGTTTGGAGGGGAATTTTGGGGAGAAAGGATCGTAAATTTGCTTTTGAAGTAAGTCTTGGTCCACCCATGTTCGAACCTAGGTGGAAGCAATGAATTAAATTTGTTTTAATTTAAGTTGGTAAATTAATGTAATTATTAATAATTATTATTTATTATCTGATTAAAAATAAAAGGAAAATCAGATTTTTTAACATTTAATAAAACCTCATTTGACTAAGTCCTAAACTAGACTCCTAAGCATAATAAAACTCTAACTCTCTCACATGTATCTCCTCAATTGTCACTATCACTCTCTTTTCCCATTCATGTTTCTTTCTGCTATATAATATTCAAGAACTGAAAATTTACCAAGATTCTTAACACTCTAAGAACTCACACGAAAATATAAGAAAAACAAACGTTAATAAATCACGTAGGCAAATAGAAGGTTTTCTGTTGAGTGGGGTGTTGAACTTTCGATGTTAGACGTGTGTTTGGAGAATTTGTTTTGGCAGCAAGTTGATCTTTGAACGTGAAAAAGGTATTGTTTCTCTTCTCTCTTGGTCCCATTCCCAAGAGACCCCTAAGGATAAGTATATTCAATCCAAAAACTAGGGTTGTTCCTCGTTGCAGGTCCTTGTCACTAGCTCCAAATTATTCATAGGTTGGGTATGTTTGCTAGTAGATATTAGGCGTGTGTTGCGTTTTTCTGATGAATATGATCATGTATGAATGTTTGAAATCTTATCAATGACAACATATATATGTTTCGAAACTATGTGCATGTGTGTGAAAAAATGTGACCGTGACTAGGTGTTCTTGGGTTAAGGCTCAAAAATGGTAATGTTATTGTTGTGATATTACGTCCATAAACTTATGTAAATCGTGATGTTCATATGAAGTATAATGTGGCTGATTTGAGTGAGAAACTATTGGCTAATCGAATTCATGAAAATGCACCTAAAACGTTCTTAATGAACTATAAAATTCCCAAAGAACTAATGTGTGACTGGATGAAAAGATGCTGAAGAAAAACAATAAAATTTCCAGTTTTAAATGATTAGTTTTTTTCAAGTTAAGAGGGTTCAAGATGTTGTGAAAAGAAGAATTCAAACAAGTGAGGTTAGGGAGGATTGAACTCATGACCTTACCATGTTAAAAACCATGAAAATAAAGAAGTAAAAAGGAATGTGGTGAAGGAGATTAGAACCATAGTATTGGCTGGAAAAAATAATGTATGAAAATAAGAAATGAGAGGAGTGGCATTCGAACCCACAACCTCTCGGTCAAACTTAAATAAAAATGAAAAGAACATAAGTGTGAGGCATGGCAATCGAACCCATAACCTCCAGGAGGGAAAGGAGAGTAAAATTAAAAATAAAGTGTGACTGTGGGGGTTCGATCCCACAGCCTCATGGTCCACTCTAAGAAGCCATGGAAAAAGAAATTAAAATAAAAAGGGGTTGTGGGTGTTCGATCCCACAACCCCTCCGCCAAGAAAGAGAAAACTTAAATAAAAGAAATCAAAAGAAAATGTAGGCCTTGGATATTGATCTTGGGACCCAAGACGTCTGCACCAAAATAAAATAAATGAAAAAGTAAGTGTTAACCAAGGTATTTGAAACCGTATTCCATTGCCAAAATTTTGTATTAATACATAAGTCATATGTGAATTAAATATTCAAGAATATCGTTGCCTACTTAGATAAATATTGAGATATTGGCATACATACAAGATGCAAGAGTCTTGTACCACATAATCTTAGGAAGATATGAATCACTTAAATGAACTATGAATGAAGCCTCATGTCTTGAATGCATAGACCCCTATGTCTAGCGTAAATTTAAATATAAGCGAACCTAAGATGTATGCAATGAAATGATGTAACCCTAGGACGGTTAAGTTAGAGTGTAAAACACAATAAATGGCTAAGTGCATTGGAACATGATGAAGTGAACAATGAAATAATGAAACCCTAATAGGGTTAAGTAAGAGTGTGAAACACACTAAATGGCCAAGTCCATTGGCATATGATGAAATTAACATTCAAGTAAAAAAAAGGGTGAGTAATTATGAAGAGCAAATTAGATAATGTTAATGAATGTGGTGAAGACAAAATATGAGGCTAATATAAAAGATTAGAGCAATCTCAAATTATCTTAAGTAAATGTTACAAAAAAGTACTCACCTATGAGAGTGTAAAGTTAATGAAGAGACAAGTGTCTATGAACACTCTAATGAAAGTATTGATATCAATATACACTTAATACTAATGATGAGATGAGAACTTATCTATTGAGCTATGATGTCCTCATACTAGAAGGCATGTTCCATGAGGTATGAGTTAAATGTAATGGAACTTTATACTGAGCACCGATAGACTAGCTATGAGTGGTGATGCCTTCTTTGGGAAAGGGCGGAGGTTCATGTTACTCTCATGAGATGAGAATATCCTGCATTCCAGCTATGGGTCTCCTTATATATCCTACTGTTTGAACCTATACTTCCAATATAGGGATCTGTCCGGGATCAATACTCATGTACGCTAGCATGTTTTGGTCACTTTGGCCGGTGATTCAAACTATTTTCGATGTGAGGGAGACATTTGATTTTATGATGCTCACATGATATATGTCGTTTAAAGTTAAAGTACCTAATGAATGATTGAGGCCAGCCTTAAATGATGCACATAATGATATGAATGACACCAAAGGTGTTAGGATAGGATAATCAAGAGGTGAGCTAGACTCAAGTAATGACACTAGGTCATTCTGTAAATAAGGAGAAAATTATAAAAAACAATATAAAAAGGCTTTTGGATACACACTAAACTTAAGGAAAAAACATTAATAATACCGTGAAACCACGGTACATCATCATGCTAAACATGTGAAAGAGGCAAGGGTTAACAAGGAAGAGTAGAGATGCTAAGAGGGCAAGATCTTTTGATGGTGGATTTTCAAAGAATTGGCTTGAGATACAAGACAATCCTAGATTGAAGAAGTTGGTTTCTAATCAAGTTCCTTCCAAGGTCCCTAAGGCTAGTTGTTATAGGGTGCCTAAATCTAAGCCTAAGAAGATAAAATGCACAAATTCACCAATCGAGAAGCCAACTTGTGGAAAGTGTGGCAAGAAGCACTATGGTGATTGCCTAAATGGGACGGACAATTATTTTTTTGTGGTAAAAGTGGGCACAAGGTTAGGGAATGTCATAATGTGAGGGGTCAAGAAAAGGGTAGTGGTCAAGCTCCAGCAATTGGTCAAAAAGAGACTCAGAATAAGAATCGCTTATATGCTCTTCGCTCTAGGGGTGAGTAAGAGATTTCTCCCAACGTGGTGACGGGGAAGTTTAATTTTTTCCCCATTGATGTATATTCCTTTCTTCAACCCGATGCTACTTTATCATTTTTTACTCCTCTAGTAGTCAAAAGTTTGATATTTTGGCCGATATTTTGCATAAGCCTATTATAGTGTCTACTTCGGTGGATGAGTAGGTTTTTTCAAATAGGGAGTAAAGAAATTTTCCAATAATGTTGACCAATAGAGTTTCTTATTTTGAACTATTAGAACTTGATATGCTTCATTTTGATGTCACTTTGGATATGTATTGGCTGCATGCTTGGTTTGACTCGATTCATTGTAGGACAAGAGTGGTAAAGTTTATCTCTCAAAATGAACCCGTTGTTTAGTGGTAGAGGCCGTATAATATCTTGTCTAAAAGCGTGAAAAGGGATCTTTAAAGGTTGTCTATACCATGTTCTGTGAGTCTAAGATTTAGACTCCAAAACTCCTCCCATTTTGTTAGTCCCCGTACTGAGTGATTTTTGGAGGTATTTCCTAATAATCTTCCTGGTATTCCTCCCAAACGAGAAATTGATTTTTGTATCAATATTCTACCACATGCAATTTCCCTTTTAATTCCTCCTTATAGGATGGCTCCAGACAAATTGAAAGAGTTAAAGGTTCAAATCAATGATTTTCTAGGCAAAGGCATCATAACACCTAGTATTTCTCCATGGGCGCTCTGGTTTTGTTTGTAAAAAAGAAGGATGGGTCCTTAGGAATAAGTATTGATTATCACAAACTCAATAAAGACATAATCAAGAATAAGTATCCGCTCCCTCGGATTGATGACTTGTCCGATAAACTACAATGGGCAAGTTACTTTTCTAAGATTGACTTGAGATTGGGGTATTACCAACTTCGGGTGAGAGGTGTGATATATACGAAACACGACATTTCCGACCAGATATGGACATTATGAGATCATAGTAATGTCCTTTGGTCTAACCAATGCTCCGATGGAATTTATGGACCTAATGAATAGGGTATTTTGACGTTACCTATATTAATTTGTCATTATCATCATTGAGAATATCTTGGTATATTCGAAAAATGAGGATGAAGACATGAACCATTTTAGGGGGGTGTTGCAAGTACATAAAAACATCAATTATTTGCCATGTATAGCAAAGGTGAGTTTTGGTTGTGGCCGGTGACATCTCTTAGGATGTGTGCTTATGATATATAGGAATGACATAGCCTTTGATTCTAGGAATCTTAAGGTGCATGAGATAAACTATCCAACTCATGACCTTGATTTAGCAGCTGTGGTGTTTGCTTTGATAATATTGAGGCATTACATTTATCGTTTCATTGTTCATGTGTATACCAACCATAAGAGTGTCTTATATGTGTTTACAAAAAAAGGAGTTGAATCTTCGACAACGAAGATTGTTGGAATCGTTGAAAGATTATGACATGAGGGTCATCTATCACCCCGACAAGGCTAATGTGGTTGTGAATACTCTTAGTCGTATGACTATGGGTGGTGTGTAACACATAGAATAAGCCAAGAACGACATAGTGAAGGATGTTTTTAGATTGGCTAGGTTGGGTGTGAGTTGGAAGATTCTCCGAATGGTGGATTAATTGTCCATCATAACTCCTAGTCATCATTGTTTGTTAAGGTGAAGTCCAAACAACAACATGATATATCATTGATGGAGTTGAAGATATTTGTAATTGGCAAGCTTAATGAGGCATTCTACTTAGGTGGGGATGATATTTTAGGGTACCATGGAAGAATATGTGTTTAGAGGTTGATGAATTGAGGAACCGGATCCTTGAGGAATCCCATGGGTCCCGCTACTTCATTTATTGAGGTTAGACAAAAATGTACCATGACTTTAGGGAATTATTTTGGTTAGAAGGTATGAAGAAGGAAATAGAGAAGTTTGTTGCTAAATGTCCAAAATGCCAACAAGTGAAAGACGAAAATCAAAAGTATTGTGGCTTACTACATGAAATCCAATTTCCTACTTGGAAGTGGAAAGACATTACTATGTATTTTTTAATATGTTTTCCTCGGACCCAAAGTCAAAATATTGTTCTATATGGGTTGTTGTGGATAGGTTGAACAACTCCTTTCACATTATTCCTGACGAGTCTATTTATTCAGCGGAAGATTATGCCACGATCTTCATAGATGAGATTGTGTGTCGCCATGGTATTCCTCTATTCATCATATCGAATCGGGGTGCACAACTCATATCTTGATTTTGGAGGTAATTCAAAGAAGGGTTAGGTACTAAGGTGAAGTAGAGTAGCACTTTTCATTTCCAAACAGATAGTCTAGCGGAGCATAGAATTCAAACCATTAAGGATATGCTTAGGTCTTTTATTATCAATTTCAAGGGAAAGTGGGATAAGCATTTTAATTTGGTAAAGTGTGCTTATAATAATTATTTTCATTCATTCATCTCTATGGCTCCCAATGAAGTCTTGTATGGTAGGAGGTGTAGGTCATATTTTGGATGCTTCAAAGTGAGTGATCCTTTACTTCTTGGTTATCATTTGATTCATAAGATTTTAGAGAAAGTTCATATCATATGGAACCGGTTGCAAACGGCCAATAGTCGGCAAAAAGTTTATGCCGATCATAGGAGAAGGGATTTGGAGTTTCAAGAAGGTGATAAGGTGTATTTACAAATTTCACCTATGAAAGAGAAGTTGATTCCTAGTTATGTTGTTCGTATGAAATCTTGCAAAAGGTATTTAAGGTTTTCTATGAATTCAAACTTCCTAGTAAATTGGGTTCGGTTCATCCAGTTTATTATGTTTCCATGCTTAACAAGTGTATTGGTAATCTCGAGTCCATTCTTCCTATTGAGGGTCTTGGGGTAAATTATAATCTCTCTTATTATGAAGTTCTGGTTGAAATTCTTGAAAGGCAAGTCAAGAAGTTTAGGACTAAAGAGGTAGATTTCGTAAAGGGGTTATTGAAGAATCACCTAGTTGAAGGTGCAACATGGGAGGCCGAGGCCGACATAATGTTCCGTTACTCTAATCTATTTGATAACTAAGGATAGTAATTCTTTATAATAATTAAATTAATGACTAAAATAGAAGTTACCTTGATTTTTTTGAAGTCTTATGAAATATTCATTTTTAATTGTTGTACAGTGACTTATAGTGAAGTCCTGCATTTGAACTTGAAATTTTTCTCATTGGCTTGTTTTAGTTAGCTAGTACATATTGATATGGTGAGTCTTAATTAAATGATATGTATCATGTTGGTAAGTTGGACTTTTACATAATTGACTCGTAAATACTATGTTGAGCTCTTGTTGTTGTGAGAAGGAGATTCCTCATAATGTGTAATGTTGAGCCTTATGTTTTGTAATTTACCTTTTTAATTTCCTTATGTAAGAGATATGGTTGATATTATTATTTATTGTTGTTGATTGGGCTGCTAGTCTTGATTCAATCCCTTCTTTCTAAGCATTTTTAATGTCATTTGGGAACGAATGATCCTAGGAGGCGATAATGTAACACTCCAAAAACTGAAGACATTTCTTAAAGACTAACATGAGTTTCATAAGGTCTAGATACTTTTTTATGGCCTATTTTAATGTTTATAAGTAAATTATAAAGTCTAGAAACTAAAACATCTAAAAACGTCCATGATGTCCAGAGACTAGTTTCACGAGGTACCCTAAGACTATTTGACTAGCTGTTAGAAAGCAAAAAATGGTGAAAATTTGTTGAAGGGTGTATAACATGGGTATAAGTTAATTCATGGTAAAAACATCCACGTATGACTCCCAATGACCAACCAATTATCCTTTAGGATAACCCTTGCAATTGGAGTCAAACACTGCCTAGGCAGTGTGCACCCACGAGAGGGCATCGACGATTCATGTATAATCGATGGAAAATTTGTTCCAACTGCCAACCAACACTTATCCTATTCCTTGAAGGTCTGAAATTTAATTGTCTCTTTTAAGAACAACGGATGTGTAGCACGGAAGGTAACAGTTATCATTGCCTCTTAGACGGGCCATCAATCAAGGTCTCGTCTGTGAGGTCCTATTTTCCTGCACATTTTTAAGTCGATTTTAACTAAATAATTAAAGTTCTAGGTTGTTATTTAGGGATAATGGTAATATTAAATAACTTAATTAACCCCTCCATATAAATACCCCGACCCCTAAGTCTAATTTCAAGTCTAAAAAAACTCTCTTCCTTCTCTCTCTATGGAAGACACCATTGACGACTAGCCAGGGGAGGGATCTGAGAGCTGTAAAGGTATGATTTCACCATCAAATCTTCATAAAGCGTTGAGGTATGCGATCTAATTCACCTTTGGGACATGTTTCCTCAAAGCGTTCCTTCAGAGTAATTTCAATAGATGGGTTTTCATGCGGGTCCTTCTCAATCTCGAAAATTATGTATCAATCGGTTTGTTTAAGTTTTATATTGGATAATATGCATTTACTAACATATATTTTAATATAATTATGATATATATCTTGATGGTTTTGTCTAGTTTGTAAAATTTAACCCTCAACCTTTAACCCTAGGTTTGATTGTTATATAAATTAGGTTTTTGTTTGGTTCAATAAACTTAGTTTTTGATTGATTTACTAATATGTGATTTTTTTATAATAATCATTAACAAATTAAAGTGAATTGGAGTCTTTTATGCTTCTTCTTGAGAAGATGATATAGGTTAAAAAGTGAATTGACCTAACTATCTTTTCTTAAGCTATGATCTAGTGTTGTATTGTGATATAGTGTTTCTTCTAGTCTTGTTATCATTTTGGTTATTCATTAATGAAGATGTATACCCAAATTGGGTTGAATTTAGGGTTTATGGTAAGACTTTGACGATGAACTATGAAGAATACTTTGTCACTGTTATTATCTCTATCCTTTAATTTAAATGGTGGTTAATTGTGATTAAGTCATGATGTTGTATTGAAGTATGTCATGTATTAGGATTGATAGGGTCGTATGATATCGAATTAAAAGTTCTTCATTATGATGTGAGGTGTTGGCTTATGATGTAAATGTTTAAAGAGGTGAATGATTTACCAATGTGCCTTATGATGATATGAAATGTAAATGTGCTAATCTTACCTATATGAATTGTAACACATGACGTATAATAATGCAATTCTTATTGATATATTATGATGAGGATGTTATAGAAGGGTTAAACCCTATGACTTAAACTACGCTATGATTGATAATAAAGGCTTAAAGATATTCTAAAAAGGGTCTCTAGATTAGCACCGAATGGACTAGATTTAGGAGTGTCCCTTCCCACATAGGGAAGATAGGATAACTAATGTAATCTTGAGAGTGGAGACTAGATTTAATGTAGCGTAAATAGAGTCTCAATTATATATCCTTGTTCTTAAACTTTGTTGCCCCCATAGGAATACTAGCTAGTGGATCCACGTTCTTGCTATATTTTATGTTTCGTTACTACCGTGAAAAGTGGTCCGCCTTCCATCGAAGTAGGGTTTTATAACACCAAATTCCACACTAGCTCATGTGCTTTATGTCTATTCGGACTAGATGTTCCCAAAAGATAAAATGAACTAAAGGATCGAACTCTAAACTATGATAAACTAAGGACTTTAGCTTAGTCTATGTAGGAGTATGTGACTCTACCAAAGCATTGCAAAATTTAGCATTGACAGGAGTCTAGGAGGATGTTCTTATGTATGATTATGCTTATAATGTTATATGACATCTATATGATGAACTTACACATTGTTGATACTTTATGTTTATTAGTTCACTCATGGATATGTGATGGTTTATATTTTTAAAATAAGATGATGTGTATTCCTAAATGATATGTCATGTAAAGTAGGATGTTTGTAATGATTCTTGTTGGGTTACTTGATTCAGTAAGGTTATGGGGCTTTACATGGGCATTGCACATGTTGACTTGATAGGGGTTCATGTTTAGTTTGCTTGCTTTGGTTATGTTAAAATGTACTCTTATTCCTTATTATTGTTATTATGACTTGATTATGGAGTTACATTTAGTATGTATTTACTTATATGATATGTATGGATGACTTGTCTAGAGTTGATGTCGTATTCATTGTAAAGTACATGGACTTAAGGGATATGCAGTATTGATTAGTATGGTCTAGTTGAATGTGCATAAGTGTTTAAAATTGAAAGTGCTTACTTTATGAAATGTCCTTTTTCTTAGCATTATTTTGAAGTATGTGTGCATATGGTCTAATAGTTAGTACAAGTGACATACGAACCTCATTTCTTTCCTTTTCTCCAACATTTTAGGTTCCGGTCATTCAAGTGTTTGGAAGGAAACATGAAGAAGGTTTGGATCCTTTCATCATCCAATTAGGGAAGGTCCTCATTGTCCAAGGGATATTCCAATATCAAGCTTATGTTGTTGTTTTAGTTTTAAGACTCTTATATTCTACCTCCTTTTGATTTGAGTACGAATTGTTTAAAGCCTATACGTGACTATATCTACATTGATGTATGGTCTATGAAAAAATTACTAATCGTGTTGGATGATTATGAGATGAAACAATCTTTCAATACTCTTTTCTATATTATATATATAATGATGTGTAATAAAAGTAGAAGGATATGTAACCTTCCTATACAAAGGGTATAGTATACTCGATATATATATATATGTTAGGTGTATGTAGAGGTCTATGTAAACCTCCAAGTAGAATTAAAGAAAAGTTGTAAATTTTTGGCTAAATTTTACCTATAAATGTTTTAGCTAGTCTTAGTCCTCAAAGCGGACGAAGAAGCTAGTTACCTCTACGGGGTAAACCCTTTGAGCCTTACCTCTTCTATGAAAAACCTTTAATTAACTAGTTTTTGGACTTCAAGGTAGTTTCTTTATGCTTAGAATCTAATACTTCTGAATAAAGTTAATTACAGTAGTTCATCTCTTCAATCACCATTTAAATCATTATACATTATGTGATTCTATAACCTAGGTCGTTGGATTTCTGAGGAGAAAAAAATTTGGACAATGTATGAATAAAACTAAAATTTGCACCGTAAGTATGATTGATATAGAAAGTTATCTTGTATAGACGATCTTGGGCAACATTCAAAGATTGTAAGAGAACTTTGACATCTACTTCATTTGTGGCCTACCCATAAGTGTCAAAGATTTTAAGAAAACATTGACATCTACTTCTTTTGTGGCCTACCGATTAGTGTGTGAAAATCTTATGAACACCCTTTGAGCCTTACCTCTTCTATGAAAAACCTTTCATGAAACCCAACCCTTGTGTTATCTAGTGATATAAGTGAATATAGAAAATTAATCCTTAACATTGCCATGTTAACATGGTGTATCACTTAAGGGACATTGTTTGCCCTTTATTCCAACATGCAGAGACCTAAAAGAAAAGGATCAAATCTTTGGGGAAAGGAAAATTTGGTGCGCCGCCAAATAGTTTTGAGAAGCACTATTATATCACCCAATGGTCCATTACTTGAATATTTTTTTGGAAATAACAAAAAGGTGATTAACTAGAATATGGGCAAGTTACCGAGTCATTCGGCGACCTATACTAACTTTCATTAACGATCCATCGGACCACAAAATCTAAAAACTATAAATACTAGTTATATTTGTTAATTTTAGGATACAAACATCATTATAGTTTATTACATTAGAATACTATTTATGTGGTATTTTTGGTCATGTTTTGAGAGAGTTTTTTGGTAGTCTTTAAGAAAGAAGGAGGTCATGTTCCCCGAGTTGGAATTGGGCCTTCTCTGTTCTTCTTATTTTGCCTAAATAAAGGTTTAATCAAGTGTACACATTGACTTAAATATAATTTTAGGCGTATTTTGAAATTTATTATTTGAATCTAAAAAGCCTCATTTTCGGGGTGTGATATAGAAAATATAAGTTGATATTATTGTTAGGTATTTGTTGCTATAATGGGGATTTCACCTAGTGGTGGTTGTTTTATTCAATGGTTTGTGGTTGCAAATACAAAAAAAGTCATGTGTTTTCATCTTGCCAACGAAAGAGATTATGAAACCAAGACCTCTAGACTAATGTACTATGGACTAGGATGATATAATGTTCAGATAAATCGGGTGAACCCTAGTCACAATCAGCTCGAGAGATTGAGTGGGGAAATTAGTTGGCTTATATTACTGCGCCAAATAGGTGTGTGAGAGTAATCTATTTTAAATGGGTTATGTTGTTCGAAAGAAATTCTATTTCCTGCTACAGCTTAGGCTAGTAACTATTAACTTGTAAATATCCTATCGAAAGCATGTACACAATGCCTTATCTACACTTGTATTGCAGTAACAGTCCAATAATTTTTCCCCATGATTAAATTTCCTTTAATTTTTTATGGTTTTTACTATACTTGTAACGAATCCCACATGGATATTGGACACCTTTTTGTCACCCCCTTGATTAATAAGCTGTATTGTTCCGTTTCCTGCCATAGTGTCCAGTCTTTCATTGAAACTTCAAATACCATAAACATGATTGTTTACACTTGATATTGAGAGATAACAAGAATTATTGGACACTATTTCTATTAAAATTTAGCCCTAAATGAGTCCAATTTGTGGAGTCCTCAGTCGTTACTATCAAGAGAAAATTGAAGAATGTTCATCAAAACATCTCATGAGGTCAAAAAGGCAACTCATATTAATGCACAACAACATTAGTATCTTTAATCATAAAAACTCATTATCTTACGAAACAAAATTTTACATCGAAAATGCTTCATATAAGGGAACCATGGAAAACATAAAACATACAAGACTCCAAAATATTGAAACAAGTAAGAAGAAACATATAATCTCAAGATAAAGGAGGAATAGAAACAAGCACAAGGATAGAAGACATCTCATTATCCCTTCCACTCCACCGTTACACAAAAACCAGTCCTTACATATTCATCATTATTCTATTTCTTATCTTGCCGGTCTAAGACCTATCCAAGTACTTCCAAAATTAGATAAGTTCTTAGCTAAGTACTGTAGCTCAAAAGTAACCTTACCAACACTACTCAAGATCTCATATGAGCATACCATACTTGGACTACAATTTTAAACTATGTTACACCTCTCAAGGTGAAAATTTCAAACCAACTAAAATCATGAACATCAAGCGAACCTAAAAAATTTGCCATCTAAAAACATTATATCCCCCTTGGGAGCAAGCCTACATGAACTTTTATAACTACCATTTTATTTTAATCTAGGATAGGGTTAGGTTATCACTAAAATTCACCTTCATCACACAAGATAATTCTAAACCACATTGAATTACATTACCCCCCTTTTTTAAAGAGAAATATACTCACTCAACACTTCTAGGATCACTTAAACACTCTACTCATAAAATAATCACGTACACCCTAAAACTCATCATAGTTAAGTAGGTTTATACATTCAAATACAGATAAAAATAATGAAACCAATTTATACTAAAGGCAACATAAAATCCAGTCATGTCAAATTTGTTAAATCAGAAATGACAAGTATTATTGGAATCTAAATATGCGTGAAACACCTAGTAGGAGAAATATTCGAGGATACTTTTGTTTTCTTATGGATTCGTGAGCATCATATCTAATTTTATTCCTCTACCTTCCCCTAGCAGTAAGTAAAGGGCACTCTCTCATTTGTGGTCACTTGTACCACAACCATTCATATTAACTAAACGCCGAAAATAATGCTTTCTTCCATATATATATTGCAGAATGCTTAAGTAAGCTAGATTTTATAGTGCTCCTTATTTGATGCTTAGGCTTAGACATCCTCTTTTAACTAAACGTTAGGAAAAACATAGAGGAACCTTTTCTAAAGGACCTTTCAAAAAAGAATTTTCATCCCCAATCCTTAATCTATTTATGTCACTTGTACTTTCTGTATGTTTAGCTTCATCTCTTTTGAGGGGATAAATCGTAAGGCAAAAATTTCATATCCTGATCAAACATGGTCATACGACATTTTTTAAAAACTAGATCATTAGATCATGGCAAAAACATATTCATTTCAGAACTAGGATTTGACTCTAAAATTGGAACATACTCAGACATTGGTTAAACGACAATTTCATAACCCCTAACATTCATATTACCTTGCATAGGGTTTATGAACTCAAGAAACAAAGTTTTCTTCTTTGTGAAGGGAAGAACCTATCTATAGAAGCACTCTTGAATACTTACAACTCAATGGGACGTCCTACTACCAGCTATCCTCTTTCCATTGATTAAAACAACCATGATCAACCCCCTTGAGTTGAAAAGAAGTCAACTCCTCAATCTCTACTATAGTAGATCCTAATATGTCTAAAATCTTAGAGACCTCATCAATAAACTCTCGAGGACCCTCTCTTTCTATTGAGACATAAACTATGGAGGGTTAAACATCATAAAATATCTCAGTATCAATGAATCCGTACTTATTAGATCCACAAGAGCTATAACCTGTCAACTCAGTTGAGGCTTCATTACTTGATCTAACATTACAAAATCCAACCTAACCTCTACATCACTCACATTCTTCCAATAAGGATTATTGTAGCTTGGGGAGGAGCTTCAAAAGGAAAATCTTATTCCATATTGTTATCTTCATTATTTTCAATGTTAGCCCTTGAAGTAGTCATATTGTAACACCCGAATAACTTTTTGGGGTGGAAGCGTAGAGAGAGAAGAGAGTAGTGGAAGAGGTTTTCGAAGAGGTGTGTTTTATTTATGAAGGCAAATGCCTCTTATATACACATACATAATGACCTTTCATCCTTGCTAAAAGACGATTGGCCTTTACTATTTACACAGTTACTTGACTCTTACTATTTATGATTAGGACCTGCTGACACTATTTACTTTACGACTTTTTTACAAGAAAACAAAATAAACTTTGGCCAAATGGCCGACAATGACTATGACTAATTTTGTACATATATTTTTATGTCTATTTCCTTATCTTCTTCTTCTGAACTTACTCCAGTTGTACGTCTGGGATTATGTCATCACCTTGGTTGCACTTGGAACATATATGGTCTGGATATTTGTGACCAATTAGCTTGCAATATCTTGTCATTAGTTCTTCGGAGAGTAATCCTTGTTTTAGTGCTCTAGTTGTTGGAGTAGCTTCTGGTTTTAATAGGGATAAAATCCATTTCTGGACTTCCTTCATATCTGTTTGTCTTATCTCTCGTGAATTGGCATATATCATTAAATGATCTCTTGAATAATAGCTCCATATAGCATTTCCTTGTAGATAGTTGTTAGCTAATTCTTGTATGATAGTTGATAACCCAATTATTCTTTTGTTTGCATAAAAACTGGGTATCTCAACTTTTGGTATCTCTGGCTGTTGCCCTATATCTTCCGGTATTATCATTTCTCGCGTTAATCCAATCTTCACTATCTGGATTATTGGTTTTATCTCATCATAAAGTATCTCAGCTGGTGCTGTATAGAATTTTATAAAAAATAAATTTCCTTTTGTAATTCTTTTGTATATTACAAAGGCTTTGTGGATCTCCGGGATTCCACTTATCTCTGTACCATCATATGTATATACCGTATTAAGTAATCCATAACTGTAACAGGTTTTAACTAAGTTTGGATTGGTTTTTGGTTGTGCAATTAACTTATTATAGCCTTGTAATTTTTGGGTTAAATAATCCTGTGTTTTTTCTGTGGTCGTGGTAGATTTTGGTTTAAGATTTAAAAAGTTTTGGATTTTGTATAGGTTTTCAATGTAAGTTTGGGAGATATTGTTATATATTTTCTTTTCTTTTTATAGGCTTGCTGCATATGTAGATGTTTGTGGTGCTAGGGTATCTACTATCTGTGCCTTTAGAATAAATGGTTTTGTAAATAAGCTGTTTAAGTTTAAATTTTTTGATGTAGTTTTTTCCATAGCTGCTGTACTTGTACCTGCAACATTAGCAATGTTAATGTTATGGGTTTTAAGGAGTTTCCCAACATCTCCTTGTAGCTCTGGAATTTTAGCGTCTTCCGATCGACGTAACTCTACATGTTGGCGTAGCTCCGCATATTTACAGTCATGCTGCTGACTATTAACTTTTAGATTTTGTAACTCTTTTCCCATACTGTCCACCTTTGTAGAAAGTGTAGTAATAGCTTTGAGTATTTCTTCTGTTGTATCTGGTTCAGTTTGTGTTCCTTTTTCTTGATAAGTAATCTGCAACGAGATTTTCATCAGTTTTTATAATTTCAATTGTAAATGTAAAATTTAATATATTTAATATCAATCTCCTTATTTCCTTTGTTGTAACTGAATCATCTAATTTTTTTGTTATCCACCATTTTACTTGTGTGTTATCTTTTCTTACAATAAATTTATTGTAAACTATATATGGTTCAAATGCTAATAAACATTTATATAATGCAAATAATTCTTTTCTATTTATCTCCCATTTTGCCTGTGCTTCAGTATATGATCCTGAGTAATATCTACAATGGTGTTCTATCTTTTCTTTGTTATATTTATATTTTAGTACACCTCCATAACTGTGGTCGCTTGAATCTGTTTCAACTATATATATGAATGTCTTACTTTCATCAAGAAAATATAGTTTTGGTAATTTTTTGCATAATTTTTTGATATTTTTTATATGTTCTTTATCTTTATTGTCAAAATGATATTCAACATCTTTTTTAAGTTTTTTATATAGAGGTTTTAAATGTTCTGCTATTTTTGGTATATATTCTCTTACTTGATTTACTAATCCTAAAAATGATTGTAATTTCTTTTTTGTATCTATATTTTCATCAATGGTAATTATTTTTTGTACTATGTGAGTTTGCATTTTTATTCCATTTCGATCTATTTGTATTCCTAGAAATTCTATCTGTGGTTTCATAATTTCTGCTTTACTTTTACTTAAACTTATACCTGAATGTTTAATTATATGTATAAATTTTTCTAATAATCTTATATGTTCATCTTGTGTTTTGGAGTATAATAATATATCATCTATATATATGATACAGTTTTCTAATTGGTTAAAATAGTTGTCCATAAAATGCTGATATCTACCTGGTGCATTTTTATATCCAAATGGTAATACATTTCATTCATAGAATCCTTGCGGTACTTTGAATGCTGTTAATTGTTTAGATTCTTCTTCTAATTTTAGATGATAAAATCCTGATTTACAGTCAAATTTACTAAAATAATTATATCCTTGTATTTGTCTTATTTTAAGTATTTTATTAGGTATTGGGTAGTTATATGTTTTAGTTTTAGCATTTAAATTTCTGTAGTCAATAACCATTCTACTTTTACCTCTTTTTTGTTCACTGTGTTTTATTACTATAAATGCTGGGCTTGTATGTTTACTATTACTTTCTTGTATGTAATTTTTTTCCAGTAATTCATTCATATGTATTTTAAATTCTTATAAATCATCAAAGTTATATTTTAACGGTTTTTGTGTTATTATACTATTTTCATTTATTAGTTCAATTTTTACTTTTGTTTTATGTTTTTCCCATCCTTGTAATGGGTCTTCATTATATAATTGTTCTAGTTGTTCATTGATTATTTTAACTTTGTCTATTGCAAATATAATGATTTCTAGTTGTGATATTTGTTTTTCACTTATATTTTCCATCTCCTGGTTTATTTTTTCACTACCTTTAATCCATTCTATAGATTTTCGTTGTTTATTTTTTACTCTTTTTGCTCCTATTTTATGGCCACATGGCGTAGTAAGCCACCAGTGTGTTTTTGTTATTATGTGTGGGTAAAATTTATCTAAAAATGGCATTCCTAATAACATATCCTTCGTGGTAAATTCGAAATTATACATTTCTTCTATTGTTAGTATTTTATCCCATATTTGTATTTTTATATTTTTTGCTTTATATTTGATCATACTTCCTTCATTATTAAATCCTGTTACTACCATAGGTGTTTTTAATCTTTCCCATTTATTTTCTGGTAAGAAATTATATTTACATATATTCGCTTCTGCTCCTGTATCTATCATAGGTGTATAATATCTGTTGTGATATCCTTCGACAATAATTTTTGCAAGTATAAATATTTTCATTAATCATTTTGTTCTTTTTATAATTATTTTCTCATTTTGACAAGTTATTGTTAATTGTTCATTTTCTATGCTGTATGGTTTAACCTTTTCTAACCATTTTATTCCTAATGTGATATTATTATTTCCTTCATATATCTTAAATTGTATTTTTAACGGAATTCCTCCTATAATTATTTCTTTTTCTGTTGTCTCTTCATTTGTATTTATTATTTCACTAGGTAATCCAGGGCATATGTGTCCTGTTTTCATAATTTCTTCTTCTAGCACTAGTTCTCTTGTTATATGATTTTCTTCTTGTCCTGTGTTTATCAAGATTTTATATTTTCTCTGGTCCATTATTCCTGTTATAAAATAATGATATTTTGTCATTTCTTCTAAATCTTGTGATATTTCATATTTTCTTTTAGATGAACTTATTCTTGATGAGGAAGCTCTTGTTAATGTATTTGGTACGCTTGAAGTGCTTAATCTTTCTTTTACAATTTCTAAATCTTCTTCTATGTCAATTTCTTTATAGCTATAGTCATTATTGTCTATTACAGTAATTATCTTTTCAAAAGGATTTTCTATTTTTATTTTTTCTATTTTATTTCTTGCTGTTATTTTATGTTTTGTTGTTAATATATATAGATTTTTACATCTTGCTGTGAATACCTTTCTTCCTGGTTCTAACTCTATTCCTGACATTTTCCAATATAATACTAATGATTTATGTATATTTGTATCTGTTAATGCTACTGTATAATTGGCATTTATTATAAATTTAAATTTTTGGTATATTAAATTTCCTTTAACTGCACTTATTACACTTTTTTCTATAGGATGTTTTATTCTATCATCTGCTACATATATTTCAATGGGCTTATCTATTCCTTCTCTGAAACAAGCTTTTATTAGTATTTCGGTTCCTCCTAAATGTACATATTTTATAGCTTCTTTATTTTTTATGTTTTGTATTTCTTTATTTATTATTCGTTTGCTTATTATAGGTATATATGCTTTTCCGCTTGTATATTTTCCGTCTATGATGTGTTCTTTTTGACTAACTACATCGTATTCTTCTTTCTGTCTTTTAAACCAGTTTTTTAGTATAGGTTTGTCAAGTATTTTTTCAACACTTAAATCTAATTCTTTTCCTTTTATTTGTTCAAAAAGTGTATTATCAAATATAATTTTTTGGTGTGATGATTCTTCATCTTCATAATTCTCTTTAGATATTATTTCGTTTTCAGAAATTATATTTCTGCTTCTTCAATTTCATTATCTAGATTTTCTTCTCCATTTTCAGTTTCTATATCTGATACTTCATATATACTATCATTTTCACTTAATTCATAGTCTATGTATTCTATTTGCATATATTCGTCATCATCTATAACTATTTCTGCAATTTGTTTTCTTTTTGGATTTTTAGGTAATTTACAGTCTTTAGCTATGTGTCCTATCTTTCCGCAATTATAACATGTACATTGAGATATTTTTCTTTTAGGTCTATATGATCTTTTCATTTTATAGTTTTTTACATAATACCTTCGTCTTGGTTGTTTATATTTATACTTAGTTTTATTTTTTCTATAATTTTTATATCTTCTGGATTTTTGTTTTTTATTTGTACACCCAAACTGTGGTGCCATTTTATTTTTACAACATGATAAATTTTTATTTAGTACTTTTTCCATTTTTAATTTTTCTTTTTGGTTCTCACATAATTGTGTAAACCATTGAGATAGAAATTTTATCCTAGCTCCTAAAGTATCTACCATTCCTTCATTATCCCAATCCTTTATTATTTTTGTACTAAATGGTTCTGGTAATTTTGTAAAATATTATTTTCTTATTTCTTTTGCTTCGTCTAAATTGTATTTAGCTTTGTAATAATATTCTTTGAATGCACAAGTATATTCTTCTATATAACACATTTTACATATAGCTAATTTTGTCATAAGTTGTCTATTTATTAGTTTTTCTCTATTTTGTTCTTTTATATCCGTGGTCATACCTCCAAATTCATTTCTTATTGCTGATTCATATTTCTCTAGTATATCTATATTTGTTGCTGATGGGGATCCATCCATTTTTTTATCATTCCTAAGTACTTTTAAACTTTCTGGGGGTAGATTTTCTATCCATAATTTTGCTGTTCCTACGAATGTTCTTTCTATGAATCTCGGTGTTTTTGTTGTTTCTATTTTGTTATCTATTAACTGTTTAGATATATTTCCTGTCCATAGTAATATTGCTTTATTTATGTCTGTGACACAATCTAAATCTAAGAAATTATATTGTTCACTTATTGGTTTCAGTATCCAATTTTTATTTAATCTACTGTTCCTTATTGCATTATTTTTATCTGATTGTTGATAACTTTCTGTATAATAAGTTGGTGGTGTCCACCTAGGACTGCTTCTAGGACTATTTCTGGGACTATTATCTGGGGTTTTTACTCTTGAGGTCTATTCTATCTCCTGTGTTTATTTCTATTTTTTTAGTTTATTTGTCTGTTCTAAGATTTCTGTATATGTCTCACTTATGTCACTTATTTCTGATTTTTGGTCATTTTCATTTTCATCTATTTCATTTACTTCATTTATCTCCATATCTTCATTTAATTTTTGTTCCATTTCTTTTATTTCATTAGTTAATTCAAGCTCTTTATCTTTTTCCTTTTGTTTTTGCTTATTCTCATATAATAATTTTAACCTAGCTAATTCCTTTTCTAATTTACTTATCCTTGTATTTTTTATTTCTTCTAAATGTTGTACTTCTTGTTTTGCTTGTATTTTTATTTTTTCAATTTCTCTTGATTTGTCTATTTCTTCATTTTCTTTTGTAATTCTTATCATAGTTGTTAAACTATCTTCTAATTTTGCTGTTTCTTTTTCTATCATTAAGTATAGATTATTTCCTATTTTTTTATATCTTCTTCCTAGATATGAAAATATTATTTTTATTATCATTCCGTCTTGATTTTCATATGTTTTTTCGTCTACTGCAAATTCTTCTTTATTCATTATAATTTATGTATTATATTATGTTGTAACTCATATTCAAGAAAATCTATTGCTAATTTTAACATATATATATTTTTTCTTTGTGTTAGTATTGATTTATTACATACTTCTGCTAATATATTTTCTTCTAATCTTCTTTTTCTATGTTGTAATTCTTGTTCTTTTTCAGCTATTTTTTCCGTTATTTTTTCTATTAATTGTTGTTTATAAATTTTTTTGTTCATACTGTTTTTTCAAATAGCAAACATATTTGTATTCTGTGTTCAAAATTTTATTTATTAAATGATCTTTTTCATTATTACTTCCTTTAGTTAATTGTAATAATTTATATTCCATATATAAAGGTTTTAATTTTTTCCATATTTTTCTAATCTTTTTATCTATCTTGGTTCTTTTTATTTTAGTATTTTTATTTTTATCCATCATAATTTTTTATATAATATTTTAAAAAGCTTACTTAATTTATCTGGATATTTAATCTTTTTTAACCTGTAATTTCTACCATATCACCTTAGCCAATATTCAGTCATATTTAATATCCAATATCTAAATCATCATATAAATAATACATGCCATAATAAAGTTCATCCTGTATACTTTGTATAGTTAACGCAGTCCAACCTTGGGTTGTTATTTCAATTATCTCATATGTTACTAATTTATCATAAATTTCTCTTTTTATATCAGTACTCAGATCTTTTAATAAATATAGTAGTAATATCTTATAATTATCATCATTATCTATCAAATGTGTGCTCATCTTATTCATTTTTGTTAAAATTTTTATTTCTTCCAACCTCTTAATGGATTATACTTATTTATTATGAAATAATAATGGTTTTGAAAATCATCTCGTCTAGTCACTACTACAGCTTTCTACTTTGGTTAGTTACCCAAACAGCGCCTCAACTTTTTTTACTCCCCTAAACGGCCTTCTTGCCTACCGGTTTCAACATTAGGATGGCATAGTCTGGGCATACTTACTCGAAGAATATTTCTGTAGCAAACCTTCTAAAGATGCTTACTAGAGCATTATAAAGTCATGATAAACAATTATAATCAACAAGAGATTTTCAGGAATAAATTTATTTAGCTACTCATAAATTTAAGAGTGTATACCTGCAATGTTAATGTTATGGGTTTTAAGGAGTTTCCCAACATCTCCTTGTAGCTCTGGAATTTTAGCGTCTTCCGATCGACGTAACTCTGCATGTTGGCGTAGCTCCGCATTAGTATTATATTGGAAAATGTCAGGAATAGAGTTAGCACCAGGAAGTAAGGTATTCACAGCAAGATGTAAAAATCTATATATATTAACAACAAAACATAAAATAACAGCAAGAAATAAAATAGATAAAATAAAAATAGAAAATCCTTTTGAAAAAATAATTACTGTAATAGACAATAATGACAATAGCTATGAAGAAATTGACATAGAAGAAGATTTAGAAATTGTAAAAGAAAGATGAAGCACTTCAAGCGTACCAAATACATTAACAAGAGCTTCCTCATCAAGAATAAGTTCATCTAAAAGAAAATATGAAATATCACAAGATTTAGAAGAAATGACAAAATATCATTATTTTATAACAGGAATAATGGACCAGAGAAAATATAAAATCTTTATAAACACTGGACAAGAAGAAAATCATATAACAAGAGAACTAGTACTAGAAGAAAAGTAAATAGTGTCAGTAGGTCCTAATCATAAATAGTAAGAGTCAAGTTACTGTGTAAATAGTAAAGGTCAAGTAACTGTGTAAATAGTAAAGGTCAATCGTCTTTTAGCAAGGATGAAAGGTCATTATGTATGTGTATATAAGAGGCATTTGCCTTCATAAATAAAACATACCTCTTCCAAAACAACTAGAGCACTAAAACAAGGATTCATCTCCGAAGAACTAATGACAAGATATTGCAAGCTAATTGGTCACAAATATCCAGACCATATATGTTCCAAGTGCAACCAAGGTGATGACATAATCCCAGACGTACAACTGGAGTAAGCTGAGAAGAAGAAGATAAGGAAATAGACATAAAAATATATGTAAAAATTAGTCATAGTCATTGTCGGCCATTTGGCCAAAGTTTATTTTGTTTTCTTGTAAAAAAGTCGTAAAGTTAATGGTGTCAGCAGGTCCTAATCCTAAATAGTAAGAGTCAAGTTACTGTGTAAATAGTAAAGGTCAAGTAACTGTGTAAATAGTAAAAGCCAATCGTCTTTTAGCAAGGATGAAAGGTAGATACTTTAGGAGCTAGGATAAAATTTCTATCTCAATGGTTTAAACAATTATGTGAGAACCAAAAAGAAAAATTAAAAATGGAAAAAGTACTAAATAAAAATTTATCATGTTGTAAAAATAAAATGGCACCACAGGTTGAAGCGTAGAGAGAGAAGAGAGTAGTGGAAGATGTTTTGGAAGAGGTGTGTTTTATTTATGAAGGCAAATGCCTCTTATATACACATACATAATGACCTTTCATCCTTGCTAAAAGACGATTGGCCTTTACTATTTACACAGTTACTTGACCTTTACTATTTACACAGTAACTTGACTCTTACTATTTATGATTAGGACCTACTGACACTATTTACATTACGACTTTTTTACAATAAAAAAAACTTTGGCCAAATGGCCGACAATGACTATGACTAATTTTGTACATATATTTTTATGTCTATTTCCTTATCTTCTTCTTCTCAGCTTACTCCAGTTGTACGTCTGGGATTATGTCATCACCTTGGTTGCACTTGGAACATATATGGTCTGGATATTTGTGACCAATTAGCTTGCAATATCTTGTCATTAGTTCTTCGGAGATGAATCCTTGTTTTAGTGCTCTAGTTGTTGGAGTAGCTTCTGGTTTTAATAGGGATAAAATTCATTTCGGGACTTCCTCCATATCTGTTTGTCTTATCTCTCGTGAATTGACATATATCATTAAATGGTCTCTTGAATAATAGCTCCATATAGCATTTCCTTGTAGATAGTTGTTAGCTAATTCTTGTATGATAGTTGATAACCCAATTATTCTTTTGTTTGCATAAAAACTGGGTATCTCAACTTTTGGTATCTCTGGCTGTTGCCCTATGTCTTCCGGTATTATCATTTCTCGCGTTAATCCAATCTTCACTATCTGGATTATTGGTTTTATCTCATCATAAAGTATCTCAGCTGGTGCTGTATAGAATTTTATAAAAAATAAATTTCCTTTTGTAATTCTTTTGTATATTACAAAGGCTTTGTGGATCTCCGGGATTCCACTTATCTCTGTACCATCATATGTATATACCGTATTAAGTAATCCATAACTGTAACAGGTTTTAACTAAGTTTGGATTGGTTTTTGGTTGTGCAATTAACTTATTATAGCCTTGTAATTTTTGGGTTAAATAATCCTGGGTTTTTTCTGTGGTCGTGGTAGATTTTGGTTTAAGATTTAAAAAGTTTTGGATTTTGTATAGGTTTTCAATGTAAGTTTGGGATATATGGTTATATATTTTCTTTTCTTTGTGTAGGCTTGCTGCATATGTAGATGTTTGTGGTGCTGGGGTATCTACTATCTGTGCCTTTGGAATAAATGGTTTTGTAAATAAGTTGTTTAAGTTTGTATTTTTTGATGTAGTTTTTTCCATAGCTGTTGTACTTGTACCTGCAACATTAGCAATGTTAATGTTATGGGTTTTAAGGAGTTTCCCAACATCTCCTTGTAGCTCTGGAATTTTAGCGTCTTCCGATCGACTTAACTCTGCATGTTGGCGTAGCTCCGCATATTTACAGTCATGCTGCTGACTATTAACTTATAGATTTTGTAACTCTTTTCCCATACTGTCCACCTTCGTAGAAAGTGTAGTAATAGCTTTGAGTATTTCTTCTGTTGTATCTGGTTCAGTTTGTGTTCCTTTTTCTTGATAAGTAATCTGCAACGAGATTTTCATCAGTTTTTATAATTTCAATTGTAATGTAAAATTTAATATATTTAATACCAATCTCCTTATTTCCTTTGTTGTAACTGAATCATCTAATTTTTTGTTATCCACCATTTTACTTGTGTGTTATCTGTTCTTACAATAAATTTATTGTAAACTATATATGGTTCAAATGCTAATAAACATTTATATAATGCAAATAATTCTTTCTATTTATCTCCCATTTTGTCTGTGCTTCAGTATATGATCCCGAGTAATATCTACAATGGTGTTCTATCTTTTCTTTGTTATATTTATATTTTAGTACACCTCCATAACTATGGTCGCTTGAATCTGTTTCAACTATATATATGAATGTCTTACTTTCATCAAGAAAATATAGTTTTGGTAATTTTTTGCATAATTTTTTTATATTTTTTATATGTTCTTTATCTTTATTGTCAAAATGATATTCAACATCTTTTTTAAGTTTTTTATATAGAGGTTTTAAATGTTCTACTATTTTTGGTATATATTCTCTTACTTGATTTACTAATCCAAAAAATGATTGTATTTTCTTTTTTGTATCTATATTTTCATCAATGGTAATTATTTTTTGTACTATGTGAGTTTGCATTTTTATTCCATTTTTATCTATTTATATTCCTAGAAATTCTATCTGTGGTTTCATAATTTCTGCTTTACTTTTACTTAAACTTATACCTGAATGTTTAATTATATGTGTAAATTTTTCTAATAATCTTATATGTTCATCTTGTGTTTTGGAGTATAATAATATATCATCTATATATATGATACAGTTTTCTAATTGGTTAAAATAGTTGTCCATAAAATGCTGATATCTACCTGGTGCATTTTTATATCCAAATGGTAATACATTTCATTCATAGAATCCTTGCGGTACTTTGAATGCTGTTAATTGTTTAGATTCTTCTTCTAATTTTAGATGATAAAATCCTGATTTACAGTCAAATTTACTAAAATAATTATATCCTTGTATTTGTCTTATTTTAAGTATTTTATTAGGTATTGGGTAGTTATATGTTTTAGTTTTAGCATTTAAATTTCTGTAGTCAATAACCATTCTACTTTTACCTCTTTTTTGTTCACTGTGTTTTATTACTATAAATGCTGGGCTTGTATGTTTACTATTACTTTCTTGTATGTAATTTTTTTCCAGTAATTCATTCATATGTATTTTAAATTCTTGTAAATCATCAAAGTTATATTTTAACGGTTTTTGTGTTATTATACTATTTTCATTTATTAGTTCAATTTTACTTTTGTTTTATGTTTTTCCCATCCTTGTAATGGGTCTTCATTATATAATTGTTCTAGTTGTTCATTGATTATTTTAACTTTGTCTATTGCAAATATAATGATTTCTAGTTGTGATATTTGTTTTTCACTTATATTTTCCATCTCCTGGTTTATTTTTTCACTACCTTTAATCCATTCTATAGATTTTCGTTGTTTATTTTTTACTCTTTTTGCTCCTATTTTATGGCCACATGGCGTAGTAAGCCACCAGTGTGTTTTTGTTATTATGTGTGGGTAAAATTTATCTAAAAATGGAATTCCTAATAACATATCCTTCGTGGTAAATTCGAAATTATACATTTCTTCTATTGCTAGTATTTTATCCCATATTTGTATTTTTATATTTTTTGCTTTATAGTTGATCATACTTCCTTCATTTTTAAATCCTGTTACTACCATAGGTGTTTTTAATCTTTCCCATTTATCTTCTGGTAAGCAATTATATTTACATATATTCGCTTCTGCTCCTATATCTATCATAGGTGTATAATATCTGTTGTGATATCCTTCTACAATAATTTTTGCAAGTATAAATATTTTCATTAATCATTTTGTTCTTTTTATAATTATTTTCTTATTTTGACAAGTTATTGTTAATTGTTCATTTTCTATGCTGTATGGTTTAACCTTTTCTAACCATTTTATTCCTAATGTGATATTATTATTTCCTTCATATATCTTAAATTGTATTTTTAATGGAATTCCTCCTATAATTATTTCTTTTTCTGTTGTCTCTTCATTTGTATTTATTATTTCACTAGGTAATCCAGGGCATATGTGTCCTGTTTTTATAATTTCTTCTTCTAGTACTAGTTCTCTTGTTATATGATTTTCTTCTTGTCCTGTGTTTATAAAGATTTTATATTTTCTCTGGTCCATTATTCCTGTTATAAAATAATGATATTTTGTCAATTCTTCTAAATCTTGTGATATTTCATATTTTCTTTTAGATGAACTTATTCTTGATGAGGAAGCTCTTGTTAATGTATTTCGTACGCTTGAAGTGCTTAATCTTTCTTTTACAATTTCTAAATCTTCTTCTATGTCAATTTCATTATAGCTATAGTCATTATTGTTTATTACAGTAATTATCTTTTCAAAAGGATTTTCTATTTTTATTTTATCTATTTTATTTCTTGCTGTTATTTTATGTTTTGTTGTTAATATATGTAGATTTTTACGTCTTGCTGTGAATACCTTACTTCCTGGTGCTAACTCTATTCCTGACATTTTCCATTATAATACTAATGATTTATCTATATTTGTATCTGTTAATGCTACTGTATAATTGGCATTTATTATAAATTTAAATTTTTGGTATATTAAATTTCCTTTAACTGCACTTATTACACTTTTTTCTATAGGATGTTTTATTCTATCATCTGCTAAATATATTTCAATGGGCTTATCTATTCCTTCTCTGAAACAAGCTTTTATTAGTATTTCTGTTCCTCCTAAATGTACATATTTTATAGCTTCTTTATTTTTTATGTTTTGTATTTCTTTATTTATTATTCGTTTGCTTATTATTGGTATATATGCTTTTTCGCTTGTATATTTTCCGTCTATGATGTGTTCTTTTTGACTAACGACATAGTATTCTTCTTTCTGTCTTTTAAATCAGTTTTTTAGTATAGGTATGTCAAGTATTTTTTCAACACTTAAATCTAATTCTTTTCCTTTTATTTGTTTAAAAAGTGTATTATCAAATATAATTTTTTGGTGTGATGATTCTTCATCTTCATAATTCTCTTTAGATATTATTTCGTTTTTAGACATTATATTTCTTCTTCTTCTATTTCATTATCTAGATTTTCTTCTTCATTTTCAGTTTCTATATCTGATACTTCATATATACTATCATTTTCACTTAATTCATAGTCTATGTATTCTATTTGCATATATTCGTCATCATCTATAACTATTTCTGCAATTTGTTTTGTTTTTGGATTTTTAGGTAATTTACAGTCTTTAGCTATGTGTCCTATCTTTCCGCAATTATAACATGTACATTGAGATATTTTTCTTTTAGGTCTATATGATCTTTTCATTTTATTGTTTTTTACATAATACCTTCGTCTTGGTTGTTTATATTTATAATTAGTTTTATTTTTTCTATAATTTTTATATCCTCTGGATTTTTGTTTTTTATTTGTGCACCCAAACTGTGGTGCCATTTTATTTTTACAATATGTTAACTTTTTATTTAGTACTTTTTCCATTTTTAATTTTTCTTTTTGGTTCTCACATAATTGTGTAAACCATTGAGATAGAAATTTTATCCTAGCTCCTAAAGTAACTACCATTCCTTCATTATCCCAATCCTTTATTATTTTTGTACTAAATGGTTCTGGTAATTTTGTGAAATATTGTTTTCTTATTTCTTTTGCTTCGTCTAAATTGTATTTAGCTTTGTAATAATATTTTTTGAATGCATAAGTATATTCTTCTATATAACACATTTTACATATAGCTAATTTTGTCATAAGTTGTCTATGTATTATTTTTTCTCTATTTTGTTGTTTTATATCCGTGGTCATACTTCCCAATTCATTTCTTATTGCTGATTCATATTTGTCTAGTATATCTATATTTGTTGCTGATGGGGATCCATCCATTTTCTTATCATTCCTAAGTACTTCTAAACTTTCTGGGGGTAGATTTTCTATCCATAATTTTGCTGTTCCTACGAATGTTCTTTCTATGTATCTCGGTGTTTTTGTTGTTTCTATTTTGTTATCTATTAACTGTTTAGATATATTTTCTGTCCATAGTAATATTGGTTTCAGTATCCAATTTTTATTTAATCTACTGTTCCATATTGCATTATTTCTATCTGATTGTTGATAACTTTCTGTATAATAAGTTGGTGGTGTCCACCTAGGACTGCTTCTAGGACTATTTCTAGGACTATTATCTGGGGGTTTTACTCTTGACGTACTAGGTCTATTCATATCTCCTGTGTTTATTTCTAATTTTTTTAGTTTATTTGTCTGTTCTAAGATTTCTGTATATGTCTCACTTATGTCACTTATTTCTGATTTTTGGTCATTTTCATTTTCATCTATTTCATTTACTTCATTTATCTCAATATCTTCATTTAATTTTTGTTCCATTTCTTTTATTTCATTAGTTAATTCAAGCTCTTTATCTTTTTCCTTTTGTTTTTGCTTATTCTCATATAATAATTTTAACCTAGCTAATTCCTTTTCTAATTCACTTATCCTTGTATTTTTTATTTCTTCTAAATGTTGTACTCCTTGTTTTGCTTGTATTTTTATTTTTTCAATTTCTCTTGATTTGTCTATTTCTTCATTTTCTTTTGTTATTCTTATCATAGTTGTTAAACTATCTTCTAATTTTGCTGTTTCTTTTTCTATGATTAAGTATAGATTATTTCCTATATTTTAATATCTTCTTCCTAGATTTGAAAATATTATTTTTATAATCATTCCGTCTTGATTTTCATAAGTTTTTTCGTCTACTGCAAATTCTTCTTTATTCATTATAATTTATGTATTATATTATGTTGTAACTCATATTCAAGACAATCTATTTCTAATTTTAACATAGATATATTTTTTCTTTGTGTTAGTATTGATTTATTACATACTTCTGCTAATATATTTTCTTCTAACCTTCTTTTTCTATGTTGTAATTCTTGTTCTTTTTCAGCTATTTTTTCCGTTATTTTTTCTATTAATTGTTGTTTATAAATTTCTTTGTTCATACTGTTTTTTCAAATAGCAAACATATTTGTATTCTGTGTTCGAAATTTTATTTATTAAATGATCTTTTTCATTATTACTTCCTTTAGTTAATTGTAATAATTTATATTCCATATATAAAGGTTTTAATTTTTTCCATATTTTTCTAACCTTTTTATCTATCTTGGTTCTTTTTATTTTAGTATTTTTATTTTTTATCCATCATATTTTTTTATATAATATTTTAAAAAGCTTACTTAATTTATCTGGATATTTAATCTTTTTTATCCTGTAATTTCTACCATATCGCCTTAGCCAATATTCAGGTTAAAAAAGATTAAATATCCAGATAAATTAAGTAATCTTTTTAAAATATTATATAAAAAATTATGATGGATAAAAATAAAAATACTAAAATAAAAAGAACCAAGATAGATAAAAAGGTTAGAAAAATATGGAAAAAAATTAAAACCTTTATATATGGAATATAAATTATTACAATTAACTAAAGGAAGTACTAATGAAAAAGATCATTCAATAAATAAAATTTCGAACACAGAATACAAATATGTTTGCTATTTGAAAAAACAGTATGAACAAAGAAATTTATCAACAACAATTAATAGAAAAAATAACGGAAAAAATAGCTGAAAAAGAACAAGAATTACAACATAGAAAAAGAAGGTTAGAAGAAAATATATTAACAGAAGTATGTAATAAATCAATACTAACACAAAGAAAAAATATATCTATTTTAAAATTAGAAATAGATTGTCTTGAATATGAGTTACAACATAATATAATACATAAATTATAATGAATAAAGAAGAATTTGCAGTAGACGAAAAAACATATGAAAATCAAGACGGAATTATAATAAAAATAATATTTTCAAATCTAGGAAGAAGATATAAAAAAATAGGAAATAATCTATACTTAATGATAGAAAAAGAAACAGCAAAATTAGAAGATAGTTTAACAGCTATGATAAGAATAACAAAAGAAAATGAAGAAATAGACAAATCAAGAGAAATTGAAAAAATAAAAATACAGGCAAAACAAGAAGTACAACATTTAGAAGAAATAAAAAATACAAGGATAAGTGAATTAGAAAAGGAATTAGCTAGGTTAATATTATTATATGAGAATAAGCAAAAACAAAAGGAAAAAGATAAAGAGCTTGAATTAACTAATGAAATAAAAGAAATGGAACAAAAATTAAATGAAGATATTGAGATAAATGAAGTAAATGAAATAGATGAAAATGTAAATGACCAAAAATCAGAAATAAGTGACATAAGTGAGACATATACAGAAATCTTAGAACAGACAAATAAACTAAAAAAATTAGAAATAAACACAGGAGATATGAATAGACCTAGTACGTCAAGAGTAAAAACCCCAGATAATAGTCCCAGAAATAGTCCTAAAAGCAGTCCTAGGTGGACACCACCAACTTATTATACAGAAAGTTATCAACAATCAGATAGAAATAATGCAATATGGAACAGTAGATTAAATAAAAATTAGATACCGAAACCAATAAGTGAACAATATAATTTCTTAGATTTAGATTGTGTCACAGACATAAATAAAGCAATATTACTATGGACAGGAAATATATCTAAACAGTTAATAGATAACAAAATAGAAACAACAAAAACACAGAGATACATAGAAAGAACATTCGTAGGAACAGCAAAATTATGGATAGAAAATCTACCCCCAGAAAGTTTAGAAGTACTTAGGAATGATAAGAAAATGGATGGATCCCCATCAGCAACAAATATAGATATACTAGACAAATATGAATCAGCAATAAGAAATGAATTTGGAGGTATGACCACGGATATAAAAGAACAAAATAGAGAAAAAATAATAAATGGACAACTTATGACAAAATTAGCTATATGTAAAATGTGTTATATAGAAGAATATACTTGTGCATTCAAAGAATATTATTACAAAGCTAAATACAATTTAGACGAAGCAAAAGAAATAAGAAAACAATATTTTACAAAATTACCAGAACCATTTTGTACAAAAATAATAAAGGATTGGGATAATGAAGGAATAGTATATACTTTAGGAGCTAGGATAAAATTTCTATCTCAATGGTTTACACAATTATGTGAGAACCAAAAAGAAAAATTAAAAATGGAAAAAGTACTAAATAAAAATTTATCATGTTGTAAAAATAAAATGGCACCACAGTTTGGGTGTACAAATAAAAAACAAAAATCCAGAAGATATAAAAATTATAGAAAAAATAAAACTAAGTATAAATATAAACAACCAAGACGAAGGTACTATGTAAAAAACTATAAAATGAAAAGATTATATAGACCTAAAAGAAAAATATCTCAATGTACATGTTATAATTGCGGAAAGATAGGACACATAGCTAAAGACTGTAAATTACCTAAAAAACCAAAAAGAAAACAAATTGCAGAAATAGTTATAGATGATGACGAATATATGCAAATAGAATACATAGACTATGAATTAAGTGAAAATGATAGTGTATATGAAGTATGAGATATAGAAACTGAAAATGGAGAAGAAAATCTAGATAATGAAATAGAAGAAGAAGAAATATAATGTCTGAAAACAAAATAATATCTAAAGAGAATTATGAAGATGAATAATCATCACACCAAAAAATTATATTTGATAATACACTTTTTAAACAAATAAAAGGAAAAGAATTAGATTTAAGTGTTGAAAAAATACTTGACATACCTATACTAAAAAACTGATTTAAAAGACAGAAAGAAGAATACTATGTCGTTAGTCAAAAAGAACACATCATAGACGGAAAATATACAAGCGGAAAAGCATATATACCAATAATAAGCAAACGAATAATAAATAAAGAAATACAAAACATAAAAAATAAAGAAGCTATAAAATATGTACATTTAGGAGGAACAGAAATACTAATAAAAGCTTGTTTCAGAAAAGGAATAGATACTCCCATTGAAATATATTTAGCAGATGATAGAATAAAATATCCTATAGAAAAAAGTGTAATAAGTGCAGTTAAAGGAAATTTAATATACCAAAAATTTAAATTTATAATAAGTGCCAATTATACAGTAGCATTAACAGATACAAATATAGATAAATCATTAGTATTATAATGGAAAATGTCAGGAATAGAGTTAGCACCAGGAAGTAAGGTATTCACAGCAAGATGTAAACATCTATATATATTAACAACAAAACATAAAATAACAGCAAGAAATAAAATAGATAAAATAAAAATAGAAAATCCTTTTGAAAAAATAATTACTATAATAGACAATAATGACTATAGCTATAAAGAAATTGACATAAAAGAAGATTTAGAAATTGTAAAAGAAAGATTAAGCACTTCAAGCGTACCAAATACATTAACAAGAGCTTCCTCATCAAGAATAAGTTCATCTAAAAGAAAATATGAAATATCACAAGATTTAGAAGAAATGACAAAATATCATTATTTTATAACAGGAATAATGGACCAGAGAAAATACAAAATCTTGATAAACACAGGACAAGAAGAAAATCATATAACAAGAGAACTAGTACTAGAAGAAGAAATTATGAAAACAGGACACATATGCCCTGGATTACCTAGTGAAATAATAAATACAAATGAAGAGACAATAGAAAAAGAAATAATTATAGGAGGAATTCCATTAAAAATACAATTTAAGATATATGAAGGAAATAAATGTACTATGAAATTCCCCTAATAACTAACGTGTAATAGAAAGGAAAAGAAGCTGAAAAATGTAACACAAATTTCAAGAACCTTTTTGATTAATTTCAGCCAATTTAAATTGTTTAAAATGTCATGCATGGTGAAGAAAAATAAGTGATGTCACTTAGGGTCAAAACCGTGACCTCATTACATGAAAAGTGGTGAAAATAAAGAAGTGAAAAACAATGTTGTAAAGGGGACTCGAACCGTTCTCTTGCATGCAAAATAATGTATGAAAATAGGAAATGAGACGAGTCGGATTCGAAACAACAACCTCTCAGTCAATCTTAAGGAATAATTAAAATAAAATAAGTGTGGGGCATGGGATTGAACCCACAATCTCTAGGTAGAAAAGGAGAATTGAAAAGAAAAATAATGTGAGGTTGTGGGGGTTCTATCCAACGACCTCATGTGTTGTCCAAGGAAATCGAAACCGGGTTCCTTTTTCCGAATTCCATATAGATACAAAAGTCATACGTGAATTAAATGTTCAGGATTAATGCTGCCAACATATATCAGAATCGAGATCTTGGCATACACACAAGATGCATAAGTCTTGTACCACATAATCTTAGGAAGATATGAATCACTTAAGTAAATTATGATTGAAGCCTCATGGATTGTATGTATAGACCCATAAGTCTAGATTACGTTAGATTAAATGAACCTAAGATGTATGCAATGAAATGATGAAATCCTAGAAGGGTTAAGTAAGAGTGTGAAACACACTAAATGGACAAGTACATTGGCATATGAAGAAATTAAAATTCACGTAAAAAGGGTGAGTAATTATGAAGAGCAAATGTTCTAATACTAATGATTGTGGTGATAATATGATATGAGGCTAATGTAAAAAATGAGAGCTATCTCAAATGAGCGTAAGTAAGTATTACCAAAAAGTGCTCACCTATGAGAGTGTAAAGTTAATGAAGAGACCACTTTTTATGAACACTCTAATTAAAGTATTTATATTAATACACTAAATACTAATTATGAGATGAGAAATAATCTATTAAGCAATGATTTCCTTATACTAGAAGCCAAATTCAATGACGTATGAGTTGAATGTAATGGAAATTTATACTGAGCACCAATGGACTAGCTATGAGCCGTGTTGCCTTCTTTCGGGAAGGGTGGAGGTTGAGGTAAGGCTCATGAGTTGAGACTGTCCGGCATGACGGGTATGGGTCACCTTATAGCTCCTAGTGTTCGAACCTATACTGCCAATATAGGGATATGGCGAGGTTTAATTCCCATGTGTGCTAGCATATTTTGAGTTACTTTGAACGATGATTCCACCTCTTTTCGGTGTAGGGGAGACATTGGATTTCATGATTCTCACATGATCTATGTCGATTAAAGTTCAAGTTCCCAAATAATGAATAAGGAAAACCTCAAATGATACACATAAAGAAATGAATGATATCAAAGGTGTTAGGATAGGATAATCATGAGGTGATCTAGACTTGAGGAATGACACTAGGTCATTCTTGATCATTATACAAGAAACTCAATGAATGTCTCAAACTACATCTTAGGTATAGCTGGTGTCTACACTATATTATGAATGTATGAAGTGAAGTACGTATGAATGAATAAAGTAGAGTCTGTGTTTTCTACAGAAGGCTCCCTGTTTGAGGTCCCATATGTTGAGCCCTCATTTTTGGGAATTCTTGATGTCAAGTCGATGATCCCAAATTCTTATGGAGTATGAATGAATGATATGAATGATGTAATGTGCTATACGCAATATGTTATGTGCTATATGCAATATTATGTTTTATATGTAAGACGTTATGTGGTTTGTGCAATATGATACGTATGGTGATGAATGTTACTCTAATGGAATAACTTTCCCAATAAAAATTTTGCAAGTCCGTTGACTCTCCTAATCCAAATTTTGCAAGCCTACTGACTTGACTTTCCGTAAATCATGTTGTTAGGAAAGATCTATTCTTACTCATGCATGTACTTAGTGTGTGCTTGGATATACACATACTTAGTAAAAGTGTGTACTAATTCCATACAACTCTATATTTTTAGGTGCAAGCACAGGTGGAAGCTAGATCTTATAGTTGACGTTGCAGCTATCTGGACGTGGATCTCTCATTTGGACTTAGTAGGCCCTCCTGCATTCGAGGATGTCTACCATTATTATTTAAATTAGTTTTAGTGTTTAGCTAGTGGATCATGGTCCACTAGTTTTTCTTTCCACTATCATTACAAATTTTGTATTGGTGTCATTTTTGGAGGATACGTTTAATACCATTATGACTTGTTTCATTCATTTCATTATCTCTATATTAGAAGGCTAATTCGTGAACACCTATGATGTTAATTTTTAAATGTTTAGTAAGAAATAAGAAAATAAAGAGTTCAAATTTTTCGTTAAAATTAACCTAGAAGAAGTATGAATGACGTATGTAGGCTTGTCTGCGACCTCCGAGAGGTCAATGACGCCGGTCTCGTCTGGGGTCTAGTTTTCGATCGTGACAGAGGAGAATTGATCGAGTTTAGGACTTGTCAGTTTGTAACGACCTGTTTAGTCGTTTTGAGCAGCAGATTTTATTTCTGGAAAAATAGGATGAGGCGACGGACCCCACGACGGACCGTCGCAGGGTCCCGTTTCAAAACACTTAGAAAATCTGAAATTGGGTACTGAAAATCGACTCTCTGAACTTCGTAACAAAATGGCAGGATGGACCGTCACAGGTGTGACGGACCGTCACAGAGTCTTTAGTGGAAATCCAGTCTCTGAGCCTTGCGACGACCTGCAGAACGGACCGTCGCAGGCACGACGGGTCGTCGCAGGTTGCGTAATCCCAGTCTGGGTCGAATTTCTTTATACGTTTTAAGGGACGTTTTGACTATTCCTGCTTTAATTATAAAGTTAGTGGGTTAATTCTAATGAGTCTAATTACTTGGGGGTAAAAAGAGGTAACCTTAAGTTAATTAGTGGGTTATTATTGCCATCTTTTATTCTTAATTATATACTAATTAGGGTAAAAGAAAGAACGTTTGAATAAAGAAAATAAAAGTCGAACGAGAAAGAGGAGAAACGAAGAGAAACAAAGCTTGGGAAACTGCTTGCTTGATCACTAATCTTCGGTGGAGGTAGGTTATGGTTATTTTCATGCTATTCGTAGTAAACTCTTAATAGTGAATGATATGTGTTAGTAGTATTGTAAACCCTTCTATATGCTTAATCGTATGCTTGTATGAATGATGTGATTATGTAATTATGAATAAATAAGCATGATGAAGCTATTGAATCCCAAATCTTGAAAAGAAACCCTAATCTACTTGTTAATGATGATGCCTTGGTATAAAAGAAGGCTTGATGAACGAAAGTGGTGAGATTAGGGGATCGGGTGCCACGTTCCGGTACCAGGATAGAGATAGAGGATCGGGTGTCACGTTCCGGTACCAGGATAGAACGAGGATCGGGTGCCATGTTCCGGTACCAGGATAGAGATAGAGGATCGGGTGCCACGTTCAGGTACCAGGATAGAATGAGGATCGGGTGACACGTTCCGGTACCAGGATAGAGATAGAGGATCGGGTGCCATGTTCCGGTACCAGGATAGAATGAGGATCAGAGTGTCACATTCCGACACCAGGATAGTATATGGATCGGGTGCCACATTCCGGTACCAGGATAGAATGAGGATCGGAGTGTCACATTCCGACACCAGGATAGTATATGGATCGGGTGCCATGTTCCGGTACCAGGATAGAATGAGGATCGGAGTGTCACGTTCCGACACCAGGATAGTATATGGATCGGGTGCCACATTCCGGTACCAGGATAGAATTAGGATCGGAGCGTCACGTTCCGACACCAGGGTAGTATATGGATTGGAGTGTCACGTACCGACACGAGGGGAATAAATATAATGAATCTTGCAAGATGCTAATATACCCAATTTAATGAATCTAATTCCCAAATGAGTATGGTATTGAGGCTTGAGTCCTCATGTGTGAACTTGACGGTAATTGTTAATGATATAGTACTTGTTGTTGCTACATGTTGAGTATCATAGTTGATTTTATGATATTGCTTAATATATATTGTTTTCTATTTCGAGTTGGCCGATGATATCTACTCAGTACCCGTGTTTTGTACTGACCCCTACTTTTATGTTTTCTTCTTTGTTATTTGTGGAGTGCAGCAGACGTGCCGTCGTTTTCGACTCAACCGTAATTCAAGCCGGTCTTTACTACATCGGTAATTCAGGGTGAGCTAATGTTTCTAGCTTGGACTGGATCTTCTTCTTCAAGTCTTGATGCCTTGAACTTCCGGCATGGACTAGCTTCTTATGTATTCTTAGCTTCTTAGACATTTTTAGTTAGTAATTTGATCATAGATGTTCTTGTGATGATGACTTCAAGATTTTGGGGAATAATAGTTATTGAATTGGTTTTTATTTAATGAGCTTGAGTCTTCCGCATTATTTTCTGTTGATATATGTTGAAATGATAAGGTTTAGATTGGTTGGTTCGCTCACATAGGAGGGTAAATGTGGGTGCCAGTCGCGGCCCGGATTTGGGTCGTGACAAACTTGGTATCAGAGCATTAGGTTCGTTGGTCTCATCACACAAGAACGAGTCTAGTAGAGTCTTAAGGAACGGTAGGGGGACGCCTTTACTTTTCTATGAGAAGTTATAAGACTTTAGGAAAATTCCATTCTTTCATTCTTTCTTTCGTGCTATTACTTGGATCCAATTGGTATCTAGGTGATACAAATTGGTATCTGTCCATCTTCACTCTATTTCGCAGATGGTTAGAACTAGAGCAACGACTGCACCAACATCAACATCGGCAAGACAAGAAGCATCTGAGCCAGCCACTGGGGCTGTAGCTCGAGGAAGAGTAACGGCCAGAGGCCGTGGTAGAGGTCGTGGGAGGACGTCCTCTAGAGGAAGAGGACGAGCACCTAGCCCATCTGATACTAGGGCAGTGACTCCTCCACCGACTGAAGAGGTAGTGAGAGAGGGTGAGAAAGGGGAAACTGAACAAGTACAGAATGAGGGATTGCCTCCCCAACCTACCCCAGACATGATCAATCAGGTTCTTGCTTATCTTAGTGGGTTATCTGATCAAGGTCAAGCACCTCCAGTGTTTTCTGCACCAGCACCTCAGGGTCCGGAGGTACAACGTGCGGCTACTGCGGCTCCTCGTGTGGATGCCTCATTGGACATAGGCACGTTTCCACGTCTGACTACTGGGCCTATAATGACAAATGATCAGCATGAACTTTTCAGTAAGTTCTTGAAATTGAAACCTCCAATCTTCAAGGGTGCTGAATCTGAGGATGCTTACGATTTTCAGGTTGACTGTCCTGAGCTACTACACAAGATGGGCATAGTAGAACGGTTTGGTGTTGAGTTCGTGAGTTATTAGTTTCAAGGGAACGCCAAAATGTGGTGGCGGTCACATGTTGAGTGTCAACCAACAGAGGCACCACCTATGACTTGGGCCTCATTCTCTAGCTTGTTTATGGAGAAGTATATCCCCCGGACTTTGAGGGATAGGAAAAAGGATGAGTTCTTGAGCCTAGAGCAAGGTAGGATGTCGGTCAATGCATATGAGGCTAAGTTTCGTGAACTATCCAGATATGCCACCCAACTTTGTTTCAGTCCACAAGAGCGGATTCGTCGTTTTGTGAAGAGGTTGAAGTCAGAGTTGCGGATTTCAGCCTTACAGGTAGCGGCTACGGCAAAATCCTTCCAAGAAGTGGTAGATTTCGTGGTAGAGGTGGAAGGAGTGAAGCCAGATGAATTCACCATGGCATCGACATCAAAGAGGTTTCGAAAGGGAGGTGAGTTTAATGGTTCTTACTCTAGAGGATAGGGTTCAGGAGGTTACTCAGTCCGACCAATCCAGTCTTCACTACAGACTGTAGTTGGGGGTCCACCTCAGACCGGTCAACACTTTCCTGAGAGACCTATGCATGAACCCAGAGAGTGCTATGGATGTGGGGAGATTGGACATATTAAGAGATATTGTCCAAAACAGAGTTACCGACCCCCAATAGCTAGAGGTAGAGGTGGTTATGGAAGAGGCCGTCATTCTGGAGGACGCGGTGGTCGAGGTAATGGTGGTCACCAAAACGGCTGGGGTGATGGGCAAACTGGAGCCACTACATCACAACATGGTAGGGGCAACGAACAGACAAGTAATGGGGCCCATTGCTACGCTTTTCCTGGGAGATCTGAAGCGGAGACATCAGATGCTGTCATCACAGGTAATCTTTTGATTTGTGATTACATGGCTTCTGTATTGTTTGATCCTGGATCCATATTTTCTTATGTATCTTCCTCATTTGCTAATGGTCTTAATTTACGTTTTGAATTACTTGACATGCCTATTCGTGTTTCTACTCCGGTGGGTGAGTCTGTGGTAGATGAAAAGGTATATAGGTCTTGTTTGGTGAACTTTGTGGGGAGCAACACTTATGTAGATTTGGTTATCTTAGAAATGGTTGACTTTGATGTAATTCTGGGTATGACTTGGCTTTCTCCGAATTTTGCGATCTTGGATTGTAATGCTAAGACTGTGACGTTAGCCAAGCGTGGGGCAGATCCGTTAGTGTGGGAGGGCGACTACACTTCCAATCCGGTTCGTATCATCTCTTTTCTTCGTGCCAAGAAAATGGTTAGTAAAGGGTGTTTAGCTTTCTTGGCACATCTCAAGGATGACACTACTCAAGTACCCTCGATTGAGTCGGTTTCGGTGGTCCGTGAGTTTCTGGATGTGTTCCCTGCAGATCTTCCTGGTATGCCACCAGATAGGGACATTGACTTCTGTATTGATCTTGAACCGGGTACTCGCCCCATTTCTATACCCCCTTATAGAATGGCTCCCGCGGAGTTAAGAGTGTTAAAAGCCCAACTTCAAGAGTTGTTGAGCAAGGCTTCATTAGACCAAGTGCATCTCCTTGGGGTGCTACGGTTTTGTTTGTAAAGAAGAAGGATGGGAGTTTTCGGATGTGCATAGACTACCGGCAGTTGAACAAGGTAACCATAAAGAACAAGTATCCTCTTCCTCGCATTGATGACTTATTCGATCAGTTACAAGGTGCTTGTGTCTTCTCTAAGATTGACTTGAGATCCGGTTACCATCAATTAAAAATACGGGCAACGGATGTGCCAAAATCTGCTTTTAGAACCAGGTATGGGCATTACGAATTTGTAGTGATGTCTTTTGGTCTTACGAATGCCCCTGCTTCGTTCATGAGTTTGATGAACGGGATTTTTAAGCGATATTTGGATCTCTTTGTGATCGTATTTATTGATGATATACTGATATACTCTAAAAGTAAGGAGGAACATGAGGAGCATTTGAGAATGATATTGGAAATGTTGAGGGAGAAAAAGCTTTATGCCAAGTTCTCTAAGTGTGAGTTTTGGCTAGATGCAGTGTCCTTCTTGGGGCACGTGGTTTCTAAGGATGGAGTGATGGTGGATACTTCTAAGATTGAGACAGTGAAGAATTGGGTAAGACCTACTAATGTGTCAGAAATAAGGAGCTTTGTTGGGTTAGCTAGCTACTACCGCCGATTTGTCAAGGGATTCTCTTCTATTGCTTCCCAATTGACGAACTTGACTAAGCAGAATGTTCCATTTGTATGGTCAGATGAGTGTGAGGAAAGCTTTCAGAAGCTCAAGACTCTGTTGACTACTGCACCAATTCTCACCTTGCCAGTGGAAGGTAAGAATTTCATTGTCTATTGTGATGCATCCTATTCGGGTTTGGGTGCAGTGCTAATGCAAGAGAAGAATGTGATTGCTTATGCTTCAAGACAATTAAAAGTGCATGAATGTAACTATCCAACTCATGATTTGGAATTGGCCGCGGTAGTGTTTGCATTAAAGCAATGGAGACACTATCTATATGGGGTTAAGTGTGAGGTCTACACGGATCATCGTAGCCTTCAGTACGTCTTTACTCAGAAAGATTTGAACTTGAGACAGAGGAGATGGATGGAACTAGTGAAGGACTACGACATCACTATTTTGTATCATCCGGGGAAGGCGAATGTTGTAGAGGATGCTTTAAGTAGAAAGGCGGGAAGCATGGGAAGTCTAGCTCACTTGCAATTTTCTAGACGTCCGTTGGCTAGAGAGGTTCAGACTCTGGCTAACGAATTGATGAGGTTAGAAGTAAATGAGAAGGGAGGATTGTTGGCTTGTGTGGAGGCAAGATCTTCTTTTCTTGACAAGATTAAGGGAAAACAGTTTGATGATGAGAAACTAAGCAGAATCAAAGATAAGGTGTTGCGAGGAGAGGCTAAGGAAGCAACAATCGATGAGGAAGGTGTTTTGAGGATTAAGGGAAGGGTATGTGTACCCCGAGTCGATGATTTGATCAACAGTATTCTGACAGAGGCTCATAGTTTAAGGTATTCGATACATCCGGGTGCAACCAAGATGTATCGTGACCTAAAGCAACACTTTTGGTGGAATAGAATGAAACGTGATATTGTTGAGTTTATTGCCAAATGTCAAAACTGTCAACAAGTAAAGTATGAACACCAGAGGCCCGGAGGAACACTTCAGAGAATGCCCATTCCTGAATGGAAGTGGGAGAGAATTGCAATGGATTTTGTGGTTGGTCTTCCAAAGACAATGAGTAAGTATGACTCTATTTGGGTAATTGTTGATAGGTTAACTAAGTCTGCTCACTTCATTCCGGTCAAGGTGACTTACTATGCAGAGAAGTTAGCCAAACTTTATATATCGGAAGTGGTGCGATTGCATGGGGTTCCACTCTCCATTATATCAGATAGAGGTACGCAGTTTACTTCTAAGTTTTGGAAAACATTGCATGCGGAATTGGGTACTAGGTTGGACCTTAGTACTGCGTTCCATCCTTAGACCGATGGTCAGTCTGAGCGAACGATTCAAGTGTTGGAGGATATGCTTCGTGCATGTGTGATAGAATTTGGTGGTCATTGGGATAGCTTCTTACCCTTAGCGGAGTTCTCCTACAACAATAGCTATCACTCAAGCATTGATATGGCCCCATTTGAGGCACTATATGGGAGAAGATGTAGGTCTCCCATTGGGTGGTTTGATGCATTTGAGGTTAGACCTTGGGGTACTAACCTTTTGAGGGATTCATTAGAGAAAGTGAAATATATTCAAGAAAAGCTGTTAGCGGCGAAAAGTAGGCAAAAGGAATATGCAGATCGAAAGGTTAGAGACTTGGAGATCATGGAGGGTGAACAAGTCTTGTTGAAGGTTTCGCCAATGAAAGGGGTGATGCGGTTTGGTAAGCGAGGTAAACTTAGCCCAAGGTATATTGGTCCATTTGAAGTACTTAAGTGAGTAGGGGAGGTGGCTTATGAGTTAGCCTTGCTTCCAGGGCTGTCCCTAGTGCATCCGGTATTCCATGTGTCGATGTTGAAAAGATACCATGGGGATGGAAACTACATTATCCGTCTGGATTCAGTTTTGCTTGATGAGAATTTGTCTTATGAGGAGGAACCTGTTGTCATTCTAGATAGAGAAATTCGCAAGTTGAGATCAAGGGAGATTGCATCCATCAAAGTTCAATGGAAGAATCGACCCGTTGAAGAAGCCACTTGGGAGAAGGAGACATGGGCACGACGGACCGTCATAGGCACGACGGACCGTCATGGGCACGACGGACCGTCGCAGGGTCCCATTTCAAAACACTTAGAAAATCTGAAATTGGGTACTGAAAATCTACTCTCTGAACTTTGTAACGAAATAGCAGGACGGACCGTCACAAGTGTGACGGACCGTCACAGAGTCTTTAGTGGAAATCCAGTCTCTGAGCCTTGCGACGACCTGCAGAACGGACCGTCGCAGGCACGACGGGTCATCGCAGGTTGCGCAATCCCAGTCTGGGTCGAATTTCTTTATACGTTTTAAGGGACATTTTTGACTATTCCTGCTTTAATTATAAAGTTAATGGGTTAATTCTAATAAGTATAATTACTTGGGGGTTAAAAGAGGTAACCTTAAGTTAATTAGTGGGTTATTATTGCCATCTTTTATTCTTAATTATATACTAATTTGGGTAAAAGAAAGAAGGTTTGAATAAAGAAAATAGAAGTCGAACGAGAAAGAGGAGAAACGAAGAGAAACAAAGCTTGGGAAATTGCTTGCTTGATCACTAATCTTCGGTGGAGGTAGGTTATGGTTATTTTCATGCTATTCGTAGTAAACTCTTAATAGTGAATGATATGTGATAGTAGTATTGTAAACCCTTCTATATGCTTAATCGTATGCTTGCATGAATGATGTGATTATGTAATTATGAATAAATAAGCATGATGAAGCTATTGAATCCCAAATCTTGAAAACAAACCCTAATCTACTTGTTAATAATGATGCCTTGGTATAAAAGAAGGCTTGATGAACGAAAGTGGTGAGATTAGGGGATCGGGTGCCACGTTCTGGTACCAGGATAGAGATAGAGGATCGGATGCCACGTTCCGGTACCAGGATAGAATGAGGATCGGGTGCCACGTTCCGGTACCAGGATAGAGATAGAGGATGGGGTGCCACGTTCCGGTACCAGGATAGAATGAGGATCGGGTGCCACGTTCCGGTACCAGGATAGAGATAGAGGATCGGGTGCCACGTTCCGGTACCAGGATAGAATGAGGATCGGAGTGTCACGTTCCGACACCAGGATAGTATATGGATCGGGTGCCACGTTCCGGTACCAGGATAGAATGAGGATCGGAGTGTCACGTTCCGACACCAGGATAGTATATGGATCGATTGCCACGTTCCGGTACCAGGATAGAATGAGGATCGGAGTGTCACGTTCCGACACCAGGATAGTATATGGATCGGAGTGTCACGTACCGACACGAGGGCAATAAATATAATGAATCTTGCAAGATGCTAATATACCCAATTTAATGAATCTAATTCCCAAATGAGTATGGTATTGAGGCTTGAGTCCTCATGTGTGAACTTGACGGTAATTGTTAATGTTATAGTACTTGTTGTTGCTACATGTTGAGTATCATAGTTGATTTTATGATATTGCTTAATATATATTGTTTTCTATTTCGAGTTGGCCGATGATATCTACTCAGTACCCGTGTTTTGTACTGACCCCTACTTTTATGTTTTCTTCTTTGTTATTTGTGGAGTGCAGCAGACGTGCCGTCGTCTTCGACTCAACAGTAATTCAAGCCGGTCTTTACTACATCGGTAATTCAGGGTGAGCTAATGTTTCTAGCTTGGACTGGATCTTCTTCTTCAAGTCTTGATGCCTTGAACTTCCGGCATGGACTAGCTTCTTATGTATTCTTAGCTTCTTAGACATTTTTAGTTAGTAATTTGATCATAGATGTTCTTGGGATGATGACTTCCAGATTTTGGGGAATAATAGTTATTGAATTGGTTTTTATTTAATGAGCTTGAGTCTTCCGCATTATTTTCTGTTGATATATGTTGAAATGATAAGGTTTAGATTGGTTGGTTCGCTCACATAGGAGGGTAAATGTGGGTGCCAGTCGCGGCCCGGATTTGGGTCGTGACACAGTTATGAGAATTTCAATGGTTTTTTAATAATTTAAACTAGTTAAATATATCTAAATTAACTAAAAATAATTGTTCCTACTCTTAATATTTTTAAAAGGAATTTACTTCTTAAAACTTTCCTCGTCCTAAACCAAAAGGCCTTTTGTAGGGCATGATAAACGGACCCCATAAACAAATCAGGGACTCAACCATGACCCATCTTGAATGGGCATGGTTTTGTTCTATTTCAGTAAATTTTTGAATGCATTGGGAAGACTATGGGTTGACCGCCAACATATAACCAATTGAGCATAGGTCCTCCACGACTCGTGGATGCCCTTCGTTTTCCATGCTATTATTTTACAGATTCTATGAACCTCTATTGGGTTCTCTTGAAGATCCCTTGCGATGGGGGTCCAACAGTATCATGCTTGTCATTTAGACACCAGAACCCTACAGTATCATGCTTGTCATGATAAAAATGACATTTTAGTTGAAAACCATGTTATATGCAAAATTTTTGAAACATCATGAACCAGAGTACAAGCCATCGGTCACAAGCATATTTATCATGCAAAACATTATATTAGAACCATCATCTTAGGTAACCTTAAGTTATACTTGTGCAATGTTAGAATAACATCCCATAATATCACTCATACTAATTACCATTTTGTGTCAACCATAAACATGTTGCCGTTCTTTATTCTTACATTTAGATAATAATCATAGATAAGGACCATTATAATGAAATAATTTGATTCAACGAAAGTAACCTATGACAAGATTCCAAGTTAAGAATACACCATCACATTTATCATTTAAGGCAACATTCTCATTAGCATCATTATGAGAAGATTCATTTCATTAGACATTATCACATTCGATAAGCACACCATTCCTACTCTAAAAGAATACTTAATCAATACATGGATAAAGTGGCATACCCCCTCCCAGACTACATAATGAATTCTTGAGAACCCATAGTTTATATCATTCATTGTGGGTTTGAGACTCAGTTGACATAGAACATGTGAGAAAATCATGGAAGACAGTGTTTCCCTCACTAAAAAAGAGTTCTCCTACTTGCCCAAGGTAGAATCATTAATGTTTAGGATAGGTAAATCCACTAGCTAATAACAAATGTAGGCACGTAGTTATGGGATAAGGAAATTACTACTAGAAACCCCATCTCAACTCACATATGGGCATCTATTTAAAGATTTGCTAATAAGTACCCAACCTCAACTGAGTTATGACTATCCATCTTAATAAATAGCCACTTGATGCTACAAATTGTTCCCCACAGAGTTCTAAGACTTCATTACATTAGTTTATTATAATGGGAATAACATAGTTTTACTTGATACCATGCCTGAACTCTCGTATGAGTATCCGTTTCAATCCCAACATCATTAGTTAGATAGCTCATATAGTCAATGGTGAGAATAGACATTCAAGGATGAATCCTCATTTGTATGAAAACCATTCATAGCATTTAATTATCATTCATAAGTGTAAAATTGAAAATAACATTTCAATCAACAAAACATCATTCCACAATAATATAACTTCGTTTATAATTCATTCTTTAGTGTGATTGTGTGTAGCCAACTAATCAACAATTACATTAAAGTAATGATTATATTACATTCAATTTATTCACATTACATGTGCACAAACATCATGAACATACATCAATCCTAATAATTTACCCTCCAAATATCATAATCACAATTCAGGAATACACCTATAATTTGTATAATAAGGCATGCATAATATCATAATTAATGTAATTAAACTACTAAAAGATCAAATGTATAGTATTCATCTTACTTCCATTTCATGTATTAATGTGAGATGTTAATAAAAAAACACCATAAAATGGTAATTCTATCTTAATATATTATAGTTAATTCATTGAAAACGTTTTTAGGAAGAAACAACGAGTTGGGGTTCAAACCCATCTGATTTAGAGAATTTCCAACATTTAACTTGAAAGTTTGAGGACCCAATGGAAAAATATTTCAAATAATAAATACTAACATAAGATATATTATGAAATGCAACAAAAATATTATGATAAAGCCCCCTATTTCAAGCCATTGATCTTCTTCTTATTTATCAATTGATTTTTTCGTGGAAGACTTTGGGAGTAAAGGTGATTATGATTTGGGTTGTTCATATTTATGAAGTTTAAAGGTTAATATATCGATTAAAAACCCTTATATAGGTTTACTAAATAAATATAAACTTACCCTAGAATAAAGTAACTAAAAATGAATGAATTTAACTAACCCTCACGTTAATCGTACCTTGGAAGATTTGCAAGCCTTAACTCAAAAACCTGACCCATAATCTTAAGGTTGGCAAACTAGGCATCCTACAGATCTTTAGAACATGTGCTGCAGCTAATCTTTAAGCTCCTGACGCATGGCCCCCATCTACGGGGTGTGGGTCCACATAATGGTTATATGTGCCATCCGTAGGCGGCCCTGTTTTTGGCAGTCTTGGCAAATTTGGGTTTTCTGAGGGTTACACATTAGGGTTCTCCTAAAGGATCCTTTGATTTTTCATGGGGGTTTTACCTTCACATTTAGCCACAAAAAACTCTCAGACTAATTTTTGGAAAGCCAAGATATTATCACTAAAATCAGCCACATTTCATCTCATATGAACATCACGATTTACATAAATACTTGTGCATGAAGTACAAAGAATTAACATGCCATTTCACATCCTAAACCGTGACAAATAGCAACAGCAACACACCCAAAACAAACGCACGTAGCTACATTTTCAGAAAATACCAACAGATGTCATATAATTCTAAACATACATATAAACGCATAAGCATCAGGAAAAGACGTTTTATCTCTATTTTTCTACCAGCAAACACAACCAACCTATAATTCAATGGGAGTTAGTGACAGGGTCATGTAATGGGGATACAACTCTAGTTTTCACACGGAATATACTGAATCTTATAGGGTATCTTGGGAAAGGTACCAAGAGAGAAGAGAACCCAAACCTTTTATGACGTTCAAACCTTGAAGTTGCTTCCCAAAACTGATCCAATACTCACATCCAAATCATAGTTTCAACACAAAACTTTTGAAGGAAAATCTCCTCTGTTTGCTTACCATTTTTGATTAGTTGTTTGTTTAAATTTTTTGTTTTGATTTCTTAAAGTGTGAGAAACTTTGGTTTGTCTTCTGTTCCTGTACCTTATTTGGAAGAGAGAATATGAATGAGAGTTGGTTTGATCTTGAAAGCGAGATATGGACGTGAGAGGAGAGAGTTATCTCAGGCTTATGAGTGTAGTTTAGGTCTTAGTCAAATAAGGTTTCTTGAAGTCCTAACTCTATTTATGAGTAGGAGACTATGCTATGATTAAAAAAATTCATTTCTTCATTAATCTAAGATAGTTTATTGAAGTCGTGACTCTATTTTTTCCTTTACTTATAATATTTTTTTTGTGCTTATAAGACATAAATACAATAAGGAAAAACTCTAGGAGTGCCCCGGAGGAGAATGTAAATGAGGCTATTCCCCCGCAAGATCTTGAATTCCTATTAAAGTGGGTGATATGTTCAATGTTGAGATAAGGTCTGCTATCCATAGTTCTACTCAAGTATTGGCCACGAAACTAGCTATGGACACTCTGTCTCAACTGAATCTAAATGCAAGAACAACCTCTTTAAGAATAAGGTAATTTATAAGGATGAATTCGCTTATTTTGTTTGGCTACATAGTTGAAGAGGACTGCCAAAGATCCATTGATGAATTTTTCAAAGTACTAGATGGCATAAGTGTTTTTTTCCCAAGAAAAGTCGGAGCTTGTCGCCTATCAACTCAAGGATTTTTCTCAAGTTTTTATCAACATTTATTGGGGATAGTCTTGTTAAAGAAAAATGCAAGAATTCAAGAGGGTAGGAGTTAGAAGGAGTATAGACTCAAGATCACTCAACTAATAAAACATGCTTGTACGATGGTGGCAGACTCTAGGGACAGCGTGAATAAATTTGTTATGGTGGTATCCGATCTTGTGGTAAATTTGTGTAGGTCTACCATGATAATTCCAAGCATCAACATTTCTTTTCTTATGGTCCATGCCGACATAATTGTGGAAAAAATCTTAAACAAGTTTTTATGGAATTCAAAAGATCAAGCGATGATGAAGGAAATTTCTCTAAGGTTAGGTTCTAAGTAAATAAAAAACCCAGGTTCAAAATGTGGTCTTCTAACCCAAGTCCCTCCAATTCTCTAATGCCAAATCATAGGAGGTGGACTATCCCTAATCATCTATAATGCAATAAGACTGTTCGTTCTTTTTAAAGATCTAGTTGTTCACAGTGTGGTAAAAAGCATGAAGGAAAGTGTCTTGCCGGTATGGGCATTTCGTACGTGCAAGACTCCCAAAATGTGTTAGGGTGTCTAGACCCGCTCATGTTTCTAAAATCTTGTTAAAATTTCAATCAAGTATTTTAATGATTTATGATTGATTATAATTCATTTGGAAGTCAAATGTCCAAGAACATCAAAGATGTTTGAAAGTTAGCCTTTGAGACTTGCTTGTGTTAGTTGAGTGTGCCTAGCATGGTAGGATGTGTTGCGAGTATTGTTTGATTATATAACATGTATGGAATGTCTTTGACATGTTAATGTTGTATTTACGTTGGAAATTTCTGGGTACGACTCACCAAAAGTCCCGCAAAATGACTTCAAGGAGAACATAAAGTCTGCCTAGATTGTCTATCTAGGCCTGCAAACGACTATCAGTAAGCTAACCTATGCCCCATCGATTGGTAGGCATCGTCCAAAATGATGTAGGTGAAGGCTGAAGACTATGGACAACCCTCAAACTCTAACAACAATAAACAATACGGTTCTTGGTTAGACCTACAGGGCATCGTTGAAGACCGTTGATGCATCCTTTGTTAACTTCTCGGCGAACTGTTTTGTTGAAGGAGTGAATGGGATATTTACCTACTGTACTAAACTGAACCTAGTCTATTTATATACCTATTCTGGGGTATATTTAGTTTGTTATTAAGAAAAATACCGATTACCAAATTCATTCTTCAAATTAGACTTTTCCCTCAAAAAAAGAATCCTCTCAAGAAACTTTCGTTGGAGATGAAGCTCCAGAAAAATTTTGAGCTTGGATTCCATGGTTTGTCTAGGAATATTTCGTGGTTCTCTCATATATTTAGGTGTGCTGATTTTTCATATTTAAATCATCTTCCATCTAAAGAGCTCGTTTCAATGTTTTCAATCATCAAACTTCCTAGTTTTCAATCAAGCCGTGGGTTCTTTCCCAAAATGTTTTCAAAAGTATAATTATGATAATTTTATGATTATATACTGTTTTCAATGTTAAATTAAATCAATTTTCATGATGAAACTCATGACCCCTCCAAATCTTGATTTGGCCTATATTGTAGTATCTTGTGATCTTGATTTTAGAATGATTGTTATGAGATTCAATTATGATAAATCGTTTTAGATAACAGCTCATATGTAAATTTATGATGAATTATGTATAGTTGACGAAATGTGGATAATGTTTTGAAGGTCTAAATGAGGTTAGACTATATTCTTCTATCTTCTATAGATTGCTAATGTAGTTTGAATATGATCTCGATCATATGTCTAATTAAAGTAGGATTTCGTTAAGTTATGATCTCTTGAGCTATTGCCTTATATTAATACTATAGATGAAGTTTTGATATTTGTCACTATTGATTAAGAATGGGAGATTTGTAAGTGATCTATACCTCTTTACTCTCTATTAAATTGGTGATGTAGTATACATGTTAGTATCATGACTTATTCTTGTTTATGCATGATATCTTCCATGTTACTACAAATTTAGGTACTTCCCTATCTGTGAATTGTATATGAAAAAGGAATTACTAATAAATGATGATGAAAGGTTGAAAAATTGGTAAGAATGTTTATGTTCTTTACTTCCTAATATTATGTTTAATAGAATGGGCCTTGTAAGGCATTTTGTGGTATGATCCACTTATGGTGGCGGTGTTTTCTTATTGTTTATCCATATATATGTTGATCATGGCATTGAAGGCAATTGTATTTTTAATGAGTGGTGGTGATAATCATCCAATGTGAAGTGTATGCCTAGTTTTTAATATAGCTATGATCTAGGTTTAGTTGCTAAGGTTATAATCATGTGAATGAATATTTTAGGGATAGGTATAGGTGCTGACTTTTATGATGTGATAGTGGTAATGTGAAGTTGTGATTAACTAATGATTGGAGTCTTGAATGTAATGTGAAGTTATCTTGTCTCCTATGCTGAATTGTGATGTGTGGTGTATGCTAGAATGTGCATTGTTGTCCTAAGAGGGTGTCTACATCTATATATTGTTGATAGCCGTTATATCATCATGTTGACCAATGTACACCCACACACTTCACGCATGCGTATAAAGTTGTATAGGTTCATGGTGTCGAATGAAAGGGTATTTCAATATGCACTTGTGTCTACTACTAATCATGTAATGTATATGTCTATGATCTAAGTTATGTATCGCTTATATAGGATAGTTTTATAGGTATACTAGTATGGACAAGGGTATGGGACCATGTATATGCATAGCACATGTGTTCCTTGAAAGGATAGTTCATAGGTTGGTGATATATGTACAAGAATATGAATACGTGAGTATGGTATGACCATGACTTATATAATTTGATGTCAATTATATGGTATAATTTAGTATGACGATTCATAGTATCTAAATGTATTTATATGAACATTGCTCATATATTTACACTAATATTCTTATGCATGAATAATGTACAAGTATGAACATGTGTGATCAAAGGGTGTTTATGTGAAAGGTTTGCTCACATATATGTATACATAAACACATGAAAGTATTTTTTTGATGCTTGTATGATGATCTAGTCAATAGAGGGGCTCTTGGAAGGTGTTCCTAAGAGTACCCTAAACTAGATGGCGCTTTACATATGCCATGTCTATGTGAAAAGAACTTCTCACTTAATTTAGGTTTATGAACTCTCATCTATGACCTATGAGCTAAGAATATGAGGAGTTAATTCTCCTTAGCCTATATTTTATAAAATTATTATGAATAATGGCTTTCAATAAAGTGAACTAAGATTAGCAACACATGAGCTTGAAGATGAGTGTCCCTTCCCATTGTAGGAAGGTAGGTTCAACATAGTCCTCGGGAGGTGATTAGCCTCATTTACCAAAGGGCATAGAGTGAGTTTTTAATGAGTGTATTACTACAATGACCCCATAGGAATAAACAGGGTTCCATATATACCTCCAAGTTCCATAAACTATGTTTGCCCCATCGGATCTAGCAAGTGATAGCACTTAGTATGCTAGCATGTATTAATGTTCTACCTTGTCTAGGTAGAGCACCTTACCTTGGTATAAGGCTCTAAAACAATAAATTCAATGAAAGAACCCACAGTCTTAGTGTAGGTTAAGGCTATATTCTCCCTAAAGTAAGATGCACAATGGAAGTAAAGTAAGGATTCTAACGAGGAAAACCTAAGGGTGGTTGCTTAGTGTATTTGGGGGTATGGGTCTTAAGCTATGCATTGAAAAAGTAGCCCTTTAAGGGAGTTCTAGGAAGGTGTTCTACTCTATGTTAATATGTTTATGTTTCTCAGGCATGACATTGTAGTGACTTCTAATTATTGTGATGATATGATAGGTATGAGTCTATATGAAGTGGTATTATTATATATACATAATATTTGTCTTAATGACTATATCATTAAGGTCTTGCTTTGCATGAATGAAGTTGTCTATGTGGCTTGTTGATGTATGAAGTGAATGTTAAGGCATGTAGTCTCTTTGCAGGTTTACTTAGTATATGTGAGGTTATCTGACTTCACATGTACATTGAACAAGTAGGTCTAGAATGGGATTATGAGTAAAGTTCGGTGTTGTTCTTGTGAGGTGAAGTTCAAATATGTTAATGTCAACTAGTGTCATAATAGGGTGATCATTAAAGTCTTGACTTGAATGTGGTCTTATAATGAATTCTTTTTTGTGGTCCTCAAAGTATATTGGGTCAAATGTGAGTCATATGTGTTGATTATATGAAATGGTTCTATAAATGCATGTCTTGGGTTAATGGAGGGTTGTGTGTATGATTCCTTTATGGATTTAAGGTGATTCTTGAGTGTGGATAGTGTAATGGGACATTACCTATACATTACACAAGGTATGACTATAGGGTTGGATTGGGAATATAAGAAGTTAAGAGAAAGAAAGCTCACTGTAAAAGGTACTCATTGTAAATGACATAAACAATAAGTGTAACGGGAAGGGTGCTTACTGTAAAATGATGTGAAATATGACCTAAATTTTATGAGCGATTTTATATTTTATTAGACTAATGTATATGCCTAAATCAAGTATGCATGTTTTATGATGCTTAACATATCAAGATTATGAAGTTTTCAGAATAAGGCATGATGCATGGTTTCAAGTAAAATTTCCCTCTAAAATGCATGTTTTTACATGGTTGCCATGCTTAGTGGGTTCTTCTACTAATTCTATTCTTCTCTACATTTTTACAAAAAGTGTAGGTTAGGAAGGCGTAAAGTATGCCTATATGTTAAAGATCTTAATATGTGTTTCTCAAGCTCAAGGAAAAGAAATCCTTATGTTCAAGGGTTTCCTATGCTTCATATTACGGTAAAGTTTAGTAATAATATACTTATGATTTGTATTGTAAGGGTCGTTTTCCAATTATGCTCTAATGATGTTGAGTCTAGGATGACAGTAATAGAATAGATTTTTTAACTATATATTATGCTACTTTGTATATTACGGAAGTGATGTTCTACCATATGATTTGGCATGAAATTCTTAAATTTATTGCTAAATTTACCCATCATAATGCGATGAACGATAACTATAGGCTTGGATAAGACATCTGAGAGGTCTAGTATGCCATGTTATTTCTAGGGGGTGCTCTATGATTTTGACACTATGGTGAGGAAAAGTGGACACAAATTGTAGAATTGTCCATTCTATGCGGCAAAAGGGAGAGAAAGTATTTAATGTCTTACTAATGATCCAAACTCTGATGTAGCAAGAAGCATCTCCTCTAATCTCTTCCATCCTTAGGTGATCAAGAAAGCTCTTTGGATGTTGCAAGTATTTTGAATTATTTTTTATGCACTGTTCGATCCCCGTGCCACTTTGTCTTTTGTAACTCCTTTTGTGTCTATGAGATTTGATATTTTCCCTATGTCATATATGGAAACTTTTTGGTTTTAGCCTATGTAGGTGATTACGTAGTTGACAAAAGAGTCTTTAAGGATTGTCCCATTTCATAACCAAATAGATTTACATTGGTTTATTTGGCAGAGCTTTATATGTTGGACTTTGATGTCATTTTAGGAATAGATAAGCTACATACTTGTTTTGCATCCATCGATTGTATAGTTTGTGCAGTAAAGTTTCTATTTCCTAATGAACCCTTGTAATAATGGAAGGAGGGAATATTAGCTCCTCAAAGTTTAATCAGTACTTGTCTTAAATCTTGTAAGTTTAGTTCTAAGGGATGGCTCTATTGTATGGTGTGAGTCTAGGATCTTGAGTACGAGACTCGTCCATTAAAGTCGGTCCCTATAGTGATGGATTTTACAAAAGTTTTTCTCGATAACTTTCCCAGAGTTTCTCACGAATGTGAACTAAATTTCGGCATTAATTTACTAGCGTACAGAAAATCCTTCTCTATCGCTCCTTATAGAATGGCCTCAACTGAGTTGAAGGAATTAAAGGATCAACTTAAGGATTTGCTAGATAAGGGTTTTATTCAACCAATAAATATCTCTATGGGGTGCACCAATATTATTTGTGTAAAAAAAAAATCTGTCTCTTTGAATATGTATTGACCACCAACAATTGAACAACATCACCATAAAGAAAAAGTAACCATTCCCTATGATCGATGATTTGTTTTACCAACTCCAAGTAGCGAGATACTTTTAAAAAACTGTATTGTGGTGGGGTTATCATCAACTCAGAGTAAGAGGTGATGATATTTCAAAAATGTCTCTCTGAACTAGATATGGTAATTCTGCATTCTTAGTGATCTCCTTTTGTCTTTAAATTTCCCCGGCAGATTTCAGGGACCTTATAAAATATGTTTTTAGAAGTTATCTTACTTTGTTTGTGATTTTCTTCATGGACGACATCTTGGTATAATCTAAGAGTTACAATGATCATAGAACCATTTGAGGATAGTGTTGCAAGTCCTCAAGGATAAAAAACTGTTTGCTAAATATAATAAATGTGAATTGTTATTTAGTTTGTTGCTTTTCTTTGACATATTGTCTCTATTAAATGGTCAGAAGTTGATCCGAAAAAGACAGATGCGGTCAAAAGTTGTCCTAGACCATTGCGTTCTACTGACGTTCGAAGCCTTTTTAATTTGTCCAGGTACTATAGGAAGTTCTTTGAGGGATTTTCATCTATCACATCTTCATACAGTCTTAACCCAAGAGAAGTCCAAGTTTGAATGGTTGGAAGCGTGTGAAAAGATCTTCTGATTATTAAAATGTAAACTCACCTCTGCTCTGGGTTTAACCTTACAGGAGTTTACTGAGGGGTTTGTAGTTTATTGCATCTCTTCCCGAGTAGGTTGGGATTTTCTCCTCATGCGACATGGTAAGGTGATAGCATATGCCTCTAGTCAATTGAAGTATCATGAGAAGAACTATTCAATCATGATCTTGAACTTGAAGCCATGGTATTTACTTAGAAAATAGGGATACACTAACCATATAGAGTGAGTACATATGTATTAACCAATCATAAAATTCTCTAATATCTGTTAAACCAAAAAGTTTTAAACATCCAGCAACGAAGGTGGTTAGAACTTTGGAAAGATTATGACATGAATGTGCATAGACTTGGGTGAGTTGTGAAAATACTTACTCAAATAAATAAAGAAGAGAATGTCCATACTCGACCTGCTATAGATTACTTAAATAATCCTTAAGACTACCTAAGTTTTGAACATGTCTACTTATTCAAGTTACTTTCCTATGCCGCCTTCACACGTTAACTTTACAACCCTTAAAGTGCTAATTCATTTAAAATTCTTTCTAACTTAAGTCGTTACACGAAATAGTTCATTTGAAAGATATTCATCAAATACGGGCATTCAAATAATGGTCTTGGAGAAGACCTAGGTACTCACTAACTAACTTCTTCAAAGCCTATTGTGCAATGTCTAGATAGCGTCCCATACCACCACTTATACTTTATAGAAATTCTCTAATACTAGAGGGTATCCCAACCGACAGAGGCCATGTTAGCTATACATGGAATCCGGCGTTGTAACCCTCTTTTAATTGAGGGTGTTATAGTTGCTAATGGTAGAACCTTGACACATCCCATTCAGGCATATGGTTAAGTAATATGAAGGGTTTCTTTGCACTATAGCCTCATTATTTAACTAAAGCTACTTCCCTTATAATACTCACCAAATGCGAGCCTTTGTTCTCATAGAGTAATTCACAATAAGGATCACATGAAGATGTTCCATAAAAAGTTCTTAACCCAATCACATTCACCCTACCAAAGTGGTCGCGTAGGGCTACTTTCAATGGAGAAGAGGACATATTAGGAATTTTCTAAGGATGATTTCATGTTATTGAAGCTAATCTATCCCTAACTCCACCATTCACACAATAAAGATCCACATAAAGACCCTCTTTGCATGATTCAAGGTCACATATCATTAATTAAAACAAGACAAAGATGCTCTACCATCCAATGTCAAGACATCTCATATTCGAATTCAAGCATTTATCAAGTAAGTGACACAAGTCTACAAAATCAAGACACAATATACATCTCATACAACATGTCATTAGAGAAGCACATAAGATCAACTAAGCATACGTACTAGTCATCCTACACACCTCTATAATATCATAAATATAACCATCATAAGACACACATTCTCAATTAGGAAGAATCATATGTTAAACCTTAGACTACACACACAATGACATATTTATAGTTTAATATGATCACTTAATGACTATAGAAAAACACATACTTTCCCCCTAAACACATGTAGATATATATGATGATACCTCAAAAAATAAACTAGACAAATCATCATAATATATCAAGTAGTTTGCTGACAAGGACATAATTATCATAATACATAAAGTAACGTCGACGAGGCCACATTAGTTACAAGAAAAGAATATATCACCGCCACCATAAGTGGAACGTACAACAACAACATAATTCAAGATCTAAATTACATAAAATAAATATAAGTAGGGCATCGTACAACCTATCTATTCTCACCACTTCAATGCATAGTGAATCATCCAATACAACACCAAAACACTCTTATCCATGGCCATTAACAGAAATTAAATACAAAATTCATAATATCAATGAATATAGATCAATTCAATATAGATTTATCTATCTAAGAAAATGCTTGAAACATATTCAATACATTTATATCAATCAATAGTCCAATGAAAACTACACTAGAGTTCATAAGCTTCTAGACATAATAATAACACCCATATTATAGACAATTTGAAGAACTTAGTTTTTGCATTGATTCATCAATATATAAAGTTAAAGTCATACAATTAGCAACAATTTAATCAATATTCCATAATTCAAAACATTTAATTCAATAACCCATTGCTAGATTTAAATTTAGACAGCTCATCTTCAGTGAGTCATTGGAAAACAAATTTTGAGATTGGATCGTTGACGAAAATAGCTACAACTATTAAAGACATACCTTCATGAATCTAAACCACTAAATTGATGAAGAATCACCAATCAAATGTTCAATCCATGCTCTTCCTTGGGTTTTTGCTCTAACAGAGATCTAGAGAATTCCTTAGATATTTTGGGTTTTGATTTTAGCATAATAAATTCATCTATGTGTTTCAGACTTAAAAGATATTTAAAATACCCAAAATAACATTAGTAACCTCCTAAACTCTTATTTGGATTTTGGGTAAGATTACCATTTCACACTTGAATTAACAGTGAACCTTAAAAATTGCTGGCACCATCGACGGACCATTTGTCCAAAAATGGCCCGTCCTAGATAGTCGTCATTCTATTCATAGACTTGAAATTGGGAGATGAATATCCCTAGGATAAGTCTTGACCACGCCTCCCTTCGAGTGGGCGTCGACTAGCCTACTGGCTGTCGATTGCCTCAGTCGATTGGTGGTGGCCTAGAAAACATTTTGCTCAATGAAGGGTCCTTCCTCAAGGACCATTGGTTTTTCATTGGGACCATTTGCCCAGAATTTTCAAAATATGATCGTATACAAGTGTATGAGCTCCCACATAAACTTAATTAAAAAATAAAATTAAAAACATGATGAAACATTCCAAGACACACAAGGTTGGACCTCCAAACCTCATGAAACTTGACACTCTTCCTAAATACACTATTACAACTAATATAAGTACCTCTTAAGCTCTTAAAACAAATAAAACTCATAAGGCACATATAGTTGACTTTGTCCAACTTCTTGGTCGTCCCTTGATGTTTCACTTCCATAACACCCAAATCTTTAGACACTGCATTATTACAACATTATAAAACATTTTATGACCTTATAACCTCATGAAAAGCATGGTAGGATATAGTTTAACCTATGTCATTTTTAGAGGTATTACATGTTCCATATATCAATCCCTAAAAATTGCATAGGCGATCTGGTGTCTATCCTTCATGTTGAAGGGTTTAGTATTGATGCTAAACTTTCAGATAAAGATGTCCCTAAAAAATTTTACACCTGCAAGTGAAAAAGTTGAATAATCAGGAAGTAGTTTCCATTAAGGTTCTATGGTGGAGCCATCTTTTCTAAAGCTTACTTGGGAGTTTGAGGCCGATATGATTTCCCTTTATCCTCATCTTTTTTGTTCTACTCCTATTTCAACTTGAGATAATAGCTTCCTTATGAATTTAGTTTTGTGATTTATGTGTGCTATGTGCAAAATTTCATGATTTTCCCTATATGTTACATGTTCTGGCGAAAAAAATTCTTGTTTTAGAATATATGATTGATTTTTCATAATACTTATGTTTCTCATGTTGAAATTATATGTATTATAAAAGTTGCCTTTTGATTTATCAGGTGAGCATGATGTACATGTGTGAAGGGATCACATTTTTGCTCTAAATTATTTTGTTGAGCATAAAAAATATTGGACAAGTTAATTCCTCTCATAATTATGTGAGGTAATATGTTTTTGTATATTGATTTGGTAGAAGTTGTTATTACCTACTCTAGTTCTATGGTCATGTTGAGGTTTGATTGTAATTTTATCCTATAACATTGATTAAAGTAGTGAATAGTTTTAATTTTAGTTATGCACAATTTTAATGTTATACGATGTGTGGGTTGTTGCTATAGATGTTATACTTATTTTATTGCCTTGGTCGACATTAGAGGACGAAAGTTCCCAAGGCGGGGTTAATGTAACACCCCATATGTCGAATGACCTAAAATAGAGCTTAAGTCGTAGCCTAATATCCTAAGACGGTCTAAATGGGACTTTAAGGTCCTAAACTAATCTTCCAAACTCTAAACAAAGATATAATACTAAAACTTCTTTGCACAAAAACCATAGGACCCTCCCAGTTTAAAGGAAGAATCCAAAAAGCTATTAATAACAACTTGGGTTCACGAAAGTTATTGAAGAATATCTTAAGCGGTCACTTTTAAAGAGTTTCGATATCAAATGTCTCAAGATAACCTAGACATCGGAAAACAAGCCTCGTATGTGCGCTAGGGTGTCCTTGTTTGTTGTACATGTTTTCAGGTGTTGGTTTGAGTATTAAATAAGTGGAGATTACCCTAAAACCTATAGGGACATATTTAGGGTTAAAACATTGGGGAGGGATTCACCAAGGACAAACGAAGGGGTCCTTGAGGAGGACCAAAGGTTTGGCAAGAAGGCTACCAAGACAGCTATTTTTGGCACTGCCAGAGCGTTGCACAGCTGCCACCTAAAGGAAAAAATTTCACCTTGCGACAGGGGCTTTTCAAGAATCATTTTGCCTCAAAATTAATTCCATAACCAAGATTTGATGGTGTCCCCACAATGCGAAGGTTGTCCCTTATTTGGTCGCGTCGTTTTACAGTCAAATTACACTTTGTTAAATGGTCCTATAAATGTAGGAGTGTTTTGGGTACTTTGGGAATTTATTATAAAGGATTTTGAGTCACATTTAACCCCAATTCACAAATTAAAAATAAACCCTCATGTTTAAAACAAAAGCTCTCCATTTTATATTTCTAAAAGCCTGCATTGATGATGCTTTGAAACTCCAAGGAAGCAGGTCAAATTTATAATTTTTTAAACATAATTTGGTGGTTTTTTTTATCAAATAAGGTATGGTAGTTAATCCTTGATTCTTATCTCATTCAAGGAGACAATCTATAGGCTTTTTCAAAAGGTTTCAAAATCCTAAATTCTCCTATTAATAATTATAAGGATGTTTTGTTTCTTTAAAAGGTTTTAATGAATGAATTATTATGATTTTAAAGTTAATTGATGAATTTCTGATAAAAAAATCTATGAGCCCATTATCATCCTGATTCTCTAATTTTGCTTATGAAGTGGGATTGATGATTGTGATTTCATATTATTAGAATTGTGTTTATACTTCGTTATATTAATATTATATACAACCAATTATGTTTTATTATGATGAATTGTTTTATAATGGGGTAAACTTTATCAAGTGTTTAATAAAGGGTAAGTTTATCTCAATTGTTCTAGTTTTCTTAAATCAGTCTTATGTGGTATGGTCAACTGATGGTGGAGGTGTTTCTTGATATATATGAACATATATGTGATTGTTATTATAGAATTGAAGGCATTGAATGGGAATTATAGTGACGTTAGGATTTATATGCATAGATATGTATTATGAAGTTCTAAATGTGTATCGTGAAGATAATATGTCAAATAAAAGTATGATAGTGTGTGAATTATGATGATTGTAGTATGATAATAATTAGGAGACAATGTTATAAATGATGGATATTGTGTCAAAGACTTTATCATATATACTCACCCGCACAATGAATGAATGAAACTAATGAATATGTAATGAATGAGAGCCTACCAAGAAGGTTTTCTCAATAGAACTCAATGAATGAATGGTGGATTTGAGGTGGACACTCTCATTTGTACAGATGTGATCTATAATAACAACCTCAATATTTATAAGAACTCAAGTGAATGGAAAAGTGGAGTTTTGGGGTGGATACTCGTCGTGAGTTTAGATGTAGTGTCTAGTAGAAACCTCACTATTCCAAAGAGATTTCAAATGAATAAATTAAAGGTTTAAATGAGTGTTCTTTGTGAGCTTATATGTAGTACTTAATTAATGTAATAAACGTCTGAAACTTCGTGGGGATTTATGGCTAGCACCGAGAGGATTTGTAGATGGGTAGTATACTTTTCGTGAGTAGAATTATTTTATCCAATGTACCTCTTCTTATACCTTAACTATGCGCCCGTATAGGTTTAGTTATTTGTGATCCACGTAAAGGCAAACTGAATGAACCTACGTTAAGCAAGTGGGTATCCCTCATCAGATAGGGGTTAATATCGGGATTCTATGTCAAATTTTCATGGTCTATGTTAGTTAAACCTAGAACCCACAAATGAATGTAATGAACTATGTTTTCCTAAGGGTGTACTACTTAGGGTAGCTGGAGGAATGGGATGCCATCTGTGCATTGCATATCTAAGTGAAGCTTGTTGATCGTATGTCTAATGTTTATGAAGGTTGTGTAAATAATTGAAAGTTATGTGCCTAGTCTAGGGTGATTCCTAAGGAGCACTAAGTGGGAGTAGTATGGGATGGTACTTTCACATTGCACTAATGTATCTTGGGGTTGTCTTCGAGGATGGTTTTGATGGGATGTTCATAAATGCATTAATGTTTCTTCTAGTAATGAATGTTGACTTATTGAAATAAATGAAGTATCCATGTCTTAGTATTCTCAAGGAACATCAAGGTGTGTATTGATAAGTTTGTAAGGATGTTCTCTTCATGTCTTACCTAGATAGGTTTTAGGATAACCTTGAATGGAGATGCTAAATGACTAATGTTTTTACTGATGAAAATTTCTATATGTTGAGAATCATGAAAGTATTACCGTATATGTTAATGATGACTTATATGATGCCTTGTACACTTGATTCATAAGGTTTTACTAAAATAACATCAAAAACATACTTCAATTAAAATGTCCATTTAAAGAACGTTTTTGCATATTTTCATACATTGTACATTATTTGTACTAACTTCATATTCTTATTTATTTATAAAAAATGTACGCGAAAGGAAGTGATGAATTCTTGAAGTTGAAGCATAAGAAATTGAGTTCTCTCAATATTGTTATGTCCTCATATGTTCGAGGACATTAGCTATATTTCTAGTTTCTTTCTATTAAAGACTTGTAAAAGACTATTAGTTTCTTTTCTATGTGAGGGTTGTGACACAATGATATTGTAACACATCTTAGATGAACTGTGATGATCTAACTTCATTCGTTACGTTTTATAAAAGAGTTTCTTATTGACTATTCTGTGAAAACTTTTGATTTTGCACTACTTTTCATACCTATGTGATGAATGAAAGTGAAGTTGCTTGTACATGACCTCGAAGAGGTCATGTACACTGTGTAATTTCTTAGGTTTGCTCCCCGATCGTTACACCTCGTCAATCGACTCACGTCACATCAACATGACTCATTAGTCCACACTTGGTCATGTCAAACGTGGCACCCAATAACCAATCTTAGTCCTAACTGACGATTTTACAATACGGTCTATTAATGCATTTATGTCACGTCAATGGAGACTCATCAATGAGCATTGTCTTCACTACCTCCACATGACTTTGTGAGGTTTAGTTAGATAATTAGTTAGTCATTAGTTAACATTCAATTACTACTTCCATTAATTAGTTCAGTATATTAAAAGATATTAAAACATTAAAAAATGTATTCCAACTTATAATCTCGAATAAAATATAACAATCCACTTTCCCTCCTTCACAAGTTCTCTCTCTAACCCACCATTGAAAAACAAAGAAAAACTCAAGCTCTGGGACTTAAGATTCACCCTTTGTTACTTCAAACTTGTTGAATAACATCAAGCAAGGTATATGTATGTTCATTCATAGATTAGTTTCTCCATGAAGCCCTTCAAAACATCTATTATAAAAATTGATAGTTTTACCAAAACAATAGGCTTGTGATCTAGTCATGGGTTCACGGATAATTTTTTTTGTTGTGGTAAAAGTGGGTACAATGTTAGGTATTAACCTAATGTTAGGGGTAAAGACAAGGGTAGTGGTAATTCTCAAGCAAGTGGTTCGAATGAGGCTCCGAAAAAGAACAGTTTCTATGTTCTCCGCTCTAGGGGTGAACAAGAGACTTCTCCCGACGTGGTGACCAGTATGTTGAAAGTATTTTCTATTAATTTATATGCCTTACTTGATCAAGGTGCTACTTTATCATTTCTTACTCCTCTAGTAGCAAAAAAGTTTTACGTTTTTCTCGACAGCTTTCATGAACTTTTTATAGTTTCTACCCTTGTGGATGAGTCGATTGTTGCAAAAAAGGTGTTAGATATTATCCTATAATGTTGCGAATAGAATTTATTATGTTGAGCTAGTAGAACTTGATAATCTTCATTTTGATGTCATTTTGGGTGTAGATTGGTTGCATGGTTTCTTTGCATCTATAGATTGTAGAACGAGGGTAGTAAAGTTTAACTTTCTAAATAGCCCATTTTAGATAGGAAGCGGGGAAATTGTAACCCTAGAGGTGGTATGATATCTTGTTTAAAAGCATTCAAAATGATCTCAAAAGGGTGGTTATACCATATAATAAGAGCCCAAGAGTTAGACTACCAAATTCATCCCATAGGGTCAGTGCCCGTAGTGAGGGAATTTCCGGATGTATTTCATAATGAAGTTCTCGGTATCCCTACTGAACAGGAAACTGATTTTTGTATCATCATTTTACCGGATACAAATGCACTTTCAATTCTTCATTAATTAGATGGGTTCTACCGAATTGAAAGTATTGAAGGCTAATCTCAAACATTTACTAGACAATGGCTTCATTAGACCTAGTATTTCTCCATTGGGTTCTCTAGTCTTGTTTGTTAAGAAGAAGGATGGATTCCTTAGGATGTGAAATTATTACCGCCAACTCAATAAATCCACTATTAAGAACAAGTATCGTCTCTCTGGGAATGATGACTTGTTTGATAAACTAAAAGGGGAAGGCTACTTTCCTAAGATTAATTTGAGATCGGGGTAATATCAACTTAGAGTGAGAGGTGAGGATATACATAAGAGAACATTTTGGACTAGATATGGTCACTATGAGTTCTTAGTAATGTCATTTGATCTCAAAAATTACATGGCGGCATTTATAGATCTCATGAATAGATTGTTCTGAGGATACCTATATTCATTTGTCATTGTCTTCATTGACGACATCTTGGTATATTTTAAAAATAAGGATGATAACATGAACAATTTGAGGGTGGTATTTTTAGTGCTTAAGGAGAACCAATAATTTTCCAAGTATAGCATACGTGAGTTTTTGTTGTGGTCGGTGGCATTTCTTTGTCATATCATAGCTAGTAAGGAAGTTGAGGTTGATCTAACAAAAACGAAAGAAGTGAAATACTTGCCTAGGCCATTGACTTCAAACTACAGTAGGAGTTTCTTGGGTCTAGCAGGTTATTATTGAAGGTTTGTGGATGGTTTTGCATCTATTGCATCTCCCATGACCACTTTGACCCAAAAGAGTAAGAAATTTTAGTTGTTGGAGGCATATGAGAGAAGCTTTGAAATTTTTAAAGAGAGGCTTACTTCCACACTAGTAATGACCTTACCGGGGGGGGGGTTACAAAAGGTTTCGTAGTTTATTACGATTCTTCCCAAGTGGGTTTTGGGTGTGTGCATATGCCACTAGGGAAGGTGGTAGCCTATGCTTCTAGACAACTTAAAGTGTATGAGAGAAACTATCGAACTCATTATCTTGATTAGTGGCCATGTTATTTTCCTTGAAAATATAGAGTCCTTACTTATATATTGTCCATCTGGATGTGCATACAAACCATAAGAGTCTCCAATTTGTGTTTACCCAAAAGGAGTTGAGAATGTGGTTAGAATTGCATAAAGATTACGACATGAGTGTCCTCTATCACCACGGCAAGGCCAATGTGGTTGTCGATGCTCTATGTCAGTTATCCATTGGTAGTGTGTCTCATATGAATGAAGGCAAAAAAGTCCTAGTGAAAGATGTTAATAAGTTGCCTAGATTGGGTGTTAGCTTTGAAAAATCTTCGTATGGTTGTTTTGTGGTTCATCATAACTCTGACTCATCATTGGTAATTGAGGTGAAGTCCAAAAAATACCTTGATCAATCATTGAAAGAATTTCAGAAATCGTTCTTTTTGTGAACTTAATGAGTCATTCTCCGTAGGGTGGATGGTATATCGAGGTATCAAGAAAGATTGTGTGTTACAAATTTAGATGGGTTGAAGAACCGGATCCTTGACCCTTGAGTCCAGTTGCCCCACTCATCCGGATTCGACAAAAATGTTCCATGACTTAGAAAAGTGTTTTTGTTGGTAGGTTTTAAAAAGGACATAGAGGAAATTGTTGTTAAGTCTCCAAATTGCCAAAAACTGAAATCCAAAATTCAATAGTCGGGTGGCTTACTACAAAAAATCCAAGTTCCTACTTTATAGTGGGAAGACATCAACATTGATTTTGTAGTAGGTTTGCCTCGAACAAAAAAAATATGACTCTAGATGGTTAATTCCGAATTAGGTGACCAAGTATGCTCACTTTATTCTCGTCAGTCTACTTAATCAGCGGAGGATTATGCAAGTATCCTCATGGATGATATTGTGTTTCACCATGGTATTCCATTAGCTATCATATCGGATCGAGTTCACAATTCACATCTATCTTTTGGAGGTCATTCCAAAAAAAGTGGGTACTAAGGTGAAATTATACACTCCTTTTCTTCACCAAATGGATTGTCAAGCCAAGCATACTATTCAAACTGGTTAGGATATTCTTATAGCTGGTATTATTGATTTCAAAAGAAATTGGGACAAGCGTTTGCTTTGGGTGGATTTTGCTTACAATAATAGTTTCTGTTCGTTCATATCAATAGATCCTTATGAAAACTTTTATGGTAGGAGGTGTAGGTCTCCTATTGGATGGTTTGAAGAAGGTGATCCTTCTTTCATTGTCCTGATTTCATTCATAAGACCTTGGAAAACATTCATATAACAAGGAACCATTTGCAAACGACCTATAGTGGGAAAATGTCTTATGCCGAGCATTGGAGAAGGGATTTACAGTTTAAAGAAGGTGATAAGGTGTATTTGAAAATTTTCGCCTATTAAAAAGGGTGGTCAAATTTGGGAAGAAAGGAAATTTTAGTCCTCGTTATGTGCGTCCCGATGAAATTTTGCAAAGGGTTGGTAATATTTCCTATGAGTTAAGGTTGCATAAGGACTTGGCTTTGATTCATCCAATTTTCCATGTTTCCATGCTTAAGAAGTGTGTTAGTGATTCCGAGTCTATTCTTCCTATTAAGGGTATTGTTTTGAACGATAACTTCACTTATGAGGAAGTCTCGATTGAAATCCTTGATAGAAAAGTAATGAAATTTAGGAATAAAGCGGTGGCTTCCGTAAAGGTGTAATGAAGAATCACCTACTTGAGGTTTTCAACATGGTAGGTCGAGGCTGACATGAGGTCCCGTTATCCTAATCTCCTAATGTTATTTTTCTTATTTATAAGTAAAAAAATGACTTAAAAATGATTTTTTTTATTTTTGGTGAAGTTTTGCACAATCTACATTTTTGATGTTGTTATAGTGAAGCTAAAGTGAAAATTCCTAATAAACTTGAACATTCTCAATTTTGTTGTTTCCCATGTTTTGAGTTAAGTTGTGCATTTTTATATGGTGAGTCTTTGTGAAATAATATGTATCATTTTGGTAAGTTGATCTTTGGCGTAATTGACTCATGAATGCTATGTTCCTCTCTTGTCGTTGTGAGAAGGTTATTCCTCATAATATAATGATAATCCATATATGTGGTAATTGATATTTTGAATTGCCTTGTGTAATGATATGGTCGATGTGGTTATCTATTGTTGTTGCTTGAGCTGCTAGTCATGAGTCTATTCCTTTCTTCAATAGAATTTTAGTGTCATTTGAGGATGAATGTTTCTAATGTGGGGATAATGTAATACTGAAAAGTCTAAGACGTATTCTAAAACCTAACAAAAGTGTCATATGGTTTACACACCGTTGTAAGGGTCCATTTTGATGATTAGAAGTCATTTAGGAAGTCTAGAAACCAAAATGTCCAAGAATGTCCCCCCTGGATTCTTGAATCCTAATGCAACCAGTGTCGTTAACCTCTCAAAGGTCGCAAACAAGCCTCTTCTTAACTTTCATAACATTCATATAGTTAGATTTTGCGAAAACTTTAAATCTTTTAAAATATAAAGAAGTATGCATAGACATCATGTAAAAGTTACATGGGTTCATATAATATAAGCTCCAATAAAAACAACCATCTACTATTGATGAATCATTTCAAATCAAGAGATCAATATATAATTTAATAGTTTGCCAAAAGGAGTTTAATACAATGCTTTGAAACAAACATCTGAAAAGAAACGGTAGGGACAACATCCACTAGCTATGTCTAAAGAATTAGGATAGATAAATGAGTGTAGCGTGCTTTTACATCAAGAGGACCCAGCAAAGTATAAAGAATGATGATCAAAACAGCTTCAACGAATCTACAACCTTCTCTCTGATCTATATCTAAAAAGATAATAATAGTATAGGTTTAGTACACACTTGTACTATATATGGGTGTATGCACACATACACATAAGGAATATGCATAATCAAAGGAAAGCTCTTCCTATGATAACATACCATATTTCGAAAGTGACATTACTACACTTTTCAAATTCGTTATTTGTGAATTGTGGTATGAATATGAAGTATTTTAATGCATTCAAAGCACACAAATCACTTTCTATATGAATTCTAGACATTAGAATCATTAACATAATTTTAGAACAACTTGAGCAAAAAATTTTGATATTCCAAACCATAGAGCTCATTTTCTTGACACTTAGTTTTTTTTTCCAATCTTTTTCTTCTTCTTTTTATGTAGTTCAATGATATCCTTTGATCCTATGTCTTACATACAATTTCAATGATTCATTATAGTTCCATACCAATAATGAATCAAGTAGGTATTTCAAGAGATTAAATAAGTGATTTAACTGCAAACTAGGCATGAAATTTCGTTAAGACAATATTTATTGGTTAAGCCTGTGAGGCATCTTTTTACATAATTTAAGAAATCATTATAAGACAATACTGTTTGGATATGAACATTTCCGAAGTATATAAAGTCATTATAAGATAATTTTATGTATCTTGGTCATTTTCATAACATTAGGATTCATTTTTGGCAATGCCCTTTACTTATTGGAAACTTGATTCTTATCAACATTGGCATTTATTGCTCTTACTTTCTTAGTTCCGCTTGAACTTACATCTCTTCTTTCTTTTTCTTTCCATAGAGAAGACTGTAACATTAATATCATGTGAAGCTACATGAAATCCATTGTCTTCCCCACACCTAAAAGAGGTGATTCACCGATCAATGTGAATTCTAGATCATGCGAGTTAGCATGAAATCCAGTCTATGACCCACACCGAAAAGGGATGATTCAGCGGCTAAAGTGAATCCATATCAAGTGTTCACTCCACACTGAAAAGGTGTGGGTCATGCCTAAATATAACAAAGAATATTCTTTTGAGAATCAACCGACATAGATCATGTCATCTAAACATGAAATCCAGTGTCTTCTTCACACCGAAAAGAGGTGAGCTCACTGGCCAAGGTGAGACCGAAACATACCTAGCTCTCTTAGGTGGTATCCATAAGCTAGTTCCTATGTTGCCTACACATAGTTCGAAGAATAGGAGATATTAAGAGACACTTATCCACCGTTGTGGAGCCTCATCTCATGAGACTTACATGTGCAAGAACAAGCTCATAGCTAGTCTATCGGTGTTTCGCTCACTTTTTATTTGTCTTCTTATATTTTAGAGTTGACTCAAACATTATGGAAGCTTGCTTCTAGATTGATGTTTACTAACTCCATTGATTACTTGTCATTCCTTTCTTTACATTGATGAAATGTCAATTTATCCTTACATATCATCTTTTGTGTTAACGAGACTTGTCTCACATATTCTAACACCATTCCTCGTGAGTATCCTTAAATAGTATCTTAGGTGAAAGTGAGACTTGTATCATTACTTTCACACCTAATTCTTGTGACTTTCTTAACTTAGACACTTTTTAATTATGTTAATACTCACTTTATTTGCTTACTATCCGTTGGTCACTTTACATCATCATTTATGGACGTTTAGAACTTCGTTCATAGCTCATTTGGTTGGGGCATGTTGGAACTTGTCCCATTAATTGACATACCCTTGGATATGGATGTATTGAATTATATTAGATGTGCTTATGTTTTCATTCAAATATTCTGGTTATATGTGCTTGGCATAAAATTTTAGTATTTGCATAGAATATTTGAATATGACATCATAGCAAATTTATTGGCACAAGTCAAGGTTACATTCATTCATGTTTAATTTTTTATACTGTAGCCATTATCCAATCTTTTAATTATTTAAATATAACATTATAAGGTAATTCCCTTAACTTTATTTGAAAATGTATTGTTAGTTATTTTATTGGCATAAGCCAAACATTCATTAAAGTATAATTTCATGAAATCATTATTAGTCAATCTTATATCATAACTTAGGCATAACAGTACTATCCATTCCTGATAGCCTCATATGAATACTTTAATGAACATATACTTTTCATCAATTTACGCTTAACAATATATATACAAACCATGATAGTAACACATAAAGACTAGAACTTTCGCACACAAGTTAATGTAGCATCATTCTTTATTTCACGTAAGGAACACTTAAAATCATATAAGTTTAACTTGTAGGTTCATTCGAAATTTACAAATTAAGAACCCTACAAATTTAGATAAGCCAGACCACATGATAAAAACTATATCTATATAATCATTCGAATCGGAAACAAGGACACTACGGAGGAAGGACATTCAACAAGAACATTGGGAAACAAGCATAGTTTCGAGATTTCATAGATTCAAGACGATGGAAAACATTCTTTGAGAAATAGTTCTAGAAGAGAAAACGCATACCTTATGTAGAATTTAGTCTACAAAGACCACCTTGTACGAAACCTCAAAGAAAACCTTGGAATCACCTAAGAGAATCAACAGAACTTCTCTTTTTCATTTGGTCGCTTGCTTACTTTTTTGTGTCGTATATTACCTAGTGATTGAACGTGAGTCTAAGTCTTAAAAACTTATTTTGGCTTATTCATGTTAGGTTTAATAAGTTAATTAAATAAATTAATTAGTAAATTACAAAAACGCCCCTCCTAAATTGACTAAACATAGGAGAACATTGACTTGACCGAAAATCATGAAATAGGCTATGTCTCGGCCAATATTTGATATTTTTATTAATAAGTTAAATTTTTAATTTAACTAATTAAGGTACCGAGGGTAATTACTGAAGTACCCTTAGCCTTTGGGACCATTACTAACCCTTTTGGACCATGCTACGTTAAGTACTAGGGTGTTTCTTGAGTTATACTAGGTTAGTATAAAAATTTCGGTATGACATCTTTAATTTAATTATTTCAATTGTCAATTTAATCAATTAGGTTACCTAGGGTAATTACTAAATTACCCTTAAGTAGTTTGGACCATAACTGACCCTTTGGACCATCCTAGGTTAGGTAGGTTGTCGCTTTAAGTAGTTACTAGGTTAGGGTAACCCAATTATGTCTTAGGTTGTCAGGTGTACTAGATAATTTATTTATATTTGTACTAGGTTTTTTAGTTAGTAAGGCTAGTATGTTAGCGTCTTGAATTAGTTATAGAGCTAGAACCCGCATGGTGTAACCTTTGGGCACGCCTGCCCCTTAACTACCCTAACCGAATTCGGTCAGGGTTGTCACCTCCTCGTCCGTTTCACCCCATTTTCTTGCATATGGTCTTGCACATGTTTTGCTTGTAATTTCCTAACTAACTATTCTAAATGGATCATTTGGAATGTTTACTTATTGTCCCAAGGATCCTCATTATGGCCTTTGGCACTACTTAAACTACATGCCCATATTAATTGGTCATGTGCTATGGTGCCTAGGCTTGACACGTGGGTGTCTCACATTAATTTTGTGAACGATGAAAATGAAGATTTTTATCTTAGGGTCATTATTGTAGGTTCAGTTCTTTTACAAGCTTGTTAATAAAAAGAAAGCCTTCTAACAACCTTTAAGCCAATACTTTATAATATGCCCAATATTTTTAAATATTGGGCATGAGAAGCCTATGTACCCCCAATACCTATTCTTAAACTTAATAGGATCTTCACTCGACGGGTACATTTTCCTGAATGTTACATTATACCCACCCCCTAGGAACATTCATCCTAGAATGACACTACACATAATTTTGAATCAGAGAGGGTATTTTCGAAAACACATCAACATGCTTCAAACATCATCTTTGTGAATATCTGATTCATAACTCACTCTAGATGATGCACAACAGTCAAAGCTTATGTGTCATATATGAGATTTAGGAACTTCCTTCTAAATCTTCCTTTAAGTCAATGCTCATAAAAACTCAACAAACACAAAAATCATGTCAACGCTATACAAAAACAGCAACATGAATACAAGCATGAACTCAAATTAAATCATACAGTGCAAGAATAAGACACACACTTTTGGACTTAGAACACCAAAACCTCCACATGCACTAATATTTAGAGTCTTATTAACGATGTCGGGTACATATACCCTCAAGAACTTAAACAGTGAGGGTAACGGTCTCTCATATCGACCTCGGCCTCCCATGTTGCTTTCTAAACAAGGCGGTAACTCCACAACTCCTAAGCGGTGGCAAACTCCTTGTTCCTCAACTTTTTCACTTGGTGGTCAAAAATTTCAATGGAAACCTCTTCGTATGAGTGGTTTCCATCGGCTCCTAATGACATAGATAACATCTTATTGGCTTTAAGATTGGAAATTATTTCGTTTGTTGGATTTGAACCACAACCTTCCTATTTCAACTCTAACTAATTTTGCAATTGAATCCTTACTACCCTTTTTCGATAGTCTATGGTAGTATAGAATTTATGATGCCAATCTATACCAAAAAGTATATCAAAATCAAGATTGGTTGTTTCTATTAGGTCAACATATGTAACTCTATAAAGAACAATTATTGGGAAAGCTCTATATAGTGTTTCAACTGTAATGCTATCTTCTATGGGAGTACTTACTAAAATATGTTAATGCAAGATCTCAGAAAGCAAATAAAAGGTACTAGCTACAAAAGGAGAAATAAGAGACAAGGTGGATCTTCGATCTAACAATGCATGCACAGGAAAAGAAAAGACGTGCAAGGTACCTGTGACCACATTAGCTCACTTCTCCTGCTTTTTTCTACCTTTCAAATCGTAGAACCTCAATCTAGCGCCTTAGACGAACTCGGACATCTCAACACATTTCGTACAATACCTGAGCTACATCCTTGAGCTAGTATGCAACCAACTCAGCCTTGTAACAACCTGTTTAGTCGTTTTGAGCAGCAGATTTTATTTCTGAAAAAACAGGCTGAGGCGACGGACCCCACGACGGACCGTCGCAGGGTCTCGTTTCAAAACACTAAGAAAATCTGAAATTGGGTACTGAAAATCGATCTCTAAACTTCGTAACGAAATGGCAGGACGGACCGTCACAGGTGTGACGGACCGTCACAGAGTCTTCAGTGGAAATCCACTCTCTAGACCTTGCGACGACCTGCAGGACGGACCGTCGCAGGCACGACGGGCCGTCGCAGGCACGACGGGCCGTCGCAGGCACGACGGGCCGTCGCAGGTTGCGCAATCCCAGTCTGGGTCGGATTTGGTTATACGTTTTAAGGGACGTTTTTGACTATTCCTGCTTTAATTATAAAGTTAGTGGGTTAATGTTAATAAGTCTAATTACTTGGGGGTTAAAAGAGGTAACCTTAAGTTAATTAGTGGGTTATTATTGCCATCTTTTATTCTTAATTATATACTAATTAGGGTAAAATAAAGAGGGTTTGAATAAAGAAAATAGAAAGAACAAAGAGAAGGAAGGAGAAACGATAGAGAGAGGATCGAATGAGAGGAAAAACACAAAGATTGGGAAATTGCTTGGTTGATCACGAATCTTCGGTGGAGGTAGGTTATGGTTTTTATGCTTTCATAGTAAACACTTAATAGAGAATGATATGTATTGGGTAGTATTGTAAACCCTTCTATGTGCTTAATTTTATGCATGCATGAATGTGATTATATGATAGTGATGAAACAAGCATGATGAAGCTATTGAATCCCAAATCTTGATAAAAACCTAATCTCTTGTTAATTATGATGCCTTGGTATGAAAGAAGGCTTGATGAACTAAACTAATGAGATTGATGATGCCTTGGTATAAAAAAAGGCTTGATGAACTAAAGTAATGAGATTGATGATGTCTTGGTATAAAAGGAGGCTTGATGAACTAAAGTAATGAGATTGATGATGCCTTTGTATAAGAGAAGGCTTGATGAATTGATAGAATGAGATTAGGGTATCGGGTTTCACGAACCGACACGTAGATTTAGGGGATCGGGTGTCACGAACCGACACGTAGATTTAGGGGATCGGGTGTCACGAACTGACACGTAGATTTAAGGGATCGGGTGTCACGAACCGACACATAGATTTAGGGGATCGGGTGTCACGAACCGACACGTAGATTTAGGGGATCGGGTGTCACGAACCGACACGTAGAATTAGGGGATCGGAGTGTCACGTTCCGACACATAGTAGTAAGGGAGCGGAGTGTCATGTACCGAAACAAGAGGAATAAAGATAATGAATCTTGAAAGATGTTAATATGCTCAATTTAATGAATCTAATTCCCAAATGAGTATGGTATTGAGGCTTGAGTCCTCATGTGTGAACTTGACGGTAATTTTTAATGACATAATACATGCTGTTGCTACATGTTGAGTATCATACTTTTACGTTTTCTTCTTGTTTATTTGTGGAGTGCAGCAAACGTGCTGTCGTCTTCGACTCAACAGTAACTCTAGCCAGTCTTCATTACTCCGGATATCAGCGTGAGCTAATGCTTCTAGCTTGGACTGGATCTTCCTCTTCACGTCTTGATGCCTTGATGTTCCGGCATGGACTAGCTTTTACATGTTTTAGCTTTTAGAATACTCTTAGTTTAGTCATTTGATTATAGATGTTCTTGTGGTGATGACTTCCAGATTTTGGGGAATAATATATGTTGGATTTTAGAAGTTATTAAATTGGTTTTTTTATTAATGAGTTAAGTCTTCCGCATTACTTTCTGTTGATATTATATTGAAATATTAAGGTTTAGATGGGTTGGTTCGCTCACATAGGAGGGTAAGTGTGGGTGCCAGTCGCGATCAGATTTGGGTCGTCATAAACTTGGTATCAGAGCATTAGGTTCGTTGGTCTCATCACACAAGAACGAGTCTAGTAGAGTCTTAAGGAACGGTAGGGGGGCACCTTTACTTTTCTTTGAGAAGCTATAAGACTTTAGGAAAATTCCATTCTTTCATTCTTTCTTTCGTGCTATTACTTGGATCCAATTGGTATCTAGGTGATACAAATTGGTATCTGACCATCTTCACTCTATTTCGCAGATGGTTAGAACTAGAGCAACGACTGCGCCAACATTAACATCGTCAAGACAAGAAGCGTCTGAGCCAGCCACTGGGGCTGTAGCTCGAGGAAGAATAACGGCAAGAGGCCGTGGTAGAGGTCGTGAGAGGACGTCCTCTAGAGGAAGAGGATGAGCACCTAGCCCATCTGATACTAGGGCAGTTACTCCTCCACCGACTGAAGAGGTAGTGAGAGAGGCTGAGGAAGGGGAAACTGAACAAGTACAGAATGAGGGATTGCCTCCCCAACCTACCCCAGACATGATCAATCAAGTTCTTGCTTATCTTAGTGGGTTATCTGATCAAGGTCAAGCACCTCCAGTGTTTTCTGCACAAGCACCTCAGGGTCCGGAGGTACAACATGCGGCTACTGCGGCTCCTCTTATGGATGCCTCATTGGACATAGGTACGTTTTCACATCTGACTACTGGGCCTATAATGACAAATGATCAGCATGAACTTTTCAGTAAGTTCTTGAAATTGAAACCTCAAGTCTTCAAGGGTGCTGAATCTGAGGATGCTTACGATTTTCTGGTTGACTGTCATGAGCTACTACACAAGATGGGTATAGTAGAACGGTTTGGTGTTGAGTTCGTGAGTTATCAGTTTCAAGGGAACGCCAAAATGTGGTGGCGGTCACATCTTGAGTGTAGACCAACAGAGGCACCACCTATGACTTGGGCCTCATTCTCTAGCTTGTTTATGGAGAAGTATATCCCCCGAACTTTGAGGGATAGGAAAAGGGATGAGTTCTTGATCCTAGAGCAAGGTAGGATGTCGGTCAATGCATATGAGGCTAAGTTTCGTGCACTATCCAGATATGCCACCCAACTTTGTTTCCATCCACAAGAGCGGATTCGTCGTTTTGTAAAGGGGTTGAGGTCAGAGTTGCGGATTTCAGCCTTACAGGTAGCGGCTACGGCAAAATCCTTCCAAGAAGTGGTAGATTTCGTGGTAGAGGTCAAACGAGTGAAGCCAGATGAATTCACCATGGCATCGACATCAAAGAGGTTTCGAAAGGGAGGTGATTTTAATGGTTCTTCCTCTAGAGGACAGGGTTCCGGAGGTTACTCAGTTCGACCCATTCAGTCTTCACTACAGACTGTAGTTGGGGGTCCACCTCAGACCGGTCAACACTTCTCTGAGAGACCTATGCTTGACTCTAGAGAGTGTTATGTATGTGGGGAGACTGGACATATTAGGAGGAATTGTCCCAAACAGAGTTATAGACCCCCAATAGCTAGAGGTAGAGGTGGTCATGGTAGAGGCCGTTATTCTGGAGGACGTGGTGGTCGAGGTAATGGTAGTCACCAAAACGGCCGGGGTGATGGGCAAACTGGAGCCACTACATCACAACATGGTAGGGGAAATGGACAAACAAACGAAAGGGCCCATTGTTATGCTTTCCCTGCGAGATTGGAGGCGGAGACATCTGATGCTGTCATCAAAGGTAATCTTCTAATTTGTGATTGCATGGCTTCTGTATTGTTTGATCCTGGATCCACATTTTCTTATGTATCTTCCTCATTTGCTAATGGTCTAAATTTACATTGTAAATTACTTGATATGCCTATTCGTGTTTCTACTCCGGTGGGTGAGTCTGTGGTAGTTGAAAAGGTATATAGGTCTTGTTTGGTGAACTTTGTGGGGAGCAACACTTATGTAGATTTGGTTATCTTAGAAATGGTTGATTTTGATGTAATTCTGGGTATGACTTGGCTTTCTCCGCAATTTGCGATCTTGGATTGTAATGCTAAAACGGTGACGTTAGCAAAGCCTGGGATAGATCCGTTAGTGTGGGAGGGTGACTACACTTCCAATCCGGTGTGTATCATCTCCTTTCTTCGTGCTAAGAAAATGGTTAGTAAAGGGTGTTTAGCTTTCTTGGCACATCTCAAGGATGACACTACCCAAATGCCTTCGATTGAGTCGGTTTCGGTGGTCCGTGAGTTTCTGGATGTGTTCCGTGTAGATCTTCCTGGTATGCCACCAGATAGGGATATTGACTTCTATATTGATCTTGAACCGGGTACTCCCCCCATTTCTATACCCCCTTATAGAATGGCTCCCGCGGAGTTAAGAGAGTTAAAAGCCCAACTTCAAGAGTTGTTGAGCAAAGGCTTCATTAGACCAAGTGCATCTCCTTGGGGTGCTCCGGTTTTGTTTGTAAAGAAGAAGGATGGGAGTTTTCGGATGTGCATAGACTACCGACAGTTGAACAAGGTAACCATAAAGAACAAGTATCCTCTTCCTTGCATTGATGACTTGTTCGATCAGTTACAAGGTGCTTGTGTCTTCTCTATGATTGACTTGAGATCCGGTTACCATCAATTGAAAATTCGGGCAACGGATGTGGCAAAAACTGCTTTTAGAACCAGGTATGGTCATTATGAATTTGTAGTGATGTCTTTTGGTCTTACGAATTCCCCTGCTGCGTGCATGAGTTTGATGAACGAGATTTTTAAGCCATATTTGGATCTCTTTGTGATCGTATTTATAGATGATATACTGATATACTCTAAAGGTAAGGAGGAACACGATGAGCATTTGAGAATGGTATTGGAAATGTTGAGGGAGAAAAAGCATTATGCCAAGTTCTCTAAGTGTGAGTTTTGGCTAGATGCAGTGTCCTTCTTGGGGCACGTGGTTTCTAAGGATGGTGTGATGGTGGATCCTTCTATGGTTGAGACAGTGAAGAATTGGGTAAGACCTACTAATGTGTCAGAAATAAGGAGCTTTGTTGGGTTAGCTAGCTACTACCGCCGATTTGTCAAGGGATTCTCTTCTATTGCTTCCCAACTGACTAACTTGACTAAGCAAAATGTTTCATTTGTATGGTAAGACGAGTGTGAGGAAAGCTTTCAGAAGCTCAAGACTCTGTTGACTACTGCACCAATTCTTACCTTGCCAGTGGAAGGTAAGAATTTCATTGTCTATTGTGATGCATCCTATTCGGGTTTGGGTGCAGTGCTAATGCAAGAGAAGAATGTGATTGCTTATGCTTCAAGATAATTAAAAGTGCATGAACATAACTACCCAACTCATGATTTGGAATTGGCCGCGGTAGTGTTTGCACTAAAGCAATGGAGACACTATTCATATGGGGTTAAGTGTGAGGTCTACACGGATCATCGTAGCCTTCAGTATGTCTCTACTCAGGAAGATTTGAACTTGAGACAGAGGAGATGGATGGAACTACTGAAGGACTACGACATCACTATTTTGTATCATCCGGGGAAGGCGAATGTTGTAGCGGATGCTTTAAGTAGAAAGGCATGAAGCATGGGAAGTCTAGCTCACTTGCAAGCTTCTAGACGCCCATTGGCTAGAGAAGTTCAGATTCTGGCTAATGACCTTATGAGATTAGAAGTAAATGAGGAGGGAGGATTTTTAGCTTGTGTGGAGGCAAGAACTTCCTTCCTTGACAAGATTAAGGGAAAGCAGTTTAATGATGAAAAATTGATCCGGATCCGAGATAAAGGGTTGCAAGGATAGGCTAAAGAAGCGACAATCGATGAGGAAGGTGTTTTGAGGATTAAGGGAAGGGTATGTGTACCCCGCGTCGATGATTTGATCAACACTATTCTGACAGAGGCTAATAGTTCAAGGTATTCGATACATCCGGGTGCAACCAAGATGTATCGTGACCTAAAGCAACACTTTTGGTGGAGTACAAGGAAACGTGATATTGTTGAGTTTATTGCCAAATGTCAAAACTGTCAGCAAGTAAAGTATGAACACCAGAGGCCCGGAGGAACACTTCAGAGAATGCCCATTCCTGAATGGAAGTGGGAAAGGAATGCAATGGATTTCGTGGTTGGTCTTCCAAAGACATTGGGAAAGTTTGATTCTATTTGGGTAATTGATGATAGGTTAACAAAGTCTGCTCACTTCATTCCGGTCAAGGTGACTTACAATGCAGAGAAGTTAGCCAAACTTTACATCTCGGAAGTGGTGCGATTGCATGGGGTTCCACTCTCCATTATATGAGATAGAGGTACGCAGTTTACTTCTAAGTTTTGGAAAACATTGCATGCGGAATTGGGTACTAGGTTGGACCTTAGTACTGCGTTCCATCCTCAGACCGATGGTCAGTCTGAGCGAACGATTCAAGTGTTGGAGGATATGCTTCGTGCATGTGTGATAGAATTTGGTGGTCATTGGGATAGCTTCTTACCCTTAGCGGAGTTCTCCTACAACAATAGCTATCACTCAAGCATTGATATGGCCCCATTTGAGGCACTATATGGGAGAAGATGTAGGTCTCCCATTGGGTGGTTTGATGCATTTGAGGTTAGACCTTGGGGTACTGACCTTTAGAGGGATTCATTAGAGAAAGTGAAATCAATTCATGAAAAGCTGTTAGCGGCGCAAAGTAGGCAAAAGGAATATGTAGATCGAAAGCTTAGAGACTTGGAGTTCATGGAGGGTGAACAATTCTTGTTCAAGGTTTCGCCAATGAAAGGGGTGATGCGGTTTGGTAAGCAAGGCAAACTTAGCCCAAGGTATATTGGTCCATTTGAAGTACTTAAGCGAGTAGGGGAGGTGGCTTATGAGTTAGCCTTGCCTCCAAGGCTGTCCGGAGTGCATCCGGTATTCCATGTGTCGATGTTGAAAAGATACCATGGGGATGGAAACTACATTATCTGTTGGGATTCAGTTTTGCTTGATGAGAATTTGTCTTATGAGGAGGAACCTGTTGCCATTCTAGATAGAGAAATTCGCAAGTTGAGATCAAGGGAGATTGCATCCATCAAAGTTCAATGGAAGAATCGACCCGTTGAAGAAGCCACTTGGGAGAAGGAGGCAGATATGCGAGAAAGATACCCACATCTGTTTACAGATTCAGGTACTCCTTTTCGCCCTTGTTTTCCTTCTTGTGATTGTTCGGGGACGAACGATGGGTAAATTGGTATCTATTGTAACGACCTGTTTAGTCATTTTGAGCAGCAGATTTTATTTCTGGAAAAACAGGCAGAGGCGACGGACCCCACGACGGACCGTCATGGGCACGACGGACCGTCGCAGGGTCTCTTTTCAAAACACTTAGAAAATTTGAAATTGGGTACTGAAAATTGACTCTCTGAACTTCGTAACTAAATGGCAGGACGGACCGTCAGAGGTGTGACGGACCGTCACAGAGTCTTCAGTGGAAATTCACTCTCTCGACCTTGCGACGACCTGCAGGACGGACCGTCGCAGGCACAACAGGCCGTCGCAGGTTGCGCAATCCCAGTCTGGGTCGAATTTCTTTATACGTTTTAAGAGATGTTTTTGACTATTCCTGCTTTAATTATAAAGTTAGTGGGTTAATGTTAATAAGTCTAATTACTTGGGGGTTAAAAGAGGTAACCTTAAGTTAATTAATGGGTTATTATTTCCATCTTTTATTCTTAATTATTTACTAATTAGGGTAAAAGAAAGAGGGTTTGAATAAAGAAAATAGAAAGAACAAAGAGAAGGAAAGAGAAACGATAGAGAGAGGATCGAACGAGAGGAAAAACACAAAGCTTGGGAAATTGCTTGCTTGATCACGAATATTCGGTGGAGGTAGGTTATGGTTTTTATGCTTTCATAGTAAACTCTTAATAGAGAATGATATGTATTGGGTAGTATTGTAAACCCTTCTATGTGCTTAATTGTATGCATGCATGAATGTGATTATATGATTGTGATGAAATAAGCATGATGAAGCTATTGAATCCCAAATCTTGATAAAAACCTAATCTCTTGTTAATGATGATGCCTTGGTATGAAAGAAGGCTAGATGAACTAAAGTAATGAGATTGATGATGCCTTGGTATAAAAGAAGGCTTGATGAACTAAAGTAATGAGATTGATGATGCCTTGGTATAAAAGAAGGCTTGATGAACTAAAGTAATGAGATTGATGATGCCTTGGTATAAGAGAAGGCTTGATGAATTGATAGAATGAGATTAGGGGATCAGGTGTCACGAACTGACACGTAGATTTAGGGGATCGGGTGTCACGAACCGACACGTAGATTTAGGGGATCGAGTGTCACGAACCGACACGTAGATTTAGGGGATCGGGTGTCACGAACCGACACGTAGATTTTGGGGATCGGGTGTCACGAACCGACATGTAGATTTAGGGGATCAGGTGTCACGAACCGACACGTAGAATTAGGGGATCGGAGTGTCACGTTCCGACACATAGTAGTAACGGAGCGGAGTGTCACGTACCAACACAAGAGGAATAAAGATAATGAATCTTGAAAGATGTTAATATGCTCAATTTAATGAATCTAATTCCCAAATGAGTATGGTATTGAGGCTTGAGTCCTCATGTGTGAACTTGACGGTAATTTTTAATGATATAGTACTTGCTGTTGCTACATGTTGAGTATCATAGTTGATTTTATGATATTACTTGGTATATATTGATTTCTATTTTGAGTTGGCCGATGATATCTACTCAGTACCCATGTTTTGTACTGACCCCTACTTTTACGTTTTCTTCTTGTTTATTTGTGGAGTGCAGCAAACGTGCCGTCATCTTCGACTCAACAGTAACTCTAGCCAGTCTTCATTACTCCGGATATCAGGGTGAGCTAATGCTTATAGCTTGGACTGGATCTTCCTCTTCACGTCTTGATGCCTTGATGTTCCGACATGGACTAGCTTTTACTTGTTTTAGCTTTTAGAATACTCTTAGTTTAGTCATTTGATTATAGATGTTCTTGTGGTGATGACTTCCAGATTTTGGGGAATAATAGATGTTGGATTTTAGAAGTTATTGAATTGGTTTTTTTATTAATGAGTTAGGTCTTCCGCATTACTTTCTGTTGATATTATATTGAAATGTTAAGGTTTAGATGGGTTGGTTCGCTCACATAGGAGGGTAAGTGTGGGTGCCAGTCGCGATCCGATTTGGGTCGTGACAAGCCTTCTCTTTTTCATTAACACCCATGGAACAGAGAATTTTTTTAGACCTCATCCACAAACACATGTGGATCCATATTAGTTCTTGACCAGAAGTAGATTGGAGAATTCATCCTTGTTAAATCTCTCAGTCTACTGGCGATGGTTCTACTATATGGGCTCTCGATGTGTGCCCCCTCTCTAGTGTACTGGGTTGTGATACAATGTGACTGAGTAGTTATGTAATAGGCCATCCGAACTATTTCTTCTCTCACTTCTACATAAAAAGAATGTGGCTAGGTTTATAGGAACTTGTACTCCAGAAGCTTGGACTTGAGTAGGATCTTAGTTTCCTCCAACAGCTGCTTCTTCGACTGTTCTGCAAATGATTCTCCTTGAGTTGTTTTTCTACACGTATATACAAGAAGGGCAATAGGTCATAGAATGACTCAAAATTTCAAAGCTCTACACGGCACGATAAAGAGTAGAAGAAGGGGAAAATCCTAACAACAGATAGTCTATTAGTCATTATTGTGGCGCTCTTCACATCCACAATCATTATTGTGGCGCGCTTCATAATTCACAAACCCTAAAATCTCTTTATTCTATGATCTAGTATTGACTTGTGAGCCAGTTATTCTTCTAGCCTTTTTATCATGTTGGTCATTGAATATGATGATGTTATAACCTAGTTGGGTTGAACTAACGGTTTATGGTAATACCCTGATAATGAATTGGAGTATGACTTGCATTAGGATTGATAGGGTTATATGATGTTGAATTGAAATTTCTTGACTATGATTTTTGAGGTGTTGGCTTAAGATGTAAATGCTATAAAAATGGAGAATGATTTACCAATGCGCCTTATCAAGAAGTGATATGTAAATGTGCTAACCTTACTCATATGAATTGTAATGAAAGTATTATACTAATGAAATTCTTATTGAGCTATTATTATGATGAATATGCAAGGGTAAGACCCTATGACCTACAATTATACATAATGATTAATAAAGACCTTGAAGGTATTAAAATAGGGACTTAAATTAGCACCGAGTGAACTTTACAAAGAGAGGTAATGGCTTCTAATAGTGAACGATTCACCCTATTGTTCTATATGTGGTGTTGACTCCCCAATGAGGGTTACTCATCAATGGAATCCCATGAGAGGAGGCCCGTTTTCCAATCGGTATACACAGGTATTATATTTATCTCTTAGTTCTTGAACTATGTTTCCCCCATAGGAAAACTATCTAGTAGATCTACCTAGAAAGCTAGGTTTATGTTTAGTTTTACTTTTGTAAGTAGACCACCTTCTTTAGGTGTAAGGTTCTACAACACTGGATTTCTCACTTAGCTCTTGTGGTCAATGTCATTTAAGGATTTCCCTAAATTAAAATGTGTTAATGAAGTACAAACTATGTAAGGTGACATGAGAGGCGGACTAGCCTAGGTAGGGGTATTTAACTCTACCTATCTCTTGCACTATTTTTCGTTGAAGGAAATTCTAGGAGGTTGTCAGTATGTATGAATATGCTTATAATGGTACATTATGGATATATGATGAACTTGAGAATAATTTATACTATAAGTTTTTTGGTGTCAGTTATGAATATTTGTTGGTCTAATTTGTTAAAGTATGATTATGTGTACTCATAAATGTTTTGCTATGTGATATGGAAAGTTAGTCATGATTTTTGTTGGGTTACTTGATTGAGTAAGTTTATGACGCTTTGCATGGTCATTTTACTTGTTGACTTGATAGTTGTTTTGGGTAATTGTCTTACTTTTGTTATTTTACAATGTACTCTTATTCATGCTTGTTTGTATAATGACTTGATGATAGAGTACTTGACCAAGCATTCAATTACATGATATAAATGTTAACTTTGCTAGTTTTTATTCTGTTGGTCTTGTGAGGTACATGCCTATGACTTGATAAATATGAGTAAGTGAAATTGTATGGTCTTGTTGAATATGCATATGTGTTCTCAAAGTAAATAGCATACCTTTATGAAATGTAACTTTTCTTAGCATGATTTTAAAGGATGTGTGCATACAGGTAGTGTACTAACCCATTTCTTCGTCTTCCCCAACATTTTAGTTTCTGGTCGTTGATGTTCTTTTGAATAGGACATAGATCATTAGATCATCAAAGAATGGTAGGTCCTCACTTTCTGTGGGCGATTCCTTTATCTAGCTAATTGAGTTGTTTTGAGTATAAGACTTCTATCTTTCTTTCCTTTAAATTTAGTATAAAACCATTTATAGCCCATGTGAGGAATTCTTATATTGAGGTATGTTTTTATGCCCAAGTTCTTACACTCTTATTAGATTGTTATGAGATGAGATGACTAGTATTACTATGTCACATTTTATACAGTTATGTGCCATAAAAGTGAAGACTATGTAATATTACTATATATACGGTCTATGCATACTCGATTTATATATATACGATGTGTATGGATAGGTCGATGTAAACCTCCGTGTAGAAGTAATGAAAAGTTTTACATTTTCCGCTATATTTGACCTATTAATCTAATGATATAAGCTAAGAGGCTAGTCATAGTCCTCGAAGAGGACGCCGACACCAGTTACGTCGAGGGGATATTCCCGGATGTGATACTAAGCATGAGTTCTCTAATAAAAAGGTTTTAATGGAATCATTATTATGCTTTCACTATTATGTGATGATTTTATAGTTTAAAACTCCATGCATCCATGATCATCCTAATTCTTATATTTTGGCTTATATAGTGTGTTTGATGCGTGGGATTGGATAATGTTAGAATTGAGTTTATATTTTTTTTATTCTATGTACTATTATGATTATCTACAGCTAATTGTGCCTAAATATGATTAATTGTTGTAGAATTGAGTAAAGGTGATAAAGTATTTTATAAAGGGTAAGTTGACCTAAATTTTTCTAGTCTTCTTTAACTTATCTTATTTGGTGTGGTCCACTTATGGTGGCGGTGTTTACTTTGATAGATATGAATGTATATGTGAATTGTTAATATGGCCTTGAAGGCACTTGATTGTGAAGTAAAGTAATGTCATGATGTATATTTATAGAGATGTCTTATGTTGTTATGAATAATTGTCATGAAGATACTATGTCTAATTGAAGTATGTTGTGAATGTAAAGTAGGATTGTATGTGGACAATGATAACTATTGTTATACCTCGGAAATCCAAGAACCTAGTGTAGAAAATCACCTAGTGAATAATGCTTTAAAACATTATTTTCATTCCTTAATAAAGGTAGTTTACTTGAATAGGATGTATTATAGCCTAAGCGTGAAGAAACTATCATGACGTCCAGAGACGAGTAAAAGTGATCTATTGTGCCTTTAGCTTTTCGAAAGGGTTTGAAGAGTCGTATGAAGGTAAAAATTTGTGAAAACACTTAGGGTACACCTTAGTGTGTGTTTATTTTTACAACACTGAGGTACAAATTCCCAAGGACCACCCTAAGGGTCTTTGAGGAGGACCAAACAATTGACCCTAAAAGTTGTAAAACCAACTTGGAATAGCGAGGGTAACTATAAGACGTTGATATGTTGATGTCCCATCGATGGTGCTCGTGCATCGATCCTTAGAATCCTCCCCCTTGCTCCTTAAAAAGGTCTCTCTGTCCCAGACAATGTATACTAAGACTGTCCGTGGTCTAGTTAACAGGGGCATTGACAGGGTCTCATCATTGACTCAAACTACACTGCCTCCACACGACTTATGTGTGTGTGGGGGGGGGGTTAATTAATTAATTAGAATATTGTGAATGTTATAATTACTTAGTTTAGGGTTATGTATGTATCCTATGTCATTAAACTCACCTAACACATTATAACTCTCAAAACACAAAAAGATCTGATATCTCTCTAGTTTCTCTTACTATCCGAAAGACCCCCATTGAAGTAGAAGGTCAAGTTTATCTAGGCCTCCAATATCAATAGCTTACTTCACCAATATTCAATTACTTTAAAGTTATGGAGGCTATTAAATGTTTGGACTGTTTTCCACAAAAGGTTCTTCAGAATTTTTATTTCATTGTTCTTCTAAAACATTGTTTTTTTCAAATATAGTGGGTCTTCTATCTAACTCAAATATTTTATATTAATTTCATTATTAGTGATTATTTATTTGTCTTTATGGGTTTATTGATATATTACTTTAGGCTTTGACCAAATTCTCAAGAAAGTCTCATGAATAACTCTCCATTTCAAACATTAACTTGTGAATAAGGTAGGTTTAAAATTAAGGGAGATATAATTGAATGCAGTGTTGCATAGTTTACTATAATATAGTAATGGTGGTTGAATTTTTTATTAATATAATCAAGTTTTGGGTGAAGCCTTGGATGAGATTTGTGGAAGACATTCTAAAGACATTCAAAGTCATAGATACTTTATTTTAGTAATGTTGGCCTATTATTGATCACCTTGTTCAATTGAAGTATTAATTAAAATTTTAGTATGATAGAAATGTGATGAAGTTATTAAGATGTTAGCATTATATGAATATGATGAATTGGGAGAAGGTGATAGGTGTATTATTATGAGGGATAGGAGGTGATTCCTATTTGCAACTTAATTTTATATTTATGAGGTGATATTATCACATAATGATAGGTTGTGATGAAAAGACTTTCTCATCATAGAATGTAGGATCTATGATCATGTTATATAAGAGGTTTTACTCTTAAGACATGCTCTAAACTAATGATAACGAAGAAAAAATTATACTTCAAGGAGGAAAAATTCTTAGCACCGAGTGAACTAGAGAATTAGAGATCTCCTTTCAGAATAAAAAATTGGTTCACTAAATTTTCTCATGAGGTGGAAAACACAAGGGAAATTAGAATAAAGAGTGTTTCTTGTAAAAATCTCCTAGTTCCCTTACTATGTGCTCCCATAGAAAACATAACAAGTGGACCCACGTAGATGTTATTATAATGAGTATGTCCTTCCATGGCAAGTAGGATGCCTTCCTTTAGTGTGAGGGGATAACACTTGATTCCATATTTAGCTCACATTGTTTATTCTCGGCTATGGCAATGTTTCCTGAAAGGAAAATAAATTAATGGAAGTGAAAATATTAATGCTAACTAGGATTACTTGAGATTTATACTTAGTGTAGGTAAGGGTATTGTCAAGCCCCTGGGGGACACCCTAAAAGATATGGTATTCCAAGACCGCAACATGGCGTACTTGACCTCTCGGAGGTGTTGTAGATGCTCTTTAACATCATTCATTGAAGACATGTATAAATAGTAGGGAAGAATTAAACTTTTCATACGAAATACTAACACTTGAAAATATCTCTTTTGTGGAAAAACATAATCAAATGCTAAGTCTCAAAGTCTCCATCTTAGACATACAAACAAATTGGGACACGGACCATACTTCAACATATACAACAATAGCTAATTCTATCACAATACTTTCAATGAGGAAATCTAAACATAAGATGTCCCCGAATCTAGTGAGGACATACCATTTTTTTCTTGAAAGAACACTAATCCAAGCTTCTAGTTCGTGAATCCTCTCAAATCCCACCTAAAACATTAGAGATAGAAAAAATATATGGAATAAGAACATTACAATGTACTAAAGTATGGCATAATCCAATAAAATCATGATAAAAGGATATTTTATGAAACATGCTCTTTTTGGGTATACTTCAAAAATCAGTATAGTAGATTACATTAAGCAAAATTAATCACATATAGTCACATCCAACAATACAACATTAGTATCATTTAAATTCACATAACCATGATATGCTCGTAACAAAGGTAATTCTAAGGCTCACTTGACAGAGTTGTGAAGCGATCTCCAATACAGTCCCTTCACGCACACAAAAAGTGATATTTTAAACTATATAAACTAAGATTATTCACATTTCATACGTTCAAATCCGTACCTAAAATTTCTATAAGACTCACCCATGTAAGACATGAATATAACACTCATACATGAAGAGAACGCCCATACACTCTCTCCAAGCAACTTAAATATTCCTTAAAGCTACTCTAGTACCTTTTTAATTAACATACAACTTAGTTAAGTCATTATCTTCATTAGAAAATTTAGAGACATTCAAAGTCCAATGCCATTCACATAGTTGTCTTGGAAAAGACCTAGGGACTCATATATTTAAATCTTCAAAGACTAGTCGTGCAATGTTTACATAGTGTTCCATTCGACTACCTAACCTTCATAGAACTTATCATACCCTAGCATTTATCACACATGACTAGAAAAGGCAATAACATACATAAGACAATTCTAGCTAGGCATGAAATCAAGAGTCTACCCTACGCTGATACAGGGTGTTATACTTGCCAATGGTAGAACTAGGACACAACCCATGTAGAAACATCGTTAAGGAATATCAAGGGATTTATTGTACTATATGTCTATCTTAACTAGAGTTATTCCCTAAGAATATTTTGTAGGTGCTAGCCTTTGTTCTCATTTCTTAATTAAATAAAGTAGCATACGAAGAGGTACCATATCTCGTTCATAACAAAATCATACTATACCTTACCAACGAGGGTAAACTAGGGTTGTCAACAATGTTTATTAAGATAGGTGAATGAAATTCTTAAGGATGATTTCATGTTGTTAAAGCCAACGAATCGTAAGGCAACTATTAATATAAGAAGGATACCATTATGGATTTCAACTTCAACGATATCATAACCTTTTTTCTAAAAGGTTCCACATAAATGACGTTAATTACTATATTAAAGATCATATTCTATTCATTCATATCCATTAATGACAAATTTGCTTTAGCCTACTAAGTTAAAGATTCATATTATCATTCCTCATGTATCGAGTAAGGGACATAGGTCTACCTAAACAAGACACACTTCATATCATCTTGTCATATGTATAATAGCATTAATGTAGAAAATAGAGTCAACTACTTGTAAGTCACCCTACACACTTCTATAAAATCATCAACATAACTCATCCTAATTTGTAAAAAAGGAAGATTCACACTTCTACATCAAGTATACAGATGTAAAGCAGCACTAAAACGTATCATGATCACATATAATCACTTAGAATAACTCAAACTTTGAATTCACATATACATCTTTGTAATCAAGACCTTCACATTACTCGCATAATCATGTTATGACATGGTAATATAATAATACCTAAAGTAATGCAGATGTGGCCCCATAATTCAGAAGTATAACACATAAGCACCGCAACCACAAGTGGACCATACTAATCATCATCATAATTCAAGATCTATACAATACAATATAGGGAGAGTTAGTCAAAATACCACTAATAAAATCTCAAAACTTCAATCCACAACTAAATCAACTAAGTCAATATACCAAGGATCTTACCATAGCCATAATCACGAATTCATATAAAATAATCTCACTATACAATGAATCAAAGTAATACAACACAAATTCATAGATTAAGGACAACCTACATATTATTATAACATAATGCTTTCATAATTGAATATCCCAATACAATCAACAGAAGAAATCAATACAATTGAGACATGATCAAATCACCCATAATATAGTCAAAACAAGGAAATCATTATTTGCATGGGTTCATGTAGTTTTTGATAAAAAAATCATCCAATTAATTTCAATTCAATCATTTCTTATTGATTGAAAACATTTTATGCAAGAACTCATGGCTAGATTAGGAAATAAGAGAATTTATGTTTTTAATCATTTTTTAAATAATTCAAATTGACTTCTTGAAAATAATTAAATCCAAGGATGAAGAGAAATACCTTAATTATGATTAAAATCACAATAAATTAATGGAAAAAAACTTTTATAATTAGTCTTACTCCTTGGAGCTAAAAATATACATCAATGGGGTTTTTTGTAAGAAGAGATGGAGAGGTTTTATTTTGGACTTGAGGGTTTTGATTTTAAGGGTTAATTGTGGTTTAAAAAGGTCTAACAACAACCAATAATTAATACCGAAAAGACCCCTGAACTTATAGGTCCCTATAACCAAGTTAAAATCAACAAAAAGTTCAAGAATTATCATCGGTAAACAAGTCAACAACGCTGAGCTTCTCCTTCATGATTTTTGAATTCAAAATTCCAAAACAATGGATTCCACCTTATATCCGCGACACGGAGAAAATTTTATCTCTTTTGGACCAAGTAGTCAACGTGGACTGGCTCCCACTTACTGCAAATGCTATTGCGTTGGGCAGTTTGCTAGCCCGAAGGCTTGGGTCCTCCTCAAGGACCCCTAAGTCGGTCCTTAGGGATTTTTTCCCGGATGTGTCAACAGAAAATACTCTGTTATACATGTTATGGAACTTTGAAATCAATTTTAACTCAAAAAAACGCATAAAACATGATATGACACAAAAAGACACACAAGCACATATCAAGGCAATACTTTCAAACGTCTTGGACGTTTGACCTCCAAGCTTCACCAAACCTTAGTCACTGGCTATAAATATCATTATAAACCATTATAGGACTCGAGAACATCATGACATAAGGGTTAGTCTCTAGATTCACCTATGTTATTTTGGAGGTGTTACATTCTCCCCTGCTTGGACAACATTCCTCCTCAAATGGCACTAGTTTCACTTTAGATACTATCAAGAGATAAGGAAACTCAAGAATATGAAAACATAATAATATATTACCATACATAATACACATGTTTTTTAGGAACACAAATTTTACATACTTAAGAGACTCAAAACACAATAAGAAGATAAAAACTAATCTATGACTCATCATTGAATAAGACATCATTCTTCATTTCAATTAGGAGATACTCCTTCTCCATACATTATCATGTTTATGCACATAAATTCGAAACACATTAAAACAACTTTTAGTTTAAACACAATTTAGTCAAATTTCAAAATTGTTTATAGAGAATGTAAAAATAGTACAGTGAAATATGCTCAACTTTTGAAAAATTGAACTCATAAGCTATTGATGATGGAAGAACGACAATATGAGTGATAAACCATATAAATTCATTTCAAAACCTAATCATAACTTCATACAATTTCTCAATGCATGGAATCAATTAAATTCAATTTCAACAAGACTCTTAAATGCAATGCACATGCAACATGCTACTATGACTTTTTAACTCTTATGCTTCAATAGAATATAAGAGAAAAGACAAATCACAAATCCACTAAACACAATACTCCCCCACTTAGAAGGAACACATAATACAAAAGACAGAAATACAAAAACTTACCAACATCATCATCATCATAAGTCTTTTATCCTCTAGCCCGGAGTTCATAGAGATGATTCCTCTTTGGATCACTATGTCACATATGGAAAAAGCCCCTAGACGTAACCAGGAGTGGCATCCTCTTTTAAGAATAAGACTAGCCACTTATCTTACATCATTACATTTATATGCAAGATTTTGCGGAAAAATTAAAAATTTTCATTACATCTACTATGAGGTTAACATAGACCTCTACATACACATAATATATATATATATATATATATATATATATATATATATATATATATATATCGAGTATGCATAAACCCTTCGTATTGGAATATTACTTAGTCTTCTACTTTTATTGCATATATCTATCTATCTATCTATCTATCTCTCTCTCTCTCTCTCTCTATATATATATATATACATATATATATATATATACATATATATATATATATATATATGTATGTATATATATAAGACAACATAGTCCTAATAGTAGACTCATATTATAACAATCTAATTAAGAGTGTAAGAACATGGGCATATCCCATACATCAAGTAATAATACCTCACATGGGCTATACAATGTTTCGTACAAAATGAAAAAGAAGAATATAATAGTCTTTAATACTAGAATAATATCATAGCTTGCTAGTTGCATCACCCTCAGAAAGTGAGGACCTACCCTACTTGGATGAACAAGAGAGCTAAGCGTTCTTCAAGTCATTTTGAAAGTACTTCAATGACCGGAACAAATAATGTTGCGGAAAAAGGAAAAAATGGGTCATTTCTCCAGTTGTTCTATATATGAGACCATATGCACACATACTTTGAAAACATGATAAAAACATTTCATAATGCTATGCGATTTTCTTAGAAAAGACTTATGCATATTCAACAAGATCATACAAAATCACTAGGCGTGTGCCTTAAGTCATAAACATGTACATCAAAAGACCAACAACATCAAAAGTAGTAAAGTCAACATGCATATCATGTAATAAGTCATATAGTCAATGGAACTCTATCATTAACTCATAACCACAACTAGCATGAATAATATTTGATTATAATATAACCAAAACAAGACAATTACCTATCACCCCTCTCAAGAGAATAAGTACAATGACTAGACCCCATAACCTTACTCAATCAATTGACTAAAAAAGAATCGTGAACAACATCCAACTTTACATACCATGACTTTACAAGTATAAAATATCATACTTTTAGCATGATAGACCAAATACATGTTCATAAGATTAATGGACATCACATATCATCATAAACATGTAAATCATCATATACTTATCATTTCCATTCATAAGCCTATACATAAATGAAAACATCCTCCTAACATTTCCCGTAAGGTTAACTATTGCAATGTATATGTAGAGCCCCATACACCTACCTAGACTAATCTAAATCCTTAAGTAACCTTAGTTAGAGTTCATTCCTTTAGTTCATTTTACTTTTCGAGAACATCTTGCCTTAACCGACATAGACCTCATGATATAATGTGGAATTCGGTGTCATTGAATCCTACACCAAAATAACGCGGACTACTTCCCGAAGTAGTACCAAACATCAAAACAATAACTACGTAGATACAATAGCCAATATACTTGTGGGGGCAACATATTTCAACAACTATGATATATAGTAGGGACCCATTTTATATTACTTGAATTGTAGTCTCCAATCTTAATAGTACATTAGTGATCCTACCTTCCCTATGTGGGTAGGGACACTCCTCACTCTAGTTCACTCGGTACTAAGCTAGAGTCCCCTTTTGAAGTCTTTAATACCTTTGTTTATCATCATAGTTTATTGTAGGTCATAGGGTCTAACCATTTTGTAAACATCATCATCCTAATCATAGCTTAATAAGAAATGCATAATTATTGTCCTTTCATTACAATCAACATATGTAAGGTTAGAAACTTAACATTTTTATATTATAATACGGCACATTGGTAAATCATTCACCATCATTATAACATTTACATCTTAAGCTAACACCTCACACATCATAGTCAAGACATTTCATTTCAACATCATACAACCGTATCAATCTTAACGATAGACATACTCCAATACAACATCACAACTTAATAAAAATTAATCATAATTTGAAGTAATGGATATGGATTACAATACTTACAGTCTCCCCTTCATAGTTCATCATCAAGGTCTTATCACAAAACCTCAATTAAACCCGATTTTGGTACACATCATCATAAGTCAATAATTCACATAAAAACAAGGCTAGAAGAATCACTACATCACAATTCAATACAAGATCAAAGCTTAAGAAAAGATACACATGTCAATTCACAACATACTTCATAATCTAGATCATCATCTTATAAAATAGCATGAAAGACTACAAATCACCCTAATTCTTTCACGATTAGTGCAAAAACATCATCTAGTAGTAATTCAATCAATACCCAAGTCAATTTAACCATAATTCATATCAAGATCAAAACCTAGGGGTTTAGGGAAAAAGGTCATCTTCGACAAACTAGAATAAATCATAATTAAGTTTGAATACATGTTAATATATTCATAATATCAAAAATAAAATATAGAATCAATTCACAACATCAATTTCGTATTTGATGATAACCCACTTGAAAACATAACTTTGGAAATCAATTTGAGGGAACACTTTGCGGAAAGAGGTCTCAAAGGTGAATTAGATCCCATACCTAGTTAATTGATGAATATTTATGGATGAAATTGATCCCTTTTGGACGTTAAATAATCCTCTAGCATAGTCTTCAATTGTGTCTGCAATTAAAGAGAGAAAGAAGAGCGAAGGAAGATAGTTTTGTTTTGTGAGTTGTGATTAGTCGAATTGGGTTGGGGTCTTTATATGGGGTGTTAATTAAATTAAAAAGGCTTACCTAAACCCCTATATTATTAATTAATGCCTTATTTATTTTATTTAACTCAACTAAAAATGAGCAGCAAAAACAGGTCACTCACCCACGAGACCCCGTCGATGCCTCGTGTGTCATGGACTAAACCCCCTTCCGTTCTGCAAATCCATCGATGATTTAAGAGGTTGTTTAAAAGATACCCTCTAATGATTTCTTAATTTTTTGGTCGACAGATAGAATCGATGGGTCTCGTCGATGCCCTCTCGTGGCTGCATACTGCCGAGGCAAGGTTTGACTCCAAACAAGCGCCCTTGGTTGGTCCTTTGGGAGTCGTACCAAGACATTTTGACTAGAATCAACTTAAACACATAATAGAAATCCTTTCCACAGATTTTCATCATTTTTTAATTCTAAAAGCTAGTTAAATAGGATAAGGCATGTTACCACCTCCTTCAACTACTTTTCGGACGTCATGGACGTTCTTGGACATTTCGGTTTCAAGACATTCTAAATGACTTATATTGATTAAAATGGACCTTAAAACAATTTCTAAACTCTAGGAAACCTATGTTAGGCTCTAAAACAGATCTTGGATTTTCAAAGTGTTACACATCACCTTTGGGAGCACTAGAAGGATCTTGCTTAGCTTCTCACCTTCTACATGCAATATTAGGACAATATCTCACATTATGTCCATCCTTAACACAATCAAAACGATTCGTAGTACCAACTATACACTTCCCATATTCAGAAGCACTACTTGTCTCAAGTTTGACCTTAAGAGCCCTAGGTCCTTCATGGTTTGGCGAACTCTTCATAAACCTAGGTTGGTTTTGCTCATTGTATCCACTACTTTTATAATCCCTTCAGATCCTACTATGTTTGGAATTTTTAATGAATTAATGATACACCATAAGCTTAGACAATTTTATGTCATTGAGGAGCATTGACGTACTAAACTCTTCTTTCACATGATCGGCAACACTAGTCACAAATCTAATCATGTCATCCCTAGGGTTAGACCCCAAGTATGGAGCATATCTAATTAATATGGTAAACTTTATTGAATACGCTTCACATATTACCTTGCTGGAAGGTTAAGGAACTCTTCAACCTTCACCTCCCTCGTCTCACGGGTAAAATAAATTTCTAAGAAATCCTCCTTAAACTCTTCTAACTTTGAAGGACCTGAATAGAATGATCTATTATATTTCCATTGAGGGTACCACACTTGAGCAACATCTCTCAATTGGTACGAAGCAAACGCTGCCTTCTCCCTAGAAGTCACCCCCATGGCACACAACACCTTATGGACACAATGAAAAAATCTAGGGGATCCTCCAACCTTATAGCCAAGAAATAAAGGAGGATTCATCCTCACATGTCTCTAAATGTAGAGTTCATGGTACTCTCCAAAGGTCTCATAGTAGGCCCAACGTCAATAATTACATGAGTAGTCATTGCTCAGGCTAGGACAAGTCAAGCTCTCTAATCTCCACATCAGTCATGTAAAGGGGAACTATCGGAACATCATTACACTCACCTCCAATAGGGACCTGATCACCTTGGGGAGGCACTTGATCATCTTGAGGAACTAGAACACCTTTTGGAGCTAGTCAACCTTGAAGAGCTTCCTCTTGCACTATTTCTTCCTGCCTTCTGGCGTACATTCTTCTTCTAATCACATTCCAATAAACACAATAGAAGAGTTTACGAATAGACTCTTATATCCTCAACTGTATGTGCACGATACAAGATTGATGAAGAATGTGAAACTCATATCGTCCTATAGCCTCTCGCCCAAAGATGTGTCGCGATCACACTGATGAACAACACTCTACTAGACTAGGCTTTTTGGGACTTCTGGATTCTTAAGACAACTTTCATAGCCTATGCTCTGATACGAACTTTGTCATGACCCGGGAGCACACCCTAGAAGATATGGTATTCTCGGACCGCAACACGACGTACTTGACCTCTCATAGGTCATGTACAAATCTTTTTGACATCACTCATTGCATACATGCATGAAAAGTAGTGCGGAATAAAACATTTTCACATGAAATAGTAGCACTTGAAAATATCTTTTTGGTATAAAATCACAATGAAAGGCTAAGTCTAAAATTTTTCTTCTTAGACATACGAATATATTTGGACATGACACATACTTCAACATATAGAAAAATAGCTAGGTCTATTTCAATACTTTCAATAAGGAAATTTAAATATTAAGATGCCGTTGAATCTATTGAGGACATACCAACATTTATTTGAATGAACACTAATCCAAGATTCCACTTCAGGACTCCTCTCAGATACCACCTACACCCTTAGATATACACAAAATATATGGAATTAGTACATTAGAATGTAATAAGCATGACATAATTTAATAAAATCATACTAAAAGGACGTTTGTATAAAACATGCTCTTTTTGAGTAGAACTTATTAAACAAGTATAAGAGATCGTATACTGTCAATATAAACACATATAGTTAGATTAAACAATATAACATTAAGACTACTTCAATTCACAGAACCATGAGACCCTCCTCCCAGAGGTGTTTCTACGACTCACTTGAGTGAGTTGTGAAGCGACCGCCCATACAATCCATTCATACACACAAAAGTAATCCTTCAGCTACCTAAGAAAAGATTATTCACATTTTTTACATTCAAATCCCTACCGCGAATTACTATCATAGTTATCTAAGTAAGACATGAATACAACACCCATACACACTCTCCCAGACTACCTAAGAGATCCTTAAGGCTACCTCTTTCATTAGCATACAAGTTACTTAGGTCATTACTTTCATTAAACCATTTAGGTTACATTAAAAAGTTAAGGACATTAACATAATCGTCTTGCATAAGACCTAGGGACTCACATACTAATATCTTCAAAGCCTAGTCGTGCAATATATAGATAGTATCTCATTTAACTTCTTAAACTTCATAGAACTCTTCAAACACTATCATGAATCCCACATGATGAAAATAGGAAATAACTGACATACACCATACTATATAGGAAGGTATTTCGTAGTATACCCTACTCTGATAGAAGGTGTTCAACTTGGCAATGGTAGAACTAGGACACAACACATGTAGTCACATGGTTAAGAAATATCAAGGGTTTTTTTGTACTTTAATCTCTATCTTAACTAGAGCTACTCCCCAAGAATATTGTCTCATAGGTAGCCTTTGCTTTTATAGAATAACTCAATAATGTAGCATATGAAGAGGTAGCATAGGTTGTTCACAATAAAATCATACAACACCTTACAAAGGAGGGTTCACAAGGGCTGCCTATAATGGTTATTAAGATAGCTCAATGACTCTGCTAAGGATGATTTTATACGGTTCCAGCCCACCAACCCTAAGTCCATCATTCACAATAGAAGGATACTATTATGACTTTAAACATCAACAATATCATAACCTTATTTCTTAAAGAATCCACATAAATGACCTTCTTTACTACATTCAAGATAATATTTCATTCCTACATATGCATTCATGATAAATGTTCTTTAGCCTACAAAGTGAAGGAGTCATATTAATATTCCTCACATATCAAGTAAGGGGAATAGGTCTACCTATACAAGACACACTTCATTATCATCTTTATCATATGTACAATATCATTCATGTAGCAAATAAGGTCAACTACTTGCAAGAGACGCACACAGTTTTATAGAATAATAAACATAAACTCATCATAACGTTCATATACTAAACTAGAAAGATTCATACTTCAACATCACATATACACATATAAGGCATCAATATAGCCTATCATGATTACATATAATCACTTAGAAGAACACATACTTTGACTTCACATATACACATATGTCATCAAGACATTCACATTGCACACATAATCAAGTTAAAACATAATAATATTATAATACATAAAGTATTGCTGACCAAGCCACATAATTCAAAAGTATATCACATAAGCACCGCCACCATCACTTGACCATACCAATCATCATCTTAATTCAAGACCTATACTACAAAATAGAAAGATTTATGTCAACATACCACCAATCCAATTTCACAACTCAATCCATAGGCAAATTAATTAACTATGTATACCAATGGTTTTACACATAGCCATTATAACAAATTCAATTCAATAGTAGCAATATAAAATTATTTCAAAGTAATACTATACAAAATAATTAATTGAGGATAACCAAAATATGATTCTAACAAAATTCTTTTACAATTCAATAGCCCAAATAAATCTATATAAGAAATCAATATAATTGAGACATTGTCAAATCAACCAAAATATAGTCAAAATAAAAAACCATGATTTGCATGGGTTCATTGAACTTTTTTTTGTATTATTCATATTAACATAAATTCAATCATATCTCATAGAATTAAAAATTTTATGCAAGAACCCATTGCTAGATGACAAAATAAGAGAATTCAATTTTTCGATCATTTTTTAGAATAATTCAAATTGACTCATTGAATGAAAGAGAATCCAAGTATGAAAAATCATACCTTAATTTTGTTGAAAATACCACTAAATTGATGGAGAAAAACATGGAAATCATTGTTCCTGCTTGGAGCATCAAATCTTCATCAATGGAGGTGTTTTGGAGATAAGAGATGGAATGGTTTTTTTTGGAGTTGAGGGTTTTGATTTGAAGGGAGAATTGGGGTTTAAAAAGGTTAAATAACATCCAATATCTAATTCCTACAATACCCAAAAGACCCCTAAACTTAAGGACCCTTTAATAAACTTAAACTCAACTTAAATTTTCAGAATTATCATCGGGAAACAAGTCCGTGATGCGAAGCTCCTCCCACATGATTTTTGAAAATAATTCAAACAACAGTTGAGTCCACCTTGTCTCGGAGATACATAAAAACTTTTGGCTCATGTAATACAAAGTACGCGACGCAGATTGGCTCCAATTAATTAAAAATGTTGCGCGTTGGGCAGCTTTCTAGCCAAGGCTTGGGTCCTCTTCAAGGACCTCTAAGTCGGTCCTTGGGAACTTTTGCCTAGATTTGTCCACCTCAAATACTTTCGTATACCTGATAGGGACCTCTAACATCAATTTTAACTCAAAACTACTTATAAAACAAGCCAAGACACACTAAGTCACACTAGCACGTTTCAAGGCAAAACATTCAAACGTCTTAGGCGTTTGACTTCCAAACTTCACCAAGCTTTAGAAAGTTCCTATAAATATATCTTCAAACAATTTTAGGACTCTAGAGACTAATTGAAACTAGTGTTAGTCTCTAGCTTCACCTTTGTCATTTTAGAGGTTTTACAAATATGTGACTTTACCTTTAGATTTTGAGTGGACCATTAAAGGAGTCCTAGGGTGGTTTATATATGTACTTATGTTGTGAATGAATTGCAGTAGATTCTATATAATGTTTATCTTATACGATGTTGGTTTCACTTGATATAAATTATGTTGGTCTATGTTGCAGAACATTTATTATAATGTTATATGATGTAGTGGCAATTCGTATGGTCTCATTGCTTGTTTACTTAGTTTATGTGGTGTTATGGAGCTTCACATATACGTTAAACTTTTTGAATTGAATTGGGATTCTAAGTTGGTTCTTGTGATGTATTGATGAAATGTTGTCGTTGGATTGATTATGATTTTACTCTTGATAACGTAATATGAATATGTCTTATTGTTCTTGGGATGTCCATGAATGATTTTAAATTTAATTAGGCATGCTTATAAATGAATTTTCCCTTTTTGCGTATATGCAAATGATTTACTTGCATATGTTTCCATACTTAGTACATGTGGTTTGTACTAATCAATACTCTCTTACATATTCTATATAAAGTGTGGGTTTGTCCACTTAAGATATTCCACTCTATCTTAAAGTACTTGGTTTGATAAGCCCAAGTTGATGAGTCCTCATATTCAAGTGAGCTTCAAATATAACCTTTTATTTTTAACTTATTGCTTTACCTATGAAATATAATGATTATGCTAAAGCCTTGTCTATGTCCTCTTCGAGTATGAAGATGCCAATTACGTCTAGAGGGTACTCTCTAGTCGCGAAATTTCTTTTATTAGATCTTGAAGTTGAATAATCATAGGAATTATGCCTCAAAAAGTAACATATATGTAGCGTCTTCTTCATATTTATGATGCTTACCGCACTTATGAATGACAGGCTATGTGATTATTAGGAAATTCTCCCTTCTTTTGTAATCTTCAGTTATACCTCTAGAGTCTTAAATTTTTTTTGTCCTTTTCTTCTAAATTTTTTCTTGTGGTTATAGGCTATCACTACTAGAATGGAAGCTGCAAGGAAGGTTGAAGAGTATATTTTTAATACAAAAGTTCATCCTTTAGAAAACAAAGCTCCTCCTCAAGAATAAGCTCCTCTACATGACAAAGCTTTGATCAATCCTCCAATTTTGACGAATGGAGAGTTAAGGATTGCTTTCATAAGCTTCTATCAAGAAATGACTACTCAAGCTCAAGTCCTAACTACCCAAGATCAAGCTATGACGGCTAATGATAACTGGGATGTTGCACCTCGTATAAATCAAAGTGCTTGTACCATGGATTCTCACTTGACGGACTTTAGAAGGATGATCCCTCCCATGTTCTTTAGGTATAAGGTGAACGAATATCCCCAAGACATTCCTGATTAATTTGATAATATGAGTTCAAATGAAAAGGTCGAGCAAGCAACTCATCAACTAAAAGATATGGCCCAAATTTATTACACTTAGTGGAAAGACAATAGGGCTTTGAGAGTGTGTCCCGTAAGTTATGAAGTCTTTAGGAGGGAATTTCTTGGTAGGTTCTTCCCATGAGATAAAAGGCTGGCAAAAGTTAAAGAGTTCATAAACCTTGATCAATGAGGTATGTGTGTGCAGGAATTCACTTTTAATTTCATTAAGTTCTCTAAATATGGATCCTCTTTAGCGTCCAATCCTAGAGATGAAATATCTTATTTTGTGACGGGTGTGTCCGATGATTTGTTTGAAGAGTGTCATACGACAATGCTTCAGCACAACCTATACATTTTTGGTTTGATGGTGCATGCTCAAAAAGTTGAAGAGAGTAGGCTTAAGAGGAAGGATAGGAAGGTCAAGAGAGAATGGACGTATGATGGAGGTACTTTTAAGAGTAAGTTTAAGATAAAGGACAAATTCAAGTCTAATAAAATATTCTCCAATCAAGATCAACCAAATGTCCTAAAGGATTGGAAGGATATAGTGTCTAAACCTAGGTCCTAATATGGAAAAAGTGTTGGTTCACCTAGTCAGATCCCACAGTGTAAAAAATGTGGTGAGATGCATGTAGGAATGTGTATTATGGCGATGAATAATTGTTTTGGTTGTAGAAAGAGTTGTAACCGGGTTACGAATTGTCCAATATCATAAAATCAAGGAAGAGAGAGTAATCAAGCATCAACAACCAGTCCTAATTTTGATGCTCTTCCAAAGAACAACTTCTTATCTCTCAAAAATGTGGGTGATTAAGAGGTTTGGAACGATGTTGTTACCGATATGTTTCAAGTTTTATCAATAAATGCTTATTCATTGCCCATTGTCATTGTATCCCTTTTGACTCCTTTATTTGTTATTAAGTTTTATATGACCCACGATGTCTTAGTGGAACAATTTTTTGTTTATACCATGGTTTTTGACTTTGTTATTTCTAAACAAGTCTATAGGAGTTGTCCCATATTATTGTCCATTAGAGTAACATTGGTTTATTTGGTAGAACTTTATATGTTTGAATTTGATGTCATATTTGGGATGATTGGTTACCTTATGATTTCGCTTTAATTTATCATAGAACAATGGTAGTGAAATTTCAATTTGATAATAATCTTTTTTTAGAATGGAAGGGGGGAAACTCAACCCCTAGAGGTCAAATTATTTCATGTCTAAAAACTTGTATGATCATTTCTAAGGCATTTCTCTATCATGTTATGAGGATCAAGGACCATTAAACTGAGGATCCTCCTTTCGAGTTGGTCGTCCTAGTGAAGGACTTTCCAGATGTCTTAACCGATGATTTTCCTGGGATTCCTCCTAAACGTGAAATTGATTTTCACATAAATACGAGGAGGATACCCAACAGGTATCAATTCCTCCTTAACTGATATCTGCGGAAAAGTTGAAATAATTGAATGCCTAACTCAAGGATTTGATGGATATGGGTTTTATACAACCAAGTATATCTCTAAGGAGAGCTCCAGTATTATTTGCGCAAAGGAAAGATAGGTCTCCACCAACGTGCACTGACTATTGACAATTGAATAGGATAACAATAAAGGATAAGTATTCTTTTCCTAGGATCGATGATTTGTTTGATCTACTCCAATGTGCGAGTTACTTTTGTAACATTAATTTTAGGTCGGCGTATCACCAATGTAGAGTGAGAGGTGTTAAATTCATAACACGGCTTTCCAAGAACGGTATGGTCATTATGAGATCCTAGTCATGTAATTTTGTATAACTAATGCCCCTTCTACTTTTATGGACATCTTGAATAGGTTATTCCGGAATTATATTTATTCATTGGTAATTTTCTTTATTAATAATATCTTGGTATATTCCAAGAGTGAGGTTGAACACATCGTCCATTTGATGGTAGTATTGCATTTCCTTAAGAAACACCAAGTCCTTGCTAAATATAGGAAGTGTTAAATTTTGTTGTGATCGGTTTCTTTTCGTGTTCACATTTTTTCAAGTGAGCGTAAAGTGGTTGATCCAAATAAAATAAAACCGGTTAAGAATTGTCCTAGACCTTTTACTCCTATATTCAATGTTTCGTGGATTTAGCCAGGTTTTATAAGAGATTTGTTGACGGGTTTGTTTCTCTCGCATCTTAATTGACAACCATAACCCAAAAAAAGTTATTTTTGAGTGGTTGGAAACTTGTGAAAGAGGATTTCAAGAGGTGAATGATAAGCTTAACATCACATAGCTTTTGACCTTACTAGAGGGTATGGAAAAGTTTGTTTTGTATTATGATGCTTCTAGAGTAGGTTTTGTATTTTTCCTCCTAAAACAAGGTAAGGTGATAGCATATAACTATAAACATCTTACCGTAAATGAAAAGAACTATCCAGATCATGATCTTGAATTTGCAGTCAAAATGATTGTTTTCATGATATGGAGACACTATCTACATGGGATGCATGTAGATATGCTCACCGACTCTAAGAGTGTCAAATATATGTTCACTAAAAAGGAGTTCAATCTCCAATAAATAAAGTGGTTAGAGATTTTATAAGAATATGATAGACGTGTCCTTCATTACCTTGGAAAAATCAATTTTTTTGCCGATGCTTTAAGCTGAATGTCAATTGGTAGTGTTGCCCATTTTGATGTTGGTATGAAGAAGCTAGTGAAAGATGGTAATACATTGGCCTTGTTGGGCGTTCTCCTTGATGATTTTCGAAAAACATGTTTCATGGTTAATCATAACTCTGAGCCGTCTTTAGTTGTAGAGGTGAAGTCTATTGAAAATCTTTATCCTTTATTCATTGAATAAAAGAAATACTCACATAGTAAGCTCAATGAGTCATTATCCAAAGGGGGGGGGGGCAATGTATTTAGGTACCAAGGAAGGTTGTGTGTACCGAATGTGGATGAGGGGATAACACTGGATTCTATGTTTATCTTACATAATCTATTGTCGTTTATGGCAAAGTTTCTCGAAACTAAGTTGAATGAATGAAAGTAAACAGATGAATGCTAACAAAGATTACTTGAGATTTATACTTAGTTTAGGTAAGGGTATGAGAGTCTTCCTATACATGTCACATGAGGACCTTAAGCGGAGTTCTATGGTGGTTACTTCTCATACCTATGTTATGAATGAAATGCATTATGTTAATTCTATATAATATTAATATTATATGATGTTAGTCTCACATAATATACATTATGCTGCTCTAAATGGATCTATTTGTGGTTGACTACACTTTTTATGATGTTATATGATGTAAAGGCAATTCTTAATGTCTCTTTGATTGTTTACATAGTTTATGTGTGGTTTATGGGGCTTCATATATATATATAGCACCAGTTTAATTGAATTTGTATCATGAGTAGGGTCTTGTAATGTATTGATGAAATGTTGTTTATGGCTTATTTATGGTGTTTTTCTTGAACATTTAATATTAAAATGTCTTGTTGTGGTTATTTTCAAGATTTGTCTATGTTCTTGTAATGTGCATGAAAGCTTTTGTAGTTAACTAGGCATGCTTAAAAACACAATGTTCCTTTCTACATTTTTTGAAATTATTTACTTGCAAATATTTCCATACATAATACATGTGGTTTTAATTAAGTGATATTCTTTTGTATTTTCTATATAAAGTTTATGTTTGGGCCAATGAAGTTATTCCACTCCTTGAAAAACATAGATTGATAACACTATGTTGGTGAATCCTCAAGTCCGAGGGTTAAGAAGCATAAGTCTAGTTTTCATACTTCCTAATTTAAAAATATTATAATAATTTTTATATGAAACATATTGTAATATTGTAAGGGCTATTTCAAAAATCTTGTATTGTTATGCAAGATGGTTGTGTGAGACAATTACAACCTATTTATTATAAATGAGATGTATAAGTGAACTTCAAATGTAACATTTTAATGTTGCACTTATTATTTTACCTATTGAATGCAATGAAGTATGCTAAGATCTTGTTTAAGAGATATTAAAGGACGAAGACGCCGGATATGTCTAGAGGTACTCTTAGTTCACAAAAAATATTGTATGATGATGATGATCATAGACAATGTTATGAGGGATGGGATTAATTGAAAGGCTTTCTAACATATGCACACACAAAAACTAAATGAATGAAGCTAATGAAAATGTAATGAATGAGAGTCTTTAGAGAGGTTCCGTTACTGGAGCAATAATGAATGGCAATGGGGGATCTTGGAGTGGACACTCTTCGTGAGATGAGATGTAGTATCTAGTAGCAGCCTCTCTATTCCTAGGATTTTTTCAATGAATGAATGATAGTTTGTAGGTTTGATTCTCTTTGTGAGTTGTGATTTAGCATTCAAAAGTAACCTATAGACATAAGTACTCTTTGTTAGTAGAGATTTAGTACGTAGTAGAAATCTCATAACCCAAAGCTAGTGAATATAATCAATGTCTAAAATGCCAATGGGATTTAGGATTAAAATCTAGAGAATTTGACCAATGAATAGGTTATGTTCGTTAGTAGAGATATTATATCCAGTGTACCTCTTGAGATGAGTACTCTTTGTGTGTTTAGATGTAGTACATTGAAGAAATATCATTGTACATTAACTATCCGCCAACATAGGACTAACAATTGGTATTCAATGTAAATGCTAACCAATGACCCTACTTTGTGGAAGTGGGGATACCTCGTCTTGTAGGGCTTAATACCAAGATTTAATGTTAATATCACATGGTACATGTCAGTTAAAGCTAGCCTCCACAAATGAATGTAACGAACTCAGTCTTCTTGATGGTGAACTACTTAAGGCAAGTAGTGGAATCAGACGCCATCTATGCATTTGACAAGTACACATTTTGGTGGAATGTTTGTGTGTTCTTGTATTAAAAATGAATGAGTGTGTTACTATATAATGTTAATAAATCAAGTTGATATTATGTATAATTTTGATGAAGTCTACGGAAATTATTGAATGTGAAGGGTTAAGTCTATGGTTATTCCCAAGGAGAAGTAAGTGGGAGTAGTGGTATGATATTTTACTTTCACATTGCACTAGTGTAACTTGGGGTATATCTAAGAGGATGGTCTTTATGTGATGTCCTTAAATGCATGAATGTTTCCTCTATTAAAGAATGTTGACTTGTTGAGAGTTTTATGAAAACAGAAGTATCCTTATCTTTGGTAGTTTTAAGGATCACTTAGGTATGTACTGAAGAGGTTGTATGGGCAGTCTATTAACGTCTTACCTAGGTGATTCTTAGGATAACTATGGATAGAGGGTAAAAAGGACTACTAGTTTACCTAATGAAAATGACTATATGCTGAGAATTATTGATGTATTACCTTGTATGTTAAGTTATGACATATTTGATCTCTTCTACACTAGATTCATGAGGTTTTTATTTAAATAGAATGAAAAGCATATTACAATTATAATGTCCTCTTTGAAGCATGTTTTTGGATATCGCCATACACAGTACATTATTTTTACTAAGTCTATATTCTTCTCTACTTCAAAATGTATAGGTGGAAGGAATTCATCATTTCTTAGAGGTGAAGCTTCGGAAGTAGATTGTTCTCTCAAGTCTGTTGATTCATCTCATATGTTCATGGATGAGGATGTTATGATTAATTTTCTTTGTATTAAATACTTGTATTAGACTATGAGTTTCATTTCTATGTAATGGTCGTGACCCTATGATAATAAAATGTGTCTAAGATGGCTAGGGATGATGAGACTTTGTTTCTTATGTTCTATGGAAGAGTTTCATTTACTACATTGTTAAAAGTTTTAATTTTGCACTACTTTTCATATATATGTGATTAACTAAAGCTAAGAGGCTTGTACAGGACCTCATAGAGGTTAAGTACACCGCGTCATCATATTTGGGGGGGGGGTGCTCTCAGGTCATTTAAAACATGTAATCAGAACATATGGTAATGGAAGATAGTCTTAGGGTAAATTTTCTCAAAGGCCACATCTAGTAGAGTCTTGTTAATCGATGTGAGTTGCAACACATCTATTAGAGAGAGACTGTTGGATTATAAAAGTTTTGCTTTCTTAATTACTCTTGCGTTGTGCCATTTATTTAAGTTCAATAAGTGTCTTTTCCTAATATATTCTCTTTTGTTTATAGGGTATGAATACAAGATGGACAACAACAAGAAATGTGGAGGAATGAGTAGTGAATGAGTGAGTTCCTCCCCAAGGTGAACATGTCCATATAGTTAATAAAGAGAATCTGAATGATTAGATTTCCTGTGAAGTACCCCAAGGTCCTCAAGCTCAAAATTTTGAATGGGATACGCCTAATATGGAAATTATGGCTGCCTTCCAAACCTCTATCCTACGAATTATTACTCAGTCTCAAGTCATCACTACTCATGCTCAAGCCGTGACGGCCCAAGCTAATCCACCAGTTGGACCTCAACTGAACCCCAATGCAAGTGCTCCCGCTTCTAGAATCTGAGATTTCATTAGGGTGAATCCTTTTAATTTTCTTGAAACCAAGGTTAATGAGGATCTATAAGTCTCCAGATACGAGGTATTCAATTTAGTAGATTCTATGGGATAAACTTTTAGAGGAAAAGAGAAACTAGTCGCCTATCAATTAAAGGATGTGGCACAATTGTGGTTTCAGAAATTAACGGATGAGAGACATATAAGGGCAGGCCGGGGATATTGGGGAGGGTTTATGATAAACATTTTTATGGGGTTTTCACCTTAGAGTTGAGGTAGAACACATTAATCCAATTATTGAACTCAGTCAAGGGGAAAGGAAAAGGAATTTTCACTTAAGTTCACTCAACTCTCTAAGTATGCCCCTACCTTGGTAGACAACCCTTGTGATAGAATGAATAAGTTTTTGATGGGGGTTTCTGGTATAGTTGAAGAAGAGAGTCGTACGACTATGCTCCATCATGATATGGATATATCTAGGCTTATCGTGTATTCCTATGAAACTGAGAAGACCAAGCTTAGAAAGATGAATAGCGATGGGAAGAGGGCCAGGTCGGATGAACCAAGTGAACAAAAGTATAACAATAGGTTTCATATTCAAGGTTCCCCCATGGTAAGCAAGGTACGATTTTCAATGATAATCTGAAGGAGGGAATGGAAGTGGCTCTACTTTTGAGAGGACTAGATGTACTAAAGGTTTGAAGCAGAACTTGGGTAAGTGTGTTGACTGTACGGATGGATGTTTTGGATGTGGAAAAGAGAGTCACAAGATGATAGTTTGACCTAACATAAAGGAAAATGGAAGGGGTCCAACCAAGCTTCTCACGATAGTATTGATCCCAAAGCACAATAAAATAACTGTTTCTACATGCTATAAACTAACAAAAGAGGTAATTCATAATAAAGGCCCTGGTGAGTCATAGTTTCTCATGCTTTTTTATCATTTCTTCTTATATGGGTTTACCCTAAATTGGGGAGAATGATTTGAGAAGTAAGGTAGTTTATATCCTTACGTTTTCTTTCTATTCTTACTCAAGCTTGAGAAAAAATTCTTAGTAGTGTTGTTATATTTTTGAGTCTTTCATATGAGTATGAATTGCATGTCCTCCTTATGTTATAAGTGAATTTTATTTTATAAGGTTTTGCATTCTCAAGATGAAATCATATTTACATGGGAAGATTGGTAGTTAATCTATATTTCACATGTCTATTTGCATTTAATGATAATTGATTGTTTTTATTATGATTTATTATGTTTATATGATAAGGTGTTATTTGAAAGTTATTTCATGTTGTGATTTATAATGAAATGATGATCATGTCTAAAGTTGGAGAATTTAGTTCCTCCAAAAGGCAATGATAATGATGAAGTATGCATGCACTTTAATTTATCGAAGTACTTCAAAGTTTCTTGTGTTGCTTCGGGTGCATAATTATGTGAAGATGGTGCTCCTTGTTTGTTTTGTTTAATTACTATGACTGTTGTGTCCTTGATGATTTGTGTTGTGATCTTCTAGTTGAGTCTTTTAGTCCTTGAAAGTGTTTTCGTGTCATTCAACGAAGAATGTTTTCCATGTGGGGGAGACTGTTACAACCCTCAAAATGAAATAGGATTACTAGAGCTTAGCATGTGTTTCATGAGTTAATAGTATGTTAAAATAATGAAAACAAATTTTAGAAATCAAATTTAAAGAGTCTAGATGTCAAACCTCTAAGAACAACAAAGACGTCCGAAAATGAGTCTTGTGTTTGCTAGTGAGTCTTGTCATGTTTTATGTGTTTTTTGTTGTTTAAAATAAGTGCTAGGGATCCTAGAATGTATTGTTTAATGTGTAGGTAGAAACATCCTAGTATAAATCACCAAGGAACACCCTAATGATCCTAGTGTAGGACCCAAATGTTGGCCATGATGCTGCCAAAGCAGCCCCTATCAACAACCCTAATTATAACCCTTTGACAAAATGAAGCCTTTTCAACAAGTGGCGTGTCTCCACACTTTTGTTTGGGAGATGTGACCATATTTTAGGGTGTCTCTAATCCAAAACACACCCATGAAAATGTGTGGTGGTCTAAGCGACACCCAGTAGATAGTGCCACTGTTTGGCACCTACATGTTCGACAGAGTTGCTGCCAAGTGAAGGGTGAATTGGGAATTTCACCCCGCGTTTTAATTAATTCCTTGATGTTTATATTTGGTTTTAAAATTATTCTAAGTATTTTATACACCTAAACCTTATTTGAAATTTCACTTTTCAAAATCAAAACCCTTTTCCTAAATGACACTCTCTCGAGAGTATATCGAATATTGAACTCAAGTTGGAGCTAGAATTCATTTTCAGTGGTTTCTTAAAATTTCATGCGTTTTAATCTAATAAGGTATGATCGTTCATCGTTTATTATTCTCTCATTCATGGATCTAATCCAAATTCTTTTTCAAAATGATTCAAAATAAAAAATTCTCCTATTTCTTATTCTTCGCATGAGTTCTTGCACGAACTGATTTTAATGGATGAATTATGATGTTTTCAATGTAAATTGAAGATTTTATAATCAAAAACTCCACGAACCCATAATCATCCTAAATCTCAAATTTTGGCTTATGAAGTGGGTTTGATGTATGTGATTTGATAATGTTAACTTGCGTTTATATTATATTGCATTATGATTATCTACTGCCACTTAGTCCTAATCATGAAGAATTGTTGGAGAACATAGTAAAGGTGATCACTGCTTGGATGAAGGGTAAGTTGACCTCAATTGTTCCAGTCTTCTTTAATTTATCTTGTGTTGTATGGTTCACTTATGGTTGCGGTGTTTAATTGATATATATGAATGTATATGTGATTTTCAATTATGGCCTTGAAGGCACTTGAATATAAAGTAAAGTGATATTATTATGTATATGCATAAGGATGTCTTATGAGGTTATGAATGTGTGTCTTGAAGTTACTATGTCAAATTGTAGTATGTTGTGAATGTGAAGTATGATTGTGTGCTGATTATTATGAATGTTGTATTATCATGATTAGGAAATAATGTTAATATTCATGTTGATTAAGGTAAAAACTTTCTCACATGTACACACACAGTGAATGGATGAATGAATGAATGAAGATAATGAATATATAATAAATGAATGTCTATTGAAGGTTCTCTCAATAGAACATTAATGAATGAAAAAGGGGGATCTTGGGGTGGAAAATCTTCATGAGTTTAGATATATTGTATAGCAGAAACCTCACTATTCCTAAGAGCTTTCCAATGAATAAGTGATCGTTGGAGGTTAGACACTCCTTGTGAGTTGAGATCTAATAATCAAAAGTAACCTATAGATATAAATACTCATTATGAGTTGAGATGTAGTATTTTGTAGCAATCTCTTAACCTATAGCTAATGAATGTTTAAAACTCTGTGGGGATTTATGCATTACACCGAGAGGATTTGACAAAGGGGTGGATTCTCTTCGTGAGTAGAGATGTGATATTCATTGTACCTCTTGAGAAAAGTACTCTCCTTGAGTTAAGATGTAGTACATACAATCAATCTCCTTATCTCTTTAAAATTTTCTCACATAGGAATATATATTGATGTTCTATGTAAGGACTAAAGAATGACCCTACCTAAGGGAAGTGGGGGTTTCTCATCATGTAGGGGTTAATACCGTGATTCCATGTTAAACTATCATGGTCTATGTCGGTTAAAGCAAGCCTCCGCAAATGAATGTAATGAACTAAGTATTCTCAACGGTGTACTTATTAATTTAGGTGGTTGAATGGGATGTCATCTATCCATTTCACAAGTACACATTTTGAGGGAGTCTTCGTGTGTCCTTATAGTGAAATTGATTACATTTGTTACTATATGATGTAAATGAAACATGTTGAGCATATCCCTAATGTTAATAATGCATGTTGATATTATGTCTAATGTTGATGAAGTCTACGAAAATGATTTAATATGATGTGCCTAGTCTATAGTGAATCCGAAGAAGCACTAAGTGGGAGTAGTAGTATGGGATGCTACTCTAACATTGAACTAGTGTATCTTTGGGGTTGTCTTAGAGGAATGTCTTTACTTGAAGTCCAAAATTGCATGAATTTTCTTTCAGTAATGAATGATGACTTGTTTTATTCTGATGAAAAAGGAAGTATCCTTATTTTTTGCAGTATCAAGGATTATTTAGGTGTGTATTCAAGAGGTTTTATGGGTGGTGTATTCATGTCTTACCTAGAAGGGTCTTATGATAACTGTGGATGTAGGATCTAAATGACTAATAATTTACCTAATAAAATTGGCATATGTTAAAAATTATGAAATTATTACCTTGTATGTTAAATGATTACTTATATGATCTTTTATAAATTGGATAAATTAGGTTTTCTCTAAATTACATGAAGAGCATATTTCAATTAAAATTTCCTCTTTAAAGCATGCTTTTGCATATTTACATACACTGTACATTATTTGTCTAACTCCATATTCTTCCTCTATTTTTTAAACTAAAGGTGGAAGGAAGTGAGTATTTCTTTTGGGTGAAGCTTGGGAAGTAGATTGTTCTCTCTAGTATGTTGGTACGTCCTCACATATTCGAGTAAGAGGATTTTGAACGACTTCATCTGCCCCTTTTCCATGTCTACTAAGGCTCTTCCCGTAGCAAGGAATGGCCTCCCAAGAATAATGGGTACTTCGAAATCGATTTCACAATCAAGAATAACAAAATCTGCCAGAAATATGAACGACTCCACTTTTACTAGCACATCGTGGAGTATCCGTATAAGACTTTTTAGTGTTCGATCAGCCATCAGTAGCCGCATCGCAGTGGGCTTTGGATCACCCAAACCCAACTTCTTGTAAATCGAGAGGGGCATGAGATTTATTTTCGCCCCCAAATCACATAATGCTTTCGCAAAATGTAATAGCCCGATTGCACAAGGAATAGTGAACGAACTCGGATCTTCTTTCATTTGTACCAGAGATCTTGTAGCAATCGCACTACAATGCTGCATTCTATCATCATCCTCAAAAGTGACCGATATTTTCTTTATGACCAAATCTTTCATAAACATGGCGTAACCGGGCATTTTTCCTAAAGCTTTTACCAAAGGGACATTGATAGAAAGTTGCTTCAACATTGTTATAAAACACCGATATTTATCATCCTCGGTCTTTTTCAATAATCTTTGAGGAAATGGGGGTGGTAGCCTAGGCATGGGAGTTACCTTTTTAGGCATTTCAGCATCTTGTACAGTGTTATCCTCTAATTCACCATCAACATTTACCACTTTATTAGTATCTTTTGTCACCTTTTTCTAATTAGACGGCATAGGTGGGTCCATGCTTTTCTTGCCACCACGAGTAGTAATTGCCATACAATGTCTATCATTTTTCATATTTTGGACAGTGTTGCTAGGAAGAGTGCCCGGTTGCCGTGTGTTCTCAAACGCAGATAATTAGGCAAATTTTAAATCAAGCTGCTTAATTGATATTGCATGTGTATCGACTTTTTTCCCAGTAACCGCTAAATTATTCCTTAACTCTTTATTGTGCTCATCACTAGCATCGAACCTCCTCATCATTTTATGCAACATATCCTCAACTCGCGACATACTGCCTCCACCATACCTAGGAGTAACTTCATGATTTTGAGGAGGAACAACGGGTCCATTCCTGTCGTTTGTATTACAATAGTTACCCCTGTTGAACATGTTGTCACAGCTGTAATTTCAATCTCGCACATAATGACCCTCACGATTGTAGTTACCATAGTTCCAACCTTGGTTCCCTTGACCTTGGCGCCAATTCTCCTGATTAGAGCCTTGTGAACATTGTCGCAAACCCCCCGTCTGTTCATTTACTACATAGGAATCCTCCTCAAAATATCTCTCATCGTTTTGTGACAGTGGTTTCGACAAGTACTTGACTGCATTTATCTTTTCTGCACCCCAGTGACATGTTTTAGTACCAATCGAAGCTTGGTTCTCATCTGAGCCATTTCTTCGCGAATCTCATATGTGCCTGGGTTGTGAGTGGACTGCACAGCGAAGGTGTTTCTCCCTGTATCAGACTTCCTAGTACTCCAAGATTTATTATTACGAGGGATTTTCTCTAATTTTTCGGCAATCTCGGCATAAGGACATTCCGCATAAGATCTACCTGCTGTAGTGTCCTACATCGCTTTATTATTATCATTTTGTCCCCGATTGAAGTATTCCTTCAGTGACTCATCATCGATACAGTGATTTGGAACACTTCTCAAGAATGAGGTGAATCTATCCCAAGAACTACTAACTGACTCTCCTTGTAGTGCCACAAAGTTATTCACTATTTCCTTGTGGTTTACTTTCTTGGAGACCGGATAATTGCGTGCTAAGGAAACATGCCTTAGGTGGTTCCAAGTTAAGATTTAGTTGTATGGGAGCTCAGTGAACCATATAGCAGCCCCTCCCGTCAGTGAGAGAGGAAACACTCTGAGCCCTATTACATCTAAATCCAAATTAGGCCTCCCTACAATGCTTTTACACACTTCCCTTACCTTAGCTATATGGGCACGTGGATCCTCAAAAGGTAGCCCTGAAAATAAACCTCTGGCAGTGAGCATTTGCATAAGGCTACTAGTTACCACAAAAGTATGGAATGTGGGTAGGGTAGGCAAAACAAGTGGCCTATCGGAGTCAGCTATGTTATCATAGCCTCTGTAGTATGGTTGGGGCCGTGGAGCGGGATTTTGTCCCCTCTGTTGGTGTTCACCCTGAGCATCGGGTAACAACTGACCATGAACATCAACCGGAGTTGGGTTGTTTTGGTTTGGATCATCATCATTTATTCCCAAGTTTCAATTCATATTGTGTAGTGTACGATCTAATTCGTTATCGTAGGGAAAAAAGGGTTCTCTTCTTCTCCGTGTATTTGGCATACAAGGAGGATAGTTCTGAAAAAAAATCAAAAACAATAAAACAAAGTAAAATCAAGAAAATATCAACTAAACTAACGTAATACGTTCAAGTTAATCTAAAAGCAATAATCCCTGGATGCGGCGCTAAAATTTGATATGCTAAAACTTACTTCTCAAATAAGAAGTAAAGCATTCATGTCAAGTAAATAACCCAACTAGTGAGGTTGGGATCGTTCCCACGAGGAAAATAGTCTGCACTTAACTACAATCTATTATTACTATTGTTCAGTCAATGACTTCCTTGGAACGTAAAAACAATAAAAGGGGGGTTTCTATTTCTAAATGAATGAAAATAAGTAACGCAATTGAAAGAGACTCTTAAAACAGTTTTGAATGTTGGATTTTAATCAATTAATCAAAGTAACAGGGGTTTACGTGTTCCCCACGGGTTCATAACTTGATAATTCTAACTATAAAAATTCTATCCTAGTATCTTGCATGTAAAGTGATAAGTTATGTATTTCTAAATCCTTGGTCCGGCATCTAGAAAATCTCACTCCGCACCTTCGTCCGGCTATGTGTGATACTATCATAACCCTTATCTTTACCTCATATTAAGCAGCGTATTCGATATTTGACTAAGTTATTACCTCGTACCAATAAATACTAGCTTATTAGATAGTATACACTGAATCTATGCTGATAATACTTTTCCTATTATCTACCTCCTTGGTCCGGCAAGTAGCATTAAGGCGAGTTGTAACGTTTGCCATCCGTTAAAAAGACTTCTAAGTTAAAGAATTATTAATACATGCAAGACACTATTCTGGAATCATTATTTTAGTTAGGTTTTATCTCATTATTTGCAAATGGTTCCCACAACCCTAGTTATGGAGTTTAGTTACTCATAGTCATAATAATAATATTCAAATATATTAAATAAGAATTCATGTACTTATTTCAATGAGAAAGAGTAAAATCCGAAAGTTTTCTTGATTATTCATCATTAATCACTTGCAAGAATCTCAAAGTAATCATCAAACTCACAAAAAGTCTAATGATGCTCAAAAGTCTAACAATACAGTGTCTACTAATATGATGTATAACAATATGGAGTCTAACAATCTAAGAGTCTAACGATACCGGGTCTAACCACAAAAATGAGGTTTTTCGAACTATTTATAGAAAATAAAAACCTAATTAAACAAGGACTCTATTTGCTGGAAATCTGAAAAAAAAGCGGCTGGGTCGACGGATCTCGCGACGGGTCATCGTGGTCACGACGGACCGTCATGATCTCCATCGTCCCATACTTATGCTATTTCTTCTGGTGCTCTCTTCATTACCCTTGACGGCAAGTACGACGGACCGTCATAGGCAAAACGGTCCGTCGAGGGTCTTCATTCCAAAACACTTCAACTCTTGGAATATGGGTACTGTGATTAGTTCTCTGAACTTCATGACGAACCTGCAGGACGGACCATCATAGACATGATGGAACGTCACAAGCTTCGTAACACCACACTTGGTAAGACTTCCCCATCTTCCATCAGCAGCTGCACTACGTTGCCACCTACGGACCTTCACAAGCAGGACAGACCGTCACAAGCTCTGTAGGTGGTCTCAGCTGCATTTCTTCCCTCAAAATCTCCGCATTCATCTTTGGACAGATTTCCTGCAAAATAAAGAGAAACTTATATAAACATTAGCACAAAATGGCTTTTGGACACACTAATCCTAAGGAAAAAGTATTAATAATACCGTGAAACCACGGCATATCAATGCACCCGCCAAAAGGGACTCTCAAGTTTGTTTAATGATCTCAATGGATCTGGTACTTCCAGGTCATACACTTTGATCAAATATCTAATAATACCCGATTAAATTAGCATGTTGCATCCTTGAAAGAAATATTTATCGTTTTTACATTTATCTAACCCTTGTATATGTCGGCTTCAATCGTGGCCTCCAAGGTGTAGTGCATGACCACCTAACCATAGTCTACCCCATTAGAAACTGCATGAGTGACCATTACTATATTTGGATGAATAGTGTATTTTTATCCTTGGGTAAATACAATTTTCCCAAGAATGCATGTCTAAATTTAAAGGTTTACTCTTAGAAAAATTCTTATTTAAACTTTTAAAAAGATCATGCACGTGTAAATTATTAATAAAGTTTTTCGAGTAAAGTATTTTTCCCAAGAATCTTGTTCATCCACTCTACTTTTAAAATTTAAAGACCTTCTTTAATATTTTCAAGGTGCAAAACTTTGGGAATAAGGATATTAGTATCGTGTTTATGTTTTTTTTTATTGCACATGTTTATGCTCTCATAACTTTAAACAACTTTCTCTATAGTTTGATTCAGTCCTATTTCACCTAATTGGAATACCATTTTTTCACTGTCCTAAAATTTCACGATTATTCCAATAAAATTGTAACAAGCCACCATTTCCACTAGAGATGGGAAATGCACTATGTCTCTTTGAACCTTCTTCTTGTCTACACTGTTCAAAACATAAACCAAACATGGAGGTAAGAATGGCGTATGTTCATTTTGGATTCATCCTACAAGAAAACGATGAAATTGTAAGAGACCTAGAAAGCCACTGGATAATTAATTTTTTGGAAAAGAGCCTAAAATACCATTAGAGTATTGAAAATGATACAAAATTACCCTCCGTCCACCTATTGGCTCAAAAATGCCCTTCTCATCTACTTATTGGCTCCAAAATACCCTTCTCATCTACATTTAGGTTAATAGTTGACCACTTATTTATTTTTTTTTAAATTAAACTCTTTATAATTTTTTTTAAAATACTTGGAGTTCAACTATTTATTATAATTTAATTTATTAGTATAATTTATAAGCCAACCCACTACTCACGCATTACTAACTAAATTTCACCAAATTAATGATCCAATTATAATATCAAAATCGCCATAAACACTACTAATAGACGATGTTATTATAGATTCCTGAAAATAAAATCCAAAATTATTCGAGTCTGAACTAAATCTCCAATTAAATTTAGGTTGAGCCGCTTATTTTGGAGGACACTTTCAATATGATTATCCTTCAAGATAGAATTATAAATTTATGATTAAAGGTTAAGAAGTAACACATCCGAATTCATTCATGCACTTTTTTTAAAATATAGTTTTATAAATATTTATGATTTGTTTTGAAACCATTAATATATTATTTTGAATTTTTTTTACCTATGAAGTAGCATCACATAATTGAGACGTAACAATAAGTAAGATGAACATATTCAAACTTTCAAGTTTATCGGTAATTTTTATTTAGAAACTTAAATGTATGATAATTTACTTCTAAAAATATTTTCACTTCATGTTTTTAAAAACACTTAATTGACAGTAGCTTTTCTATTGTTGCATTTATAATTTGACGAATTTATTAATTGGGAGAGGTTTAATTAATAATGATCGAGAGTGGATTGATTTATAAATTATATTAAGAAGTTAAATTATAAAAAATAGATTAGCGCCAATTATTCAAAAGAATATTTAAATAGTTTAAATTTAAAACACTTAAATATGTGGTAAATTTTGAAACAAATGGTGGATGACAAGGGTATTTTGGAGCCAATAGGTGGGTGAGAAGGGTATTTTGGAGCCATTAGGTGGATGGAGAATAATTTTGAATAATTTCCAATACTTTGAGGGTATTTTAGGCCATTTCCGTTAATTTTTAATAAATGACATATACATCCTTCAATTAGACACATAAACATAATTGTCTTTTATTGACAAATAGGCCAAATAGACATAAGGTGGGATTTATGTAGCCCAAACACTTCTTAGGTTGATTAAACTTATTTGAAATGCTAAATCCGAGATTTTATTTTTCTCTACACTTGTTGACTAAGAGTGTAATTTAAATGACTTTGACCCCAAGCACACAACTTTTGATGAAACTAACGACAACAATTGAATGCATAACAAATAAATAAATTATCATTCATTCTGAAAAAAGGATAGAATATAATTGGTTCAACTCCGATTATGCGAAACTCTTTCTTTAATATATAATATATATATCTTAGAAAATGTCATGAACTAAATGATAGTTTATAGCAATTTCACATGTAGGGAATAGTGAAGGAAAAATAACTAATCAATTATTCAATAGTCAAGTCATTATGGTCGGAAGATAACAATATATATTATGTCGTAATTTTACTATCTTTAAGAAAATCAATTTTTTAAATGTTCTAAGTATGAAAAAATAAGGAAAAATACATAGAAAAAATTTGTAACTATCTTTTTAAAAGATATTAACAAAACTTAATTTTAAAAGGCCTTAACAGATAAACATTTAAGATTTTAGAAAAAATGGGTGAGAGGTTTATATATCTTCTATAAGAAGGTATTAGAACATAAAGTAGCCGCTAAAATGTGGTTATCTAACAACTTGATAATATATATTTGACTATGTTATTGAGAAAATATTTAAGGAACGAAACGTTTCTTTTTTGTTCTTGTTTTCAAGAAAAAATTCAACTTATGAACTTGAAATAACATAAAATAATTCGTACATTAACGAAATATATTATGTAAGTATTATTTGTATCATTGTAAACATATAATAATTTAAAAAAAATTTAGTAAATAAGGATGGAAGACATTTAAAACTAGTTAAAGACAAGTTAATGTTTTACCAAAATATTATAGTACGTGAAGAATAAAAGAGTTATTAAAAGGAAATTTGATAAAACAAATAGTTCTTCTTTGTGGAATTTAATTAAGTTGAATAAAAATTACAAGGTTTGAGTTAAATGAAAATGAACAATAAATAATCACAATTACATAATTTTTGAGAGTAAGGGCGATCACGAATTTGGCTCTTTTTTGGGCCAAACTTGATTCTGATTTGGACTCATGGCTCAATTTCCTCTTTTGTATATGCTTATTGTATATCAGTATTTATCGGATGCATACGTCCAATTATTCTGCGTTTCAAAACCTTTACATCAGCTCCAAAAACATGTTCTTCAATTTTTCAAAGTTGGCTTAATCAAAAAAAGAATTTTCCGTCTATATGTCCCTCTTGAAATGTGAAACGAGGAAATATGGGAGCCCATAGGAGTCATTTAATGTTCAAGGAAAAAATAATAGGAATTTGTAGGATTTCAAAATTTCGTTTATAAATACTAAAAGAATATGAAATGTCATAAGGCTTAAAACATAGTCATAACAAAGAATACAAATTAGTGTATATAAATCACAAATGGGTTGTTTCAAACACACTGCATTTATATTAAAGTAACGAAGAATATATACATAAGAAGTGACATAGGAGTCATCAAGAGAAACATGAAGAAACAATAATCCAAAGAAAGCCTATTTTCAATAACCTAACCAAAATTCTCTGGCAAGCGAATATGAGCATAATGAATGATTATCTTAGACATTAAAGATGATAAGCCAAACTTAATCAATTGGCTAATGCACATGGACATAAATTCATGCACAAGATTTCCATAAATACTACATTATTCTAATAATGTCTTTCTCGGCAACAATTAGTAGACTAATTAGCACTACCATGTAGGAATCTTGTTTTCAAAGGTAAGCCCATTCATATGAGGTCATCAAAATTCAACATGTACTTCCTCCAAAATAATTGTAGCTTACGTGGAATCTATGCACCTAGGAGTCCTAGATATGGAGTTTTCCTGTAAATTATTCCCCCACTTTGAATGAATTGTTAGACAATAAATGTATTGCCTTCTTTTGAGTGGAATTCGCATGTTCTAGACACATTCTAATCTCCTGGTATTATCATAATATCAAGGTTTTTCGCCTGCTTATCTTTTGACATCTGAATAGTTAGAAGATCTTTTTTAAGATATATCTCCACAGGGTAAATGTATTTCTAACATGGATACTTCATCATATAAGCGATAGTAGCAAGAGCATCATCCAATAAATTTTTCAACCTTGGAGTGTTCCTAAGCTTTACATTTCGAGTTCTTTTGGAAAATGTTTGGACAAGTCGTAACTATAGTAGAATCTTTTTACTCTTCACGAAACTTTTTCCTAGACCATTATAAAATAAAAGGCTTGAATCTTAAATTACCACCAATTTTTAGACATTCATGTCGATGGCTAACATTATGCCAGTAACCTAACCATCATTATCCGCCACAATGTTTCTGTAACGAAGTCACATTCAAGATTCCACAAGATAATGTTTACTTGATTATGATATAAGAACCACTCTAATTCCAACTCTATGAAAATTCACTTCTATCACGACCATAGTCTAGACCTCAGACGATACGGGCATTGTTGACCTCTCAGAGGTCGCAGACAAGCCTATACATCTCATCGTTACTTCATCTATATTAAATTTAGCGGAAAATTAGAACTTTTTGTTATGTAACATTCATATAAGACATTCTACTTAAACTCATAAAAGTTCACAATCAACCATCTAATATTAAGATCATCAAATGAAAGAAATAGTTTCACACTGCGTTAAGTGTATACTTTCCGAAATTGCACCAATACAATATCTTAAATAAAATGAGAATTAAATTCTAGTGGAACATACTCCACTAACTCAAACCTATATATAATCTAGAATATAATGGGCAACCGTCCTCGTAATCATGACGGCCTACTAAATCCTGATGAAAGCTCAACGTTCGGATAGTTTCCGCGTCGACCTATAAGCTCTAACGTCCACCTGTGCCTGCACATAAAAATGTAGTTTTGTATGGGATTAGTACACACTTGTACTAAGTTTGGGTATATGAAAGAACTCACATATCATATCACATAGTTCATATCATTCTTTTATATGCCATGAGAACTTGGAGTCATGGACTTGACATTAGGGATTCCCAAAATGAGGTCTCAACAAATGGGACCTCAACTAGGGAGCCCTCTTTAACAAACACAATGTCTTCTTCATTCATTCATCAGTACTTAATTTTCATTCTTTCATATACTAGTGCAACCACCAATCATACCTAGGATATAGTTTAAGACTCTCATCGGGTTCTCCATGCAATGAAAAATAATAACCTAGTGTTATATCTTAAGTTTAGATCACCTCTTGATTAACATATCCTAACACCTTTTATATTGTTCATTTAATTATAAGCATTCGTTAAAGCTGGCCTCATTATTTCATTGGGAACATTAACCTTTACCGACATAGATCATGTGAGCATCATGAAAGCCAGTGTGTAATCCGCACATCCAAAAGAGGTGGAATCATTGACCAAAGTGAACGAAAACATGCTAGCGTATATAGGAAATTGAACCTTGATAGATCCCTATATTAGCAATATAGGTTCAATGAATAGGATATATTACGAGAAGAATACCCGGTATGACAGACAGTCTCATCTCATGAGATTTACGTGAACCTCCACCCTTCCCGAAAGAAGGAATCAACGCTCATAGTTAGCCTATTGGTGTTCAGTATAAACTTCCATTACATTCAACTCATACATCATGGAATTTATCTTCTAGCATGAGGACATCATTGCTCATTAGACGATTTCTCATCTCATCATTAGTATTAATTATGCATTAACTTCAATACTTTCATTAGAGTGTTCATAGAGACTGCGCTCTTCATTAGATTTACACTTTCATAGATGATTATGTTTTGATAATATTTACTTATTCTCTTTTGAGATTAATCTCATCTTTCATATTAGACTCCTATCATATGGTCAACTCATTAAATAACTTTAACACATTTGCTTTTCATTTGTACTCACCCCTTCAGGTGAATGTTCATTTCATCATATGCCAATATACTTTACTATTTAGGGTGTTTCACACTCTTACTTAACCATTCTAGGGTTACATAATTTTATCACATACCTCTTAGGGTTACTTACTTTTAAATGTATGCTAGACCTATGAGTCCACACATACAATCCATGAGGCTTCATTCATAGTTTGTCTACGTGATTTCATGTTTACCAAATATTATATGGTACAACACTTATGCATCTTGTAGATATGCCAAGGTATTGGTTTGTATCTTTGGAATCACCATTCATTACATATCTGTTTACGTATGACTTATGTTTCAATATAGAATTGGGAAAGGGAAACCTATTTCAAAACCCTTGAACTACACATAATCTTATTTTAAACATGATAATTGCATTTTTTTTAGATTTGGGAGACTATAATTCAATTACCTTAAAACCCATAATATTTCATTCTTTTTTCTAATATCCTTTTCCATTTTAAGGCAAGGAGGTTATGGGTTCAATCCCCCACAATGTCATTATTTTTCATTAAATTTATTAATTAACTTTCTCATCCATTCAAGAGGTTGTGGTTCCAATCACCACTCTCCATATTTTTTTCTCCTTTATTTTTCCCATAAAATTTTTATGTAATTTTCTTTTGGTGAGGTCATGGGTTCAATCCTCAATGACCTCATATTTAATTTTTTTTTAAAAAAAAGTAGCTAATATTCCTCATCCTTGGCCGACCGTAATAATTTCCAGCAAGTCTCTTCCAATCCATTTTCCTCTCAATCTTTTGATGAATAATTTTGTAACTTTTATATAACGTTGTCTTGGGTTCAATCCTTAGTGATCTCACTTAGTTTACATTCATTTTTGATTGCAATTTTTAACCACTTTGTTTGGCCGAACCCTACCGACCAAATGCTTGAAATTTGTTCACTATTTTAAGCTTCTTTTTATTATCATTCGTATGTTAATACTTAAGGCATTTAGTGAATCATTTGGTGCATATTTAAGTGTAATATTTTTATGATTACATTCATACAAGAATTACCATTAAATATAGAAACATTACATCACTTTTACACCTCATGATTTAAACAAACATTCGCACATAAAATTCAACCATAAAAACATTTCATTTTTAAGGCTTAAAAGCTGAAAATCATGGCACATCATACAAATACATTTTTATGAAATTTTGGCAGACGAACTTCATCGTTCAAACAATTCCAAACATATAATAATGAAAATAGTATCACAAAAATCACTCTATATAACTAATCTACAAGCAAACATACCAACCTAAGATTAGTGATAGGAGATATTGACAAAGAACATGTAATGAGGAACAATCCTAGTTTCGGAGAAGAATTATATTAGTCTTAAGGTTCTCTTGGAAAAGGGACCACAAGTAAGAAAAACCCCTACCTGATTGTATACTTGTTCAACACTTCAAATTTCTGCCAAAAACTTCTCCCAATTGACGTCCAATCCCGAAACTCACACCTTACCCAACTAGCGTATTATGTTTTGCTTAACATTTTTTGACGGGATTCTCATTTTTGTTTTGCGTACATGTTCATCAAGTGTGAAGAACTTTTGTTTTCTGATTTTTCCATCACGTTTGGCAGCCACAAAGAAAGTGTGAAATGAGAGAGAGATAGACGTGAAACAGAGAGGGATAAACGTGAAAGAGGTGAGTTTCTTAGGATTAAGTAAGTAGTTTAGACTTAGTCAACTAGGACCTTGTCAAACTTTAAAAATATGATTTCATTAGTTTAGTGAAATGACCATAATTCCCTTATAAAATCAGATTATAAACCTCAATTTAATCCACTGAAAATGTTGATTTCGTCGAGGTTAGAACCCGTGACATCCCCATCGTGAAAACGGGTCCCTACTGGTCGCCCCGACAAAAACTACCCCATTTATTAATTAATTAATAATAATAATAATATGATTTTTCATTAACTTAAATCAGCACCTAAATATTAATTCATTAAAATAATTCACCAATATAACTAATCACGTTAAATCATTGCTCCAACTTTGGTTCGAACCTTGGTGGAGTAAGATTTTTCTTAATGGGCAATTTCTGCCTTTTGTACCGAAAATGCCCGTCCACCTTATTAATGAAATAATTAATTGCATATTTAGGTTAATTACGATACTACCCTTAGCTTGGAAAAAGATCATTTTACCCCTAGACCCTCCAAACATAAGATTTCCCATTTTAAAGTTGAGGAAAGACTCATTCGAGTAAATTTTCATATATGGTAGCCCTACATGGCTGGACCCAATCTTTCGTTTATCAAATAACTCCCTAAATTAGTTTGATTGCCTTTTACAATGGTTAAGAGGTCTCGTTATTGGCGCACCAATCGGTGTGAACCCGGTGTAATAGTAGGCATTCTATACACATTAGGTAATACATAGAATATCAATTTTTAGGGTTCTTACATTATCCCGCCCTTAGGAAAATTTGTCCTCGAATGACACTTCATATAATATAGCACAGTGTCAGTTAAATCATTAGCATATTCACTACGCACAGTCAATCAATAGTAACAAAGAATGGAGATATATTGAATCTTTTACTTATGAGAAAGAAATCTAACCTCAAGGAGAGAAAAGATAAGAAGAGTGATATCTCATATCGGCCTCGGCCTCCACGTAGAGCCCTGAACAAAATGGTTCTTATACAATTCCTTCACTGTGGCAAACTCCTTGTTCCTCAGCCGCTTGCCTAGTCCGTCTAAAATTTCAACAGGTACCTCCTCATAGGACAAGTCTTCATAAACCCCAAACCTGCAACTGGTAGAATCAATGTTGGATCACCTAGGCACTTCTTTAAAGTAGATACATGAATGACTGGAAAAAATATAAGCTAGCTCCTCAGGCAATGCCAACTCATTGGCTAGTTCACCCACACGTTGTATGATCTCATATGGCACATTATACCTCGGAGTCAACTTCCCCTTCCTGCCAAACCTCATTACCCACTTGATAGGTGATATCGTCAAATAGACCTGGTCACTATATAAATCTCTAATGGCCATATTCAATTGTCTGCATAAGAATTCTGCCGACTGTATGCAGTATCCAACCTGTCTATAATCACCCAAACATTCTATAAGGCCTCATTAATGATCTTTTGACTCAAAATGGATGACTTAAAAACCTCGGACCACCCAACTGGAGACCTACACATCCTACCATACAGTTCCTTAACGGTGCCATCCCAATTCTGGAGTGATAAATGTTATTATATGAGAACTCTATCAATGACAGATGGTCGTCCCAACTACCTCTGAAGTCAATAACAGACGCTCCCAAAATTTCATCCATTATCTGAATGGTGCGCTCTTTATCGCCATTTGTCTGATGATAAAAGGCAATACTAAGCTTTACCTGTGTGCCTAAGTTCTTCTGGAAGGATATCAAGAAATGTGAAGTGAACTGAGCTCCTCTATATGAAATTATTTACAAAGAAATCTCATGCTATCTCACAATCTCATCAATGTAGAGTCTCGCATAATCCTCGGCTCCGTAAGTACACTATCTACAGATAAAGAGGGAAGACTTAGTAATCTTGTCCACAATAGCCTGTATGGAGTCATGTTGTCTCCTAGTCTTCCGAAGAACAAACACGAATTAAATAATAATGGCATTCCACTTCCAAGTCGGAACCTCAATAATTTAAGTAAGTAAGCCATGCTTAAGATGTTCTGCCTTAACGTATAGACAATTACAACACTTGGCCACATATTCAGCAATTTCTTTCTTTATGCCATCCCACCAAAAGATCTGCTAAAGGTCATGATACATCCTTCTGGAACCTAGATATATCAAATATTTTATATTATGGTCCCATGCAACATTTTTAGTCCACAAATCATCCACATATTGTAAACGAAGCCTATCCTGGTATGTAAGTATGCCATCACCTCCCAAAACAAAAGACTAATACATCTTACCAATAGTGAGTCCTTAAACTCCATCAAAACTGGATCAAAATGCTGAACGTTTTTGACTTTAATTACCAAGGATTATTTCGAACAAGGATGAACTAAAACACCCTATTAGTAGAGTAATCCAACCGTACAACTGTCTGGCAAATCTGTGTACATCTTTCACTAACTCCACATTCTTATCCTCAACGTGGGATGTACTTTCCATGCTTATTCCGCTCAAAGCATCAGCTACAACATTTTCCTTACCTGGATGGTGGTGGACATTCATGTCATAGTCTTTTAACAGCTCCAATCACCTCCGCTGATATAGATTCAACTTCCTCTCTGTGAAAACATACTGTAGACTTTTTTGGCCTGTGAACACATACACATGCACTCCATACAAGTAGTGCATCAACAGTTTAAGTGCAAACACCACAGTTGCCAACTCCATGTTATGAGTGGGATAACTTTTTCATGAACCTTGAGCTATCTAGACGCATATCTATTACCTGACCACCCTGCATATTAACACAACCCAAACAAACCGTAGGCGCATCACAATAAACAGTTTAAATCTCACCACACTTAGAAATGTAAGCACCAAGGCTGAAGTGATTTTTTCCATGAGATCCTGGAAATTCTTCTCACAAGTCTCCGCCTATTCAAACATAACTTTCTTCTTCTTCAAAGTTGTGAGTGGGGAATCAATGGAAGAAAGTCCTCCTCAAACCTGCTATAATAACAAGCCAATCCCTAGGAGCTACGAATATTTGTAGGAGTAAGAGGTTTTGGCTAGTTCTTTACAGCCTCAGTCTTCCTGAGGTCTGCCTTCACACCTTTGTCGCGCACAATATGACCCAATAAGGTCACTTCTCTAAGCCAGAATTCACAGTTGCTGAATTTGTCATACAACTGATGATGTCTATGTACCTGCAAGATTACTCTTAGATGTTGCTCATGGTCTTCGTTGGTCTTATTGTAGATGAGAATGTCATTAATGAATACAATGACGAAAAAGTCAAGGTATTCACGGAAGACTCTGTTCATGAGATGCATAAATGCAGTAGGTGTATTATTAAGACAAAATGACGTACTAGAAACTCGTAATGACTATAACGGGTACAAAAGGTTGTCTTTGGAACATCTTCATCCCTATCTCTTAGCTGATGGTACAAAAAATGAAGATCAATCTTCGATAAGAAACTATACCGTTAGAGTTGGTCAAAAAAGTCATCTATTCAGGGAAGTGGATACTTAATCTTGATAGTGATTTTTTTGAGTTGCCGATAATCGATACACATTCTAAGAGTTCCATCTTTCTTTTCACAAACAACACTGGAGCGCCCACGGGGATATGCTCAACAGGATCCATTCTGTAAGGAAGAATTGAAATCGGTTTAGTATCAGATTCTAAGTTGATACAAAAGTCAATATCTCAAGCAGGAGGAATTCCTTGCAAATAATGAGGAAACACATCTGGGAAGTCATTTACTACAGACACTGATATAAGATAGTTCATATCATTCTTTCATATTCCATGAGACCTTGTAATCATGAACTTGACATTAGGAACTCCAATAATGAGGGCTCAACATATGGGACCTCAACTAGGGAGTCTTCATTAACAAACACATAGTCTGCTTCATTCATTTATACGTACTTCATTTCCATTCTTACATATATAATTGCAGCCACAAGTCATACCTAGCATGTAGTTTAAGACTCTAATGTCATCATTACTATTAAGTATGCATTAACTTAAATACTTTCATTAGATTGTTCATAGAGACTTGTTTCATAATTAGCTTTGCACTCTCATAGGTGAATATGTTCTGGTAACATTTATTTAGGCTCAATGAAGATTACTCTCATCTTTCGTATTAGACTCTTATCATATTTTAACCTCATTCATTATGTCAAAAAAATTTGCTTCACATTATTACTCACCCCTTCATGTAAATATTAAAATCATCATATCCCAATGCACATTGCCATTTAGTATGTTTCACACTCTTAATTAACCCTTCTAGGGTTACATCAATATATCACTTACATCTTAGTCTGACTTACTTTTAAGCGTATGCTATACTTACGAGTCCACACATACAAGCCATGAGGCTTCATTCTTAGTTTGTCTAAGTGATTCATGTTTACTTAAGATTATATTGTAAAGGACTTATGCTACTTGTAGATATGCCAAGGTATTGATTTTGTTCTTTGGACGCAACATTCATTATAAAACTTTTACGTATGACTTATGTGTTAATATGAAATGGGGCAAGGGAACCCTATTTCGAATCCCTCTAACAATACCTAATCTTATTTTAAACATGATAATTGCATTTTTCAGGTTTGGGAGACCCTAGTTCCATTCCCATCAACCCCATAATATCTATTTTTTGTCTTACCTCATGTTTTTCATTTGAAGTCAAGGATGTTGTGGGTTATATTCCCCCACAAGCTCATTATTTTTCTTTTAATTTATCCCTTAACTTTCTCATCCATTCAAGAGGTTATGGGTTCAATCCCCACTACCCACATTTTATTCTCTTCTTTTTTTTCTCCAAACTGTCTCATCCTTTCACGATGTTGTGGGTTCAATCACCACTCTCCACATTTTATTTTCTCCTTTATCTTTTTCCTAAAATTTTAATGTAATTTTCATTTGGTGAAGTAATGGGTTCAATTACCAATGAACTCACATTTAATGTTTTTTTAAAAAAACATAGCTAATTTTCCTAATCCTTGGCCTAGACTTCAAATTTCCAGCAAGGATTCTTCCAATCCATTTTCCTTTCAATCTTTTGTTTTTTTGTAGATTTCATGTTATGATATCTTTGGTTGAATCCTTAGTGATCTAACTTATTTTACATTAATTTTTCAGTGCATTTTGTACCATTTTTTTGGTCGAACCAAACCTATAAAATGCTGGAAATTGGTTCACTATTTTAAGCTTATTTTTATCATCATTCACACGTTCATTCTTAAGGAATTTCGTGGATGATTTGGTGCATCTTTAAGTGCAATTTCTTTAAATATTATATTCAGCCAGGAATTACCATTTAATTTGGCAACATTACACCACTTTTTCACATTATGATTTACACACACATTTTCACATGAAGTTCAACAATAAAAACATAAAATTTTAAGGCTTAAAAGACAAAAATCATGTCATGGCATACACATACATTTTTCACGAAATTTTGGTAGACATACTTCATCGTTCATACAATTCCGAACACATTATCATGAAAATCACATTGCATACCTAATGTACCAGCAAACATATTAACCTATATTAGTGATAGGAGCAAGTGACAGGGAACATGTAATGGGGAACAATCCTTGTTTCGGAATAGAACTATCTGAGTCTTAAGGGTACCTTAAGAAAGGGACAAAGAGAAAAAAAATCCATACCTTATTTTAACGTTGTTCAACAATTGAACTTTCTCCCCAAAACTTCTCCAAATTCACGTCCAAGTGTGAAGCATTTATTTTATCATTTTTTCCCCACGTTTGGCAGCCATAAAGAATGTGTGAAATAAAAGAGAGATAGACATGAAGGAGAGAGAGAGATAAACGTGACAGAGGTGAGTGACTTAGGATTAGGTGAAGTAGTTTAGACTTGATAAACTAGGACTCTTTCAATCTATGAAAATATAATTTAATTTGTTTACGAAAAGAAAATAATGCCCCTACAAAATCATATTATAAACATCAATTTAATCCGCTTAAATGTATCTTCCGTCGAGGTTCAAACCCGTGATGTCTCCATCGCGAAAACGGGTCCCTCCAGGTCGCCCCCACCCAAACCGCCCCATTAATTAATTAAATGATAATAATAATATTATTTTAATTTTTCTTGAATCAACAATGAAATACTAATTAATTAAATTAATTCCCCAATTAAATAATTAAGTTAAATTATTGCTCCCACCTAGGTTTGAACCAGGGTGAAGAATGATTTTACTCAATTGGCAATTTTTGCCCTTTCTATCCAAAATGTCTGTCAACCATTTTAATTCAATAATTAATTATATAATTAGGTTAATTACGATACTACCCTTATCTTGGAAAAAGACCATTTTACCCCTAGACCCTCAAAACATAAGATTTCCCCTTTTTTGGTCTAGTAAAGACTCATCCTAGTAAATCTTCATACTCGGGAGCCATATACGGCCTCACGCAACCTTTTCTAGTTCAACTAACTCCCCAAGTTAGTTAGCTTGTCTGTCATAAGAGTTCAGAGGTCTGGTTCTATGGTCATCAATTCATGTGAACCCGGTCTTATCGTAGGCATTCTAGACACATTAAGCATTACTTAGCACATACATTTTTTTGGGTTGTTACAACATCTCCATTATAGAATACCATCAGCCAGGGTATAATTGAGAAATGTTTTCTCCTATCAATAACAAATCTTCGTCAGGGAAGTTCATTTTGAGTTGTTCATATTCTTTATTTATTGGATTTTCTATCAGCTGGGTCTTGTCCTTTTACAACCTTTTGGGTAACGTAGAAAATGTCAAACTCACTCTAAAGTATTTGTCATTATGTCAATTTTCTACTTGGCATAACTTTCCGCCGAATATACTTCAATGAATTGCTATTGGAAATAGGATAGTATGTGAAAACATGTATTGCCTCAACATTTGAGCGACATAAATCAAGGCACAAAAAGTTCTTTCGAATAGAGTGTACCAAACCTCATATGGAGTAAACATATTGTTAATATAGTACATCGTTATTTACTTCATTACATTTTCATCATGTTGTCTTAATACACCTATAATATAGTTTATGAGATGGACAAATATCGTAACAATGGACTTCCATCTCGCAAAGGTACCAATACTGGGGGATTTTTCAAATAATTTTGACATTCTTCATTCCACATCGTCATTGCATCTTATTCAAATCGTAAAGATAGGCTCACAAAACACCATGGATTGACCTATAAGTATAGTGACGTAGTTCAATCTTCCATGGAAAAATATAACTTCTTTCTTAGTCTTCGAAGGATATAATTCTTAATCGGCTTGAATTTTGTAAGATGAAGCGCAATACCTCTTTTATTTACTAGGAAACCCAATAATTTACCACTTGGAACTCAAAAAGAACATTTACCATTTACCATCTTTTTAGGCACTAGAACAATATTGTTTAACAAAGTCGAATTTTTAGTAACCTCCACAACTTTGGATTGAATCTGTTTGGTAACTTCTTATTTGATTATAAGAATCAAATATGTCTTGAACATCCAATTTTTCTTTTTTTATCGGACTAAAATATTCATTATTAGAAACTTGTGAGAACCTATTGATGTGCCTGATTTTTGCATATCATCATAGGGCCAAGAAAATATATAGATGTACTATTTCAACAAATTGATGAGATCTTTTTTTAGTGCTTATATTAGATGGACAGCGATCTAGGTTTCATTAACACTTTCTTCACCTCTGTGGATCACATTCTTAGTCTCTTTTAAGTTTGGCTTCTCTTCATTCCCAATTGTTTCAGTTCTTCTTGGGTTATTATAGTTAGATTTCAATCCTTTAGTTCATTTTAAATTTTTGCTACATCTTGCCCTAAACAACACAGAACACATTAGATAATGTGGAATCCGGTGTCATAAAATGCTACACCAAAGGAAAGTTGACTACTTGCCAAGGTAGTACCAAACCATGACACATAGCAACTACGTGGATCAACTAGCTTGTAGTCCTGTTGGGGAAACATAGTTCAACAACAAGGAGATATAATTGTGACCATCCTTATGCTACATGTATTTTAGTCTCTAATAGCAAGAGTACTTTAGTGATCCTACATTCCCTATGTGGGAATGAACACTCCACACTCTAGTTCAATCGGTCCTAAGCTAGAGTACCTTTTTCAAATGTCTTTAAGTCTTTATTTACAATCATAGTGTAGTTTATATCATAGGGTATACCCCTTGTACAATCACCATCTTCAATAGATCAATAAGAATTTCATGAGTACAAATATGTTCATTACAATTCATATAGGTGAGGTTAGAACATTAATATCTTCATATCATGATAAGGCACATTGGCAAACCATTCACCTGCTTATAACATTTACATCTTAAGCCAACACCTCACAATCCTGATCAATACATTTGAATTCAACATCGTACAAACCTATAATTACTAATACATAGGCATATTTCAATACAACATCATGACTTAATCATAATTAACCACAAATTGAAGTAAAGGATAGAGATCACAAGACTAACGAAGTCTTCTTCATAGTTCATACTCAAGATCTTACCATAATCCTCAATTGAACCCAATTTGGGTATATATAATCATAATTCACTAATATCCATGATAACAACCCTAGAAGAATAACTACATAATTATTTTAATACTAGACCCTAACATAAGACAAAATACTTAGGTCAGTTCACAACTTACTTTATAACCTAGATCACTATCACAAGAACTACCATGAAATACTAAAAATAATCCTAATTTTATTAATTATGACTTTAACAAAATAATCTAGTAGTAATTGACCAATACCAAAGTAAATTAAAAAAAATTCAACCTAATTGATATCAAGATCAAACGTAGGGTTAAGGGTTAAGAGTCAAGGGTCATCTTCTTTACACTAGAACAAACCATAAAGATATGTAATAATTAAGTTCAAATGAATATTAATATACTCATAATATAAAAATTAAATCATAAACAATTCAATTCATAAAAAAAAATTTCAGATTGAGAAAGACCCACATGAAAACTCAACTTTTGAATACACTTTGAAGGAACCCTTTGAGGAAAGAAGACTCAAAGGTGAATTATATACCACACATAAATGTTGGATGAATAATTGATTGTGAAATATTCTCCCTACAGCTCGCAAAAACCTCCCCTATATTTGTATTCAATGGTGTCTTCCAATAGAGAGAGAATGAACAGAGAAGGAAGAGACTTTAGCTTTATGAGATGTTATAAGACTAATTGTGTTGGGGTATTTATATGGAAGGTTAATAAAATTAATAAGACTTCCATTAATTCATAAATAATGAAAAAACCCCTTAATTAATTATTTTAGACTAATTTAAAATGTGAAGGAAAATTGGACTCTCACAGACGAGACCTCACCAACGATCCGTCAATGAGTCGGCGACTTGTCCCTCCTCAGTGCTGCACGCTCGTCGATTTCGTCAGAGACTGTGAAGGTGAGGGACTTAAACAAATTTTCTAAGTGTTTGCCGACGTTTGGAATTGACGCCCCGTCGATCAACACACGCCCCGTCAATGCTCTTTCATGAATGCACAATGCCGAGGCAATGTTTGACTCCGCTTGCAAGGGTCCTCTTTAAGGGCCTGTGGTTGGTCCGTGGGGATTCGTACCCAAAAATTTTTAACCTGAACCAACCTAGAAACATTTTATAAACCCTTCCACTAATTTTCATCATTTTCTAACTTCTAAAAGCTTGTCAAAAAGGCTAAGGAACACTAGTACCTACTTGAACTACTTTCCGAACGTTGTTGACCTTGTTGGAATTTTTGGTTCCTAGACTTTCTAAATCAGTTATTTTCATTAAAATAGACATTAAAACAGTGTCTATACCTTATGAAACTTATGTTTGACTCTATAAGACGTCTTAGATTTTCAAAATGTTACATCACATATGAGGGTTGTATTAAAAAGCCATTCTCATGCAATTTCTGAGCTAATGATATGAATATACAAAGGGTTATTCTACTATGGACTATAATAAGTTATGTTTATTAATAAAGGCTTAAATAAATTTCAAAAATGGTATCTAGCATAGCACCGGGTGAACGAGATATGAGGTGTGTCCTTTCCCAATGTGGAAAGCTAGGTATACTATGATACACATGTGATTTGAGACTATAACACAATGTGCATAAAAAGGGTACTAAGTATATCTCCTAGTTTTTGAAATATGTTGCCCCAATAGAAATATTAGCTAGTGGATCCAACTAGAATGCTATGTTCATATTTTTGTACTATCTTTGAAAATAATCCACCTTGTTTAGGTGTAGGATTTAAGAAAATGTTCATATTTTTGTACTATCTTTTAAAATAATCCACCTTGTTTAGGTGTAGGATTCAAGAATGTAAAATGAAATAATAAATTGAACACAAACCAGGTTGAATTGAGTGGTTGACATAGTATAGATAAGGTTATAGACTCTATCTATACATTGCACTAGTTAAGGTTGAGGGATGTCCTTCAAGGTTGATCTTATGATTATATAAAGTAAGTGTTATGCATATGTTGAATATACATTATAATGATACTATATGACTTAGCTTTACTTATGAGAATGATATTTGTCTATAATGCTATGCATGATGATGATTATTCTAAATGTTATGTTTTATGAAGTTCGACAATATTTTTTATCCTTTGTTTGGTCTTCTTAGTAGAGTGAGGTTATGAAACTTTGCTTTTTCATTGCACATGTCGACTTGATGGAGGGTTATTAGTAGAGTTCTTAAATATGATGTAATATTATGATCTCTTTTATGTGCCTTGTTTTTATAGAATGATGCCAGAGTTGTTTTACTATGTACTTTAGTATGCTTGTAAACATGTTGACTTAGTTATGCCTTAATGATGCTGGTCTTGTGTTATACATGCTTCTTATGTTATGTTATATTGATTATGAACATGAATTATGTGGTATATGCTCTTTTTATGCGATTTCATATGTGGTATATGCTCTTTGTATGTTCACTAAAAGTTTCTAAATAACTTAGCATATTTTCTTAAAGTAAATGTCGATTTCTCTTTCATTCTTTCAAATGTTTTATGTTCATATTCCTATACATAGTACAAGTGCGTACAAACCATTATTTCTACGTTTCTTCAATTATGTAGGTTTCATTCGTTGAGATTCTCAAATGGCCATTGAATATAACTTGGATTTTATTCTCCATGGTTTGGTAGGTCAGAACCTTCTGAGGATGATGCTACTATCTAGCAATTAATGTTGTTTAGTATTAATGATAATTTTTTTCATTCACTTTCATTTGAAGCGTATTGTTGTATATGCATATATTTGTATTATATTGTATTTAATTAAGGGCTATGTCTGAATGTTATACTCTATTTAGATTTTTTTATATATGAGACTTATCCTAGCCTTCCTATAATATTATGTTGCTACCTTATGTCTGTGAAGTAAAATTAATAGTCTATACAGTGCATCCTATGCGAGGAGTCGAAGCCTATTTGTCCTTCCTATGCGAGTAGTCTATGTAAACTCCCTACGTATATATTATGTGTAAGTTAGAGGTGAATGTAAGCGTCAATGTATAAGTAGATTAAAACTTTTAAAATGTTCACAATTTAACCTATGAAATATAATGACGAGCTCTGAGAGGTTAATCTTAGCCCTCTTCGAGAATGGTGAAACCGTTTGCATCTGGGGTGCTCCCTGGACGTGACAAACATACTATCAGAGCACAAGGTTGTATATCTTTTGGATGGATGTCTCACTAAACCATGTGTATGAAGATTCTAATTCATAATTGTGAAGCGCGCCAAATTATGAATGAAATACGAAAAGATGCTTAAAGAAATTCTCATATTTTTCTAATCTAATGTCGTTCCTTTAGAGTATACTTTATGTGTTATTTTCACCTAATCCTTTTATTGTGCCTATAGGTTTTGAATACTCGAAGGGTACTCACGCGAAGGGCCGACGAAGGGGTGGCTAATATGGGGGACCATGACAACCAAGATCCTCTGGAAGACAATTAAATCCTTCAACAAGAAGAAGTTGCTATGGGTGATAAGTTCCGGTTGTTCCTCCATCGAAGCCCAATCAAGAGATAAGGGTAGCTATTCTCAATTAGTCCCAAGCCATGACTTCACAAGATAATGTCGTCACTTATAAAGTCCAAGCCATGATGACCTAAGTGAATCAAGAGGTTGTACCCCGTGTGCCATATCATGGTAGCACTACGACATCTCATATTAGAGACTTTACTAGAATAAAACCTTCTATGTTCTATTAGGCCAAAGAGGATGAAAACCCTCATGATTTCCCAGATGAGATCTATAAGATCCTATTTTCTATTGGAGTGACTATAAGTGAATAGGCCGCATTAGCTGCCTATCAACTCAAAGATATGGTGCAATAATTGCTACACCCAATGGAGAGATAATAGGGTTCTACTAGGTGGTTTGGTTACTTGGGAGATCTTCAAGAGAAATTTCCTTGATCAATTCTTTCCTAGAGATTTAAGAGAATCTATGGTGAAAAATTTATCAAGCATCGTCAAGGAGGTATGAGTGTACTTTTCTATTCCTTGATATTTAAAAAATTGTCCATGTATACTCCATCTTTGGCGTCTAACAAAAAGGATGAGATGGGTCGTTTCTTTAAGAGAGTGTTTAATGACTTAGTGGAACAATGTCGTTCGACTATGTTTCATGAAAATATTAAGTTCTCTCGACTAACGGTTCATGCTCAACTAGTGGAAGAGAGTAGGTTAACTAGGAATATTAGAGAGGCCAAGAGGGCCAAGTCTTTTATAAGTGGTTCTTTAAAGGGTAGGTTGGTAATTCAAGATAGCCTAGATTCATGAAGAGGTTGTCCAATTAAGTCCTTTCAAAATTTACCAAGGATCTTGATGATAACGTGTCTAATTCTATGACCCAAAAGGTTAGAAGTGGAAAGTCACTAAGTAATTAACAACCTTGCTCCAAGTGATGTAAGAATCATTCGGGTTAATGTCTACTTGGTAGGGGAATTTACTTTATTTGTTGAAAAGAGAGACACAAGGTTAGGGATTGCCCTAATGTGAAAGGTAAAAAAAGTTGTTGGAAAGATAAAGCAAGTGGTTATAATGTTCATTGTCCAAGCAAGAATTACTTTTATGCTATCCTCTATTTAGTTTAACAAGAGATTTATCCCGATGTGATGATCGGTATGTTACAAGTCTTCACTATAAATGTTTATACTTTAATTAATTAGGATATACCTTGTCATGTGTTACTCCCTTGGTAGCTAGGAAGTTTGATATTTTTCCCTTTATCTTGAAAGAATATTTTATGTTGACTATCTAGTAGTTGAGTCACTGGTTTTAAAAAGGGCGTATAGAAATTTACCTATAATGTTGCCCTATAGAGTTACTCAAGTAGAATTATTATAACTTCATATTGTTGATTTTGATGTCGTTTAACGACCCGTTTGGTCGTTTGAGCAGTAGAGTTTATTCTAGTAATAACTGTCTGGGTCGACGGATCCCACGACGGACCGTCGAGGGGGTCTCGTTCCAAAACACTTAGATTCTGGAAATTTTTCTACTGAGAACAATTCTCTGAACTTCACGACGACATGGCAGGACGGACAGTCGTAGGCACGACGGACCGTCACAGAGTCTAAATAAAATCAATTCTCTGAACATTGTGATGGACACAGCAGGACAGATCGTTGCAGGCACGACGGGCCGTCACAGGCTGCATAACCCTGACTGGGTCGGATTTCTGTTAAATGTTTTAAGGGGCGTTTTGGATTATTCCTGCTTATAATTATAAAGTTAGTAGTTGAATGTTAATAATTCAATTACTTGGGGGTTAAAGGAGATAACCTTGAATTAATTAGTGGATTACTTTGGTCACCCTTTATACTTAATTATATGGTAATTAGGGTAAAAGAAAAAGAGTTGGGATAAGGAAAAATTAGAAAAAGAGAAAGAGAGGGAGAATGATCGAGAGACGAGAGAAACGAAGAGGAAAGCAAAGGTTTTGGGGGATAGCTTGCTTGATCGCGAATTCTTCGGTGGAGGTAGGTTATGGTTTCTATGCTAATTCATAGTAAACTCCTAATAGCAAATGATATGTATTCGGTAGTATTGTTAAGTCTTCTATATGCTTAATTGTATGCTTGCATGATGTGATTATGTAATTGTAATGGGTTGGAAAGATAAGGTTCTGAAGCTTAAAACTAAAACCCTCTCTGTTAATGATGATGCATTTGTATAAAAGAAGGCTTGATGAACTAAAGGAATGAGGTTAGGGGATCGGGTGTCACGAACCGACACGTAGTATTAGGGGATCGGGTGTCACGAACCGACACGTAGTATTAATGGATCAGGTGTCACGAACCGACACGTAGTATTAGGGGATCGGAGTGTCACGTTCCGACACTAAGATAGTAAAAAGAATGAATCTGGAATTATGTTAATGTACTCAGATTTAATGAACCTGTTTCCCAAATGAGTATGGTGGGGAGGCTTGAGTCCTCATAGATGTGCTTCGGTTGTGCCCAATGGTTATGGTACTTGTTGTTGTCACCTGTTAAGTGTTATGGTTGATTTTATTTTATTATTTGATATATATTGCTCTCTATTCTTAGTTGGCCGATGATACCTACTCAGTACTCATGTTTTGTACTGACCCCTACTTGTATGTTTTCTTTTTGTTAATTGTGGAGTGCAGCAAACGTACCGTCGTCTTCAACTCAACTGCAACTCTAGCCAGTCTTCATCACGTCAGATTTCAGGGTGAGCTATTGTTTCTAACTTGGACTAGATCTTCTTCTTCACGTCTTGATGCTTTGAAGTTCTAGCATGGACTATCTGTTTAGTTATTTTAATTTCTTAGATATTCTTAGACATAGTAATTTGAGGATAGATGTTCTTGTGATGATGACTTCCAAATTTTGGGGATAGTAATTGATAAAATTTTAGAAGTTATTTATTGGTTATATTAGTGAGTTTTAAGTCTTTTGCATTATATTCTGTTTATTATGTTTGAATTGTTGGGGTTAAGATTTGTTGGTTTGCCCACATAGTAGGATAAGTGTGGGTGCCACTCGTGGCTCGTTTTGGGTCATGACATGTCGATTTGGTGATGGAATGGTTGCATGCTTGTTTTTCTTCAATTGATTGTAGAGCAAGAGTAGTCAATTTTAATTTTCCTAATGAACCCGTTGTTGAGTGCAAGGGAGGACATTCTATTCCTAGAGGAAGTATCATTTCTTGCCTAAAGGCTTGTCAAATGATCTCTAAAAGGTGGTTATACCATATTGTGGGAGTCAAAGACATAGACTCTGAAGTTCCTCCCATTGAGTTAGTCCGCGTAGTGAGTTAATTTACATTGGTCTTTCTTAATAATCTTCCAAGGATCCCTCTCGGATGGGAAAATGAATTTTTAAGGACTTGCTAACGGATACGAATCCCATTGGAATTCTTCCTTATCAGATGGCTCTGGAAAATGAAAGAGTTGAAAGTTAAATTAATGGATTTACTAGACAAAGGCGACATTCAACCTTGTATTTCCCTATGGGGTGCTCCGGTACTATTTGTAAGAAGAAGGATAGGTCGCTTAGAATGTGTAATGACTACCGGCAACTCAATAAAGTGGCCATTAAGAATAAGTACGCTATCCCTTGGATTAATGACTTATTTTGCCAACTCCAAGGGGAAAGCTACTTTTCCAAACTTGACTTGAGATCGGGATATCACCAACTTAGGGTAAAACATAAAGATATTCCAAAAAACGGTCTTTCAAAAAAGATATGGTCGCAATGTTGTTAGGGTAATGTCTTTTGTGTTTACTAATGCTTCGACAACATTGATGGACCTAAAGTAAAGGGTGTTCGGAAATACCTAGATGTCTTTAGTCACATCTAAAGAGCACAACCTAGAAGACAACGCGCACTTGGAGTGCAAATGGCAATCTTGACCTCTCGGAGGTCTTTTACAAATCCTTTGATATCATTCATCGCATATATGTACGAAAAGTATTGCGTAATTATAATTTTTCATATGAAATATCTAAATGTCTTTCATATTAAAATCATAGGAACACTAAGTTTCAACATATACCATTCTTAGACTCGAGAACACTTTGGACACTACCCATACAATACGATTTAGAAATACTTAGCCTATTATAATACTTTGAAATAAAAGACATCAATGATTTTGAATTCAAGTGAGGACATACTTCAAATTTTGCTTGAACGATAACTAGCATGGAAGCTTTCCTTCACGATCTTTCTCACCTTCCACCTACACCTTAACATATAACAAAATGTATGGAATTAATACAAACACGTGTACTAAGTATGGCTTAATGCATAAAATCATGAAAATGAACATTTATTAGAACTATGCTCTTTTTGATAAAAAGCTCATATCATAAGCATAAAGACAACATTTTAACACCTTAGAAACACATAATATAACAGGAAGATTTTATCAAATTTTACTGAATTTTACACTAAGTAACTTTAAAGTGAATTACATTAATGTTATAGTTGAGCCCTTTTTAAGCATGCAACCTTCTCACTAAAAGCTATCATAAAATTCACTTGATTAAGAGAAAGATAGATCGCCCATACAACCTGTCTAGGCACACCTAAATTACCCTTAAGACCACCTATTATGATATGAAGACATTTATAATACACCAAACATATACACAAGAGATCCTTATACCAAAGGTGATTCTACAGTTTACTTGAGTGTGTTTTGAAGAGACCGTCCATAAAATCCCTTTATACACACCAAAGAGATCCTCTAAATTACCTAGGATAGAATCATTCTCACTATACATAATAGCATACATATAATATGAAATTCTCCTTCGAATTGTTTTCAAAAGGCTTACTCAAGTAAAACAAGAAGAGAATGTCCATACTAGACCTCCTCAAGATTACCTAAATAATTTTTAAGTCTATTTTTGGATCATGTCTACTTATTCAAGTTCTGTTCCGTATCTAGAGTGATTCTACAGACTTATCCACATAAGATACGAAGTTACCAGTCCTATGCCCCCTTCACACCTTAACTAGACAACTACTAAATACTCTAGGTAACTACATAGTCATTAATATATTTTCTAACATAATTCATTATCTTTATTAGTTCATTTAAGAGACATTTATCACATATAAGAACATTCAAGAAATGGTCTTGGAGAACACCTAGGGACTCACTCACTAACAAGTTCAAACCCTATTATGCAATGTATAAATAGCCTCCCATAAAACCACCTAATCTTCAAAAATCTTCTCCAATACTAGAGGATATCCCATATGATGAGAATAGACAATAACCAAAATAGACCATTATTGCTAAACATCGCAGCCAGAGTTGTAACCTACTCTGATGGAGGGTGTTATACTTGTGAATGGTAGAACTTAGACACATCCCATGTAGGCACATGGTTAAGGAATACAAATATCTTCTTTGTACTCTAGCCTCGTCCTAAACTAGATCTACATCCCAAAGCATACTCAATCGGAGCTAGCCTTTGTTTTCATAGAGTAATTCACATTGATGATCACCTGAAGAGGATCAATATCTAGTTCATAACTCACTCACATTCACTCAACAAAAGAGGTCCCCTAGGGCTACCTTTCAATGATGACGAGGATATCTCAACAATTCAAGCTAATGAATCCCTAAGTCCACTATTCACACAACAAGTATATCATTAGAACTTTTGACTTCAAGAGTATCATAACCTTACAACAAGGTTAATGTCTCCACATAAAGACCCTGTAAGCATCATTAAAGGTCACATGTGATACATACATACTAGACTAAGAGGCTTTAGCATCCTAAGTCAAGAGATCTTATATTCATATTCATGCATATATCAAGTAAGAGACCCAAGTGTACCAAAAAAAAGACACAACATACATATAAGATTATATGTAGTTCAAGAAGCACATAAGATCAACTAAGTATACTTACTATTCATCCTACAAATCTCTATATATCATAAATATTACCATCATAAGTCTCACATAGTGAACTATGAAAAATCATGCATAAACTCTAAGATTACACACATAACGACATAGTCATAGTCTAACATGAAAATAGAAGAACACATACTTTAACCTTAATCAATTTTAGATAGATATGATCATACTCCACATAACTAAATACACAGATCATCACAATATATCAAGTAATATTGTCAATTCCTTGATAATTATAACACATAAAGTAACAAAGACAAGGCTACATTATTTACAAGTAAACATATAGCAACGCTATCATATGTGGACATACCAAATACACCATAATTCAAGATCTACTTTACATATATTAAATAGGATTAGGATAACGTATAACCAATCCATTCTCACCACTTCAATCTATTGCTAAATAATCCAATAAACAAAAAACCCCTTACCAATGGCCATGAAGATCAATTCAATACAAATAACGCAATACTCAATGAATCTAAGATAATTAAATAATGATTTGTCAATATGAAATAACGTATACATCATTTCAATAAAATTCTTACATCATTTAATAACCTAATGAAAAGTATACTACAATTTCGAAGGATTAAGACATAATCATAACTCCCATGATAGAGCCAATCTAAAGATTCAAGGTTTTTGCATTGGTTCATGAAGATTTAAGGTTAAATTCATATAATTAACCAAAATTAGACCAATAAAAAATAATTAAAAACCTATAATAAATAGAACCGATGGATAGATTTCAATTTGGAAAACTCATCTTTTGAGAAATCATTGAAAAAATCCACTTTTTAGATTGGATCCTTGATGAAAATAGTTTCAAGGATTAAATACATACCATAGAGATTTTAAACAACGAAATTGATGAATAAACATCAATAAAATCTCCAATCCATGCTCTTCCATAAGTTTTGTCTTAAACGGAGTTCTAGAGAATTTCTTAGATATTTCCCGTTTTGGTTTTAGCATAATGAATTTGTCTTGGTGCTTAGGACTTTTAAATCCACATAAAATACCTATAATTCCCTAATGGTATTTACCTAACTCTTACTTGGACTTTTGGTTAAAATTCCATTTCACGCTTGGCTTAACACTAAACCTTTGTAGAAAATAGGCCAGTATCGGCGAATTCCAACCTATGCGGCGTCAATCCACAAATTGCATGTCCTGACTATCCATCAATATGATAATATACTTTAATTTGGGATATTAAGATCCCTATGCTTTGTATGGATCAACTCCTCCTATCGACGGGGCCTCGATCTGCATACTAACCGTCGATTGCCTTAGTTGATTGGGGTTGGCCTCGATGGCCTTTGCCTCAATGAAGTGTCCTTCCTCAAGGACCCTTGCTTGGTCCTTTGGGATATTTTCCTATATGTTTACAACTGAAATATGTCATTGTATGATTTTAGAACCTCCCGTATAAATTTTATCAAAAACCAACACATAAAACTCCACGAAACATGCCATGACTCATAATGTCCTTTCAAGTAAAGCTTTTCAAACGTCATGAACATTTTTCGATGTTAGACCTCCAAACCTCACAAAACATGCCAGACCACCTATTAACACCATTATAAATCATATAAGGACCTCATAAGCTCATGACACATACATAAGCACATAAAAGCACATTAGGCACATATACGTGACTTAGTCATCGAGGTGTTGGTCGTCCCTTGACGTTTCATATCCAAATCAGCTAAAACTCTAGAAGATGCCTTCTTAACACATTATAAGTCATTTTAGGATTTTACACCCTCATGAAAATAATGTAAGGCTCTTGTTTCACATAAATCATTTTGAAGGTATTATATCTTTGTGATTTTCTTCATAAATGACATGTTGGTATATTGAAACAATGAGGATGATCATATGGATCATTTGATAGTTGTTTTTCAAGTTATGAATGAACACCGACTATTTACATGTATAATAAATGTGATTTTTTGTTAAGGTATGTGGCATTTCTTGGTTATGTCATATGTAGTGAGGGGGTAGAGGTTGACCCAAAAAAAATAGAAGTGGTTAGAAATTTTCCTAGACTTTTGGCCCCAACTAACATAAAATTTATTTGGATCAATCCGGGTACTATAGGAGGTTTGTGGATGGTTTTTTGTTCATTGAATCTCCTTTGAATACTTTTCACCCAAAAGAATATGAAATTTGAGTTGTCGTAGGCTTGTGAAAGAAGCTTTGAAATCATGACAGATAGTCTTGTAACAGCTCCGTTATTTACTTCACTAGAGGGTACAAAGTCATTAGGTGATTCATTAAAAGTAGTATTGGGTTGTGTCCTTCTTCAACATGGCAAAGTTATACCCTATGCTTCAAGGAAACATAATGTTCATGAGAAGAACTATTCAATGCATGATCTTGAGATAGCGACCATGGTGTTTTCCTTGAAAATATGGAGGTGTTAACTATATGGTTTTCATGTTCATGTGTATATCGACCGTAATTGTCTTAAATATGTGTTAACCCAAAAAGAGTGGAATCTCCAACAATGAAGGTGATTGAATTGTGGAAACATTATGACATTAGTGTTCTATCCACCCCGGCAAGGCCAATATGGTTCTTGATGCTCTAAGTCCTATGATCATGGGTAGTTTGTCTCATGTAAAAGAGAGAAACAAATACTCAGTGAAAGATGTCCTTAGGTTAGTTCGTTTGGGGGTGTGATTGGCAGATTCTCCCAATGGTGGTTTTATAGTCAATCATAACTATTAATCACCTTTTGTGTTTCTGGTAATTCTAAGTACTTTGTTGTGGTTTTGCCTCAGACACGAAGGCAAACTATCTCTATATTGGTAGTTGGGGATAGGTTGACGAAATCCGCCTACTTTATACACATTAAGTCTACTTATTCACGGGAAGAGTATGCAAGGATCTATATTAATTAGATTGTGAGTCTTCATGGTATTCCTTTATTAATTATTTTTTATAGAGGTGCTCAATTTACTTCTCAATTTTGGAGGTCGTTCCAAATAGGGTTAGGTACCCAAGTGAAGTTAAGCTCTGGTTTTCATCACTAAAAAGTTGGTCAAGCGGAGTTTACTATTCAAATATTTGAGTACATACTTAGAGTTTGTGTGACTAGTTTTAAGGGAAGTTTGAATAAGAACTTGCCTTTAGTTGAGTTCTCTAATAACACTAGTAACCATTCAACTATATCCATGGCTCCTTTTTATTATTTATGTAGTAGAAGATGTAGTTCTCCGATTGGTTTGTTTGAACTTGGCGATTCTTAGCTTTTTCTCCCCGAATTGGTCTACATGACTTTGGAGAATGTTCATAGCTTAAGAAACCTTTTGAAAACAGCCTATAGCCGGCAAAATTCTTATTCTGACAATAAGAGAAAAGATTTAATGTTTGAAGAAGGTGATATGGTGTAATAATAAATTTCACCCATGAAAAGGGTGGAGATTTTACAAGAAATGGAAGTAGAGTCCTCGTTAAGTATGTCCCTATGAAATTTTTCAAGGGGTTGGCAAGGTTGTTTACCAGTTGAGATTACCTTATGATGTTGCTTCAGTTCATCAAGTATTCAATTTATGAATGCTTAAGAAGTGCATTGGTGACCCCGAGTCCATTCTTCCTATTGAAGGTCTAGGTTTGCATGAGAATATGTTGTATGAAGAAATACTAATTGAAATCCTTTATCGACAAGTCAAGAGGTTGAGGAAAAAGGAGGTGACTTCCGTAAAGGTGTTGTGGAAGAAACACGTAATGATGGAGAAACATGGGAGGCCGAGGCCTACATAAAGTCCTGTTATCCTCATATAATTTCTAATTGTGTTTAGTTGTTCTTATTAATAAGAAAAATAAAGAGTAAAATTAAATTTGACTTGTTCTGCAAAGACAAATATTTTATGAAAAAAAGTTTTGCTAAAATGATATTTGCATGAAAAGATTCTCTTTTGCTTGTTTTGCACTTTTTATTTATTTATCATGTTGTTTCCTTAATGAATTTTTATTTAGCATGTGGATGTGTTTTGAAATGAATTTTTGGCATAAGTTACTCTTTATATGTTGTTTAGATCATGTTGAAGTTCAGAAGGAAATCCCTCATGTGCGATGTTGAGCTCTTATATGAAGTAATTGATGTTTTGAGTTGCTATGTGTACATTTATTTTTTTATGTTGATTTAATTTGTTACTCATATGTTCATTATGCTTTTGTTGATTGTGTTACTAGTATTGATTCTATACTTTCCTTTTAAAATATTATAGTGTCATCTGGGGACGAATATTCCTAAGGGCAGGATAATGTAACACTCTCAAAGTCCAACTCCTACTCTAGAGCCTCACATGAGTGTATAAGGATTGTAACACTATTTTGAAGTAAAAATTAAAGTTTAAAGGTAATGTAGTTTGTTTTGGAAACATGACGTCACGAAATGTCCATGATGTCCGAAAATTACTTAATGAGGTGCTAGTGTGACTTAACTTTTCTAACTAAGTTTTAAGTGTCAGAATTTTATGAAATTAGGTGGAAAGGGATTTAAAATAAAATTAGAACTTGTGTGGAGTGGACACTTCTGGTTAAGACTCCCAAACGACCACCCTAAGGATTCTTGAAGAGGATCCTTTCATTTTAACCAAGAAGCTACACAAGACACTATGAACCAACAGTTGCAGGGTATGAGAAGAAGTCCATTCGACGAGGTGTCAATGCCTACGTCGACCAAAACATAGTAATGTTTTTAAAATACCCAAAGTACAACTCTCTAACAATTCTTCCTTTTCACTATTTTCTCCTTCCCAAAGAATTCTCCATAGGTCACCAAGGTCTAAGGGTTCTAGGGAACAAATAAGGTATGTTTTAACAATTAATATTCAATGAATATTAATCTATGCGAACCTCTTACCTTTGTGATTACTTTTCCTAAAGGGTTCTTCAAAAATTAGTTTTCAAAAAAATTATTTCGTATGGGTTTCTTTCTGATTTGAATTTGATCTTCTATATTAAATTTTTTTTGGTTTATTTTGTTCATTATGATTAGATTATGATCTTTTGTTTTACAATTATAATAGTTCTTAATAAATTAACCTCGTATATGGAATATATCATGAATTGACTCAAATTCCCTAACCCTAGGTTATGAACTCATGTTTAATTGATTACTGTTGATGCAATTGACTTAGTTATTGTTTTAATAACTATTCAGTGATTTCATTACACCTATGGATGATGGAATTTTATTGGTTGAGGATAATACCAATGATGATGGCTTCTGAAGGATAATTGGTAAGAGTTTGTGATCTTAAACCTTTACTTCAAATGTGATGGCTTGTACTTGGTGATGATGTTCAATTGAAGTATATATTGTGATTATATAAAGTAGGTTTTTCTATGATGAAGAAATAGAAATATCTTTATTGTGTGAAGTTTTGAGATTATGCTAATATTTAATGATGTAAGGTTGATTATGAATTGCCTATATGCCTTATTATGATATAATGATTTTAATATGTTTATTATGATATAATGTTTTTAATGTGTTTATTTCACATATGAGGATTGTTTTGAATGGAAATTCTCATGCAATTCCCAATGATGTAATGATATTAATATACAAGAGATAAGTATCCTATGGACTATACTATGTTATGATGATTAATAAAGGATTAAAGACATTTCAAAAAGGGACACTAGCTTAGAACCAAGTTAACTTGATTTGAGGTGTGTCCCTTCCATATCTGGAAAGGTACATTCACTATGATACTCATAATATTCGAAATTAAAATTTAATTTTCATAAAGAGGGTCCCAAGTAAATTTACTAGTTCCTGAACTATGTTTCCCCCATAGGAAAACATGCCAGTGGATACACCTAGAATGCTATGTTCATGTTTCCATACAACCTTGGCAAGTAGTCAACCTTATTTTGGTGTAGGGTTTCATGACAAAGGATTCCACATTTATCTCATGAAGTTTATGTCGGTTAAAGGATGTGTTTCTAATAGTAAAATGAAGTAATATAGTTAACACTATGAAGAGTGACTTGAGGGGTTCTGTTATTCTGGGTTGGGGTATGGGACTCTACCTATACATTGCACTAGTTGGCACTGTGCTCTTATCATTATATGAAGTAAGTGTTAAACATTTGATGACAATAGATGTTAGACTATATTTGGTACACCTTCCGAGATGATGCTACTATCTAGCTATTAATGTTATTCATTCTTATATACAATTAAGTTCATTCTTTTTCATTTGATGAAAAATGTTGTATGTGTCTAAATATGTTTTTTATTGCAATGAATTAAAGGCTATGCTCGAATTTTGTACTCAATTTAGATGGTTTATATGTGAAACTTGTCCTAGTCTTCGTAGGATATTATATATATATATATATATATATATATATATATACATATATATTATGTATGTGAAGTTAAACTAAAGCATATATAGTGCTTCCTATGCGTGGAGTCTACGTAAAGTCCTTATGTATATATTATGAGTAAGCGAGAGGTCTATGTAAATCTCAATGTTGAAGTAGATGAAAAATTATAAATTTTCCGCAATTTAACGTACAAAATGTAATAAAAAATTCTAAGAGGTTAGTATTAGTTCTCTTCGAGGATGACAACACTTGTTGCTTCTAGGGGGTGCTCCTTGGATGTAAGAAGGATTTAAATTAACCACTACAAATTTTTTCTCTTAACCCTTGAAGTCTCATGTACTCGAATTCTAGGCCCGAATTTGTTGTCAATGATTATGCTGCACCCACTAATCGTGTGTTCAAGTCTATTTTGTCATCTCAGGGGATCTGTTTCTTCTGAGGCATGGGCTTTATTAATGTGTCTCATTATCCACCATTAAAATCTTAGTTCGGATCCTATGAATAAATGTTCACCACTCGACAGTTATATAAAGCACTTTTATCGTCAACAAAAATCATTGGCGCCAAAGTGTAGTGCATGACCACCGAACAATAGTCTACACCACTAATGTTGCCTTGAGTGGACATTACTAAAATTTTATTAATAGTGTACTTTTGGCCTTTGGAAAATACCATTATCCCAATAGACATATTGAAAAAACAAGAGGAAATGTTTCCTTCAACTCTTCATTAGAGAAAAATTCTTCTTTGAACTTTTCAAATGAGATTTCACGTAAAAAAGAGTAATAAAGATTTCAAGGTGGAATTTTTAGCTTGGGAAGCTTTCCATCCACTCGGCTTTGACAGGTGAATGTTCTTCTTTAAATTTTGGAAGGTCCCATACTTTGGTTATAAGAATATTAGTATCGGGTGTACATTCCACAACCCAAGAGAACCATCAGTCATAACATGATGTACTAAACGTCTAGGAGGTCTTATAAAAGCCCTTAGCATTTATTCAGCGCAATGTAATAACATAGCGCGTTATTTAAAATTGGTTCATAATATAAGACAAGACTAAAAATTCATCTCATTAATAAATCATTAATACAATGTTAGGACACTAGGTCTCATTTTTCCATCTTACACACGACATCAATAAAATAGGGGCAGGACCCTTATAATACAAATGAATATTACCAGTCTACTACGGCAACAACTAAGTATCATTTTACCATCTTACACCCAACTTTAATAAAAAAGGGGCAAGACCATTACAATACACATGAATATTACTAGTCTATTACGGAAACATAATGAAACTCTTAACAGAAAGGTCCTTGAATCTATAAGGACATACCCAAACGTGGGTATTATAATCAAAGCTCTTCATTCTATATATTGTTTTTTATCCACCACCACCTAAACTTTGTGTATGGAGTTGAAGAAGAATTGTATTAGTAAAAGAATTCACTAAGTATAATAACCATGCAAAAACATGCTTTAAAGAGGACATTCAATCGGAAACCATGGATCATGAAATTTTAGAGAAACTTAATGAACATTTGATAAAATTAGCACAATATAGTTCACATAAATCATAATTGACATTCATACCATTCAAAATAAAATATAAATCAATTTAACACATTTAAGATTCCTTCAATATCACAAATACATTACCTTTCCTTTTTACCTTAACTCCTTACAACAAGAAACCCTTAGCTAATACTTAGTGCAATGTATGAATAGGGTCTCATTCCACAATTCATGCCAAATTATAACCTTAAGGTCACTAAAGGTGAACATTCATACATATTTCATGTGTTCATAAACATAAATTCATAAATACGTAGCATACATTAAGAATAACCTTAACACAAGAACCATCCACTAATTCAACCACAAGTCACACTAATTAAATGTTACGTTAAAATTCCATATCACTCTTTACACGAAGTGATCATAGGAATCCACCCTAGAGTAGGCACATTACAGTCCAGAAGTCATAAAATCTTTATTAAACATTAGACATTAGACCAACATACTTCATTGGTGTTCACATATTACTCTTTCATTCATCAAATCTTAGTAAGAAACCACTTAATTCATGTAAAAGGTAAACCACTGTCACAACCTCTTCACAAGCTTACTTAGGCAATGTAAACACAGAGTTTCATATCTCCACATATAGTAAGCAAACCCATTTAGAAGACATAAGTGTAATTCACATGCAAATTCATAATTCATGTGTGGATATAAGTTAAGTCAACTTTATCATGCATTCATATCAATAAGCAACAAAAATAGTCCTTAATTTATAAAACAACACAATCATAATCTCACATAAAGCCCCACTTTTATAAATGCATGAAAAGCGTTCATAGTCCTACCTATACTAAGTAACTGTCAAAGAAGTCATGACGATATATCATATTCTTATCTTAGTTAATTTCTAAACTTTTGGGAGACATTTCCATAACCTACATAGACTATATGAGATACATGGAATCCATTGTTCTACCCTCACACAAAAAAGAGGGGGGATTACTTGAAAAGCTAGAACCTACATCCGTAATTGCTATCTAAGTTAATCGACTAAGATAAGCCCTACGAGGCACATAGTTATGGAAAAGGGATATTTTTACTATAAAATTTAACTTATTAAACTTAGAGGCTTACCCTAAAGGTCCACTTGTGCAATGTATTGGTAAATTTTCATACCCTTACTTACACTGAGTAACACCTCATAAGTAGTCATTATTAGTGTTCATATTCTTTCTTTCTTTCATTCATTTTACATTCGGGAAATTTTTCCATAATAGTCATTAGACAATATAAGCTAAAAAAGGAATATGGTGTCAACCCTTCACACCTAATGAAGGGTGTCTTACTTGCCAAGGTAGGGCATATACATCATAATGGCATATAGATGGATCATCTAGAAAGGTTTCCTATGGGGGAAAATAGTTAACGAACTTGGAGGTTGTTGCTGGAAACCCTCTTTATGTTAATTAGGAATGTAGTTTCCACATTATGAGAGAACATGGTGTGAACCACCCTTTCTTTGTGAAGGAACACCTCTTGATGTCAATTTCACTAGGTGCTAATCTACATTCTATTTTTGATGTATCTTTAAGTGTTTCTTAACATTAATAGGTAAATTAGGTCTTAGGATTTTAACCTCTCATATAACATATTCATAGCTCATAGGTTATAGAATGAGAAATTACTTCCATCAAAAACACAACATCATGTAAGAAAATTACATTATAGTTGAACCATAAGTTACACATAGCATTTAACTTAATCCCTCACAATAGTACACTTCAAGGACATGAACATGTTATTGAATTATAGTTATCTTATCTTTCGTTATGTTCGTTAATTAAAGTATGAATGATGAAGTTATGAATGTATGATCATGCTATGTATATAATATTTACTCATCTAATTGATTATTATCATCAAACAGTAGTCAATAAAGCAAGAACATAACTACATCATCTCTTATCATTAACAAACAAAATTAAAAAGTATTGTTAAGATAAAAATTGATATAACGAATATTTAAGGAATTAGGTCAATAAAGTAAACAACTCATCATATAAGGTAATTCATGAAATAATAACAGAATTGACGTAAACACAACAATTTCCATATGCATAGTTGTAAGCAAATTCATCACTTTTAAACCAAGATCTATGAAATTGGGGGAAAAACATGGGTTTAGGCGAATATCAAGTGAATAACAAGAATTAATCTTTATAACACACTTTAACAACCCTAAGTAATCATAATTAGTCATAATTATTTCATAAATTTATTTTTTAAGGAGAACCCATTGGTAGAGAAAACCATAGATATTTGGGGGATGTGAAATAAAATTTTAATGGACCTCATGGGTAAAAGAATCTCAAGAGTGAAAGATTTTATACCTTGATAAAAACTATATACACGAAACTGAGTAGTAAACATGTAGATTTGGTCTTCTTTTTGAATCATCAATGTTTCTTCATTGATTTCCCCTCAACGTTGTAACTCCTCCCTTGGACTTCATCCCTTATGTCCTTGGTAAGTTACCTATATACATATTAATCTTATTTTAAGTTTCAACCCCTCATACTCCCCATTTCAACCATCGTACAATCATTAGCACCTCCCTATCTTTGCTTACTAGTTCACCGGATGTCATGATTGTATAAAATTTCTTATAAAACTATCTTTCAAAAGTAAGCTTGTTGCCTGAAATAAGACTTCTAACATCTTTACCACACTTTTTAAATCATTGATCTACACAAGGAGCCCTAGGTTATTTTGTTGAATTTACTAGGTGTAACACTATCTCATGAGACAACATCTATGTTGGGAACCTTGACTTGCTAAACGTGAGGGTTCTCTAGTGGGAAAAAAGACTTAATGGACGTGAGTCCTCCACTCTTATTTTCATGTTCACTCTGTTCTAAGCTCATACTCTATTTTTAAACATATTTAAGCCTATATTTAACATATTATTATAGAGTAGGGTTTAGGGACTTTATCCCTCATATATCATATAGCACAAAGGTTTCTAAGATGAGAATGACCTTTCATTATAGAACCTACATTATGTGAGTGTTTCCATTCACATAGTTACAACATTCATATCATAGTCTAGTTTAGAGTACATTTTAGGACCTTTCAAGATACTCACTTTCACTCGATTGTAATAAATATTATTTATTCATATATTCACGTTCTGTGTACATATATGATAAAGCCTTTCACATAAACACCTTTACAAAATGCATGTTAATACTTTACTAGTCTTATAATTTTTATGCATATTAACATATAAAGGTTTGTATGACAACTATCCTTTCAATTGACACAATAAACATATCATATTCATAATTATACATGGGATTTGTGTAAATGCATATTGGTCCTCATAATGACATCATAAAAACACATTCTTTTTGAGGGAAATTCCTTCAAGGGATCTCAGCACTTTTACAATATCCCCGAGTCATAAAAAATTCACAAATAAACAATTTAGGGGTTCTAGACAACACACCCGCACTTCATCATAGGAAACAATGAGACAATGAACATATATATTGGTAACTCCTAAAAAGTGTAAGATTACACATTCACTAACGGGTTATTTAGTGTCACGACCGGAGAGCACCCCCTAAAGTAACATGGCGTACTTCACCTCTCCAAGGTCTTATATAATCAATTAGAATTCATTCATCACATTGTTATAAAATTAGCGGAAAATTTAAAACTTTTTCATAGTATAACACAAGACTAAAATATCCTTTTATTTAAAAAGCATTAGTACATAAATAGGACACGAAGTCTAGTCTTTCAATCTTAGACATGATTTCCATAGAATAGGAACAACCATTAACAATACGAAAGAATATTTATATAGTATTACATAAACATATTTTAAATTCGTCACATGAAAGTCCTTAAATCATTCTAGGAAATATCCTCTAGCCATCACAACCTACACCTTGTGTAAAAATATTTAGAAGAATGGTATTAGTATAAGAATGCACTATGTATAATAATCATTGAAAAACATGCTTTTAAAGAGGACATTTACTGATAAACCATGCATCATGTCTCCTATTTAGAGATATTTCATGAACATTTGACACAATAAGTACATCCAAGTTTATATATATCATATTAGATATGGATACCATTGAGAACAATACATAAAGTGATTTAAATCATTTAGGACACATTCAATATATCCAATACATTGGCTTTCCTTTTTACCTTAACACTTTTACCTAAAGAAACTTTTAAGTAATACTTTATGCAATGCATGAAAGGGTCTCATTCCACCATTATTACAAAAGTGCACCTCAAAGTCACCAACGGTGAAATTTCATACAACCTTCATAAATTCAAGCATATACATTCGTAAGTATATAGCATACCATGAAACATAACCTTCACATAAGAACCATAACCTAAGACAACGCCAACTTGGACTAGTGCAATGGGCGAGTAGCGTCCTATATTACTATTCACACCATGTGTTCCTATTGTGTAACCATAAACTAGGCACATCAAATTCAAGAAGTCACCACAGATGCATTTAACCAAAGACATGAATCAAACATACTTCGTAGAAAACATATAAGAACTAATTCATTTATTACATCATATTCATTATCCATTTAATCTTTGTGCAAATCTCATGAACAATATAAATTAATACCATAAAATAACACCATAATGAAGCCATATGTAACAATGCATATTTAGAGATTATTTTATCAATATGTCATAAAACCATACTCATAATCCCAATTTATGTCTACTAATACAATGTATATTTGAAGCCCCATAACCTCACACATTCCAAGAATACTAACAAGGAGATCATAAGCATTGCTTTTTTCTTCATACATCAGTATGACAAGTATAGCCTAAAACATGCATACAAAATGACACCATCATCATTTATATCAATTGTTGAGACTAAGATCATGCATATTAGTTATAACACTATATTAAAACCATAATGTCATGCATAAGATACATACATACATATATATATATGTATGTATGTATATATATGTATGTATGTATGTATTTAGGTATGTATGCATGTATGTATTATGTATATCATCATGTATATCATTTGAGACTAACATTATGCAAATTAGTTATAACATATATATTAACACCATAATGTCATGTACATGTATACATATCATCACGTATATCAATTAAGACTAATATCATGCATATTGGTTATACAAGTATATTAACACCATAATTTCATGTATATGTATACATATATATATACACACAAATATATATATTGAACTCACCCTCGATGTCCCTTCAATACCTAATTGTGCAATGTAGAGGTAAAGTTTTATTCCCTTACCAATACTAAGTAACCTTTTATAGGTAGTACTAGTTTGTGATTATTTTCTTACTTCGATTAGTTCATTTCGCATTTAGGAAGCTTCGTCATAACCGAAATTATACCGTTTGAGCTAAACATGGAATCCGATGTATATCCCTAACACTGAAAAGAGGGCATCTTACATTCCAAGGTAGGAAATCAACATCATGTAGTATCTAGGTGGATCCACTTTCTAAGGTTGCTTTTATATAGTTAGGGAACTAGGAGGTTGTCACTAGAAATGCTCCTTGTGCTAATTCTCATTGTAGTTTCCACCTCATGAGAACATCGGGGAAAGCTTCTTCATAAAAAAGACCCCTCTCATTGTAAACTTCACTCGATGCTAAGCTAAAATCCTTTTTAAGAGACATTAAGTCTTCATTTAGCATTAGTTCATATGATAGTCCTTAGGGGCCTAACCCGTTATTTAACATGTACATATATCATAGGCTATATGATGAGAATGTCTTTTTATCAAAAGAAACATCATATTAAAATGTCATTTCATATAATCATAACATTGATAACATAGTCTAGTTTAGAGTAAAGTTGAGGAAACCTATTAAGAGACTCTCATTCATTCTATTATCATTAACATCCTTCATGTAACATTCATGTGTGCATACATTTATGAGAAAGGCTTTCACATAAACACCTTTATACTACACATGTTCATACTTCATTTGTCATAGACTTCTCATACATAATATGCGGTAAAGGTATGCATGAGAATTATTCTTTCAATTGAAAATATTGTCATATAATATTCACATTTAAACATAAAGTGTGTATATAAATATTAATCCTTATCATCACATAATAGAAACAAAATATTTACTGAGGAACAACCCTTCAAAGTATCAAAAAACATTGTAATATCCCTAAGTCATGAACAACTCACATATAGAGCAATTAGAGACTATAGACCACTCACCCAAATTTCATTATATGATAGAACAACACATTCAACATTGAATAGACAACTTATAACATGTAAAAAATAACACACTAATATAGGGGTAATTCTACAATACTACTTATCACAATAAAGCATGTAGACAGCACCTTACCCTAACATCATAATTCACATTACCGTTCATATAATCAACACACCTTAATCATGATACTAACATTGAGAACTACATTCATAACATTCTTTGTCATGATCATCATGATAACAATATATTTTAAATATACTGCACTTATGGTGATAATAACAACATGTATTGATAGAAAAAAAGTAAACACCGCCACCATTAGTGAACCAAACTATACAATATCATTTTCGATACTATGGACTAGAAGTTAGGTCAACTTACCAATACTCCAGTATAAGATCATCATATATCAATCCTCAACAATTCATTATCAATATCTGAAGATAGTTATAGCATTCAACAATATATCACAATTTAATCAAAATTTCATTAACATCTAATCGAGATCACAAAACCCACTTTAGAGGCTAAATTAAGAGATAATGGGATATTAAAGGAATTACATTTAAAATCGTGTGAAATCCTTAATGAAACATCCACTTTTCATTATAATGAATTTGAAAGAACAATAACAATGAACCCATATTTAGATTGGAAAGTGGAAAAATTTGATCGTAGAAACACATTGGAAAATCTTTGATAGATCTTCTTTGATGACAGGTTGTCCAAGGATCAAGGGTTAAAATACCTTTTTGATTGAATACACATGAAATCGGATAATAAATCAATTGAAAATCTATCTTCTAGCTTGAGCATGAGTTTGGCCTCCAATGGAGTTTTGAGTGATTTTTTGAAGGGAAGAGGTTTTGGATTTTTGATTTCTTATTGGGTAATTGTGTTTTTATATGTGAATGGGGGTAAATATGTAATAAAAGTTTTACGATATATCTCCAAAGCTCCCAAAACACCCTAACATCATTTGAACTTCAAAATAACCATCCAATTTTACTTGAAGTTAAGCAGGTGACGTCGGGGAAATAAACCCTATTGCGGAGGTATTTTCTGAATATTTTTTTGAAAATAATTTTTGAGACAGTAGGGTCTGCTATGTCTCCGCGACAAGGAACAAATTATTTTGTCCTTCGTGGAGAAGTTCCGCGACAAAAGAGTTGCTCCGACAAGTAATTGTCCAGACGTTGCAGAGGCAGCTTCTTGTCCAATCATTTGGGTCCTTGTCCAGGACTCTTATGGTGGTCCTCATAGAGTTGTAACCAAATCTTTTGACCCTAAACATGTTTATTAAGACACTAGGGTCATCTACACTGGTTTTTGACTTCAAAAAATACATAAACCAAACACAACATGCAAGGATACACTTGCACACAAAAGTCTCGTTTCTTGACGTCTTGGTACTCCTGTGACATTTGACTTCAAAACTGATTTCGAGGGTTTTATTTCACTAAATTAACAAGTAATTAACTCATGAAAACCATGTGAGGATCTAGTTCATCCCACTTCAATATGAGGGGTGCAACATGTAGGTAGGTGTCATTCCACAATAATACTTATCACAATCAAGTATGTAGACATTACCTTACCCCAACATTCTCATACACATTATACTTCATATTTATCAGTTAACCTTGATCATGATACTAACACTGTAGACCATATACATAACCTTTATTAGACACCTTCATACTCATATTTATAATAATAAGAGTTCACTCTACATCAATATCCCTCAAGGACATGATCCCAACATGTAGAGATAGACGAGAAGTAAAATCTTCCACCATAAGCGGTCCAAACCATACAACATAAATTGTAATACTATAAGGAAGAGGTTATATAAACTTACAAATTTTCCGAGCCACAACCCTCAAATCTTCATATCAATAGCAAAATATAGCCGTAACATTCAACCATACTTCACAATCTAAGATTAATTCCGTTAATATCCAATTAATATTACAAAACCCACTTATAGTTTAAGTTGAGAATTTAGGGAGACTATGGGTAGCTCAACGAATTTAATTGAAAATTATCATAAATCTATGACGAAACATTCATTCATATTTACAATTTCATTGACAACAATTTGACAATGAACCCATGCTTAGATTAGAAATTATAAAATTTTATGATGAAACTCTTCGGAAATATTTGATAGAACTCCTTGAGTGCATTTTTATCCAATGATTAAGAGTTACCAAACCTTGTAGTTTGAAAAACCACGAAAATTTTAGAAGAAATCACTTGAAACCCTATCTCCTAGCTTGATCTTGAGCTTTGCCTCAATTGGAGTTATGGGACAATCTAGTTTTAAAAGGCAGGGTTAAGTTTTGAACATTGAATAGTGATTTGTGGTTTTTATATTTTAATTATCTAATACCATTAAATAAAAGGAATAACCATTTAAAATGCCAATACCTTACACCTTGGACGTGGCCGACACCATATGACCATTGATGGCCTTGAGCGAACCCTTGGCCTATCTTACGAAACTCCGCGGAAGACTCAACATGACTCAGTATTACAATTTGAAAAGTGCTCATAAAATAACAGAAATATTGTGTTGAACAAAATGGCACATGAGTCTGAAATATAAAATTTGAATAAAGAGACACTACTAAACTACTAACTATCAATCTATGAATCCTTTAAAAGTACTTTGATCAATGTTGGGACAGACCCCACAACATGCTGAAATAGAAAGACTTAAAAGAATAAAAAATAGATCTTCGCATGTGCGAGGATGCTCACCACTGACTCTGGATCTCAAACTAGATCAATGAAGTGTTGCACGCTGATCCTTGTTACTTGCGTCTTTATGATAAAACGAAGCAAGCCAAATGTCATCAGTATATTGAATTTACGAGTATGGTAGTATTAAAGCTAAATAATGACATAAGCTTGTTTAGAATTAGATGAACTTACCTTGCTCTAATCAATTAAAGTATTTATCTTCTAAATGAATATAGATAAAACAATTTAAAACACGTATGATACATATAAAGTTTGTAAAGCAGTGAAGAGACTCAGTTCATCAAAGAAAATATAATAGAAAACTCAACTTTACAAATAAATGAGAGTAATATATATTTTGTGGAGTTTTTCTAAATTATAACCATCACAATGAGCATAACTGATTATACAACGTCTCGCCCACGCTACAAGAACAATACTATACTTTATCATTGCATAGAAAATCCTAAACCTACTGGATCAACTGGCTAACCTCTTTTGATCATTTAAAAAAGTATAACCTATTAATACCCATGACGGCTACATGGTTTACATTTATTCTTGAGTAAAAGTAAATTTTCTAAAAATTGTAGAAAATCGTTATCATAGAAAATCGTACATCATAAAAAATCGTACAAATATATATGGCGAAAATAGGGTCTATAGGTGACTTTGGCACTCTGAGTGGCCCGGAGTTCCAGATCCTGACGAACAGAAACTGCTCTTAGATGCTCTGGCAGGCGCAGCACGCAATGTCCTGTCATAAAGTGCCTGCCCTGAGGGATTCTTGAAGGCGCGTCGCACAGGGTGTTGTTACACGGGATTTAAAACTTTTCTTCTTAGATTTTAAACTCTAAACCTTCTAAACTCCTATGGATATTTCAACAGAAACATAGGATCAGTAAATACATAAATACCCCATAGTTTAGACTCGTCAAAAAGCCCAAAAACATGTAACCAAACAACTAAAGATATGCAACAACCATACTAACAAAAATGCGTCAATTGTTCATCAATAACTTTAATATTCTTTATTCAATCAAATCAAAACTCGATGAATTAAACGTGTTGCTGTGTGGTTGAATGATCCACACTGAGAAAGAGCTTCCATACCTCTATAGGGATCAGCCCCGACAAATTCCACTATAATCACTTAGAGTTCTATGTGAAATCTTGTTTTTTGGTCCCTTGTCCTTCTTCTCTTTATTTTCTCACAAGCCCTAAGAGTAAAAATATATTTCTAATAAGAGCTCAAACTTTGTTTTAATATAATAAATCCTTAAAATAAATTAGGAAATAGTAGATTAAAACACTACTTTACCCTTACTAACATCCATACTGTACTTTGCTTAATCAAACAACTCAAATTCCGAAAGGCATATGTTCCTCATATGACATCTCAAATGCACAAAATCAATGCGGTAGGAAATCTCTTACCAAGGGCTTTCAAAGCATATAAAGAAATAAAAGCAACTCCTTCTAAGATTGGAGTTATGGCCACTTGGAAATGACCAAAAACTCACTTTTATTCTAAAAATATTTCCATGATTCCCATTTTTATTTTCCAAAATGCATGTCGTTGGTTTCTTGGCTTATTATTTATTAGTTCAAGTTACAAGATGTTACGATATCTCTCCCTTGGGATTATTCATCCTCGAATGAGAACTCTTTCACTAATCTAAGGGTATTAATATCATTACAACACTAAACAACCTAATAAAATAACAACCTTCTTACACATAGTCTTATGAAGTGATAAGAAGAGAATTTAGTACATTGATCTGCATTCTCTTCATATTCGTAGATATGTGTGTACCTCCACATCATATCATTTTCAGCTTCCCATGTTGCTTTTTCAACATAGTGATACCCCGAGAGGAATTTGACTGATGTAACTTCCTTTGTCCTCAAATTTTGAATTTTACGATCAAAAATCTAAAATAGAATTTCTTCATAAGATAAGATGTCCTTATTACAAACATTCTAAGTTGGTACAATTAGTGAAGGATCACCCAAACACTTCTTGAACATAGAAATATGGAATACAGGATGAAACAACGCTAACTCTTGGGGGAGGTCATACTCATAAGCCACAAAACCACTCTCTTTGAGATTCTATAAGGTCCAATATAGCGGGGTCTAAGTTTCCCTTTCTTACCAAACCTCATAACACTCTTTATTGGTGGAACTTTCAGATACACATAATCAACCACTTCAAACTCTTCTGGCCTACTCTTAACATTTGTATCGGACTTTTGACAACTCTATTAAATTTTCAATCTTTCTTGGACCACCTTCACCTTCTCCGTAGCTTGGTGAGCTAGATCAAGTACTATAAACATTTCTTCACCAACATTGAATCACCCAATAGGAAATCTGCATCTTTCCTCATAAAGATCTTCATAATGAGCCATTTTGATGCTAGAATAGTAACTACTGTTGTTAGCAAACTCAAAGAGAGCTATGTGATCATCCCAACTCCCTATAAAATTTATATCACAAGCTCTTAACATACCATCTAAGTTTTGTATTGTACACTCTTCTTTTCCATATGTTCAAGGATGAAAACCAGTGCTTAAGTTCACCTTTGAACACAAACCTTACTAGATTTTTCCATAATTGCGTAGTAAAATTTTTACCCCTATTCGATATAATGGATATCGAAAATCCTGGATGTCTCACAACGTTATGAAGGAACAACTTGGCATATTCCTCAGCTGTATAGGGGGTCTTTAGTGCAAGAAATGGGCTGAATTTTATATTTTATTGACAATCACCCAAATAAAATCATGTTGACGGCAAGATCATTGAAAGAGTGTGAGAAATTCCATAATAATCATCTACCACTTCAATTTTTGATGTTCTAGAGTCTGAGTAAAACCTCCCTGCCTTTTGTGTTCTACTTTTGCTTGTTGGAAATTCGGGCTCTTGGAAACAAACTCACCAATATCTTTCTTCATAACTTTCAAACAAAATACCTCTCTCAAATTGTGTTACATCATGGTGGAATCTTTATTCATGGAAAATCTTGAGGTATGAGCCTCCTCCCGACTCCGCTCTTGTCGTCCATCCACCCTAGGTACACATAATCTACATTGGTACTTCAGCATACCATCTCCCCCTTGTTTAATATCCAATACTCTTTTCCTATGAACATTCACATTCAAATCAAGCAAAATGAGGTCTTAGTCTTGCTTTTCTTTTACCACAGACACTAGTGATGATTAAGCTCCACTCGTTACCACTATCCCTTCTTTTGTGGCATTCATAAGTCTTACTCCCAAGCGTGCAAGTCTATGCATATCTTTTAATAAATCCCTCTTTTGTTCCTCAACATGGGCGGTAAATCCCATGGATAACTTCCTTAAGGCATCAATAACCACATTACCCTTACCTAGGTGGTAAAGAATACTCATGTCATAATCCTTGAGTAATTCTAACCGCCTCCTTTGTCTAAGATTTAGCTTCTTCCGAGTGAAAACATATTGGAGGATATTATGATTGGTTAATATGTAAACATGAAAACCATACAGGTAGTGATGTCATATATTCTAAGCAAAAACGAGTGCAGCCAATTCTATGTCATGAGTTAGATATTTCTTCTCATAAAACTTCAAATGTATGGAGGCATAAGCTTAAACCTTGAAATTCTAGATCAATACAATGCCCAAACAAACTCTCGATGAATCACAATACACCATAAAACCATTAGTACCCTCTTGTGAGGTTAAAATCGGAGTAGTAGTCAATCTTTTTTTCAATTTTTGAAATCTTTTCCCATGAACTTTAGACTATTGATACTTGTTTGTATTATGATTTATCTTGCCAAAAGAATATGAGACAAAACAAAAACCATTCAACAAATATTCTATAATATCCATCAAAACCCAAGAAACTCCTTATGTATGTTGGAGACGTGGGTCTAGGCCAACTCTAAACTGCTTCTATCTTTAGGGTATGAACTCGAATCCCATCATAAGAAACAATGTGCCCCAAAAATGCCACAGACTTAAGACATAACTCAAACTTGGAGAACTTGGCATACAACTCCTTATCCTTCAAAGTCTGCAGAACAATTCTAATGTCATTAGCATGATCTTCTTTATTCCTTGAATAATCCAGTGTGTCATCAATGAATACGATGACAGAAAAATATTGATTAAGGTTTCAAGATTCTATTAATAAGATCTATGAATGTTTATAGTGCATTTTGTCAAAGGAAAGGACATTACTAAAAACTCATAATGCTCATACGGTGTTCAAAAAGTTGTCTTTGGAATGTCACATTCCTTAACCTTAAACTAATGGTAGCGTGATCAAAAAAAATAATTTAAAGAAGAAAAAAAATGCCCTAAAGCTGGTCGAAAAAATCATGAATATGTGGAAAAGGATATGTTTTCTTGATTGTCACCTTCTTCAATTTGCCGTATTTTATACACATCCTAAGGGAATCATTTTCCTTCATTAAAAAAAAGATTGGAGTGCCACAAGGTGAATCTACTGGTCGAATCAAACCTTAATCCAACTGATCTTTAGTTTTTCTTTAAATTTCTTCAAGTATGATGGTGCATTCTATATGGCGGAATATAGATAGGACAAATATCTAGACACATGTATATGTAAAAATTTAGCTCTTTTTCAGGATTCTCAAGGTAGATCATTAGAAAAAAATGTTGTAAACTCTTTTAATATAGAAACAAACTGTAGGGAAGATATTTAAAGACTTGATTAGTAACTTTGACTAAGTGATTGATACACCAATTTGAGACTAAGTTTCTCACCTTTAGGTATGAAATGAATCAGTCTTTAGGCACTTCTGAACTTCTTGTCTACTCTATGGCTACATCATCAGGAATTTTGAACTTGTGAACTCGAGTTCTACAATTTATTGATGAATAACAGACATGCATCTTGTCCATACCTAGAATGACATAAAAATCTACCATATCTAACTCTACTAAATAAGCCTTGGTGTTCTTGTGTTTTATGGAAATTTGAAAATCATGATAAACTTTTTCCTCTAGAATAGACTCCCAAACAGGTGTGGAAACACATATAGGTTCACAATGTTTTTCAGGAAGAATCTCAAACTTATTCGTAACATAAGGAGGTACAAAAAATAAACTTGTTCTGGGGACAAACAACGAATAAACATCCAAATTAAAGAATTTAATCATGCCGGTGACAACATCTTAAGAGTTCTTTTCCTTTTTGCCGAAACTGATTGCATAGAGATTTTTTGCCCCTCCGCTTGTATTAAAAGCCACTCCTCTAGGTTTAGCCCTACCTAGTGGAGCAAATAATGAAGATTTAGCTATATTTCCCAGATTTCCACCACCTTAGTTACTTTTAGTTTACTCTTTCATGAAGTCACACTCTTTTCATCACGACATCTACCGGGGTGGTTTCTATAACACATAGCACATGTATAAGCCCAACTACCTTGGGACTGGTCTTGTCTAGCATTGAATATCTGTGAATTCTAGCCATTATATTCATCTTTGTTTCTGGGTGCAGGTGCTCTAGAAGATGATGGTACATGCCTCTTCAGTTTTTAAAATTGTGGTCGACTTTAACAACCCATATATTGAGTATATTCATTCCATATTTTAGATTTCTTATTCCTATACGCCTCTCTTCTCTCAGCTTCTCCTCTTAAACTTGTTGCACAAAGACCGTTAAACTAAAAACTTCCATTTCCCCAATAAGCATTAAAGCTCGGCCTTCGTTACATGAAGCATGACCCAAGAAAGAAACAATCAAGCTCGTCTGATACCTCATGTCCTTAACCATATCTGGAGTATAACGAGATAGCTGGGTTAGTATTAACCCATAATCATGCCCACTATGTGTGTCCTATTTCAAGTTAACGAACTCACATACCTTGTACTCTTTCTGTTCTCTAGTAAAGAAATTCCCCCAGAAATCTTCATCAAATCAATCCCAATTCTAATGTGATGCAACTCATCTCTGCCCTTCTTTTATTGATCAAACTACATCCTAGCCACACTTTAAAGTTGAGCACTACTATTTTAACACAAACAACATGCATCACATCAAATATATTCTTCAGCTCATCTATAATGTTTTTCGGCGCTTCCTTCGTTCTTGAACAAGTGAAGCTTGGGGGATTCATCCTCAAGAATTCCCATATCCTTGAAGTATCAACCACTTATTTCTGAGATCCTTATTTTTTCCCGACTTGGTTGGTCAAAATTTTACTCAACATCCGAATAGCATCGCTAAATTTAGAATTGGTAACTTCCCCTTGAGGTTTCACTTTACGTTCATTAGGTACCTCTTACCCCTCAACATTTCTTCTATCTTGACTGCTCTTCATGGAAGAATGGTGATCTGAAACTTATGCAAAAACGAATTGAACGTAAACTTTTACAAATAAACTCTAACGCACATAATGCGTATGAAAGATATGAGAAATTCGAAAATGTATTAGTTTCCTAATCATAGATGTGGCGCTCTTAACAACACTTGATAAAACTATATAAACACAGCTTCATAGACTTTTTACAACTCTTGAACTCTACGCTCTGATACCATATTTTCACGTCTCGAGCCTACACCATGGACGTGGCCGTCACTCAATGATCATTAATGGACTTGAGAAAACCCTTGACCTAGCTTACTCAACTCATTGGAAGACTCAACATAACTTATATATATATAATTTGAAAAGTTCTCATTAAATAACTTAAATACTATCTAGAAAGCGTCCCTCACTTTTGTTGAGAAGGTTTTTTTGTTTCTGGTCCATCACCAATTGTCGCCCTTAAATGTTGATAATGTCCTTGCCTAAGATAGAGTACTGTTGGTAGGATCCATCATAGAAGGATTAGATATAGATTATTTCTGGCGTGCTGATAGGGATTTCAAGACCTCTACCACTTACCCCTTTGCTTGTTTGATCTTCCAGCGATGTATGGAGGTTGGGGTACGCATTAGGCATTGTGACACACTCGTTATTTGTGTAATACCCAGAAAATGACTTAGGTGAATATAGATCCTAAAATGGTTGTTATTATAGTATATGGTCCTAAATTTGTTGATAATGTTGTAATGAGGCAGTGTCGAAGATTTTAGGCGCATTAGAAGTAAAACGTTAAGGGACGACCAAGACGTTCAATGACTAAGTCACCTATATGAACCATGTGTGGCTATGTCCGTATATGTGTGATTCATGTGTTTATGAGGTCCTTCAATGATTGATTATGCTTTTTAAATATAGTGAGTCAATTTTCATAAAATTAGGAGGTCAAACGTCCATGAACGTCCATAACATTCCAAAGGTTTGCCTTGAAATGACCTTGGGTGTCTTGGCATGTTTTCTCGAGTTTCACGGGTTTGTTTTGGATGAAATTGATATGGGAGTCCCTAAACTCATATACAAACATATTTGGTGGGAAACGTCGGGGAAAAAAACCCCAATGAACATCCAAGGGTCCTTTAGGAAGGATCCCACCTTAAGCCAAAAGTTGTCTTAGGTCAGCCCAATCGACTGAGGCAATCTGCATCCAGTAGCCTTGTTGACGCCCCATCAATTGAGGGCGTATGTCAAGATTTAGGCGTTGCAGGGAAATCGTCCAATGACAAGACTTCTTCCAAAACCACAAATAAACTGGAAAGTCCATTTGTTGGGAAACGGTCAATTCATTGCATCCGTCTATGAAGGTGTTTTCCTACGCAACTTTACCGTAAACTTTTAGGGTTGAATTGAAATATCCACCCCCTTTTCCAAAAAATACATTGGAAGGTTATAGAGTGGTAGTTAGGTTATTTTAACACATCTTTATAAGTCTTAAACACTTAGGAGATTTCATTCTTCAATATCAAAACCCAAATTTTTCTTAGAAAATCTCAAGAACTCCATTGGAGAAAAAACTCAAAGATGGTCTTGGATTACACATTAGAGTGGTGATTCTTCATCACATCCAAAATGAACACATAAGAATCGACGAAACATGAATAGACACACAAGGTCGTTTCAAAGCAAGCCTTTCATATGTCATGGACGCTCGTGGACGTTTGACCTCCAAACTTTATGAAACTTGTCACATTGCCTATTTACAGTATTATAACTCATATAATGACCTCATTAAGTTATGAAACAAACAATTATGCACCTAACCACATATAAGGAACATAGTGGACTTAATCATCGAAAGCTTTGGTCTTCCCATGACGTATGACTTCCAATGGACCTAAACTCTTAGACACTGACTCAAAATAACCTTAAACAATTTTAGGAACTTATACAAACATAAAAACCATGTTAGTATCTATCTTAAACTTTGACATTTTTGGTGTCTTACATTCTCCCGCACTTGGACAACATTCATCCTCAAATGGCACTTGCCACTCTACGAACACTTCCAAGTGTAGAGATCAAGTTAGCAAATCATGACCATACCATATAAAATATGATACAATACAAACATCTAAGAGAACATCAATTTCACTTAACCTAGAGAATTAGAAAACAACAATAAACTAGAAAACATTCTATAACTCATCATGCTATAAAAAGACATGCCTCATTCCAATTAGCAATACCTCATTTTATATTCAATATAGTGATCATATACATCAGTTGTAACCATATTACAACAATTTTCAACCAAAAAATGAATTAGTCAATTTTTGCAAAATGTTATAGTGAGTAGGAAGTCTATACAGTGAACATGCTGCAGAATCTAACAATGCAACACTTATTAAATTCATCATAATTGCTATAGAAATGAATCTCATATAACTAACTAGACATGATCAAATTTCATCTTTATGAAACAATTATCAACCTACACTAGATGCACATGAACCATGACGATGATATCATGCATGAAAACTCATTTTCTCATTCTTTAAAAGTTCAACCAAAACATGCATATCATAAGGAGAACATTTGGAAATTAATTATTACTAAGATTCCTACAAAATAAAATTGATAAGTACTCTTTGTTTTTGTATTGAATAAGCACATCTAGAAAGGTTAGGGCACATCACTCACACAAACCATACCTTCATCATACTCCCCCACTTAGGAGAAACCAATTCTTAGGTCAACAAAACATATACTCCAAGGATATGCCTAAAGGCACTTTAATCCTTACTGATACTTCATACAACAAAGTATACCTCATGGATATTAAATACTCTAAAAGTTTAACCATCTAACCACTACATTCCCTTTAACTAGAGAAACTCACCTTTATTCTTTCAAATGTCATCACCTTCTTTTCTATTGTAGGGTCTTAAACAAGTTCAACCTATCTCAAGAACCCTTCTTACACCATTTTAACATTATACCTTACCATTCTTTCCAACATAACTACCCTTCCAAAGGTAAGCAAGCCAATCTAAGGTCATCAACACCATCTATCACACCTCATTCAACAAGACTCATCTTATCTTTTATCTCCCTCAACCCAATATTCATAAATTCACCCTCAAGGGACAAACAAATAAGGGAAGCAAGGGAAAGAAACCATATAAAAGGTCTTAGGAACAATTAGATGAGTGAAGAAGTGAATCTTTTCCTAGAACCCAATAGCCTCCGATTCGTAATCTGGCAGGCTTCATATTATGAAGTAGACTCTACTAGATGTGGTTCATGAGACAAAAAAGATACTCCTGAACCTAATGCTCTGATACTAAGTTTGTAACACCCCACAAGTAAACCCTAGAAGTTAGAGCATCCTGGTGTCGTCACACGGGAAATGAGACTTCAAGAAGAGTAATCTAAGCCACTCGTATCATTCATTGCATAATAAACATACTAAAATGAGTATTAACTTAAAACATTATTCACATTAGAAGAACTCTTTACGTAACCAATACGCAAGCAGAAGACATTAATTTTACATATTAAAATTTTACAACATCTCTTAAAACAAACTAAAATTTGGAGTATACAACACTTGGGACTAAACCCATACAAGACTTAAAATAAAGATGAAGACATAAAGGAAATGTGGATATTGTCCTCCAATCGATGAGGACTCACCAATACTTTATCGTCAACCCATAGAAACCTATACATCCTATATGGAATAACAAGACTTCTAATTTCCTACAATTTAGTCAAAAATGGAAAAGCATGGCCTAGCACATTAGATGCACTAAGTATGGAATCCATGCAAAAACCATGAAAAACGGACATAAAATAAAAAACATATTTTTTCATAAATTTTGATTAAAACATCATACTATAATCATAAGCACAACACTTCACAACTTAGAAACACATAAAAACCATTTATGCAATTAGTCACCTTTTTAGGAAAGCATTATAGTGAACTTACTTTGGTGTATAGTGAAGTTCATTAGCATCACTTTGAACACCTTTTAGTGTATAATTCTCTCACTTAAAACTATCCTAAGACTGACTTAAGTAAGACAAAGGCATACTGCATATACACCCCTTTAGGAACACCTAAATTAGCCTTATGACCACCTATAATAAGGTACACACCAAGTACATACACAGATGAACATGAGATACTCCTATCAAAGGTGACTCGAAGTCTCACATGAGTTAGTTGTGAAGCTACCACCCATTCACTGACATACACACACTCTTAAGATATCCTACAGACTACCTAAGATAGAATCATTCTCAATTAGTACATTAGCATACATATAATATGACATATTCCCCTACAAAGGTTATCAAAAGATTTACTTATGTAAATCAAGAAGATACATCCATGATTGACCTCTTCAATATTACCTAAATAATTCTTTAGACTAACTACTATCATGTGTACATAATCGACATCTTCCCTAACTAGAGTCATTCTTAAGACTTATCTAGGTAAGATGCGAAGTGACCATTCCTCTACTCCCATCACACCTGAACTAGACAACCCTTAACTACTTTAGGTAAGAACTTATTCAATTAACATATATTCTTAACTAAAGTCATTGCATTCAATTGTTCATTTAGGAGACATTCATCACATAAAGGACATTCAAGTATTTTTCTTGGAAAGGACCTAGGGATTGTGCAACGTCTAATTCTTTTTCTAGTTCACTTATTCTTGTATTTTTTATTTCTTCTAAATGGTGTACTTCTTGTTTTGCTTGTATTTTTATTTTTTCTATTTCTTTTGATTTGGCTATTTCTTCATTTTCTTTTGTTATTCTTATCATAATTGTTAGACTATCTTCTAATTTTGCTGTTTCTTTTTCTAACATTAAATATAAATTATTTCCTATTTTCTATATCGTCTTCCTAGGTTTGAAAATATTATTTTTATCATTAATCCATCTTGATTTTCATATATCTTTTCATCTACTACAGACTCTTCTTTAATCATTATGATTTATAAATTATGTTATGTTGTAATTTATATTCAAGGTGATCTATTTGTATATTTTTTTTAAAAAAAATTTTTCTTTGTGCTAATATTGATTTATTACATACTTCTGCTAACATGTTCTCTATTAATCTTTCTTTCCTATTTTGTAGTTCTTGTCTTTTTTCATCAATTTTTTCTATCAATTGTTGCCTATATATTTCTTTGTTCATACTGTTTTTTCAAATAACAAACATATTTGTATTATGTATTTGAAATTATATTTATCAAATAATTTGTCTTATCGTTACTTGTTTTAGTAAATTGTGATAGTTCATATTCTATGTATAAGGGTTTTAATTTTTTCCATATCTTTCGTACTTTTTTATCTATCTTGGTTTTTGTTATTTTAGTTTCTTTACTTGTTGTATTATTCATTTATATTTTTCTGTACAAAATTTTAAAAAGTTCACTTAATTTGTTTGGGTGATTAATAAATTTTATCTTATAATTATTATTACTTCGTTTTTGCCAAACGTCAAACCTTTTTGGTTCAATCATTATAATTCTAATTCTATTTTATCATATTGTTCTATGTTTTCTTTAGCTTTTACCCAATATATATATTTTATCATTGATCTCTGAATATCTCTAGATCATCATATAAATCATTTATGTCAAAATAAAATTCATCATAAAAATTATCTTGTATATCTAATTTAGCCCAACCTTGAGTTGTTACTTCTATTACCTCATATGTTACTAATATATCATAGATTCCTCTTCTTATATCTGTATTAAGACCTTTTAGTATATAGAGTATTAATATCTTGTAATTAACATCTTCATCCAGTAGATAAGTATTCATTTAATTATTTTCCAATTTCACTAAAATTTTATTCCTTCCAACCTCTTAATGGATTATACTTATTTATTATGTAATAATGATGGTTTAATAATCATCTCGTTTGGTCACTACTACAGTTTTCTTTTTTGATCAGTTACCCTACTCAACTTTGTTTACTCCATGAACGGCCTTCTTCCCTATCAGTTTCAACCTTAGGATGACATAGTCTGTGCATACTTATTCGCAGAATATATCTTTAGCAAACTTTCTAAAGATGGTCATTAGAACATTATTAAAACATGTTAAACAATGATAATCAACAAGAGATTACCATGAATAAATTGTTTTAGGTACTCATGAACATAAATGAGTATACTTGTTTCTGTAGATTTGTTGCTTCAGATTTGTTTTCCATATCTCACTATTTGTTTATTATCTGGCTCTGATACCAATGTGGGGGGTGGAAATGGAAGTGTAAGAAATGAGAGAGAAAGATATAATAGAGGAAAGAAGATTGATTTTATTATGAGGGAAGACCCTCTATTTATACTACCAAACTTACATTTCTGGCCAATTGAAGTGGCCGACACTTTCTTTACACATGGCCTAATTATATTTGGCCGACGCTAATAAACAAAATATATATTATTACTGCTTTACATAATGGCCCTTTCTTTTTATTGTTGGCCGACACACACTATTTACTTTACTAAAAAAAACTTTACAATGTGATCAAAAAACATTACAAGTAGCTGTTATATATTGGCTAATAAAAAGTAAATCTTATCTAAAAAGAATCTTATCTCTGATGCTTTGTCATCATAGCTTGCTTATGTCTTCCATTTACTCCAAATCGACATATGGTATAACATTATCTTCTCCATTACAATTGGAACATCTGTGATGTAGGTATTTGTTTCCAATAAGCTTACAATATCTGACTAATAATTCTTCTGAAATAAATTCCTTTTTTGATGCTCTTGTTGTAGGTTGTTCCTCTGGTTTTAGTAATGATAAAATCCATCGCTGAACTTCATCCATATCTGTTCTTCTTAATTCCTTTGAGTTTGAATATATCATTACTTGGTCTCTTGCATAGTAGCTACAAATAGCATTGCCGTTTAAATAATTATTAGCTAGTTCTTGTATTATTGTTGATATACCAATTATCCTTTAATATGCATAAAAGCCTAGTATGTCTATCTTTGGTATTTCAACGTGCTTTTCGATGTGTTCTAGTATTATCATAACCTTATTTAGACCTATCTTTATAACTTGAATTGGTGACTTGATTTCTTCATATAATATCTCAGCTGGTGCTGTATAAAACTTAATATAAAATAAATTCCCTTTGGTAACTCTTTTGTATGTGATGAACGCTTTGTATTATTCTGGTATTCCACTTATCTCTTCTCCATCATATGTATATACTGTACCAAGTAAAACATAATTATAACATGTTCTAACTAAATTTGGACTAGTTTTGGGTTGTGTGATTAATCTATTATATCCTTGTAATTTTTGGGTTATATAATCTTCTTCTGGATTTTTGGTTTGTGTAGATCTGGGGATTAAATTTAAATATGTTGGGATCTTATATATGTTTTCGATATACAATTGTGCAATGTAATTGTATCTCTTTTTATCACTTTGTATGCAGTGATAAAAAGAGATATAATTACCTTGCACAATCGTATATCGAAAATATATATAAGATCAAAACATATTTAAATTTAAACCCCAGATCTACACAAACCAAAAATCCAGAGGAAGATTATATAACCCAAAAATTAGAAGGATATAATAGATTAATCGCACAACCCAAAACTAGTCCAAATTTAGTGAGAACATGTTATAATTATGGTTTACTTGCTACAATATATACATATGATTGAGAAGAGATAAGTGGAATACAAGAATTATACAAAGCGTTCGTCACATAAAAAAGAGTTACCAAAGGGAATTTATTTTATATTAAGTTTTATACAGCACCAGCTGAGATATTATATGAAGAAATCAAGTCACGAATACATGTTATAATGATAGGTCTAACTAGAGATATGATAATACCAGAAGACATAGAAAAGCAGGCTGAAATACCAAAGATAGATATACCAGGCTTTTATGCAAATAAAAGAATAATTGGTATATCAACAATAATACAAGAACTAGCTAATAATTATTTAAACGACAATGCTATTTGGAGCTACTATGCCAGAGACCAAGTTATGATATATTCAAACTCCAAGGAATTAAGAAGAACATATATGGATGAAGTTCAGCGATTGATTTTATCATTATTAAAACCAGAGGAACAACCTACAACAAGAGCATTAAAAAAGGAATTTATTACAGAAGAATTATAAGTCAGATATTGTATGCTTATTTGAAACAAATACCCAGATCACAGATGTTCTAAATCTAACGGAGAAGATAATGTTATACCAGATGTCGATTTGGAGTAAATGGAAGAGTTAAGCAAGCTATGATGACAAAGCATCAGAGATAAGATTCTTCTGAGATAAGATTTACTTTTTATTAGCAAATATATAACAGCTACTTGTAATGTTTTTTGATGACATTGTAAAGTTTTTTTTTTAGTAATGTAAATAGTGTGTGTCGGCCAACAATAAAAAGAAAGGGCCAGTATGTAAAGCAGTAATAGTATGTATTTTGTTTATTAGCGTCGGTCAAATATAATTAGGCCATGTGTAAGGAAAGTGTCGGACACTTATATTGTCCAGAAATGTAAGTTTGGTAGTATAAATAGAGGGCCTTCCCTCATTATAAATTCAATCCTCTTTCCTCTATTATATCTTTTTCTCTCTTTAGTTACAATTCCACATCCACCCACCACGTTAAGTAAATGAAATAGACGAAAATGAATCAGATACAATAAATGACCAAAAATAAAAAATAAGTGATATAAGTGAGGCATACACAGAACTTCTACAACATGTAAATAAACCAAAAAAATTAGAACTAAACACAGGAGATATGAATCGACCTAGTACGTCAAGAGTTAAAACTCCAGACAATAGTCCCAGAAATAGTCCTAGAATTAGTCCTAGATGGACACCACCAACTTATTATACAGAAAGTTATCAGCAATCAGATAGAACTAACACAATATGGAATAGTAGATTAAATAAACATTTGGATAACAAAACCAATAAACGAACAATATAATTTCTTAGATCTAGATTGTGTTACAGATATAAATAAAGCAATATTACTATGGATACGAAATATATCTAAGCAACTAATAGATAACAAAATAAAAACAACAGAAAAAACCAAGGTACATAGAAAGAACATTTGTAGTTAGATATTTTAAGCTTATTTTTAAAAAATACCCAAATCATAGATGTTCCAAATGTAACGGAAAAGATAATGTTATACCAGATGTCGATTTGGAGTAAATGGAAGAGATAAACAAGCTATGATGATAAAGCATCGGAGATAAGATTCTTTTGAGATAAGATTTACTTTTTATTAGCCAATATATAACAGCTACTTGTAAAGTTTTTTGATAACATTGTAACATTTTTTTTTGTAAAGTAAATAGTGTGTGTCGACCAACAATAAAAAGAAAGGGCCATTATGTGACGCAGTAATAGTATGTATTTTCAAGAACTAGCTAATAATTATTTAAACAGCAATGCTATTTGGAGCTACAATGCAAGAGACCATGTTATGATACATTCAAACTCCAAGGAAATTAAGAAGAACAGATATTGATGAAGTTCAGCGATGTATTTTATCATTATTAAAACAAGAGGAACGACCTACAACAAGAGCATTAAAAAAGGAATTTATTTCAGAAGAATTATTAGTCAGATATTGTAAGCTTATTGGAAACAAATACCCAGATCACAGATGTTCCAAATGTAACGGAGAAGATAATGTTATACCAGATGTCGATTTGGAGTAAATGAAAGAGATAAGCAAGAAATGATGACAAAGCATCGGAGATAAGATTCTTTTGAAATAAGATTTACTTTTTATTAGCCAATATATAATAGCTATTTGTAATGTTTTTTTATAACATTGTAAAGTTTTTTTTTTTAGTAATGTAAATAGTGTGTGTCGGCCAACAATAAAAAGAAAGGGCCATTATGTAAAGCAGTAATAATATGTATTTTGTTTCTTAGCGTCGGCCAAATATAATTAAGCCATGTGTGAAGAAAGTGTCGGCCACTTATATTGGCCAGAAATGTAAGTTTGGTAGTATAAATAGAGGGCCTTCTCTCATAATAAAATCAATTCAATGAGTTTAATCATCCAATTCAATACCAATATGCCCTAACTCGTGGCCACGAATGTAGACTCAATACATAAACCATAATACTCAGTGAATCTAAGTCAATTCAAGATATATATATATATATATATCGAAATCTATGATCAATGAGACATCATTTGAATACAACTATTACAGCAATCAATTGTCCATTCAAAAACTACACTAGAATTCATAAGCCTTAAGTAATTATCAATTCAATAAGTTTAATATTAAACAGAGATAAGAATATACAGTATTCAATTGATAAAATTGAAACATCCTATAAAAACAATCAATCCTAATCCATACATGAATCAAAATCACATAAAAATCTACACATGGATTAATCAATATCAAAGAATGATCAGATTAATGATATTTTAATCAAATTGAAAAGAGACATTTGTGAAGGTCAAGATTTCATGAAAAATTTAATTGGAAAACATGAAGTAAACGTCAATATTATCATATCTTAGTGTTTGAATATGTTTCATGCAAGAACCTAAGAGTTGGAGTAGAAATTTCACTTTTTCATCTTTTTGAAAACTTTCAGAATCATCATTGAAATTGTCTCTAAGGTGATAGCAAGACTTAGAGGAAAAAATAAACTACCATATTATAATAACCTAATAAAAATTGAAGAAGAAACACCAATGAAGAACCATCTTCAAGATCCATCTTCACCTTGAGCTCTCGTGGGGGTTTTTGGAGAAAATTTAGGAGGGAATGTGTTTTGATTTAGGTGTGAGGATTTAAATGAGAGTTTAATGACTTATATACACTTAAAATATCCATAAAAACTTAAAACATCAATTAAAAGTCTTATTCAGACATGGGGTGAATTACCAAATCACCCCTTGAACTTACACTGGCCTGCGTTGGGACAGACGCAAACGACGGATGGATCGTCGATTGCCTGTCCCTTGACCAACAAACCGTCCTATTGGTTTTTGGTTGGGGAGTGAGGCTTGTATTTGGTCCCTCGTATCCCCCAATTACCTTTCAATTGACGAGACATCTCCAACGTGGCGTCGATTGCCATCTGCTGGTGGGCTGCCTTGTGCAGTCTTTGGGCACCAACTTGAGTCCTTCCTCGAGGACTCTTGGATGGTTCTTGGGGGTATTTTTATGGACGTTTCCAACCCAAATGCTCTCCTATATGAGTTTAGGACCTCTCACGTAAATTTCATCCAAATCAAACACGTAAAACGCGATGATACATTCGTAGATACGCAAAGTCGTTTGAAGACAAGCCATTCAAACGTTAAGGATGTTCTTGGACGTTTGTCCTGCACACTTCATGAAACATTTCACACTGCCAATATAATCTATAATAAATAATATAATGAACTCATTAACTCATGAAACACACAATTTGGAACATAACTACATATGAAGCACATAAGTGACTAAGTCGTTGAATTCCTTGGTCGTCTCTTGACGTTTGACTTCCTATGCACCTAAAATCTTAGTCAGTGCCTCAAAAAAATCTTATAAACAATTTTAGGACCTTAAATCATCATGACAACAATATTAGGCTAAAGGTTCACCTAGATCATTTTTCGAGTCTTACAATACATGTATCAATGTGCTTATGAGATGTCTTGACTTACGATTCTAAATTTTCTTACACTTAAACGTATAAATGATATGAGACATTTGTGTATACTAAGAAGGTTTATTATGCTAAACCTTGAACCTACTGGTAAGGTTATAAACATCGCAATTCAAAGTCATAATGGTATCCTTCTTGTATTAAATGATTGACTTAAGTTTGATTTGTTGGAAAGCTATCATATCATCCAATGGAAAGTCATTATGCGATATTTTGTCTCCATTGTAAGGTATCTATAGATGACCTCTCTGGTAAGATGAATATGATTGGGCTATGAACTTTATATGGAACCTTTTTGTATGAACCTTAAATGTAAATTACTCAATGCGAGCAAAGGATAGAACCGAGTGAGTATGGTAAGAGAAGTAGATATTGTTTGAGGGTGAGACTACATTACAAAGTAAGATCTTCATTTTATTTCCTTTTATTGAAGTATTGTAATATACTTAGTAGTACTATATTTATATTGTTTTGTTGTCCATGTCCCAAGTAATCTTGTGTCTATGATTTGATGAAATGAGAATTATTATTTGCTATGAGTTTTATATGAAAGAGATTTTAAAGACTATGTCAATGATTGTGAAAAGTTTTAAGTCAACACTACTTTTCATATGTATATATGCTATCAGTGATACAAAGGGTTTGTACAAGAGTTACAAAAGGTCAAGTACGCCGACACACGACCTAAGGAATGCCGTGACTTGTAGGGTATAGGTGCTGGTCGTGAAAAGCATGGTATCCGAGCATAGGTTATGAAAGTTGTCTATGGAATGTAAATGTCTCATCAAGTTAGGTCTATTATAGTCATGCACATTGGTGTTAGTCGCGACATATTTATGGGCGATAGACTATAGGATGTTAGAGTTTCCCTTCTTTTCTACTCCAATGTCATGCTGTAGTGTAAAATATATTAATACGCTTTTCTAATGATTTTCCTTCTGTTATAGGAGATGAATACAAAAAGGACACCAACTAGTAGGATTTAGGAGAATGATGTGAATAAGGAATTTCCTCCTCAAGTTGAGCAACGTGCTAAAGGTACTCAAGGCCCTATTGTGGGTGGAGGTAATAATGTCCTGGTTGTTCCATCGGACATAACCAATGGAGAGATTAGAGAGACTTTAATTACATTAGATTCTCTTGACTACACATGTTAATATGCTTATGGTGGTGTAGAGTGAATGTTGTGGAGAGAACTATAACATCTAGATTGGGAAATTTTGTGAGGATCAATCCCTATATCTATCATGGATCTAAGATGGGAGAGGATCCCCAAGAGTTCCTACATGGAGTGTACAAGGTGTTGAGTTCCATGGGGGTTAATTCTAGGGAGCAGAGGGAGTAAGCTTCTTATCAATTAAGGGAGGTTGCTCAAGTGTGGTACACTCAATGAAAGGACAATTGGACGATTTTTCCAGGTTCTATTGAGTGGGAAGAATTCAAGGAACATTTTCTAAGAAAGTACTTTCCCCATGAGAGGAGGGAAGTTAAAGTAGAGGAGTTTATCAATGTCAAGAGAGTCAATGTGAGTGTAGAGGAATACTGTTTGAAGTACTCAAAGTTTTATATATTTTCTCAATCCCTTATGTCTAACCTTAGGGATGAGATGAGTAGATTTATAACGGCTGTTGCCGATCTAGTTAAAGAAGAATGTTATACGGTCATGCTACATGACGATATGACTCTATCTAAACTCATATTGTATGCCCAATCAATTGAGGAGTCTAAACTTGAAATGATTTCTAGAAACTTGACGAGAAATGTTTCAAGTGATCAAAGTAAATCTGTGTCCACGGAGAGGACTCACACTCAAGATAGACTTAGTGCTCCTGAGGTGAAATTTGAGAAAGGAGGTGGTTCTTAAAATGGCAAATTATGTATGCTACTTGTGGAAAGAGATAATATAGGGAATATCTATTGCGTACCGGGAGTTGGTTTTGATGTGGTAAAGATGGACACAAAATTAGGTACTGTCGTAATATTTCTACTAGAGATGGTAAGCAAGTTGCTCCTATTGTTCCAAAGGATGATGCTCCAAATAAGAGGTGCTTCTATGCACTCTCTACTAGAGGAACAAAGCTGGATGAGGGTGATGATGATGCTAGATTATTTTATTTCTCTCTTTATTGATATGAGTTCCTTCTATGTGGGGGAATATTGTTAATGGATGGGCTAGAAAGTCAGAGAAGTTTGTTGCTTGTAAATGGTCTTTAGAAGTCTTGTTGAAATTGAATTTCAGTGATTTCTTGTATTTCATGAAGTTATGATTATGTTGTAAAATGTGTTTAAACAATTTTATTTTTCATAGTGGCATGTTTCTATCATTATTATATAAATGTTGCATTTTTGAAATTTTGAAGCATGTTTGCTACAAAGGCTGCTAGTTTACTGTGAACATTTTTCAAATTTAACTTATTCATTATTTTGTTGAAATTTGTGATAAGGTGGTTAATCTGATTTATATGAGAATTATATTGAATATAAAATGAGTTTTTGTTATTTGGAATGAAATTTGTGATTTATATGGCATGATGAATTATAGAATTTATTCTAGTTTCTTGTTGTGTTGTGATTCTCTTGATTATGTGAAATCGATGTTTTCCAAATTTTTTATTTTATAACGTGTTATATTATATGGTCATGAGTTTCTAGTTAAATATCTATTATTGGAAGTGTTCGGAGTTTGACAAGTGTCATTCGAGGAGAAATATTGTCCAAGAGAGGGTGATTGTAATACCTCCTAAATGACTTAGGTGACGCTAGATCCTAACATGGTTGTGTTTATAGTATAAGGTCCTAAATTGGTGTATAATGTTCTAATGTGGCCGTTTCTAAGATTTTAGGTACATTGGAAGTTAAACGTCAAGGGATGATCAGGACATTCGACAACTAAGTCACATATCATCCTCATGTATGGTTATGTTCCTAAATGGTTGTTTCATGAGTTAATGAGGTCCTTATATTATTTATTATAGTGTTTATATGAATTGTGTCAAAATTCATAAGGTTTGGAGGTCAAATGTCAAAGAAGGACCATGACATTCGAAAGGTTTTCCTTGATACGACCTTATGTGTCTTGCCATGTTTCTTTGAGTTTTACGGGTTCATTTTGGATGAAATTTGCATGAGAGGACATATAATCGTATACAAACATGTTCAGGTTTGAAAAGTCAAGTGAAACATCCCCAAGGACCATCCAAGTGTCCTTGAAGAAGGACTATGTCTTGAGCCAAAAGTTGTCTTACACCTGCCCAATCGACTAAGGCAATCGACGGCTAGTAGCCTTGTTGACGCCCCATCAACTGAGGGTGTGGGCCAATTTTAAGAAGTGGAAGGTCAAGCTACAAACAACCAGCCGCAATCCGAATCTATGGACCAACAGGAAAGTCCAACTTGAAATGGCCAGTCGATTTCCTCCCGTGAAGCTGTTTTCCCGTGAAACTTTACTGTAAACAGTAGGAGTGAATTTTTAAATTCCCCCCACGTCAAAATAATACTTTTTAATGTTAATTAGGGGTACTTTGGGTATTTTAAACATGTTTATAAGCATTAAACACATAGGAGTTATCATTCTTAAGAACCAAAACCAAAATTCTCTTAGAAATTCTCTAAAACTCCATTGGAGCCAAAACTCAAGGAAGGCCATGGATTGGATATTTGAGTGGTTATTATTCATAAAAATTTTGTATTAACATCATTTATGTATGGCTATTTATCCTTGAAACTCTATTAATTAAGGAGCCCAACATTGAAAGAGTTCTCTAAAGTGGGCAAAGATGAACTTGTCAATTTTTATGATCTATCCATGGGTTCTTGCATTAAATGTTTTGAATAATTGTATATTGATTGAACTTGACTGTTAATTATAAGATATTAACTCTAACCTATGAACCCATGCAATTGATGAACCCTAGTTTTGACTACTTTATGGGTTAAGTGATATTGTCTTAATGCTTATGAATTACAGTGTATTTTTCTATGGGCTATTGAATGATGTAAGAATTATATTCAATTGATGTCAAATTGGTGTTAGATTTATAAATTTATGTTGAATTTACGTAGATTCATTGAGTATAATAGTTTTTGTATTAAATTGATGTTCATGGCCATGGGTAAGGGCCTTGTGGTATTTAATTGGATTATTTAGCTTAGGATCGAAGTGTTGAGAATGGATTGGTGATAAGCTTCCCTAATTCACTTTATTTTATGTAATGTTTCTCTTGAATTATGTTGTGATTAGTATGGTCCACTTATGGTGGCGGTGTTATGAGAATGATGTGGCCTTGTCAGCATTACTTTATGTATTATGATGATCTCGGCCTTGTCGGAAACTATTTGAAGTATTATGACGATTTGTGTTGTTGATTATGTGAAGTATGATTATATATATATATATATATATGTGTGTGTGTGTGTGTGAAGTATGATAATATATATATACATGTGAAGTAATGTGAAAGGTTGTCTTTGTTCTATTGATATTAGGTGATCCTGAGTGTCTTTGTGTGTGTAGTCTTAGAGTTGATGCATATTTGTTAATACTTGATTGTACGAGTCTATGATTGTTGTATTGATATTGATATTGTAGTTTATAGAGTGACTTATATATTATAATGATTATTCCTATGTTCTACTAGAATGATATGATATAGGTGCAAAAGTGAAGTATGTTATGTCCTTTCATTGTTTATGTGTGTCCCTTACTTGATACATGTATTAATGTGAATATGAGATATCGATTGGTCATTAATGTATGGATGACACGAGACATTGAATGATGTAAAGGAGGTTATTTGTGTGTAACTTTGAACCCAGTTGTAAGGTTATGAACATTGAAGTAGAAATCTTTGATGGTATTATTCTTGAAATGAATGGTGGAATCAAGGTTGATTCGTTCGAACGACACCATATTATCCTTTAAAAATTCATTATAAGATATTTTTTTCATTGTATGGTAGACCTTGAAAAACTATTTTGTAGGGTGAATATGATTGGTTTATGAATTTTATATAGAACCCCTTTGTATGAACCTTTAATGATAATTACTCTATGAGAACAAAGGCAAGCACCGAGTGAGTATGGTAAGGGAAGTAGTTCTTTTTAAAGGATGAGGCTAGAGTACAAAGTAAGCCATTCATACTCCTTAACTATGTAGGGATGTTTAGAAGTTCTACCATTAGCAAGTAGAACACCTTCCATCAGAGTAGGTTACAACGTTAGATTCCATGATTTGCTACCATGGTCTTTGTCTGTTATTGCCTATTCTCATCATATGGGATACCTATTAGTATTGGAGAAGTTCTATGATATTTAGGTGGCTGTATGGGATGCAATCTAGATATTGCACAACAAGCTTTGATGATCTTAGTGAGAGTACCTAGGTCTTCTGCAAAACCATTGCTTGAATGTCCATATGCAATGAAAGTCTCTTAAATGAACAATGAATATAATATCTTTCGTTAAGAAATCATGTTAAATGAATAAGTACTTATGTATAGTGGTTAAGGGTTGGCTTGTTAAGGTGTCAAGGGGGCATAAGAATGGTCACTTCGCATCTTACCTAGATAAATATAATATCTTTCGTTAAGAAATCATGTGAAATGAATAAGTAGTTAAGGGTTGTCTTGTTAAGGTGTCAAGGGGGCATAAGAATGGTCACTTCGCATCTTACCTAGATAAGTATTATTAAGAATGACTCTAGTTAGGAACTTGGTTTATTGTGTAGACATGATCAAGACATAGGTAGTCTTAAGGATTACTTAGGTAATATTAAAGAGGTCAATCATGGACATTCTCTTCTTGATTTACTTGAGTGGATCTTTTGATAACCTTTGACGAGAGAATGTCATGTTATGTGAATGTTATTGTGCCAAGTGAGAATGACCTTATCCTAGGTAGACTAAAGGATCTCTTAAGTGTTTGTGAAAGGAATTTGAGCGGTCGCTTCACAACTCACTCAAGTGAAACCTTACAATCACCTTTGGTTGGAGAGTATCATGTTCATATGTTTGGTCTATGGTAAGTGTGTATATCTCATTGCACGCTAGAATGTGTCTATGTTGAAGTGAAAAGACTTAACTATAATAGTATAGTTCAGTGTTACAGTGATATTTCTCATTGTAAGGTTATCCTTTAAAATGAGATAAATAGATTAAGTGATTTCTTATGTGTTTCTAAGGTTTTTGATGTTGTTCTTATGATTACATTAAGATATTTTTATCCAAAGGTGCATGTTTCAAATAAATGTCTGTTTTCATGATTTTTATGCATTATGCCATACTTAGTACATGATTTTATCTATCTCTAAGGGGATTCATAGCTAAAGGTGAATCTTAGGTAGTAGGATTGTTCAAGAGAGTTGAAGGATGTTCGCATTTGACTCGAGGGAATAAATGTCTTTTATTTCCTTTTATTTAAATTTTGTAACACTTAGTAGCACCATATTTCTATTGTGTATGGGTTGTGTCCCAAGTACTCGCATTTCTAAAATTTGATGAAACGAAACTTAGTATATCCAATGAGTTTTATATGTAAGATATTTTTAAGGCTACGTAATTGTTTGTGAACATTTTTAATTCTGCATTAATTTTCATATGTGTACACGGGATGAACGATACAAAAGGGTTTGTTAAGGAAGTCCGAGAGGTCATGTTTTCCTATTCACGATTTAAGGAATTCCCTTACTTCTAGGGTATAGGTGTAGGTCGTGATAAGCCGGTGGGGATAGTCAATATATGTCTCATAAGGGATAAGGCCAAAGTAGTGGTGTCACTGAGAGGGCCCAGCATTGAGGTGCCCCCATCGAAAGAATGTTTGGTTGAGATGGTGGATTTAGCTCAAAGGGCTTATCCTACTAAATTTGAGCTTGCTGACACCACCCCGCCTGACTCAACTCATGCTGCCAGAAGGGCCACCAGCTAGTCCTTATCCACACCGCCTGCTGCAGTAATGGTCCCCATAACACGGGTCCAAAGACTAGATGCCCATATAGTCACCGTTTTTCCAAACATACAACCTTACATACAAAAATCCATTTATGAGGCTGAGGACTGAATAAAGAAGAGGGTGGCGTAGTAGACTAAGCTAAAAATTTGGGCGGTTCACCAACTCCTTGATGTCTTCGATCTTCGGCTTTTAGCACCCCCAAACCCTACCATAGACCATACTACTCTTAAGGATGTGGTGTCTAGTTTGTGAGAAAATATTGACACCATTCTACAGATGAGGGGGACTGAGCCGGAGAGTGTGCCCATTGAGCTAGCAGAGGACATAGCGCTTGACGCATTGCTCAAGCCTTCTTATTAGCCGCAGCTTGAGCCATGTGGTCGTGCCTAGAGGCACCATTCTAGCCACACTACTTAAGCATGAGATGATGCCCTTGCAAAGAAACAAAGGACGAACATCGAGGCTTCTAGAAGGGCTTATTTGGTACATGAAGAGGCCCACTAGAATAGGGAAACAGAGATATCTATTGGGGCGTCCAGATCAATGTAGGTGACAAGTGAGGAGATTGATGTGGGCACTACTAAGGGTGACCCAAGCACTGTTGTTGCGTGTTCCGAGAAACCTGACCCGCCAACTTGTTGAGAGATCGTCGACTATATTGTGCCCTAGTTTTATTCACCTACCACGTTATACTTATGTTTTTTATGCATTGGGAACGCTTGAATGCTCTTTTTGTTGGGGGTGCAGAAAATGGAAAGTGAATGTTAGGGTAAAGTTTAAGTAGCCCAACTCACAATCCCTCTTGGGGTTTTTTTGGTTGTATTCTTTTTCCCTAAGAGGCAGGTTAATATGTTTAACCACATGTCATTATTTGTATAAAGTATAAAAGAATTAAATATGAAGCATGATGGTTGAAAATAAATGATATCCTGTCCTAGAAAATGCTTCCATGCTTACGTAAAAATGAGTTGAATGTGTTTGCGGCTCTAAGCATGACATAGATAAGCATTCACTATATGACCTTTAACTAACACCTAAACTAGGAAATGTCTAACTCGGATCTCCTACCCTTGATGATAGCATCGTCGTGGTCCTCTCACAGGACTCACACGAGCACTGAACATTCATCATAACATATGTTAAGTAAAAATTTCAAAAAAAAAGTAAAACTTTTGCATTCAACTTGAAGTATACATAGACTTCATACTTATCATTTATGAACCATACGATATTCTATGAAATTGTCCCAAATAAATAAAACGATCTAAATAGTGAAAATCAAGACTTAGCCAATACATAGTCAATATACCATATAGGCGTTAATACAAAAGAATCCAACTAACATTATGGAAATTGTGTATTCTTTAAACTACTAGAAATCTACGTAAGCTAATATATGAAATATAGCATCCCTGAACATGAGGTCCTACAAAGACTTGGAGAAAGATTTCCAAGCTTCTTCAAATCGACCTCCTTAACTTCAATCGCCGGAAACTACAGTTGTAGTAATAAAAAGTAATGGGAAAAAAATTTAAACTTTTGCATTCTACTTGAAGTATACATAGACCTCATAATTATCATTTATGAACCATAAGATATTCTAAGAAATTGCCTCACATATATAAAACTATCTAAAGAGTGAAAATCTGGACTTAGCCAATACATAGTCAATATGCCATATAGGCGTTAATACAAAAGAATCAAACTAATATAATGGAAATTGGGTATTCTTAAAACTACTACAAATCTGCGTAAGCTAATATATGAAATATTGCATCCCCGAACATTAGGACCTACCAACACTTGGAGAAAGATTTCCAAGCTTCTTCAAATCGACCTCCTTAACACCAATCACCGGAAACTACAGTTGTAGTAATAAAAAGTAATGGGGTTAGAACGTCACATGTACTAAGTATGGGAATATTCAGATAACATTTGATGGCATGCATGAAAAGGATCAATTACAATATCATTAGAAAACGTTCTAAGTCTTTTGAACATATTTAATGCACATACCATAGAACATATACAAGTAAAGGATTCCATTAACATAAAGCATGATCATAATTAAAGAAATATTATCGTAGTCATGTTAACTTTCCATATTCAATTTATAATATAACATAACGCACAAAACACTCACAAATGATATCATCGCCAACCTACAAGTGCAACAGTCAGATGAAACCCCAGAACCCTACACAACCAATATAAGATAGGAGACCATAGGTAAAGCTTTGCTTCATATAAGTTTTAACATACTAAGTCATCACTTCATATAGCAATGTAACTGAATAACATATTCATTATAATGACCAATATCAGATAAGCGTCACATCATGTATCATAAGCATATACCTTTCAAGGAATCATATTACATAAGAACAATCTCGTAGGAATTCCCTTGAAGTCAACTTGTGCAATGTCTAGGTAGAATCCCATACCCCTACATATAATAAGTAGACTCCTCAAGTCACCCTAGTAAACGTTTATTCACGTGACTTTCATATTACATGAAGGAACATAAACCTTAACCGACATAGACCATGTGAGATAAACATGGAATCCGGTGTCATAAAACCCTACACTGAAAAAAGGTGGACTACCGGCGAAAGTAGAACCTAACATGACATAGCTTTCTATGTAGATCCAGTAGTTAGTATCCTATGGTTGCCACATAGTTCAATTACTAGGAGATTTATTAGAGACCCATAGTTACAGATTACATGGCAACCTCAATCTCAGGAGAGTCATTGTGAACGTACTTTCATAATAGGGAAGCGACACCCCTCATATCTACTTCATCGGTGATTATCTTAAGTCCCTTTTCTTAAATAACATTTATGTTTTACTTTAATATAACTTATCCTGGGTCTTAGGAGATTAACTACTTTATAAACATGATCGTGAGCTCTATATGATTAGACGATAATATTCATTCGTTTTAACCCATTGTTTGTGAGATTAACATAACATAGTCATCTTGTTTAAAGCATACAAGAGAATATCAAACATGCACTTACCATGTTCTTTTCATGATCTCACAAATAGCGTGCTTATATCCCAACATACACGCATAGAAACATCTTTCATACTTCCATAACATAGCATCCTAATTTATAGGATAACATAAATGTTGTAGAGTAATCACAACTATCAAAGACTCACCTTTTGCTTCCAAGAACCTTATTCAAGAACATAATTAAACTTAAAACATTAATAATCATAACATAGTGAAATACTAATTAGCATAACTAAGAATAACACTTCAAATCATATAAAAGATCAATGCTTAATGTAGGGTAAATGAAAGGGTCATTTATGATTTCATTCTAGTCTTAGTTCCAATCCCTACGTTATCCTATTATCATGTGCTGAAAACAATCATACAAAACCATCATCAATATAGGAAAATTATACAAATGAAATTCTAACATAAAAAACCACATACTCATTAAATCGTGTGTAATGACCATAGAAAAAACATACTTTTAATTGAAAATCATAAATCTAGGGTTAGGAAGAATATATGTTTTGTAGCATGACAACCATAGTATTTGGACTTGTTGAAAACTTTTCTTTGAAAGGACCTCTTGGTAAAGGAATTCCAAGAATGAAAAACAAATACCTTATAGATGAAGAATCCAACATGATTAGATGAAAAGCTTGATGTCTTCGTCTTCTTCCTTAAACTCTTCTTATTCTTCAATGGAATTTGGAAAAGAGAGTGTCCTTGAGAGAATAAGATAAATTTCGTTAGATCTATTTTGGGGCGTGTAAAAGTTGTATAAACTAAACTAATAAAAATATATAGTCGTCCTATGAATAACTTAAAAGACCTCAACTTAAAAAGGTATTTTTGAAAAGTTAAATTAGCAAAAATACGACTTTAACGATTCTGTGAAATAGTTGCGCATCTCGGGGCCAATACCTATCATCTTTATTGAATTTTGAGTTGAGGAAGTGAGGTGCATTTCAGCCTCGCATTGCGAGGTTTCCTTTAAAATCTTGAAGAGTAACACCTTATGTCAGGCGTGCGTCGCAAGCTAAGCATCCACTTTGGCTTTAAAACCCATGTTTGCATCCTCCCCACGGTCCCTTCGGTTTGTCGTTGCGGTGTAGTTACAAGATGTTTTGACCCTTTGTACTACATACTACCTATCAAAGGTCATTTTACATGTTTTGGACTACATAGGCACATGAACTAATTTAAATTAGCTAGTTTCCGAATACCAAGGTCTTTCTTAGATGATTTGGCTCTAAACTTTTCCAAATGAGTTTATTACAATGATATAGGTATATAAACATCATTTTAAATATTATTTTATGGATTAATCTATAGTCTATGTATTGGACTTTCTGGACTGTTACAGGAAATGTGACAATCTAATAGTGTAATGAGGTATCAGGAGAGTGTAAAAAATTTGGAGTGTTGAACAGTTGGTACCTAGATAGAATTTCCCAGTTAGTCCTGGAAAGGAAATATATTTTTAAAGACTAGGATAGGATCATAGGCCCTTGTTTGAATTAGCAAACATTTATCTTATAATTAAGTTAACTAAATAAAACTTCATCCCATCAGATCCAAATCTTTTGAGCCTTTAATAGACATTTTTTTTCACCAACTCACCTTCCCAGGGTTTAATGTTTTATTCCAAGTCGTGAATAGCCCCTAGACTTAACCAGCGTCGGTGTCCTCTTTGAGGACAAAAACTAACCTCTTAACTTACACCATTACATTCAAAGGTTAAATTTAGCGTCAAATTTAAAACATTTCATTACTTTTACTAGGAAGTTTACATAGGTCTCTAAATACACACACACACACACACACACACACACACATATATATCGAGTGTACATAGAACCTTCGTATAGGAAGATTACTTAGTCTTCTACTTTTATTTATCATAAGTATATAAAATATAACATAGTCATAATAGTCGTATTATATTATAACCATCTAAAGAGAGTGTAAGAAATGGAGCATTACCCATATATCAATGTAAGAATGCCTCACATGGGCTGTAAAATGTTTCATACTAAAAGCAAAAGAAAGAAATATAGAAGTCTTAAGCTCATAAAAACTCCAGTAGCTCGATAGTGCCATCACCCTCTAAAAGTGAGTACCTACCCCGCTTGGATGATCAGGAGATCCAACTCGTCTTCAAAAGCATTTCAACGACCTGAAACTAAAATATTGGGCAAAAGGAAGAAATGAGGTTAGTACACCACTTGTACTAAGTAGGAGACCATATGCTCACATACTTTGAAATCATGCTAAGAAAAGGGACATTTAATAAAGGTATGCAATATACATTGAAAAAACATATGAATATTAAATAAGTCCATACAGAATCACATTGGCATATTAACAAAGTCATAGGCATGTACTTCACAAGACAAACAACATCAAAACTAGTGAAGTCAACATGCATATCATATAATTAAAACATTGTCAAGTACTCTATCATCAAGTCATAATAGCAACAAGCATGAATAAGAGTTCATTATAACATAATAAATGTATGACAATTAGCCATAAACTCTATTAATTCAACACGTGCAATGACCAAGCAAAGCCCCATAACCTTACTCAATCAAGTAACCCAACAAGAATCATTATTACCTTCCTACTTCACATAACATAGCATTTAACAATATATATAATAATACATTAACAATATAGACCAACACATATTCACAAGTGACACAAATACACATATAGTATCAATAATGTTAAAGCTCCTCAAAAACATATCATGTTCCATTATAAACATATTCATACATAGTAACAACCTCCTAAAGTTCCCTACAATGAACACTAGTGCATGACATAGGTAGACTCCCACAGCCCTGCCTAGCCTAAGTAAGCCTATAATGTCACCTTAGTTAGTTTGTACTTCATTACTTCATTTTATTTTACGAAACAATTACCTTTACTGACATAGACAATAAGAGATAAGTTTAGAATCCTCTGTTGTAAAACCTTACACTAAAGGAAGGTAGTCTACCAGCCAAAGAAAAACATAAAATAAACATAGCTTTCTAGTTGGATCCACTAGCTAGTCTTCCTATGGGTGAAAAATAGTTAATGATCTAAGATATATGTATTATACCTCTAAGTACAACTTGGAAATCGGGACCTTCTCATGGGTATCCATTGGATGAATATCCCTCATTGGGAAGTCAACACAACATATGGATCTATAGGGTCAATCTTCATCTATGGAAAGCCATCACCTCCATTGTTAAGTACAATTAGTGCTAAGATAATTCATGTTTTTAAATGTATTTAATGACATTCTTTATCATTATGGTTTATTGTATGTTATAGGGTCTAATCATTGTATATTCATCATCAGTATAGCTCAATAAGAATTTCATGAGTTTAATCCTTTAATTAAAATTCATATGAGTTAGATTAAAAAAATTACATATGAATTAATAATAAGTAACAATGGTAAATAAGTTACCATCCATTAACATTTACGTCATAGTCACGACATTTCGATTCAACATTATTGGTATGCCCTTAAAATGAAATAGGTCAAACTGGAGCTTCACATGTGTTCCATAAATAATAATGTATTAAGATAGTGTATTTTAGCTTTAGAAGTCAATTCTGAAATTTTGGGAACGTTTGGATGTCAAATTCCCAAGACGTCCAAAAACAAGTCGAAGTAAAACTAGTGTGTCGTAGTGATTTGATGTGAAAATTTGGGAGATGGTTTTAGAGTTATATTTAGTGTCAATGGTTCCTATGAATATATTTACATCTAAAGGGTTGAAACATAAGATAACGATGCTCGACGAACACCCTAAGGGTCCCCGAGGGGGAACCAAACGTTGGAAAAGAAATTCTATAAGGCAGCGTGCAGGGGTAGGATCTAATTCCCTACCTCGTGAGGCACCTGTGAAAAAAATTTTACTACCTCAGAATTCTTGAGATGCAAAAATCTGGAGATTGCATCGCGACACGGAGCCATGTCCCATATTTGACTGCGAGGTTTTTTTGTCAAATTTCAAGTTTGAAAACGGTCCAAATGGTGTGCGGGTCTTTTGGGAACTTTGGGGTCATTTTTTGAATGATTTAGGTAATTTTAAAACTCATTTCACCCATAATTTAAAACCCTCAAGGTCAAATCAAATTCCACTAAATACTCATTTTCTCCAAAAAAACCTCCATCTTCAAGAAGCTTCAAGCTTCAAGGAAGAGGACAAAATTCTTCATGTTTTCTTCACAAAATTCTCGTGGGTTTTTTATTATTAATCTATGGTAGTTCATCCTTGAATATTCTTTCAATAAAGGAGTAATTTCAAAGAAATTTCAAAAAAAAATTCTAACTACAAACTTCTTTATTCCTTGATTCTATGTATGGATCTTTGCATAAAAATGTTTTATTTGTAAAAATGAATAGTTCTTAGCTTTAAATGATGATTCTAATGTAAAAAACCCAACGGAATCATGTTTATTCTTTTATAAACTTATGGCTCATGAATGAATTCTATTAGTATGACTAGATAATGTTAAAGTTATTATTTCTTGGTAGTTTTATTGACTTTTAGATACCACCGTAGGGACTATTATACTATGGAGTATTGTATAAATTGTGAATAGGTGGTAAAGGCTTTGACGAAGGGTATGTTTTTTTATTTTTGTTAAGATATATTGAAGTAATTATTGAGTGGTATGGTCCACCATTTGTGGGTATGTTTTTTGACGAAGGGTATGTTTTTTATATTTGTGTATTGTGAAAATGGACTTGAAGGAATGATATATGATGTGAAGTGATGATTATGATATATATATGTATGATATGTAATAGAAGGTTCAAATGAGTATCTTGAAGGATTTATGTCTAACTGAAGTATGCATTTGATATGTGAGTACGATGGGTGTAAATTGTAATAAATGTGAGTTGAGCTTGTCTAGAATTAAATGTTATTAGTAATGTCTATTATATGAAAGGTGTACTTAGGTATACTCACACACACACATGAATGCATTAATGAAGTCAAATGAATGAAAATTGGGGATTGTAGAATGAACACTCTTGTGAGTAGAGATGAATTTTCTAGACCATCCCTGCTATTCCTAATTATTAAAAAGGGGGATCTTGTGGTGAACACTCTTTTTGTGTAGAGATGAAATTTTTAGTAGCAACCTCACTATTCCGAATGAGATTTCATAGATAGGTTGGAGGTTGGATACTCTTCGTGAGTGGAGATGGGATTTTCAATAGTTATCTCCTAACCTATAGTTAATGAATGCTTCAGACTCCGTGGGGGTGTTATGGTTAGCTCCGAGAGGATTTGAAGAAGGGGTGGGTACACTTCGTGAATTTAGATGTTGTATCCAATGTATCTCTTGAGATGGGTGCTTCTGGTTAGTAGAGATAGAGTTACTTAGTAGCAATATTCTTATCCTTTAACTATGAAACCACGTAGGTGTAACTATTGGATAACCCATGTAAAGGCTAAAGATATAACCCTACCTTACGCAAGTAGGGATCCCTCACCTAGTAAGGGTATTATCGGATTCCATGTCAAGCTTTCATGGTCTATGTCAGTTAAAACAATACCCTACAAAAGAATGCAAATAACTAATTCATATTAGGTGTGTAATACTAAGGGTAGGTGGTTGAATTGTACGGTATTTATCTATTGCACAAGCATACAATTGGAGGTCGTCTATGTGTGTGCTTATGTGAAAGGTATGAGTGAGTCATGATTTGATGTGAAAGAAAGTAATGTCACTTTATTCCTAATACTAAGAAAGTATATTAAAGTTATGTCTTTTATGATAGAACTTATGAATGATGAATGTAGTGTAACTAATCTCATCGAATCCTCAAGAAGCACACAGTGGGGTTATTAGTATGAGATGCTACTCTAACATTGAATTTTGTGTGACTTGTAAGTACACTTGATAAGGGCACTTATGTGATGTTATTAAATGCAAGTGTGTTCATATAGAGTCTTTAGTATTGAATGTTGACTTGTTAAATGAAATGAAGTATGCTTGTCCTTAGTAGTATTAAGCATCACTTGGGTTTGTAGTAAAGAGATTGTATGGGAAATTTTTTCATGTGTTACCTAAGAGAGTCTAAGGATAACTTGGGATAGGGAGAATTAGTTTTTAAGTGGGTTCACTGTGAGTATGCTTTTATGTTGGTAAAAATTGATGTTTTACTTTATGCGTTAAATGGTGGTTTTAAATGATGTCTTGTTACTTAATTAATAAATTGTTTTATTTAAATAGTACGACTTATATTTTTATTATAATTTGTCCCTTTTATCCTTATTTTGCATACTTAGTAAATTATTTGTACCAACCCATACTTTTCTATAATTTGTAAGTATAGGTTGGAGTGATTTTAAGGGTAGAAAGCTAGCTTCGGAATCAATTCACTCAAGACTAAGTATGTCCTCATATATTCGAGTGCATAGTCTTTATTTCTATTTTTTCTTATTTCAAGAATTATGATGTATTTCTTTCAATGTAAAGGGTTGTTCCGCAAGATACTTATGTCGTGTATTTAATTTTTCTTGTAATGATGAGACTATTCATAGTATTAATAAAAGATTATTTCTTTATTTTTAATTTGATGGATCTCTTTGAGGAACGAGGTCTCAAGCGTGAATGACATCCCATACCTTACTAATTTATGAGGATTTATGGTGAAACTTGACACTTTTAAGCCTTTAAACCCTCATGTGGGTTGGTCTTCAATAGTGTTTTACACTATAGTGTCATAGAAGAGAGAAGGAAGAGCATTTGGGGTTTGTTAATTTTAAGCTATTTGTTAGTCTTACTTAAATTAGGACTTTATATTGGGGGTAAACTTACTTTATTAGACCTCACTTAACCACTAAATAATTAACTAACCCCTTAATTAATTAATTAGAACGAACTAATAATGTGCATAAAATCTCAGCCCTCAAAGACAAGACCTCAACCAAAGGTTTGTCTGTTAGTCGATGACCCTTGCCCCTTCCGTGCTGCTCATCTGTCGATGAGTTCCGAGACTTGTCCAAATGGAACATTATCCATAATTGCTAAGTGTTGGTCTACAGATGGAATCGACTCACCATCGATCCACACACGTTCCGTCGTTCCCCTTTTTTGGTCAACACTGCCCAGTCAACCTTGACCACCAAATGCAAGGGTCCTTTCTCAAGGGCCCTTACTTTGTCCTTGGGGAGTGGTTTTCGGAATTTTCGTCCATGAATAATCTTAAACACATTTTAGTCACCTTTACACAAAATTTCATAAATTTCTTACTCCTAAAATCTAGTTAAAACGGCTAAGGCACACTAGTAACTTCTTGAACTTGTTTATAGACATCAAGGAGTTCTCGGATTTTTTGGTTTATAAATTTCCTAAATGACTTATAATCGTCAAAATGGACCTTAAAAATAGTGTCTAAACCTTATTACACCTATGTTAGGATCTAGAAAACATCTTGGATTTTTGAAGTGTTACATTATCCAACCTTAGAAACATTCATCGCCGAATAAATCTAAAATTCTTTTGAATAAAGAAATAGACTCAGGACTAGGAAATAAACCAACAAAAATAAATAAAAATATTAAAAATATCACTTATACAATACAATTCAAAACATCAATTACCAACCATAAGGCTCATCATTACATTATAGGTAATATCCTTCTCACAATAACAAAAGCTCAAGCTTGGCATTTATGAGTCAAATATGTAAAAGTTCAACTTAACAACATATTATATAGCATTTCATGAATACTCACCATATCAAAATGCACAACAAAACTCAAAAAAAGCAAAAGTGAAAAATTTACAATGTTCAAGTTAATTTGGCAAGTCGCAACGTAGCTTCACTGTAACAACATCAAAAATCCACATTTTGCAAACTTTTCCAAAAAACAACAAACTTCATTTTTTAGTCATTACTTTCATTATTAGTAAGAAAAACTAACCTTATTTATCAAATAGATGATGGTCATGTTGAACTTAGCCTCCAATGTTGCACCATCAACTAGGTAATTCTTCCATAACACCTTTACGGAAGCCACCTCTTTATTCCTTAATTTCTTACTTGTTTATCAAGGATTTGAACTAGGACTTCCTCATAAGAGAGGTAATCAATCAAACAAAGACCCTTAGTAGGAAAAATACACTCGGGATCACTGTTACATTTCTTAAGCATGGAAACATGGAAAACCAAATGAACCGAATCCAATTCAGTAGGAAACCTTAACTCATAGAAAACTTTACAAACCATTTGCAAGATTTCATTGGACCCATATAACGAGGAATCAACTTTTATTTCTTTTAAAATCTTACAAGTCCTTTCATAGGCAAAATTTTCAACTACACCTTATCAAATTCTTTAAACTCTAAATAGCTTCTCCTATATCTTATAGCACTGTGCCGACTATAGGCCGTTTGCAAGCAATTCGTTGTGGTATGAACTTTCTCTAATGTCTTATAAATAAAATCGAGACCAAGAAGCGAAGGCCCACTCACTTTAAACCATCCAATATGAGATGTACACCTTCTATCATACAAGGATTCATAAAGATCTATGCATATGGACGAATGGAAAATGTTATTTTAAGAAAACTCCACCAAAGACATATTTGTCCAAATTTCTGTTGAAATCAATAATACAAGATCTTATCTATCCCAAGGTATTGAATAGTGCTCTCCGCGTGACCATCTGTTTAAGGAAGAAAAAGTGGTGCTTAAATTCACCTTAGTACCCAACCATTCATAGAATTACCTCAAAAACCTAGATGTAAATTGTCCACCTTGATCCGATATGAGGGATAACATCATATCATGGCAACAAATAATCTCATCTATGAAGATCCTTACATAATCCTCCGCTGAATAAGTAGACTTGATAAGAATTAAGTGAGAGTAGTAAATTACCCGACTTTTGATGTTCGACTTTCACTTGTTTGCAATTTGGAGTTTTAGCAACAAACTCTTCAATGTCCTTATTAAAACATTCCCACCAAAACACTTCCATAACGTCATGGTATATTTTATGCGAAGTCGCATGAATGTCTTAACAGGACGCATGAGTTTCCTCAAGAATCAGTTTCCTAAACCCAATAAAATTGGGAAAACACCATAATCATTAATACCTCAAGACACCATCCTCCTAAGGAGAATGACTCATTAAGCTTATCAATAACTGATTCCTTAAACTCCATCAATTATTGATCAAGTTGTTGTTTAGACATCACATCAATTACTAATGATGACTCAGATTTATGATGGACTAGGAAACCTCCAATAGGAGAACATTTCTTGGCTTTATCTATATAAGACACTACCCATGGATAAGTGACTTAAAGCATCCGCAACCACATTGGCCATGCTGGGGTGATAGAGGACACTTATGTCGTAATCTTTCAACAATTGTAACTACCTTATTTGTCCGAGATTCAACTCCATTTGGGTAAACACATATTCGATATTCTTATGGTTGGTATAGACATCCACATGGACACCATATATGTAATCCTTCCATATTTTCAGGTCAATTACTACAACCGTCAATTCAAGATCATGAGTTGGATAGTTTATCTCATGCACCTTAAGGTATTTAGAATCATAGGCTACCATCTTCCCTTGTTGCATAAGTACACACCCTAAAACCACTTGCAAGGCATCGAAATACATAATGAAAATCTTTGTACCCTCTGATAAGGTCAACACCGGGGCGGAGGTAAGCCTATCTTTCAAATTTTTGAAGCTTCTGTCACATGCCTTCATCCACTAAATTTCTTAATCTTTCGGGTCAAAGTTGTCAAGGGAAATGAAATCGACGCAAAACCATCGACAAACCTCCGATAATGTCTTTCTAGACCGAAGAAACTCCTAATGTCAATAAGAGTCAGTGGTATAGGCCAATTTTTCACCGCCTCTGTTTTCCTTGGATCAGCCTTAGCTCCTTCACTAGGGTTGATATGACCAAGAAATACCGCCGACCTAAACCAAAACTCACATAAGCTATACTTGGTAAATAATTGGTTCTCATTAACCACTTGTAACACCACCATAAAATAGTTCATCTGATCACCCTCATTTTTAAAGTATACCAAGATAACATCAATGAAGACAATGACAAATAAATCTTGGTAAGCACAAAACACCTTATTCATGAGATCAATTAAAGACGCTGGGAATTAGTGAGACAAAAGGACATTAATAAGATCTTATGTTGATCATATAAAGTCTGAAATGCTATCTTGGGTATATCCTCACCCCTCACCCTAATTTTGTGATATCCTGATCTTATGTCAATCAAAGAAAAGTAGCTTGCCCCTTGGAGTTGATCAAACAGGTCGTCAATCCAAGGAAGAGTATACTTCTTATTAATAATGAGTTTATTGAGGTTGCGACAATCAATGAACATCATAAGGGACCGATCATTCTTCTTAATAAAGAAGATTAGAGTACCCCATGAAGAATTGCTATGTCTAATGAAGCCCTTGTCTAGTAAATCTTTAAGTTGAGCCTTTAACTCTTTCCATTTGGATGGAGCCATCCGATAGGAGGAATTTATATGGGATTTGTATCAAGTAAAACATCAATATCAAAATAAATTTCCCTTAAAGGAGGGATATAGGCAAGGTCATTAGGAAATAACACCAAAAATTCCCTCACCACAGGGACCGTCTTAATGGGAGAAACTTTGGTGTGTAAATATCCGACTCTTCCTATATGGTATAAATACCCTTTTGATATCATTTTGCATGCTTTAAAACAATACTTAATACGGCATCTAGGGATGGAGTTTCCCCTTTTCCACTCTGCTCATTCGGAAAGTTAAACTTCCCATCCAATACTACAATCTATAGAGGCAAATCAAGCATGAAATCCATATCCAAAATGACATCAAAATAAAGCATATGAAGTTCTACTAGCTCAATATAAGAAACACTATTGGGCAAAATAATAGGATAATTTCTATACACCCTTTTTGCAACTATCCACTCACCAACCGAGGTAGATACTATAAAAGGTTCATGCAAAATATCGAGCAAAGTCTCAAACTTGTTAGATACTAGAGGAATAACAAATGATAAGGTAGCACTGAGATCAAGTATGAAATATATATTAATAGAAAAGACTTTCAACACACCGGTCACCACGTCAGAAGAAGTATCTTGCTCAACCATAGATAGCAGAGCATAGAAGAGGTTGTTCTTTTGAGCTTCATTTGAAATACTTGCTTGAGCTTTACCACTACCCTTGTCTTGAACCTTCATATTAGGGAAATCCTTAACCTTGTCGTCACTCTTTCTTCAAGAAAAGAAAATTCCTATTCCAACTAGACATTCACAAAGATAACCCTTTAAACACATGGCACAATTAGGCTCCTAGTTCAGTGAATTAGTACCATTTCCCTTTTTAGGCTTAGGATAATGATGTATCGTGGTTACACAGTACTTTTTAAGCTTTTTCCTTAAGTTTTCTGTGTGTCTAAAAGCCTTTTTGTATTGAATTTTGTGTAAGTTTCTCATTATATGCAGCAAATATGTCCAAAGATGAACGAGGAATATTTTGAGCGAGAAATACAAAAGAGACCACATACAGAGCTTATGATGGTCTGTCGAGTCTATCACGTTCTGTAGGTGGCATCGTAGTAAGAAGATAGGCTGCTAAAGGAAGATGGAGAATTTTGACCTTGTGTGGCATGACGGAAGTCTATGATGGACGTTATAGACACGACGGTTCGTCCTTCTGGTTCTTCGTAATTATCAGAGAGTAGTCCCAGTACCTAAATGTCAAGAAGTTTATGTATTATGAAATTTAGACCCTCGACGGACCGTCCTGCTTTGAATGGTCTGGCATACCTTTTTATTGAGGGTAATGAAGAAATCCGCAAAAGAATTTATAATGTATGGGATGACGGAGGCTATGACAGCTCGTCTTGATGACGGTCCGTCAAGAGTTCCGTCGACTCATACGAGTTTTGATAGATTTTTAGTAATTATAATTCTTCTTTTATAAGGTTTTTTTTAAATTATAAATATTTTGAAAAACCTCATTTTTGGGGTTAGACTTTTGGTTAGATGGTTATACTTTTTGATAATATTTAGTTCTCTTGTTCAAGTATTGAAGGATTTATTTCGGTAATTGATACACTTTTTATGGAATTTATTGATGGTGCTTTTGTTGATTAATCAAGTGAATTTATGTATTTTATTCTTTATCATTATAGTAAGTGCATGAATTCTAATATTAATTATATGAATAGTGTGATTATGACCATGGGTAACTAAACTCCATAAATAGGGTTGTGGGAACCATTGTGAATAATGAGGTAAAATCTAACTAAAATAGTAATTCTAGAATAATGTCTTGCATGTATTAATAATTATTTTGTTTAGAAGCCTTTTTAATGGATGGCCTATGTTAAAACTCGCCTTAATGCTACATGCCGGACCAAGGAGGTAGATAATATGAAAAGAATTATCAACATAAATTAAGTGTACACTATCTAATATGCTAGTGTCGGTAGGTACGAGGTAATAACATAGTCAAATATCAAATACAATGCTTAATGTGAGGTAAATGTAAGGTTTGTATAGCAACACACGTTACCGGACCAAGGTGCGGAGTGAAATATTCTAGATGGCGGAAAAAGGATTTAGAGATACATAACTTATCACTTTACATGCAGGATACTATGAAAGAATGGTTATAGTTAGAATTTTCAGGTTAGGAATCTGTGGGGAACACTTAATCCCTAGTTAGTTTTATTAATGCATTATGATCCGAGATTTGAATCTGTTAGTTGGTTAATTTAATTTAGTTTATTCTTTTCATTAATTTAGAGTTAAAAACACCCTTTTCTGTCTTTTCATTTCAAGGGAAATAGTTGACTAAATAATAGTATTGATGGAATAAAGTTAAGTATGACTATTTTCCTCATAGGATCGATCCGAACCTCATAAGTTGGGTTGTTTACTTTATACGATCTATTTACTTTTTTTTTGAGAAGTATGAGTATATCATATTTTGGCACCGCTGCTAGCGAAAGTAGCTTTAAGATTAACTTAAACTAATAGCTAAAGCTTAGTCAATATTTTATTATTTTTATTGTTCTATTGTTTTTTACTCTTGCAGAACTAACTTTCTTATATCCCAAACACACGGAGAAGAAGAGAAACCTTGTTTCCCTACTACCACAAATTAGAGCGTGCACTATGCAATAGTAATTGAAAGATGGGTATTAACGATAATGATCAAAACCAGAACATTCCAGCTCCATTTTGATGGTCATGTTCAGTTATTACCCGATGATCCTAGTTAAAATCAACAAAAGGGACAAAATCCCACTCCACGTCCTCTAGAATACTACAGATATTATGATAATATTGTTGATTCTCATGGGCCACTTGTCTTGCCTCGTCTACCTCAAGGTCACTACTTTGTGGGAACTAGTAGTCTGATGAAAATGCTCAGTGCTAGAGCTTTGTTTTTAGGGATAGCATCAGAGGACCCACATGCCCATATAGCTAAGGAATGGGCAGTTTGTAAAAACTTTATAGGAAGGCCTAATTTGATTTTGGATGTAATAGGGCTATGAGTATTTCCTCTCTAACTGACAGGAGAGGCAGCTATTTGGTTCAATGAGCTCCCTTATAACTCAATTTTCACTTGGAACCAACTAAGAGACGTTTTATTAGAACGTTTCTACCCGGTCTCCAAGAAACTAAATCACAAAGACAGAGTTAAAAAATTTGTTGCATTACAAGGAGAGACGGTTAGTAGTTCTTAGGATAGATTCACTTCATTTTTGAGAAGTGTCCCCAATTAACGCATATATGATGTGTCACTGAAGGTATACTTCGATCGGGGACAAGATGATAATAATACAATGGTATTGTATACTATAGCGGGTTGTTCTTATGGGGAGTGTCCTTATGTCGAGATTTTTGAAAAGTTAGAGTAAATCTCCTGAATTAATAAACCTTTGAGTGATAGGAAATCTGATACTGGAAGAAATACCTTTGAAGTGCAATCCACACACAACCCATCCACATATGAGATTCGTGAAGAGATGGCTCAGATGAGAACTAAGATTGGGTTGGTATTAAAACATGTCACTAAGGTGTAGAAAAGATAAATGCTGTGAACTTCTTGTCTAAACCACCAGCACTAAATGATGAAAATTATTATGAGGACGACTCTTATGAGGTAAATGAGCAGACGAGGGCTTTCCGACCGAATGCCCAATGCTCAAATAAGGAGAATTGGCATCATGGTCAAGGAAACAAAGGTCAAACTATGGTAACTGTAACCGTGAGAGTAATTATGTCTGAGATGGAAGTTACAACCACGACAATAACTTCAACAGGGGTAACTATGGTAACCGAAATGATAGGAACGAGCCCTATCTTCCTTCTCAAAATCATGAAGTTGCTCCTAGGGATGGTGGAGGTAGTATGGCGCGAGTTGAGGATATGTTACACAAATGATGAGGAGGTTCGATGCTAGTGATGAGCACATTAAAGAGATAAGGAGTGATTAAGTTGGTATTAAGCAAAAAGTCGGTACATATGCAATATGGATTAAGCATCTTGAGTTACAAATGGCCCAATTATCTGCGACTGTGAACACATGGCTATTGGGCACTCTTCCAAGCAACACTGTCCAAAGTCTAAAAAATTATAGACACTGTATGGAAATCAGTACTCCTGGTGTCAAACAAACCATTGACCCACCTATGCCTTCTAATGAGGAAAAGGTGATAAAAGATAATGATAAAGTGGTAGAGGTTAGTGGTGAAGTAGAAGATAACATTGGAAAAAGATGCTGAAGTGCCTAAAAATGTGACTCCCATGCCTAGACCACCACCACCCTTTCCTCAAAGATTAGTGAAAATGACCAAGGATAGTAAATATTGGCATTTTATAACAATGTTGAAACAACTTTCTATCGATGTGCCTTTGTTAGAAAATCTAGAACAAATGCCAGATTATGACAATTTTATGAAAGATCTGGTTACAATGAAAAGATCTGTCACTTTTGAGGATAATGATAGAATGCAGCATTGTAGTGCTATTGCTACAAGAGTCTAGTACAAAAGAAAGAATATCCGGGTGAGTTCACTATTCCTTGTACAATCAGGTTATTACATTTTGCTAAAGCGTTATGTGATCTGGGGGCAAGCATTAATCTCATGCCCCTCTTGATTTAAAAGAAGTTGGGTTTGGGCAATCTAAAGTACACTACGATGCTGCTACTGATGGTCGATCGAACAGTAAAAAGGACTATAGGGATACTCCACGATGTTTAAGTCAAAGTAGAGTCATTAGTTTTTCCAGCAGATTTTGTTATTCTTGATTGTGAAGTCGATTTTAAAGTGCCTATAATTCTTGGGAGGCCATTCCTTTCTACGGATAGAGCATTAGTTTATATGGAAAAGGGGCAGATGAAATTTTGGTTAAACAATAAAGAAGTGACCTTCATCTTTTGTTGGTCCATCAGGCGGAGTGGTGAGCTCCAATCTGTATCTGCTATATCAAACAAAGTTCGTAAGTCATCCAAAACACAAATAGAAGAATGTCTAGGTGTAAAATCATTAGCGGCTCTTGATCGTGGTTATGTTTTGTTTAAATAGAAGAAATATGAGTTAGACATGAAGAATCGCGATTATCCACCCGCGAAACCATCTATAGTGGAGGCTCTAATGATAGAACTAAAACTTTTCCCATCTTATATAATGTATGAATTCTTAGGAAATGGTGACACTTTGCTAGTAATCATTGCATCATACGTGAATGAACAACAACTTGAGAGTTTGGTGAAAGTGATAAAAAGGTTTATAAGAGAAATTGTGTGGACTATTGCAGACATTATTAGGATCCCTCCTGGTATTTTTTCTCAAAAAATCAAACTTATTCCCAATCATACGCCAAGTATTGAGCACCATAGACGCTTAAAACTACCTATGCAACAGGTTGTGAAGAAGAAAATCATAAAATTTTTGGATGCCGGAGTAATATATCTGATTGCCGATAGTAGTTGGGTATGCCCTGTTTAGTGTGTACCTTTGAAAGGGGGAATGATTGTGGTCCCCAACGAGAAAAATGAAATCGTTCCAATGAGACCAGTTACTGGATGGAGGGTGTGTATGGATTACCGTAAATTAAATGCATGGACCAAAAAAGACCATTTTCCTATTCCCTTCATGGATCATATGTTGGATAGACTTGCCGGAAAAGGGTGGTATTGCTTTCTTTATGAAGTTTTAATAATCAAGTGTCTTCAGTCATGTTGCAACGTTAAATCAGACACTGGTTGGGAGGCAACCCAATACGTAGCACATCACCAGGAAATTTTGCAGAAAATCACTGCGCAACATTCACTGACGGATACATCGACGGACCATCATGCTTGCGACGGACCGTCGAAGGAATCCGTCGTGCCAGATACTTTTTTTATTTATTTTGAAAATTAGGTTACTCGCGACGGAAGCCATGACGCACCGTCGACTCTGCGGCAGGCAATCATCGGGGACTCATTGCGTCATTAACCAGCAAACCCTAGTTTTGAACCTTTTAAACCCCCTAACTCTTCATTTAAACCATTTCTTTACCTCTTTCTACCATTTCCTCCTTTTCCAACATCCTGCCTATCTCATCATTTTCTTTATCTACTGATCCACATCACTTCCCAAAATCCCCAAGTCTTCTTTCTACTAGTCGGAATCTGTTGCTGTGGTTCTGCTCTTGGTAGCTGAGTGCCTCATTTGCTTGTTTTTTTCCTCTTCTCAAGTATGTTTCTCTAATCTCTACCCTTTTACACTTCATTTTTGTTTTTCAGTTACTATTGTCCTATTTCTTTTTGTGGGTCTTTTCTTTTTGTTCCAATTTTGTCTTACGTAGGTTGAGAGTCACTCGAATTTCCTTGTTAAAATTTGAGAAATGGGTTTTTTTAGAATTGCTAGTTTGCTAGGTATTCTTGTTAGAAACATACACGTTAATATCAAGTATTCAGTTTTAGTCTCAGCGGATGATTGTGGCATCCTCGGTTCTTTCACTGACTGACAAAACAAGACCCCGACGACGTACCATCATACCCACGACGGACCGTCATAGGTCCTGTTCTAACATCCCACTATTCATTTTCTCTAAGTGTCCACTAACAAACATTTGTGACAAACCATCGTTCCCATGACGGTCCGTCCTTCACAACGGTTATGGTTTCAGAGACCTTATCCTAAGGATCTCTAAATTTTTCTATGTCTCCGCTGAGGGACATCTATGATGGACCGTTGTACCCACGAAGGGTTGTTGTGCACAACCGTTATTGTGTCAGAGACTCTTGTCCTAAAGGTTTCCACTAATGGACATCCATGAAGGACCGTCGTACACACAATGGTCCATCCTGCAGAACTGTCATGACGGTTAGAGACCCCTCTCCTAAGGGTCTACAAACTTTTTCAATGTGCCCCACGACAGACATCGACAAAAGACAATTATTATCACGACGGTCCATCCTGCATATCCGTCATAACTCATAAATACTTTTCTTCTGAGAGTCTCCATAAAACATTGTTGAAGTAAGACGTGACGTACCCCATTATCGTTCATCATACTCACGATGGGCCGTAACCTGGTCCGTCGTGTTTCACTGCTACTAATGAGATGTCATTACAACTTTTCTATTATGTGTATTTTGTCTATTTTTTGCTTGACTTGTTTGCTTCTTCTAGTACTAATAATAATTCTTTACAAGTACTTTCTCTAACGGAACCGAAACAAGATTGAGTTTATGCACATGGGCGTTCGAAGTCTGTCTCCCCATCTGCCAGACTGGTGATAGGCTATGATGATGAGCATGACCCTGAGTACGTGCCCTCAGGAACTACCACTCCTACAGGAGTTGCATGTGCAACTAGAGATACACCCAAAAAGGTGGCATCCAACGTATTCCCTGCCTCCAAGTCTAATGAGAAGCGCACACTAATCGGCACACCTTTTGGGTCAACTACACAAAAAAAGAAGCGTCTGGTTCCTTAGGAAATTTGTAGTAGGAAGAAGACTCCGGGTCCGGAGAAGTCTATGCACCCGCCACGGCTTCATCGTCTTCCTCTTCTTATGAAGGTGACAGTCCTTATTCCACTCCAAGCTCATCGACTAGAGTTCCCGCCCCAGTTGCCGACTAGCTCAACCAATTGACACAGACCCTTACACTGGAGAGGCGGATCCTTACGGGAAGTGTACCCACTAAGACAGATATCCACACTCTCTTCACCAGACACCGACTAGAGTTGACAGCTCATTTTTCAGGTTACTACAGTGAGGAGTTGGTCCGAGAGTTTTGCCTTTTATGTGGCTACTTTCCAATCACAAATTTATAGGTGGGCTGCCCCCGCCAAATATGCCCCACTTGAGCACCTCAAAGTACGTGGCATATAGGTCGACATCTCCCTTCCATCCTCCGCCGGTGTTTATACGGCGAGGATGTTTATACCACAAGGAACCCTCTAACCGTCGAGTTCGACTACCAGTAGAATATTGTTCAAGATGGACGATTCTTGTGTGAGCAATCGCTGAGATAGACCACTAAGAGGTGGATGGCCCAATACTTAAGGCTAACTTGACCTTCACGGCTATGTTTCTATGGTTGATTGTCCGCCATATTATCTCCTCTACGGCTGCAGATAATATAGTTACATGGGATCGCGCGATTCTAATGGAAGTGATGATGGCCAGGTTTGAGGTTGACTTCTCTTCGCATCCTCAGGAGGTCATGCCCGAGAGGGATTTCAAGGTCACCACTACTTACCCTTTTCCGGCAATGGTATTATCGTTATCCAGGTCTGCAGGTTTGTCTATCTTGCCCATTGATCAACTTAATATATCGGACTCATGAGGGATGAGGACAATGAGTTGTCTCCATGCAGAGGGCCCCATCCAAAGGTGCCTTCACTTGATGAGAATCTGGATGATACTCTAGCGTATGCTCGAACGACTACGAAGGCTACTTCATTACCAACTGACACTACCCCGATAGAGTCTATCCCGTGTTATAGAACTTCCCCATGCTCATCTCGCTCAGCCCCTTCCCCCGCTCTGGTCCCGCTTTCTAGGGTAGAGAAAATGGAGGCTCAAATGGCCACAATTCTGCATTTATCCAACCTTGGATGCAGAGGTCTATTGCTGAGGTGGAGGAGCTCTTGGAGTATAAGATGGCATAGCACACAGAGAGGAAGATCACAGAGGTTCATCAGTGCTTACACACTATTGAGTTGTGGGTGCTAGCTCGACCAGCCCCTCCAGTGGACTTGTCCACCCTTCAGGCTGAGGTTGAGAGTTTGCGAGCAGATCTTGACATGATCCTAGAGTCTAGGGTGCCTGAGTTTGAGGCCCCTTCTATAGAGCCTGCTAATGACATAGTGGTGGCTGCTTTATTTGCCACTTTTGATATTCTACCACCTCCCCCTCGAGATCACGCAATGAGGCGCAGGGGTCGAGAGGAGTATGAGGTTAGATCAAGGAAGAAGGAGCGCCGTAATATGGTGGCTGCAAGGAGAGACTCGATTGTTGATGATGAGGCACGTAATATTCGGGCTGTATTGTCAGCTTCTGGGTATCTAGCCCACGAGATGTGTAGACAGCGGGAGGCACGACTAATAGTACTGTTGCTAATGAGTACACTACAAAGGGTGTCTAGACTACATAGGTAGTGGGTTACGCGGAATCGGACCCACCAACTTGTTGATCACCAGCGCTTGCGCCTCTGGTCTTCTTCACCTACCACTCTCGTATTTCATTTTATTAATGCATTGAGGACAATTGCATATCGTTTTGTTCGGGTTGCGGTAAATGGAAAGTGAGTGCTAGGGTGAAGTGTTTTGGGGGAAAAAACACTAGAAAGAAAACCCTAAAAGAGGTGTGTCTATCTTGAACTTTTATTGTTGAACCGACATGTTATATCTCGTGTACATAGTATAAATGTGAAGCTTTATGGCTACAAAAAATATTATATCCCGATATGAAAATGATGCATGAATACACATAGTAATTGATAATTATGTGGGTCTAAACATGACATAGCGATACACTACTACATGACCTTGAATCTAAGACTCCAACTAGGTGTCTAATAATCTTGGAATGTAATAAATGTCAAGTGAGTATAAGGAAAATCCGAAAGATCCACCATTGAGACTGAGCTAGAACTTGCCTGGTTAGTCTTGCTAAGAGTAAGCAAAAATGAACAATTAGGAAAGGATCATAGACCTTTTTTCAAACATCTCAATCTTGAGTCCAAATAATAAAAAATTAAGTTTATCCCATATTGATTTAAATGATTTGAGCCTTAAAACATTTTTTTTCACCCCAACTGATCTTCTTTGGGAGCAATGTGTTGTCCCTGCTCCCTCCTTGGACATGTGCACCTCAATTTATGCCAAAAGCATAAGTTGAGAATGGATAATATAAAAACAACCTAGTCATGGCCCTGACCGAACCGTGGGTATTGTCAACCATGACCCATGTCATATTCATGAGTTGCGGGTGGCTGTTACAAGGATTACTCCGGAAAGTGGGGTTGAAAGAATAACGAAAAACAAAGAACAAAATAAAAGTAATTACAAAAAAGGTCACCTATATATAAGTATAAGAATGGGAAAACCACAATATAAAAAGAAAATTGAGAAATTAGGCTAAATAAAATGATTAAAGGGTGGTACGTTTAGCCTATATGTGAAGAAGGGCAACAAGTCACTGATGTATACCTTAATATACCCTACCTAAAACATAGCCTATTTTACAAGCTAAGAAAGTCCTATTGTGATCTGAAGAGTTGTATGGCGAACTTAAAGTAGTGAAAACAAGGGCAAGCTTATGGCAATATGTATGAATAAGTTTTGAATTTATTCTGCGAGTGAGTGTTTAAAAGTTATCCTTATACTCAAACTGAAATCAATGTTTGAAAAATGAGCATGTTGTTTTGAAGTGAGGACAGTAGTTGCAATACCGAAAATATTAGCACCTTAATAAGAAATTTAAGAGGATAGGTGTCATTGCGTGGTGAGTCTGTGTCATGGTCTGGTTCCACTTAATTCAAGTCTAATAGTGATAACATGCATAAAAAAGATGAGAATCATTGGGATTGATATCCAAATGATTACGAAAGCTAAAATATGGATACTCTTGTACAAAGAATTTGTAGTGATTCATAGTGCGTCGCTTGAGGACAAACAACTAGGGCGTTGGTGTACCGTGGTTTCACGGTATTTTAAATGTTTTTTACTTAAGTTTAGTGTGAGTCCAAAAGACTTTCTGTATTGATTTTTACGTAAGATTCTCCTTATTTGCCGGAAATCTGTCCAAATATGAATGAGGAAGTTTTTGAGCGAGAAATGCAGAAGAGACCACCTACAGAGCTTATGATGGTCCGTCGAGTAAGTGACGGTTCGTAGTTAGAATCATAGTGAGGAGAGAAGTGGCTGAAGAAAGATGGAAAGTCTGACCTAGTGCGGGATTACGTAAGTTCATGCCGGACCATCATAGCCACGACGGTCTTTCCTGCTGATTCGTCATAATTATCAGAGATTAGTCCCAGTATCCAAATTCTAAGAAGTTCAAGTATTATGGAATGGAGACCCTCGACGGACCATCCTGCTTTGAACTGTCCGTCATACCTGTTCGTTGAGGGTAATAAAAAAACCAACAGAAGAATTTGTGAAATATGAGATGATGGAGGCCATGACAGCCCGTAATGACTACGGCGTTCTGTCACGAGGTCCATCTACTCAGAAGCGTTTTGACATATTTTTCAATAATAAGAATCCTTCATTTATTAGGTTTTCATGTTTATTATAAATAGTTTGAAAAAACTCATTTTTGGGGTTAGACTTTTTGTTTTATGGTAAGACTTTTTGATAATCATTAGTTCTACTGTTCAACTATTAAAGGATTAATTTCATTAAATGATACACTTTTTCTAGAATTCATTGTTGGTGCTTTTGTTGATTAATCAAGTGAATTTCTGAATTTTAATCTTTCTTATTAAAGTAAGTGCATGAATTCATATATTAAATATATGAATATTGTTATTATGACCATGGGTAACTACACTCCATAACTAGGGTTGTTTGAACCATGGGTGAATAATGAAGTAAAATAATTCTAGAATAGTATCTTGCTTGTATTTATAATTATTTCATTTAGAAGTCTTTCTAACGGATGACCGACATTAGAACTCGCGTTAATGCTACTTGCTAGACCAAGGAGGTAGATAATAGGAAAAGAATTATAAACATAGATCTAGTGTACACTATCTAATAGGCTAGTGTCTGTTGGTACGAGATAATAACTTAGTCAAATATCGAATACAATGCTTAATATAAGGTAAAGGTAAGGAAGAGTTAGTATAGCAACACACGTAGCCGGACCAAATTGCGGAGTGAAATTTTCAAGATGCTGAAGAAAGGACTAAGAGATACATGACTTATCACTTAACCTGCAAGATACAAGGAAAGAATTGTTATAGTTAGAATTTTTAAGTAAAGAACCTTTGGGGAACACTGAAGACCTAGTTACTTTTATTAATTGATTAAGCTACAAGATTTGAATCTGTTAGTTGGTTTTTTTTAATTTAGTAAACTATTTTCATTAATTTAGAGTTAAAACCCCCCTTTTCTATCTTTTTCTTTCTAAGGAAATAGTTCTCTAGGTAATATTTAAGTTTGAACTATTTTCCTCGTGATATCGACCCCAACCTCATTTGTTGGGTTCTTTACTTGATATGACTGCTTTACTTCTTATTTGATAGTAAGCTTGAACGTATCAGATGAGATCACCCTATAATACCTATACTTAGGAAACATTGAACAAAATTGATTAGACACCCTCTTCTTTAATCTAGGCTTGTCTTGAATCTCAAGCCTTCCCTTTGAAGAGCCACCATCAAAAGACCTTACCCTCTTTGCATGTCTACTCTTCCTCTTAGACCTTGCCTCTTCCACTTGTTCAGCGTCAACCATAAGACGATAAATGTTCATATTGCCATGAAGAATAGATGAATAACACTCATGTTGCAAGGCATACGACACCGTCACAAAGCGGTTCATTTTATCTCTACGGTGGGAAACAAAAGAAGAAGCATATTTTTACAATTCAATGATATTCAATGGGTATTCAAGAACATTCATACCTTCTTGACGAAAGTAGATGAACCCCACCACCTTTGCTTCCCTCCTCACCCTAGTAAATAATCTATCAAGAAAAGCTTTCTTTAAAACATCCCAAGTCACCGGTCCACCCCTTAACGACCTTTTGTCGCTCCATTAGACATACAATGTTTGGGCGGCATCTTTGAGTTGGTAAGTGGCTAACTCATCCTTTTCACTCTTAGACAAACCCATTAATTTTTGACCCACAGAAAGTAGGAGGATTCATTCAAGTTAAATCCCTTAGACAAGAGGCAATGGTAGCAACTTGTTGGTTTGCTCAGAGTGGAACCTCCCGATTACCTTGGGACATCATCGCTTTGACTTGAGTGAATTGTGCTTGGGTAGTAATGCCTTGGGCCATTTTGAAGAGAGCAACCCTTATATTCTCATCAGTCAAAGGAGGAGGATTCACCAGAGCTTGGTCATTCTAACATCTTTCTAAAGAGGAGGAACTTGATCATTACCGGGAGGTGATACGCTCAAACATACTTCTCAAATAAGACGTAAAGTGGTCGTGTCAAGTAAATAACTCAACTAGTGAGGTTGGGATCGTTCCCACGAGAAAAATAGTCTACACTTAACTTCAGATTGTTATTACTATTGTTTGGTCATTGACTTTCTTGGAAATTAAAAAATAAAAATAAAGGGGGGTTTCTATTTCTAAATGAGTGAAAATAAATAATGAACATAAAAGAGACACTTAACAGCTTTTGACAGTTGGATTTTAAACAATTAATCAAAGTAACTAGGGTTTACGTGTTCCCCATAGGTTCATAACCTGATAATTCTAACTATAACAATTCTTTCCTAGTATTTTGCATGCAAAGTGATCAGTTATGTATTTCTAAGTCCTTGGTCCGGCATCTAGAAAATCTCACTCGGCACCTTGGTCCTGCTACGTGTGTTTTTGTCCTAACCCTTATCCTTACCTCATATTAAGCATCGTATTCGATGTTTGACTAAGTAATTACCTCGTACCAATCAATACTAGCATATTAGATAGTATACACTAAATCTATGTTAATAATTCTTTTCCTATTATCTACCTCCTTTGTCCAGCAAGTAGCATTAAGGAGTGTTCTAACGTTGGCCATCCATTAAAAGGACTTCTAAGCGAAAGAATTATTAATACATGCAAGACACTAATCTAGAATTGTTATTTTAGCTAGGGTTTATCTCATTATTTGCCTATGGTTCCCACAACCCTAGTTATGGAGTTTAGTTACTCATAGTCGTAAACACAATATGCAAAGATAGTAGATAAGAATACATGTACTTACTTCAATGAGAAAGATTAAAATCTTAATGTTTGCTTGATTAATATCCAAAAATCACTTGCAAGAATCTCGAAGTAATCAATAATCTCACAAAAAGTCTAATGATTATCAAGAATCTCACAATACAATGTTTACCAATACGGAGTTTAATAATCTAAGAGTCTAACTATATGGTGTCTAACCTCAAAAGCGAGGTTTTTCGAACTAATAATAAAAAAAAACTAATTAAATAAGGACACTATTTGGTGGAAATTTGTCAAAATGCCGCTGGGTTGACAGACCTCACGAAGGATTGTCGTGGTCACGACGGACCGTCATGGACTCCGTCATCCCATACTTGTGCAATTTCTTCAGTTGCTCTTTTCCTTCTCCTTGATGGCAAGTATGACGGACAGTCATAGGAACAACGGTCCATCGAGGGTCTTCGTTCCAAAACACATCAACTCTTGGAATCTGGGTACTGCGATCACTTCTCTGAACTTCATGACGAACCTGCACGACACACCATCATAGCCACGACGGAAAATCATAGCCACGACGGACCGTCACAAGGTTCGTATTCCCACACTTGGTCAGACTTCCTCATCTTCCTTCTACAGCTGCACTACGCTGGAACCTACGGACCGTCACAAGCACGACGGACCGTCATAAGATCCGTAGGTGGTCTCTTCTGCATTTCTTCGCTCAAAATCTCTGCATTCAGCTTTGGACAGCGTTCCTGCAAAACAAAGAGAAACTTATATAAAAATTAGCACAAAAAGGCTTTTGGACACACTAAACTTAAGGAAAAAGTATTAATAATACCGTGAAACCACGGTATATCAACACCCTCAACTTAAATTCGTTGTTTGTCTTCAAGCGACGCACTATGACTCACTACATAATCTTTGTACAATAGTATCCATGTTTTATCCTTTGCAATCATTTAGCTATCAATCCCGATTAATCTCATCAAATCTATGCATGCTATCACTATTAGGCTTGAATTTTGTGGGATCAGAACATGACACAGACTCACCATGCACTAACACCTATCCTCTTCAATTTCTCATCGAGGTGCTAACAATTCTTGTATTGCAACATGTGTCCTCACTTTAAAATAAAATCCTCCTTTTTCATAGAATGGTTTCAGTTTTAGTAAAAGAATTACACTTCAACACTCGCTCTCAGAAGAAAGTCACACTCATTCATTCCTTTTGCCATAAGCTTGCCCTTTTTTTCACTGCCTCAAGTTCGCTATACAACCCTTAGGATCACGATAGGACTTTTTTAGCTAGTAACATAGGCTCGGGGTCAGGTACGGTATATTTTTGTATACTTCAGTGACTTTTTTCCCTCCTTAACATATGGGCTAAACCTTCCACTTTCTATCATTTTATGTCGCCCAGTTTCTCATATTCTTTCACCTTGCTATTTTGTCTTCTTTCTTCATTTGTATAAATGACTCTCTTCTTTTCTTGCTTGTATTTTGTGTATTTTTCTTTTTCTTTAATTTTCTTTTCAACTAATTCTTTAGTCACTTTACTTTTGTTCTTTCTCTCTCTGTGTTCTTTCAACCCCACTTTCAATAGCATTCCTCATAGTAGCCACCCTCAACTCATGGCTTTGCTATTAGTCAAGGTACACAATACCAAAAGTTGGGTCAGGGCCATAACGAAGGTTGTTTATGCATTAGCCACCCCCAACTTATGTTTTTGGCATAAGCTGAGGTGCACATGTCCAAGAAGGGACCAGGGCCAACACATTGTTCCCAGAAAAGATCAGTTGGGGTGAGAAAGAAAGGTCTAATTTTAAGCTCAGATTATTTGGATCAAAGAAGAATAAATTTCATTTGGTTTCTTTTATTTAGGCAAGAAATGGTCTACATTGAATAAGGGCATATGTTCCTTTACTGATTGTCTATTACAGCTTACTTTTAGCAGGACTAACCAAGCAAGTTCTAGCTCAGTACCAATAGTGGACTATCCAAATTTCCTCACACTCACTTGACATCTCATCACTATGGTGTAACTCTATTTAATGCTTACAGCCACACAATTATCAGTTACTATGCCTAGTCATGCATTATTCTCCAGTTTATCAGGATATCATTTTAGTCATCATGCTCCAGAATTAAACTATATACAAAAGATATTAACATGCCAGTTCTACAGAAAAAGTAATCAATTTTTTTGGTAAAAAGAACACAGACAAGAAAACCCCAAAGGAGGATAGTGAATTGGGCTACTGAGACTTCACCTAACACTCATTATCCATTTACCCCACACCAAAAAAATGCATGCAATTGTCCCCAATGCATTAAAATCTAAATACTAGAGTTGTAGGTGAAGCAAACCTGTGGCGCAAAGCGCAGTCGAGCAGCAAGATGGTAGGTCTGTTACCCCAGAACCCACATCCTCTGCATTCTGGACAACCTCAATGGTGTCCTCAGCAACAACCGCACCATCGGTATTGCCTCCTGCTATATCTACACTGCGGGAGCTAGATGCCCCAACCGCTAACTCTGATGCTCTCATCTGGTGCGCCGCCTCCTCAGCAAGTGAGGCTCTTCGCGCAGCCTCTATCTCTCGACGCTCCTTATTCCTTGCTCGCGCCTCGTCCACTTCTCGACCCTTACGCCTCTTGGAACTCTCTGGAGGGGGAGGTGGTTGAATTTCTGAAGTAGCAAAAAGGGCTGCCAACACGGTGTCCTCTGCACGCTCGACAGAAGGGGCCCCAGACTCCGGCACCCTAGCCTCTAAGATCGTGTCGATGTTTGCACGAAGATTGTCGACTGCAGCTTGAAGAGTCGACACATCCACCAGAGGGGCTGGTCGGGCTAGCACTCTCAACTCAAAGGCATCCAGGCGCTGGTTAACCTTGACAATCTTTCGCTCTTTAAACTGCACCATTTTTCTCTCTAGGCGCTTTTAGGACTCAGTAATCGACTTTTGAATCCATGGCAGGATATCATGCAGAAGAGTGGCCATTTGTGCCTATAGTTTTTGGACCCTTGCAAGCGGGACCAGTGCCGGTAGAGGGGCTGTGCGAGAGGAGCTCAGGGCTGTGATACTACCCGGGATAGACTCGACCGGGGAAGTGTCAGTGGACGCCTGTGTAGTTGTGCGAGACTGGGCTACTGTATCAGAAAGATCATCAGCAAGTGGGGGAAGCTCTGTACGGAGCCCTTTGCGTGGTGGAAACTCATTGGCCTACTCTCTGATGAGGCCGACGTGAACAGTGCCCTGCAGGGTCTTAAGCTGATCTACGTTCCATATGGGCACACCTACGAACCTGCAAAGGGCAAAGATCATGCACAGGAAAGGGTAAGTAGTAGTGACCTTGAATGCCTTCTCGTGCAAGACTGCCTGAAGAAGCCATGCGAAGTCCACCTCGAATTCGGCTATCAGCGCCGCCATAAATACTGCTCGATCCTAGGTAATGATATTATCAGCAGCTATGAGGGAAAGGCAGTGACAGACAAGCAGCCACTAGAACTTTGCTGTGAACATGAGGTTGGCCTTCTTTATCGCCCCTTTCGGCTCAGTCACCCAATCGGCACCCTTTCCATCCACTGACGGGTACTGGACCATCCACCTCTTGGTTGTATCTCAGTGATGGCTCGCACAAGAATTGTCCATCCTTAACTATCTACTTGCGGTAGTCAAACTCGGACGTTAGGGGGGTCCGAGTAGCATCAACACTCTCGCCGTATAGAAACTTGTGAATGGCTGGCAGGGAAATGTCAACCTATACGCCCCGGACTCGGACATGCTCCAGTGGGGCTTGTTTAGCAGGGGCAGCCCACCTATTGATCTATGATCGGAGAGTCGCTACGTAGGAAGCATAGAATTTTCGGACCATTTCTACGTTGTATCGTCCCAACGGACGTGCTGTCGACTCCAAGAAATGCCTGGTGAAGAGGTTGTGGATCTCAGGCATCATCGGGAGACTCTCTGTAAGTACCCGCCGCTTCAAAGTGAGTGTTCGATTTATCACTCCTTCATCAGTCAGGAAATTGGCATCAGAGTAGACTTGAAACTACCCGTTGACACACCACCGATTGGGCTGGTAAGTGGCTGGGGTGGGGACAAGGGCTGGTGAGCCAGATGTAGAGTCTGAACTGTCAGCCTCATCAGACGAGGCCAACGCTGCAGCGGTGGCGAGTGCGGGAACCTCAACAGAGCCAAAGGCTTCCTCGGACCATGATACTCCTAAGGAGGCAGACGCTCCTTCTACATTTATGGCTTACCTAGAGGGTGTGCCGGTCAGTGTGTGTTCCTTATCTAACTGGAAGGCAGTGACTACGGTGGACGCCACCTTTTTGGGTGTGGCTCTGGGAGCACGTGCAGCACGAGAAGTTGTGGAAGTGCCAGGGGCACATACTCAGGGTCACGCTCATCTAGCACGATGGTATGTGCAGGACGGACCATCACAGGTATAACGGTCCGTCGAAGATGTCCGTCGTAGGACACTTGGGAAAAAATATGGAGACCCTTAGGAGAGGGGTCTCTGACCGTCATGACGTCCGTGCAGTTTGGCCTGTCGTAGATACGATGGTCCGTTGCATGTGTCCGTTGAAGGACACTTAAAAAAATGAGAGACCCTTAGCAACAGGGTCTCTGACAACCGTAACAGTTGTGCAGGACGGACCGTCATGAAGACGATGGTCCGTCACATGTGTCCGTTGGGGAACACTTAGGAAAAAATAAGAGACCCTTAGAAACAGGGTCTCTAACAACCGAATCGGTTGTGTTGGAAGGTCCGTCATGAGTACGATGATCCGTCAAATGTGTCTGTTGGGATAGGGTGCTAGGGTTTTCGCAACGGACCCTACAAAGGTCCATTATGGGTACGATGGTCTGTCATCGGGTTCTCGTTCTGAATGACAGTGACAGAACTAAGGGTACCCTAAGCATCCCCGATGAACCCACATCATCCTTGTAGTATTTTAGACCTACATGTGTCTAACTCAACTACCTAGGAAACTAGCAATGCAAAAGCACCTATGTCTAGGGTGGTAAACATGATAATTTCGAACATTAGTAACCTAGGTTAGACAGAATCGTATAAATTAAACAAAATTCAATGAATAACTAAGCTTAATACTAACTAGTAAGCAAAAATGCAAGATAAATGAGTATAAATTAAAGACACATACCTTAGAAATGAAGAAAAACAAATGCACAAGTACTCTGTGGCAAGGTACACACTCACAGTAGAAGTTTCCACTTTAGGGCTTTGGAGAATTGTGAGAGGGCAATGATCGGTGGTTCATAGAGAAATAGATTGTGGATGTTTAGAAGGAAAGAGTAATGGGAGAAATAATGAAGTAGTGGGGGTGAAATGAGGGGTTGGGGAGTTTAAACGGTCTGATTTTGAGAAAGGGTCCAGCCGGGTCAGGTCGGGTGTATCTCATTAATCACACGACGGTTCCCCGAAGACGGTCCGTCGCAGATGTGACGACCCATCATTTGTTCCGTTGTGTGTGCCCTAGTTTCAAAATAACAGAAAAACGTACCTGGTACGACGGATGCATACGACGAACTGTCTTAGGCGCAATGGTCCGTCGATGTGTCCGTCATTGACTGCTGCAGAGTAATTTTCTGCAGAATTTCCTGGTGATGTGCCAGCAAATTTAAAACCCATTAGTAGAAAAATGCTACCATTACTAAAAAGATGATAAGTATTGGGTTGCCTCCCAACAAGCACCTGATTTAATGTCGCGGCACGACTGGGGACACTTCATAACTAAGTCTTCATCAAGATGGTATGCCTCTATCACCTCATTTGCAAATTTTGCATGCCCAAAATAGATTTTTATGCGCTATCAATTCACCTTGAACCGCACACCCTCCTTAGCTTCCAACTCAACTGCTCCATACGGTAATAGTTGGGTAACCACGTAAGGACCAGTCCATTTGGGCTTAAGCTTGCCCGAAAACAAGCGCAACCTAGAATTGAATAAAAGCACCAAATCCCCGACCATAAACTCTCGCTTTACAATTTTTTTGTCATGGTACATCTTTATTTTTTCTTTGTATAGTGCTGAGATTTCATAGGCTTTTAGGAGAAATTCATCGAGTTCATTCAACCCATTTAACTGTTGCTCTGCAGCTCCGCTCCAATCCATTTTTAACTTCTTCATAGCCCACATGGCTTTATGCTCTAACTCAACCGGAAGATGACAGGCTTTCCCATATTCAAGTTGGCGTGGAGACATACCTATGGGAGTCTTATATGCTGTCTGCTAGGCCCAAAGAGCATCATTAAGCCTCCTTGACCAATCCGTTCTACTAGCGTTCACTGTTTTTGACAATATCTGTTTTATTTCCCGATTCAACACTTCAACTTGCCCACTAGTTTGAGGATGGTATGGAGTGGACACATTATGGCAAACCCCGTATTTCTCCAATAACCCCTTGAACAATCTATTGTAGAAGTTGGAGCCCCTATCTCTAATAATGGCCCTTGGGGTTCCAAAACGAGAGAATATATTCTTTTTCAAGAATGCAGTGACACTCTTCCTTTCATTGTTTGCGAAGGCTATGGCTTCGACCCATTTAGATACATAATCAACTGCTACTAGAATGTACTTCCTGCAATGAGAGATCACGAAAGGGCCCATAAAGTCAATACCCCAAACATCAAATAACTCAATCACAAGAATGGGGTTTAGAGGGAGCTCTTGCTTTCTTTAAATACCATCATCTCGTTGGCATCGGTCACATGCTTTAGCAAACCCATGAGCATCTTGATGAAGAGTTGGCCAATAGTAACCACATTGTAATATCTTATGAGTGGTTCGGATACCACTGTGATGTCCACCAACGGGTGAAGAATGGCATGCCTCCAACATACTCAACATTTCACACTCTGGCACACAACGCCGAATAAGCCCGTCGGCACAACTCCTATACAAGTATGGTTCATCCCAAACGAACTTCTTCACATCGTACATGAACTTTTTCCTTTGATGAAAGGACAAGTCTCATGGAACAATATCACTAGCCAGATAGTTCGCAAAATCTGCGAACCATGGGATCAAGTCTTGTGAAGCAGCCAATACATGTTAATCAGGGAAAGTATCATTAATGTCGGACTTATCCCCTAACTCTCTCATAGCCTCATCCTCTAGACGAGACAAGTGATCAGCAACTTGATTTTCAGTTCCTTTTCTATCCATCACTTCAATGTCAAATTCTTGTAGACGAATACCCAACGAATCATCCTAGGTTTCGCATCCTTCTTCGCCACCAAATATCTTAATGCTGAGTGATCAGCATGCACTATAACTCTAGTACCTAGCAAATAAGAGCAAAATTTCTCAAAAGCAAAGACTACTGCAACGAGTTCTTGCTCAGTCAATGTGTAGTTCTTCTGAGCTTCATTTAGGGCTTTACTAGCATAGTAAATGGGGTGAAGGATTTTGTTTTTTCTCCGTCCCAATACTACACCAAGAGCCACCCCACTAGCATCGCACATTACCTCAAATGTACTGTTCCAATCCAGAGAAATAATGATAAGCGCAGACACTAACTTTTCTTTTAGCTCACCGAATGCATTAAGACAGGATTCATCAAAACAAAAGATACAATCTTTCTCTAGCAGTTTACACAATGGGTTTGCAATCTTTGAAAAGTCTTTGATGAATCTCTGGCAAAAAGCTGCATGCCCAAGAAAGCTTCTCACACCTTTAACAGAGATCGGTAGAGGAAGTCCCTCTATTACCTCAACTTTAGCTCGATCAACCTCTATGCCCTTTTCTGAATTGTGATGATCCAACACAATACCCTCTTTCACCATGAAATGAATCTTTTTCCAGTTTAATACTAAATTGCAGTCTTCACATCTCTTAAGGACCTCAGATAAATTTGTCAAACACCGCTCGAATGAATTGCAAACCACAGAAAAATCATCCATAAAAACATCTATAGTATCCTCCACCATGTCAGAAAATATTGACATCATACATCTCTAAAATTTTGCGGGTGCATTGCACAACCCAAACGACATTCTTCTGAACGCAAAGGTCCCATATGGACAAGTGAAAGCGGTTTTCTCTTGATCTTCTGGTGCAATAAAAATTTTATTATACCCCGAATACCCATCAAGGAAACAATACCACCTTTTCCCTGCAAGTCTATCTAACATCTTATCCATAAAGGGCATAGGAAAATGGTCTTTTACAGTCCATGAGTTCAGTTTACGGTAATCCATACACACCCTCCATCCAGTAACCGGTCTTATTGGAACAAGTTCATTTTTTTTATTGGGGACCACAACCATTCCCCCTTTCTTAGGTACACACTAAACTAGGCATACCCAAGTACTATCGACGATTGGATAGATTACTCCGGCATCCAACCACTTCATGATTTCCTTCTTCATAACCTCTTGCATAAGAGGATTCAATCGTCTCTGGTGCTCAATACTCGGCTTATGATCAGGCATGAGTTGGATTTTATGAGAGAAAATACCAGGAGGGATCCCAATAATGTCCGCAATACTCCACCCAATAGATCTTTTGAACCTTTTTAGTACCATTACAAAACTCCGAACTTGTTGTTCATCCAGGTCGGATGCAATGATTACCGTCAAAGTGTCACCATTTCCTAAGAATTCATACTTGAGATGAGGTGGGAGAGCTTTTAGTTCTAATATTGGAGCCTCCTCTATTGATGGTTTCGCGGGTGGGGACTCACGATTCTTCATATCAAGCTCAAATTTCTTCGGTTTAAACCGAACATCACCTCTGTCAAGAGCCGCGACTAATGACTCATACTCTTCAATGCAATCACTATCAAAGTTCATTATCACTACCGCTAATGCTTCTACACATTGACGTACTTCTATTTGTGTCTCAGATGTCTCACCCATATTGTAGGATATAGCAGATGCCGATTGGAGCTCACCACTCTGTCTCATGGACCTACAAATATTAAAGGTCACTTCCTCATTGTTCAACTGAAATTTCATCTGCCCCTTTCCATGTCTACTAAGGCTCTTGCCCGAGCAAGGAATGTCCTCCCAAGAATAATGGGCAGTTTAAAATCGACTTCGCAATCAAGAATAACAAAATCTGCTAGAAATATGAATGGCTCCACTTTTACTAGCACATCGTGGAGTATACCTATAGTCCATTTTATTGTTCGATCAGCCATCAGAAGCCGCATCGCAGTGGGCTTTGGGTCACCCAAACCCAACTTCTTGTAAATCGAGAGGGGCATGAGATTTAAGCTTGCCCCTAGATCACATAATGCTTTCGCAAAATGTAATAACGCGATTGTACAAGGAATACTGAACGCACCCGGATCTTCTTTCTGTTGGACAAAAGATCTTGTAGCAATAGCACTACAATGCTGCATTCTATCATCATCCTCAAAAGTAACCGATCGTTTCTTTGTCACCAGATCTTTCATAAACATGGCGTAACCGGTCATTTGTTCTAAATCTTCTACCAAAGGGACATTGATAGAAAGTTGCTTCAACATTGTTATAAAACGCTGATATTTTCCATCCTCAGTCTTTTTCAATAATCTTTGAGGAAATGGGGGTGGTAGCCTAGGCATAGGAGTTACCTTTTTAGGCATTTCAGCATCTTTTGCAGTGTTATCCTCTAATTAAGAATCAACATTTACCACTTTATCAGTATCTTTTGTCACCTTATTCTCATTAGATTGCATAGGTGGGTCAATGGTTTGCTTGCTACTGCGAGAAGTAATTGCCATACAATGTCCATAATTTTTTCAGATTTTGGATAGTGTTGCTAGGCAGAGTGCCCGGTTGCCGTGTGTTCACAGTTGCAGATAATTGGGCCAATTGTAACTTAAGTTGCTTAATCGATATTGCATGTGTATCAACTTTTTCTCCAATACCCTCTAAATCATTCCTCAACTCTTTATTCTCCTCATCACTAGCATCGAACCTCCTCATCATTTTATGCAACATATTCTCAACTCACGACATACTGCCTCCACCATCCCCAGGATTAACTTCACAATTTTGAGAAGGAACATAGGGTCCATTCCTGTCGTTTCTATTACCATAGTTACCCCTGTTAAAGGTTTTGTCGCGATTGTAGTTTCCATCTCGGACATAGTGACCCTCACGATTGTAGTTACCATAGTTGAGACCCTTGTTCCCTTGACCTTTGCGCCAATTCTCCTAATTAGAGCCTTGGGCACTTGGTCGGAAACCCCCCATCTGTTCATTTACTACTTAGGGATCCTCCTCATAATAACACTAATCCGTTTGTGGCGGTGGATTCGACAATTAGTTGACTGCATTTAACTTTTCTGCACCCCAGTGACATGTTTTAGTACCAACACAAGCTCGGTTCTCATCTGAGCCATTTCTTCCCTAATCTAATCTGTGGCTGGGTTGTGAGTGGACTGCACTGCGAAGGTGTTTCTCCAGGTATCAGACATCCTAGTACTCCAAGCTTTGTTATTCCGGGATATTTTCTCTATTTTTTCAACAATATCAGCATCAGGTGAATCTATCCCAAGAACTACTAACTGACTCTCCTGATAGTGCCACAAAGTTATTCACTCTGTCTTTGTGGTTTAGTTTCTTTGAGACTGGATAGTAGCGTGCCAAGAAAACATCCCTTAATTGGTTCCAAGTGAAGATTGAGTTGTATGGGAGCTCAGTGAACCATATAGCAGCCTCTCCCATCAGTGAGAGAGGAAACACTCTGAGCCCTATTACATTTAGATTCAAATTAGGCCTCCCCGCACAACTTTTACACATTGTCCTTACCTTAGCTATATGGGCATGTGAATCCTCAGAAGGTAGCCCTGAAAACAAGCCTCTAGAAGTGACCATTTGCATCAAGCTACTAGTTACCACAAAAGTGTGGCCTGTGGGTAGAGGGGCAAAGACAAGTGGCCAATCTGAGTCTGCTATGCTATCATACCCTCTATAGTATGCTTGGGGCCGTGGAATGGGATTTTGTCCCCTCATTTGATGTTCACCCGGAGCATCGGGTAACATCTTACCATGAAAATCAATCGGAGCTGGGAAGTTCTGGTTCGGATCCTCATCATTTATTCCCAAGTTTCGATTCATATTGCACAGTGTACGCTCTAACTCGTGATCGTAGGGAAACAAGGGTTCTCTTCCTCTATATGTATTTGGCATACAAAGAGGATAGTTCTGAAAAGAAATCAAAAACAATAAAACTAAGTAAAATCAAGAAAATATCAACTAATCTATAGTAATAGGTTCAAGTTAATCTAAAAGCTATAATCTCCGGCACTGGCGCAAAAATTTAATACGCTCAGGGTGGCACCTCCCGATTACCTTGGAACATCATCGCTTTGACTTGAGTAGTGGAGAATTGTGCTTGGGTAGTAATGCCTTGTTCCATTTTGAAGAGAGCAGCCCTTATATTCTCATCCGTCAAAGGAGGAGGATTGACCAGAGCTTGGACATTACTAACATCTTTCTAATGAGGAGGAACTTGATCATTACCGGGAGGTGATACGCTCAAACATACTTCTCAAATAAGACGTAAAGTGGTCGTTTCAAGTAAATAACTCAACTAGTGAAGTTGGCATCGTTCCCACGAGGAAAATAGTCTAGACTTAACTTCAACTTGTTATTACTATTGTTTGGTCAATGACTTCCTTGGAAAGTAAAAAACAATAAATGGGGGTTTCTATTTCTAACTGAGTGAAAATAAATAACGAACTTAAAAGAGACACTTAACAGCTTTTGACAGTTGGATTTTAATCAATTAATCAAAGTAACTACGGTTTACATATACCCCAAAGGTTCATAACCTGATAATTCTATCTATGACAATTCTTTCGTAGTATCTTGCATGAAATGTGATAAGTTGTGTATTTCTAAATCCTTGGTCCAGCATCTAGAAAATCTCACTCCGCACCTTGGTCCGGCTACGTGTGTTGCTATCCTAACCCTTATCCTTACCTCATATTAAGCATCATATTCGATATTTGACTAAGTTATTACCTCGTACCAATCAATCCTAGCCTATTAGATAGTATACACTATATCTATGTTAATAATTCTTTTCCTATTATTTACCTCCTTGGTCCGGCAAGTAGCATTAAGGCGAGTTCTAACGTTGGCCATCCGTTAAAATGACTTCTAAGCGAAAGAATTATTAATACATGCAAGACCCTAATCTATAATTGTTATTTTAGTTAGGGTATATCTCATCATTTGCCTATGGTTCCCACAGTCCTAGTTATGGAGTTTAGTTACTCATAGCCATAAACACAATATTCAAAGATAGTATATAAGAATTCATGTACTTACTTCAATGAGAAATATTAAAATCCAAAAGTTTGCTTGATTAATATACAAAAATCACTTGCAAGAATCTCAATGTAATCAATAATCTCACAAAAAGTCTAATGATTATCAAGAATCTCACAATACAATGTTTACCAATACGGAGTATAATAATCTAAGATTCTAACTATATGGTGTCTAACCTCAAAAACGAGGTTTTTTGAACTATTTATAAAAACTAAAAACCTAATTACATAAGGACTCTATTTGCTGGAAATCTGTCAACAAGCGGTTGGGTCGACGGACATCGCGACGGATCGTCGTGGTCACGACGGACACTCATGGACTCCGTCATCCCATACTTGTGCAATTTCTTCTTCTGCTCTCTTCATTCCCCTCTATGGCAAGTATGACGGACCGTCATAGGAACAACGGTCCGTCGAGGGTTTTCGTTCCAAAACACTTCAACTCTGGGAATCTGGGTACTGGATCACTTCTCTGAACATCATGACGAACCTGCAGGAGGGACAGTCATAGCCACAACGGACCGTCACAAGCTTCGTAATCCCACACTTTGTCAGACTTCCCCATCTTCCTTCAGCAGCTGCACTACGCTGCAACCTACGAACCGTCACAAGCACGACGGACCGTCACAAGCTACGTAGGTGGTCTCTTCGGCATTTCTTTGCTCAAAATCTCCGCATTCAGCTTTGGACAGATTTCCTGCAAAACAAAGAGAAACTTATATAAAAATTAGCACAAAAAGGCTTTTGGACACACTAAACTTAAGGAAAAATATTAATAATACCGTGAAACCACGGTATATCAGGAGGATCTCTCGCATTGACAATCTCTTCTTCATGTTTTTGTGTCGCATTTCTTCAAGTATACATTGCCTGTAATCACAATAAAAGTATTAGATGCAAAAGCACATAGAGTTAACACTTTAAAGGCACGATATTAGACTTCCAAGAAAGTGAGAGTTTCCTAAGTATCTCATAGATTCCTATTCATAAGTGTGGAATGCTTACCAATTATGAATACAAACTTACGTAGACATTGCTTAGAGAGACGTCGACTCAAAGATATTTAACGTCATTCTCTAATACCATGTTTGTCACATCTTGGAATATGCCTAGACGTAATCGGTGTTGTTGTCCTCTTCGAGGACTAACAATAACTCTTATCTTACATCATTATTTTCATTGGTAAAATTTAGCAAAAACTTTAAAACTTTTCATAACTTCTACTTGGATATTTACATAAACCTTTACATACATATAGTGTATATATATCAAGTGCACATAGACTCTCTGAATAGGAAGATAACTTAGTCTTCCACTTTAATTGCACCTAATTAAATAAATATAAGGTAATCATAATAGTTTCTCATACCATAACAATCTAATAAGAGTGTAAGAACCTTTGCATAACCCATATATCAAAGTAGAATGCCTCAAATGGGCTAGACAATGTTTGATACTAAATGGAGAAGAATGAAACATAGAAGTCTTAAACTCAAAGAAAGTGCATTATCTAGATAGTGGCATCACCTTCAAAAAGTGATAACCTTCCCTACATGGATGATCAAGAGATCCAAGTCTTCTTCAGAAGAACTTCAACAATTGGAACCTAAAATATTTGGGAATAGGAAGAAAAAGTGTTAGTACACCACTTGTACTAGGTATGAGACCTTATGCACACATACTTTAAAATCATGCTAAGAAAAGGGACATTTCATAAACTTATGAAATTTACATTGAAAATACTTATGTATATTCAACAAGACCAAAATCCATTAGTTATATTCATTAAGTCATAGGCATGTAAATCACAAGACACACAACATCAAAACTAGTCAAGTTAACATGCATATCATCCAATTGGGTATATGGTGATGTACTATATCATTAAGTCACAATAGCAACAAGAATGTATAAGGGTTCATTATAACATAACCAAAGTAAGACAATTACCCATAACCCCTATCAAGCAAACAAGTGGAATGACCAATCAAAGACCCATAACCTTACTCAATCATGTAAACCAACAAGAATCATAACCAAATTCTTACTTCATTTAGCATATCATTTAAGAGTAAATATAATCATACTTTAACAATTTAAAACAATACATATTCATAACCCAGACCAATGAACATATAGTATCAACAATGTGAAAGTTCATCATATACATATCATGTACCATTATAAGCATATCCATGCATAGTAACAACGTCCTAAGGTTTCCCTCAAGGAAAACTATTGTAAGGCATAGGTAGAATCCCATACCCCTACTTAGGAAAAGTCAACCTCTCAAGTCAGCTTAGATATATTGTAATTCATTACTTCATTTTACTTTAGGGAACACTCGCCTTAACCGACATAGAGCACAAGATCTAAGTGTGCAGTCCGTGTTGAAAAACCTTACACTGATGAACGGTGGTCTACCGACCAACATTAAACAAAACATACACGTATCTCTCCAGGTGGATCAACTATCTACTGTTCCTATGGGTTAAACATACTTCAAGAACTAAGATATAGGTATAATCCCTCTACATACCACCTGGAAATCGAGGCCTCTTCTCATGGGAATCCGTTGGATGAGTATTCCTTATTGGGGATTCAATACAACATATGGAACTATAGGGTGAATCTTCATCTATAGAAAGTCATCACCTCCCATTGTCAAGTTCAGTCGGTGCTAAGATAAGTCACTTTTTGAAATGTCTTTATTGTCTTTATTAATGATCATAGCTTAGTGTAGGTCATAGGATCTACACTTGTATACTCATCATCATATTATATCAATAAGAATTGCATGAGTATAATCATTTTATTACAATTCATATAAGTGAGGTTAGTACATATACATATCACTTCATAATAAGCCGTATTGGTAAATAATCTACAATCCTTATAACATATAAAACATAAGAGAGCACCTCAAAAATCATGTTCAAGACATTTCAATTCAAAATAATACAATCCTATCAATCCTTTACAAGGCATACTTCAATACAACATCATGACTTAATCACAATTCACCACAATTTGATGTAAATGATAGGGATCACAAGACTTACCAAGTCTTCTTCATAATTCATCGTCAGGATGTTACCATTAACCGTTACATCAACCTAATAAGGGTATAATATCATGATAATTTAATTACGAACATGATAACAAGGCTAAAAGAATTGCTATATAAAAATTCAATACTAGTTCATAGCTTAAGATAAGATACTTAGGTAAATTCACAACATATTTCATAACCTAGATCACTTCTCAACAAATACCATGAAAGGACTATAATTCATCAAAATTTAGTCATAATTGAGAGAACCACATCATGTAATAGTAATTAAACCATTAACAAATTTAATGGTACAAATATAATTCAATTAATATCAAGATCACAACCTAGGGTTGAGGGGAATAGGTCATCTTTTACAAACTAGACAAATCCATAAAGAAATAAAATAATACATTTAGAGTAGATGTTAATCCATTAATAATATCCTGAACATATCATAAATAAATCATTCATAACATCGTTTTCGAGATTGGATAAAACCCACTTGAAAATTAATTTTTTTGAAATCAATTTGATGTAACCATTTGAGGAAAGAGGTCTTAAAGGTGAATTACGTAACATGCCTTAATAATTGATGAATATAGATGGTGAAACATGACACTTTTAATCTCTTAAACTCTTCCCTAGCTTGGTCTTCAATGCCGTTCTTCAGTATAGAGAGAAAGAAGAGAGAAGGAAGAGAGTTCGGGTTCTGGGAATTATGAGCTTTTTATTATATTAATTAGTTTAGGACTTTATATAAGGGTTTAAATTAAATAATTAGACCTCCATAAACCCATAAATAAATAAATAACCCCTTAATAAATTATTTATCAGCAACTAAAAAAGTGCAGAAAAATCTTAGCCCTCACAGACGAAACCTCGACCAACTGTCCTTCTGTGAGTCAACGAACCTTGCCCCTTTGGTGAGGCTTATCCGTAGATGATTTTAGAGACTGGCCAAACTAGACTATAACCCAAAATTTTTATGTGTTGGTCTACGTATGGCATCGAATCCCCTTTTATCCACACACGTTCTGTCGTTCCCCTTCGTGGTTGAACACTACCCTGGCAACCTTGATACCAAACTGCAAGGGTGTTCCTCAAGGGCCCTTGGCTAGACCTTGGTGAGTCATACCGTGACGTTTCGACCATGAATCATCTTAAACACATGTTAGACACCCTCCCATTAAATTTAATTAATTTCCGACTCCTTAAAGCTAGTCAAATATGCTATGGCATGCTAGTACCTCCTTGAACTAGTTTCCGGACATCATCGACGTTCTTGGACATTTTGGTTTCTAGACTTTCTAAATGACTTATAATAATTAAAATGGACCTTAAAAGAGTGTCTAACACTTATTACACTTATGTTATGCTCTAGAACAATTCATGGATTTTCGAAGTCTTACATGCACTTCGACTTCGGCCAAAAGCCTAAATGACATCGTCTTTGCCATGACCTGACCTCGGGTATTGTCTATCTAAACTCATGGAAAATTAATGTGTCTCCTCCAGGGAGTACCTTCTAGAAGTAACCAGTGTCTGCGTCCTCAAAGATTACTAAGACTAACCTCTTAGCCTTCGTCTTTTTGATTCATAGGTTAACATCGCGGAAAATATAAAACTTTCTAACTACTTCTACATTGAGGTTTATTTAGACCTCTCGCGAATGCATAATATATTATATCAAGTATACATAGACCCATTATATAAGAAGATTACATTCTTTTATGGAACACATATATATAAGATACATAACATAGTCTTATAATGGATGTGTCATATTAAAATAATCTAAACAAGAGTATAACAATTGTGTCTAGCCCATACATCAATACCAATAAAGCCTCATATAGGCTATATAATCATAGTACTGAAATGAAAGAGAATGAACATAGTGTCTTTTGGAGTAATCAACATCAAATGCTAGAAAGTAGCATTGTCCTCGAAGTGGTGAGGACCTACCCAACTTGGAAAATGAGAATTGTAGTCTTCTTCAAATGTCAACATGAACCGTTCAATGATCGGAATGTAAAATTTTGGGGAAAAAGGGTGACACGGGGTTAGAACATCACTTCTACTAAATATACGACTCATATGCACATACAATGTAGAAATCATCCTAAAAAGGGACATTTAATTAAAGCATGCTAATTAACATTGAAAAGCCTTATGCACATTCAAGCACCCAACACAAACAAATAGCATATATTCTTATGTCAAGACCATGCCCATCACAAGATCAACAATACTATGTATAGTCAAATCAACATGCATTTTTACATAATTAAGAATTTAATAAATACAACTCTATCATCAAGATATGATATAGGTAAGCATGCATAAGAGTTCATAAAAACATAACTAATGCAAGATTCATACTCATGAACCCCCATTAAGCACACTAGTTCAATGACTAAGTAAGGATCCATAATCTCACTCGATCAATTAAACCCAAGAAGAACCATAAGCAATGTCTAACTTTACATACTACATCATTAAGAGTAAACATCATCATACTTTAACAATAGAGACCAATAACATGTACATAAATGAAATTAGCATCTCATAGTGTCATCAACTTGTTAGATCATCATATACATTTCTTTTAAATTTATAAATGCATAAACATATAAGAAAATCCTGCTAAGACTTCCCTCTAGGATAACTAGTGTAATGTATAGGTAGATTCACATACACCTCCCTAGACAAAGTCAAACCTCTTAAGTCATCCTAGTTAGAGTCCACTTTATTACTTAATTTTACTTTTGGGAAAAATCTTCCCTTAACTGACATAGAACACATGAGCCAATGTGGAATACGTTGTGAACACTAAAACGAAAGAAGGTGGAGTACTTGCCAATGTAGTACCAAAAAATGAAGATAGAATCTATGAGGTTCCACTAGCTAGTATTCATATGGGGGAATCCTAGTTAAAGAACTAGGAGATATAGTTGGGATGCTTTTTATGTTATATGCATTATAGTCTCCAAACTCATGAGTACATTATTGATCCTACCTTCCCTATGTGGGAAGGGATATTCCTCACAACGAGTTTACTCGGTGCTATGCTAGAGTATATATTGAAATGCCTTTCATAAATAACATAACTTTGTTTAGTCAATAGGGTTTATCCCTTATATAATCATCATCATATATCAATTCAAATTTAGTGAGAAAAACTTTCATTACAATCGTCATACGTGAGGTTAGCACATTAACAACATTATACCAAAGTAAGGTACATAGGTAATTCATCACCAACCTTATATTAATACATCTTAAGCGTAATCTCACAATCACATAATCAAGATATTTCAATTAAAAATCATACCAAAGCTAATCAATCTTATCATAAGGTAAACTTAAACATAACTTCATCACTAAACAGAAGTAATCATAATTGAAGTAAAGGTTTAAGATCACAAGACATACACCAATCTTCTTGAAAAGCCATTATCAAAGTTTTACAATCAACCATCCAATTCAATACAATAGTAGGTATAATTACATCCATAAATGGTAAATAATACAACAATGAAGTCAATTAAATCACCATGCAACAATTCATCACTAGTTCATAGCCTAGGGTTAGAGACTTAGCATAAATTCATGATCTACTACACAACCTAGGTTAATTTATCAAGAAATCGTACATTGGATTACAATACATCATAATATACTCATAAATATCTAATGAGACAAAAAAATAAAGTAAATTAGATTATCAATTTTGATGTACAAGAAAACCCATCTATAACATATTTTTTTTAAAATCAATTTGAAGGAACCATTTAGGGAAAGATTCCCAAAGGTGAATAATACCATAACTTATTAATTTATAAATTTTGATTAAGAAAACATGATACTTAGCATACCTATAACCCTCCTTTGCTTGGTATCAAATATATTTTTCATTTGGAGAGTGAAAAAAGAAAGAAGGAAGAGCAATTGGGTGTGGGAAAATACGAGAGTTAGGTTAGTTTATTTTTGTGTGGGTTACTTATAGAGGTCATTAGTTAACTTAATTATTCCCCTCTTAACCCATGAATGAAATAATTTACTAACCCCTTAATTAACTTTAATATAAAAAAAACGTGCAGCAAACAATCTTTACAGACAAAACCCCAATCAACGGACTGTTTGTCAATAGACGGGCACTGTTTATGACCATCTTGTGGAGTCCTCATTTTGTTTAGAAATTTGTTCAATAGGAACTTTTAAAAAATGTATTAGTGTCTATAAAAGCATCATTAGTTGCACCACGCCTCTTTGATGGCCCAAGTAGGTATACAATCCCTCTTTGTAGATATTAGCAACATTTGCAAGGGTCCTTCCCCAGGGCCCTTTATTGGTCCTTCAGTAGTCATACTAGAACATTTTGACTATAAAGTAACTCTAATATGAGTTAAACAACTTACCACCATTATTCGTTATTTTTCGACTCTTAAATCTTGGTCAAATAAGCTAAGATTCACTAGCATCTCTTAATTCTAGTTTTAAGACGTTATGGACATTCTTTGATGTTTTGATTCTAAAACATCGTAAAAGACTTGAATACATTATAATTTACTTTAAAACAGTGTCACGACGCTTAAAATCTCATGACAGGCTATAGATTATCTTTGGACATTCAGAGTATTACAATATCATTTGCTGAGGAACATTCGTCCCCAAATGACAGTAAAATCTTTAAGACGAAGGAATAGACTCAACACTACAAACCCCAATCAACAACAACATGCCAAATATGACTCACAATTTAAATCAACATAACACATGTCCCATTTTCACAATGAAACCCAAAACATCATTATAACCTCATAAGAGTCCAATATTCATTACATAAGAATTCATAATGCCCAAGAGTTCTTCAATTCATTAAGATAGGCTCATAGTAACTTTAACCTTTTTGTACAACTTCACCAAAATCAAGGCAATTTGAAATAAAATGTAATAATACGAAATTATATGACCTTAAATAGAGCCTCACATGTTGATATAAGGTTAGTAACACTGTCATAGGTCCTAAAATAATGTTAATAAACAATTTATGATGTTTTGGATTTAAGACAACAAGAAATGCCCATGATGTTGGGAAGCTAGTCTAATTTAACTAGTGAAATATCCTTAGGTTTCAGGAAGGTATAGAGGTGTTGTATTAGGTATAAAGCTTATAAAATTACATTAAATAGGTAAAACCTAGTAAATAGAGAAAAAATGTCTAGGTCCGACTCACCAAGGGTTGAACTAGGGGTCCACGAAAGGACCCCAAACTTGGCTTGGCCAGCTTCCAAGGCAGCAACCAAATTACACATAAGAGAAATAAGTCCGTGTCGCGGGGTTTGAAGGAACTTTGTAGAATTTCAATTGTGCATCGCATCCTGGTTGCGGACTCCACTACATCAAAAATTAATGTCGAAAATCTTGCGGGAGCATATCTGTGTCGAAATTTAAATCCAGCCAGGTTGGGAATTCAAATTTATTTTTGACTTAAATGAGGATTATTTTGGGTATTTTTTTTTAAATTTATATATTGATATTTAATCATTTTCCTCACATTTTACTAATTCAAATCAAATCCCCAAAAGCAATACCCAAAAGCTCTCACCTCTTTGTATATTCTCTCTCTATTTAACCTCCATTGAAGGAAGAACAAAACTTGAAGAAGAAGACCAATTTCTCTAGCATTTCACTTGAATTTTCTTGATTAATATTCATAATGTACGATTTCTTCACTCTTGGGATTTTTTTCCCCTAAAGGTCCTCTCAGTTTTGATTTATAAATCACCCAATTCCAAGGGTATATCTATTCTTAATAGATTCCTTTTATACTTCAAATTGATTGTATGTTATGATTAATAATGATTTGATATGACTAATTAAGTGTATATTGTTGGGCAATTGATGTTAATTTATGAAAATTGATCAATGTATTGATTGTTAGAATTGTTTTTATCTATTCTATTTAATTCATGTACTTCCTAGGGTAACATATTGTTGGGATTAGATCCATTACTTTGAAAATTTATAATGAACTATTTTCCGACTAACCCTAGGTTAAGAAATGAATTTAATTAGGATAATGATGATGCAATTGATTTAATTATTATGTTGATTACTATTGTGTGATGATATTCCACCCATTATTGGATTGAACTTAATAGTTGTTAAAACCTTCACTACACGATTTAAGACCTACGGCTACCCCACTAAAGTGTAGCCTAAACTAGCAATAAGTGTGGCCTTTGATAAAAGGCCACACTTTTTGACTTTAGGCAACAATTTTTAGGGAGTTGCCTAAAGAATCGTAACCTTTGACATTAGGCAACCCTTATTAAATGTCGCCACTTGTGGCTACACTTATAAAGTGTAGCGAAAGAAGCATATTGCCATGATTTGTTCTGATGCATTATCGACATCTATATTTTAATATAGTAAACTTAAAAAGTGTTGCCTTTGCGGCGTTACTAGTTACACTTTAAAAGTGTTGCCTTTTGTAAGTCATCTAGCGCAACACTTCAAAACTGTTGCCTTTTATATCTCATACATAGCAACACTTAGCAGGTGCAATTTTATATGTCATCTAAAGAAACACTTATAAAATGTAACTTTATAGCTCATCTAGAGGAACATTTATAAAGCATATCTTTATATCTCATCTAGGGCAACACTGATAATGTATAATTTTATATCTCATCTAAAGCAACACTATTGAATTGCATATATTCAATATATTATCACATAATGAAATCGAAGCTATATATTTCAAATAGACATCGAGAAACATGTCCAAAAATTGGAATACAAAGAATGTAGTTGTTTAAAGATCTCTAATATCAATATATTCGAAAATACAAAATGAATACAAAAGTATATGACAATGTAGAATAACTCTTCATCGTTTACTACGATAAATCGAGTTTAGTTCTGCCACAATTCAAATTCCATAACCAACATTTCCTACATATTGAAAATAAACTTATAAGGTAGTGACATAAATGTGAAAGTGCATAATTCGAGACTAGTCATCATAAGACAACGAAAATCATGTTGAACATTTATAAACACATGAATTATGGGTTACTAAATGTATTGTAAATTCAAAGAGATCAAGAGATGCAAATCATTCCAAATTCCATTCAGAGTCTTTGTAAATTTTCTTTTTCTCTTCCTACTATGGAAGCAAAAGTTGAGAAAAGGCTAGCTGCTGAAAAAAATCGCATAGTTGAGAAATCTCATGTAGAACAGAATGCATAGGACGAAAACAAGCTAAAAAAGAAAAACACTACTGCTGTCGGAGGCATAAAGAAGATGAGATTGAAAAAGTTCAAATTGTTGTTGTCTTGTTCTTCTAATTGAAAAAGCTAAGCATGTAGTATCTGAAGGAACTGAGGTTGCTACAATATTCAGTATCGGTTAAATTTTTATTATTTGTGTAGTAGTGTTAATGTTTTAATTAGTATATTCTGCATGTAAAATTAGTTCAATTAGCTTGCTCTTAGCATATCCTTTTGTAATGAACTTCTAATGATGAATGAAATTTTCTAGTTTTGTACATAAAAAGAAAGTCCTCAAGAGACTAGCTCTCGCAGTTACTGTTGTAAGGAACTGGGAGCTGATATTTAAAATTTATTATTAAGAAAAGAGATGGGGAACAAGGCAAACACGATTTCAGAAACCTTAAAATGCAGTACACAAACAAGATTCAACGTAAACCAAAAATCCTTTACAAGTTTACAAGTTTAACAAGTTAGGCATTTTTCGAACAATTTCAAAAACCTGCAAATGCAATACATATTCTTTACAAGTTTAACAAGTTTGGCATTTTCCAAAAAAAAAAATTGTTTGGCATTGAAATGTTTACGTGTTTTCCAAGATTAGCAAATACACTCAAATCAACATGAGTAACTCATCCCAAGTTGTCAAAAACAACTCTTGCAACATTACCACAATCATGTTTAGCACACACCTAACATCCTAGGAGACAACATGTGCGTTCATTCAAAGCAACCAAAAGTGTCCAAAGTACCACATCTGTACTACATCAAACAATAGTGTATCTTTTGGATCCATTTCATGATATTATTCCTATAATTGGAAATAAAGTCTCTATAGAACTATAATACTGCAGAATTGTAATTATTTTTTTCAATGATCCAGAGGTGGCAGAATGTAATTATTTTTTCTAATAAAGGTTACCAGATGACACCACATATTTTCTTGCTTGTTTCATATAATGTTGTAATTTTTTCAATTTACGCATTTGCAAGCTTAATACAGGAAATAACAACAAGCAAGATGATGAAAAATGGCAGACTAAGAAGAGAAAAGCTAACAGGAAAATTCAACATATCATGAACATACCAAAACTCCTAATTATAAGGTTACATGTTTTTTATTTACTGAAAGCTACTAAGACTCCTTCCAACAATAAATCAAAAGGTAAACCAAGCAAAAGAGAGAGATAAGCAACTAACAGAAGACAACAAGAACAAGAATCAACAAGAACAAGCAGCAATAGGATGAAACTCAACTACATCACAACATCGCTTAACTAGCACAAGTGACAACAAACACACTCATAAAATACAAAAAAACTATCTCAAAATTAAAATCATCTCCCGGAACAGCCATTACAGTTAAAAATTGTAAACAATAGGTGAAAAAAGTGTACAACTACAATCCAAAATTAGGGATAGAATCTAATAGGGGACAATAAATGACAAAAACAAAGTACAGACTGAACTTTCAAAGATTCAATATAGTAAAATAACTACAAACTATTAATAGAGAATGTTAAATATAAAATACATTTTGAAGAACCGAATCATGAGCTGAACTGGAAGAATGTGGAAGATTTGTGCCTCTTACAGCTTGTGCCCTACTTGCATAAATAGGTAAAGCAAAGTTAGATCAAAATTCACCCTTTTATGTCTTTAAAATTCAATTCATCGTTGTTTCTAAACAATTGAGTGAAAGATGTTGCATTTCTTCTCTGAATTCTTCCATTAGGAATGTGACTTCATTTGCATGCTTTCGTTTTAGATTTTTAATTTCCTCATCTTTCTTCAAAAAATATGATGTCACTAATCTACTGTAGCACCTTTGTCGACCAGGCTGGTCCATTCCAAATATTATCGTAAATGCATCATCAGTTGTTTCCCCTGAATTATGGTAATTCTGAAGTTCAGCTTGTTAAGTAAAATTTGCATCCATAGTGAATTGTGACTACTATTTCATTTCTAGTCCTATGATAGCGACATCAACAAAGAGTTGATACCTCATCGCACTTAAACAAGATGATTAAAAAGAGAAAGAATAAGACGACATACATGATAAAATTCAATGGAGTCAAACTCCACAATATATAAAAATTTAAGTCTTAATCAAATTCATTACTAATCCTCTTGAAAAAAACCTTAGTATTTCAACTTCGGTATCCGCCTGTATTTCCTTTCCCATCTTAGTACGAATTAGTATAAACATTTCAGGCTTTGATTGTTCTTCATAGATATCTTTTGTTGCACGCTACAAATTATATCAATTTTTTGAAAAAAAAATCATTATGTTCTAATATAGTAAAAAAAAATTAAATTCACATTTTTGAATTAATATTAGTTCAGTATTACCAATGTCACACGTACTATTGTAAAATCAATAGGTCTAATTCGATGCCTCCACTTATGGTTTTTCCTGTTTAGAGAATTCATCTCGCCTATGGCCTGTTATAAAGAAAAAAAAGTTAATTTAATTGATAAAAAATATATATATGATGCAAAATATGTCGATCAGTAGAAATGCATTATTTAAGCCGTACTTGAACAGTTGGGTGTTTCCAATACTCGATCAGAGGAATTGATTTTCTGGAATGCCATCATGACACTTTTCTAGCATATCCTCCAGGGAATTGTTTTTTTCCAAAATTTCTTTTAATTTTTTGTTTGTGTCGCCTCCGAGCATCACGAAGACCAGTCATCACCCACTTCTTATCTTCTAATGAAATTGGAAATTTTGACTATACAAAATAAAATATATTTAGCTTTCATTAATTAAAAAAATAAAATAATGCAATATCATGAGTGATTGTTCTTACATTAAAATATTTCCACACGCGGTTTTTAGTATCCTTTTGCACCACATCCCAACTAGTGTACATCAAACTGATGACTCTAGGATTCCTTGCAATTGTTACTATAACGTTGCTTATTTGTGAAATTATGTTATTTGTTGGTCCCACTGCTTGTCCTTTATCAAATATCACATCATTTATTTCTTCCCAAATTCTTGCGTGAATATCCTTTCATGTTGTGACCCTCAAACGTTTTTTGGTTTTGATATTTATATATTGATGTAATAGATGGTAAATAAGATATTTCTTTTATAGCGAGTACTATATCTTACATGGTTTAAGACATAACTTTTGTACTACAATAAATTTCAATTTCCCGTTGGACATCACATACATCTCCATGAACTTCTTCTTGATCAACAATATCATCAAATCATTTGTTGTGCTCATTAATAATAGGAGTATGCACATCAGTTATTCTGTGGTTATCTCATTTTTTTTCATCATCTATGTGTATCCCTTGATTTGTGTAGAAACTAATAATGAGTACTAGCTGCTATAACCGGTTTCCTCTTTACATGCTTGTAATTTGGTAGATAATATCATGTTCATTGTGTATCTGTTACTTATCATGAAACTGACCAATACTGGTGGCTGGTCGTACCAACTTCCCCTTCACCTATTTGAAGTTCAGTAGATCCTTTATATCATGTTGTGCATCTCCATTACCTAGGGTTGTTCCATACACATGTACTAAAGCAGCAATACCTTTCTTAAATGATGTTCAAAACCTGGAGTCGTTCATAGATAGTTTAATTCCTTTCTACTCAATGGACTCTTCAGACTAGAATAAATTCTTTTTAGTTTGCCTTTTCCCTGCATTCATATGTGAGGTTCTAACCTCCTCAAAATTCTTTCATTTATGTGGTATTAATATGTGTTGTATCTTTTCACTATCACTGAATTTATTTTCAAGTTGTTCTCTCTTAATCATGATTTTGTTGGCTAATTCAACACTTGATCGGTATTGCATATCAATATCCAGATTCTTCAATGGACTTTGATATTTATTTAGATTTGAACCCTTTTTCTTTTGTATTGTTGATTGCTTCATTGTTCTCTCAAATCAATTTAACCTACAACATAATAACACATAAGATAATAAGAATAAAGTTTCCTTGGAATGTGAAGGTTGCTTATTAGTGGAAACAGATGACAACCCTACGACAGTCATATAATCCTACTCAATATTCAGATGTAGTGAATAGGAAATAACTATAAACGAGTTTGATTAAGTGTAATATTTCCACACCAATGTTCTTATTGTTTCTGTATCAAAAACCACACAGGTCAGCTACTTTATGCAGAACTAAAAAGTATCGCACTATTTAAGTTACAAAATGCAAAATGCATTGAAATGACATGGGAAACTCAAAGTAAGTTTTTTACTTTTTACTACTCCAAGTTATTTTATAGAATGTAGACTCAAATATGTAATCAATCATTAAATAGTGTGTGTCTGATTCACAGAACGGGGATAAGCTTTAATATTGTCTGGTTGGAGCCCTTAAACTTGGGAATGTGTCTATGAAAGATTAAATTCTTCTTAATTTGCAATGACATTTAACTTCCAATAGTAACATGATAAAATTTTACATCATACAAACAGGTTTTCATTTTAAACACATTTTTATTTAGAGTTTATGTATAACATACAAATAAATGATGCCACGCATTCTAACACTCAATTTAAAAAATAACAAAATAACTGAAGAGATTAAAAATCATCACACGTAATTTTTTCTTATGAAGTAATATCTTATTGAATAATTGTTGTCGTCAAATGGCACCTCAGACGAAAACAGTATGTATATATAATTTATTTTTACAACTATTGTGTATGTCACATGTTCAACACCAAACATTCCTAACTTTAACAAAATAAAACATTACGACAGCAAAAGAAAGACAAAAATAAGTAAAGCTCTCTGTATTTATTTGATGATAAATGGTGTAATCCCTATCAGAGAATAGGGATGAAATTGTAATGATCATCTCCAAAGGTTGAAAATTCAATTTAGATAAGCATGAGAAAATTGAACTAAAATTAATGATCTATACTTTAAAATGCACTAGAGAAACAACGAAATGACTTCTTCAAACTTCAAGACATATAGTCAAAAAAAATAAATTTGTTCCATCAAACACACACAAGACAGAATCATTGTGCTTAACAAACGAACAGACCATGAACAAGCTATTTTTGGAGTAAAGCATGAATAAGGTAATCTATATTATAAGAATTAAAAAAAGGATATAAGCACCAACAAAACATAAGACCAAAGAAACTGGATTAGAAGTATTAACGAGTGTGTAACTAAGAGACCATGAGAATAAAATATGGGAGCATATCGCCTCCTTTTCGTCTTAAAATAAGGAAAACCAGAGAAATAGAAATCAAACACCACAACATGGTAGGAAGAAAGATGAGTACCCATAACGATCCTCACAGTTGGAGTACATGGTTCTATATCTACCTAAACTCATACATCAAAATAGGGTGGTACACCTTTGAAGAAAACAGAAACTTCCATTGGAAATTGAAGAATATGTAGGAGCAGAGAACAGTGGTACAAACCTTTAAAGACGAGTAACTACAAAAACTGTACTTGTAATGCTTGAAAGTTTACTATGCTTCCTCTAGTATGTAAAACCTTATAATAAGACAAAATAAGTATTTATATAACAATCACAATTCATATATACAGATCAGAGAGCAATTTGATAATTGTACCATGTAACTTCAGAGATTACTAACCTTTAGTAAGATATGTTTGTGTCAATAACCAATCAAATAAACAATAGTAAGCTAGAATTACAGGTTGTTCAATAGAATGCTGAACCATTTAAGTGATCTAATCTTCAATCACACATATTAAATAAATTAATATGTTTCTAAAAAACAAGCAATTAAATAATAAAAACAGAAAGTGAGCAATATATGGTAATCACAAAAATAAGGAAACTCATGGTGCATCATCTTCAAACTCTTCTCAGACTCAACTTCATGCTCGTGTTCATACTTATCTTCAGACACATCTTCATCGACATTTTAAGACTCATCTTCAGACACTTCAGTAGTTTCATCTTCATACTCTTCTTACTCGACTTCAATTGTTGAGTAGCGAATTCCTCCAAAGGTACATCAATATTTTATTTTTGTACATCACTTCTTATTAAGAGAACCTCACCATTATCTTTTGGTATAGTTGGTCCCACCAAATGTTTAGATGGCTTGTTTTCATAACATTGTGGGAGATTAGATTCAACTTGATCACTAATGTTAAAAAAAAACTCTTGGAAAAGTCTTCATAACCTAATGTACATATTGATCATATGGATCTTGCACATAGAAGCATTGGTGTACGTGAGATCGAAGAAAAAATGCATCTTCCTGAGAGCATCTCATGTTTAAATAGACATAAGTAAGACCATAAGTATCATTTTCAACCTCATACCAATTAAACTTTAATCGAACAACATTAAACTGACAATAGTAGTCTAACTCAACAATTAAACTATTCTACCAAGATAAGTGAAATTTGCAGCTATCGAATTTTTATCATTTGTGCTTGAAAAGCATGTAATTGAGGTAACTAGGGTAACAATACTATTTTGTGTTTTACGCCTCTCATCACACTGCCTAACATGGATTCTATATCTATTGATGAGATATGCAGAATATTTTTTGGAAAAAAAATTTGGTCCTCTAGAAGGTTTCTTAACCAAATAAGGTAAATCCTCTAGCAAAGAACGAGTTTCAAACCATTGAGGGAAGTTTTGAAAATAGTTCTTAGCCATACTTTATTTAGATCTTCGTGACTGATTATTAACCTCTTATTCATGCTCTCTATACAACAGGTTTTTTTTTGTTAAAATAACATATAAATAAGTTTAAAATAAGTTATACAAAAAATACTACTATATTAAAATATAGGTAGCTAATATATTCTTGAATCTCGTCAAAATTTTCTTATAAGTAGGCATGTGCCTAACTTAATGTCTTGTTATTTAAAATGAAGGGTAAATTTCCTTTTCTCCTAAAGGAACTCCACTGATAGGAAACAGACCCATAATTTCTGAATCAATTGGTTCACATTCATCATCATTTTGGGCTCTTCTGTTAAATCAGGTACGCACACCCCATGCAGATATTTAGAGACAAAATTCATACAATTTATTCTCATGAGCGCCTCTGCTATGCAACCTTCTTGATAATTAGTGTTGAGGATGTATGATTCGAATGTACCAATTTCTATTTTAGTGGAATACATTCATCGATTTTGAACAGGACCTCTTACTCTCACTTCATTCACGAAATGAATAGGCAAATGGATTTTATTTGTACAATCTCAACTTCTAAGCAATGCAGTTCCTCTAATGTGATTTCTTTTTTACACTAACGACGGAAGAAGGAACTAAGACGAATAAAATGAATAGCCACATGATTTTTAAGAATGCTTTTAATTGGTATTGGAAGCGAGTAATGTAACATATTTTTAGCATCATGGGTTTTATAATTAGACACTTGTCTTTCATTCTTATGCACACACCTAGATATATTGGAGGCACTACCATCTGGAAGGTTTGTTGTCTTTAAAACTCCAAAAAAAAATTGATTTCTCTCCATTTGTCTTGAGAAGAATGCTTTGGAAAACTTTGTTCTTTTACTGTCTTTTGTATCGTTTGGATGAAGGTTCTTCCTGATTCCCATATCATTCAAATCATACTGGGCTATTGCATGATACTTTGTTTTGCTAGAAACATCCAAAAGAGTTCCAACTATGCTATCAACTATGCTATAGGTGCATTAAATTAAAGTTGTGGTGTAACAAGTTGTGTTGCTAATAAGGTAATTCAAAAAAGATTGACCTTTTCTTCCATGGGCCATCATTTGATCTTTTTCTTTTCTTTCAAAACACATTTTCAAAATCTTGCCCGATATTAAGCACATTTGTTTCCTTTAAGAATGGTGGCGGAGGCTTAAATTCAATTTTTCCATTGAATGATCTGTTTTTAGATATCCATGTATGATATATCGGTAGAAAAACACGATGATCTATATAACATATTTTCCGACTATGTTTAAGATACTGAGAATTAGTGCAATAGTTTCAACAAGGACAAGCAAACTTTCCCTTTGTACTCCTACTAGACAATGTTGCATATGAAGGAAAGTCATTGATTGTCCACATAAGAGGTGCACGCATTGGAAAATATTGATTTCTTGAAGCATCAAATGTTTCAAACCCAGAACAACACAAAAATTTTAACTCATCTATCAATGGTTTTAAGTAAATATCAATGTCATTTCCAGGTGATTGCGGCCCATGTATAAGTAAAGAAAGTATAGAATATTCATATTTCCTGCACATTTAAGGGGAAAGATTATACATCATTAACATAACTGGACATGTGCTATGTGATAAACTCATGGTTTGAAATGTCATGAACCCATTACTTGACAAGCCAAGCCTTACATTTCGATAATCTTGTGTAGAATCTGCATGCAACCTATCAAAATCTTTCCATACTAGACCATCAACAGGATGTCTTAACTTTCCATCTTTAGTACACTCCTTGTCAGCTGACCTCAAAAAATCTGCTATGTTTCAGCATATAAATAGCCTATTAAGTCTAGGAATTAATGGAAAGTGTCTCAATGTCTTTTCTGAAACTCGATGTTTTTTATTGAACGCTCAAGCTCACTATCAAACTCAAGAAATTTTATTTATCGTGAAGATCCACAAGTATGACAAAATATATCATAATTATGATCATTCCTGCACAAGATGCAATCATTGGAACATTTATAAATTTTCTCATATTAAAGACAAAGATTCTTACGATAGACTTGGTTTTACTGTAAGACGGAGGAATTATCAAAACGAGCATCTTCTCCTATAATAATTCTAAGAGAGAAGTGAATGATTCATTGCTTCATCTATGCAGACACATCAACAAATATAAACAAAGTGTGAATGGTAATGTAGAGAATCTAGTACGACAAGGATATAATTCTTGGTTTGCCTTTTTCACCAAGGTATAGGATTTCTTGGCATCTTCATTTTGACCATCATACACTCCTTCATCGTGTGAAACATCTGTAAATTAATAATTCAAGAAGGCATCAATATTATCACACGAGTATTCCATATCATCGTCAACATTCAACTTGATATCCCATTCCCTATGATTGATCCATCTATTGTAACCTTAAACAAATCTGTGGCATATTAATTGATCATACAGTACATTCCTTCGTGTCTGACGAATATTACAACATTTTTTACATGTACAATAAATTTCCGCTCCTTGAGAATCTCAATAACAGTAAGCAAAATCAAGGAATGATTCAACACCAACAATATATTCCTAGCTATACCTTTCTAAATCTCTACAATCATTGGATGGGACATTTTGAATTCCTATAAGAAAATATCAATATTAATCTTTCAATAATAATAATTAAATCATTAAGTTCTTAACAAATATGCAAAAATATACAACTGTAGAAAATTGTATAGTTACATTATTGATTTACAATTACATATCCAAATTAGAAACCAAATTAAGTAATATGCACAATCCCTTTAAAGTTTATTGTTGGAGATTCGTTGTTGCCTTTTTTTAAAAGTTCATACACACATTGCTCTGAAAAAATAGTTAATGAGCTGGTGGAATATAATGCACTATAATGAGGCTCAAAAGAACATGTTGTTGGAATTTATGGATAAAATAGTTGTGTGGCTGAATAATTAGAGCAATAGTGCAATATAGTAAGGGTGAAGTTCTTAAGTTTCAAAGATATTAAATACATTCTCACAACAGTCTTTTTATATTTTAAATGACCAAACAACTTGACAGAGCTGATGTTTCTCATGGACAAATCTAGACAAGAAGAAAAAATACAGCAGTAAAATAAAGCTACATAATGGATATAATTGATCATTACTATAGTATTCACGAAGTAAAATAACAGCAGTCATTAAAAATGTAGCAACTAGTACAAAAGCTCCAGCAATTCATTAGTAGGTTTGAAGTCTTTTGGTGCAAACATATTATAGGGAAGGAAACTAAACAACAAACTAATAGATGAAACACATCTGGATAGGAAGCTCGAGAGAAAGAAGGACACACCTTAAGAATCCACTTTGAGACCTCAAATAATCAAAAATTATATGTTATGGGATGATCGGAATTCTTGTGTATTTCGAGTTTCGAGTACCTTGTTACCATTCTTGTTTGTAATTAATACATAATAATAACTACAAAATTGTGTGACATTGTATATCATTATCTTAAGAATGAAATATAGTCATTTTACTGTTTAGATATTTGAAATACTTTAATTTTGGTGTCTACATAACGTCAGTTTCCTCTTAGTAGAACCCAAAATAGCTCGAAATATTTCATGGTTTAGAAAAAAGTTGATCAAAGTGTTCGTATGTAAAACTATAAAACTACAGAAATAGTATCTTTATACAGACAACAGGATATTTTATTTCTTTTAAATGAAAAATACAAATTGTAGCATGCTGTTTGGGAAGGCTAATGAGACAGTGAGACATCTCTTCTTACATTGCAACTTTACTGGGCAGATGCAATGTAATACAAATTTTTTTCAGTTTTACTTAAGTACTATATGAAATATAAATGATACTAGTTTAAAAATAATTTAATAGAATATTGTAGTAGATTGAGTATTCCGTGAAGTATATCTATTAATCAACATGATATATGATATGTTGGGAACGTAAGAAATAGAAATATATTAAAGCATATAAAATGAGCTGATAAGGATAAACAAGTTAAGGAAGTTTCTTTCTATATAAGAAGTAAATATGCTTGGAACATCAATAACTGAAATATATTAAGGCATATAAACCTTTTCAATTCGTTAGTCATCCTTATATCTCCAATCTCAAGGATGAAAAAGGGGAAGATGACACACATTGATTAAACTACTCCAAATTTCCAAAAACATAGAAACATGATGAATCATTTATGTACTCACAATGTTGAACCAACTTCCTACACTATTGTCTAATAATTTGCTACTCAATTAGGAAAAATTCAAGCTAAAATTTATATCCCTAGTGACTTGGCTACTCCTATTATCACTACTAACCTAGAACTGCCGACTGGAGCAACAACTACACACACAAATAAGGAACAAAATATGGAGAAGTCAAATGAGCTATGATATGAGCAATGGAATGTTTGAAAGAAGGAGAACTACAGGTAGAACCGACACACTTTGGGAACAAACAGTCAGGTCAGACACTTAACTCTAGTATTTCTACTCATAATAACTATAATGATCTTTTTTTGCAGGATCACACTAATAACCAACAAAAATAAGAAAACCACCTTTACAATTTGATACATCAATAAACAAACTAAAGCATGATTTGAATAAAAAAACAAGTAGACAATGTTGTGGAAAATAAAATTGAAAGGTTCTAGAAGAGTGTAAGAGACATAAAAGCCTTAAGTAACAAATAAAATACCTCAACTATCACAAACTAAATATACAATAAGAGAGCAGCAACAAGCCAAAATCAGAAAAAGAGAAAAAAGACATTCATAAATTGTTTCATCCGATGGTCTAAAAATAAGTTGATGTTCAGTAACAGAAGGAAGTTAGCATCTTAGATTTTGTATAGCAGATTGTAGGATTGTGGTGTACAAATCATTTCTTGGGGTGACAATAAGACTGTGACATATGAGAGCATATTTAAAAGAAAGGGAAAAGGATTACCTTACATGGTTATTTCTTTGGTTGATAAACTTGTAAAGAATAAAAGGAAGCTAGAATATCATGTTTTTGAAACTCCATTGTTGGCTACATTAAGGAGTGATACTATGAATAATTATGGGATGGTAAAATGCTTTTTTTGAGAATATGAAGTCCCCTCTGCAAAGTTGGTGGACTTGTTCAAGGTTTAGGATGTAAGAATATGCTAATGGAGAGGAAGTCTTATCTAAAATAACTGCTAGACTTCCCTTCATTAAGAATATTCCACCATATACTACTTGGATTTTTTAGAAAAGTACATGATAATCATAGTTATCTTAAGTACATTATTATAAAGAAGTCCATAGAAGAGGACAGTTAAAATGAAATTCCAAAAATTACATTTGTACTAGCTACATTGATTAGCTTAAGATATGGAGAAAGGGACACAATAATCATAATTCTAGCAAATACATTTTTTAAAAATAAATTAAATAACAATGTTGAAACAACTGAAAGACCATACGAGCTCGAACATAAGTATAATATGACTTAGACATATTGAGAGCATAACAGAGAAGTTCAAATAAATCATAGTGGATACTACAATTCTTCAATATTCTTTGTAATTAGCCTAGAGGAGTTTATATCGAAAGATAAAAGAAGCTATTAATGATAGATACTCAGTCACTCAAATGCTTCCGAGTAGTCATTCCCTCTATCTCAACTGTTGCCCTGGGTTCACAATCTTTTGCACATTCTACCTTGGAAAAACATATTAGTTAGAAACTGGAAAACTTATTTGGAATTAGTTGAAAGAGTAGAAGACATTTAGGAGGAGTAAGAAACTAAAACTAACTTGAAACTCACTATTTAAGTCAGAACAATTCGTAATTCAAAGACATGACAGGGAATGTAAAAGTAAGCCATTGTAGTAAGATTTTTCAACATAAACCTATGCTTCTAACAGACTTCCATTTTTCATGACAAATTGATATGCCAAAGAAGAAAAAAACTACAGATGATTCAAAATATAAAACAAGGACAAAACTAAGGCAACTTATACAAAATAAATGATAACAAGAGGAAATTGAATCAGATAAATGGGCTATCATTATTTTCAAAATACCAATAAAAGGGAACTGTCACTTGACACAAGGTATTAGACTTAGAGATTCAAAAAGTTACGATGAAAATTCAAAAATAACATGCTAAACTACTGTTCAAACAAGGATAAAAATCTCATAAATCTAAACATTAACTTTTAAACTGAAATTATATCTATATTGCCATTAGGGACGATTACTTTGAAAACCACAAAAGAAAAGATGGAGAATGTCATGGTTAAGTCTATTCAACAAGGATTTAAAGAAAAGAACATTTGAAGTAAATAGGCAGCCAACTCATTCTAGTAAGAGGGTCGCTTTTGTGCTTACGGCCAAAATGACTTAATTTACTAGGTTGAACGAAAAACTCAAGGTAAATGTAGTCATCAAATACTACATAATGATTCTAAAAACTTTATACTACGAGGTGATCCCAAAACATTCGGGAATATTGAACTAAAATTAATAACCTATACTTGAAAATGCACTAGAGAAACAACAAAATGACTTTTTGACTCTTCAAGACATATAGTCAAAAACAAGAAAATTTTTCCAACAAATACTGACAAGACAAAATCATTCTGATTAATAAATTAACAAACCAAGATTAAGGCAAGCACAGTAAAAAAAGAAGTGACAACAGATTAAAACAGGCATTAAAACCTTTCAAAATTACTGTAGTGTAGCTACATACGCTTAACAAATTTGTATTAGGGAAAGAATATCATAGGGATCGCCATATTCAACACTTCAGTTCTTCAAAGAAAGCAATCTTAGATTCTACTAAGTTCCTTCGATAAAGGTGACTTGGCTTAAGCTGGTACATTCAACATTGAAGAGAATAAATAAGTACACTATCAAAGATACTTAGCCAATTTATACGGAATACAACTACAAGATAATCTCCAAAAAATCAACAAAATTCCTATCAATACACAAGAACATAAGAACCCTATGTTATAATTTTCGCTGAAATAGAAGAGTAATATAATCTTAAAGCTATAATTTAAACTTTTAAAGATAAAATCACTTACCTGATAAACTCTATTCCAACAACCCTAAAGCTGTAAGATGTGAGGCAAGTTAATTTGTGAATCATTTTCATTCAATTTTCAACTGCAAATCTTATGGAATATCTCTTTAAGGAGAACTTTTTGAAGAAATTTGTTTTCTTAAGCTCTTTAGTCTTTAACAAGAAAGTTGTGAGACAAAAACCGTCTTCTTTAGTTATTCTTGAGGAAAATCCTATTGCTCTTCAAATCTTCTTTTTTCAGCTGAAAATCATGTTCTCAGCCAAAGATTGAGGGAAATTTTTGAGGAAAATGTATTGTTCGTGCCCTTCAGTTCTTCAATGGTATTCTTCACACGTTCTTGAGAAATGGTTGCTTCAGTTTCAAAATGGAAACTTCATCTGAACATTTAGGGAACTGTTATATTTTAGGGAAATGATACAAATTTTTTTCCTTAGTTGAAAATTATAATTTGAATGTTTTTTCCAATAAAAATTTGAGGGAGACCATATTTAAAGTTTTGGAGGGAATATAAAATATTTGTGAAAACACTAATGCAACATTTGTAAAGTGTTATTTTCCCAATTATAAAAATAGGACACATTACAAGTGTGGCCTTTTATATAAATAGTTGTTGCCAATTATAACAACACTTATAAAGTTTAGCTTATACCATTGAAGAGTAATCTTTTAATGTGTTTCTAATATTATTGTAGGCTACACTTTAAAACCGTCCCCAAATGTATTTTAGGCAATACTTTACAAGCGTTGTACATATTTAGTGTGGCTGTACGCCTAAAATGATGTAGTGCTTTGTGATTGATTGTGAAGGATTTTGGAGTTAAATTTTGTGATCTCAATTCTTTACTTCAATCACGATTACTTATGTTTAGTGATGAAGTTGTATTGAAGTATATCCTATGATAATATTTCTTAGGGTTTGTATGATGTTGAAATAAATGTCTTGAATTATGTCACATGTTTTGTTTGCTAAGATGTAATTATATAAAGATGGTAATTATATACATATGTGCCATAGTAAAATGTGAATGTGAATGTGCTAACCTCACATGTATAAGTTGTGATGAAATGACAATACTCATATAATTCCTTTTGAGCTATGATGACGATTATATAAGGGATAGACCTTATGACCTAAATTAAGCTATGATTATTAATAAAATCCATAATACATTTAAAAAAGAGACTCGAGCTTTGTACCGAGTGAACTTATAGTTGAGGGGTGGCGCCTTCCCAAGGAGGATGATAGGGTTCACCATGGTACTTATGGGGTAGATACACTCATAGTCCAAAAAGAGCATAGAGTGAAGTTTCCATGATAGCCCTCAAGATCCATGAACAATGTTTTCACCATAGGAATACTACCTAGTGAATCCATCTAGATGCTACGTTCATGTTAGGTCCTACATTGTTCGGTAGACCACCTTCGATTAGTGTAAGGCTTTATAACACTAGATTCCTCACTTAGCTCTTGTGGTCTATATCGGTTAAGGCAAGTGTTCCCAAAAGTTAAATTGAGTAAAGAAGAAAACACTATTTAGGGTGACTTAAGATGTTGACTTAGCCTAGGTAGCGGTATGGAACTCCACCCATGCCTTGTACTAGTTATCCTAGAGGGAAGACTTAGGAGGTTTTCCTCATAATCTTATGATCTTATAAAGTGAGTATTATGCATATATTCATTTTACGTGTTGTTGATTCAATATGGTATTAGTTTCACTCATGGACATGTTTTTGGTCTTTATTGCTAAACTATGAGAAGGATTACTCTTGATTCTATGTTATGTGAAGTTAGGATTTTCTTATGATCCTTTATTTGGATTACTTGATTATGTAGGGTGATGGGAATACCCTTGGTCATTACACTTGTAGACTAAGTTATGGGTTGTGGGTAAGGTTCTTGATTTTTTTATGATTTTATGAACTATTATATATATTGAGTTTACTATACTTGATTATGTTGGACTTGTGTCTTATATGGCCTTGACTTAAGAGTTATGTTTTAATTTGTTTTTATGTGTTCTTCTATGTGCATAAGGTTTTGATAAGTTAATAAGCATGTTTTGAACAAATGTCCGCTTTACCATGATTTCAATTGTTTTATGTGCATATATTCATACTTAGTACAATTGTGACTAACTCATGTGTAATGTTTACTAAAAAATGTAGGGTCCGGACATTTAGCTTGTAGAAGACTTTTGAAGACAACTTTGATATTGCCAAAGTGTTCGGTAGGTCCTCAACTTCCGAGGATGATACCACTATCATGCTATTAATTTTTTTCTAGTTATAAGACTTTTGGTTCTTTCCTTTTGATTTTGACACGATTGATATATAAGCCTATATAAGGCTTTTTGTTGTAATAAAGTATAGGTTAAACCCAAATTGTTGTATTCGTTTAGATGGTTCTAATATGAGACGTATTATAGATTTCATATGAGACTATGTTCCTATATTATGTACTTGAGACAAAATTAGAAGCCTATGTAGTGATTCCTATTGAGAGGAGTGTAAGTAAACTCCCGAAATATATATTGTTTGTATGCGAGAGGTCTATGTAAACCTCTAGGTAGAAGTATTTGAATTTTTTTAATTTTTAAGCATTTTGACCTATGAATGTAATGATTTAAGCTAATAGGCTAGTCTTAGTCATCGATGAGAATGACGCCGTCAGTTACGTCTAGGGGTGCTCACTGGATGTGAAAATCCTTGAATAAGAGCAAGAGGTTGAATATGCTCATGATAGATGTATCCTTGAACAATGTCTATGTAGGTTCTTATTCATTATTATGAATCACACCACACTTATGAATAAGAAGCTATGTGATTCTTAGTATATTCTAATTTTCATGGAAATCCAATATATTGCCTTTAGATTCTACCTTATGTGTGCTTTAACCTAAATTTTATATTGTTGTTATATGTATAAATACTTGAAGGGCAGCCGCACGAAGACTTGATGAAGAGATTTCTAATACGCGTGTTCCTCCTTGTGGCAATCAAGATCCTAATCTTGAAGAAGTGGCTAATGATGATCAAGCTCTAGCCAATCCTCCGACTTCTTGGATGGGGACATAAGGGAAGCCTTTCTCCATATGTCCCAATGCATTACTACTCAAGCATAAGACGCCTCTAATTAATCCCAATCCATGACGTCCCAAACTAATCAGGAGGTGATACCCCGAGGAAAAAAACAAGTTAGAAAAATGGCCTCTCATTTCAGGGATTTCACAAGGATAAATCCACAAATTTTCTATGGGTCCAAAGTGGAGGAAGAACCCCAAAAGTTCATTGATGATGTCTATAAAATCCTCTATGCTATAGGGTTTACTACTAGTGTGATGGTCGACTAAGCCACATACCAACTAAAGGATATGATCCAAGTTTTGTATGTTTGATGAAGAGACAATAGGCCTTTTAGGGGTGGTCCGGTGACATGGGAGATTTTCAAGAACACTTTACTTGATAGGTTCTTTCCAAGGGAAAAAGGGAAGCTAGGGTGGAAGAATTCATCAAATTTTGTCAAGGATGTATGAGTGTGCTTGACTACTCTTTTAAATTTACCAAGCTGTCTATGTATGTTCCTTTCTTGGTTTCCGACCAAATGGATGAGATGAGACGCTTTGGAACGGGAGGGTAAGATGACCTTAATGAAGAACGTCGTTCGGCTATGCTGTGTGATAATATGAGTATTTCTTGTCTCATGGTTTATTCCTAAAGAGTGGAAGAGACAAGGGTTAAGAGGAATAATAGAGATAACTATAGCGCAAACTCAATTGATTGTGGCTCTTCAAAGAGTAGGCTTGGTAACCAAGACAATCCTAGGTTAAAAAAGTGATTTTCAGGTCAAGTTCCTTCCATTTCCCCTAAGGCTTGTTATGATAAAGTGTCTAAAAATAACCCAAAAAAGAGAAGGGGTACTAGTTCACCAAACAAGAAGCCAACTTGTGGAGACTGTGGCGACAAGCATTATGGTTATTGCCTCATGGGGGAGTACAATTGCTTCAGTTATGGTAATACTTGACACAAGGTGAATAATTTCAAAAACTTGAAGGGTATAAACAAAGGTAGTGGGCAAACTCAAGCAAGTTGTTCAAATGTGGATCCTCCAAAGAAGAATCTCTTTTATGCTCTCAACTATAGAGGTGAAAAAGATGCTTCGCAAGACGTGGTGGGTATGTTGAAATGTTTCTCCATTGATGTACATTATCTACATGATCTAATGCTACTTTTTCATTTGTTACTCATTCATTAGCTAAAAAGTTAGACATATTCCCCTATCTCATTAATGAACCTTTTGTGGTGTCTACCCCCAATTTTGAGTTAGTTGGTGCTAAAAAAGTATATATAAATTGTCCTATAATGTTTCCCAATAAAGTTACTTATTTGAATTAGTAGAACAAGGTATGAATGATTTTTATGTCATTTTGGGGATTGATAGGCCAAAGGCTTGTTTCGCTTCCAATGATTTCAAAACAAGGGTGGTGAAGTTTAAATTTCCTAATGAATATCCCCAGATCTCGTAAATTTCTTGTTTAAAATCTTATAAGATGATCTTTAAAGGGTGATTATACCATAATGTAAAAGTATATGGTTTGGACTTCGAAGTTCCTCCCATATAGTCGGTCCCAGTAGTGAGGGAATATCCGAAAGTGTTTCCTAATGATGTTCCCAGTGTTCCTCCCAAACGGGAAATTTATTTTGTAGTATCAACTTATTACCAGATACAAATCCCATTGCAATTCCTCCTTATCAGTTGGCTCTTGCTGAATTGGAAGTGTTGAAGGTTTTACTCATTGATTTACTAGAAAAGGGTTTTATTCAACCTACTATTTCTCCATGGGGTGCTCTGGTATTGTTTGTGAAGAGGAAGGATGGGACCCTTAGGATGTGTATCGATTACCGTCAACTTAACAAAGTCATAATTAAGAACAAGTTTCCTCTCCCTTGAATTGATAATTTATTTGATCAACTCCACGGTGCGAGCTACTTTTAAAGATCGATTTGATATCAGGATATCACCAACATTGGGAAACGGTGAGATATTCCCATGACGGCTTTTCCAACTAGATATGGTCATTATGAGTTCCTCATCATATTGTTTTGATTGACTAATGCCCTAGCAACCTTTATGGATCTCATTAATAAGGTGTTCCAAAACTATTTTGATGCATTCCAGAATTTCTTTATTAATTATATATTTTTGTATTCAAAGAGTGGAGGTGATCATATGGGGAATTTGAGAGTTGTTTTGCAAGCTCTTAAGGAGCATCAACTATTTGCTATGTATAGAAAATGCGAGTTTTGGTTGAGGTCGGTAGAGTTTCTTAGCATATTATCTCTAGTGAGAGTATAGAGATTGACCCAAGGAAGAGAAAAGCGGTAAGAAATTGTCCTAGACCTTTGGCCCCTACAGATATTAAAAGTTTCTTTGGCTTAGCTGTCTATTATAGAAGGTTTATTGATTGTTCTGCATCCATTGCTTCCACTTTAATAACCTTGACTCAAAAGAATGTTAATTTTTAGTGGTCGGAATCATGTGAGAGAAGCTTCCAGGTGTAGAAGGATAGGCTTACCTCTGCTCTGGTGTTTAGTTTACCGGAGGGTACTAAAGGCTTCGAGCTATATTTTGATGCATTCCGTGTTGGGTTTTGATGTGCTCTTATGCAACATGGCAATGTTATAGCCTATGATTCTAGGCAACTAAAGATTCATGAGAAGATTATCCGAGTCATGACCTTGAGTTAGCGCCCGTGGTGTATAACTTTAAACTATGGAGGTACTATCTCTATAAGATTCACGTTGATTTTTATGTAGAGCATAAAAGTCTTTAATATGTATTCACTCAAAAGGAGTAAAATTTCTTGCAATGGAGATGGTTAGAGTTGTTGAAAGACTATAACATGTGTGTCCTCTATCAGCCTGACACAACTACTTTGGTAGCGAACGCTCTACGTTGTTTGTCCATGAGAAGTGTGTCCCTTATGGAAGAAACAAAGAAAAAACTAGTGAGGGATGTTCACTGGTTGACTTATTTAGGGGTTTGAATTGAAGATTCTACCAATTGTCGTGTTGTGGTAGATCACAACTCCGTTTCATCTTTAGTGGTCGAGGTAAAGTCCAAGCAACACATTCATCCATTATTGATGGAGTTGAAAGAATCGGTTCTTTGAAAGATGAATGAGTCATTATCCGATGGAAGGGGATGATGTTCTTAGGTTCCAAGAGAAAATTGTGTGTGACCAATGTCATGATTCGAAAAATTTGATTCTTGAGGAAGATCATGGAACCCGTTAATCTATTCGTCCAGGTCTACTAAGATGTATCATGATCTGAGAGTGTTTTGTTGGGATGGCATAAAAAGGAACATTTTAGAATTTGTTGCAATGTGTCCAAATTGCCAACAACTGAAAGCAAGCACCGAAAGTTGGGTGGTCTACTACAAGAAATCCAAGTTCGTTCTTTGAAGTGGGATGATGTTAACATGGATTTCGTAGTTCTGTTGCGTCGCACTAGAAGGAAATATGATTCTATATGGGTGGTAATACATATATTTATGAAGTCCACTAATTTATTTTCCGTTAAGTCCACTTATTGGGCGGAAGATTATGCAAGAACCTACATTGAAAAGATAGTGAGTCTTCATGGCATTCCTTTGTCCATCATATCTAATAGAGGTACTCAGTTTACATCTATGTTTTGGAGATCATTTCAAAGATTTTTTGGTACTCAAGTGAAGTTAAGCACAACATTTCTTAAACCAATGGTCAAGCAGAACGTACCATTTAAACCCTTGAAGATATGCTTAGCGCTTGCATCATTGACATTAAGGGAAGTTGGGATTAGAACTTGCCTTTGGTGGAATTCTCATAAATAATAGTTTGCATTTATCCATATCTGTGGCTCCTCTTGACAATTTGTATGGTAGGATATGTAGTGTACTATTGTATGGTTTAAGTTCTGTGATTCATCGTTTCTTGGTCCCGACTTTATCTATAATACCATAGAAAGTTTATATCATAAAGACAATTTGCAAATATCCTTAAGTAGAATAAAAGTCTTATGACGATCATAGGACAAGCGACATAAAATTTAAAAAAGGGGATAAGGTGTATTTAAAAATTTCACCCATAAAGTGTACTTAGATTTTGCAACAAGGGGAAGTCAAGTCCTGGTAATGTCGGTCCTTGTGAAATTTCGCAAAGGGTTTGCAATGTTCCATATTAGTTTAAACTCCCGAGTGAACTGTCTTCGGTCCATTTTTTTTTATGTATCCATGCTTAAGAAGTGCTTTGCTTACCTCGAGTCCATTCTTCCTAGCAAAGGTCTTGGTGTGACAGATAACCTCTACTATAAGGAGGTTCTGGTGGAAATCCTTTTTCGTCATGCGAAGAAGTTGAGGAACAAAGTGGTGGCCTCTGTAAAAGTGTTATGGAGAAACCACCTAGTTTAAGGAAAAACATGGGAGGCGGAGGCCGAAATGAAGTCCCGGTATCCTCATCTAATTGTTAATTAAGGTTAGTTTTTTCTAATAATGATAAAAATAATGATTAGATTGAATTTTACTTCTGTTTCAAAGATGTGCATATTCATGAGAAAGTATTTGTCAAAAGGAAGTTTCATATTAAAAATGTAGTTTTGCTTGATTTGCACTCATTTGCGTAATCTATATGTGGCTTATGTGAAATATATATTTTACTTTCTTGAGATTTTCGGTCTTTTAATATTTTCTCGAGAGAATAGCGTGTTAACTCTATAATGTCATTTTAATCTCATGTTGATGTAGAGAGGGTATTTCCTCATAATGTATTATGAAATGTTTAGATTTTCCGTGTGGTGGCTTGAGTTTATATGAGTAAATTTGTTAATATGTGTTGAATAGAGTTGTGAAGTACTCCTATGAGTTGTGACTTATTATATATATGTTATTGGTTAGGCTACTAGTCTTGAGTAATTCGGGGATGAATATTCCTAAGGGCGGGATAATGTAACACTCGAATCATGTATTTATATAAGGTTAGTAACACTTTATAGGGCGTACAATAATGTAAATAAAATATTTAGGTAGTTTTGGAGTCAAGACATCAAGAAACGTCGATGACATCCGGAAGCTAGTCTAATTTAACTAATGAAATGTCCTTATGTTTTGGGAAGGTTTAGATGCTTTGTATGAGGTCTAAAAGTTTTAAAAATCACTTTAAATAGGTATTACCTATTATATATACTGAAAAGACACCAAACATGGATTCTTGCTACCAAGGCAGCACCCAAATTACAAATAGGAGAAATATGTCCGCATCGTGGACTTGGATGGACCTTAGTCAAATTTAAAGTCTGTATCACAGGAAGTTTGTGGAATCCATTCTATCAAAAAATAATTTTGAAAATCTTGTGGGAGCAGCTCCGCATCGTGGACATATTCACTAACGAAAATATAAAATTGGGAATTTAAGTATGACTTCATTAAAGGTTTAACTTAAGTGAGGATTTTTTTATGCATTTAATGGTAGGTTTATATATTGATTTTCATTCAGTTTTCCTTACATGTTACTCACTCAAATCAAATCCCCTATATAAAAACCTAAAGGATCTTACCTCTATCGACTTTCTCTATTCAATATCCATTCAAGGAAGAAGAAAGCTTATAGAAGACGACCAATCTCTCTAGGATATCACTTAAATTTCGTTGATTATTCTTCCCTAAGGTATGGGTTCTTCACTCTTGGGATTCCTTTCCCAAAGAGTTCCTCTCAAAGTTGATTTCTAAAACACCCAATTCCAAGGGTTTTTTTAATTATAATGGGTTTCCTTCGAAACATCAAATTGATGGTTGATTATGTCACATCCCAAGACAAAACCATATAATTTAGGGTACAATCTCGGATTTTAATTAGCGTACTCGACCTTACAGAGGTCCTATACAAGCCTTTTCATATCATTTATCGCATAAACATAGTGAAAAGTAGCATGGAATTAAAACTTTTCACAAAACATAACATAGTCTTTAAAAAATCTTTCATATAAAGCAATAGGAAATACTAAGTCACAATGTCATCATCGTAAGACAAAAGAATACTTGCGACATTGCCCATACTTCAAAATACGAATATAGAAATACTTCTAGTTTATTACAATACCTCAAATGAAAACATAAAAGGAATATGCATTCTAGTCAAGTGAGGATATAATTCAACTTCTCTTGAACGATATTCTAAATCCAAGTCTTATTTTCCCAAAACCTCCTAAGCTAGGATGAACTATATACATAGATAAAAACATAGCGTTTGTACAACCACATGTACTAAGTATCACTTTATGCATAAAAATCATGAAAACAGACTTTTATTAAAATTATAAATCTTTTCATTTATAAATCATATTATAGTCATAATATAAATGTTTAACAACTTAGAAAAACATAGTTAACATTCTACCAAAAATCATAATTTTTAATATACTTTACAGTGACCTCAACTCATTGTACGATTAAGTTGCAAATCTTCACTTTTAACACTCTTTATAATGTTATTATCCCACTCAAAGCTATCCTAAGATTAACTTAAGTCACCCAAATAGAGGCCGCCCATACACCCTCTAAATATGTGCCTAAACGACTGTTAACATTACTTATAATGATACACACTTACAAGAGTCATAAACATTAAGGTAAGATTCTTCTACCAAAGGTGACTATAAGTTTCACTTGAGTGAGTTGTGAAGACACCATCCATACAATCCCTTACGTTCACAAATAAGATATCCTATACACTCCCAAGAATATAATTATCCTCACTTAATACACAAACACATAGATGATATGACATTATCTTTCCAATGTCTATCAAAAGACCTACTTAAGTAAAACAAGAAGATAACATCCATAGTTACCTGTTCAATATTACCTGATTAGTCCTTAAGACTACCTAAGGCATAGATCATGTCCACAACACCAAAAATCTTCCCTAAAAAGAGTCATCCTCAAGAATTCCAAAGATATGACATGAAGAGATCATCTTGTATGCCCTCTTCACACTTTAGCTAAGGAATCCTTAAGTCACCTGAGATTAGGTACTTATTATTTCACATATTTCTTAACATAAGTCATTAGTTCATTAGTTCATTAAGATTCATACATCACACAAAGCACATTCAACTAATGCGATTAGACAAGAACAAGAAACTCCAAGTAACACCTTTAAAGTCTATTGTGCAATGTCTAGATACCGTCCCATGCCACCACCTAAACCTCGTAAACTTCTCTAATGCTAATAGGTATTCCATGTGATGAGAATAGGAAATAAGCAATATAGAAAATGATAGCAATACATGGAATCTAGAGTTCTATCATATCACGATGAGGTTGTTCTACATTGCAAGGGTAGAACTTTGACACATCCCATGTAGTCACATGGTTAAGGAATATGAAGGGCATACATTGTAATCTAGTCTCACTCTTTAACTAGAATGACTTTCCCTTACCATACTCACTCGGTGCTAGACATTTTTCTCATAGAGTAATTCAAACATTAGTTTAACATAAAAGGATTCCATAACAAGTTCATAACCCAATCACATTTACCCTACAAAATAAGGTCCAATAGGGCTACATTACAATGGCGACAAAATGCTCATGATGACTTTCCTAAGGATTAATATTTTATCGTTCAATCCAATTAACCTTAAATCTATCATTATTTTACTTTGAAGGATACCATTACGGTTTACGACTTCAACAATCTTAACATTACCAATAAGTAAAGATTTTCACATAAAAGACTATCTAAGGTTCATTAAGGTTACATGTCATTCATACATTAAAGACTAAGAGATATAACACCCTAAATAAAGATATCTTATATTCATAGTCATATATACATCAATAAAGGGACACAAGTTAACCAAGACAATTAACCACATACTTATCTTTTAAATCATGATGCAAGTCATTCTAGAAGAACGTAGAAACAACCCTAACATCCATCCTATATAATAAAACAACATCATCAATGAAATAAACATATACTCATATATCCATGTAGGAATAACCAAGACTTAACTCCAACATCACACACATTAATGACAAAGGCATATTCTAACATGGTCACCTAAAACAACATGAATAAAATAATACATGTATGACTCAACATGTCGATAGATGTTGTTATGCTTCACATAATAAAACTACACAAATAGTCATATTCCTTCAAATAATGTAAACAAGTCCAAGATCATCATATGGCATAAAGTTACGCCGACAAGGCCACATCAATTGGAAGTAAAGCACATAATACCGCCACCATAAGTGAATTATACCAATCACAATATAATCAAAGTATAAATAAAATCAAACTAAATGAAATAGGTCAGCATACCCCCACATCATCCTCAACACTTCAATCCAAAGCCAACTTACTCAATTCGATAACACAACACCCTCACCCAAGGCCATAACCAATAATTCAACATAAAAAATAAAATAATAAATGAACTAGGTCAGATCAATATAAATTCAACAATCAAATACAACCTAGATATACAATTGTAAAATCAATGAATAACCCACATAAAACTACATAAGAATTCATCAACATTAGATCAATATCAAGTAACCCAAAAACATAGTAAAAACTAGGGTTCATCCAATTCATGGGTTCAAATTTAAATTAATATTAAAATCATCATTACAATATCAATCATTCCATAAGAGATGTTTAAAAACAATTGAAATCATAGAATTGAACAATTCAACTTTAGAAACGTTAAAAACATCTTGAGAATTGGGGCTACATAATGAAGAGAGTTTCAAGGAACAATATACATACCTTTATGAAGATAATTATTCAATTTGACGAAGAATTTCAAATCAAAACGTCAAATCCAAGCCGTTCCTTTATTTTGGACTTCAATGGAGACTTTGGGATTTCCTAAGGGATTTTGGGGTTTTGATTTGGAAGAACAAAATGTTCTAAGTGTTTAACACTTATATACACTTTTTAAATAAACAATATACCCCTTAGGATCCACCAAAGTCTATTTTTTTTAATTGGGGTGAATTAACAAAGTCACCCCTAGCTTGGTAGTGAAATTGTACGCAAGGACAGCCTACAGACCACTTCCCCATCTACGAGGCGTAAGCCCACTTAAGGTCAATTCTGGCAACTGTCGATGGGTTCAGAGGCTTTGAACAGGCATATTTGCCACCCAGTATAAATATATACCCACGCGTACCACCCATGGACCATCGACCAGGCTATTGGTCGTCGATTGGCTTCCGTAGGTGAGGCTGTCTTGGGCAATCTTGGCCACCAACTTGGGTCCTTCCTCAAGGACCCTTGGATGATCCTTGGGGATAATTTCCTTGACTTTTACAAAACAAATACAATATTCTATGAGTTTATAACCTCTCACATAAATTTCATCCAAAAAAACCTAAAACTCGATGAAACACGCCGAGTCACACAAGGTCATTTCAAGGCACATCTTTCGAACGTCATGGACGTTTGACGTCAAAACTCCACGAGACACGACACACTGCCTATACATGATATAATAACTTATTTAAGTACCTTAAAACCATATGTATCACACCTTAACATACAGAAGCACATATGAGGAACATAGGTGACTTAGTCGTCGAACGACTTGGTCGTCCCCTAACGTTTGAGTTCCAATGCACCTAATACGTTAGATAATCCCTCAATACAATATATTAGATATATTTAGGACCTTATAACCTAAATATCAACATGTTAGTCTCTAGTTCACCTAGGTTATTTTTGGATTCTTACAATCTCCCCCACTTGGACAACATTTGTCCTCAAAGATACTTGCCACTATCTGAACACTTCAAAGAATAGAGATGAAATTAGCAAATAATAACCATTATATAAAACAAAAATTCAATAAGAAAACATCAATTTCACATAGTCAAGAGGTTCACAATACAACAAGAAACTAAAAGACAATTCTATCACTCATTATGCTACAAATCTCACATGCTTCATTCCAAATAGTAAAAACTCATTTTATATTCGATATCATGCCTATATACATCAGTTATAACCATATTACAACATTTTTAAATCAAAGAATCAATTAATCAATTTTCCAAAATTTTATGGTGAACAGTTTTCTATGCTTCAGTGATCTTACAAAAATTTTTTAAAAATCCAAATTTTTGGCAATTCATGATATATGAACATGCTAATATGCAAAGTAACATCATATAATAACGTAATACAATATAATCACAACTTCATAAAGTACACACTGTAAGAAGTTAAAGAAATTCAATTTTGAAGAAAAACTACTAAACATCATGCACATGCAACATGCTTTTATACCATTGTATCCCATTTAATAACAATAATCCCCTAATTAGAAGGAACCCGTATTACAACAAGATAAAGGGAACTTACAAACATCATCATCACTCTCATCCGGCTTCTACCCTCTAGAAAGGAGTGCATCAAAATGACTCTTTGTTGAAGCATCATCCTCGGGAACACTGGGAGCAACTTGCTTACCCTCTCTTCCTCTAGAAGCGATCATCGGACAATCTCACACTTTATGCATTTCCTTACCACAACAAAAGCAATTCCCGGGACCCAAAAAACAGTCACCATAATTTTTTTCCACATCAGGCACAAGTAGGTTTGACCTTTTGAGAACTACCTCCTTTCTACAATTTCACCTTAGCACTCTTACATTCTTCTTGAGTTTGATCCCTCTTCTAAAACGTAGATTGTTCTTGGTCATTAGCACCACTTTTTTTCAAGATACTAGCCATCCTCCTAAGTTAAGACTCTTCAATCGGTTGTGCATATAACATGAGTCTAGATAGATTCATATTATTATGTAACATATCGGTAAGACATTCCTCCACCAATAAGTCTGCTACACCCGTCATTAAAAGACTCATTTCATCTCTTTGATTAGACACAAGAGAGGACCATATTTGGACAGTTAGTGAAATTCAAAGAGTATTCCTTAACTCTTATATGGACTTGCTTGAGATTGATAAACTTCTCCACTTTCACTTCCCTTCCTCTCATGTGGGAAAGTAATTACAAAAAAATTGTCCTTGAATTCATCCCACTCAATAGGACCCGATTCATCCGGTGCATTGTCCTTCCATTGAGTGTACCATATTTGAGAAACATCCCTCAATTGATATGAAGCCAACTCCTCCTTCTTTCTAGATGTAACTCTCATAGCACTAAACACCTTGTACACTCCATAATGAAACTATTGTGGTTCCTTTGCAGTTTTATTCCCAAGTAAGATAGAAGGATTCATCCTCATGAAATATCTCAACCTAGAAGTCATAGTTCTCTCCACCATATATTCCCTAGGCATCATACTCAAATTCGCTTGAGTAGTCACAACATGGGATAAAGTAAGCAAATTCTCTCTAATCTATGGATTAGTCAATACCGAATGAAGCACCGCCACCCCATTACCTCTTTCCACATTAGGAACATGATCACCTTGGGGATGCACTTGAGAAACATGGGCACCTTTGACATCTTGCCAATCTTGAGATACTTGCTCAACTTCAGGAGGAATCTCCTCATTCATCCTCTCCTCTTCCAACATTCTAGTGGCCATTCTTCTAGTATTCATCTCCTAGAAACACAAAGAAACCCATACTATAACCCATCAGTAGGTAAGCTAAATCTTAACCTAGATCAACACGTAGTGGGTGTGAGGGTAGAAACTAAACATGACTAAGCAAAATTACTTTAACAACATAAGAAACAAAAACATAAATACAATTAAGAATCCCTCCTAGAACCTGGAAGTCACTAATATAGAGCTACAAACAAAACGAGTACAAGTATGAATAGTGAACAAACGAAATAGACTTTCTCTAAAAGTAAAGATAATTTATTAAATAAACAGATTGAGACTGAAATAGTACAAAACGTTGTGTACTCACCCTTGTCTCCAGACTAGGAATGCCCTAAACTAAATCAACACTGGCTAGTGGTGGACGGACGTGCACCACGAAACTAGATGTAGAGAGTAGCATGATAACCAAATATCAGGTAGCTACTAGGCATCATAGGCAGACAGAACTAGAATATAAAGCAATATGAAAAGACAGAATCACATAACTAGAGGTCAAGAACGAAAGGCTAAGTAACACAGTAATGCAGACAAGTGTATAAACATTTAACTAAATTAATATAAAAAAACCTAACTACACCTAACTGGACCCCCCTAAGCCCAGAAGGTACACTCGTGCGCACTTTAGATTAAAACCAGAACGGACTCCCATATGCTCGACGAGTACACAAAATAACTATAACATAAGGAGAAGATAACTCAAGGACAAATAACACCAAACAAAATATTAGAATCTGATGGTACGAAGGTCAGGCCTTGAACCGGACGCTCACCATAATTACAGAAGTTGCCAATTATAAACTAAATGTACCTATGTCCGGACCTGTAACCGGATGCTCTACATACTTGAGGTTGGACCTTTAACCGGATGCTCTACATAAGTATGTGAATAGTGGAGGCCAGACCTTAAATCCGAATACACATTAATAAGGATAATCATAACATTTACTCTACCGCATGACATAGAGTAAAACTGAAGTGAAACTCTATCGTCCTATAGCATCTTTCCCATAGATATGTCGCGACTCACACCGATGCTCAAGACTCTACTACATGTGACATGATGAGACTTTTTGATTGCTAAGACTACTTTCACAAACCTATGCTCTAATACCAAGCTTGTAACATCCGAAGACCACACCCTAGAATTTAGGGTACAATCGCGGATTATAACTGGCATACTCGACCTCTCGAAGGTCTTATATAAAACCATTTATATCATTCATCTCATAAACATAGTAAGAAGTAGTGCAGAATAACAACTTTTCAAAAAACATAACATAGTCTTTAAAAAACTCTTTCATATAAAGCAATAGGAAACACTAAGTCTCAATCTAATCATCTTAAAAATACGAATATAGAAATACTTATTCTATTATAACTCTTCAAATGAAAACATAAAATACATACATGACATAAACTCAAGTGAGGACATACTTCAACTTCTCTTGAACGATCTTTTAAGTCCAAGTCTTCTCTTCCTAAAAGCTCCTCACCTACCGAAAACTATATAGATAGATAAAAACATTTGGTTTGTACAACCACAAGTACCAAGTATGGTATAATGCATAAAAAATATGAAAATGGTATTTTATTAGAAGTATGAATCTTTTCACTTAAAAATCATATTATAATAAATAGAACAACATTTAACAACTTAAAACACATAAGACAATATTCAACCAAAGATCATAATTTTGAAGACACTTTACACTTACCTCAACTCACTGTGACAGTGAATTTTTTCATTGTACAGTGAAGTTGCAAACCGTAACTTTAGACACTCCTTAGCATGTAATCTTCCAAATCAATGCTATCCTAAGATACACTTAAGTCACAAAAAGAGAAACCGCCCATACACCCTCTTTAGATGTGACTAAACAAGCCTTAAGATTACTTATAATGTGTCACATAAATACTTACAAGGATCACAAACATCAAGATAAGATTCTTCTAACAAAGATTACTCTAAGTCTCAATTGAGTGAGGTTTGAAAGGACTGCCCATACAATCCTTAAATACACACTTAAGAGATTCTATAGGTCACCTAGAATAGAATCATCCTCACTTAACACACCATCACATAGATGATATGACATTCTCCTTCTAAAGTCTATGAAAAGACATACTTAAGTAAATCAAGAAGAGAATGTGCTTAGTAACCTCTTCAAGATTCCCTATATAGTCCTTAACACTATCTAAGACTTAGATGATGTCCACAACACCAAACATCTTCCCTAACTATAGTCATCCTCAAGACTTCCAAAGATAAGACATGAAGAGATCATCTCTTATGCCCTCTTCACAAATTTGCAGAGCAATATTTAGGTTACTTAATAATAGGTACTTATTCATTTACATACTTATTAATATAAGTCATTAGTTAATTAGTTCATTAAGACTCATACATCACATAATGGACATTCAAGAAATGATTTTGGACAAGACCTAAGAAGTCCAAGTAACATCTTCAAAGTCTATTGTGCAATGTCTAGATTGTGTCCCATACCACCACGTAAACCTTATAAAATTCTGTAATTCTAAAAGGTATTCCATATGAAGAGAATACTCAATAACCAACATACACCATGATAGAAATACATGGAATCCGGAGTTTTATCCTACACCGATGAGGTTGTTCTACTTGCCAAGGGTAGAACTTTGACACATCCCATGGATGCACATGGTTATGGAATATGAAGGACATAGTTTTTCATATAGTCTCACTTTTTAACAAGAACTACTTCCGCTTACCATACAAACTCGGTGCCTGACTTCTTTCTCATAGAGTAATTCAAACTTTAGGTTCACATAAAAGGGTTCCATAACAAGTTCATAACCCAATCACATTTACCCTACCAAAGAAGGTCCACTAGGGATACAACACAATGGAGAAAAGAAGCTTAAGTCTATCATTCCTTTATTTTGAAGTATACCATTACGACTTACGACTTAAACAATATTAACATTACCACTAAATCAAGGTTTTAACACACAGGACTATCTTAAATTCATAAAGTTCATATGTTGTTGATACATTCAAGACTAAGAGTTCTAACACCCCAAATAAAGACATCACATATTCATAATCATATATACATTAAGCAAGGGACACAAACCCACTAAGACAAGACACCGCATACTTCACTTTTAACTCATAATGCAAGTCATTATAGAACTACCTTGAAACAACCCTAACATCTAGGAATCATCCTATAAACTATCATAACATCATCAAAGAAATCAACATATGCTCACATATAAAAGTAGGAATAATAAAGATTCAAATTCAACACTACACACATAATGTCAAAGGCATAGTCTTACATGGTCATCTAAAACAACATGAATAGAACAATACATATATGACTCCACATATAAATAGATATTTTCATGATTCACATAATAAAACTACATAAATAGTAATATTACTTCAAGTAGTTTTCAATAAGGACAAGATCATCATATTTTTTAAAGTAATGCTGGCAAGGACACATCAATTGCAAGTAAAGCAGATAACACTACCAGCATAAGTAGACCATACAAATCACAATAGAATCCAACAATAAATAATGTCAACTAAAGAAAATATGGCAGCATACCCTCTGATCACCCACAAAATTTCAATCCAAAGTCAAATTACTAAACTCGATAACACAGGAGCATTACCCAAGGCCATAACCAATATTTCAACATAAAAGCTACAATAATAAATTAACTACATCAAATTAATGCAAATGCATCAATATAATACAACCTAGATATCAATTTACTGTAATTATTACATTAATGAATAGCCCACATAACACTTCATAAGAGTTCATCAACGTTGATCAATATCAAGTAACCAAAAAAATTAGTAAAAATTAGGGTTTATCCAACTCATGGGTTCATAGGTAATTTAGATTAAAATCATCAATACTATACCAATCTAGTCCATAATAGACGTTTAAAATAATTGATGCAACATCCCATGGAAGAATCATGAAATACCACAATTCAACTTTGAAACATTGAAAACATCTTGAGAATTGGGAATCCTTTTTGAAGAGAGATTCAAGGATCAATATACATACCTTTATGAAGCTAATTCTTCACTTTGATAAAGTCTTTCCACTCAAAAAGTCACCTCCAAGCTGTTCCTTGATTTTTGATTTCAATGGACACTTTGGTATTTCTTACGGGATTTTGGGGTTTTGAATTGAGAAAATGAAATATTATAAGTTTTTTTAACACTTATATACGCTTATAAAATGCCCAATATACCCCTTAGGAACCTCCAAAGTCTATTTTTGGATATGGGGAGAATTTACAAATTAACCCCTAGCTTGGAAGTGAAAATGTCGTGTTGGCAAACGTCGATTGGTGCAGGGGCTTGGAACATGTAGCCTTTCCACATAGGCTAAGTGTATACCCAATCCCATCACCCACGGACCTTTGACCAAGCTACTGGCCGTCGATTGGCTTCGGTAGGTAAGGCTGTCTTAGGCAGTCTTTGCTACAAACTTTGGTCCTTCCTCAAGGACCCTTGGATGGTCCTTAGGGATAATTTCCCATACGTTTCAAACCCAAATACGTGCATCTGTGTTTTTCGCACGTCTCATTAAATTTCATCAAAAATGAACACGTATAATTCGAAGAAACATGCCTAGACTCACAAGGTCATAACAAGGCACATCTTTCGAACATTGTGGACGTTTTTAGATGCTGGACCTCCAATCTCCAAGAAACTTTACAAACAAACTATAAATGCTATAATAACTCATTTAATGAACTTATAACTCCATTAATCACACCTAATCACATATAACCACATATGAGGCAATAAGGTTACTTAGTCGTCGAACGTCATGGTCGTACCTTGACATGTGACTTCCAATGTACCTAATAGTTTAGATACTAACTCTATACTGTATATTAGACATATTTAGGACGTTTAAACATCAATACCAAAATGTTAGTCTCTATTTATTCTATGTTATTATCGGGATCTTACAGATTATGATTTATTGTGATTGCCTATCAATTATTAAGTTTATATTATTAGGTAATTGATTTAAATTGATGAAATTTCATCTAGATCATTTTGCTTCAAAAAATTCCCCAAATCAAGAATCTTACTTATGATTTTATGGAAATTGATCAATATATTCATTGTTAGACTTGTTTTATCTATTATAATTCATTCATGGACTGCCTAGGGTAACATATTATTGGGAATGGATCTATTTGCTGAAGAATTCATGATGAACACTTTCCCCCCTAACCATACGCAATTGATTAAAGTTATTTAAGAATGTTATGTTGCAATTGATTTCATTATTATGTTAATTACTATTCTATGAAGATATTACACCCACTATGTGGTTTAATTGGACGGTTAATTGTTAAACCTTGTTGAAGGCTTGTGAAGTAAAAAGAGGTATGTCTTGCGATCTTAATCCTTTACTTCAATTATGATTACTAGTGTCAAGTTATGAAGTTTTATTGAAGTATACCTTATGACAAGATTGCTTACTGTTGGTATGAAGTTTAATTGGAATGTCTTAAATCATGACTTGTGAGTTATAGTATAACATGTAATTATATAAGGATGGTGATGATACCTTTGTGCCTTATGATAGTGTGAATGTGAATGTGCTAACCTTAAATGTGTGAATTGTGATGAAAGGACAATACTCATAAAAATTCTATTGAACTATGATGATGATTATATAAGGGATAAACCCTATGACCTAAATTTTGATATGATGATTAATAAAGTCTTAAGATATTTAAAAAAGGGACTCTAGTTTAGTACCGAGTGAACTCGTAGGTTAGAGGTGGTGACATTCCAAAGAGGGAAGGTAGGGTTCACCCGGGTTCTAATGGGGTTGATAACCTCATAGTCTAAAAATGCCATAGACTGATGTTTCCATCAAAGCCCCCAAGATCTATTAACTATGTTGCGACCATAGGAATACTAGCTAGTGGATCCACCTATATGCTATGTTTATGTTTGCTCTTACTTTGGCCAGTAGACCACCTTCCATTGGTTTAAGGTTTTACAACACGAAATTCCACACTAAGCTCTTGTGATCTACGTCGTACTAGTCAATAATTTCCAAACGTAAAATAAATTATGGTAGTAAATACTAACTAGGATGACTTAGGAGGTTGACTTATGCTTAGAAGGGGTATTAGATGCCTTGTAGTAGTCTTCCTTGAGGGAATCCTTAGGAGGTTGTTCTAATATTCTTATGATCTTCTAAATTGATAATTATTTATATGTTGATTTTACATGTTATTGATTCTATGTGGTGTTAGTTTCACTTTTGAACATGTTGTTTGCCTTTATTGCTAAAATATGAGGAGGATTACTCTTGATTCTATGTTATGTGAAGTTAGGCTTTGTTTATGATCCTTTATTTGGTTACTTGATTAAGTAGGGTTGTGGGGCTTTACTTGGTCATTTTTCTTGTAGGCTAAATGATGGGTTGTGGGTAAGGGTCCTGAGTTTTTTGGTGATATTATGAATTCTTTTATATGTTGACTTGACTATACTTTATGATGTTGGTGTTGTGTTTATATGGCCTTTACTTTTGAGTTATTTGTAAATTGGTTTATATGGGTTCATTGATGTGCATAAACGATTTTCAAAGTAAATTAGAATGTTTTGAACAAATTTACTCTTTAGCATGATTTCAATTGTTTTATGTGGATATACTGATACTTATTAAAAGTGTGTAATAACCCATGCGTTATGTTTACTAAAAAATGTAGGGTTCGGCCATAGAGATTATAGTTTGCCTTTGAAGACTACTTCGATATACCTCAACTGTTTCTGAGGAAGATGCCCCTATAAAGCTATTGATGTTGTTCTACCTATAAAACTTCTAGTTATTTCCTTTAAATTTTGAGATGATTGTTACATATATAACACTTTTTAAGTTAAAGACAAGTCTTAGAGCCTAACGTAAGAGTCATGGGGTCTAAGAATTATTTCACTCCTATTTTAACGAATATAAATAGTTTAGGAAGGTTAAGAACTAAAATGTCCAAGAACGTCCATGACGTTCAGAAACTAGTTCTAAGGGGTACTAGCGTGCCTTAGCCTATTTGACTAGATATAAGGAGTCGGAAATCTATAAAATTTAGGTAGAAGGATGTATAAAATGTTTTAAGGATACTTCGTGGTCGAAATGTCAGCGTACGACTCCCCAAGGATCAACGAAGGGCCCTTGAGGAGGACCCTAGCATGTAGGAGGCAACACTTAATAGGCCGTGTGCAACCACGGAAAGCCATCAACGACATATGTGTGGCTCGACGAGGCATCGATGTCCACCATCGTCCCACACTTATCCAAAATGTTGGATGCCATAAGATGCGATGTCTCTGAACTCAACGACGGTTCTGTAGCATGATAGGCACAGTGCCTGGTGACTTACAGATGGCCCGTCATTCGGAGTCTCGTCTATGAGGGTCGATTTTCTTTCAAAACATAAGTTAGTTTGATTTAATTTGTTAAGGGTTAGATGATTAATTTTGTGTTTAATGGAATCTAATTAAGTCAATAAATGCCCAATATAAAAACCCCAACCCTGATTAATCTAAACCCAACTCACAAAATAAATGCTCTCCTTTCTCTCTTCTTCTCTCTATTTGGATGCCACCATTGAAAACAAGATAGGGGGAGGTTTTGGGGGCTTGAAAGGGACGAATTAACCATCAAATCTTCATCAAACGCTAAGGTATGGGATCTAATTCACCTTTGAGACTCTTTCCTCAAAGGGTTCCTTTAAAATGGATTTCAAAAGTTGAGTTTTCATGTAGGTTTCATCCAATTACTAAATTGTTTCTTTGAACTCAGCAGCTTATGTTTTCTTTAAACTCTAATGGATATATTAACATTTATTTTAACTTCATTAGCGCTTTTGGTGATGGTTTGACCTAAATGAATAATATGATCCTAACCCTTAACCCTAGATTTATCTTGATGTATATTGGCTGGTGATTGATTCAATTGTCTTAATTATGGGATAAATTACTATAAGATCGTATTGTTACACCAATCATTAACAAATTAGAATGAATTGTCGTCTTTAATGCAAATTTTGAGAAGTGATTTAGGTTATGAAAATTGTACTAAGTAATCTTTTTTTAAGCATTGATTTGGTATTGAATTATGGTGTAGTGACTCTTGTTGTATTGTTATCATGTTGATTATTGAATTATTATGTTAAACATATAAATTGTCTTGAATTGAGGTTTTATGGTAAGGCCTAAATAATGAACCATGAAGGATACTTCGTAAGACTTGGAATCTCTATGTTTAATTCGGAATGTGATTAATTGTGGTTACCTCGTGACGTTATATTGGAGTATGTCTTATATTGGCTTTATAGGGTGGTATGGCGTTGAAATGGAATTTCTTTATTATGTGGTGAGGTTGATTAAGGTGTATGTGTTATAAGGATGGTGATGACTATCAATGTGCCTTGATATGCTATTAAATGCTAACGTATTAAGCTCAATTATATGAGTTGTGATGAAAGGACTATACTCATGCATTTCTTATTGAGATATTGATTATGATGATTATACAAGGGGTGGAGAATATGACCTTAACCAATCTATAATTGATAATCAAAGTCTTAATGACATTTCAATAAAGTGACTTAGCTTAGCACTAAAAACATGAAAATGGGAGGTGATGACTTCCCAAAGAGGAAGATTAGCCCTATAGTTCTATATGAGATGTTGAATTCTCAATGAGGAATACTCATCAAATATTCCCATAAGAGGAGTCCCCAACTACCAAGTGGTATCAAGAGAGAATATAATATCTCTTTCTTCTTGAAGGATGTTGGCCCCGTACGAAGAGTAGGTAGTGGATCTACCTAGATACCTACAATTATGTTGGTTTTAGTTTTTCCTGTAGACCACCTTCCATCGATTTAAGGTTTTACAACACCAGATTCTACACTTAGATTTTGTGGTCTATGTCTTTTAAGGCAAGTGTTCCTTTAAATAAAATTAATTAATGAAGTATAAACTAACTAATGTGACTTGAGAGGTTAAACTTAGCCTAGGTAGGGTTATGGGACTCTACTTATGGCTTGCACTAGTTGACCTTGATGGAATCATTACGAAGTTAACATTATGTATGTATATGACAATGACATATATGATGATATTATATTAATACTACAATTAAAATGATATTATATGATCATTAGTTATGCATATGAACATGTAATTGGATTATATTGTTAAAGTTCTAAATTGGTTATGTTTTCCTTTTGAGTCTACTTGGTTGAGCAAGGTTATAGGGCTTTAGTTGGTCATTGCACTTGTTGACTTGATAAGGATTCATGAGTAGATGTCTTGCTTATTATGATATGATTAACTCTTATTTAAACTTATGATGTTACTCCTCGATGATGGGGTTTAAGAAAATTATGGGTTCAAGTATGTTGACATTCATATTACTTGTTTGAGTTAGTAAGCATATTTGGTTAATTGGTATGACTTGCTTGATATTGGATGAGACTTTTTAAAGGGGTAAAAGGCATGTTTTGACTAACTCTCCCTTCTTAGCATTTTTTGCTATTACATGTCCATATGGTCTCATACTAAGTACATGTGGAGTACGAATCCCATTTTCTTCCTTCTTCCCAAACATTTTAGGTTCCAGTTGTTGAAAGCCCAGTCGAGATTACTTGATGAAGGCTTTGATATTTTCTATCATCTAAATGGGTAGGTCCTCACTTTTCAGGGACTATTCCAATATCTTGCCTGTAAAATTCCTTTGTTTTTGTAATACTTTTATGTTCATTCCACTTTTATTGTGTACGACTTGTATAAGCCTACATGTGGCTTCTTAAAATTTGAAGTAGCGCTATGCCCAAATTGTGATGATTGTTTAGATGGTATCAGATGAGACAATCTTTGAGACTATCTTTCTATCTTATATATATGGATGTGCAATAAAAGTAGAAAGCTATGTACCCTTCCTATACAAAGTGTCTATGTATACATAAATAAAATTAAGTGTATATAGATCTCTATGAAGGTTTTAAATTTTTCCGCATTTTTAATCTATGAATGTAATGACATGAGACTAAGGCTCTAGTCTTTATCCGCAAAGAGGACAACAAGCCGATTTTGTCTAGGGGGTAAATCCCGATGTGACAACATAAGACTATACGAGCCTCTTTTTTGAAATGAAGTATGGGTTAAGCCCAAATTGTTGTATTTCTTTTAGATGGTTCTAATATGAGACGTATTATATACATCCCATTAGACTATGTTCCTACACTATGTATGTGAAATAAAAGAAGAAGCCGTTGTAGTTCTTTCTATTCCAAGGAGGAGAAGTAAACTCCCTAAATATATATTGTGTGTATGTCAGAGGTCTATGTAAACTCAAGGTAGAGAAAACTAAAAAGTTTTAAATTTTCTAGATTTTTAACCTATGAATTTAATGATATAAGATAAGAGGCTAGTCTTCGTTCTCGATGAGGACGGTGTTGCCGCTTACGTCTAAAGGGTGCTCCTCAGATATGACATAAACTCATTATTTCTAGTATAAAAAGGAAATACTAACCTTAGTTATCAAATAGATAAGGGTAACAGGACTACATGCCAGCCTCGGCCTCCCATGCTGCACCCACAACTAGGTGATTCTTCCATAATACCTTTATGGATGCCACATTCTTGTTCCTTTAACCTCTTTACTTCTGTATCAAGGATTTTAACAGGGGACATTTTGTTTAGTACAATTAAAGATTTTATACTAATTAGATAGAACCTTCATGAATATAGAAGTAAAACAACTTATAAACAATGATTTAGTAGATAAAGCAAAAAATCCATTTTTCTAAACATAAGAATATACTTGTAGTGAACCCAATCAAAACAAACACTGCCTATCCCAAGTTATCCTAAGACTCACATAGGTAAGACATGATAAGATCGCCCATATAATTAACATACCCAAGTGATCTTTAATACTACCAAGGACAAGCATACTTCATTTCTTTTAACAAATAAACATTCAATACTAAAACACTAGAGAAGTATTCATATACCTAAAAACTTCACATAAGAACCATCGTCCAAGACAACTACCAAGTCACACTTATTGCAATGTGAAAGTAGCATCCCATGCTACTACTTCCACTCAGTGTCCTTAGAAATTACCTTAGACAAATATCATCATATTGTCCAAATAAATAACTTTGATCATTTACATAACATCATATTAGAATGCTTCATTAACATTATACATTAAGATATATTACTTTAGCTTACATCATATCATGACTCATTCATACATTTCATATGAGGATAAAAAAAGACTCGCACCAAATGCCAACTTGTGAATTAATAGATTGCATCCCATTCCACCACCTACCCTAAGTAGTACACCCTTAAGAAGACTTAGGTCATTTACATTCATTTTACCGGTGTAGATTTAACTGACATAGACCATAAGAGCATGACATGGAATCCTAGTACTACCCTTATAGGATGAGGGATTCCTACTTGCTTAAGGTAGGGTCATATTCTTTAGCCTTTATATTGATTATCCAAGAGCTACAATTATGTGGGCGCACAGTTATGGAATAATGAGATTGCTACTAATTAACTCATTCTCTAGTAACGAGAAGAACCCATCTTAAGAGGTACATTGGATACAACATCCCTACTCACGAAGTGTACCCACCCCTTCTTAAAATCCTCTTAGTTCTAAGAATAACTCCCCCATGGAGTCTTAAACTTTCATTGACTATAGATTAAGATATAACTATTGAACAAACCATCTCAACTCTCGAAGGGTATTCAACCTCCAACCTATCTTAGGAAAGCTCATCGAAAATAGTGAGGTTGCTACTAAACACTTCATCTCAACTCACAAAGAGTGCTCACCCCAAAATACCTCTTTCCACTCTTAGGAATAGTAGGGATGGTCTATACACTTCATATCTACTCATGATGAGTGCTACCTTTAAATCCCCCATTTTCATTCATTGATTTCATTCATGCATTCAAGTGTATATGTGAGTACATGTGAGCACACCTTTCACATAATGATTATAATTCGTAACATTTACTTCTTGACACACCCATACACACATTTAAACATTACATTAATTCACATATGAAATTAAATGAGGTCGGGATCGTTCCCACAAGGAAAATAATTCAGACTTACCTTCAATCTATTTTTACTACTATTGAGTCAATTATTTCTTTGGAAAGCAAAGACAATAAAAAGCGGGAGTTTTACTTCTAAATGAATGAAAATAACTATCTAAATTAAAGGAGACAACTAACAGGTTCAAATGTTGGAGTTTAATCAATAAATAAAGTAACTAGGGTTTACGTGTTCCCCACAGGTTTCCTCTTCACCTTGGTCCGGCTACGTGTGTTGCTATACTAACCCTTACCTTTACATTATATTAAGCATCGTATTCGATATTTAACTAAGTTTATTACCTCGTACCAATCAATACTAGCCTATTAGATAGTATACACTAAATCTATGTTAATAATTCTTTTCATATTATCTACCTCCTTGGTCCGGCAAGTAGCATTAAGGCGAGTTCTAACATTGGCCATCCGTTAAATACACTTCTTATCAAAAGAATTATTAATAAATGGAAGACACTGTTCTAGAATTGTTATTTTAGTTAGGTTTTACCTCATGAATCGCCTATGGTTCCCACAACCCTAGTTATGGAGTTTACTTACCCATAGTTATAATCACAATATTCAAATATGTAATATAAGAATTCATCCACTTACTTCAATAAGAAAGAATAAAATCCAAAAGTTCACTTAATTAATCAACAAAAGTCCCCAACAATCAATTACTGCAAATAATTGAAGACTAAAGATTCTCCAAAAGTGTTATAGTAATCACCAAGTCTAATCCACAAAAGAAGTTCAAATAACCAAGAGTCTAACCCCAAAAATGAGGTTTTTCGAACTATTTATCAAAAAATAAAAACCTTGTTAAATAAGGACTATATTCTCTAGAAATCTATCAAAACACAGCTGGGTCGACGAACCTCGCGACGGATCGTCATGGTGATGACGGGCCGTCATGGACTCCGTCGTCCCATACTTGTGCAATTTCTTCAGCTGCAATATTCATAACCCTCAATGGCAGGTATGACGGATCATCACAGGCAAAATGGTCCGTCGGGGGTCTCTGTTCCATAACACTTGAACTCTTAGAAGTTGGGTACTTGGACTACTTCTCTGATCTTCATGACAAACCAGCACAACGGGCCATCATCGCTACGACGGTCCGTCACACACTCCGTAACCCTAAACTTGGTCAGACTTCCCCATTTTCCTCCAGCAGCTGCACTACGATTCCACCCACGTACCGTCACGGGCACGACGGACCGTTACAAGCTCCATAGGTCGTACTTTTCTCCATTTCTTGCTCAAAAACCTCCACATTAATCTTTTAGACAGATTTCCTGCAAATAAAGAGAAACTTACATATAAAATTAATACAAAAGGTCTTTTGGACACACTAAACTTAAGCAAAAAACATTAAAAATACCGTCAAACCATGGTATATTAGCCCTTGTTCAATATAGACAATTTTTAGCCAAAAAAAAACCCGAATGAAATTAATCCCTCTTTGATCAAAATGATTTGACCTTAAAATAGACCTTTCTTTTTCACCCCAACTAATCTTTTCTATGAATAATGTGTTGGCTCTAGTCCCTCCTTGGACATGTGCGCCTCAGCTTATGCCAAAACCATAAGTTGAGGATGGCTAATGCAGTAAACAACCTTTTCGTTGCCCTGAAAAAATTTTTGGTGTAGTGTACATTGATTTATGGCAAAGCCATGAGTTGATAGTGGATATTATGAGGAATGCTCTGGAAAGTGGGTTTGAAAGAACAAAGAGCGAGAAAGAACAAAAGTAAAGTGACTGAAGCACCAATAGAATAAAAAGTTGAAATATATATATATATATATATATATAATAAATACAAGAAAGAAGAGAAAAAGAGTTTTATACACAAATGAATAAAGAAGGGAAAATAGAAAGGTGAAAGAATATGATAAATCTGGCGAAATAAAAAGATAAAAAGTAGTATGTTTAGCCGATATTTAAAGGAGGGAAAAAAGTCGTATAAAGTATACCTAAATATACCCTACCTAACCTTGAGCCTTTGCTACAAGCTAAGAAAACCCTATCGTGATCCTAAGAGTTGTATAGTGAACTTAAAGCAGTGAAAATAAGAGCAAGCTTATGGAAATATGTATGAATGAGTTGTAAATTTGTTCTGAGAGTGAGTGTTGGAAATTAATCCTTATACTAAAACTTAAATCATTGTGTGAAAAATGAGTATGTTGTTTTGAAGTGAGGATACTAGTTTCAATACCAGAAATATTAGTACCTCGGTGAGAAATTGAAGAGGATATAAGTGTCAATGTGTGGTGATTCTGTGTCATGGTCTTATTCCACTTAATCAAAGCCTAATAGTGATAACATGCATAAACATGATGAGATTGATCCGGATTGATAGCCAAATGATTGCGAAAGCTAAAATATGGATACTATTGTACAAAGATTTTGTAGTGAGTCATAGTGCGTCGCTTGAGGAAAAATAACAAATTTAAGTTGAGGGTGTTGATATACCGCGGTTTAACGGTATTTTTAATGATTTTTATTTAAATTTAGTGTGTGTCCAAATGCCTTTTTGTATTGTTTTTTATGTAAGTTTTTCTTTATTTGTAGGAAATCTATCAAAAGATGAATGCGGATGTTTTTTAGAAAGAACTACAGAAAAGTTACAACCTACGGCACTCATGAAGGTGCGTCGAGCCTTTGACAGTACGTAGGTGTCATCATTGTGTAGCTCCTGAAGGAAGATGGGAAAGTGTGACTTAGTGTGGGATTACGAAAGTCCACAACGGACTGTTATAGCCACGATGGTTCGTCCTGCTTTTTCGTTGTGATGATCAGAGAGTAGTCCCAATACCAAAATTTCAAGAAGTTTAAGTATTATGGAACCGAGACCTCGACGGACTGTCATTATTGGAACGGGCCGTCATACCTGCCACAGAGGGTAATGAAAAAAGTAAAAGAAGAATTTGTGAAGTATAGGACTACGGAGGCCATGACGGCCCGTTGTGAACACGATGGTCCATCACGAGGTTCGTCTACCCAGCTGCGTTTTGATAGATTTTCAGTGATTAAAATCGTTGTTTTATTAGGTTTTGTTTTTTTAAAAAAATAGTTCAAAAAATCTCATTTTTGCGGTTAGACTTTTGATTGTTAGACTCTTTGTTAGTAGACTCTTTGATATTAGACTTTTTGATTGTTAGACTTTTTCAGATTTTTTAGTTCTCATGTTCAAGTATTGAATGATTAATTTTAGTAATTGTTACACTTTTTCTAGAATTGATTGTGGGTGATTTTGTTGTTTAATTAAGTGAATTTCTAGATTTTATTCTTTCTCATCAAAGTAAGTGCATGAATTCTTATATTAAATATTTAAATATCGTGATTATGACTATGGGTAACTAAACTCCATAACTAGGGTTGTGGGAACCATTGGTGAATAATGAGGTTAAATCTATCTAAAATAACAATTCCAGAATAATGTTTTGCATATATTGATAATTCTTTTATTTAGATTTCTTTTTAACGGATGGCCAACGTTAGAACTCGCCTTAATGCTACTTACCGGACAAAGGAGGTAGATAATATTAAAGAATTATCAATACGGATTTAGAGTATACTAACTAATAGGCTAGTCTCTATTGGTACGAGGTAATAACTTAGTCAAATATCAATTACAATTCTAATATGGGGTAAAGGTAAGGGTTAGTATAGTAACACATGTAGTCGGACCAAGGTTCTGAGTGAAATTTTCTAGATGTACGACCAAGGATTTAGCAATACATAACATATAACTTTGCATGCAAAATACTAGGAAAGAATTGTTTTAGTTAAAATTATCAAGTTAGGAACCTGTGGGGAACACTTCAACCCTAGTTACTTTTATTAATTGATGAAACTCCAAGATTTAAATTTGTTATTTGTTTACTTTAATTTAGTTAGTTATTTTCATTAATTTAGAAATAAAAACCCCCTTTTATTGTCTTTTGTTTTCAAAGGAAATAATTTACTAAATAATAGTAATAATAGATTAAAGTTTAGTCTGAACTATTTTCCTCGTGGGAATGATCCAACCTTATTAGATGGGTTCATTACTTGATACGACTGCTTTACTTCTTCTTTGAGGAGTAAGTTTGAGCGTATCAAGCTCTCATGGTCTATGTTTGTTATGTAAAAGTTTATCGAAATATAAAATGAATGAATGAAAGTAAGAAGATGAACGATAAGTAGGGCTACTTAAGAGGTGTTACTTTGTGTAGGCAAGGGTATGGGACTTTACCTATACATTGCATAAGTAAATATTGAGAGGAATTCTATGGTGGGTTCTTCATGTATATATGGTTTGTATGGTATGCATGATGTTGGTCTAATATAATATAGGTTATTTTGTTGTAAGATGGTATGCATGTTGTTGATTATACTTGTTATGATGATGTATGAGGTAAATGACAATGCTTGTGATCTTTGTGATAATTTGCTTGAAGTGTATAAACATTTCACTAGTACACTTGAATTGGGGGTTATGAGTAAGGTCTCATGATGTATTGATAAAATGAACTCTAAATATGAAATGTTGACAATGGCTTTATCATGATGTTAATCATGGTGTGGACTTGTACATTATTCTTGGAATCTGCATAAAGGGAATAAGGCTTTTAAAGTGAATATAGCATGATTATAACCAAAATTTCATCGTGCATAATTTCAAATGTTTTAATTACATATGTTTCCATACGTAATGCATGTGGTTGTACTAACCCTTATTTCTTCTATTTTCTAGACAAGTCTAGGTTCAGGTCATTAAGGTGATTCTAGTCCTTTCTTGTAGATAATTAGATTGCTATTTCCAAGATGGTATGTCCTCAAGTGTAAGGATGGAGATTCATGATTCTAATTATAGTTCCACTTTCCTTATTGAAAGACTATGTTGTAATTTGCATTATAAGACTTGTTATTGATGTAAGGGTTACATCCCAATTTCATACTCTTAAATCTGGATGGCAATCTGAGAAACTTCACTTTGTATTTTGAAATATAAAGTGAAGATTATTTTCAAATTAAGTTTTTTTAATTTTGTGCTTTTATTCTATCAAATATGTAATGATGAATACTAAGGGCTTGTTTGAGACCTATTTGAGGTCGACAATGCCGATTAAAAGTAGGGGGTGCTCACAGGTCATGACAAACTTGTTATCAGAGCATGAGATTAAATAATACTAAAAATTATGTATCACAAAACTATGTCTATATAGAGTCTTGTTCATAATTGTGAAGCGTACCACACTTATTAACGAGGGGCTACGTGATGCTTAGGAAATTCTAAGTTCTTTTGGTGACTATAAGTCGTGCCTAAGAGTCTTAAATCTTTGTGTCCTTTCCTTGTAATCCTTTTTCTTGTGGATAAATATATAACTACTATAAGGGAAGCCTCAAGAAGGGTTGAAAAGGAGATTGAGAATGCGGAAGTTCCTCCTCAATGAAACCAAGCTCCTCCTTAAGTGGAAGTTTGTCTAGGTGTTCAAGCTCCAGTCAATCATATGGTCATGACGGATGGAGATATAAGCGTGGTGTTCCTAAACATGACTCAAATCATGGCTACTCAAGCTCTAGTCATAACTAAAAAAGGTCAAGCAATGAAGACACAAGATAATTAGGAAGTTGCACCCCGTGTGAACAAAAATTCTAGTATAATGGCTTCACATTTGAGGGACTACACTATGATAAATTCTCCAATGTTCTTTGGGTCTAGGGTAAATGAAGATCCTCAAGAAATTCTAGATAAGATTTATAAGATATTGTATGCTATGGTTGTAAAAATTCAAATGAGAAGGTCGAGTTGACAACTTATCAACTCAAAGATGTGCCCCAAACATGGAAAACATAATGGAAGGACAATAGGACTTTGAGAGCTGGTACCATAAGTTAGAAAGTCTTTAGGAGGGTATTACTTGATTAGTTCTTCTTGAGGGCAAAAAAAAAGGCAAAAGTGGAAGAGTTCATCAAACTTCGTCAAGGAGTTATCAGTGTTCAAGAATACTCATTCAAATCTATTAAGTTGTCTAAATATGCCTCATTTTTTTATAACTAATCCTAGAAATGAAATGAGTCTTTTTGTGACGGGTATGTCTGATGATCTTGTTGAAGACTATCGTACTGCAATGCTTCACAATGGCATGGCAAGAGGGAAAGACCCTATGATGGAGGTACGTATAAGGGTAACTTTAAAATCCAAGACAAATCAAAGTTTAAGAAGAGATCCTCCGACCATGTTCCTTCTAATTTCTCAAGGGCTAACAAAGATAAGGTACCTAACCCTAAGCCTCAAGGTGTAAACGGTGGTGGTTCACAAAGTGAGAAATCCAATTGTGCGAAACGTGGCAAGACGCATATTTGTAAATGTTTAGTTTGTAGGGATAATTAATTGGTTGATGAATTAGTGGCCACATGTTGAAGATTTTTCCATTGCCAAGACTCAAGAAAGGGATAGTATCCAAGCACAACCAAGTGGTCATAATTTTAATTCTCTTAAGAAAAACCATTTTTATGCTATCAAATCTAGGGGTGATCAAAAGGATTATCTGGATGTCTTTCTAGTATGTTGGAATTACTTTCAATTAATGTTTATGTATTGTTAGATCCCTATGTCACTTTATCTTTTGTAACTCCTTTAGTGGTTATGAAGTTTGTTGTTCTCCCCGATGTTTTGGATAGACCTTTTCTTGTTTCTTCCCTGGTGGGTAACTTTATAATTGCTAAAAGCGTCTATAGTAGTTGTCCTATGTTATTATCTAATAGAGTCACATTGGTTGATTTGGTAGAACTTGATATGTTGGACTTTGATGTCATATGGGGAATGTATTGGTTGCATGCTTGTTTTGCCTCAATTGATTGTAGAACAAGGGTAGTAATGAACCTATTTTAGAAGGGATGGGATGTTAAATCCCTAGAGGTTAAATTAGTTCATATATAAAAGCCTCTAGGGTGATTTCTAAGGGATGTCTCTATCATATCATTATGGTCAAGAACCTTGGGACTAGGGCTCCTCCTTTAGAGTGGGTCACCATAGTGAAGTATTTCTGAATGTCTTCCCCAATGACTTGCTCAGAATTCCTCCTGAACGGAAAATAGATTTTGGCATAGATTTTTGGTCGGATACTTAACCATATCAATTCCTCCGTACCGGGTGGCTCCTCGTGAATAAAAAGATTTGAAAGCTCAAATCAAGGACTTCGTAGTTAAGGGTTTAATTAAACAAAGATTGGTTCCTTTTCTGGGTCACATTGTGTCGAGTGTGGATATAGAAGTTGATATGAAGAAAATAGAGGTGGTTAAAAATTGGTCTAGACATATAACTCGCGTCGACATTCAAAATATTTTGGGTTTAGCTAGGTATTATAGAGACTAACATTGTTGTCATAATTGTATAACTTCTGAAATTTGTCAAAATTATGGTATTGAGGCAGTGTCTAAGAGTTTAGGTCCATTAAAAGTCAAACGTTAAGGGACAACCAAGACGTTTGACGACTAAATCAGCTATGCGCCTTATATGTGGTTTTATTTTTTTATGTGTTATTCATGTGGTTATAATGTCCTTCAATGAGTTATTACGGTAAATATAGTCATTGTGTCGTGTTTCTTGAAGTTTGCAGGTCAAACGTCCATGATGTTTGAAATGTTTGCTAGAAACGACCTTGTGTGACTATGCATGTTTCATTGAGTTTTACTTGTTCGTTTTTGATTAAATATATATGAGAGGTCCTAAACTTGAATACAAGCTTGTTTGGTTTTGAAACATCCGGTATAACATCACGAAGGACCATCAAAGGGTCCATGAGAAAGAACCCTTCATGAGTGTCCAAGATAACCCATTCTACGGATGAAAATTGATGCCTTGTGGGGCAGTCGACGCCCTGTAGGTGAGGTCTCGTAGATGAAAAATTACGTTGGGGAAGGATACGCCAAAAACAAGCCTCATTCCTAGGGGGCAGGCAACCAATCTTTTGGTGTTCCATCCTACAATAAGACTTGCCAAAGGCTTGTAATATCCAACATGCGTGATATAAGTGGAGTAATATCCAAGTCCATTTTAATTATTAGATCATTGTCTTCCATATTACTATTTTGATAATCTTTGTTATAACAACTTTAGAATTATTTAAACATTGTTTATCTTTTCATAATATTGTTAATACATATTTAAGTTATCTTAATTGTTTTATAATCCTTGAAGTTCTTTCATGACTAAAGACAACTTCTAGTTATTCATGAACAACAATAATATTGGTAACTCTGTTAATTTTCTCTCTCTAAAGAAGAAAGTCGTTTACAAAATTCTTCTAGCTCTAAAGAACCATTTGATAAGATTTACCAAATAGGTAATTTTAATTTGTTCAAAAGTATTAATATAAAAACTTGTGAATAAACTTCTACAATTAATAACTCTTTGGAGAATATAAAATTGTTGATTGTTGTTGACATAGACAGATATAGGAATGAATTTAAAATCCTTCATATTGGTCATATGCATGTAGTTTTTTATTTCTTAGAGATGCTAGAATTCTTAATTTTGATGATTCACTATTAGGAATCTTAGAAACTAGCTAAGGGGCCAGTTTACTTTAATTGTTATCCCAACTTCTCAATAAAATTAAAAGACCCCTATATTCTCGACACTTTGACGCTTAACATCAAAACAAAGAACATGAATAGCAAATTAGGAACATGAGATTTAGCTGTAATATATAGAGTATATTAAAAGCTAATGAAAACCTCTATTGCCCCAAAGGCAGTTAACTCTAGTACAAAAGGTGCTGCTATTCTTACGGAATCTAAGCAAGAGCATAGCACTACTTTTGTTCCTAGAATGTTACATTGGGATGAGATTCTGTCAAGCGACAGTTGGAAATTTGAACATATTACCGAACCCCTTCCTATTCAACCTTCTTGATCGTCCCTAGAAAGTGTTGTCCAATTTGCCGATAGATCTATTAACCTTAATTTTTTAAGATCCAACTCTTCCTGACAAGAGTCTTCAAGCCAAAGAATGTGTATGGCTACACCTTCTAGTTCAAAAACCAGGGAGGAAGATGACCTTTATGAAACTACAAAGGTTTCAAAACAGGTTAAATTTCGTGGGATTGATTTCACCCAAACCATCCCGGAGGTTTATTATGATTCTTCTTTTGCAGGAAGTCCTACTCCAAGCGAAATGAAAACCCCTTCTCATAATAAAAAGGATCCAATAGGAGTTATCAAATCAATTGATAACTTTACTCCTGATATGAAGATAATCAATAAGTGGTGGATGAGTTCCAAACATGCTTTAAAGAAAGTATGGTATGTGGATACATACACAAGAGAACAAAGAGTCTTGTTCAAAGACAAATGGTTTAATGGTATGAAGAGATTCAAAACCGAAATGGAATTCTTCAAATGGTTTGAATGTTCTTTCCAAATTGATGAAATCAACTCATCGCTTCAAGTTTTAGTAAATAGGTGGCATACCAAAGACAAGGTTGTCGAAAGTATTTCTCCTCCTCTTGAAGGATTAAACATTCCTTACAGAAAGGATTTTTTAAAGGAAGCTCCTTTCCACAAGCCTTCTGAAAGTAAAGGAACAGCCACTGTAATAGTTGAAGATATCAACAAGATATTTGAACAAAATAATTATACTAATCAAGTTCATCATGTTGTTTCTCAACAGATTTAAGATCCAAAGTATAATTATAGTGGTACCAGCCAGATTGGTAACAAACAGATCTTAAAAATCGTGTTTCAATTTAAATACCAACCCTATTTTTCCAATCCATAAATTCTCTCCCAATGATTTTCCCAAACTAGCTAGTGAATTCAACAACTCTCCATTAATCATAGAACGGATTAATGATCAGCTTAAAAGGATTATGATTACTCAGGGAGATAAAGTAGGTGCCTTAAAAAAAGGCTTCCTCACTCCAAAAACTTTTATCACAGACCCTCTTTTCCTGACACCCAGTTTGAGAAAAACAATATGTATCCCCACAGTGTTGGCAGATGGCACAGGTACAATAGAATGGAATACTGATGGAAGGGCTGATGGCAAAATCTACAATAAATTCCAAGAGATGGGCATGAACATCACAGCCTATAAATGGAAAAATGCTACCGATAAAGAAGCAGCTACAGGATAGTTGCAGGGTTTACAAGTACTCTCAGAAATTGGTGGGACAATTATCTCACAAAAAAAATAGAAATTAAATTCTTAATGTTATGGCAAACAAGAATATTGTTGAGATTGAAGGTGGAAAAACCAATACATCGTTAGACGCAGTTGAGTACGCAACTGCGACTCTACTTTATAGCATTGCTAAGTATTTCGTGGGAGAACCACGACTATTTCAAGATAGGAGTATAGAGATTCTAAACGATCTCTACAGCAAGAAATTGATATATTTCATGTGGTATAAAGATATATTATTTCAAACGACATGCTAAGAGATGATTGCAGTAATGATTATTGGAAAGAGTGATTCCTTAGTGGATTACCTCCTCATTTTGCAGAAAAGGTTCGATCCAAAATTAAAGATTGATGTGAAGGTAAAATTCCTTATTCTGAAATGACCTATGGAGATCTTACCATCATAATTCATTTTGTAGAAATGGAGCTATGTACGGATCTGAATCTAAAGGAATAGCTTAAGAAAGATCAGAAATTCTCAAGTAATAAACTTGCAATCTTTTTTCAAGACTTTGGATTCCCAAGTCTAAATCCCCCTTCAGCAAGAAAGGTTTCAAAGAAAGAACGATCGGGAAAATCATCACCTAAAAGAACATCCTCAAAAAGGAAAGGATATTCTAAAGGAAAGAAAACTTCTCACAACACATCTATCGAAGAAAAGTGTTGGACTTGTGGAAAGTTAGGACACAAGTCTTCTAATTGTCCAAGAAACAAAAGTAAAAAGAAGAATATCAATCTTCTTGATGTTGATGAAGAAACTAAGGAAAAGTTTATGTCTATATTGAACAAAGAAGAATCAGATTCAGATTCCTCTTTAGAAGAAGAAACTAAGGATGAAGAATTCCTCAATGTTGCACAAGATTAAGATTATAGTGGAAAAGAATGCAATTGCCATGGAGCATTTTGTCATTGTTATAGCCAATCTATCACAGTACTCTCAGAAGATTCTGTAGAAATCTTATTTGCAACTATTGAGCATATCAAATATGCTGATGCTAGAAGAAGCTATCTTTTGGAGCTTTAAAAGCTTGTCACTAAACAAAAGGAGAAAGAAGTTACAAGGAATGTCACTCCTTTCAGCATGAAAAAAGTCATGCAAAGGTATACATATAAGAAGAAAGAACCTTCTATCAATGAACTTTGTGCAGAAGTTAACTTTCTCAAGAAAGAAGTTAAAAAAGTTATGTCACGACATAACAAGATTGAAATTGTTGATTTATCACAACAATTCTTAAAAGATGCTAAAGTATCATTTCAAGTAAAGAATCAGTTCATTCATATAATGAAGAAATAAGTTCTAAAGACCCTCAGTCTACTCCTTCATCACCTAGAGATGAAACTGATACATGTAATACTGATGCAAGTATTAGTGTGATTGAAAAAATAAGACCTCAAAGTTCACTCATTATGATTAAACTAGTTGTTAATTATAATTTTGTACTTAAAAAAATTGCTCTATTAGACAGTGGTGCAGATAGAAATTTCAATGTTGAATGTTTAATTCTAACTAAGTACCTCCAGAACCGAACTACTAAGCTATAAAGTGCGACTTGGGAGCGTATCTAAAAAAAATATAAACTTTCTAATGCTCATATCTGCAATGACGGTATTTGCCTTACTAATGATTTTGTCATAACAAAAACAATAATGAAGAAATTATTTTGGGTATACCTTTCATTACTTAGATAAAACCTTATATTTCTGATTTTTATTCAATCAAAATAAAAAATTTAGGAAAAGAAATTTTGTTTCCTTTTATCAAGACTCTTTCTCTTGAAGAAAGTAACTTTTTGCATAAACAAAGTTCATTTGAAATCAATTATATTTGTTTTATGAAATAAGATATTAGCATACAAAAAATTGAGCAAATTTTAAAAATCCCGGGAATGGTTTCTAAAATTTCTAATCTTTAAGAGAAATTTGAAAGTGAAATTTGCTCAGAAGTTCCTAACACATTTTTGGATAAAAAGACCCACATTATAGATTTACCATACATTGATGGATTGGATGAAAAGGTCATTTCTACGAAACATAGGCCTATTCAGATAAACCATAAATTAATGGAAATCTTCAATGAAGAAATAAAAACCCTTTTGAATAATAAAATTATTCGCCTTTGAAAATCACCTTGGAGTTGTTCAGCATTTTATGTTAACTATGCAGCTGAACAAGAACGAGGTTCTCCAAGACTTGTAGTTAATTACAAACCTTTGAACTCAGTTTTAAAATGGATTCGCTATCCGATTCCTAACAAAAGGGATCTTTTAAAGAGAACTTTTAAAGCAAATGTTTATAGCAAATTTGATTAAAAATCAGGTTTCAGGCAAATTCAAATTGCTAAAAAAGATAAATATAAAATTAATTTCAATGTCCCATTTGGACAATATGTATGGAATGTCATGCCTTTTGGGCTTAAGAATGCCCCATTTGAATTTCAAAATATAATTAATTCAATTTTTAATCATATTAGCAATATTTCAATTGTCTACATTGATGATAAGTTTATCTTCTTCGAAGACATAGATTATCATTTGAAACTTCTAAATGTTTTCTTTAATATTATTAAGCACAATGGTTTGGTAATTATTTCTAAAAAGATTAAATTATTTTAAACAAAATTAGATTTTTAGGACATTATCTTCATCAAGGTACCTATAAACCAATTTGCAAAACAATTGAGTTTTCTGATAAGTTTCCCAATGTCATTTTTTATAAAACTCAGCTCTAGAGATTTTTAGGAAGTCTCAATTATGTTACTGACTTTATTCATAAAGTTAGACATATTTGAAAACCACTTGTTGACAGGTTAAAAAAGAATCTGTCTCCTTGGAGTGACAATCAAACCAATGGAGTGACAATCACACCAATGCAGTTATCTTACTCAAAACTATGGTTAAGAATCTTCTTGTCATGGTATCTCTAACCTAGAATTTTGTATGATAGCTAAGACTGATGCATCTGACATTTGTTATGGTGGTACTCTTAAATAAAGAAAAAAATCCAATTCATTAGAGCAATTGGTTAGCTATACCTCAGGAATCTGGAATTCCGCTCAAAAAAATTATAGAATCATTAAGAAAGAAATTCTTGCTATGGTTCTTTCCATTACTAAGTTTCAAGATGATTTAATCAATAAAGAATTCTTGCTTATAGTAGATTGTAAATATGCTAAAGAAATCCTCCAAAATGACGTTATGAATATTGTTTCTAAATAAATTTTTGCCAGATGGTAATCATTATTAGCCAGCTTCAATTTTCAAATAGAATTTATTAAAGGTGAAAACAATTCTTTACCAGATTTTCTAAATAGAGAATTATTGTAGGGTAAACATGAGCAGACCACAAATTTGGCACATAACGGGTAAACAACAAGCCAGGCCCAATACAAGTGGCCCAACAAGAGCATCAGGACCATTTGCAGTAAGGTCTGAAATAAATCATACAAGGCCTGATTTAAATAGGTATTCTGCTTTAGCCCAACTGCCTCCAATCATTCCTCCTGAATTTCCTCAGATTAGTTTGTCATAAATGTTTAGCTTGAAGAAGCCTTTTCTAAAGGAATAAGATCCCAACTCATCTTCATCACCAAGCGGAGAACTTAGATTTTCCCAAAAGCAAACAAGTGATTGTTATTCTATGAAAGAGCCCCAAAGTTTTGCAGAAGCAGTCTCTCCAAGTAGTGTCAAAACTACTCACAAAGAGAAAGAGAATTTTTAAATGGTTTCGCTACAAGATTTTGGTTTCCTTGCTTTTGAGGAGTATGAAGGGTATGACATAAAAATATCTTAAAACCAATTTATACAAACAGTAATTATGTAGAAACAGATAATTCCTTGAAAAACAGAAAGTATTTTGAATCATCCTTGTTGATAGAGGATTAGTTGAGATTGAAGATGAGTTAGCAGACAAATCTTACCCAGATAGCATTGCTTACTCTATGTTCACAATTAAAAAATTTTTATCTCCTTTCAATTTGCATGTAGACCATTTGCAAACTCCTATTAATCTCTCAAAGAGATTTAACCCACAAACCTATGAGAACAATAATGCCTGGATAAACTTCTTGTATGTTAGACCTACAACCCACACCATGTTCGTGAAATATTGTTCAGAAGTTGCAGCTTCTACTATCCCAAGATGGTTCTACGAATGGTTGAGCTTCTTTGGTTGAAATTAACAAGTATTGCCTTGACAATTTGCTGAGAAATATCCTCAGTTCCAGATCGATTAAGGCATATCTACACTACTAGAGAATATAAAATCTGTCAGTTTTTCTTTAAAAAATATTTATCTTATATTATAAGTTGGACGTTTTTATTGAAGATTTTGACAGGATTAAGTTTCATTTTAATGAAATCCGAGTCAAAGATTGGTCTCCAGCCAAAACAGATACACCTCCATCTTTAAGTGAGAAGACATTATTAGAAGTTTTACCCTCAAAGAGCGAATTGAAGAAGAGCCTTGAAAAATCTCTATCTGAGTTAGATGATAATACATATAAAGTTGCAATTAATCTACTTCTTGAAGAATCATCGTCGCATAGTGATGACAATGGTGATATGATAAATCCAATGGATATTGCAAATTTTAGTTAAATCCATTTGATTAAATTCTAATTGTGGTATTAAGACCGGAATAATTAGTCTTTCTAATATAGATTTAAAAGATCACAAATTTTAAGAAATAAATAGAGGAGTCTCAAAGAGATGGAATCTTTGGTAAGATAATCAAAATGGAATAATAAATTTCATCATCAAAAAATCATAGGACCCGGTCAACACCTTCAAAGCATGGCCGACCAGGAACTAATCATTAACAATAGCCAATAAAGGTGGCCAACAAGAACTTTACTAAAGATGAAGTCAAAAAGAAAAGATGCCTTCTCAAAAGCAAAAGTAGTGGAGGAAAATAAAGAAGATATCTTGCTTTATAAAAATCAAAAGCAATGCAGGAAAACGAAGAGCCGATAAGAATATAAGCTTTACCATTTTCCTTATCCTCTTTGTTCTATATAAGGCGATGTAATAAATCATTGAAAGCATCAGAAAATTCACGAACATAAATTTTTCTTGAATGCTCTATCTGTTACTCTTGATGTAAAATGTTTGAAGATCAATAAAGAAGTTTGCCTATTTTAAGAAGGCATCTTTTCTCCATTGCTTTTGCTTTTGATAATTTTATCATCTAAAAGGGTTTTTATTTCTTTCTTGCAGATTTCCATTAATTGATGGTTCATCTGAATAGGTCTAGCTTTCGTAGAAGTGGCCTTTTCATCAAATCCATCAATATATGGTAAATCTATAATATGGGTCTTTCGATCCCAAAATGTGTTAGGAGTCTTAAGTGTAATATGAAGTTGGGTTGTTTCCTATTCTATAGTGTGTTGTGTGGCTTATTATTTAAAGAGTATTATGGTCTAAGAGAGTGGGTGCCTCAATATGTTGTTTATATCCATTTGTAGGTGGGTTGTCTTCGGCAGTCTTGGACACTCATGAAGGGTCTTTCTCAAAGACCCTTGGATGGTCCTTGGGGATTGTTTCCCGTATGTTCCCAACCCAAAAATGCTCTAATATGATTTTAGTACCTCTCAAATGAATTTTATATAAAACGAACACATAAAACTCGACGAAACATGCATAGACATACAAGTCCATTACAGGGCAAACCTTTCGAACATCATGGATGATCTTGGACGTTTGACCTCCAAACTTTGTAAAACTTTAGACACTGCCTATATACACAATAATAACTTATTTAAGGACCTTATAACATAATAAATTGAACATAAACACGTCAAATAACATAAGAGGAACATAGGTGACTTAGTCGTCAAACATCTTGATTGTCCCTTGACGTTTGACTTCCAATAAACCTAAACTCTTAGACACTTCCTCAATACAATATTTTAATACATTTTAGGACCTAATACCATCATGACAACAATGTTACACTCTAACATCATTGATATACCGTTGTTTCACGGTATTATTAATACATTTTTCTTAAGTTTAGTGTGTCCAAAAGCCTTTTTGTGCTAATTTTTATATAAGTTTCTCTTTATTTTGCAGGAAATCTGACCAAAGATGAATGCGGAGATTTTGAACGAAGAAAAGCAGAAGAGACCACCTACGGAGCTTCTGACGGTCCGTCGTGCTTGTGACAGTCTGTAATTGGCAGCGTAGTGCAGCTGCTGAAGGAAGATGGGGAAGTTTTACCGAGTGTGGGGCTACGGAGTTCATGACGCTCCATCGTGTCTATGACAGTCTGTCCTGCAGGTTTGTCATGAAGATCAGAGAAGTAGTCCCAGTACCCATATTCCAAGAGTTCAAGTGTTTTGAAACGAAGACCCTCGACGGACCGTTGTGCCTATGACGGTCCGTCATACCTGCCGTCGAGGGTAATGAGGAGAATAGATAAAGAAATTGCATAAGTATGAGACGACGGAGTCCATGACGGTCCATCGTGACCACGACGATCCGTTGCGAGTTCCGTCGACCCAACCGTGTTTTGATAGATTACCAGCAAATAGAGTCCTTGTTTAATTAGGTTTTTATTTTCGATAAATAGTTCGAAAAACCACATTTTTGTTGTAAGACTCGGTATTATTAGTTAGACTCTGGATCATTATTACACTCTGTGTATTAGTGTTAGATTCGGGATTATCATTAGACTTTTTTGTGAGACTATTGATTACTTTGAGATTCTTGCAAGTGATTATTGGTGATTAATCAAGCAAACTTTAGGATTTTACTCTTTCTCATTGAAGTAAGTACATGAATTCTTATTAAATATATTTGAATATTGTGATTATGACTATGAGTAACTAAATTTCATAACTAGGGTTGTGGGAACCAAAGGCAAATAATGAGATAATAACTAAAATAACAATTCTACAATAGTGTCTTGCATGTATTAATAATTGTTTCACTTAGAAGTCTTTTTAACGGATGTCCAAATTTAGAACTCGTCTTAATGCTACTTGCCGGACAAGGGAGGTAAATAATAGGAAAAAAATTATCAAGATAGATTTAGTGTATACTATCTAATAGGCTAGTAATTATTGGTACGAGGTAAGAACTTAATCAAATTTCGAATACGATGCTTACTATGAGGTAAAGATAAGGGTTAGGATATCAACACACACAGACGCACCAAGGTGCGGAGTGAGATTTTCTAGATGCCAGACCAAGGATTTAGAAATACATAACTTATCGCTTTGCATGCAAGATACTAGGAAAGAGTTGTTGTAGTTAGAATTATCAAGTTATGAACCTGTGGGGAACACGTAAACCCTAGTTACTTTGATTAATTGATTAAAATCAAACATTCAAAGTTGTTAAGTGTCTCTTTCAATTTAGGTAGTAATTTTCATTCATTAAGAAATAGAAACCCCCTTCTTATTGTTTTTACTTTTAAAGGAATTAATTGACTAAACAAAAGTAATAATAGATTGAAGTTAAGTCTAGACTAATTTCCTCGTGGGAACCATCCAAACCTCACTAGTTGGGTTGTTTACTTGACATGACCGCTTTACTTCTTATTTGAGAAGTAAGTTTGAGTGTATCAAATTTTTGCGCCGCTGCCGGGGAAAGTAGCTTTTAGATTAACTAAAACTTATTACTATAGTTTAGTTAATATTTTCTTGATTTTACTTTGTTTTATTATTTTTGATTTGTGCAGAACCAACCTCCTTGTATGCCAAATACACGGAGAGGAAGAGAACCCTTGTTTCCCTACGATCACGAATTAGAGCGTACATTACACAATATGAATCGAAACTTGGGAATAAATGATGAAGTAAGTACATGAATTCTTATTTAATATATTTGAATATTGTGATTATGACTATGAGTAACTAAACTCCATAACTTGGGTTGTGGGAACCATAGGCAAATAATGAGATAAAACCTTACTAAAATAACAATTCTAGAATATTGTCTTACATGTATTAATAATTCTTTCGCTTAGAAGTCTTTTTAACGGATGGCCAACGTTAGAACTCACCTTAATGCTACTTGCCATACCAAGGAGGTAGATTCTAGGAAAAAAATTATCAACATAGATTTAGTGTATACTATCTAATAGGCTAGTATTGATTTGTACGACGTAAGAACATAGTCAAATATCGAATACAATGCTTAATATGAGGTAGAGATAATGGTAAGGATAACAACACACGTAGCCGGACCAAGGTGCGGAGTGAGATTTTCTAGATGCCGGACCAAGGATTTAGAAATACATAACTTATCACTTTGTATGCATGATACTAGGAATGAATTCTTATAGTTAGAATTATCAAATTATGAACCTGTGAGGAACACGTAAACCCTAGTTACTTTGATTGATTGATTAAAATCCAACATCCAAAGTTGTTAAGTGTCTCTTTCAATTTAGGTAGTTATTTTCATTCATTTAGAAATAGAAACCCCCCTTTTATTGTTTTTACTTTCCAAGGAAGAAATTGACTAAACAAAAGTAATAAAAGATTAAAGTTAAGTCTAGACTATTTTCCTTGTGGGAACGATCCCAACCTCACTAGCTGGGTTATTTACTTGACACGACCTCTTTACTTCTTATTTGAGAAGTAAGTTTGAGCGTATAAAATTTTAGCGCCGCTGCCGGGGAAAATAGCTTTTAGATTAACTTAAGCTTATTACTATAGTTTAGTTGATATTTTCTTGACAATACTTTGTTTTATTGTTTTTGATTTGTGCAGAACCAACCTCCTTGTATGCCAAATACACGGAAAGGAAGAGAACCCTTGTTTCCCTATGATCACGAATTAGAGAATACATTACGCAATATGAATCGAAACTTGGGAATAAATGATGATGATCCAAACCAGAACATCCCAGCTTCGGTTTATGTTCATGGTCAGTTGTTACCCAAAGCTCTGGGTGAACACCAACAGAGGGGACAAAATCCCATTCCACGGCCCTAAGCATACTACAGAGGCTATGATAACATAGCAGACTCTGATGGGCCACTTGTCTTACCTCCTCTACCCACAGGCCACACCTTTGTGGTAACTAGTAGCCTTATGCAAATGTTCACTTCCAGAGGTTTGTTTTCAAGGCAACCTTCTGAGGATCCAGATGCCCATATAGCTAAGGTAAGGGCAGTGTGTAAAAGTTGTGTAGGGAGGCATGAGTTGGATTTAGATGTAATAGGTCGCAGAGTGTTTCCTTGCTCACTGACGGAAGATGCTGCTATGTGGGTCACTGAGCTCCCATACAACTCAATCTTCACTTGGAACCAACTAAGGGATGTCTTCTTAGCACGCTAGTATCCGGTCTCCAAGAAACTAAACCACAAAGACAGAGTGAATAACTTTGTGGCACTACCAGTTGAGTCAGTTAGTAGTTCATGGCATAGGTTCACCTCGTTCTTGAGAAGTGTCCCAAATCACCATATAGATGATGAGTCACTAAAGGAATACAACTATTGGGGACATGATGATAATAATAAAGCGATGTAGGACACTATAGCGGGTGGATCTTATGGGGAATGTCCCTATGATGAGATTGCTGAAAAATTAAAGAAAATCTCTCGGAATAATAAAGCTTGGAGTACTAGGAAGTCTGACACAGGGATAAACACCTTCACAGTACAGTCCACTCACAACCCAGCCACAGATGAGATTCACGAATAGATGTCTCAGATTAGAACTGAGCTTGGGTTGGTACTAAAACATGTCAGTGGGGGTGCAAAAAAGATAAATGCAGTCAACTACTTGTCGAAACCACCATCTAATGATGAATATTATTATGCGAAGGACTCCTATGCGGTAAATGAGCAGACAGGGGGTTTCCAATCGAGCGCCCAAGGCTCAAGTCAGGATAATTGGCGCCAAGGTCAAGGGAACCAAGGTACGAACTATGGTAACCATAACTGTGAGGGTCATTATGTCCGAGATGGAAACTACAACCGAGAGAACAACTTCAGCAGGGGTAACTACGGTAACAGAAATGATAGGAATGGGCCCTATGTCCCTCCTCAAAATCGTGAAGTTACTCATAGGGATGTTAGAGATAGTATGGCGCGATTTGAGGTTATGTTGCACAAAATGATGAGGAGGTTTTATGCTAGTGATGAGCACATTAAAGAGTTAAGGGGTGATTTAGCTAGTATTGGGATAAAAGTTGATACACATGAAATATTGATTAAACAGATCGAATTGCAAGTGGCCCAATTATCTGCGACAGTGAACACACAGCAACTGGGAACTCTTCCTAGCAACACTGTCAAAAATCCAAAAAATGATGCGCACTTTATGGAAATCACTACTCGGGGTGGGAAGCAAACCATTGACCCACCTATGTCGTCTAATGAGGAAAACGTAAGAAAGGATGATGATAAGGTGGTAACGGGTAGTGTTGAGGAAGAAGAGAGCAATGGAAAAGATGCAGAAGTCCCTGTGAAGGTAATTTCCATGCCTAGACCACCACCACCCTTCCCTCTTTAGATTAGTGAAAAAGACCGAGGATGCTAAATATCGGTGTTTTATAACAATGCTGAAACAGCTCTCTATCAATGTCCCTTTGGTAGAAGCTCTAGAACAAATGCCCGGTTATGCCAAGTTTATGAAAGATCTGGTCACAAAGAAAAGATCGGTCACTTTTGAGGATGATGATAGACTACAGCATTGTAGTGCTATTGCTACAAGATCCCTCGTACAAAACAAAGAAGATCCGGGTGTGTTCACTATTCCTTGTACAGTTGGGTCATTACATTTTGCGAAAGCATTATGTGATCTGGGAAAAAGCATAAATCTCATGCTCCTCTCGATCTACAAGAAGTTGGGTTTGGGGGATCCAAAACGCACAGCCATGCGGCTACTGATGGCTGATCGGAAACTGAAAAGGCCTACAAGGATACTCCATGATGTGCTAGTAAAAGTGAAGTCATTCATTTTTTCGGATGATTTTGTTATTCTTGATTGTGAAGTCGATTTTGAAGTGCCTATGATTCTTGGGAGGCCATTCCTTGCTACAGGTAAAGCCTTAGTTGATATAGAAAAGGGGCAGATGAAATTTTGGTTGAACAGTGAAGAAGAGACCTTCAACGTTTGTAGGACCATGAGGCAAAATGGTGAGCTCCAATCGGTATCAGCCATATCCCACAAAGAAAAGATGAAGAAAGAGAATGAAGAAAAAAATGCAAAACAAGAGTTATTGTTGGGGATTTGGTGCTTGTAGACAGTTCAGGGGTGCCTTGTCTTCCTGACAAGCTCAAGTCCAAATGGACTGGCCTTTAATTGATTACCCAAGTATTTTCTCATTGAGAAATTGAGTTAAAAGCCAAAGAGGGAGTGGGGTTTAAGATGAATAAAGAATGAATAAAACTCTATTTTGGGCATAAAGCATCGGGGAATGAAGTGATAGAGGCATACCATCTTTATGAAGGCATACCCAGTCGTCCCGCGACATTAAATAAGGCGCTTGTTCGGAGGCAACCCAATACATATAGTCTTTTTAGTAATTGTAGCATTTTTCTACTACTCTGCAGAAAATTACTCTGCAGTAGTCACTGACGGATACAACGACAGACCATTGTGCCTGCGACGAACTGTCGTATGCCTCCGTCGTACCAGATACATCTTTCTGTTATTTTCAAAATAGGGCACACAAGACGGAACCAACGACCGGTCATCACAACTTTGACGGACCATCATCGGGGAATCGTCGCGTGATTAATGAGGCGTACCCGACCTCACCTGGTTGGAGTTTATTATAAAATGTCACCATTTAAACTCCCCAACCCCTCATTTAACCCCCATTCCTTCATTACTCCTCCCATTGCCCTCTCTTTTGAACTTCTACAATCTCTCCCTCTATCAACCAATCATTGCCCCCCTTAAATTCTCCAAAGCACTAAAAGTTATAATATACAAGTCGGAGTTTCTGCTGTGGGGGTCTTCCTAGTCACCGAGTACTTCTCCATCTTGTTTTTCTACAATTCTAAGGTATGTGTCTCTAATTTCTACTCATTTTTCTTGCATATTTGTTTATTAATTAGTATTATCTTAGTTCTTCATCATATGTTTGTTTCTTTTATATAAGATTCTGTCTAACCTAGGTTATAAATGTTCTAAATTACCGTGTTTACAACCCTAGAAATAGGTGCTTTTGTATTGCTAGTTTCCTATGTAGTTGGGTTAGACAAATATAGGTCCAAAACACTACAAGTTTGATTTGGGTTCATTGGGGATGCATGGGGTACCCCCAGTTCTGTCACTGATCTACAGTATGAGACCCCGATGACGGACCGTCGTAGGGTCCGTTCAAAAAGCCTTAACACCCTATTGTCCATTTTTTTCTAAGTGTCCTCCAACGGACATATGCAACGGATCATCGTCTTTACGACGGTCCGTCCTCCACAACCGTTCTGGTTGTCAGAGACCCTATTCCTGAGGGTCTCTCACTTTTTCTAAGTGTCCTTCAATGGACGCATGTGACGGACCGTCATACCCACGATGGTCCGTCCTGCACAACCGTTCTGGTTTTCAGAGACCCTGTTCCTGAGGGTCTCTCACTTTTTCTAAGTGTCCTTCAACAGAACATTCATACTTGTCAGAGACTCTCCTTAAGGGTTCTCCATATATACATAGTCTAAGTAAGACACGACGGACCCCATGACGGTCCGTCATAGTCACGACGTGCCGTCACCATGCCCGTCGTGTGTCACTGTTACTATAGAAATTACATACTATTTTCAATTTTATTTTATTTTTCTGTGGTTTTGCTTGTCTTGTTTGCCACTACTCGTACTAATATTGATCCTTTACAGGTACTATCTACTATGGCACACAAGCAAGATCGAATCTATGCACGCGGGGGATCGAAATCCGTCACCCAGTCTGCCCGCATGGTCATTGGCTCTGATGATGAGCGTGACCCCGAGTATGTGCCCCCAGTACTTCCACCCCTACCCGTGTTGCATGTGCTCCCAGATCCATACCCAAAAAGGTGGCATCCGGCGTAGTCATTGCCTCCCAATCTGATGAGGACCGCACACTGACCGGCACACCCTTTGGGTCAGCCATAAATGAAGAAATGAGCGTCTGGCTCCTTGGGAGTTTCCTGGTCGGATGAAGCCTCTGGCTCTGCTGAGGTTCCCACACCCGCCGCTGCTACAGCGTCGGCCTTGTATGATGAGGCTGACTATTCGGATCCACATCAGGTTCACCAGCTCAGGCTCGCACCCCAGCCACTGACCAACCCAACCGGTGGTGTGTCGACGGGCAATTTCAAGTCTACTCCGATGCTAAGTTCCTGACTGACAGAGGAGTTATGACTCAAACACTCACCTTGGAGCGGTGGGTCCTTACAGGGAGTCTCTCGATGATGCCTGAGATCCACAATCTATTTACCAAGTATCGCCTGGAGTGGACAGCACGTCCGTTGGGACGTTTCAGTGAAGAAATGGTCCGAGAGTTCTACGCATCCTACGTAGCGAATCTCCGATCACAGATAGATAGGCGGGCTGCCCCGTCCGAACAGGCCCCACTAGAGCAGGTCCGAGTACGGGGTGTGCAGGTCGACATTTCCTTGCCTGCCATCTGCGGGTTTCTATACGGCGAGTGTGTTGATGCTACTCGGACCCCTCTCACTGCCGAGTTTGACTACAGAGGGCAGCTTGTTAAAGATGGCCAGTTCCTACACGGGCCATCGCTGAGAAAGACCACCAAGAGGTGGATGGCCCTACACCTGTCAGTTGATGGAGACGGTGCCGACTGGGTGATCGAGCCAAAGGGGGCCATCAAGAAGGCCAACCTCACTTTCACGGCGAAGTTCTTGTGGCTGATTGTCCGCCATTGCTTTTCCCCCACAATCGCTGATAATATCGTTACATGGGATCGAGCAGTGTTGATGGCGGCGATTATAACCGGGTTCGAGGTGGATTTCGCGTGGCTTCTACAAGCAGTCATGCACGAGAGGGCTTTCAAGGTCACAACTACTTACCCTTTCCCGTGCATGATCTTTTCTCTATGCAGGTCCACATGTGTGCCTATATGGCACGTAGATCAGCTCAAGACCCCGCAGGGCACTGTTGATGTCGGCCTCATCAGAGATGAGGCCAATGAGTTGGCTCAACGCAGAGTACCCCGTACAGAGCTGCCCCCACTTGTTGACGATCTTAATGAGATGGTAGCCCAGGCCCGCACGGCTACGCAGGAGGCGTCCACTTACACAACTCTGGTCGAGTCTATCCCGGGTAGTAGAACTTCCCCGAGCTCCTCTGGCGCAGCCCCTCTATCCGCCTTGGTCCCGCTTGCTATGGTCCAAAAATTAGACGCTCAAATGGCTACAGTTGTGCATCATATCCAGCCATGTATGCAGAGGTCCATTACCGAGACAGAAGAGCGCCTGGAGCGGAAAATGGTCAAGTATACAGAGCGAAGATCGCTAAGGTTCACCAGCGCTTGGATGCCTTTGAGTTGATGGTGCTAGCCCGGCCAGCCCCTCCGGTGGATGTGTCGACTCTTCAGGATGCGGTCGACAGCCTTCGTGCCGATATTGACACGATCTTAAAGGCTAGGGTGACTGAGTCTGAGGCCCCTTCTATCGAGCCTGCTGAAGACACAGTGTTGGCGGCCCTATTCACCACCTCAGAGATTCCACCACCTCCCCCTCGAGAGCATGCCAAGAGGCGTAGGGGTCAAGCAGAAGATGAGGCGCGAGCACGGAAGAAGGAGTGTCGTGAGATGGAGGGTGCGAGGAAAGCCTCACTTACCGAGGAGGAGGCGCATCGGATGAGAGCATCAGAGTTAGCGGCTGGGGAGTTTAGCTCCCCAACTGTGGAGATAGCAGGAGGCACTACTGATAATGCGGTTGTTGTTGAGGACACCACTGAGGGTGTCCAGATTGCAGAGGATGTGTGTTTTCGGCAACCGGACCCACCAGCTTGCTGATCGGCGGTGCTTTGCGCCACAGGTTTGCTTCACCTACCACTCTAGTATTTCAATTTTTATGCATTGGGGACAATAGCATTTTTTTATTGGGGGTGGGGTTAATGGAATGTGAGTGTTAGGGTGAAGTTTGAGTAGCCCAATTCACTATCCTCTTTTGGGGGTTGCCTGTGTTCTTTTTCCCCAAAAGACTGATTACTTTTCCTGTTGAACTGGCATGTTTATATCTTTTGTACATAGTTTAATTTTGGAGCATGATGGCTAAAATGATATCCTGCTGAATTTGAAAATGATGCATGACTAGGCATAATAATTGATTAATGTGTGGCTCTAAGCACGACATAGAGGTACACCATTACATTACCCTAAGTCTAAAATTCGAACTAGATGTCTGATAATCTGGTAGGGTGATGAGATGTCAAGTGAGAGTGAGGTATATTTGAATAGTCCACTATTTGTACTGTGCTAGAACATGTCTGGTTAGTCCTGCTAAATGTAAGCTGTAACAGAAAATTAGGAAAGTATCATAGGCCCTTATTCAATATACCCACCTTTAGCCTAAATAAAAGAAAACCAAATGAAATTTATCCTTCTTTGATCCAAATGTTCTAAGCTTAAATTAAACCTTTCTTTTTTACCCCAATTGATCTTTTCTGGGAATAATGTGTTAGCCCTGGTACCTCTTTGGAAATGTGCACCTCAGCTTATCCAAAAAGCATAAGTTGAGGGTGGCTAATGCAGTAAACAACCTTCGTTATGGCCCTGACCCAACTTTGGGTATTGTGTACCTTGACTCATGGCAAAGCCATGAGTTGAGGGTGGCTATTACGATGAATGCTCTAGAAAGTGGGGTTGAAAGAACAAATAGAGAGAAAGAACAAAAGTAAAGTGACTCAAGAATTAGTTGAAAGAAAAGTAAAGAAAAAGAAAAATATATAAGAAATACAAGCAAGAAAAGAAGAGAGTCACTTACACAAATGAAGAAAGAAGAGAAAATAGCAAGGTGAAAGAATGTGAGAAACTGGGCAAGATAAAATGATAGAAAGTGGAAGGTTTAGCCGATATGTCAAGGAGGGAAAAAAGTCAGTAAAGTATACCTAAATATACCCTACATGATCCTAAGCCTATGTTAGAAGCTAAGAAAGTCCTATCGTGATCCTAAGGGTTGTATAGCAAACTTAAGGCAGTGAAAATAAGGGAAAGCTTATGGCAATAGATATGAATGAGTGTGACTTTGTTCTCAGAGCGAGTGTTGAAAAGTAATCCTTATACTCAAACTGAAATCATTGTGTGAAAAATGAGGATTTTGTTTTAAAGTGAGGACACTAGTTGCAATACCGGATTTGTTAGCATATCGGTGAGAAATTGAAAAGGATAGGTCTTAGCGCATGGTGAGTCTGTGTCATGATCTGATCCCACATAATTCAAGCCTAATACTGATAGCATGCATAGATTTGATAAGATTAATCGGGATTGATAGCCAAATGATTGCAAAGGATGAAACATTGATACTATTGTAAAAAGATTTTGTATTTGAGTCATAGTGCGTCGCTTGAGGACAAACAACGAATTTAAGCTGAGGGTGTTAATATACCGTGGTTTCACGGTATTATTAATACTTTTTCCTTATGTTTAGTGTGTCCAAAAGCCTTTTTGTGCTAATTTTTATATACGTTTCTCTTTATTTTGCAGGAAATCTGTCCAAATATGAATGCGGATATTTTGAGCGAAGAAATGCAGAAGAGACAACCTACGGAGCTTATGACGGTCTGTCGTGCTTGTGATGGTCTGTATGTGGCAGCGTAGTGCAGCTGCTGAAGGAAGATGAGGAAGTCTAACCGAGTGTGGGGCTACTAAGTTTATGACGGTCCGTCGTGTCTATGACGGTCCATTCTGCAGGTTCGTCATGAAGTTTAGAGAAGTAGTAACAGTACCCATATTCCAAGAGTTCAAGTGTTTTGAAACGAAGACCCTCGACGGACCGTTCTGCCTATGACGGTCCGTAAAACCTGCCGTCGAGGGTAATGAAGAGAGCAGCAAAAGAAATTGCATAAGTATGGGACGATGGAGTTCATGACGGTCCGTCGTGACCACGACGATCCGTCGCGAGTTCCGTCGACCCAGCCGCGTTTTGATGGATTTCCAGCAAATAGAGTCCTTGTTTAATTAGGTTTTTATTTTCTATAAATAGTTCAAAAAACGTCGTTACTGAGGTAAGACTCGGTATTATTAGTTAGACTATGGATCATTATTAGACTTTGTGTATTAGAATTAGATTCGGGATTATCATTAGACTTTTGTGTGAGATTATTGATTACTTTGAGATTCTTGCAAGTGATTATTGGTGATTAATCAAGCAAACTTTCGGATTTTACTCTTTTTCATTGAAGTAAATACATCAATTCTTATTTAATATATTTGAATATTGTGATTATGACTATGAGTAACTAAACTCCATAACTAGGGTTGTGGGAACCATAGGCAAATAATGAGATAAAACCTAACTAAAATAACAATTCTAGAATAGTGTCTTGCATGTATTAATAATTCTTTCACTTAGAAGTCTTTTTAACGAATGGCCAACGTTAGAACATGTCTTAATGCTACTTGCCGGACCAAGGAGGTAGATAATAGGAAAAGTATTATCAACATAGATTTAGTGTATACTATCTATTAGGCTAGTATTGATTGGTACGAGGTAAGAACTTAGTCAAATATTGAATACGATTGTTAATATGAGGTAAAGATAAGGGTTAGGATAGAAACACACGTAGCCGGACCAAGGTGCGGAGTAAGATTTTCTAGATGCCGGACAAAGAATTTAGAAATACACAACTTATCACTCTGCATGCAAGATACTAGGAAAGAATTGTTATAGTTAGAATTATCAAGTTATGAACCTGTGGGGATCACGTAAACCCTAGTTACTATGATTAATTGATTAAAATCCAACATTAAAAGTTGTTAAGTGTCTCATTCAATTTAGGTAGTTATTTTCATTCATTTAGAAATAGAAACACCCCTTTTATTGTTTTTACTTTCCAATGAAGTAATTGACTAAACAAAAGTAATAATAGATTGAAGTTAAGTCTAGACTATTTTCCTCGTGGGAATGATCCCAATTTCACTAGTTGGGTTATTTACTTGACACGACCGCTTTACTTCTTATTTGAGAAGTAAGTTTTAGCGTATCAATCACCTAAGTCATTTTCGGGATATTACATTCTCCCCAACTTAGACAACCTTCATCCTCGAATGACACTTACCACTCTCCGAACACTTCCACGAATACAAATTAAATTAAAAACTGATGGATATACCATATAAAACATTATAAAATACAAACATCTTATATAAAATCAATTTCACAAAAATTGGAGACTCACAACACAAGAACTAGAAAAAATTCTATAACTAATTATGTTATAAAACACACATGCTTCATTTCAAATAGAAAAAAATTATTTTATATTAAATATTATTCTCATATACATCATTTCTAACAACATTACAACAATTTTAGACCAAAGAATGAATTAGTCAATTTCTCACAAAAATTAACAGTGAGCAGGCACTAACCTACAGTGAACTAGGCAATTGTTTTTGTTTTCAAAAATGCAACTTTCAGGCAGTTCCTGATAAAAACATGCTAATATGAAAGATCAAATCACATAAACATAATATCCAAATAATCATAACTTCATAAATGCACAATGCGAGGAATAAATGAAATTCAATTTCAACAGGACCCTTAAACTCAATGCACAAGCAACATAGTTTTATGACTTTCAACTCTCAAGCTTGAGTTGAATAGAAAAGATGAAACAATTAATCAAACTCACCATACTCCACCACTTCGAAGGAAATCATACTACTAAAGAAATACAAGAACTTCCCATCATTCCTCATCTTAATCCGGCTTTGATCTTTTAATCATGAGTGCATAGAAATCCCTCTTATTTGGAGCATCATCCTTTGGAACATTAGGAGAAACATGCTTAATCTCTTTTACACTACAAGCAATAGTAGGACAATCTCTTACCTTCTGTCCTTCTTTACGACAGCCAAAGAAACTCTTGGTACCCTTTAGGCATTCCCCATATTGCCTCTATCAACAAGTGACACTTGTTGGTTTTCCATTTATATAACAACCTCCTTCATACAACTTCACCTTAGCACTCCTAGGTTCTTCATGACCTTGAACCTATTTTTGAACCTACTTTGATCTTGGTCACTAGAATTACTTCTCTTTAAGTTTCTAGACATCCTCTTAAATTTGGACTCCTCAATTGATAGGGCATACACCATGAGTCTATCTAGGGTCATATAATTATGTAGCATGGTCTTACGACATTACTCTATCACTAGCTCATTAACACCCATCACAACACGACTCATCTCATCCCTCGGATAAGACACAAGGGATGGGGCATATCTAGATTGCATAGAGAACTTCAAAGAGTATTTCTCAACACTCATATTGCCTTGCATGAGATTGATAAACTCCTCTACTTTAACCTCCCTCCTCTCACGGGGAAAATACTTCCCAAGAAAAGCTTCCTTAAATTCTTCCAACTCAATAGGATCCGACTCAACCGACCTATTATCCTTCCATGAGTGTACCATACTTGAGCAACCTCTTTAATTTATACGAAGTTAATTCCGCCTTTTCCCTAGATGTAACCCCATAACACTCAACACCTTGTATACTCCATCTTGGAACTCTTAGGGATCCTCTCCCACCATAGAGTCAAGAAATATAAGAGGATTCATTCTCAAAAAATCTCTCAACCCAGACGTCATAGTAATATTCACAACAGTCACCATAGGTACCATACTCAAATTTGCTTGAGTAGTCATGGTTCGGGATAAAGCAAGCAAACCCATTCTAATATCACTATTACTCAAATCCGGGGGACTCACCAGAGCACCATTACCTTGTCCTCCAATTGGGACTTGGTCACATTGATCACCATGAGAAACTTGAGGAACTTGCTCAACATATTTAATTTGAGGAGGAATTTCCTCATGCATATCATTCTCCTCAACTCTTCCAGTTGATGTCCTCTTCATATTATCTTTCTAGAAAAATAGGGAAAACCATAAGAAAAGAGCACTCATACCTTTTACTCTATGGAACAACATAGGAGTAGAAAAGAAGGGAAACTATATCACCCTGTAGCCTTTCGTCCATAGATTTGTCGCGACTCACACTGATGGTCAAGACTCTACTAGACGTGACTTGATGAGACTTCTTGATTCCTAAGACTACTTTCATAACCTATGATCTGATACCATGCTTGCTACATATCGAAACCACACGCAAGATGTTAGGACAAATTTAGGATTGCAATAGGCGTACTGACTTCTCGGAGGTCGTGTACAAGACCTTTACGTATTTTTCATCGTATAAACATATTAAAAAGTAGTGGTTCTAGTTTTGGTTACTCCATGTATGAATATGTATGTATGAACATGTGTTTCTAAATATGTTATGTGAAAGGATTGCTCACATATATGTATACACACGCACATTTATCAAGTCCTAGTCAAGAGAGGGGCCTTAAATGGTGTGTTCATGTGTACCTTAAATTAGATGATGTTTTACATATGCTATGTTCATGTGAAGGGATTCTTTACATGATTTAGGTTGGTGAACTTTCACTTATTACCTATGATTTAAGTATACGAGGGGATGATTCTCATAAACATATGTTTTATAAAGTAAAAACATAATGAAGGTTTTCAATGAAGGGAAATTAACTTCGCACCGAGTGAACTTGGAATGTGAGTGTGTGTCCCTTCATATGGTAGGTAAACAATTCATCATAAATTTCATGAGGTAGATAACCATAATGCCTCAATGGGAATAAATAGGGTTTATCTAAGTGAATAACTACAACTCCTAATCTTGGTGTAAAAAGGGTTTTCAAACGTACCTCCAATTTCCTTACCTATGTTGCCTCCATAGGATACCAGCTAGTAGATCCACCTACAAAACTATGTCACATTTGGTTCTACTTTGTCCGGTAGACCACCTCATTCCGTTGTGGGGTTCTATGACACCGGATTCCATGTTCCGCATACATGGTCTATGTCGGTTAAGGATATAGTTTACATATAGTAAAATGGACAATAAATTAGGATAGATGGAGGTAATGAACCCATCTAGACATTGCACAAGTAGCTCCTTAGGAAGTTATTCTAATGCATGTCACTATGTGTGTGTTCCTTATGCATGATATTGTAGTATTTTTCTACTTGTTATGAAGATGTGCATGATATGAGTCTTTATGCATGATGTTGATCTTATGGACTGTATGATGAAGGTCTTGGCTTAACTATGTCTATGTTGTATTATACTTCTACAATGGTATGTGTTGTCTTATGTAGATTATATGTAGGGTTTTCCTTGTGTTCCGAAGGTGATACATTACACCAAGTATCCCTAAAGGGTAACTTTGTAGTCTAATGAATTAAATAAAGAGTTCACGGTTAAAAAGATTGAGCTTATTGTAAAGTGACCTCAAATGGGACTTAAATTCTATATATGCTTTTCTTTGATGATTGGTATTTGATCGTGTTTCTATGAAGTATGAAAATGATGTAAATGCTATTGTATAAAGATTAATTCAAAAAGTCATGAAGTATGATGTTAAGAAAATGTCCTTTTAAATGCATGTTTTTGCATGGTTGTCATACTTAGTGCATTCTTGTGCTAATCCTATTCTTCTCTACTTTTTACACAAAGTGTAGGTTATGGATGCTTAAAGTATGTCTTGAATGATGAAGAAATTTATAGATGATTCCCAAGCTTAATAAAAGGAATCCTTGAGTCCAACGATATCCTACTTATGTCTTTATTGTTAAAGTGTCTCGATATTGTATAGCTAAGTAATGTGTTTTTAAGGGTCGTGACCCTAATGTATTTTAATGTTGTTGAGTCTAAGATGACAAAGAGACGTAGCGTCTATATATGTATTACGACTTGTATTGTATATGTATATGAAGTAAAGTTTCTAGCATATGAGGTGCTATGAAAAGTCTTAAATTTCTTCTAAATTTACTATGCGTATGCGATGAATGATAACGATGGGCTTGTATAAGACCTCCAAGAGGTCAAGTACGCCATGTTACTTTTAGGGGGTCCTCCCCGGTTGTAACATCAGGTATTATGACAATCTCTTATACAATCATCGATTGAACAGGACGGTCCATCGATCAATCGATGGACACTCGATCCTTCCGTAGATCCACACTTGGTTAGATATCCCCGAGTTTCTCCAGATGCCTGAACTTTCGGTCGACGGTCACCATCTTTGGACCATCGATGGAATGATAGGGCATTGATGGCCTAGGGGGGTCACCTCTGCACTAAATCTAAGTTGGCTTTTGCGTTTTGGTTTTGGACACCTTTCCTTCTAAACAAAGACAAAATCATGTTAACACTACTACAAACAAAATGTAAACACACACCAATCGTAAGAAAAAACATTGAAATTACCGCGTATCCACGGTACATCATTGTCCCATATGATGAGAATACTCAATAACCAACATATACCATGATATGAAAGTATGGTATCAAGAATGGTAACCTAATGAGACAGAGGGTGTTCTACTTGCAAATGGTAGAACTTGGACATACCCCATGTATGAACATGGTTATGAAATATGAAGGGCGTGCTTTGTGTTGTAGTCTCATTGTTTAACTAGACCACTTCCCTTATTATACGCACTCAGTGCTAACCTTTGTTCTCATTGAGTAATTTACATTAAAGGTTTATATAAAGGGGTTCCATATATAGGTGATAACTCAATCATATTCACCCTACCAAAGAGGTCCGCTAGGGCTACCTTACAATGACGACAAGAAGCTCAAAATGACTTTCATAAGGTTTGATATGATGTCGTTCCAGACAACTAACTTTATGTCTATCGTTCCTTTGCTTGAAGGATACCATTACTGCTTTCAACTTCAATATTCATAACCTTAACCACTAGCTTTAATATTTTGACATAAAGGACTCTCTTAATATCGTTTAAGGTCTCATGTCATTCATACATACAATACTAATACGCTTTAGCATCCTACGTCAATACATATGATATTCACATTCTTACATGCATCAAGTAAGGGACACAATTCAACCAGGACAAGACACAACATACTTCACTTTAACACATATTACATGTCATTATATAAACACATAGAAATAACCATTATCATCTTTAAGTCATCCTATACACTACCATATCAATATCAATATGACCATCATTGAATCATATAGTCAAGTAGGAATAAGAATGCATCAACCCTAAGACTAAACACATAAATATATAGTCATAGTCTAACATCATCAACTAAATAGCATCAATATAAGAACACATACACTTTCATATTACTTATCATATGGATAAATAATATCCAATTTTTCACATTATCATCATAATACTTCAAGTATTTGCCGACAAGGCCATGATCATCATATTCCATAAAATAACACTGACAAAGACACATCAATTGCAAGTAAAGCACATAAAACCACAACAATAAGTGGACCATACCAATCACAATATCATTGAAGTTTAATTAACATAAAATAGAAGGAATTGGGGCAGTGTACCACCACTCCATCCTCAACACTTAAATCCAATGCTAAAAAATCCAATTCAATATCATAAGGCCCTTACCCATGTTCATAACCAATAATTCGATACAATCATAACAATACTGAGTGAAACTAGGTCAATTCACTATATATTCGTCAATATAAGAAAACCTAGATATCAATTCAATATAATTATCACATCATTCGATAGCCTTTAGAAAATTACACTAGAACTCATAAAATTATATCAATATAACTTAATCCATAACTTAGAAAAAACTAGGGTTCATGAATTTTATGAGCTTATAGGTTAATCTAGTTACAATCATCTAATTAATAACAATTCAATCAATATAAAATGCTTGAAAACCATTATTGCAAGAACTCATGGATAGATCATGAAATTTGACTATTCATCTTTGAAAACATTCGAGAACTTCTTTGAAAGTTGGGATCCTTGATGAATAGAGTTTCAAGGATAAAAAACCATAACTCAATAAATATAATTCTTAAATTTGATGAAGAATATCAACTCAATTCTCCAATCCAAGCCCTTTCTTGAGTTTTGCTCCAATGGAGTTCTAGAGAATTTGTAAAGGAATTTGGGTTTTTATTTTAAAGAATGAAATCTTCTAAGTGTTTTAGGATTGTAAACATATTTAAAATACCCAAAAGACCCTTAAGTAAGCAATTTTTCTCTTATTTGGAAGTGGGATAAATTTACAACTCAATCCTCAACTCACAGTGTACCTGCGCAGAGACAAACCCATCGACGGTCCATCCCTTGACAAAGGGACCGTCCTTTTGGTCACTGGTCTGGGACAGAGGATGGTATTTAGATTCTCCTTCCCCACTTATAAGTTTTCATAGATGAGAGCTCACGTGCCGAGCGTCGGCTGGCCAACAGAGCATCGATTGCCATCCGTAGGTTGATTGTCTTCGGCAGTCTTAGACACTCATGAAGAGTCCTTCCTCAAAGACCCTTGGATGGTCCTTGGTGATTTTTTCCCGGACCTTCCCAACCCAAACATGCTATTATATGATTTTAGTACCTATCAAATGAATTTCATTTAAAAGGAACACATAAAACTCGATGAAACATGCATAGACACACAAGGTCGTTAAAAGGCAAACCTTTCGAACATCTTGGACGTTCTTGGACGTTTGACCTCCAATCTTTGTGAAACTTGAGACACTACCTATATAAACCATAATAACATATTTAAGGAACTTATAACCTAATGAATCATACATAAACACATAAAACCACATATGAGGTACATAAGTGATTTAGTCATCGAACGTCTTGGTCGTCCCTTGACGTTTGACTTTCAATGCACCTAAACTCTTAGACAGTGCCTCAATACTATATTTTAATCAACATTAGGACCTAAGACCATCATGAAAACAATTTTACGCTCTAACTTCACCTAAGTCATTTTCGGGATCTTACATTCTCCGCCACTTGGACAAAATTCATCTTCGAATGGCACCTGCCACTCTCCGAACACTTCCAAGAATAGACATTCAATTAGAAACTCATGTCCATGCCATATAAAACATTATACAATACAAACATCTAAGATTACATCAATTTCAAAAAAACTGGAGACTTACAACACAAGAACAAGAAGAAATTCTATAACTCAGTATACTATAAAACCCACATGCTTCATTCCAAATTGAAAAAAATCATTTTATATTAAATATAATTCTAAAATACATCAGTTCTAAAAACATTAAAACAATTTTAGACCAAAGAATGAATTAGTTATTTTCTCAAAAACATTACCGTGAGTAGGCAGTCTCCTACAGTGAACTAGGCAATTGTTTATGTTTTCGAAAATCCAACTTTTAGGAAGTTCATGATAGAAACATGCTTAAATGAAAAATCAATTCACGTAAACACAATTTTACACATAATCATAGCTTCATAAAATGCACAATGCAAGGAATCAATGAAATTCAATTTAAACAAGACCCTTAAACACAATACACAAGCAACATAGTATTATAACTTTCTACTATCAAGCTTGAGTTGAATAGAAAATATGAAACAATAAATTATACTCACCATACTCCCCCACTTAGAAGGAACTCATACTTCTAAAGAAATAAAGAACTTATCATCATTCCACATCCTCATAAGGCTTTGATCTTTTAATTCTGAGTGCATAGAAATGCCTCTTATTTGGAGCATAATCCTTTGGAACATTAGGAGAAACATGCTTACCCTCTTTTACGCTAGAAGCAATGGTAGAACAATCTCTCACATTGTGTCCTTCTTTACCACAACCAACCCATTTCCCGGTACCCTTTAGGCATTCCCCATATTGCTTCTTTCCACAAGTGACACTTGAAGGTTTTCCATTTTGATAACCACCTCCTTTATTCAACTTCACCTTAGAACTCCTAGGTTCTTCATGACCTTGAGACTCTTTTTGAACCTAGTTTGATATTGGTCACTAGAATAACTTCTCTTTAAATTTCTAGACATCCTCTTAAATTTGGACTCTTCAATTGATAGGGCATACAACATGACTCTATCTAGGGTCATATCATCATGTAGTATGGTTGTACGACATTCATCCCTCACTAGATCGGCAACACCCATCACAAAACAACTCATCTCATCCTTCGGATTAGACACAAGGGATGGGGAATATCTAGATAGCATAGAGAACTTCAAAGAGTATTCCTCAACACTCGTATTGCCTTGCTTCAGATTGATAAACTCCTCTACTTAACCTCCCTCCTTTCACAGGGAAAATACTTCATAAAAAAAGCTTCCTTAAATTCTTCCCACTCAATAGGAACCGACTCAACCGACCTATTATCCTTCCATTGAGTGTACCGTACTTGATCAACCTCCCTCAATTCATACGAAGTTAATTCCGCCTTCTCCGTAGATGTAACCCCCATAACACTCAACACCTTGTATACTCCATCTAGGAACTCTTAGGGATCCTCTCTAACCTTAGAGTCATAAAATATAAGAGGATTCATCCTAACAAAGTCTCTCAACCTAGACGTCATAGTATTCTCTATAACATTCACCATAGGTACCATACTCAAATTTTCTTGAGTAGTCATGGCTCGGGCTAAAGCAAGAAAAACCTCTCTAATATCACTATTACTCAACTCCGGGGGACCCACCAGTTCACCATTAGCTTTTCCTCCAATAGGGACTTGGTCACCTTGATCACCATGCGAAACTTGAGAAACTTGCTCAACTTGTTCAACTTGAGGAGGAATATCCTCATGCACATCATTCTCCTCAACTCTCCTAGCTGATGTTCTCTTTGTATTTACCTTCCTAAAAAAACTGGGAAAACCATAAGAAAAGAGCACTCATACCTTTTACTCTACGACACAACATAGGAGTTAAAAATAAGGGAAACTCTATCACCCTATAGTTTTTCGTCCATACATGTGTAGCGACTCACACCGATGGTCAATACTCTACAAGACGTGACTTGATGAGACTTCTTGATTCCTAAGACTACTTTCATAACCTATGATCGGATACAAGGCTTGTTACATATCGAAACCACACCCTAGAAGCTAAGGCCATTCTAGGATTGCAACCGGCGTACTTGACCTCTCAGAGGTCTTTTACAAGCCCTTTTCGTATTGTTCATCTCATATACATAGTAAAAAGTAGTACGGAATTAAAATTTTTCATAAAACATTAGAATATCATTCATAACATCCTTCATTAGAAATAATAGGAATAATAAGTCACAATCTCATCAAACATAGACACAAGAATACTTTGGGACACAACCTATACTTCAAAATGTATAGATACTTAGTCTATTACAATACTTCAAATGAAATAAAAGACATCTCTATATACCCTTGAGTCAATTGAAGACATAATTCAACTTTACTTGAATGACTCTAGATTCCAAGCTCTCCTTGACGATCCTTTTCACCTTTCCCTACACATTTAGAGGTAAACAAATGTATGGAGTTAGTACAAACAATTGTACAAAGTATGGCTTAATGAATAAAATCATGAAAACGGGCATTTATTAGAAATATGAATATTATTCATAAAACATCATGTCATAATCATAAGAATAACATTTACCACCTTATAAACACATCAGATAACATTTAGACAATTTATAGCATTTTTAAGCAACATTACAAAGACTTCAACTCATTGTATAGTGAATTTCTTCACTGTTATAGTGAAGTCGCTTACCCTTCACTTTGAACACTTCCTAGCAAGTAGCCTTCTCAGTAGAAGCTATTCTAAGATTCACTTAAGCAACACCAAGAGAAACCACCCATACACCCTCTCTAAGCATGCCTACATAATCCTCAAGACTACTTATAATGAGATCAACACACACTTAAAAGAAATTATACATATCATTATGAGATCCTTCTACCAAAGGTGTTTCTAAATCTTACTTGAGTGAGTTGTGAAGCGACCGCCCATACAATCCCTCTCATACACACACTTAAGAGATCCTATATACTATCCAAGATAGAATTATTCTCACTTAATACATCAACACACAGATAATATGACATTCTGCTTCCAAAGGTTATCAAACGAGTTAAGTAGTGACTATTCCTATGCCCCCTTGAGTCATTCTTAATACTTATGTTTGTAATATAAGAAGTTACCATTCCTATGCCCCCTTCGTACCTTAACTAGACAACCCTTAACTACTCTAGGTAAGTACATATTCATTTAACATGATTTCTTAACTTAAGTCATTATATTAATTAGTTCATTTAAGACTCATTAATAACATAAAGGACATTCAAGTGATGATATTGGACAAGACCTAGGGACTCTAACTAACACATTCAAAGTGTGTTGTGAAATGTCTAGATAGCATACATACCACCACCTAAACCTTATAGAACTTCTCGAATGCTAGTAGGTATCCGATATGATGAGAATAGGTAATAACTGACATAGACCATGGTATCAAATCATGGAATCCGGGGTGTTAACCTACTCCGATGGAGGATGTTCTACTTGCCAATGTTAGAACTTGGACACATCCCATGTAGGCACATCGCAAAGGAATATTAAAGGCATCTTTTGTACTCTACTCTCATTCATTAAAAAGAACTACTTCCCTTACCATACTCACTCGGTTCTACCCTTTGTTCTAATAGAGTAATTTACATTAAAGGTTTATATAAAGGGGTTCCATGTCTGCTTCATAACCCAATCACATTCACACTACCATAAAGGGTCCACTAGGGCTACCTTACAATGGCGAAAAGAAGCTCATAATGGCATTCCTAAGGTTGATATGATGTTGTTCCAGACAACCAATATTAAGTCTATCATTCCTTTACTTGAAGGATACTATTACGACTTTCGACATCAACATTTATAACCTTACCACTAGGTTCAAGGTTTCACACAAAGGACTCTCTTAATATGATTTAAGGTATCATGTTATTCATATATACAAGACTAATAGTCTGTAGACTACTTAGTCAATACATCTCATATTCACATTCATACATGCATCAAGTAAGGGATACAAGCAAACCAAGACAAGACAAAACATAATTCACTTTAACGCATATTACATGTCATTCTGGAAGCACATAGAAATAACCATTATCATCTTTTAATTCAACCTACACACTACCATATCATAATCAATATCACCATCATAGAGTCATATAGTCAAGTAGGAATAACAATGCATTAACCCTAACACTAAACACATAATGACATAGATATAGTCTAACATGATCACCTAAATAACATCAATAGAAGAACACATATACTTTCACATTACTTATAATATATATAGATAATATCCAACTTCACATAATCATCATAATACTTCAAGTCGTTGCCGACAAGAACATGATTATGATAATACATAAAATAACACTGACAATGCCACATCAATTGCAAGTAAAACACATAACACCACCACCATAAGTGGGCCATACCAATCATAACATATATGAAGTCTAATGAACATAAAATAAAGGAAGCAGGGAAGCGTACCACCACTCCATCATCAATACTTCAATTCAATCATAAATCATCTAATTCAATATCATAAGGCCCTTACCCATGGCCATAACCATTATTTCAATACCATTGTAACAATAATCAATGAAACTAGGTCAATTGACTATATATTCATCAATATAATACAACCTAGATATCAATTCAATATAATAATCACATATTTCAATAGCCCATAGAAAAGTTCACTAGAATTCATAAACATTAGATCAATATCAGTTGACCCATAACTTAGTCAAAAACTACGGTTCATCAATTTCATGGGTTCGTAGGTTAATTGAGTTAAAATCATCTAATTAATAACAATTCAATTAATACACACTGCTTGAAAAACTTGAATGCAAGAACCCGTTCATAGAACATCAAAATTGGACACTTCATCGTTGAAAACTTTAGAAAACTTCTTCAACAGTTGGGCTCCTTGATGAATAGAGTTTCAAGGACAAAAAACCATACCTCAATGAATATTATTCTTAAATTTGATGAAGAATCTCCACTTAATTCTCCAACGAAGAACTTTCTTGAGTTTTGGCTCAAATGGAGTTCTACAGAATTTCTAAGGGAATTTGGGTTTTTGATTTTAAAGAATAAAAACTTCTAACTGTTTTAGGCTTATAAATATATTTGAAATACTTAGAATGCCCTCAAGGAACCGTCCTTTCTCTTATTTGGATGTGTGATTCTTCCTCATGGAACCCTTGATGGTCCTCGGGGATATTATCCCGGATGTTTCAAACCCAAACATGCTCGTATACAAGTTTAGGACCTCTCATATGAATTTTATCAAAAACGAACAAGTAAAACTCAACGAAACATGCATAGACACACAAGGTCATTTCAAGAAAACATTTCAAATGTCATGGACGTTCTTGGACATTTGACCTAAAAACTTCAAGAAACATGACACAATGACTATACACACGATAATAACTCATTTAAGGACATTATAACCTCATCAATCACACATAAACAAATAAAATCACATATAAGGCACATAGGTGATTTAGTCGTCAAACGTCTTGGTTGTCCTTTCACGTTTGACTTTTAATGGACCTATACTATTAGACACGGCCTAAATACCATATTTTAGAAAAATTTAGGACTTTATACCATCATTACAACCATGTTAGTCTTTATCTTCACCCAAGTCATTTTCGAAATATTACAACTTCAAAGTGAGAATAGTTGTATGTTTAGACAAACCTCCTAATCTTTGATATTCGTCCTTGAATTATTGAAAATTAGGATATTTGACCACAAACTTTGGTATATCCTTCTTCAAACTGTTTCACTAAGATATCTCCCGCAAGTTTTGGTATATCATGGTGGCTCCCGAATGAATGGAATATCCTGAACCATGGTCTTCTCAAAAAATTTGTCTTCTAAAGTCATCCATATCGGGAATGCACAACCTACCTTGATATATAAGTACCCCATTTCTCCCTTGGGAGAAAGATTCAATGGATTTTCCAAGTAGGGAGTCTTTCAACTCCATCAAGACGGGTTCAAGGTGTGGCTTGGATTTCACATCAACAACCAAGAAGGACTCAGAGTTATTTCAGATCATGACACCAACCGTAGGAGAATCTAACAATTGAACTCCCGACTGGGAGAATCTATGCACGTCATAGACTAACTCCTTTTTCTAATTTTCTACATGAGAAACACTAACAATGGACAAACGACTCAAAGCATCCGAAACTATATTGACCTTGACAGGATGGTAAAGGGCACTCATATCATAGTCTTTCAAAATCTCTAGCCACCTTTTTTTCCAGAGGTTAACTCTTTTTTGGTGCACACATATTGGAGACTTTTGTAACTGATGAACACATCTACATGTACTCCATATAGATTGTGTATCGATATCTTCAAAGTGAACACCACGATCGCTAATTCAAGGTCATGAATATGATAATTCTTTTCGTGTACCTTGATATGCCTTGAGTAATAAGTTATTACCTTACCATGTTGCATGAGGACACAACACAAACATACTTAATAAGCATCACAATATACCACAAACTGTGCAATACCTTTTGTAAGGTCAATAGCGGAGCAAAGGTAAGACTATCCTTACACTTATCAATAGCTTCCTTCCATTCAAACTTAACCTTCTTTTGGGTTAAGGTCATCAATGCAAAAGTGATAGATGCGAATCCATAAAAAAGTTTCCTATAATATCCAGCTAAAGTCAAAAAGCTCTGAATATCAATCGGAGTTACATGTCTAGGCCAATTTTAGCCGCCTCCATTTTCTTCATATCAACTTCTATACCCACACTCGACACAATGTGACCCAGAAAAGGAACCAATCTTTGTTTAATTAAACCCTTATCCACCAAGTCCTTGATTTGAGATTTCAATTCCTTTAATTCACGTGGAGCCATCTGGTACAGAGGAATTGATATGGTTAAGTATCCAGCAACAAACCTATGCCAAAATCTATTTCCCGTTCGGGAGGAATTTCGAGCAAGTCATCGGGGAAGACTTTCAAAAATACTTCACTATGGTGACCGACTCTAAAGGAGGAGCCCTAGACCCAAGGTTCTTGACCCTCATGATATGATAAAGACATCCCTTATAAATCATTCTACAGGCTTTTATACATGAATTAATTTAACCTCTAGGGATTTAGTTTCCCCCATCCCTTCTAAAATAGGTTCATTAACTACCATTTTTCTACAATCAATTGAAAAAAAATAATCATGCAACCAATCCATCCCCAATATGACATCAAAGTCCAACATATCAAGTTCTACCAAATCAACCAATGTGACTCTATTAGATAATAATATGGGACAACTACAATAGACTCTTTTAGCAACCATAAAGTTACCCACGCGGGGAAGAAACAAGAAAAGGTCTATCCAAAACATCTTGGAGAACAACAAACTTCATAACCACTAAACGAGTTACAAAAGATAAAGTGCCACCGGGATCTAGCAATACATAAACATTAATTTAAAGTACTTCCAACATACTAGTAAAACATCAAGATAATACTTTTGATCAACCCTAGATTTGATAACATAAAAATGGTTTTTCTTAAGAGAATTAAAATTATGAAGACTTGGTTGTGCTTGGATACTCTCCCTTCCTTGAGTCTTGTCCATGGGAAAATCTTTCACCATGTTGCCACTATTTTCGCAACCAAAACTATTATTTGTACCCACTAAACATTTACAAATATACTTCTTGCTACATTTGGCACAATTAGATTTCTCACTTGGTGAACCACCACCCTTTACACCTTAAAGTTTATGGTTAGGTACACTATATTTGTTAGCCCTTAAGAAATTAGAAGGAACTTGGTTGGAGGATTGCTTCTTAAACTTTGATTAGTCTTGGATTTCAAACATACCCATATAAGTACCTCCATCATAGGGTCTTTCCCTCTTGGCATCTCTTTTTGCTTGATTAACCTACTCTCCTCAACTTCTTGAGCATGCACCATCAAATGAGATAGGTCCATTCCATTGTGAAGCATATCAGTATGACAGTCTTCCATAAGATCATCGAACATACCCGTTACAAAAAAGACTCATTTCATTTCTAGGATTAGTTATCAATGGTGAGGCACATTCAGACAACTTAATAAATTTCAATGAGTATTCTTGAACACTCATACCTTCTTGACGAAGCTCTATGAACTCTTCCACTTTTGCCACTCTTTTCTCCCTCAAGAAGAACCTATCAAGTAATACACTCATAGAGACTTTCTAACTTGTGGGACCACCTCTCAAAGTCCTATTAACCTTTCATCGTGTGTCCCATTTTTTGGCAACATCTTTGAGTTGAAAAGAGGTTAACTCGGCCTTCTAATTTGAATTCATAAACCTCATCTAGAATGTCTTGAGGATCTTCATTTACCATAGACCCAAAGAACATTGGAGAATTTATCCTAGTGAAGTCCCTCAAATGTGAAGCCATTAACTTGCATTTTTATTCACACGGGGTGCAACTTCCCAATTATCTTGAGTCTTCATTGCTTGAGCTTTTTTAGGTATGACTTGAGCTTGAGTAGCCATGACTTGAGTCAAGTTTAGAACTACACTCTTATATCTCCATCCGTCATGACCATAGGATTGACCGGAGCTTGGACACCTAGGCGAACTTTCTCTTAAGAAAGAGCTTGGTTGCCTTGAGGAGGAACTTCCGCATTCTCAATCTCCTTTTCAACCCTTCTTGAGTCTGCCCTTATAGTAGTCATATATTTATCGACAAGAAAAGGATTAGAAGGAAAGGACACGAAGATTTAAGACTCTTAGTCACGAATTATATTCACCAGAAGAAGTTAGAATTTCCTAAGCATCACGTAGCCTCTCGTAAATAAGTGTGGTCAGCTTCACAATTACGAACAAGACTCTGCATAGACATAGTTTTGTGAGACATCATTTTTAGTATTATTTATACTCATGCTCTGATAACAATTTTGTCATGACCTGTGAGCACCCCCTAGTTGTAACCGGCGTTGTCGACCTCAAATAGGTCACAAACAAGCCCTTTGTATTCATCATTGCATATTTAATAGAATAAAAGCGGAAAATTTTAAAAAAATCATTTGAAGTTAAACTTCACTTCATATTTAAAAATATCTCACATTGCCATTCAGATATAAGAGTATGAAAATTGGGACGTAACCCTTACATCAATAACAAGTCTTATAATAAAAAATTACAACATAGTCTTTCAATGAGGAATGTTGAACTAGAATTAGAATCAAGAATCACCATCCTTAGACTAAAAGGACATACTGATGTACCATGGTTTCACGGTATTTTTAATGCTTTTTCCTTAAGTTTAGTGAGTGTCCAAAAGCCTTTTTGTATTGATTTTTATGTAAGTTTCTCCTTATTTCCAAGAAGTTTTTGAGAGAGAAATGCAGAAGAGACCACCAACAGAGCTTATGACAGTCCGTCGAGCCTGTGACGGTCCGTAGGTGGCATCGTAGTGAGGAGAGAAGCTACAGAAGGAAGATGGGGAAGTCTAACCTAGTGTGGGATTACAGAAGTCCACGACGGACCGTCATAGCCACGATGGTCCGTCCTGTTGGTTTGTTGTGATGATCACAGAGTAGTCCCAGTACCCAAATTTCAAGAAGTTAAAGTATTATGGAAAGGAGACCCTCGATGGACCTTCGTGCTTGGAACGGTCCTTCATACATGTTCGTTGAGGGTAATGAAGAAAGAAGATTAAAAATTTGTGAAGTATGGGACGACGAAGGCCATGATGGACCGTCGTGACCACGATGGTCCATCATGAGGTCCATCAACCCAGACGCGTTTTGACAGATTTTCAGTAATTAGAATCCTCCTTTTATTAGGTTTTTGTTTTTATTATAAATAGTTCGAAAAACTCATTTTTGGGGTTAGACTTTTTGATAGTTAGACATTTTGATAGTTAGACTTTTGGATAATCATTAGTTCTCTTGTTCAAGTATTGAAGATTAATTTCAGCAATTGTTACAATTTTTTTGGAATTGATTGTTGGTGCTTTTGTTGATTAATTAAGTGAATTTCTAGATTTTATTCTTTCTCATTAAAGTAAGTGCATGAATTCGTATATTAAATATATGAATAGTTTGATTATGACCATGGGTAACTAAACTCCATAACTAGGGTTGTGGGAACCATGGGTGAATAATGAGGTAAAGTAACTAAAATAACAATTCTAGAATAGTGTCTTGCATGTATTGATAATTCTTTTGTTTAGAAGTTTTTTTAACAGATGGCAAACGTTAGAACTCGCCTTAATGGTACTTGTTGAACCAAGGAGGTAGATAATAGGAAAAGAATTATAAACATAGATTTAGTGTACACTATCTAATAGGCTAGTGTAGATTGGTACAAAGTAATAACTTCGTCAAATATCGAATACAATGCTTAATATGAGGTAAAGGGAAAGTTTCGTATAGAACCACACGTAGCCAGACGAAGATGCGGAGTGAAATTTTCTAGATGTCGGACCAAGGATTAAGATATAAATAACTTATCATCTTACATGCAAGATACTATGAAAGAATTGTTATAGTTAGAATTATCAAGTTAGGAACTTGTGGGAAACACTTAGCCCTAGTTACTTTATTAATTGATTAAGCTCCAAGATTTGAATCTGTTAGTTGTTTACTTTATTTTAGTTAATTATTTTCATTAATTTAGAAAAAAACCTTTATTGTCTTTTGTTTTCTAGGGAAATAATTGACTAAATAATAGTAGTAATAGAATAAAAGTTAAGTCTGGAAAAAATTTCCTCATGGGGACGATCCAAACCTCATTAGTTCTGTTCTTTACTTGCTACGACCGTTTTTCTTCTTATTTGAGAAGTAATTTTGAGCGTATCACATACCAACTTGGAAATAGCAATCTAAGTATCTTCAAGAAAGGACTAGAATCACCTTAATGACCTGAACCTACACTTGTATATAAAATAGAAGAAATAAGGGTTAGTACAACCACATGCACTAAGTATGGTAACATATGCAATTAAAACATTTAAAAATATGCACAAAAAGATATTTTTATTATAATCGTGCTATATGCACATTAAAAGCCTTTATTCGCTTTATGCACATTCAAAGAATAATGTACAAGTTCACACCATGATTAACATCATGATGAAGCCATTGTCAACATTTAATATTTAGAGTTCATTTTATCAATACATCATGAGACATTACTCATACCCCCAATTCAAGTCTACTAGTGTAATGTGTATGTGACGCCGCATAAACCCCACACACTTCAAGCAAACTCTCACAAAGATCACAAGCATTGTCGTTTACCTCATACATCATCATAACAAGTATAATCAACAACATCCATACCATGTGTTACAAAAATCACCTATATCATATGAGACTAACATCATGCATACAATCCATAACATATATACATAAAGAAACCACCCTAGAATTCCTCTCAAGATCTACTTATGCAATGTATAGGTATAGTCCCATACCTTTGCCTACACAAAGTAACACCTCTTAAGTAGTCCTAGTTATCGTTCATCTTCTTACTTTCATTCATTTATTTTATCATTCGAGAAACTTTTACATAACAAACACAGACCATTTGAGATACATTGAATTCAGTGTCAACCCCTCACACAAAAAGGACGGTGTCCTACATCCAAGGTAAGACACAAACATTCGTGTAACATCTATGTGGATTGACTAGCTAAGGAACCTATAGGGGCACATAGTTAAGAAACTAGGAGGTTGTTGTTAGAAACCCTCTTTATTCTAATTAACATTGTAGTTTCCACCTCATGAGATCATCGGGTGAACCTTTCTTCCTTTGTGAAGGAACACCTCTCATTTTCAAGTTCACTCGGTGCTAAGCTAAATTCCCTTTTTAAAATTTCTTTAAGTCTTTCTGAAACATCAATTCTTAGTATAGGTCTTAAGAGTCTAACCCCTAATATAACATGTACATAGCTCATAGGTTCTAGGGTTATAAAGCTTTTTTATCACAAACCAAACTTCATGTGAGAACATTGCTTCATAAACATAATCATAGAAGGTAAATAAGAATCACCTTGACTCCCCAAGGACTACCCTAAGGGTACTTGCGGAGGACCTAACCTTTGGTTCTAAAAGTTTTCAAAAATAGCATGCTCCACGAGTCTCAAGACATGATCCGTCAAGTGACTCACGCCCCATTAATGACTCATGAGTCAAGATTTAGCCTCACCCAAAAACTCCCAAAATAAACCGTTAGCCACCAACAACGAACGTCCAACATGATATGTGGCCGACTCACGCTCTGTGGAAGGGTCTCTTGAGTTCAGGTTACTCTTCTCACCGTGACATTTAGATTAACCCCTCAGTCCCCATTCTCGAGTAACCAGAGCAGTCTGTGGATCTGTGGATCATTATATGCCTCATCGATGGGGACTCATTGATGGCACTCAGACTAAGTATCTCTACAAGACAAGGGTAGGGTAGTTAGGTAATTATCTAATTTATTAGTTAACACTTAAAAACGGTTATAATTAGTAATTTTGGGCATATTAAGGTATTTAAGGTCATAAAACAAGTCTTTCACCTTAAAACTCCAAAAACCCAAAAGCTCCCACTTTTCTCAAGATACTCTCACTACACAAAGACTCCATTGAATAAATCATCTTGAAACTTAGTAATGGAAAGAATAATAGCAAGTACTTTTGGGGGATTTCTTTAGCTGATTAGAATCTACTCTAAGCAAGAATTCTTTATTGACTAAATCATCTTGAAACTTAGTAATGAAAAGAACAATAGCAAGATCGTGCTGTTATTTTTCTGAGCGGAATTCCAAATTTATGAGGTATAGCGAACCAATTGCTCTGATGATTTGGAGTTTTTTCTTTGTTTAAGAATTCCACCATATCCAATGTCAGATGTGTCAGTCTCAACTATCATATAAGATTCTGGGTTAGAGATACCAAGAGAAGGAAGATAAATCCTTAGGTTGTTTGGGCTGTTAAAAATCATGTGATTATTTAATAAGAAGGATAATTTTTTGTTTTATTAACTCGTTTATGTTCTAATTAACTTTGTTTATAATAATCTTCGAGTTATAGTATTGTTATTATCTTAATAATAATTTTAGATGACTTTGATTAAATAACTTATGGGTCAAGGTTTCCTTATTATAATGTTGAGGTTTTGGTCTTTGCATAGGTTTGAGTAAGCCGATTAATTTGTGGCTTAAGGACTTGGTAAGCCTGACAGTGGATCATTGTAAGTCCACTAAGACCCAGGGGGCAGTCAACCAATCGTTTGGTGTTCCGCCTTACAATAAGAGTTTCCAAAGACTTGTAACATCCAACATGCCTGATATAAGTTGAGTAATATCCAAGGTCATTTTAATTATTAAATCATTGTCATCCATATTACTATTTTGATAATCTTTGCTATAACAACTTTATAATTATTTAAACATTGTTTATCTTTTCATAATCTTGTTAATACGTATTTAATTTATCTTAATTGTTTTATAATCCTTGAAGGTTTTTCATTCCTAAAGACAACTGCTAGTTATTCATGAACAACAATAATATTGTTAACTCTGTTAATGTTTTTCTCTCTAAAGAAGAAAGTCGTTTACGAAATTGGTCTATTTCTAAAGAACCATTTAATAAGATTTACCAAATAGGTAGTTTTAATTTGTTCAAAACTTTTAATATAAAAACTTGTGAATCAACTTCTGAAATTAATAACTATTTGGAGACTATTAAATTGTTGATTACTCCTGACATAGACTTATATAGGAAAAAATTTAAATTCCTTCATCATGGTCTTGTGCAAGTAGCTATAAAACCTCTATTACATAAAGATTTAAATATCCCTATTTGTTTACTTCTTAGAGATGCTAGACTTCTTAATTTTGATGATTCGTTGTTAGGAATCTTAGAAAGTAATCTAGCTAAGGGGCCAGTTTACTTTAATTGTTATCACAATTTCTCTATAGAATTAGAAGACTCCGATGTTCTTGACAGTTTGCCGCTTAACGACAAAACAAAGAACATGAATAGTTAATTATGAACCAGAGATTTAGCTGTAATATATCGAGTATATTACAAGCTAATGAAAACCACTATTGCCCCAAAGGCAATTAACTCTAGTACCAAAGGTAATACTATGCTTATGGAATCCAACCAAGAGCATAGCACTACTTTTGTTCCTAGAATGTTACAGTGCGATGAGATTCTCTTCGACGACGGTTGGAAATTTGAATCTATTACCGGACTTTTTCCTATTCAACCTTCTATATAGTCCCTAGAAAGTGTTGTCCAATTTGCCGATAGATCTATTAGCCTTATGTTTTTACGATTCAACTCTTCAAGCCAAACAATTTCTATGGCTACAGCTTCTATTTCAAAAACCCGAGACGAAGATGACCTTTACGAAACTACAGAGGTTTCAGAACAGGGTAAATTCCGTGGGGTGGATTTCACCGAAACCATCCCCAAGGTTTATTATGATTCTTCTTTTGCAGGAATGCCTACTCCAAGCGAAATGAAAATCCCTTCTCATAAGAAAAGGATTCAATACGAGTTATCAAATCAGTTAATAACTTTACTCCTAATATGAAGAAAATCAATAAGTGGTGGATCAGTTCAAAACATGCTTTAAAGAAAGCATGGTATGTGGATACATACACAATAGAATAAAGAGTCTTGTTTAAAGACAAATAGTTTAAGAATATGAAGAGATTCAAAACAGAAATTGAATTCTTCAAATTGTTTGAATGTTCCGGCAAAATTTATGAAACCAATTCATCGCATCAAGTTTTTGTAAACAGGTGGCATACCAATGATAAGGTTGTCAAAAGTATTACTCCTCCTCTTGAAGGAATAATCATTCCTTACAGAAAGGATGTTTTGAAGGAAGCTCCTTTCAAGAAGCCTTCTGAAATTAAAAACACGACCATTGTAACAGTTGAAGATATCAACAAGATATTTGAACAAAATAATTATACTAATCAAGTTCTACATGTTGTTTCTAACCAGATTGAATATTCAAAGTATAATTATAGTGGTACCAGCCATATTGGTAACAAACCCAGCTCTTCAAAATTTAGTTTCAATTTAGATACCAACCCCATTTTAAAAATCCATAAATTCTCTCCAAAAGATTTTCCCAAACTAGCTAGTGAATCAACAACTCTCCAGAAATCCTAGAAAAAATTATTGACCAAATTAAAAGGATTAAGATTACTCAGGGAGATAAGGTAGGTGCCTTAAAATAAAGGCTTCCTCACTCCAAAAACATTTATCCCTGGACCTCTTTTCCTGATATCTAGTTTGGGAAAATAATATGCATCCTTAGAGTGTTGCAGATGGCACGGGTATAACATAATGGAATATTGATGGAATGGCTGATGGCCAAATCTAAAATGAACTCTAAGAAATGGGCATGAACATCACAGCTTGTAAATGGAAAAATACTACCGATAAACAAGCAACTAACAGGATAATTGCAGGGTTTACATGTACTCTTAGAAATTGGTGGGACAATTATCTCATAGAAAAAAAATAGAAACGAAATTCTTAATGCCATGGAAAACAATAATATTGTTAGGACTGAAGGTGGACAAAACCACTACATTAGTAGAGGTCGTTGAAGGCGCAACTGCGACTCTACTTTATAGTATCGCTAAACATTTTGTGGGAGAACCACGACTATTTCAAGATATGAGTTTAGAGATTCTAAACAATCTTTACTGCAAGAAATTGACAGATCTCGGGTGGTATAAAGATATGTTTATTACAAAGGTCATGCTAAAAGATGCCTGCAATAATGATTATTGGAAAGAGAGATTCCTTTGTGGATTACCTCCTCATTTTGCAGAAAGTTCGATCCAAAATTAGAGATTGATGTGAAGGTAAAATTCCTTATTCAGAAATGACCTATGGAAATCTTACCAGCTTAATTCATTTTGTAGCAAATAAACTATGTACTAATCTGAAGCTAAAGGAACAGCTTAAGAAAGATCAGAAATTCTCAAGTAATGAACTTGGAAGCTTTTGTCAAGACTTTGGATTCCCTAGTCTAAATCCTCCTTCAGCAACAAAGGTTTCACAGAAAGAACATAGCAAGAATTTCTTTCTTAATCGTGCTATAATTTTTCTTAGCGAAATTCTAGATTCCTGAGGTATAGCTAACTAATTGCTCAGATTCATCAGTCTCAACTATCATAAAAAATTTTGGGTTAGAGATACCAAGACAAGGAAGATTCTTAACCATAGTCTTGAGTAAGATAACTGCACTGATGTGATTGTCACTCCAAGGAGACGGATTCTTTTTTAACCTGTCAAAAAGAGGTTTGCAAATATGTCTAACTTTGGGAATAAAGTCAGCAACATAATTGAGACTTCCACAAAATCTCTGCAGCTAAGTTTTATCAAAAATGACATTGGGAAACTTATAAGAAAACTCGATTGTTCTGCAAATTAGTTTATACGTACCTTCATGAAGATCATGTCCTGAAAATCTGATTTATGTTTGAAATAATATAATCTTTTTAGCACTAATGACCAAACCATTGTGCTTAATAATATTAAAGAAAACATTTAAATGTTTGAATGAGAATCTATGTCTTCGGAGAAGATTAACACATCATCAATGTAGAGAATTGAAATATTGAAAATATGATTAAAAATTGAATTCATTATATTTTGAAATTCAGATGGGGCATTCCTAAGCCCAAAAGGCATGACATTCTATTCATATTGTCCAAACGGGACATTGAAAGCTGTTTTATATTTATCTTTTTTAGCAATTTGAATTTGCCAGAAACCTTATTTTAAATCAAATTTGTTGTAAACATTTGCTTTAAAAGTTCTCTTTAAAAGACCCCTTATGTTAGGAATCGGATAGCAAATCCATTTTAAAACTGAGTTAAAAGGCTTGTAATTAATGACAAGTCTTGGAGAACCTCGTTCTTGTTCAGCTGCATTGTTAACATAAAATGTTGAACATCTCCAAGGTGATTTTGAAGGACGAATAATTTCATTATTCAAAGGGTTTTTATTTCTTCATTGCAGATTTCCATTAATTCATAGTTCATTTGAATAGGCCTAACTTTTGTAGAAATGGCCTTTTCATCAAATCCATCAATAAATCTATAATGTGGGTCTTTCTATCAAAAAATGTATTAGGAACTTCTGAGCAAATTTCACTTTCAAATTTCTTTTGAAGATTAGCAATTTTAGCAACCATTTGAATAGGCCTAACTTTTGTAGAAATGGCCTTTTCATCAAATCCATTAATAAATCTATAATGTGGGTCTTTCTATCCAAAAATGTATTAGGAACTTCTGAGCAAATTTCACTTTCAAATTTCTTTTGAAGATTAGCAATTTTAGCAACCATTCCTGGGGTTTTTAAAATTTGCTCAATTTTTTTTTAATATCTTTTTTTAGAAAACAAATCTGATTCATTTTAAATGCAGTTTGTTTATGTAAAAATTTACTTTCTTCAAGAGAAAGTGTCTTGATATAAGGAAATGAATTTCTTTTCCTAAAACTTTTGTTTTGATTGAATCAAAATAAAAAATATATGGTTTTATCTGAGTGATGACAGGTATACCCAAAATAATTTCTTCATTAATGTTTTTAGTTATGACAAAATCATTAGTAAGGCAAATACCGTCATTGCAGATATGAGCATTAGAATGTTTATAATTTATTTCAAATACGCTCACTAGTCAAACTGTGTAGCTTAGTAGTTCCCTTCTGGCGGTACTTAGTTAGAATTAAACCTTCAACAATGCAATTTCTATCTGCACCACTGTATAACAGAGCAATTTTGTTAAGTACAAAATTATAATTAACTAATAGTTAATCATAATGTGAGAACTTTGAGGTCTCACTTTTGTAATCATACTAATACCTGCATCAGTATTACCTCTATCAGTTTCATCTCTAGGTGATGAAGGAGTAAACTGAGGGTCTTTAGAATTTCTTTCTTCATTATCTGAATGAACTGATTCTTTTGATTTAAGTGATACTTTAGCATCTTTTAAGAATTATTGTGCTAAAGCATCAATTTTAATTTTGTTAAGTCGCGACTTAACTTCTTTAACTTCTTCCTTGAGAAAGTTATCTTCTGCACGAAGTTCATTGATAGAAGGTTCTTCCTTCTTATCTATATACCTTTGCATGATTTGCTTCATGCTGAAAGGAGTTACATCCCTTGTAACTTCTTTGTCCTTATGTTTAGTGATGAGCTTTTGAAGCTCCAAAAGATAGCTTCTTCTAGCATCATCATCTTTGATATGCTCAATAGTTGCAAATAAGATTTCTGCAAAATCTTCTGAAATTACTCTGATAGATTGTCTATCACAATGACAAAATGCTGCTTGCAAATTGCATTCTTGTCTACTATCTTCTGAATCTTGAGAAACATTGAGGAATTCTTCATCCTCATTTTCTTCTTTAGAATAGGAATCTGAATCTGATTCTTCTTAGTTCAATATAGACAGAAACTTTTCCTTAGTTTCTTCGTCAACTTCAAGAAGATTGATCTTCTTCTTTTTTCTTATGTTTCATGGACAATCAGAAGACTTGTGTCCTGACTTTCCACAAGTCCAACACTTGTCTTCGTTAGATGTGTTGTGAGAACCTTCCTCTCATTCAGAATATTCTTTCGTCTTAGAACCTTTCTTTCATTTAGAATATTTTTTCTTTTTGAGGATCTTCTTTTTAGGTGATGATTTTCTTCATCGTTCTTTTTTTGAAGCCTTTCTTGCTGAAGGGGGCATTAGACTTGGGAGTCCAAAGTCTTGTCAAAATCTTCCAAGTTCATTACTTGAGAATTTATGGTCTTTTCTAAGTTTTTCCTTTAGCTTCAGATAAGTACATAGCTCCATTGCTAAAAAATGAATTAAGCTGGTAAGATCTTCATAGGTCATTTCTGAATGACGAATTTTACCTGCACATCGATTTCTAATTTTGGCTCGAACTTTTTCTGCAAAATGAGGAGGTAATCCACTAAGGAATCTCTCTTTCCAATAATCATTATTGTAGTCATCTCTTAGCATGACCTTTGTAATAAACATATCTTTATACCACCTAAGATCTGTCAATTTCTTGCAGTAAAGATTCTTTAGAATCTCTAAACTCCTATCTTGAAATAGTTGTGGTTCTCACATGAAATGTTTAGTAATACTATAAAGTAGAGTCCATGTTGCGTACTGAACTACCTCTATCGATGTAGTGGTTTGTCCACCTTCAGTCTTAACAATATTCTTTTTTGCAATGGCATTAAGAATTTCATTTCTATTTTCCTCTGTGAGATAATTATCCCACCAATTTCTTAAAGTACCTGTAAACCTGCAACTATCATGTTAGTTGCTTGTTTATCGGTAGCATTTTTCCATTTACAGGCTATGATGTTCATTCCCATTTCTTGGAGTTTACTGTCGATTTTTTCCATTCTCCATTCCATCAATATTCCATTCTTTTATACCTATGCCATATGCAACACTCAGGGGATGAATGTTGTTTTCCTCAAACTGGATGTCAGGAAAAGAGGGTCGGGGATAAAAAAATTTGGAGTTATGAAGCCTTTATTTTAAGGAACCTACCTTATCTCCCTGGTAATCTTAATCCTTTTAAGCAGATCATTAATCCTTTCTAGAATCTAGAGAGTTGTTGAATTCACTAGCTGGTTTGGGAAAATCTTTTGGAGAGAATTTATGGATTTTAAAGATAGGGTTGGTATCTAAATTGAAACCAGATTTTAAAGAGATGGGTTTGTTACCAATCTGGCTGGTACCACTATAATTATAATTTGAATATTCAATCTGTTTAGAAACAACATGAAGAACTTGATTAGTATAATTATTTTGTTCAAATATCTTGTTGATATCTTCAACTGTTACAATGGTTGTTCCTTTACTTTCAGAAATCTTCTTGAAAGGAGCTGCTGTTAAAACATCCTTTCTGTAAGGAATGTTTAATCCTTCAAAAGGAGGAGTAATAATTTCGACAACCTTATCTTAGTAGGCCACCTGTTTACCGAAACCTGAAGCGATGAATGTGTTTCATCAATTTGGCCAGAACATTCAAACCATTTGAAGAATTCATTTTTGTTTGAATCTCTTCATATACTTAGACCATTTGTCTTTGAACAAAACTCTTTGTTCTCTTGTGCATGTATCCACATACCATTCTTTCTTTAAAGCATGTTTGGAACTTATCAACCACTTATTGATTATCTTCATATCAAGAGTAAAGTTTTAAACTTATCTGATAACTCCTACTGAATCTTTTTTCTTATGAGAAAGGATTTTCATTTCGCTTGTAGTAGGACTTCCTGCAAAAGAAGAATCATAATAAACCTTTGGGATGGTTTGGGTGAAATCCACCCCCACGAAATTTACCCTGTTCTGAAACTCTGTAGTTTGATAAAGATCATCTTCCTCCCGGGTTTTTGAACTAGAAGGTCTAGCCATAGACATTCTTTGTCTTGAAGACTCTTGTCGGAAAGAGTTGGATCTTAAAAACTTAAGGTTAATAGATCCATCGGTAAAATGGACAACACTTTCTACGGACAACACTTTTTAGGGACAATCTAGAAGGTTTAATAGGAAAGGGTTCGGTAATAGATTCAAATTTCCAACTGTCTACGGAGAGAATCTCATCCAACCGTAACATTCTAGGAACAAAAGTAGTGTTATTCTCTTGGTTAGATTCCATAATCCAACTTCATATTACACTTAAGACCCCTTACTTGTGCTATTCATGCATTCACATAGGGGTTCATAGGTAAGGGATTATTAACTATTTTTAACTCATAAATGGAAGCAACTATACTTTACCCTAGCATGGATATACACATGCTTACACGATATCCACAAAACCTAAATCACAAATTGAATAGGAAAGTAGGCAAAAGATTCACTTAGTATCATCATAAGCACATGTTCATATATTCATACATTTGCCTTCATGTCCATGGTCAACACATATATAATGACAATAAAGTAAACATTTCCCACATAAGTGTACCATACCACATAATTCCATACAAGGCTTCATCAACTACAATACTATATGGAAAGTAGAGGAGAAGCATTCTTACCATTTTCTCACACTGTGATCATCATTGATTAATACACCTTGTTAATCAACAATTCATATATAGGGAAGTATCTAAATGTACTTTAATCATAAAAGTATCCATGTACAAGTTGCTACAAGATCATACTATAACATTATACAAGGCATGTCACATGTACTAGGAAGTAGAGAGCCCTAAAGCGTCAACTAACCTCCCTAGTTTATTTCATCAATAATCATGTATCAATAATATACATTTAGGGCATTATATAAATAGATACAAATCAAATCTAAATCATGCTTCATCTACCCTAGAACTAAGATCACATAAGGTTCATTACAACATTCAAATTGTCGACTAGATGAACCTAGATCAATTCAGGCCAAGATTCCTTTTCTTTTATCATCAAGAAGTCATACCCACAATCCATTAATATCATCAATATAAGGAAGTAAATAAGGAAAACATTCTCTACACGAAATCCTACTACCATTGCTATAACCTTGAGATCATAGTGAATATGTTATATACGACATCAATAGAAAGTAGAATAATCATAGGCTAACAAACATTGATCAACATGAATCACTTAATACAATTCAACCAATTTATTAACCTAAAGCGGTAGCTACATGAACCACAGCATAATTGAATTACACTTTTATACCTTAAAAGGTCAACATTACAGTGAACCATATAAGTAGACCAAGTATGTTCAAATCTTCATACATTGATTCATGTGGGTAATCGAAAAATGATTCACTGTCAATATACATACAAATTATTAGACATAATCATATTAACATAATTAAATCACAAATCGACATGCATAAGATCAAGATCATAAATCCATACATAAGCTAAAATCGAGTTTGTGAAAGAGCATGGGTTCATCATGCAATATGATTGAAAATCACGTCCAAATTAGTACATAATCATCAATACATTCATATTATGCTTTTGAAATAAATTTATGAAAGAACCCATGGCTAAAATGAACAAGAAGCCCTTGATCATATTTTTCTGTTTGAAACATTTGAGATTAACTCTCTAAATGGAAAGATAACTCAAGATAAACGATCACCATACCTTTGTTTAGTTGAAAACCTCTAAAAAAAAATTAATTCATCCATTGAAACCCAAGCTCCAATCAGTTCTTGAGCTTCACCAACAATGGTGGTTTCTAGAAAAATATTTTTGCAGGGAAAGGCTTCAATCGTGTGTGTTTGTTTTGGAATGGGTTGATCACGTTTTGGACAACTTAAATACACCTAAAAATAGATAAATAAACCTATTAGAGTCAGGTTATTACGTGAATTAAATTTTCCATTCACCCATCTAATGAAACAGATGCAGACAGTAAGTTGCAGGCCACCAACAACGGAGGCATCTAGAGGTCGTTGGTCAGTCGATGCGCCGTGCATTGGCCTCTGTCATTTGTTCCTTGGCAATTTTTTGTCTTGATACCTTCCCAAAATAAGTACCAGTCTTTGATACCTCACCAAAGGTCCATGGTTGACCAAAGAGCCATCGTTTTTGTTTGTCGATTGACATTGCCAAGGCAGTGTCTTGACCAGCATTGGGTCCTTCTAGTGGAGCTTTTTGCAGGGCCCTCTAGAAGTCGTACCCGGACGTTTCCAATGTAAATAAAACACTTACAAATTTTTTGACCTTCAACATAAGTTTCACCCAAAAAAAAGACATGCAAGTCGTCCAAACAGGCTAGGCCCCATCAAGACACACGCTGAGCGTCTTAAGGGCTATCTTTCAAACGCCTTGGACGTTCTTGGATGTTTGAAATAAAAACTTCTAGAAATTACATATACCATCATTAAAAATAATTATAAATAATTTATAGACTTCACAATATCATTACACACAAGTATAAGAATGCATATACACATGAGGCACATAGGCGACTAGTCATCGAACGTCTTGGTCGTCCCTTGACGTTCGACTTCCAAATCACTTCAACCTTTACAAACTTCCTCTATACAATACTATAAGACATTTCATGACCTTATAAACTTAATACATACAGGCTAGGATCTATACACCCTATCTCATTTAGGGGTCTTAAAATATCCCCCACTTGGAAACATTCATCCTCGAATGACACTTCGGGCTCTTTAATCACAACAAGGATTTCAAGGCACCATAGAGAAGTTCATAACAATTAATAACATCATCAACTAATTTTAGCACCCAATGCACACAAGCAACTAAAACCTTTACTCATTCACTCTTTAATGCATCAAACACAAAGTCTCCTATCATGTTCATAGGAGGAACATCCTTCTCCTAGTTATAACATGATCATTACACTTCAATTCATAAAGATCCATTTTTGCAACGATTTTTTAAGTCACACTTAGGAAGATTTCAACAACACTCAAGAACCAATTTAGGCACTCATACTTAAATGCACATAGACTTGAGTTAATTAAATCAACAAGGATCTTTATTAGTTAGACCTAGTGCCACGAAGGTCATACTCAATCATACCATTCGTAGTGGTGTTCATGGAGGAATGTCCTTCTCCTCAACACACTTATATGTATCATTATTTCACACCTTACCAAAGTACAAGTTCAATTCCTTTTAAAATGAGAAATTATCAACTTTTAGCCAAGACATGCTCATGATTCCTTCCAAGTGAAGTCTAAATGGTAAGTAACACCAAGTAGATCACAACAAAAAGGAAGCCATTTCACGAAAATTCAATCTCTATAATAGTACTCACCTTCATGATAAGCATAATTGAGAAGAATAACAAAAATCATAGGCATACACATGAGCACTTAGCTAAACATGCTTTCACATTTTAAGAATGAGACTACAATTATGCATTACAAATCATAAAAGTCCCCTATGTTTTAAGAGATCCAATACATTTCATTTGAAAGAGACTCAACTTTCCATTATAAGGCTAAACACACCTCACAAGTGACTTCTACCATGTTTCTTATCTTACCTCATGATGTCAAATGAAAAACTAGCATATCAAGATACAATTTAACATGAGAAAACATGGATTTTTTATCAAAATTATTCTTTTATTCACTTTGGAACATTCATAATACCTTCAAGGTAATGTCAATAAGTACATGCCAAAAATATAAGGTCATGCAATTCATAATTTATGTAAAACTCATATTCGTGAACAAGTTCATCAAGACTTCATTAGATTAAAGTTCAAGTAAGAATAGAAGGTCAATGATAGAAAATATCTACAACCTTACTACTCCATCACCATCCCCCACTTAGGGTAAACCCACTTAAGAGCGACTTAACCCCACCTTAAGAGGATCTTAACTAAAAAACCTTCGTTTTCATAACTTAAAAGTGATTACAACTTTAGAAGGAATTTGCAGTAAGTCAACATAGGAACACCAAGGTATTCTAAAATTCATCTTCTAGGCAATTTATCCTCCAATTATCAAGTTAGGTCAATCTCATTAAATGACATAAAGTTTTAATAAAATACATTAGACACCAAGGTGATACATCCTTAGGGGAAACAATATAGGAGACTTAGCCTTAAGGACTCTTTCTTTTCTTTTACCATTAAAGTAAGGTAATTTCTAGGTCAATTAAACCCATATCTAAGATAAGATTACTACCCTCAATTCTAGGGGAAACATCAATTCCACAACATGAAGGGACTCACAAAACAATAAGAAGTTAGAAACAAATCTATGATCATCATGCCATAAGACTCTCATTCTTCATTCGAAATAGCAAAACTCCTTTTTACATTCATTATCATGTTCATATGCATTAATTCTATAAACATTTAAACATCTTCCAATCAAAGAACAATTTAGTTGATTTTCTAACAATGTTACAGTAAGATGTCTTATCATTACGTTGAGCGTGCTTTCAAATTCAAAAAATGTAACATTTAGGCAATTGATGGGAAAAGCACGACAACATGGAGTACAACACTTTACCATGACAAGCAAATTTTCATGACACCTAGGATCAAATCTATACAAAGGACTCCAATTTATACAAGGGAACTTATCAAGGACCACATGTATACAAAAGGAAACATTGAACTCCTTTAAGTACATAATCTTAGGGTAGCATGCTTCCATAGGTAGTCACGAAAGTATTTCAAGTTCAATTCGTAGCATAAGGTTACCATCATGTAATATACAATATAGTAACGCATTATTAAAAAGATACTCATGTCAACCATAATAAATTCAAGGCTTAAGTCATCTACAGCCACCTAAAGTTGTCCGCATTATTCACTTAGACACTTTAACTAAGGCTATTACCTATTAGACACCTAAAATATACAAAACGCTAACCTATTAAACACAAAACGTGAATTTGACAATAAATATGGATCTCACGTATGTTAAGCGCGTGAATAGATCCAAATAATTTTTTTAAATTATTTTTTCTTATTAAAAACTTGGACATTTTTTCTTTTATTGACACTTGGAAATAATGATTATTTTTTTTAGTTTAAAAATGATTTGTTAATCAGCAAAAGAAAGTAATTATAGTCTTCTTCTCCATTTTTTTTTTTTGAGTCAAACTTTTGCACTTCTTTCCTCTGCTTCTATTCTTTTTTCTCCATTTTTTGTCTCAAACTTCTGGTTTTTTTTTTATTCTTTATATCAAGAAAATCTGAATCTATAGATTAACTTTGTAAGAAGAAAGAAGATTTCGACATTGGAGTTTAAAAAGTTAGCCGACGTCCATCTGTTTTCTATATCTGGTCATTATAAGTAAACATCACCACTCAAATTAAAATATAAACCCATTAAATTTATTCAAGTGATATTAGAGAAAATTCTACAGAAATAACTTGAGTACTCTTGATTCTCTACGCCGTCGTTCACTAACATTAATTTATTTTCCACAAGCGTCACTTCGCTAAACTACACATACGTTATAATATTCCACTATTTACATCATGCTTAATTCCATAGTTCATAATAAGAAAAAAACGGATCTTGCTGGTAGAGGTGAGAACGGAGTGACAGTGGTGAGAACCAAGAAGAAACACCAAAGGTTTAATGGTAGAAATTGTTTTTTATTTCTTAAATTTGAAAATTCATTTTTATGATTAAATTGGACCCACGTGCCACATGTCATAGTTTTATTTGTGTCTTTTTTAAGACACATCATGTGAACTGCACGCAGATTATTTTTAAAGTTGGTTTCGATTTTGTGTTCAATAGATACATATTTATTAATATTAAAGTGTCTAATAGGTACTAATCTTAGTTGAGGTGTCTAAGTGAATAATGCAGACAACTTTAGGTGGCCGTATATGACTTAAGCCTAAATTCAAACATAAATTGACTATATCATGACATACATTTTTCAACATAACATGCTATTTCACATAGTTTTCATATATAGCCATTAATGGCATCACGTTATCAAAACATACCAAAATTCACCTTCACACATACTCATTCAAACCATAACACCAAGATGTGCATTTAAAGTCACCTTTCTCCATCAACATACAGAACAATCTCATCCAAGCAATCACATCTAAAAGACTACCATAAAAGAAAACATAAGAGAGAGATCTTCTAGACATAAGTTCTATGGAATGATATGAGAATAATGAAGAAGGGAAACTCTATCTTCCTATAGCCTTTTTTACCATTTGATGTGTCGCTACTCACCACCAATGATACAACACTCCACTAGACGAGGAAATATGAGACTTTTTTTACCCTAATCAACTTTTAAAACCTCGAGCTCTGATACCACATTTCTCACAACCTAGGAGATCCTTCGACTTAAAGATTCCTTTCATTGATCTTGAGAATCATCTATCAAGATCTTCACCATTCAATACATCCTTTAAGCATCCAGAACCTACACTTTGTGTAAAAGTATTAAAGAATGGGATTAGCACAAGAATGCACTAACTATGGCAACCATGCAAAAACAAGCATTTAAAAGGGACATTTTCTTAAAATCATACTTCATGCCTTTTTGAATAAATCCTTATAAAATCTTTAAACAATAGCATTTACATCATTTTCATACTTCATATAAACACAGTCAAATGCCAAACATCATTAAAAAGCACATATAGAATTGAAGTCCCATTTGATGTCACTTTACACTGAGCTCAATCTTTTTAATAGTGAACTCTTTCTTTTAATTCATTAGCCTCCCAAGTAACTCTTTAGGGATACTTGGTGCAATGTATCACCTTAGGACCACAAGGAAAACCCTACATATCATATACACAAGACAACAGATACCATCATAGATTATAATACAAAATAGACATAGTTAAGCCAATACCTTCATCATGTAGTCAACAAGATCAAGATCATGCATATAGACTCATACCATGAACATCTTCATGAAAAGTAGACAAATACTAAAATGTCATGCATAAAGACTCATATCATGCACATCTTCATAACATGTAGACAAATACTACAATGTCATGCATAAGGAACACATACATAGTGGCATACATTAGAACACCTTCCTAGAACATCCTAAGGAGATACTTTTGCAATGTCTAGATGGGTTCATTACTTCCATCTATGAGAATCCATTGTCCATTTTACTTTAGGGAAACTATAGCCTTAACCGACATACACCATTTGATGCTAAATATTGAATCCAGTGTCATAGAACCCCACACCGAAAAGAGGTGGTCTACCGGCCAAAGTAGAACAAAATGTGACATAGCTTTCTTGGTGGATCCACTAGCTAGTAACATATGGTGGCAATAGTTATAAAACTTGGAGGTATGTGTGAAAACCCTCTTTATACCAAGATTAGGCATTGTACTTATTCACTTAGGGAAACCTTATTTATGCACATTGAGGCATTGTGGTTATCCACCTCATGAGATTTATGGTGGCCTATTTTCCTACCATAGGAAGGTACACACATTCATATTCAATTTCACTTGGTCCTAAGTTAAGTTCCCTTCATTGAAAACCTTTATTATATTTTTACTTTATAAAACATAGGTTTAATAGACGCATCCCCTTGTATTCTTAAATCATAGGTCATAGGTGAAAGTTCATCAACATAAATCATGTAAATAATCCCTTCACAGGAACATAGAATATTTAAAGAATCATTTAGTTTAGGGTACAATAAATACACCATTCAAGGACTCTCTCTTGACTAGGTGTTCATACATATGCGTGTGTATATATATATGTGAGCAAACCTTTCACATAACACATTTAGACACACATGTTCATACATAAATATTCATATATATAGAAACCAAAACTACAACTATCCTATCAAGGTACACATGTGCAATGCATAGGTAAAGTCTCAAACCTTGCCCAAACTAGTACACCTATAAAGTCATCCTAGCTAAGGAAACACATATCATGATTTCATAAACATCATCTTAGCATGAATAGTAGTAGATACTAGTGAATATGAGAAATACCTTTCATTTAGACACCATGACCTATACTACTTGAAATATGAATGTAAAGTAAGTGTTTGTGTACATTGGTCAATATGATAACATAATGGCTATCAAAAACATATTTAGGAAGCCACCCTCTTAGACCAAAATACTCTTTCAAGCATGAACTACACAACAACAATAGCATAGCAGACAAGCCAACTTCATATTACACTTAAGACACCTAACTTGTGCTATTCGTGTATTCACATCACGGTACATACATAAGGTATTATAAACCATTTTAACTCATCAATGTAAGAACCTATACTTTACCCTAACATGGATATACACATGCTTAGACGATAGCCATACAACCTACATGACAACTAGAATATGAAGTAGGCATAAGGTTCATATAGTATCATCATAAGCACATGTTCATATATTTATCAAGTTGCCTTCATGGCCATGGTCAACACATATATAATGACAATAAAGTAAACATCACCATCATAAGGGGACCATACCTTACAATGCATACAAGGTTTCATCAACCACAATACTATAATGAAAGTAAAGAGAAGCATTCTAACCATTTTCTCACCCTTTGATCATCATTTATCAATACACCTTGTTCATAAACAATTCTTATATAGGGAAGTAGCTAAATGTTCTTTAATCATAAAAGTAACCATGAAAAAGTCGCTACAAAATCATGCTATAACAAAATACAAGGCATCTCACATGTACTAGGAAGTAGAGAGTCCTAAAGCATTAACTAACCTCCCTAGTTTAGTTCATCAATAATCATGTATCGATAATATACATGTAGGGAAGTAGATAAATATATATAAATAAAATCTAAAACATGCTTCATCTACCCTAGAATTAAGATAACATAAGGTTCATTACAACATTCAAATTGTAGACTAGAAGAACCTAGATCAATTGATGCAAAGATTACTTTTCTTTGATCATAAAGAATTCATACCCACAATCCATTTATATCATCAATATAGGCAGTAGATAAGGAAAACATGCTCTACACGAAATCCTACTACCATTGCTACAACCTTGAGATCACAATGAATATGCTATTTAAGACATCAATGGATAGTAGAAGAATCATAGGCTAACCAACATTGATCAACATGAATCACTTAATTCAATTCAACAAATTTAATAACCTAAGACAATAGTTACATGCACCACAACATAATCGAATTACACTTTTACACCTTAAAAGGTCAACATTACAGTAAACCATAAAACTAGACCAAACATGTTCAAATCTTCATACATTATTTCACATGGGCAAGTCATCAATGATTCACCATCAATATATATACTAAACAGTATACATAATCATATTAACATAATTGAATCACAAGTCGACATGCATAAGATCATACATAGGCTAAAATTGAATTTCTGAAAGAGCATGGGTTCATCATGCAATAGGATTGAAAATCACGTCCAAATCAGTAGATAATCATGAATACATTTTTATTATGCTTTTAAAATCAGTTTATTAACGAACCCATGGCTAGAATGAAGAAGAAGCACTTGATCATTTTTCTCTTTGAAACCTTTGAGAATTAACTCTCTAGATGGAAATATAACTAGAGATGAAGGATAACCATACCTTTGTTTAGTTTAAAACCTATAAAACTTGATGACTCATCCATGGAAACCCAAGCTCCAATAAGTTCTTGATCTTCACCAACAATGGTGGATTCTAGGGAAATATTTTTGGAGGGAAAGGCTTTTATCATGTGAATTGATTTTTGAATGGGTTTATCAATTTTTGGACGACTTATATACACCTAAAAATAGCTAAATAAACATATAATAGTAAGTTTATGACGTAGGGTGAATTTATCATTCACCCCTTTAATTAAACAGACGCAGAGACTAAGTTGCAGGTCACCATCGACGGAGGCATCTACTGGTTGTTTCTCAGTCGACCGGTCATGCCTTGGCCTCCGTCGTTTGGTCCTTGGCCAACTTTTGTCTTTTGACCTACCCAAACTAAATTACAGTCGATGGGACCCACCAACGGGACTTTTGTTGACAAACGAGCCATCATCTGGTCCATCGATTGACACTGCAAAGGCAGTGTCTCGACCAACCTTGGGTACTTCTAGTGGAGCCTTTTGCGGGGGCCCTTTAAAAATCATACCCTGACGTTTCCAATGTAAATATAAGACTTAAGAATTTTTATATATTACACATAATTTTCACCCAAAACAAACACCTGCAATCGTCAAAACAGGATAGGCCCCATCAAGAAACACATTGAGCGTCTTAAGGGCTATCTTTCAAATGCCTTGGACGTTCTTTGTCGTTTGACCTCCAAACTTCTCAAAATTTCATAAACCACCATGAAACATAATTATAACTCATTAAAATACCTCACAAGTTCATGAATTATAAGTATAATCATGCATAGACACATAAGGCATATACGGGACTAGTCATCGAACGTCTTGGTCGTCCCTTGACGTTTGACTTCCAAATCACTTCAAACTTTACACACTGACTCTACACCATATTATAAGACATTTTATGACCTTATTACCTTAAGATAAACATTTAAGGCTTTAGAAACCCTATCTCATTTTGGGGTCTTACACCCAAATTTGAAGAAAGTCTAAATATGTAACGATGGAAGGCAACGACAGATCGAAGACTCATCGATGGATAGTGTTGTTGGTACATCAATTGATTCAGAGAAGATTCCAACTGATGGTGAAAAAACAGATGCTAAGTCTAGACTTACGAAATCAGTCGATTATCCGTCGGTTTATCGACAAGCCATCGATGAGGTCTCTCGATTGATAAACCTTAAAATTGATGAACTCTACGACAACAAAACTGCTACGGTCCATCGATTGATCAACGGTACATTCTTCACATCCATAGTTTTTAATTTAAACACTGAATTGTGAGAGTTTTAAAATTTTTCTATGTGTGAAACGACTAAAGTGGACGACGGTTTGGCTATTGATCGACGGACCATTCTGTACATCTGTAATTTCCAACTAAGAGATTTGTATAATGAAGCATCTAAAAATATTCCTAAGTGTCCAACAATAGACACTATCAATGGACAGTTGACCCATTGATGGGCTGCCAATAGTGCCCGTCAACTAGTACTGCAGTCTGAACTTGAATGTGACTTGTGTTTCATCTTTCTGTTTTTATTGTTTTATATCTGAAGTAAGATTTCTATGAGACTAACAAACTGTTTTAAATGTACATATGGCCCCTAAACAAGACATCATTTATTCTAGGGGCAGGTCCAAGTCCGTGGCACCATCCTGTCGGATGATAAGCACTTTTGACAATGACAGGGATCCTAAATACATGACCCCAGGCACTCGGACCCCTACACCAGCTGCAAGATCAACTCGAGGCACCCCCAAGAAGGTGGCTTCTGGTATAGTCACTGCCTCCCAGTCTTATAAGGAGCGCACATTGACCGGCACACTGTCTGGGTCTTCCACGAGTTCTGAAGGAGAGTCTAGCTCCGAAGACGCATCAGGTTTGTCGGCCAACTCTACGGGATCCAATGAGGCCACTACCTTTGATTCAGGATAACTTGGAGCAACTCACCAAGAGTTGTTTTCCCACCAAGCCTCGTCTGATGAGGCTCATAGTTTGGAGTCTACTTCGGTACCTAAGGATGATTTCCCTGCAGCAGTTCCTGATGAGCCCAAGCGATGGTGCATAGATGGTCAGTATCAAGTTTACAGGGATGCATAAATTCTTAATGACAAGGGAGTGATTACTCGGTTAGTTACAATCGAGTGGAGAGTTCTCATAGGTAGCCCTCATACAACCTATGATGTGCATAGATTGTTTAGCCGCCACAAGCTCTAGTGGATGTCTAGGATTCATGGGTCGTATAGGGAGGATATTTTTCGAGAGATCCACGCTTCATATGTGGCGACTGTCCATGGTTCTTTGGACAGGAAGGCGAAACCATCTAAACAGGACCCACTCACACAAGTTCTAGCTCGAGGCTGCCTGGTGGACATTTCTCTTGCTATTATATGTCGTTTCTTGTATGGAACCTTCATAGATATCACTTGGAGCCCCTTGACCCAGAGTTTAATTAAAGGTGGGGTATGGTCAAGAGTGTCCAGTTTTAGAGGACCAACTATCAGAGAGAGTCCAGTAAGAGGTGGCTTGCACAGTAACTGTCCATTGACGGTGAGAGAAGACTGGTGTCAGACCTCTGAGGCCTTATCTAAAAGGCCACCCAGTTCCTCCCGATAGAAAGGGTCCATAAGTTAGAGGCCCAGATGGCCATCCTGCTGCATTATATTTAGCCTTGGATGTTGAAATCCATTGCCGAGACTGAGGACCGGATTGAGAAGAAGGTGGCCCAGTAGACGGAGCAAAAGATTCAGGTGGTTAACCAGCACCTTGATGGCATTTGAGATGCGAGTTCTTGCATGACCATCCCCAACCAATCACTTGACCACTCTATAGGAGGTTGTGGCTAATTTGCGAGCCGATGTTGACTACATTTTAGAGATGAGGGGCCTAAGCTCGAGACTAGACCTATCGAGCTAGCAGAGGACATAATGTTTTCTGCACTATTCAGTTCCCCCATTTCACCACCGACTAAGACACGTGAGCCTACCAAGCGGCGTCGTTCCAGACACACCACTGAGGGAGAGGATGCCCGTGCAAAGAAGAAGGAGCAGACGGACCTTAAGGCTACGAGGAGAGCCATTGTTATTGATGAGTAGACCCGTCAATTGAGGGCTCGAGAGCTGCATGCTGAGGCATCTAGTTCCAGGCCTGAGGCTATTTGAGAGGAGAACCACTGAGGGTGCGGAGATTGTTGTGAGCACCACTAAGGTAGACCCTACTACTGAGGTTGCAGGTTCCGAGAAATTGGACCGCCTGATTGTTGATCATTTGTGTTATGCGGGTTTGCTTTACCTACCACTCTATTTTTTATTCCTTATGCATTCGTTACAATTGCATGATTTTTTTGTTGGGGGTGGGGTGAATGGAAAGTGAGTGTTAGGGTGAAATCTGAGTAGCCCAACTCACGATCCTCTCTTTGGAGTTTTCTTGCCTCTGTTCTTTTGCCCTAAGAGACTGATTACTTTACTGTTGAACCAGAATGTTGTAGCTTGTACAAAGTAGGAAAGTAAAATATGAAGCATAATATCTAATAATGAATGATATCTCATTTTAGTAAAATGCTTGCATGAATAGGTATAAAGAAGATGAATGTGTTGGCTCTAATCATGACATAGAGATGCACCCACTGCATGACCTTCAAACAAAACCTCATACTAGGTGTCTAAAAATTTGATAGGGTAACGAGGTGTTAAGAGAGTGTGAGGAAGTCTGATTGTTCCACTTTTGGTACATTGCTAGAAGTTTCCCAGTTGGTCCTACAAAAAGGAATATGTGTTAGACGACTAGTAAAGGATCATATTCTCTTGTTCAAATTAGCAAACATCTAGCCCAAAATAATGTGAACCAAATGAAATTGTTATTCCATATTGATCCAAACATGCTGAGCCTATAATAAAAAATATTTATTTTTGTCTTTACCAACTCACCTTCCCTAAGTATAATATGTTGGCCCTGGTCCCTCCTTGGACATGTGCACCTCAACTTAGACCAAAAGCATAAGTTGAGGGTGGCTAACGCAGTAACTAACCTCGTCTTGGCCCTGATCCAACCTTGAGTAATGTGTACCTCAACATATGGCAAATCCATAAGTTGATGGTGGCTACTATGAGTGAGGACCCAAAAAGTAGGTATGAAAAGAGTAATGTGGAAAAGAAAAGGAAAAGTGATCAAGAGAAGTGACTCGGTCAAAATTATCAATTGAATGAAAGAAAAAATAAATAAAAAGAGATAAAATATATACAAAAGAAAGAAAAATAGTTGAACAAAAAGAAGTAAGAGTCACTTCCATAAATAACAAAGGAGAAAGCAAGGTAGAGATGATAAGAAAATAAAATTAGGGCATAATATATATTTAAATGGGTAGGATGCTTAGCTAAAATGTCCAGGAGGTCAAAGTAACTAAAATGTACCCATATGTACCATACCTGACCCTGAGCCTACATTACAAGCCAAGAAAATCCTATCGTGATCCTAAGAGTAATTGGTGAACTTAAGCAGTAAAAATAAGGGCAAGCCTATGGCGACAAGTACTAACTATGCATTGAATTTATTTTGAGCGTGAGTGTTCAATAATGATCCTTTTACCCAAAGTTAAAATGAGTGTGCGAAAAAGGAATATTTCTTTGAAGTGAGGGCAGTAGTTACAATATTGTAAAGTTGATATCTTAGCAAGGGGCAAAAGAGTAGAGGTGTCGGTGCATGGTGAGTTTATGTCATGGTCTGATCCACATGAGTTAGCTTATCAAGCCTAAGGTAGAAGCATGCATTAAAGAAAAGAAAAAGTTGGAATTGATAGCTATGTGATTGTGAAAGATTAAAAAAGGATACTTTATTACAAAGTTTTGTGTTGAGTCATAGTGTGTCGCTTCAGGACAAACGACAAATTTAAGTTGAGGGTGTTGACGTACCGTGGTTTCAAGGTACTTTAAATGTTTTTTTCATAAGATTGGTGTGAGTCTAGATCCTTTTTGTAGTAGTTTTAACATGATTTTATCTTTGTTTTGCAGGAAAGGTGTCCAAAACCAAACAGCAGAAGGCATCTGAGATTTCGTGCAGAGGTAACCCACAAGGCCATCGACGGCCCATCGCTCTATCGACGGACCGTAGATAGTGACCGTTGATTGAAAGTTCAAGCATCTGGAGAAACTCAGAGAAATCTGACCAAGTGTGGGGCTATAGAAGGATCGATGGTCTGTCGATCAATCGACGGACTTTCCTATTTGATCATCGATTTTATCAGAGATAGTTCCAGTATTTGAAGTCGCAGAAAATCTAAGTATGGAACGACGGAAGGCATGACGGACTGTAGACTTCGAAATGGACCGTGTTGTTGGTCCGTTGATTGATTCGGAGAAGATGCCAGGTGAAGGAGAAAAAAAATATGCTATGTCTGGACTGACGGAGGTAGTCGACAGTCAGTCGTCGTCGGTTACAGCCGTGTTTTGGGACAATTTTTCTTATATTAATTCCTTTTAAATTAGGATAATATTTTTTTATAAATATGGTGTAAAATATTATTTTAAGGGTTGGATTCTATTACTTCAATTCTTAGAAAGATTTTAGAGATTGGTTTTTTGTAACTTTTGTATTAATTCAAATTTTCGGATTTGGTTTTAAGTGATTTATTGTTGTTTCAAGCTTAATATCTAGATTTTCTTCGAATTTGTCAAAGTAAGTTCATGATTTTTTTTATCCACTATGAATTGTGTTCTTCTATTCATGGGTAACTAAATCCACAACTAGGGTTGTGGAACCATGGTTGATTATCAAAGTAAACCTAGCTTAATAACAATTCTCAAATAGGTTATTGCACGAATTGATAATTCTTAGAACTATCCTTATTCATACTTGGTGGACCAAGGAGATAATTAATTGGAAAACAATTATCAACATAAATTTAATGGGATACTATCTAATAGGATAGTCTCGATTGGTGCAAAGTAATAACTATGTCATATATCAATTATGATGTTTTACATGAAGTAAAGGTGAGGTTTAGTAGCTTAGACACACGTAGCCGGACCAAGCTACGGGGTGAAATTCTCTAAGTGCCGAACCAATGACTTAGAGACACCTAACTTATCACATTGCATGCAAAATACTAGGGAAGAATTGTTATATCTAGGAATTTGGCGTTATGAACCTATATGGAAGACTGACACCCTAGTTTCTCACATAACTTGATAAACACTAAAAATTTAATCATGTTAATTGTTTCACTTAGATATATTAAAACACTATTGTTTTACAAAATCCCCCTTTAGTTTCCTATATTGGGAAAGTACTTGATTAAATAGAAGTAGTCGTACATTGAAGTTAAGTCAAAACCATTTTCCTCGTGGGATCGACCCCAACTTAATAGTTGGGTTCTTTACTTGATACGAACGCTTATACTTCTTTAGGGTGGTATAATTTGAGCGTATCATATACTTACTAGCATTAAAGAAGTTCTATGAGGTTTAGGTGGTGGTATGGGATGCTATCTACACATTTTACAGTAGGTTTTGAACATGTTAGTCAGAGTCCCTAGGTCTTGTCCAAGAACATTACTTGAATGTACTTTATGAGATGAATGAGTATTAAATGAACTAATGAATGTAATGACTTATCTTAAGAAAGCATGTTAAATGAATTAGTACTTACCTAGAGTAGTTACGGGTAGTCTAGTAAAGGTGTGAAGGGGGCATATGAATTGTCATTTCTTATCTTACCTGGACAAGTCTTAAGATTGACTCTACTAAGGGAAGATGTTGATTATGTGGACATGATCTAAGCCCTTAGGTAATCTTAAGGATTATTTAGGTAGTTGTGAAGAGGTCAATCATGGACATTATTTGCTTGATTTACTTAATTAAGTATTTTGATAACCTCTCAAAGTAGAATGTAATATTATTTATGTATTTATGTATTAAGTGAGAATAATGTTATCTTAGGTAGTCTATAGGATATCTTAAGTGTGTGTGTAAGGGATTGTATAGGTGGTCGCTTCAGAATACACTCAAGTGAGACTTAGAATCACCTTTCGTAGAATGATCTCATGTTGATATGTATGATGTCTTGTAAGTGTGTGTTGATCTCATTATGAGTAGTCTTAAGGATTATTTAGGCATGCTTAGATAGGGTGTATGGGTGGTCTCTCTTTGTGTTGGTTAAGTAAGTCTTAGGATAGCTTGTAGTGGGAAGGCTCCATGCTAGGAAGTGTCTAAAGTGAAGGTAAGCAACTTCAATGTAACAGTGAAGGAACTCACTGTATAGTGAATTGAAGTCATTGTAATGTTGCTTCAAAAATTCTTTACGTTGACTAAATGTTATCTTATGTGTTTCTAAGGTGTTAAATGTTGTTCTTAGGATTATGATATGATTTTATACTTGTTACAACTGTTTGTACTAACTCCATAAATTTGTTTATCTCTAAAGGTGTAGGTGAAAGGAGAGAGTAATCGTGGAGAGCTTGGATTCTAGAGTCATTCAAGCAATGTTTAAGTATGTCCTAAATTAACTCAAAGGCATATGTAGATGTCTTTTATTTCATTTGAAGTATTGCAATGACTAAGTATTTTTATATTATGAAGTATGTGTCGTGTCCCAAAGTATTCTTATGTCTAAATTTGATGAGATTGAAACTTAGTATTTCCTATGATTTCTAATGAAGGATGTTATTGAAGATATTCTAATTTTTTATGAAAATTTTAATTCTGCACTACTTTTCATTATGTGTATGCGATAAACGATACGTAAAGGGCTTGTACAAGACCTCAGAGAGGTGAAGTACGTCGGTTGCAATTTGAGATTGATACTAACTTCTAGGGTGTGGTTTCAGAATGTGCCAGAGTGGGACGATGTCAATATGGATTTTGTTGGGGGTTATACTCGTACACGACGGAAACATGATTTAATTTGTGTTATAGTTAATAGAATTACTAGAACAACCCACTTTATTCCCATCAAGGCTACATACCGGCAGAAGACTATGCAAAGTTGTATCTTAACGAGATTATGAGAATCTATGGAGTTCCCTTTTCTATCATTCCGGATAGGGTTACTCAGTTTACTTTTAATTTGTGGAAAGTATTCCAAAGTGGACTTTGTACCAAGGTGAAACATAGTACCGCATTTCATCAACAAATTGATGGTTTGGCATAACAAACCATCCAAGCCCTAAATGATATGTTGAGGGCTTATGTAATCGACTTCAATTGGTAATTGGGATTACCATCTACCATTGATTGTGTTTTGCTAGAATAACAGCTATCAATCAAGTAATGCCATGGATCCATATAAGGATCTTTATGAGAGAATATGTCGGTCTTTGATTGGGTGGTTTGAGGTAGGTGAGTTTGCTCTAATAAGTCCCAAAGTAGTTTTTGAGGTTGTGGAGAAAATTTGACTCATAAGGGACAGATTGATTACGGCCCAAAGTCGGCAAAAATCTTATGCTGACAATAGAAAGAGGGACCTTGAGTTTATGGTAGGTAACTTGGTCTATTTGAAAATATCACCCATGAAAAGGGTGAAGAGGTTTGGGAAAAAGGGAAAAATTAGTCCCCGTATGTGGGGCCCTATGGTATTTTGAAAAACGTTGAAGTGTTGCCTATGACTTGAAATTATTAATTGAGTTAGCTCGGTTCATCCGGTGTTCCATATATCAATACTCTAAAAGTGCATAGGTGATCCGTTGTTTATTCCTCTTATAGAAGGCTTAGAATTTGACGCTAGCATTTCTCATGAAGAGGACCGATTGATAATATAGACCGGTAACTCAAGAAGTTGAGGAATAGGAAGTAGCTTCTGTAAAGGTTCTTTGGAAGAACCATCTAGAGAGTTCTACTTGGGAGATCGAGGCTGATATGATTTCCCATTATCCTCACCTTTTTCCTTCCTCTTCTAGTCAAAGTTGAGGTTAGTGATCCCTCCTAGTTTTTGTTCATGAAGGGTCATAAGTGTATTTATACTTTCATGATTCTCCTTAAGTATGCATGTTCTTGTGAGAATTCATGTTTCATATGTGTCTTGAACTCACATGGATTATATGTTATTCATACATAATGGCACTTATATGTTGACTGGTATATTTGAATGAAAATGATCAAGTGTGAATTACTGAAATGATGTATTGGATCCTTAGTTAAACATGTTTAGTTATAAGAGAAGACGAAGGAAATTCCTCCTCGCATAATGTCAAGTGATTAAAGGTGTGCATATTATGTGATTGATATAGTTTCTACGTTATTGTGATGCATTGTTGTCTTTGAGAATGAAGTTTACATTATTCATTTTCTATTTAATTATTATTATATACCATGTGCTGGTTGGGGTGCTAGTCTTGAATCGTAATTTCAAAAATATGTTTAAAGTGTCATTCAAAGATGAATGTTCCCTAAGGGGGGATATTGTTATACCTCAGAAATCAAATGACTTAATCTAGAAATTTTAGTAAAGTTTAATAACTTAAAAATCTTTCAAATTTTTTTTGAATACCTATCCCAACATAACTAACTTAGTTTGGATGTTTTAATTCATAAGCGTCAAGAAACGACCATGAGGTTCGGAAACTATATGTGACCTAGTGTGTTATTAGATCTTGTATGGGGTTTTAAGAGATTTTGAGGGATAAATCTAATAAAAAATGTTTTAAATATGTTAAATAATATGTTTAGGGTGAAAAGGTCAACGTACGACTCCCCAATGACTACCCTATCGGTCCTTCAGGAGGACCCAACCTTTGGCTCTAAAAGGTGTCAAAAAAAAGCATGTTCCACGAGTCTCAAGCCATGAGATGCCAAGTGACTCACGCCCCATCAATGGGATTCATGATTCAAGACTTATCCTCACCCAGAAAATCCCCAAAAATGAACCCTCGGCCACCAACCACGAATGTGTAGTATGGTTTGTGGACCGACTCACTCTCCGTGGAAGGTTCTTATGAGTTGAGACTTAGTATCCTCACCCAAGACCCTTGACTTCACCCCTCAGTCCCAATACACAAGTGACCTGCACTTTCCATGGATCAGTCCATGCCCCGTGGACAGGGACTCGTGGATCAGTCTACACCCCTTCCACGGGGACTCATGGATGGCATATGGACTCACTGTCTCCACATTTCTAGAGTATGAGTAGTTAAGTAATTAAATAATTAATTAGCTAATACTTAAAAAGAGTTTTAGTTATTAATTTTAAGTATATTAAGGCATTTAAGGTTAAATAGCAATTCTTGCTCCTTATGACTCCATAAACCCAAAAGCTTCATTAAAGAAGAAAGTCAAAGATTCAAGTAGGGATAAATAACAATACTTTCCTCCATTTATCCCTAAGTATTATCAAGGTATTGTAACTCTTCATTATTGGGACTCCTTTACCCAAGGGGTTCCTTCAAATTTATTTCAACCTTATTCCAAATTTCTATGTTTTACTCTATGCCATGGGTCTATTTCAAACTTGACTTATTTGTTATAGAATTATTTAATAATTATTTAAAATGAATTTTTGAATGAATTTATGTATTTATTAGTGTGCTTGACCTAATTTCCTAAAGAACCATGAATGTTCCTCTTCTCTTAACCCTAACTCTTGATTTGTGCTGAGTGATAATTAGAGGTGATGTAATTGAGAATGTTATTATATAATTGACTATTGTATGATGATGATAATAGATTTGATGGATGAATATCATGGTTTGGAATGAAGGCCATTGGTAAGACCTTCAAGGCTATGAACGTTCTATTGTAGTATTATTGGTTTATCTTTGGCAATATGGAATACTTGAAGTATGAAGGATTACTTTAAGAATGTATTATCATGATATGAATGTATGTGTGTGAGATGATATTAGGTGTGCTATTAAAAGTAATTGAACGTAATCCCTCTGTACATTCTATGATTATGTTTATAAAATAGTCTTCTCACATGAAGTTGGGTTTGTGATGAAAGGGATTTCTCATCCTAGAACATATGAGCTATGTACATGTTATGTGATGGGTTAAACTCCTCTGACCTATACTATGAATTTATGTTTAATAAAGAGTTAAAGACATTTCAAAAAGGAAATTTAGTTTAGTATTGAGTGAACTTGACAATGAGAGGTGTTCCTTCACAAAAGATGAAAGATTTACCCGATGATCTCATGATTTGGACACTACGATGGTAATTAGCATAAAGAGGGTTCTAGAAACAACCTCCAAGTTCCTTCAATATGTGCCCCTATAGGAACCTTAGATAGTGGACACACCTAGTTCCTATACGAATGTTTATGTCTTACCTATGCAAATATAATGCCCTCCTTTTGGTGTGAGGGGTTGACACGGATTCCATCTAGTTCGATGGCATATGTCGGTTATGGTAAATTTCCTGAATGTTAAAATGAATGAATGAAATTAATAAGATGATCACTATACATTGAACAAGTATAGTTTTTAATATACAAATGTTATGGATAATATGCATGATGTTTGTCTCAAATGATATACATGATATTTGTCTCACTTGGTATGCATTTTGTATACTATACTTATTATGTTGATCTATGAGGTAAATGACAATGCTTGTGATTTTCTTGATAGTTTGATTGGTGTTTGTAGGGTTATGCCGCTTCACATACACATTGCACTAGTAGACTTGAAGTACGGGTTATGATTAAGGTCTCATAATGTATTGATAAAATGAACTCTAAATATGAAATGTTGACTATGGCTTTATCAATATGTTACTTTTGGTATGGACTTGTATATTATTCTTCAAAATGTGCATAAAGACTCTTAAAGTGAATATAGAATGCTTATAACCAAAATGTCCCTCTGTGCATGTTTTCAAATATTTTTCTTCCATACGTTTTTGTACTTAGTACAGGTGGTTTGTACTAACCCTTATTTCTTCTATTTTCTACACAGTGTAGCTTTGGGTAACTAAGGTGACTCTATTCCTTTCTTGAAGAAATTTGGAATGTTATTCCCAAGATGGTGAGTCTTCAAGTATGAGGATGGAAATGCTTGAATCTAATTCTAGTTCAACTTTCGTTATTGAAAGTCTATGTTGTAATTCGTATTATAAGAATTGTTATTTATGTAAGGGCTACGTCCCAATTTTTTTACTCTTATGCCTAGATGGAAATGTGAGACAAGTTAGTTTCTATTTTGATATACGAAGTGAAGTTAAACATTAAATGAAAAGTTTTAAATTTTTCATTTTTATTCTATTGAATATCCATGATGAATGCTAAGAGCTTGTCTAAGACCTTTTCGAGGTCGATGACTCTGGTTACAACTAGGGGGTGCTTTCATGTCGTGACACTTGGGACAAAGCCCATACAAAAGCTTTTACATGATAATAAAAGACGTAAGGGAACATTGTGGGTTCGTCCTCGAAACTATGAGGACTCACCAAGTCTTCAATTCCAAACTCCATTGGAACCTATCTTCCAAATATAGGACATCAAATCTCCAAATCCTACACTTTGGTAAAAATGAAAAAATATGGGTTAGCACAGTTAATATACTAAGTATGATAGCCATTCAAAAACAGTGCTTAAAAAGGATATTTTAGTTAAAAATCATGATATGCCACTTTATGGAAAACTTCATGAACATAAGCATAATAGGCATAAGAGACAACATAATAAATATATAAGTCATTTCATCACATTAAAGCCTTCACCTCAAGTAATCCTAATGTCATGAACTTAGAGTCTTACTAAAGCTCCGTACAGTACTTGACAACTTACTCACGAATTTTTCACGATCTTGTAAACTCGAGTAAGCCTTTGAAAACTAAGATTGCTAAGAGAATGAAAGGAATACTTAGAAAGATTTGAGAACCTGGGAAGAAGGCTTTTTACTTCTTGGATTATTTCTTACAACTTGGATGGATAATTTACAGATGAGAGACCCTCTATTTATACTACTTTCAAAGAGGCTAAAGTATAAATAAAAATTATTACACAAGTCCCTCAATATTTACACTTTGGTCCATGTTCTACAGTCTCTACTAGCCTAGAGAATTTTAAGGCTTTCTAAGATATCTTCTAAGTTATTCTATATATTTCTAAGGAAAGATATAAGGAATTCTATAGCATTCTTGAATTATCTAAGGGATTCTAGAGTTTTCCATAAACCTCTCACAACTTAAGACTCTTGCACCCCTATTCGGATGCAAAATCTTACTGAGCATTGGCGGGCCGTGACACTCTCCCCCACTTAATGATGCAACGACTGTGTTACGTAGTCGCTGCATAGGCATTCAAGTGTTAAGCTTGCACAAATAATAATCTACTGTCACGATTGATTCCCTTGCGCAACTCTTTCAGATGCCTATTTATATACTGTGCGTTCTTATTATCTACCTCCTTTCTAGAAGGTAAGTGCCTCGGCGGCTCCTTTGGCATCACGGCCTTTTTCTTTGTGCATGGTTGTAAGGACCTTTTAGCACCATTATTTTCCTTTAAACTTGCAATGGTGGTTCTAAACGTCGTCTCCTTCTTCTAGGGGTTTTTCTGCATGTCTGTTAGGTTACTCACCTTCCGGCATTGGTACCTTGACTAGGGCACCATGAAAGTTCCTTCTTTCTCCATGACCAGAATTCATTGGAGGTAAGGATTCATCAACACGTGGCACTGCTGGAAAAACTCTTGCCTAAGAATTGTGTCAAAGAGATCTAAAGGAGCAACAATGAAGATTTTCTTACCTTTGCCACTCACCGAGTGTGATTCTTACTTCATGCGTAACTCCACTCACGGGAGTTGGTGGTGCATTGACCGTCTTGAGTTGGGCGTTATTTGGACTGTAACTCATCCCCAACCTCGTCGTTGTTCTCTTGATCATGATATTGTCCTCTGCACCTGTGTCGACCATAGCACGGGCATGTCTCCCATTGATCGTGATGTTGAGATATTGTGTGCATATTCTTTTGGCATCCATGGATGCTTCTTGATGGCTTCGCATAATTCTATCAAGCCCAACTGTGTCATCTCCGCCCCTTGTTCTTTCTCCTGTGCATCTTTTTCTTTCCTGTCTCGTAGGATAGCAGCATGGCGCTTCAGTTCTGGGCAGCCATGCAGCCCACCACATATTTACTAACCACCTTTTTTTAAAACCTATGTCTTCTCTATGTGTCGCCATGATGTGTAGACTTCTTGCCTTCAAACTTATAGGTATCATGATTCTTAGTATATAGCCGCTGCTCCTCAAATTTGCCACGATCTTCCCCCTTATGGTCATTACTATCTCTCATCTTTTATTCTACGGCTCCGTCGGGCTTCTCATGCCTGAAGTCTGTCAAAGCTTTGGCACGCGTGATGGCTTCATCAATGGTTCGAAACAATCGGCGTTCCAACTCTATCTTGGACAAATTTTGCTGCCCATCCATGAAGTGGAACAACATATCATCATCTGTGAGGTCAGGAATTTGAAGCATGATGGTGGTGAACTCCTTTACGTACATTCGAATGTTGCATGTCTGCTTCAATTCCCTAAACTTGTGTTTGAACTCATAGATGAAATTGTTGAGAAAGAAGGTTTTCTTAAATTCCTCGCAGAGCTGCTCCCACGTGTTGATGGTGCAAGTACCCTTTCCTATCTCAACTTCCTTGCGCATCCACCATAGCATGGCCATCTCCGAAAGATACAATACGGTAGTGTTGATCTTATTTTCTTCACTCTTCACCCAAATACACTTGAAGTAGTTCTACAAGTGCCACAAAACATTATCAACCTCTTCAACGTCACAGACGCTTTTGAATATAGAAAGCTTAGGAGCCTCGACCCTGTCCTCGCCTATCACGGTCGGATGACATAAATCTTCCATCTTCCCCACTTTACTTGAGTGTTTTTCACCTCGGCCTTGAGGGTCTCAATCGTGCTTAGTTCCTCTATGAGCCGATACTCCGAGAAAGTGATGGCCTACGTCGTCTCAAACTCTGCCCGCTGGTGTCCCTCCAACTCCTTGTGAAGTTTTTCAATTTCCTCAAGGGTGAAGTCCTGGAGGGTGTTGAACTTGCCATTGGGTACATTCAAAATGTCATCCTAATTTCTCCACGTCCTGCCTCGCTGTTTCAACCCGTCCGACCCATTCCTCTTTGATGGTGACGTCAATGGCCTCCTCACAAAGTTCATCGTCAGTGGCTTTGGTGGTCGAAGGCGGGTAAGATGTTAGTGCCTCGCTTGGTATGCAATCAAGCAGCATTTCCTCAATACCTTTTGGTGCTTCTTTCCCTTGCGGTTCTTCTTTCCTCCCTCCAGAAGGACATTGGTAGTGCAAGCGTCATTTACATCTCCTTCATTAGCCATTCTCTTAGTGCTAGCCTTTGCTTCTGATACAACTTTATTATGGACTTAGTGTCTTACTAAAGCTTCGTGAGACACTTGACACCTTACTCACGAATCTTTCACGATCTTGTAAGTTCAAATAAGCCCTTGAAAAATAAGATCACTAAGAGAAAGACATGAAGACTTAGAAAGATTTGAGAGATTTAGAAGAAGGCTTTTTACTACATGGATGATTTCTTACAACTTGGATGGATGATTTACAAATGAGATTCCCTCTATTTATATTACTTCCTAGGGGTCTAAAGTGTAAATAAAACTTATTATACAAGTAAATATTTACACTTTGCTCCATGTTCTAGAATTCTCTACTAGCCTAGAGAATTATAAGGCTTTTTAAGATATATTCAAAGGTATTATAGAGAATTCTAAGGAAAGATCTAAGGAATTCTATAGCCTTTTTGAAATATCTAAGGGCTTATAGAGTTTTCTATAAACCTCTCCACAACTTTCAACACTTCCGCCCCTATCCGGATGCAAAATCTTACAGGAATTGGCGGGATGTGATACTTTGTGGAATGTATCATCGTTTTATTTGTTTTCAATATTACCGTTTATATTTTGGATTGTTCATATTACGAATTTTTTGTCATTATTCTCGATTTTTATGCAAGTTTGTTTAAATTTTCAGTCAACTTTTTTGGAGATTGTTACTCCAAAAATATAGGTTTTGCGGTTAAAATAGCTCAAGAGAGTAGAACTAAGTTTCTTCATGATTCTATCTGTATTCAAATTTAAGATAACAATGTCAGGGTAAAGAAACTATGAATAAATAAATAAAAATTGGATGCAGAATATTACAAAAAACATGATAAAGACCAAGGTGAAGAACAACTTCCTATTAGTTTGTTTTGTATTTATGATTTCAAAAAACATCATAAAGGTATGCTAACTAGTTACTATTTTATTTCTAGTAAGAACAACTTTCTTTTAGTTTGTTTTCTTTTTATAGTTTTTCTTCTTTAGAGTTTTGTGTCATTTCTCAATTCATATTCAAACCAGTATGTATGTTATTAATATTTGTGTTCATTCAAAATCTCATGTTGCATAGTTTATGAATCTTGTATTTGTTCCTGAATTATATTCATTCCAAAGGTATATCAACTAGTTACGTATTTTATTTAAGAATGATTACAACAAATATTTCATTTATTGTTTTTCAGTTTTATTTTCACTTTTCCATCATTTTTTTTTTTTACATATCATTATACAAAATACAATATAAAAGCTAGAATGAATAAAGATACAAATAATATACATATCGAAATGAATAGACTTAGGAAAGGAAACAGAATTTTGAAAAGAAAAATAAATACAAAATGAGAAAAATACATGAAAACAAATATGTTTCTTGAATAACCACAGATTCATTTAGCATACATATTGAAATGAATTCGAACTAATAAAGAAATATAAGTCTCATTATACAAAATATAACATGAAAATCATAATGAATACAAATACAAATGACATAAATATTGGAATAAATACGACTTAAGAAATGATACAAAATTCTGGAAAAAAAATAAATTAACTGTGAGAAAAGTATGTCAAATAACACATAAAACTATAGGTTTTCAAATTTAAAAATTTTAAAAAATCAAATCTGATAGATAAAACTCTAAGGTATTATCATAAAGTTTCATAACAATAACTAGTTTTGAAAGATAAAGACATATAATGAGCTTTAGAAAGAAGGAAGAGACCAATATTTAAGGTCTCATCAACTTTTGTAAGAAATGTAATGAAGATTTTCAGCAACTTAATCTCATTTAAAATATTTATCCCCTTGATTTTCTCTAGTCTGTTATTTCTTATATATTATGTCAAGTTAAATAAAGAAAAAAATACATAAATCAACCCATAACAAACTAAAATATTGTCATTTTTAATAAATGCTGAAATTATCGCTAATGGATCTTATTAAATGTTCAAATATTATTGTTTTACAAAATTTTCAAAAATTTTCAAAAAAATAGAGATAAAATCTCATTGGTGACTTTAGAAAGATACATTTGCATAAATTAGCCGGCAAGGAAAAGGGAATTGGGCCGCTATTATCTTGTTGTTTGGGTGAAAGGCCCAATCATAGTACTTGGGACAACTTTGGCTGGCATCCACATAACAGAGTTTGCAAAAACAGTTGTGGCGCAACACACAGCGGTTAATTAGAAGCCCATTTCATAGAAAATATTATTATTTATATAAAGTTAAAATTTTATATACATATATATATATATATATATATATATATATATATATATAGTTGTCACGACCCAGATCCGGGCGCGACTGGCACCCACACTTACCCTCCTATGTGAGCGAACCAACCAATCTAAACCTTAACATTTCAATATAATATCAACAGAAAGTAATGCGGAAGACTTAAACTCATTAATAAAATCAATAACTATTATTATCCCCAAAATCTGGAAGTCATCATCACAAGAACATCTATCCTCAAATTACTAAAGCTAAGAGTATCTAAGAAGCTAAAAATACATAAAAACTAGTCCATGCCGGAACTTCAAGGCATCAAGACATGAAAAGGAAGATCCAGTCCAAGCTAGAAGCATTAGCTCACCCTGATATCCGGAGTAATGAAGACTGGCTTGAATTACTGTTGAGTCGAAGACGACGGCACGTTTGCTGCACTCCACAAATAACAAAGAAGAAAACATAAAAGTAGGGGTCAGTACAAAATACGGGTACTGAGTAGATATCATCGGCCAACTCGAAATAGAAAACAATATATATTAAGCAATATCATAAAATCAACTATGATACTCAACATGTAGCAACAACAAGTACTATATCATTAACAATTACCGTCAAGTTCACACATGAGGACTCAAGCCTCAATACCATACTCATTTGGGACTTAGATTCATTAAATTGAGTATATTAGCATCTTGGAAGATTCATTATATTTATTCCCCTCGTTTTGGTACGTGACACTCCGATCCATATACTATCCTAGTGTCGGAATGTGACACTCCGACCCTCATTCTATCCTGGTACCGGAACGTGGCACCCGATCCATATACTATCCTGGTGTCGGAACGTGACACTCCGATCCTCATTCTATCCTAGTACCGGAACGTGGCACCCGATCCATATACTATCCTGGTGTCGGAACGTGACACTCCGATCCTCATTCTATCCTGGTACCGGAACGTGGCACCCGATCCATATACTATCCTGGTGTCGGAACGTGACACTCCGATCCTCATTCTATCCTGGTACCGGAACGTGGCACCGGATCCCCTAATCTCACCACTTTCGTTCATCAAGCCTTCTTTTATACCAAGGCATCATCATTAACAAAGTAGATTAGGGTTTCTTTTCAAGATTTAGGATTCAATAGCTTCATCATGCTTATTATATCACAATTACATAATCACATTCTTGCAAGCATACAATTAAGCATATAGAAGCGTTTACAATACTACCAATACATATCATTCGCTATTAAGAGTTTACTACGAATAGCATAAAAATAACCATAACCTACCTCCACCAAAGATTAGTGATCAAGCAAGCAATTTCCCAAGCTTTGTTTCTCTTCGTTTCTCCTCTTTCTCGTTCGACTTTCTCTCTCTTTCTCTTGTTCTTTCTATTTTCTTTATTCAAACCCTCTTTCTTTTACCCTAATTAGTATATAATTAAGAATAAAAGATGACAATAATAACCCACTAATTAACTTAAGGTTACCTTTTTTAACCCCCAAGTAATTAGACTTATTAACATTAACCCTCTAACTTTATAATTAAAGCAGGAATAGCCAAAAACGTCCCTTAAAACGTATAAAGAAATCCGACCCGGACTGGGATTGCGCAGCCTGCGACGACCCGTCGCGCCTGTGACGGCCCGTGGCACCTGCGACGGTCCGTCTTGCTGCTCCGTCACAGACTTCAGAGACTCAATTTCTCTGAAGAGTCTGTGACGGTCCGTCCTGCCATTCCGTTACGAAGTTCAGAGAGTCGATTTCAGTACCAAATTCTCAGATTTTCTAAGTGTTTTGAAACGAGACCCTGCGACGGTCCGTCGTGCCCATGACGGTCCGTCGTGGGGTCCGTCGGCTCAGCCTGTTTTTCCATAAATAAAATCTGCTGCTCAAAACAACTAAACAGGTCGTTACAATAGATACCAATTTACCCATCGTTCATCCCCGAACGATCACAAGAAGGAAAACAAGGGCGAAAAGGAGTACCTGAATCTGTAAACAGATGTGGGTATCTTTCTCGCATATCTGCCTCCTTCTCCCAAGTGGCTTCTTCAACGGGTCGATTCTTCCATTGAACATTAATGGATGCAATCTCCCTTGATCTCAACTTGCGAATTTCTCTATCTAGAATGGCAACGGGTTCCTCCTCATAAGACAAATTCTCATCAAGCAGAACTGAATTCCAACGGATAATGTAGTTTCCATCCCCATGGTATCTTTTCAACATCGACACATGGAATATCGGATGCACTCCGAACAGCCCTGGAGGCAAGGCTAACTCATAAGCCACCTCCCCTACTCGCTTAAGTACTTCAAGTGGACCAATATACCTTGGGCTAAGTTTACCTCGCTTACCAAACCGCATCACCCCTTTCATTGGCGAAACCTTCAACAAGACTTGTTCACCCTCCATGAACTCCAAGTCTCTAACCTTTCGATCTGCATATTCCTTCTGTCTACTTTGCGCTGCTAGAAGCTTTTCTTGAATAGATTTCACTTTATCTAACGATTCCCTCAGAAGGTCAGTACCCCAAGGTCTAACTTCAAATGCATCAAACCACCCAATGGGAGACCTACATCTTCTCCCATATAGTGCCTCAAATGGGGCCCTATCAATGCTTGAGTGATAGCTATTGTTGTAGGAGAACTCTGCTAAGGGTAAGAAGCTATCCCAATGGCCACCAAACTCTATCACACATGCACGAAGCTAGCCTCCAACACTTGAATCGTTCGCTCAGACTGACCATCGGTCCGAGGATGGAACGCAGTACTAAGGTCCAACCTAGTACCCAATTCCGCATGCAATGTTTTCCAATACTTAGAAGTAAACTGCGTACCTCTATCTGATATAATGGAGAGTGGAACCCCATGCAATCGCACCACTTCTGAGATGTAAAGTTTGGCTAACTTCTCTGCATTGTAAGTCACCTTGACCGGAATGAAGTGAGCAGACTTAGTTAACCTATCAACAATTACCCAAATAGAGTCATACTTACTCATTGTCTTTGGAAGACCAACCACAAAATCCATTGCAATTCTCTCCCACTTCCATTCAGGATTGGTCATTCTCTGAAGTGTTCCTCCGGGCCTCTGGTGTTCATACTTTACTTGCTGACAGTTTGGACATTTGGCAATAAACTCAACAATATCACGTTTCATTCTACACCACCAAAAGTGATGCTTTAGGTCACGATACATCTTGGTTGCACCCGGATGTATCGAATACCTTGAACTATGAGCCTCTGTCAGAATAGTGTTGATCAAATCATCGATGCGGGGTACACATACCCTTCCCTTAATCCTCAAAACACCTTCCTCATCGATTGTCGCTTCCTTAGCCTCTCCTTGCAACACTTTATCTCGGATCCGGATCAATTTTTCATCATTAAACTTCTTTCCCTTAATCTTGTCAAGGAAGGAAGATCTTGCCTCCACACAAGCTAAAAATCCTCCCTTCTCATTTACTTCTAATCTCATAAGGTCGTTAGCCAGAATCTGAACTTCTCTAGCCAATGGGCGTCTAGAAGCTTGCAAGTGAGCTAGACTTCCCATGCTTCCCGCCTTTCTACTTAAAGCATCCGCTACAACATTTGCCTTCCCCCGATGATACAAAATAGTGATGTCGTAGTCCTTCAGTAGTTCCATCCATCTCCTCTGTCTCAAGTTCAAATCTTTCTGCGTAAAGACATACTGAAGGCTACGATGATCCGTGTAGACCTCACACTTAACCCCATATAGATAGTGTCTCCATTGCTTTAATGCAAACACTACCGCGGCCAATTCCAAATCATGAGTTGGATAGTTACGTTCATGCACTTTTAATTGTCTTGAAGCATAAGCAATCACATTCTTCTCTTGCATTAGCACTGCACCCAAACCCGAATAGGATGCATCACAATAAACAATGAAGTTCTTACCCTCTACGGGCAAGGTGAGAATGGGTGCTGTAGTCAACAAAGTCTTGAGCTTCTGAAAGCTTTCTTCACACTCGTCCGACCATACAAATGGAACATTCTGCTTAGTCAAGTTCATCAATTGGGAAGCAATGGAAGAGAATCCCTTGACAAATCGGCGGTAGTAGCTAGCTAACCCAACAAAGCTCCTTATTTCTGACACATTAGTAGGTCTTACCCAATTCTTCACTGTCTCAATATTAGAAGGATCCACCATCACTCCATCCTTAGAAACCACGTGCCACAAGAAGGACACTGCATCTAGCCAAAACTCACACTTAGAGAACTTGGCATAAAGCTTTTTCTCCCTCAACATTTCCAATACCATTCTCAAATGCTCCTCATGTTCCTCCTTACTTTTAGAGTATATCAGTATATCATCAATAAATACGATCACGAAGAGGTCTAAATATGGCTTAAAAATCCCGTTCATCAAGCTCATGAACGCAGCAGGGGCATTCGTAAGACCAAAAGACATCACTACAAATTCGTAATGCCCATACCTCATTCGAAAAGCAGTCTTTGGCACATCCGTTGCCCGTATTTTCAATTGATGATAACCGGATCTCAAGTCAATCTTAGAGAAGACACAAGCACCTTGTAATTGATCGAACAAATCATCAATGCGAGGAAGAGGATACTTGTTCTTAATAGTTACCTTGTTCAACTGCCGGTAGTCTATGCACATCCGGAAACTCCCATCCTTCTTCTTCACAAACAAAACCGGAGCACCCCAAGGAGATGCACTTGGTCTAATGAAGCCTTTGCTCAACAATTCTTGAAGTTGGGCTTTTAACTCTCTTAACTCCGCGGGAGCCATTCTATAAGGGGTTATAGAGATGGGGCAAGTACCCGGTTCAAGATCAATACAGAAGTCAATATCCCTATCTGGTGGCATACCAGGAAGATCTGCAGGGAACACATCCAAAAACTCACGGACCACCGAAACCGACTCAATCGAAGGTACTTGGGTAGTGTCATCCTTGAGATGTGCCAAGAAAGCTAAACACCCTTTACTAACCATTTTCTTAGCACGAAGAAAGGAGATGATACGCACCGGATTGGAAGTGTAGTCACCCTCCCACACTAACGGATCTGTCCCAGGCTTGGCTAACGTCACCGTTTTAGCATTACAATCCAAGATCGCAAATTGCGGAGAAAGCCAAGTCATACCCAGAATTACATCAAAATCAACCATTTCAAAGATAACCAAATCTACATAAGTGTTGCTCCCCACAAAGTTCACCAAACAAGACCTATATACCTTTTCAACTACCACAGACTCACCCACCGGAGTAGAAACACGAATAGGCATGTCAAGTAATTCACAATGTAAATTTAGACCATTAGCAGAGGAAGATACATAAGAAAATGTGGATCCAGGATCAACCAATACAGAATCCATGCAATCACAAATCAAAAGACTACCTGTGATGACAGCATCTGATGTCTCCGCTTCAGATCTCCCAGGAAAAGCATAACAATGGGCCCTTTCGTTCGTTTGTCCGTTGCCCCTACCATGTTGTGATGTAGTGGCTCCAGTTTGCCCATCACCCCGGCCGTTTTGGTGACCACCATTACCTCGACCCCTGCGTCCTCCAGAATGACGGCCTCTTCCATAACCACCTCTACCTCTAGCTATTGGGGGTCGGTAACTCTGTTTTGGACAATATCTCTTAATATGTCCAATCTCCCCACATCCATAGCACTCTCTGGGTTCATGCATAGGTCTCTCAGGGAAGTGTTGGCCGGTCTGAGGTGGACCCCCAACTACAGTCTGTAGTGAAGACTGAATCGGTCGGACTGAGTAACCTCCGGAACCTTGTCCTCTAGAGTAAGAACCGTTGAACTCACCTCCCTTTCGAAACCTCTTTGATGTCCATGCCATGGTGAATTCATCTGGCTTCACTCCTTCCACCTCTACCACGAAATCTACCACTTCTTGGAAGGATTTTGCCGTAGCCGCTACCTGTAAGGCTGAAATCCGCAACTCTGACCTCAACCCCTTCACAAAACGACGAATCCGCTCTTGTGGACTGAAACAAAGTTGGGTGGAATATCTAGATAGTGCACGAAACTTAGCCTCATATGCAGTAACCGACATCCTACCTATAGACTTAAGAATTCATCTCTTTTCCTATCCCTCAAAGTCCGCGGGATATACTTCTCCATAAACAAACTAGAGAATGATTCCCAAGTCATAGGTGGTTCCTCTGTCGGTTGACACTCAACATGTGATCGCCACCACATTTTGGCGTTCCCTTGAAACTGATAACTCACGAACTCAACACCAAACCGTTCTACTATACCCATCTTGTGTAGTAGCTCATGACAGTCAACCAGAAAAATTGTAAGGATCCTCAAATTCAGCACCCTTGAAGACTGGAGGTTTCAATTTCAAGAACTTACTGAAAAGTTCATGCTGATCATTTGTCATTATATGCCCCGTAGTCAGACGTGGAAACGTGCCTATGTCCAATGAGGCATCCATACGAGGAGCCACAGTAGCCACATGTTGTACCTCCGGAGCCTGAGGTGCTGGTGCAGAAAACACTGGAGGTGTCTGGCCCTGATCAGATAACCCACTAAGATAAGCGAGAACCTGATTGATCATCTCTGGGGTAGGTTGGGGTGGCAATTCATCATTTTGCACTTGTTCATTCTCCCCTTCCTCACCCTCTCTTACTACTTCCTCAGTCGGTAGAGGAGTCACCGCCCTAGCATCAGATGGGCTAGGTGCTCGTCCTCTTCCTCTAGAGGACGTCCTCCCACGACCTCTACCACGGCCTCTTGCCGTTACTCTCCCTCGAGCTACAGCCCCAGTGGCTGGCTCAGACGCTTCTTGTCTTGCCGATGTTGATGTTGGCGCAGTCGTTGCTCTAGTTCCTAACCATCTGCGAAATAGAGTGAAGATGGTCAGACACCAATTTGTATCACCTAGATACCAATTGGATCCAAGTAATAGCACGAAAGAAAGAATGAAAGAATGGAATTTTCCTAAAGTCTTATAGCTTCTCAAAGAAAAGTAAAGGCGTCCCCCTACCGTTCCTTAAGACTCTACTAGACTCGTTCTTGTGTGATGAGACCAACAAACCTAATGCTTTGATACCAAGTTTGTCATGACCCAGATCCGGGCGCGACTGGCACCCACACTTACCCTCCTATGTGAGCGAACCAACCAATCTAAACCTTAACATTTCAATATAATATCAACAAAAAGTAATGCGGAAGACTTAAACTCATTAATAAAATCAATAACTATTATTATCCCCAAAATCTGGAAGTCATCATCACAAAAACATCTATCCTCAAATTACTAAAGCTAAGAGTATCTAAGAAGCTAAAAATACATAAAAGCTAGTCCATGCCGGAACTTCAAGGCATCAAGACATGAAGAGGAAGATCCAGTCCAAGCTAGAAGCATTAGCTCACCCTGATATCCGGAGTAATGAAGACTGGCTTGAATTACTGTTGAGTCGAAGACGACGGCACGTTTACTGCACTCCACAAATAACAAAGAAGAAAACATAAAAGTAGGGGTCAGTACAAAACACGGGTACTGAGTAGATATCATCGGCCAACTCGAAATAGAAAACAATATATATTAAGCAATATCATAAAATCAACTATGATACTCAACATGTAGCAACAACAAGTACTATATCATTAACAATTACCGTCAAGTTCACACATGAGGACTCAAGCCTCAATACCATACTCATTTGGGACTTAGATTCATTAAATTGAGTATATTAGCATCTTGCAAGATTCATTATATTTATTCCCTCGTGTCGGTACGTGACACTCCGATCCATATACTATCCTGGTGTCGGATCGTGACACTCCGATCCTCATTCTATCCTGGTACCGGAACGTGGCACCCGATCCATATACTATCCTGGTGTCGGAACGTGACACTCCAATCCTCATTCTATCCTGGTACCGGAACGTGGCACCCGATCCATATACTATCCTGGTGTCGGAACGTGACACTCCGATCCTCATTCTATCCTGGTACCGGAACGTGGCACCCGATCCATATACTATCCTGGTGTCAGAATGTGACACTCCAATCCTCATTCTATCCTGGTACCGAAACGTGGCACCCGATCCCCTAATCTCACCACTTTCGTTCAACAAGCCTTCTTTTATACCAAGGCATCATCATTAACAAAGTAGTTTAGGGTTTCTTTTCAAGATTTAGGATTCAATAGCTTCATCATACTTATTATATCACAATTACATAATCACATTCTTGCAAGCATACAATTAAGCATATAGAAGGGTTTACAATACTACCAATACATATCATTCGCTATTAAGAGTTTACTACGAATAGCATAAAAATAACCATAACCTACCTCCACCGAAGATTAGTGATCAAGTAAGCAATTTCCCAAGCTTTGTTTCTCTTCGTTTCTCCTCTTTCTCGTTCGACTTTCTCTCTCTTTCTCTTGTTCTTTCTATTTTCTTTATTCAAACCCTCTTTCTTTTACCCTAATTAGTATATAATTAAGAATAAAAGATGACAATAATAACCCACTAATTAACTTAAGGTTACCTCTTTTAACCCCCAAGTAATTAGACTTATTAACATTAACCCTCTAACTTTATAATTAAAGCAGGAATAGCCAAAAACGTCCCTTAAAACATATAAAGAAATCCGACCTGGACTGGGATTGCGCAGCCTGCGACGACCCGTCACGCCTGTGACGGCCCGTCGTGCCTGCGACGGTCAGTCCTGCTGCTCCGTCACAGACTTCAGAGACTCAATTTCTCTGAAGAGTCTGTGACGGTCCGTCACACCTGTGACGGTCCGTCACACCTGTGACGGTCCGTCACACCTGTGACGGTCCGTCCTGCCATTCCGTTACGAAGTTCAGAGAGTCGATTTCAGTACCAAATTCTCAGATTTTCTAAGTGTTTTGAAACGAGACCCTGCGACGGTCCGTCGTGCCCATGACGGTCCGTCGTGGGGTCCGTCGCCTCAGCCTGTTTTTCCAGAAATAAAATCTGCTGCTCAAAACGACTAAACAGGTCGTTACAATAGTAGATGTCTAATCCTTCGTTAATTTATGTGTTTATTTCTTCATATTTGAAAGCCTCTTATAAAAAATCAGATCTCTGGAACTGAACACACTCAATAAGATTGGGAAATTACACTTTCACAGTTTATTTAGGGCGTGATCATAATTTTAGAAAAATCTTGTTGTAAATTGCTTACAACTATTATCGAGTTGACAAATTTTATCTTAATCATAGGTTATGTCAGGAGAGACGGTATAATTTTGACATAATTTTCATACTGTATATTTTGTTAAATGATTCACAAGTCATGTCAAACTTACAAATCATGTCTTGTACACAAATTATTTTGGTCGGGGGATAACTTTGATACTATCGTCATTTTGCATGACTTGTTAAACTGTTCACATATCTTATTATTTTGGTAACAACTGCTTATGTTTTCCAGTTTTTCATAACACTATCATCAAATTAATCAAAAATAATTTTCAATTTTACTAATGTTATTAAAATGTTCGAGTAACGACCCGCTAGGTCGTTTTGAGTTCTAGAACTATTTTGACTCTTCCCCTTAAATTTTAAATGAAAATTACAGACTATTTATTAAATTGTTATTATCTGATTTTGTAGTAAATGGATCAAATCTCTTATTATTTAATATTTTATACTCTTAGGTTAATAAGTTAGTGGGATTATCACATATAAAAAAAAACTCTTATTTAAAAAAAAAAAAGAGGTGGAGGCAGAAACTTATCGTAGGCGATGAACGAGAGGAAAAAAATAACCATGGCTCGTGAAAACAAAGAATGTCTCATCCCTTTTCAATTCTACCTAAGGTATGTTATCAGAGTTATTTGGGTTGTTGTTACTATTATATTATTACATGGATAGTTAATATGAAAGTTGGGAAACAATTGGTATTTGTTCTACAATATGTTTAAAGAACGGAATTTTTTTTCTTTTTCAAAAAAATTATTTGTATCAACCCAAGGTGCATTTTAATGTCATTAATGGCCCATCATTCTGATGGTGCACATTGATCTATGGGTTGATTTTATTTTTATGTTAGTTTTTTATATATATATTTTTATTTGATGAAAAAAATTTGAAAGGAAAATTGGCAGTGTTGGATTGATTCCATCCATGGCAAGCATGACAATTAGTCATTAGGAAAAAGATTATTCCTCGGCAGACAAAGATAATGAAAAAATCAAATTTCTGGGTACTTTTGATATGTAAAGATGGATGACTAAAACTAGTAGGAGAAATTAATGTGATAGTTTGTTAGGATAATAAAATGTTTCCTGGAGTTATATATTGCATACGAATTAATTTTTGATAATTTTGGTTTACATAATTGAACTTTAGGCGTGTTGCATTATACAAATATTACTAGAATTGTGTTATTTGGAAGGATTAAGGTTTAACCCTAAGCCTGAAATTAAGAAAAATATATTTGATATATATGCTATACAAAATAGGTGCTCGATTAGAGGTATGACAGAGTTTTTGTGTCTATGATAGACGTATAATAATATGGGTGTCTACGAACTCGCACACTTACAGTTATTGCATAATCGGTAAATTGGCAACGTTTCAAAACTTTACGAAAAGGAAAGGAAAAATCTTGAAGATTCGTGGCACGGGTTCAACTTTCAAGGTATATTAAGACTATCAGATTTCTTGGAAGGGTGTTTTCTAATTAAAATATTAAAAATGAAATAGACATTGGTAAGACAAAAAGATAGGGATCTCATATCAATGGTGTGACTGACATTGGTACGAGTACCGGTGTTGTAGAGGGAAAGTTATTACTATAGAATGTGGATTATAATTTGAGAATGTCAAAGTATATAGGAATTACTTGATGTATTATTGACTTGAATTCCTTGTGTGATTGTGTTTTCTTTATTACACTCATATAGTTGTGATAGTTTAGGTGGTTATGTATTATGTTGATATTTGAATTATTGAGATGCATCATCATCCCCTTGAAATAGTATTGTGCACATACATTGATATGAAATTGAGTATAAGTTGGGTACGTGGAGATCATCCATACTGGGAATGGTGAGATGTTAGGATTATTATTTGGGCACGTTGAGATCGTCCGTCCGATTTTTTTTTTATTTTATGATGGTGCGTTAAGATCGTCCGCACAGACATGTGGACATCGTTCGTATCGGTGTATGGATCTTATGAGTCCCCCATGTGTCATTAACTCTCTATGTATTTTCGAGGAATATCATGTATATACAATTGAGAGAGTATTAAGTATTCTAAGACATAGTATTTCATTGTATCATATTGCATTGCATTCCATGACATCCTTCAGTTTCATGATTATGTGTTTATTCGTGGTTGGGAAGCGTTTGATATTTTGATTACCGTTATTTGTTGAAACATGACTGACAAATGTTCTATAGACTTGTATAAGTAAAGAATTAGTTTTCTTGTATAAACTCCTGTCACTACTTCTTTGTTGTCAGTCAATGAGATATACTAAATACACATAATTTCGTGCTCATACTACATTTGTTGCACTCTTTTATGTTATAGATTTGATTCCAAGTATGAAGACATCTTGTGGAGCTTTTTGAGTCCGAACTTGGAGTGTCTTGGAGTTGTGGTGATATGCTTGGTTGTTTCGTGGAGCACACCTCCCACTATCTTTTAGTTATTCTGTTATTTTAGTACTCTGACGGGATATTTCTTTATGTTGGATTTGTCATTTTTGTTTCAGACTTGCATCATATTTTAAAGCTCTTGTACTTATGACACCTATTCTTGGGTGGTATTCTTAGCTTTCCGCAATTCGTATTTTAAAACAGCTTAGTGACAGAGATTTTTTTTATTCGTTGTTACCTTTTACCTTATTTGTTAGTTAAGGTTAATAAAATATGTTGGGTTGTCTTACCTATTGATTGGGAATGTAGGTGCCATCACGACTTGTGAACATTGGTTCCATCACGACAGTGGTGGAGGGATCATATTAGTAGTAGGCCATTTGGATCCCCTCAACTATCCTGCACTCAGTTTACTTAAGTATTTCTAGCCAAGTTTGTTCCACGTAGTGAGAGGGAGCGTAAAAGGGCCGATTTTGAGGGTTTGCAGCAAGATGGTATGTCAGTCGCAGAGTACGAGAGTAAATTTCATGCCTTGGATAGGCATTCTTCGATGATACTGAGTGAGAAGGTGTGTTAAGGGGATGATTATCCCTATTTTTCTGGGAGTTTCTCAAGTTTCTACTTCTGGTGTTCCATTCCACAAGGTGGTAGATGCTTCTAAGGAGTTGGAGATGATTCGACGTGAGGGATTTGAGTAGCGTGAGGGAAAGAGGAACCGTCATTTAGGTCATTATGGTGGTGTTATACCTTGGAGTCGAGGTTACTTTGGGAGACGTTATCACTCTCAGTCTAGCATACCCATTCATGCAGCTTTACCAGATTGTGAGGCTGGTTACATTGTGTTATAGTTCTTCGAGTTTAGTGAATACTTCATAGGGTTCATCTTTTTGACCTGTAAGCCATGGAGGACATTCTGGTCATTCAGGTTCCTCTCATCAACCTACATCTCATAGGGGTTGTTTTGACTGTGGTGATATGGTACATTTTGTTAGAGATTGCCCTAGCACAAGGAGTGGAGGATTACATCAGGGTTCTTAGGCTTCAACTTTCAAGGTTGCACAAAATCTAGCTAGGGAGGTGTGAAGAGTAGCAAAGGTGGTTCTCATGCATGTAGGAGTGGTTCTCCATATGGTCGAGGTTGTAGTCATGGAGGTTTACAATCTGAGGGCGTCGTTCTCACTATTGTGCTTTTTTGTTAGGCTAGAGGATGAGTCTTCAGATGTTATTATCACATGTATTATTCCGATTTGTCATCGACCAGCTACTATATTATTTGATCCAGGCTCTACTTATTCTTATGTGCCCACATATTTTGCTCCGAGTTTGGATATATTATGTGAGTCTCATGATTTGCTTATACACATTTCTACTCCCATCGGGGATTCTGTAGTGGTGAACCAGGTGTATCGATTATGTATTGTTACCTTAATGGGGTATCACACTCATGTAGATTTAAAGGTCTTAGATATGGTAGATTTTGATATGATTCTTGGTATGGATTAGTTATCTTCTTACCACACAATTTTAAATTTCCATACCAAGACAATTACTTTAGCTATGCCTCGAATTCCTTTAGTAGAATGGAGAGGTTCTCTTTATTACCCTTATAAGGGTAAGAGGCTTACTTAGCACATATTTGAGATACTAGTGTTGAGACTCCTATGTTTGAGTCTATTCCAATGGTTAGTGAATTTTTAGAGGTATTTTTGACAGATTTTTCAGGTTTTCCACCAGATCGTGATATTGATTTTTGTATTGATGTGGAGCCAGACACTCAACCTATTTTCGTTCCTCCTTATCATATAGCACCGGATGAATTGAAAGAGTTTAAGGACCAGTTGCATATTTTTGTGAGTAAGGGCCTCATTAAGACGAGTGTATCTACTTGGGGTGCTATAGTGTTATTTGTAAAGAAGAAATATGGATCTATGCGTATATGTATTGACTATCGGCAACTGAATAAGGTAACCACCAGAAATAAATACCCTATACCTCGTATTGATGATTTATTTGATCATTTGCAGGGTGCTTCAGTTTTCTCCAAGATTAACTTAAGATCTGACTATCATCAGTTAAAGGTTAGGCAGAGGATATCCCTAAGACAGCTTTTCGAACACGTTATGTCCATTACGAGGTTCTGGTGATATCTTTCAGATTGACTAATGGCCCTGCAAATTTTATGGACATGATGAATGGAGTTCCTTGACCATATTTGGATTCATTTTTTATTGTCTTTATAGCTATTTATATACTCACGGAGTAAGGAGGAACACGAGCATTATTTGAGTATTGTTTTTGGAATTCCAAATGAAAAGAAGATTTATGCAAAGTTTTCGAAGGGTGAGTTTTGGCTTAGTTTGGTAGCATTCTTGGGACATGTAGTATCCAAGGAAGGTATTATGGTGGATCCTAAGAAGATTGAGGCAGTTAGAGATTGTGTCAGACATGCTTCAGTTACTGTTTCTTAGGCCTTGCAGGTTATTATCAAAGGTTTATAGATGGGTTATCATCCCATTGCATCTCCATTAACTAGATTGGCACAGAAAGAGGTTAAGTTTCAGTGATTTGACGAGTGTGAGGTTAGTTCCCAAAAGCTTATGAGCTTATTGACTATTACTCTGATTTGACCCTACCGATGGAGGGAGAGGGTTTTGTTCTATATAATGATTTTTCTCGGATTGGTCTTGGTTGTGTGTTGATGTAGAAGGGAAAGGTGATATCTTATGCTTGGCAGTTGAAGGTTCATGAGAAGAACTACCCTATTAATTATTTAGAGTTAGTGGTTGTTGTGTTTGCATTGAAAATTTAGAGGCATTATCTTTATGGTGTGCATTGTGGGGTGTTCATGGATTGTCATAGTCTCCATTATATATTCAATCAAAGGGATCTCAATTTGAGACAGCGGAGATGGTTGGAGTTGCTGAAAGACTATGACATAACTATTCTTTATCAACCAGACAAGGCAAATGTGGTAGAAGATGTCTTGAGTTTGATGGCGGTAAGTATGGGTAGTTTAGTTATGTTAAAGGTTGGCGAGGGTCCTTTATCTAGGGATGTCCAAACCTTGGCCAATATCTTTGTGAGACTTGATAGGTGTTGGCTTATATGGAGCCTAGGTCATCCTTGTTGGAGCAGATTCGGGCTCAATAGTTTGATGATGGTGATTTAGGTAAGATTAGAGACAAGGTGTTAAAAGGAGAAGCCAAAGCTGCAATTCTTGATAGTGAGAAGGTTTTGAGGATTAAAGGTCGTACATGTGTTCCTTGGGTAGGTGATTTGACTAGATTGATCATGAAGGGGGCTCATAGTTCGAGGTGCTCTATTCATTCGGTGTATACTAAGATGCAACGTGACTTGAAGCAGCATTATTTGTGGTGTCATTTTGAGAGGGGACACAATAGATTTTGTATCTCAGTGTTTGAATTGCCAGTCAGTGACATATGAACATCAAAAGCCTAGAGGTGTGACTCAGAGGATGCCTATACCAGAGTTGAAGTGGGAGCGTATTGCTATGGACTTTGTGGTAGGGTTACCACATACATTGTGTAATGTAGATGTTATATGTGTCATTGTGGATCGATTGACCAAGTTTACACACCTTGTAACAGTTCAGACTACCTATAATTCAGAGAAGTTAGCCAAGATCTATATTCGAGAGATTGTTTACTTGCATGGGGTTCCCATTTATATTATTTCACATTCTGGCACCCAATTTATATCTCATATATGGCAATCTATGCAGAAGGAGTTGGGAACTTGGGTGGATCTTAGTACAACCTTTCGCCCTTAGACTTATGATCAGTTTGAATGGATTATTCAGGTTGAGGACATGTTGTGGGCATGTGTGATTGACTTTGGTGGTCACTAGGATGAGTTTTTGTCATTAGCGGAGTTTGCTTACAATAATAGTTATCAATAAAGCATTAAGATGGCACCATTTGAGGCTTTGTACGGTAGGAGATGTTCATCTCCAATTGGTTGGTTTGATGCATTTGAGGTTGACCGTGGAGTACAGATTTGCTGAGGGAGTCCTTGGACAAGGTCAAATGGATCCAAGATAGAGTTCACATTGCTCAAAGTAGGCAATAGAGTTATGCGAATTGAAAGGTTCGTGATTTGGAGTTTATAGTTGGAGAGAGAATTCTATTGAAGGTTTCACTCATAAAGGTTGTGATGAGAATTGGGAAGAAGGGAAAGTTGAGTCCAGGGTATATTGGTTTTTGAGATTGTGGAGCATTGGTGAGGTGGCATATGAATTGGCTTTGTCACTTGGTTTCTTGGGTGTTCATCCTGTATTTCATATTTCGATACTAAAGAAGTACCATCAGGGTGGTGCTATGTAATTCAATGGGATTCAATGTTACTTGATCAAAATTTGAATTTTTAGGAGGAACCGGTAACCATCTTATATAGGAAAATTTGAAAGTTGAGGTCCAAAGAGATTGTTTCAGTAAAGGTTCAATGGAAGCATCGTCCAATGGAGGAGGTTACATGGGAGTCGAGTCAGACATGAGGAGTAGATATCCTCAGCTTTTTGAGCATTTAGGTGAGTTCCTTTCTTTTTCCGCTCGAGGACGAACGTTTATTTAAGTGGTAGGTGATGTAACGACCCGCTAGGTTGTTTTGAGATTTAGAACTATTTTGACTCTTTCCCTAAAATTTTAAATGAAAATTTTAGACTATTTATTTAATTACTATTATCTGATTTAACAGTAAAAGAGTCAACTCTCTTATCATTTAATATTTTATACCTTTAGGTCACAAAGGTGAAAATAGGCTAGTGGGGTTGTCAAGTTTAAGAATCAACTCTTGTTTAGTAAATTAAAGAGGTAGAGATAGAAACTTACCGTAGGCGATGAACGAGAGGAAACACAATAACCACTACTCGTAAAAACAAAGAATTTCTCATCCCTTTAAATTCTACCTAAGATATGTTGTCAAAGTAATTTGGATTGTTATTATTATTATATTATTAAATGGATAGTTAATATTGAAGTGGGGGAAACAATTGGTATTTGTTCAACAATATGTTTAAAGAACGAAAGGTTCTTTTTTTTTTTTAGTTATTTGTATCAATCCAAGGTGCATTTAATGTCATTAATGGTCATCATTCTGATGGTGCACATTGATCTATGGTTTACTTTTTTATGTTATTTTATTTGATTTATTTATTTATATTTGATGAAAAAATTTGAAAGGGCAATTGGCCGTGTTCTATTGTTGCTTTCCATGGAAAGAATGCAATTGGTTAGTAGGAAAAAAATTTGTTCCTCGGCAGACAATGATAATGAAAAATTTGAATTTCTAGGTACTTCTAATTTTAAAGTTCGATGACTAAATCTTGTAGGAGAAATTAATGTGATGGTTGGTTAGGATAATAAAATGTTTCCTGGAGTTATATATTGCGTACAAACCTAATTTCAAATAATGTTGGTTTACGTAATTTAACTATAGGTGTGTTGTATTATACAAATATTATTGGAATTATGTTATTTGGAAGAATTAAGAATTAAGCCTAAGCTTAAAATTTAGTAGAATATGTTTTTGACTTATAAGTTATATCAAATTAGGTGTTCAATTAGAGGTATGAGAGAGTTTTTGGGCCTATGATAGACATATACTAATATGGGTGTGTACGAACTCGCATACTTATAATTATTGCACAATTGATAGATTGGAAACGTTTCGAGACATTGAGAAAAGGAAAGGAAAAACTTAAAGATTCATGGCACGGGTTCAACATTTTAGGTATGTTAAAACTTCCAGACTTCTTGGAGAGATGTTTTCTAATTAAAAGATTAAATATGAAATCGATCATATGTAAGGGCGAAAGATAGGGATCTCGTATCAATGGTGTGGCGGACATTGGTACGAGTACCGGTGTTATAAAGGTAAAGTTATTATTATAGAATTTGAATTTTAATTTGAGAATGTCAAAACATATAGGCATTAGCTGATGTATTATTGACTTGAATTCTTTGTGTGATTGTGTTTTCTTTGTTACATTCGTATAGTTGTGATAATTGACGTGGTTATGTATTATGCTGATATTTGATTGATTGAGATGTATCATCATCCCCTTATTTGAAATAATATTGTATATATGCATTGATATGAGATTGAGTACAAGTGGGTACGTGGAGATTGTCCGTGCTGGGGATGGTGAGATGTTAAGATTATAATTTGGGCACGTGGTGATCGTCTGTGCGAATATTTTTGATTTTATGATAGTGCGTTGAGATCATCCGTACAGACACGTGGAGATCATCCGTGTCGGTAGATGGACCTCGCGAGTCACCCAAGTATCATGAATTCTCGATATATTTCCAAGGAGTATCATGTAGATACGGTTGAGAGAACATTGTTTATTCAGAGACATCACATTTCATGGTATCATATTGCATTTCATTCCATGACATCCTTCATTTTTATAATAATGTGTTTTTATAGGTAGTTGGTAAGTGCTTGATTTTTTATTATCTCTATTTGAAGAAATTTTACTGACAAATATTCTAGACTTGTATAAGTAAAGAACTAATTTTCATAAAATTTCGTCACTACTTCTTCGTTGTGGGTCAATGAGATATACTGGGTACACGTGATTTCGTACTCATATTATATTTGTTGCACTCTTTTATTGTACAGATTCAATTCTGAGTACGAGCACATCTCGTGGAGCTTTTTAAGTCTGAACTTGGAGTGTCTTAGGACCCGTTTGGCCATGCGATATGGTATCATGATATGGGATCATGAGATGAAATTGGAGTTTTGTTTGGACATGCGATATGGAATTTTGATGTTGTATATTTTCACATAATCGTAAAAATCTCATAAGGTCTAAAACTATTAAAATAGACCCAATTGCTTATTCAATTTTATCAAATAAAAAAAATTATAAAATCGTATAATAAATTATTAGAAAGTTATTTTTCCTCCGCTTAAGTAATTATTTCATCAATATATTTGAGTAAATATAAAACACCTTTCACGGGGTCTTCAAGATTTTATTACTCAACAATCACGAAGTGTGAGTTAAAGTAACTATGTTGGTGAGAATAATAAATTTTATGTCGGTGAGAATAAGAAATTTTAAAAAGTAATGATGTGATTAAAAATTTTATTTACATGTCAATAAATGGTTAATAGATAAAATGTGAATTGTTTTAACAAAATATAAACTCGTGCATCAATTTTTGTATTAAAATAGCTCAAATCATGATATGGTATTCCATATGATTCCATGTCATGATTTTTGGAGAATATTGTATTGCATCTCATGATATGGAATCATGAGATGAAATGAATATAAAATTACATGTTCAAACGTTGATTCCATCTCATGATACCATATCGTGATTTGATTTCACATGGCCAAACGACTACTTAGAGTTGTGGTAAGTTGATTGGCTATTCTGTGGCCCACACCTCCCTATATCTTTTAGTTATTCTGTTATTTTAGTATTCTGACGGGATATTTCCTTATGTTGGATTTGTCATTTAGTTTTAGACTTGCATCGTGTTTAAAAGCTCCTGTACTTATGAGTCTTTTGGTCAAAATCATCCTTAAACTATACTCCAAATCTAAACTACATCCTTAAATTAACATTATTAGCAGAAAATATTCTTCAAGTATTTAAAAGTGAACACTATTCATCCTTATACTTTAATTTATCAGAAAACTAACAGATCCCACAAAAATAAAGTCATTTCTTCCTAATTATTATTTTAAAATATGCCAAAAATACTATTGTGAACGTTCGATAATTGAGTTTAGCATTATGCAAAAAAAAATTAATTTGACAGTTTTTTCATTTATTTTTCGTATAGTTAGATATTATAAATGTTATTAGTTGAAATCTATTTCTTTTCAATTGAATATGCTATAAGCGATGTTTGTTGGGGACTTTCACTTCTAATAGTGTAGAATGAAAATCAAATGCGAGACAAAATCAATATTTTGATTACTTCAATATCAGATTCACCCAAAACTCTATTGATTCAAAATACAGTTTGACTATGAATAAGGTAAGACAATTAATCTGCAGCTTCTTTCCATTACTAAATGAGAAAATAAGAAAATAATGTATGTAATCTAACAACTTCCAAACTTTTTTTTTGTTTCCATAAGCAATAATTTCTAAGATTATTTTTTTTTAAATCAGGAACTTTTTATTGAAAGTAATGACATTATGTTGAAAAACTTTTGTTGATAGTCACATGAACTGCTCATGATTTTTTAGGATCCCTTCATTTTTTTGACGATATGTAAAAGAGGATGAAAATTGTTCACATTTAAATACTAGAAAGATGTTTTGTGCTAAGAAAGATACTTTAAGGATGTAGGGTATCTTTGGGGTATAGTTAAAAGATGTTTTTGGCCAAAAACCTTACTTATAACACCAATATTTGGGTGGTATTCTTAGCTTTCCGCAATTGGCATTTATAAACAGCTTAATGTCAAAGTTTTTTTTTAATCGCTGTTACCTTTTACCTTATTAGTTAGTTAACGTTAATAAAATATGTTGAATTGACTTACCTATAGATTGGGAACATAGGTATCATCACGACTTGTGAATTTTGGTCGTTGACAGTTCACAAGTCTTAATTGAATATAGAAAACTTGCATATGTTATTCACAAACACTTAAATCTATTGTCCTCAATTTTGAGGCTTTATTTCACTATATGCACGTCTAGTACAAAATAATAATTTATAATTTATAAGTAATTTGAAGAGAATATTATAAAATGATCAGGAGAGTAACCATTTAAAGACTTTATTTCACTATATACACGTCTAGCAGAAAATAATAATCTATAATTTCAAAGTATTTTTGAAGAGAATATTATAAAATGATCAGGAGAGTAATCATAAGTTACCATCATGAAAAATGCCTAAACTTCAAAAAACATTTAAAAAAACGTCAAAGTGACCAACATGTATATATATATATATATATATATATATATATATATATATATATATATATATATTAATTTTGTCATTATTTATCTCATATATATTATTTACATTTTTTTCTTTTTAAGCATAAATTTTATAGATTATGCTTATATAATTTATTTGTAGAATTAAATGAATGTGGAAATAAAAAAATTTAAAAATAAAACGAATTAAAAATAAAAGATTGGAAAAAGAAATTAGACAGACAACTTAATAGATTTACTTCAAGATAACAATAATAATAATAATAAATTTTATATATATAGCAAAGTAAAAAATGTTAATTTTGAAGGAAATAAACATGTGCCACGTGGTAACTATCCCAGGCAAGACCACGAAGAGTTGGAGCCGGCTACTGTTCACCTGGAATCCAATTTCGTTTTAAGTTTTGAGTTTCTTATTTGTTTTGAAATCAACTATTGTAGAAAGAATTGTATATAATAGCAAATTACTAATTTAAAATAAATGTTATAAATGAAATTGATTGTACCTCATAGCAAATTATTGCTATTTTGTGTCTCATCAAGTGAATCTCGCTCGCTACTCTCGTTCTCTTCCTTATCTCTCTCATTTTCTATACAAACACAAATATTTAAAATTTATCTGTATTTGTATAAAGCATAACAAATTTGTATGTATATATATTTTCGTTCCCCTCTCTCCAGATCTCACTCGCCACTCTCTAAATTATCGCTCGCTCACTCGCCTTTCTCACTTTATACAAAACGTAAATGTATAAAATGTGTTTGTATTTGTATAAAGCGAGAGAAAATTGAATATATGCAAATATTTTCGTTTCCCTCTCTCCGATTCCGCTCGCCACTCTCCTAGATGTCACTCGCTCGCTCATTCGCCTCTCTCACTCTATACAAACACAAATATATACATTGTGTTTGTACAAAGCGGGAGAAAATTGTATATACAAATAAAAATGCATATATTTTTCCTATACACTTATTATTATACAAATATGATCTTCCCGTGTCCAGTTTTCTTTTGTCTTTCTCTTTTTCTCGCATTATACAAACAAAGATTATACAATTGATCTTTTATATATGTATACCAAAATAGATTATACAACTGTTTTCTTTTGTACTGTATATGTATAGCGAAATTATACAACTACTTTCTTTTGTATATGTATGCCAAAATATACATGTTTATGTTTGGTTTGGAGCACAATTATGTAAACTATAGCTATAACATGCAAATATGATTTTTATGTTTGCTATATGTGAAAGTTGCTCATTATTTTATTTGGGATTTTCTTCATCTATAAATTGTCCATATGAACGATTAGTCCATAAAAATAATTATTTTGAGAAAGGAGGATACAATGTAGAAATTAACTTTTGATTTAGGATTTCATCTTTTTTTTTTTCTTTTATATATTTTATTTTACATCTTTTTTTGAATGATACATTTTAATTTCTCTATGTCAATGTGAAGTTAAACTTTTCATTATTGGATTATATTTACTTACAAGATGATTGTTTAGTGACAGGGGCGGCTCTATGCTTTGGCTAAGGCCTTTGTCTTAGGCCCCTAAATTTTTTGGGGGCCCAATTTTTTGTTAAGATTAAAGTATGTGCTAAATTTTTATAGAAAAATTAATTATTATGAAAAAAATTATTTTATAAAATAAATTATTTTATCCACTTTAAGATCTTTTGTACTTTGTTAAAAATAAGAATTAATAGTGAAGGTGAATTACAAATTCTTTTTTATTTATTTTTAAATTTTAGTTTCAAGCATTACTAGAGTATAAGGATATTAAAATGAGGTATACCAAGTCATAAACTTCTTGTGTCAAATTCTATGATTTTAACTCTTATCTTTATTTAATATTTATCAACGTATTACTTATAGCACTATGTTAACAATAAATATAATAATTGCCTCACTTAAAGGATGTTTTTCAATGTTGAGTTGATAAAATATTACCTAAAACTAGTAATTGAAAAAACAATATTAAGTACCAATAATTTCCATCTAAATAGTGTAAATTTTTTTTTTAATAAATACGTATATAAAGTATATTATATACTAGGCGGCGAATTGAGATTTCGCTTTAGACCCCCAATTACGTTGAGCCTCCCTTGTTTTGTGATTTTTTTTGGCATAATTGTTTATCATATTGGTTGTTCTTATGTTTTTGTGATTATTTTTTTTATGCTTGATCATCATTAGAATAAATTTATTGTCTTGTTTTGAACACAGAAGAGGAATAGAGGGATAGAACGTGGAATACAAGGATCATGAATTTTTCTTGCATGTCACTTGAATTGATTTGTGTCTAAAATAGGGATATACCTAGGTGCGTTGCTTGGATCCAATACGAAAAAACAGCTTAATACTCCATAGTTGATGCAGTCTATTTTCGCTCAACGATGTAGTTAGGTTGTCCATTGTGGTAGACGGTTAGAGGTCGGGAGATCATGACTATATTATCAACACCGTGAATCAATAACTAGATAATAAAATAAATTGATGAAATTGATGTTAAATATTATTGTTAGTTAAATTATAATCCAAGATCGATTAATTCATCGATTGTGTAAACATCTACCTTTTCGTACTTGATTGCTTTTTAGTTATTTTATCTATATTTTTAGATTAGTTAATATATGTTTATCTTTTGTAATCATTCCTTAAATAAATAATTAGAATAAATGTAATTAGTAAGAACAATTAATCTACAAGTCCTTTGGGTTTGATAATTCAATTTTTTTAGGGCCATTATATTACTTGTGTTATCACAATATTTGCGAGTGCAATTGAAAGCAATAAAAAAACTTGCATGTGTTGTTAACAAACACTTAGGTCTATTGTCCTGAATTTTCATTATACCCTTCTAACACAAAAATAATAATCTGCAATTCGTAAGTATTTTTGAAGAGAATATCATAAATGATCATGAAAAATGCCTAAACTTCAAAAACATAAAATAAAAAAATTCAGAGTAACAAACAAAGAATTTGAAGGTCAACGATGTGTGTATATATATATTATGTATGTTTTGATTATATTGATATACTAATTGATCCAACGATCTTTATTATTATTTTAAATGTATATATCACCCCAATTCACAAGGAAAAAGAAGAAATGATAAAAGGTGATGTTGATATTTCATAAAAAACATGGACAAACTTAGCATATGAATTGTATCTCTTATTTATTGTTCCTCAAATGTCACTCTCACACAATCCCACTACGATCTGTTTTAAGCTTTGTTTGTTCCTATCACTATTCATTTTATGTCACTAAATCTTCAAAAAAAAAAGTTTCAAACGTATATATACATATATTTATTAAAACTAAAAATATTTATGTTTAAATAATCAGTGACGGAATCAAAATTATTGTCAAATATGTTCATGCTTTAGAACAAGAAAGAAAAAACCGTGATAGTTATATTATCAACATAGAAATATGACTTTTGTTCTTTTTTATTTTAGAGAAAAGTATTTAAAACACTCCTAAACTTGACGCAAATTATTATTTTCATCATTTAACAATTGAAAGTCTTAAACATCCTATTGACTAACTAAACTAAGAAACACCTTCGATAAACCATATGACATAGCAAGTGATCAAACTCTAGGAGCACGAACTCTTAATAAAAAGCCAAGAGAAGTGTTGAAAACACTTTCAAATTTGACGAGAATTTAGAGGTACATTTCACTCATGGTGCAAGATCGTGGAATGTATTTAAGTTCAGTTAGTCAAGTAAAAAAAGTTTTTTTAATCTGTCAATACTATAAAAATGAAACTAATTCACCAAGTTTTAGGGGTATTTTCAATACTTTTTTTTCAAACTTAAAAAATGGAACTGAATTTCACTTTTGTTCTCTTCTTTAACTTAAAAAATGGGACTAAAAAATGTGTAAGTTTGGGCTCTAACCCAAGCCTCCAAGGCGTATTTGAATAGCATTAACCACTGGACTATCGTTCTTTACTATGTCAAAAGTATTTAACAATTAGTATATATCTAACAATATCGATATTTAACATATATACTTGCAATAATTTTTCGACGAAAGTTGTTCTTCTTACCATCCTTAGATAGGGATAGCTCCAACCATGATTATAACAATAGTATTAATACATGTAAAGACATATATTTAATATTCCAATATGAAAAGGAAGCCTCTTTGTCTTTGTCAATAAACTCTCTCTAATCATGGGATAGATGTAAACAATTTATTATACAAATTTAATAACTTTAGTACTAGTTCTATCTACGGATTGGGAAATTTAATGAATGTGTATGCATAACTGTTAAATATTATCATTGAGAACATATAACATCACAATTTACAATGAATTTTATCATATTATTTTTTTAACTGAGAAATTTAATGAATGCATGTTATAGAAATTTCTACCCGGATATTATTTTTTACAATACTAATCACTATACTATTAAATCCTTCGCGAAACAAATAACAAAATTAGAAATCAAATACACTCTTATCTTTCACTTCTACTCGCTCAATATTCAAAAATCAAATTTTAATTTTATTGGCAATTCTAATAGATAAAAAAAAGCTAGTATTTTTTGTTTTACTCTCAACATTATCATTTTAAAGAACTAAGTGTCATGGATTTGGAGTATTTACTAAGACTCCGCGGCCCTCGACGACTTACTCACTACTCTTTCAAGAACTTGTAAGTTCAAGGAAGCTTTTAAGATTTGGATAGCTAAGAGAATGCTTGGAAAGACTTATAAAGAACATGAAAGAGAGCTTTGAAGAAGGCTTTGTATATTTCTAGGAGAATGCTTTACAACTTGCTTGGTGCCTTTGAAAATGAGGGGCACCTCTATTCATACTACTTTATAGGGACTAAAGTGCAATTAATATTTACTTTACAAGTCCTTAAATATTTACACTTTGGTCGCCCTTTCTAGAGAATTCTACAATGATTTTGGACCTTCTTATCCTTCTTGAGACTTCCAAAAGGTTCTAGATTCCTCCGCACAATTCTAGAACATTATGCCCCTATCTGAACATGGAATCAGGCTGGAATTGTGGTGGGATGTCACACGCTCCCCCAGCTGATGATGCGACGACCGCGGCGCATTGCTGCAAAAACTCCTTAACTTTGTCTTTGAATTGCCACAAGTCTTCATATTTCTCCCATGTGGATTCCTCAGGAGTTTGTCCCTTACAATGCACAAGGAACATGGTGCTGGCTTGTTGACCTCTCTTTCGTTTGTCTTGTAGTCTATGATAGCTTCAATCTCCCTGTCGTGCGAGGCGGTGATGGTAATGGGTGCCTGTTGTGATCAGTTCTGGCTAGGATCCTCCCTGTCCTCGTGGTACGGCTTGTAGAAGCTTGCATGAAACACCTGATGGATCTTGATGTGTGGAGGTAACTCCAACTTGTACGAAATGTTGCTCACCTTGGCAACGATCTTGAACGGACCCTCATAATTGCGCACTAAGTTTTTATGGATGCCTCTTAGTGCCTTTAACTTTCTTGGGTTGAATTTCACCAATACCGTGTCGCCTTCTTTATAGTCAGTGGGACGACGCTTGCAGTCGGTGAACTTCTTCATCATTTGGCTGACTTGTCCAAGTAGGACTTGGCAGTGTCAAGTTGATCCTCCCATCCCTTGGCAAGATGGTAGGAACCCAAACTCTTACCCTCAAAAGCAGCCGGCAACGAATTTGGAGTTTGGGGTTGTTGGCCTGTTGTCAACTCAAATGGTGTGTGCCCGATGGACTCACTCCACTGCAAATTATAGGAAAATTGTGCCATGTCTAGGAGTCTGGCCCAATCCTTTTGATGTGCATTAACTTAGTGCCTTAGATAGCACTCCAATAGGGTGTTGACGCGTTCGTTTTGGCCGTCGGTATGCGGGTGGAAACTTGTGGAGAAGTGAAGCTCCGTGTCAAGTATCTCGAACAACTCTCTCCAAAATTTCTCGGTAAAGTGGGTGTCTCGGTCGCTAATGATATGTTTCGGCATCCCCCAATATTTCATCAAGTTCTTGAACAATAATAGAGCAGCCTCCTTCGTTGTGCAACAGGATATGGCAGGCATGAAGGTTGCATAGTTTGAAAACCTATGTACCACGACCATGATCATAGCAAACCCGTAGGACTTCGGCAAGGAAGTGATGAAGCCCACATTCACGCTCTCCCACGGGCGTTCTACTATGGGTAGTGGCTCTAGAAACCCTCCCGGTTGCCTTTGCTTCACCTTGTCTTGTTGGCACACAAGACAAGTCTTCACATAGCACTCAATGTCGTCCCTCATACGTGGCCAAAAGTAAATATCCTCGATTAGCGCCCTCATAAGTCGCTGCCCCGGATTCCCAGCCCACAGTGTATCATGGCTTTGCTTAATGATATGCCGCTTGATAGACCCAAACTTGGGTACATATACCCTTCGACCGGTAGTGAGCAAAAGGCCATCTTCTACCTAAAAGCGTCTGGTTTTGCCTTGGGCAGCCAATTCCATCAGCTTCTTGTCCTCTAAATCGTGTTACATACCATTCTTGATTTCATATTGAATGTAACATTGATCTATAGTGATGGCAGCAAGTTCGGCCTTCCTACCTAGTGTGTCGGCCACGACGTTTCCTCTTCCTGGCTTGTATACCAAGATGTAGTCATACTCGGTATGAAAGTATTTCCATCTAAATTGCTTCGTGGTGATATTATTTTCTGACTGAAGTAGCTAATGGCCACATTACCGGTATTGACCATGAACTTGGTTCCCGGTAAGTGTGTCTCCATGTGGGTAGCAATGTACAATGGTCGTTATCTCTTTCTCCAGCACAGTGTAACGCCATTCAGTATCATTTAACTTACGGATTTCGAATGCTATTGGGTGTCTATCCTGCATTAAGACTCCCTCAATGGCAAAGTCTGATGCATCCATATGTACTTTGAAGGTCTTGGAGAAGTTGGGCAGCATCATGACCGTCTCTTCCGTGACTACGGCCTTGAGACATTCAAACGCTCTTTGGTAGTCCTCGCTCCAAACCCACGACATACTATTCTTTAAAAATTCGGTCAGCAGAGCGTCTTTAGCGGAGTAGCCACTGATGAAACTACGATAGTAGTTCACAAGTCCAAGGAAGGATCGTAGCTCAGTCACCTTTGTGGGCTCCTCCGACACCTGGATTTCCCGAATATTTGCCTCGTCCATCCGTAGTTTGCCTTGTCTGATAACATCGACTAATAAGTGCACCTCGTATGGGAAAACTCACATTTCTCCCGCTTGACATAGAGCTGGTTCTCCGTAAGACTTGGAATACTTTCCTCAAGTACTCCACGTGCTCCTCCTATATACTACTATAGATGACTATGTCATCCAAGTACACAACAATGAACTAGTCCGAGTAGGGATGAAATATCTTGTTCATCAGTGTGCAAAAGGTGGCGGGTGCATTGGTTAAGCCAAAAGGCATTACCAACCACTTGTATTATCCATATCTGGTCTCGCACGCTGTCTTCAGCTCGTCCCCCTCAGCAATGCGAACTTGGTAGTAACCTTTCCGGATATCCATCTTAGTGAAGTATTTGGCCTGCCCAAGTCTATCAAATAGGTCTGCAATTAGCAAGATGGGATATTTGTTCTTTATTGTTACTTTATTGAGAACGCAATAGTCGATTCATCACCGTAACGACCCATCTTTCTTCTTTTGGAATAGTATTGGTGTTCCATAAGTTGCCTTGTATGGATGGATGTGAACAGCCTCCAGGAGCTCCCTCAACTGTTCCTTAGCTCTTCTAACTCGGGTGGAGCTATACGGTAAGGTGTATGTGTAGGTGGATTGGCTCCGACCTCCAACTCTATCTTGTGATATACCTCGCGCCTGGAGGTAGAGTCTTTGGCAGCTCGTCTAGCATCACGTACTTGTTTTCTTCAAGGACCTTCTCTATGATTGGTGGCAAGGACTCCATAGTACCATTGTCTTCTCCTTAACTTGCAATGGTAGCCAGGAACGTCGACTCTCCTTTCTTTAGGCCTTTCACGATCTGCATAGACAACAAGTGGGTGTGTCCTTCCTTCTTTGGTACCTTGACTAGAGGTACCATGCACGACCCTTCTTGCTCCATCACCATGAGTTGTTGGAGGTAGTGGTCGATCATCGTATGGCATCACTGGAAAACTCTTGTCCAAGAATGATATCAAAGATATCGAAAGTAGCGATGATAAAGTTTGTCTTCCTTGCCACTTTCCCAATGTGATGCTCACTCCTAGGGAGACCCTACATACGAAAGTCGGTGGGGCGTTAACTGTCTTAAATTGGGTGTTGCTTGGCATGTAGTTCAGACCTAACCTCTCTGCCATCGTCTTCATCATGATGTTTGTTTTGGCCGTGGAGTCTACCATGGCATGAGTTGTTCGTCCATTTATCTACATATTGCGTGCTGAAGTCTCCCAGCTTCTTTGTCTGCTTGGCTATAGCACCGCATAATTCTATCATGCCCATTTGCATAGTTCACGTATCTTTTCCTTTCTCCTATGTGTCCTTTTCTTCCCTCTTGCGTAGGATGGAACCAAGGTTCTTCATCTCGGGGCACCTCGCGTAGCCGTGAGGTCCACCGCATATGTAGCATCAATCTCCTTTGTTAGTTTGAGCCCACTTTTCTATGTAATTCTGATGCACGAACCGCTTGTTGTCCGTCTTGTGGGGGTCGTGCTTCTTGGGGTGTGTCTGCTTCTTCTTTCCTCGTCCACGATCTTCCCCACCTTTGGCATGACTACTTCTTGCATCCCTTCCCTTCGCCTTGTCATGTCGTTCATGCTTGAAGTCCGTCAAGGACTCGGCTTGTATGATGGCTTCGTCTATTATCTTGACCTGTCGTCGCTCCAACTCCGTCTTGGACCAATTTTGTAGTCTGTTCATAAAGTAGAACAATATTTCCTCGTCTGTGAGGTTGGAAATTTGAAGCGTTAGAGTGTCGAATTCCTTCACATATACTCGAATATTTCCCGTTTGCTTCAATTCCCAAAACTTGCACTTAACCTCGTAAATGACGTTGTTAGAGAAGAAGGTTTTCTTGAATTCTTCGTGGAATTTCTCTCATGTGTTGATGGTGCACGTCCCCTTCCCAATCTCGTCCTCTTTGCGCCTCCACCATAGCGTAGTCATATCTGACAGATACAACACGGTAGTGCTGATCTTATTTTCGACGCTTCTCACCCGACTACACTTGAAGTAATTCTCCAAGTGCCATAGAGTGTTTTCCAGCTCTTGATCGTCACAGACGCCCTTGAATATTGGTGGCTTGGGAGCCTCGACCCTGGCCTCTGTATCACAGTCGGGTTATGTAGATCCTCTAACCTCGACGCCTTCCTTGAGTGTTTTCACTTCGTCTTTCTGCGTCTCAATCGTCCTAAGCATGTTTATAAGTCGACACTCCAAGAAAGTGATGGCCTCCTTCATCCAAACTCGGCCCACTGGAAAACCTTCAACTCCTTACGGATGTTCTCGGTTTCCTCAAGGGTGAAGTCCTCAAGGGTTTTGAACTTGTCATCGGCCACAATCATGTGTCAGCCTAAATATCTCCACAGCCTGCCTTTCCACTTCCACCCTTGCGACCCATTCTTCTCCTGCAGTGACGTCTATGGCGTCTTCACCACTTCATCGTAACTTTCTTTCATAGTCAAGGGCGGATGAGATGTTAGCACCTCACTAGGTGTGGGATGGGGCAGCACCTCCTTATTACCCTTTTGATGTTTCTTCCCCTTTTGATTCTTCTTTCCATCGTCCAAACGGACATTGGTGGTGCTAGCTATGTTTACGTCTCCTACGGTAGTCATTCCCTTAGTATCAAACATCGCTTTGATACCACGTTGTCACGGACATAGAGTATTTTCTAAGACTTCGTGCGACCCTTGATGACTTACTCACTAACCTTTCAAGATCTTGTAAGTTCAAGTAAGCCTTTAAGACTTGGAACGCTAAGAGAATGCTTGGGAAGACTTAGAAAGAACAAGAAATAGAACTTTGAAGAAGGCTTTGTATATTGCTTAGAGAATGCTTTACAACTTGCTTAGTGCCTTTGCAAATAAGTTGCATCTCTATTTATACTACTTCCTAGGGACTAATGTGCAATTAGTATTTACTTTATAAGTACCTAAATATTTACACTTTGGTCCCCTTTATAGAGAATTCCACAATGCTTTGGGACCTTCCTAGCCTTCTTAAGACTTCCAAAAGGTTCTAGAGTCCTCCGCACAACTCTAGAACGTTCTACCCCCACCAGGACGCAAAATCAGGTTGGAATTGTGATGGGACATCACATAAGACTATTTATCAACTAATATGTGTAGTATGATAATATGTTTATATTAATAATTATTTTTTACCATAAAATATGCAATGTTTAAAATGAACAAGTAAAATAGACTGATAAGCATTAATGTATATAAATGGGCCCATATTTTATTAGGGATATTAGAATTTAATGTCTATAATTGGAAATGCGGAAACAGTTTAAGGCCTCACATTTTCTTGGCTCTGCACTCTTTAATTATTTTCCCCAACGCCTACTCTATTTTTTGACTAACCCAAAGTTTATTTATTTTTTCCAAATTTAAAATAATTAAATAAAAAAACAACTTGCAGGAAATGTAGTAAAATCAACTTTTTGAATTTGAGAAAAGTTGATGAAGAAAAATATTAATAGTTCCCTTTTTTCGGTGAGGAAGATAATATTATTAATCTACTCCCTCTAATTCACAAAGAATGATCCGGTTTGACTAGGCACGGAGTTTAAGAATATAAAGAAGACTTTTGAATCTTGTGTTCCTAAACTAAATTTAGGTCAAATGTACAAAATTATCCTTTTATCATGTGGCCTTAAACATGTCATGTGAAAAGCTGAAATTAAAATGTTACCTAAAAAAGAAAGAGGTCGTTCTTTTTTAAACAAACTAAAAAGGAAAGAAGTTCATTCTTTTTTAAATGGAGGGAATATTAAACTAGTGATGGATCAATGCTACAATTAGAGTACGTTACATAATTTATGGCCATAGTTTGGCCATTTTCCAAAACATTGTTTATAGGGAACCTTCTTATACAACCTATACCTATTACATCAGATTCGTCGAGCATTTCAATTAGTTCAAAAGTGGGAGCCTTGGCCCCTTCCTTCTCTAGCATGTCCGTCGCTCTATTTTCCTCCCTGAACATGTGCCTAAGCTTCACCGTGTCCAGCTTCATGAGCAAGTACTTGCACTCAGAGATAATATTGTTAAACATGGGTTGATTCTCAATAATCATTTTGTGAACTTGTGTGCAATCAGTGTCAATTTCCAAAGGTATTAGGTTGTACCTTTCGGCAATCCTAAGTCCGTTGAGGATCTCCAGGATCTCAACTTTCACCACCATAGTGTGGGCGCAATATTTTGAGTAGCCTTTGATCCATTTCCCATCGTGGTCCCTGCATAGACCGCTAATTCATCCTTTTGTGGGATTATTCTAAGCTTTCCCATAGATGTTCAGTTTGAAGGAGTGAAGTGATAGTAGGAACCTAGTGACGCTAATGGGAACTCTTTCGGGCTTAGACTGTTTGTTTTTTTGTTCCTAGGAAGTGATACTCCATTACTTGGTTGATGATGCCGACACTATAGACAAACATTTTTATTCCTGTTTGTCCAGGAGCCTCAATGGCAGAAGGGGTGATCATGTCCCAAGTCATCCATTTACTGAAGCTTTTTTCCTTGATTGCTTGCTAAGTGTCAAACCAGTTTTCTAAGGTAAGGATGGAGGAACTAAAATTAGCGAGCGTGAGACTTGAGATTGCCATTTTTCGCTAGAAAGTGATGGCCATATGACATCGGAAGAAGATTGGGTATTTGCCAACTTCTACAAATTGGGTTAATATTGACCCCAATATTATAAAGGTATTTCCAGTACGAAGACACTTTTGGTTTAGGAGCCAGATGAAAGTCTTTATCTTATTAGGGACTTAAAGCTTCCAAATCCATGAGAATTTATTGTTGATAACGTGGACCTATTTTAGCATTAGAAGTGTTGATGAGGTCATACACACCCCTATTGGAGAACCTCCCATTGTTGGTCAAGCTACAAATTCTAACATCTTACTTGGTGTCGTAGTTTGGAATGAAGTTATCCTTCACCGGTTTGAGGATACTTTTTGAGAGGGCTATGTAAGGTTTTTTAGATTCCAAGTACCATTTTGATGGAGGCAATGGTGGTGGATCCTGTCATTTAAGGGTACCAACAACACATTTTCTAATGGTTCCAAACCCTGGGATCCAGTTGTCTTCTAGGAATCGACTTTCTTACCGTTGTTGACAACCCAACTAGATCCTTCTTTCCAATATTCCCAACCGCTCCTGATACCCTTCCAGGTCCTGGTGGTGGTTCTCCTCATAAGGGTGTTGTTTATATTGTGGCATTGTTTAAAGTAAAGCACCTTCATCTAGAGAGTTGACAGGCCCTTATAAAGCCTCCAAGATAGGCTTGTGACTTAGAATTTGTTTCTAACCTCACTTATTTGGATTCCCTATCCCCCTTCTTTTTTTCTATTGGTGATGGTGTCCCAGGATACAAGGTAGATCTTCTTTTTCACGACAGTGGTGCCCCAAATGAAGTTCCTCTGGATTCTATTATTGATATTAAGGGTTCTCATAGGAAGCTGGATGTACTGCATAATGTGGGAAGTGATGCTACCATGAAAGGATTTCTCCACGAAAATTCTTTTAGTAAGGTTAAGAAAATTGATCTTCCAACCCTCCAACTTTGCATTCATATTGTCAATGGTGAATTGGAAGTCATTGTGATTGGGTCTGGAGTGGAACATGTGTAACCTAAGATATTTATCAAAGTGGTTATTAGCCTAGATTTTTAGTACGCTGGAAAAAATCTTTTTATTTTGGGGTTACATTTGTGGGAGAAGACGACCTTGGACTTACTAAGGTTAAAATTTTTGCCAGAGTCTCTACAAAAGGTCTCCAAAATGTTATTGATGACAAGACAGTTCTAAGGGATGTCTCTAGAGAAGAAGGTCAAGTCATCCGCAAAGAAAATATAGGAGAGTTTGGGTCCATATATGGATATGCCTATATGTGTCCATCTTTGGATCTCACAACATCATCTATGATCCTCGAGAGTATCTCCATACACTGTATAAAAATGTAAGGGTAAATGTGATCCCCTTGTCTGATTCCCCTTGAGGGGGTGAAGTAATCACTAATGGCACCATTGACAATGACACCAATAGAGAAGGGGGGATGCATCACATGATGATATTGCTGATCTTAGAGGGGAAGTTAAAAAATATAAGATACTCTCTATGAAGGACCACTCAAGTCTATCAAATCCATTTCCTAAGTAAATCTTAAGAATCATGATCCTTGCTCACCTTTCATTTTCCTAAAGTGACTAACAAACTCTTGCACAATAATGGTATTATAACTAGCTCACCTACTAGAGAGGAAACTATCTTGACTAGGCCAATAATATGGTGGAGGCGGGACGTCATTATTTTTGCAATGATCAATCTTATAGAGGGTGTTGCACATGCAATAGGTCTAGTTTTTAATCATTAAAACAGTTTTACACTTAGTAATAAGACACAAAAGATTGGTATTCATGGCCGAATCCATAGTGCTGGTTTTAAAGTTGTTAGTACAAAAGGTAATTGTACGGTCCTTTTACTGACCCCGGTATTGGTGAAAGAACATGGGGTGGAGACCACGGGGCTAGGTGCCTTGATGGGATTAAAATAGTTGATGGCCTTCTTGATTTCCTTACTAGTAAGGGTAGCATCCAGTGCTTCTTTGATAGAGCTAGTGATGTTGATAGAGCTAGTGATGTAGTGAGCCTCATGTTGGTTGGAGGGATCGGGAGAGTAGTTTCTAGGTGAACAGTGGAGTAAAACTGGATTAATAAACTTGTGGCATGAGCCACAATTTCTATTTGTCTCCTAAAATTTATTGCCAGTTTCACTCTTGATAAGGGGGATTTAATTCCTTCTCCTTCTGTTGATGGTGGAGATATGGAAGAAGCCAGTATTGGCATCACCATTGATGAGCCAGTCAATTTAAGATTTGGTCCTCCATAAAACATCCTCCCATTTTAATAGCTCTATATTCGCTAAGGATGGTGTATTCAAAATTATGGGGTAAGGAATTGTGGGGGTAATGATGGAATCTCTGGACCCCATCGATTCTTGCCACCATCTTCCTCATTTTGAGAAAATTTTCCCAAAAACATTTCTTTTCTAAATGGTGGAATTGTATTTGAAGTTGGTAATGGCTTGGGGGAGGTCATTTTTTGAGGGGTGAAACTGCTCTTGACCACATTTTGGAAATTCGAGTGCCCACACCACATGGGATCCAGCCTAATGGGTTTGCTTCCATGTTTGGGCCTATTTTTATCCAATTGAACTTTTAGTGGGCAATGGTCTAAATGGATGCCATGATGAGATTATTTTTATATCTTTTATTGTTCCAAGTGTACTTACTTCATTTATACCTTAGATGCATCATATTGCACTAGTTAAGACAATGACAAAAGGGTCTCGGCGTAATTATCATTTATGGGTCTAATCCTAGTTTATCCTTTGCTCGTAGAACTTCATTTAAGTCTTCATGGATAAACCAAGGTCCATAGTGGGACTAGGACTCTGTGGAAGTTATCCTAGAGGTTAGTGCGACAAGTTAAGTCATTACTAGCATATAAAGTAAAAAAATACAAGAGTAGTTTTCAGGGAGTATCTGAATCATTACATGGATACCCTACGCAGTGAAAGTCATGTTATCTATCTTAAGGTTATAATCTTTCAAAATGATAACAATGCCTCCAGTATGGCCTTCAACAACATCTTGAATGAAAGAGTCAAAGTTTATATTAGAGGTAATCTTAGTGTGTGTTTTCATTTTGGTCTCGAGAAGGACCAACATCGATGGATTATGTAGTTTTGTCAAGGACTTGCACTGTCTTCTTAAAGGCCGCAATATTTGCGCCCCTAGCACTCCAAATGATGAAATTCATTAGCACACTGGATGGGTGTAGTGCGTTTAGTAGTGGCTCTTTTCCTTTCATCATTTGGGAAGAAAGTCGCTTGTCTATCTGAGGTTCCAAAGAAGCCCTTGGAGGAGTGGTCCCCTCCTAGTTCGTAACTTTTAGAGCCAGCCTCTTTATGAGGCGGGCTATAGAGTTAAGATAGCTTCAGTGTAGGGATATTTGAATCTTTGAGTATTGAATTTTACAGTATTAAGAACTCGACGTCTTAATCCATAGTGCCGTGAATCCATTCCTCCGAATTGAGGTTGGTCTTTTTGTTCTTTCTAATGACGAGCGATTTTTGTCCCCTGGGTTTTCTACCCAGTTTGGTATTGGTTGAATTACACCCATCTATGGAACTGTCCAATGGATAAATGTTGGGTTCAACCCTTTTGGTTGGTGTTTGGTAGTGGGAAGAAGAGTATCTGGTGTTGAATCGGGTTGTAAAGGAAGTTCCTCTTCAGTGTCGACTTTATATTCGGGTTGCTGAACATGGAAGTTTGCAGCAGCGCTTGCGTCCATAGTTGTTGCTCATATTGGCTGATTTCCTGGTTCATTCCCTCTCCAATTATCTATGCCAGATATCAAGGATCCTTCATAACCATGGATATCGGCTGCAGACCGATGAACATTGTTAGGGTTCAAGACCATCCTTTCAGTTCTATCTCTAGCCATAATTCTGGGATGTGAGTTCCTGGTGTTGGTTCTGAGACAAAGATCAGTGGATTAAAAAGTGAGTGATTCTTTTTTTCTACATTATTAATAGGTGTGGTAGTGAGGTGGCCATGGTTCTTAATATCCATAAGAAAAAACTCTATGGTATAATTAATTGATGCTGCATTGGGTGTCAAATCCATAGAGGAGTTCTGATGATTGTTTCCATATGGTTGTTTCCAGATTTTGCCCTCCTCTTCCTTTGAGTAATCTACATTGTTATCAACATTTGGAGTGAGAATGGACAAAGGGAGATCTTTTGTAGTATCTGGCTCATTAACTAATATTCTCAACTTTTCCTTAGCATTTATGCCTTTGTTGGGTTCCACATAGTTCCTTATAAGTTTACTAGGGCCCAATTTGTCTTGTTATCTCTCCTGAGTAATTTTATTGATTTTGGGGTTACCTTGTTCTGATCTAGCAAAGGGGTTAGTGAAGGGGGATGAGTGGGGAATTTTTGAGATAGGGGACTTACCTTTCAGCTCCATTTGAACTATTACTTGGGTTTTGGTTGTACGTTCTAGGCCGATTGCTTGTGTTGTGCTGTCAGTTTTGGTGGTCGTATCCCTTTCCTCTTAGGGAAGACCACAGTCTTCCAAACCTCGCCTTTGGTGCGCTGTTAATGTTCTCACTTTGTGTTGGTGTCCTACTGTGGAGAGTCTTATAGTTGGTGCATGTAGTGATGACGTGCCCAATTCTTCCACAGCCAACACAGAGTTTGCCTTTGCCTCATAGAGAACATCTTGATTATGGCCCCCTATCATCACTGAGGTTTTAACTGGTATCCCCATCGGCACCTCTATGCATATTTTTACATACGGTCCTCTTAGAGTGGCAAATGTGCAGACATCGATTTTAAGGAGATCCCCAAGTTTTTTTCCTATTTTTCCTAGAATGCTCTTGTCCTAAAGTTTAGTGGGCAATTGATGTAGCCTAACCCAGATTGGGGAGTGAGTGATTGTTGATTCCTTTAGTGAAAAATTTGGCTCCCAACACTTGACTGGTAGGACGCTACCCAAGATGAACCATGGCCCTCCATGAATAGCTTTGTCCATATTATGTTGTTGGGCAAATTTAGCAATGTATAAATCTCAATCCAGATTGATTAAAATAAGGTCTTCGGTAGATTTTTAGAGTATGATTGGCTTATGTTTTAGATATTGGTGGGATGTTTCCCCCGATAAGCTTGACAATGACTGAATATCTCCATGGGTGGTAGATTCTTTCCTTTTCCTCCATCGTCAGCAGGATGACTTCGTCAATCATACAGTCTTTATCCTGGATTTTTTCAGTAGCTCTGAGTCTGTGCGTAGTAGTTGTTTAAGCCTGGATGCTTATCTAGGAAAATATCCTTGAAGTATTTCCTATTTGGGTTGTCCTCCTCCATTGTTGATGCTCCGCCTGGTGGCTTTGGGAGGTTCGGTTGCCTCGAGGATGGGGCTACTCTGATGGGTGGGGGATTGGTAAGTCATTCTTGATACTTCTCTTTCTCCTTGTTCAATAGTTCAGGTTGTTAGTAATCTAGAATTTGATTTTCATTTGGTTATCTCCTTTTCTTTCTTCCATTTTCCGGTATAAAAAAAAGGAAAATATAGGACGAGAAGGAAATATGTTCTTTCTTTTTTTTATATATATTTTCTGTAAAAAAAAATAGTGATGAAATATGAAATATAATAATAAAAAAATAATAGGAGAGAATTGGATAACTTCTAAAATGTTGAGATAATTCAAAGAAAATTGAAACAAATATAACAAATAAGGGCTATGGTAGAGTGATTGTCACGACCCAGACCGTCGTGATTGACACCACACTAATCCTTCAATGGGAGAACCATAGATACTAACTAAATAACAAATTTTAAGCTATGGAAGCAAGTTTAAATAACTAAATATGGAAGTTCCCACACACTTCTATGAAAGATGTAACAACTAACCTAAACAAATGCGGAAGAAATAACTCTGAACCTGAAAGTTATTGTACAGAAACTCTAACAAGATTCATAAGGCTAAACAAGAAGGGATACAATCCCAACTAATGAACTAATCAACTAACTAGAAAAGTCTAAGTCCAGAATGTTGGACATAGATGAAAGAAAACTCAAGGCAGCCTGAAAGAGTAGATATTCTATTTCTTGTCTTTGTTTTCGTTGCATTAATTTAATTATATCTCATTCTATTTATAGATATGAATATCATCGTGTTATAATCATTTGGTATTTCATATTATCCATCTTAATGGTAACTTTTGAGTGGTATCGGCATATATTATATAGATAATCTTCTCCAGTTTGCTAAATATCTTAGGGGTCGTCTCGTTGAGGGATAAAACTAGCTAGTGGTGGAATAAATTTTTTGTATCTTGTTTGGATAACTTATCCCGCTATTTATACCATAGTGATGGGATAAGTTATCCCAGGATAGCTAATCCTAAATAACTAATTCTGGGATGACTTGTTCCTAACCAAACGACCTCTTATAGTATAGTTTGGGTGAAGAGTTATTCATTCTACTCTTTTATGGGCTTCTAGCTATATTCATAGTCCCACAAAGGATCAATCTATTCAAATGTATGTGTCCATTTATCTAGCCTTCTTCTCCCAATTTAACTACCAAGTTTCTGTATAGTGACAGGATCGAATTCATGATCATTGTCTCACGTACTCACACACCACGTGTTTCTTCCATTCTATTGAACCAAAGCCCTCGGTTCCCATGCTGACTTGCGATTACTTCGACATATCTGTCCAATAAGTACCACCTGACTCTCCTAGTGTATTGCCTCAGTTAAATTGAAGATGGAACATCATGTTGCTCTACTTAATTGGCCACTAGGCGCTCTAACAAAAGATTCATAACAATCAAAGCAAGGTTTCTTTTTTCTAAAAAGCATATTCACCATAAGATGTAAGATTTATTGTAGTCAAGGATTAAGAATATCAGTAAAATATTTCAGAGAAAAAAAATGGATCTACATATAACCAAAGACACGCCACATATTATTTTTCCATTTGTTTATCATTTAGGATGGCACAAAGTTAACACCACTAAACCTATATAATTTTATGTCATTTACTAGACTCAAAATTGTCATGCTAAGTATTGAGGGCTCTGCTACTAGATGTATAGGAAGCAAGGTGGAATCAGAAAGTAGAGACATACGCGGGAGATTAATATAAAAGTTTATTTCAAATCACAATTAACATTGAAAATAACAAAACCACTAACATGAACACAAAGTCTGAAAACAAAAACTACGTTTTCCCTATATATACCTCTTATAAGTAAAAGTAAACTAGTCAGTAACTATATGGAAGGAGGTCAATAACTTCCAGCTCTCAGCTACTTACAACTTGCATCTTTCTTATAAACCAATGGTTTTTTCAATCATCTTTAGTTTTTTAAAATAAAGAATATTTGGGCCGAACAACTTAGCTTCAAATCACTCTTACGATAGAAGCAAACATTTCTATCTTTCAAACAGCAGCAAAACCCAGTTCAAGGACCGTAAACACATAATATAGGGTTGTGAACTTTTTCGATAAATTATGAATTTTTCAAAGAATTGTCACTATTTCAAAGAGTCTATAAGGCAAGATGGACACATGTTCATAGAAGGATTTTCTCTCATTTTTCAACCACAAAAAGTTTCTAATATTTTGTCTTCTTTTTTCTAACACTCAAAACAAATTGTATCGTTGAGTGAGTTTGAAGGTGAGTGGAATTTGAGCTACAACTATTCTGATGATGAAGTAAATTATTCTATCCTAAGAGGATATGTTCAAGAACCTCAAGTGTTCGAGGGAAATAACTTTTTTGATATAATAGTTGTTTTTTCTTGATTTGCTTAGTACATACAATAGTACGTAGTGTTTCAATATATGAAGATTACGTGAACTAGTCAAAATTTATTTTTTTTGTTAACAATTTTCCATGCAATGCATTTGTATGCTTATAAATATCTTTTAAAAAATTATTGTGCTTGTCATGAGTCAGAGAATTATCACGAGTTGTTTTATTGATGCTCAAGACATAAGAATGACTTTATTTGTAATATTATTTATGTGATTGAGATTCTTTGAAAGTTCGCTTCAAAACAGTTATTACTTTATAAACATTTTCCTTTTTATTTCACTAATTTAATTTTTTTTTTTAAAAATATTGTCTTTTTATGTATTCTAATTAAGAAAAAATCATATGATTTAGGATGATACCGAATTGATGGATATGATTTAGGATGATGCCGAATTGATGGGTGTGAAGTTATAATTTTATTTAATTGCTAATTTTTATGATAAAAATATCTTTCTCATAGGCAAATCTTTATATATATATATATATATATATATATATATATATATATATATATATATTTGGATAGTTATTTATTTTTAAGTTAAAGTATTTTATATGTCATGAAAGTATTATCATGTTAACAAGATCGCTATCTTCAAAATATAATATTTTTAAATGTTCTGATTTCTTCTCTTCCTTTTAAATTAAAGCATTATATATGTCATGAAAGTATCATCATATTAACAAGATCGCTATCTTAAAAAAAGATCTCACAGCAAACAGAAAAATGTGTGAGTCATTTAAAATGTATCATTTGTAAAATAAATTTGTTTTAAGCAGTATGGAATAAATGTTCACACAGAAAGTTTTAAAGTGCAAATTTAAATTACTATATTGCCCTTAAACTAAATTAAAATCAAATAAACTATCTAAATAAACAATAAAAATAATTCCTATTTATTTAAGTAAATGAAGAATTGATAAGAAATTTAGCTATTACACTTTAATTCTTCATCATGACAGTTATTACTAATTATTGCAAATATCATTCACATCTTTTTACATACTTTAGTTATAAAATTATGAATTTCATTAGTTGTTAGATTAATTATTTTTACCTTTCATCTTTTTTTATATTAAATTTTTACCTAATAACTTTTCACATTCTTATGTCACCCCTATAGTACTCAATAACACAATGTTATTGACTTTTGAACTAATCATTTCTGGTAAAATAAATTAACTTTTTTTAAAACATGTGAATATATATATATATATATATATATATATTACATACACCCTCCGTTAAAAAAAATCCTATTTCCTATTTAGTTTGTTTAGAAAAGAATGACTAATTTCCTTTGTTGACCAACACTTTAACTTTTCACATGATATATTTATGACCACAAAATTAATGGCATTTTGATTCATTTAACATAACATTAATTTAGAACTACAAATTAAAAAGTCTTCTTTTTTTTTCTTGAACTCTGTTCTAAGTCAAAATATGTCATCCTTTTTAAAACAGATGGAGTATTAAATATTTTTTTACATTGAAATTTTAATTTTATTAATGAAAATAATATGAAAAGTCAAATAACTATCTTTAAAGTACACATTTAATCGAGAAGTGAAATATGAGAACTAACAATAAAAATATCATCTATTAAATACATCATAAATTAAAATCGCTACAGAATTTTTTTTTTCTAATAGATAAAATGTAGTTATTTTCTTCACATGTTCATATGACATCCAAAAAAATTAATCAAATACTTTAAATTTAAATATTTATACTACAATGCGTGAAACACATGTATGTTACATGTGTTCAAGAACTAGTAATATGATGTATTTTGTGTAGCAATTATCAATATTTTTGGACAAGTGGCCAAATATGTAACTTCACCTTACAGACAGTTCTGAGGTGGAAGGTTTCTTCCTTTCTTGTAAGGGTTAGAGCAACTCAATAGGGCTTCAGGGGTCAAAGAAAGGGTTAGAGCAACTCAATAGGGCTTCAGGGGTCGAAAAGCACGCTTACTGGCCACTTCTCAACTATTTCGTAACATTTCTACACACCAATGGCGTGGATTTTCAAGCTAAAAAGTGATTGTTCACTCTCGCAATAGTTCAAGTATGAAACTAAAAATAAATAATAATTAAAATACGTTTCCAACACTTTTATCTCTACACTTTTTCCTAAATAGCACATTCACTACAAAAAGTAGCACTAGATATAAGAGTAATTCATGAATATCAAGGAAGCATAATAACATGTTTAAAAAATGCAAAAAGATGCTGCCTAAGCAGGTGTTAGCATATACAACCACAAATGTTCCATATTATTTTTCGATTTGTTTGAGCAATTACTAGTCAACTCATACAATAATCAAAAAGTAAATACCACTAAAACCAACCTATGATGCAATATTACTTTTCAGTCGAATGCTCTGTAGATTAACTATAAACGCACTATGTTATTATAAGATCCATAACAAGCCATTTACTAGCACCAAAATTGGCATTGGATCAACAACTGAGACAGTGTACTGACCACCGACATCCTCCCTCTGCAAAACAGATTCAAGCAAATATTTGGCAAATATCAGTAAAATCTAGGATGAGAAGAAATAAGAAACAAGAATATATGTCAAAGAATCAGAGAAGACCAAAGGTTGAACCACCTCCGGGATCTATCAGGTTGTCCCATATTCACCTGTGAATTTTAGCAACTTCAAAATAATTAACAACTTAATACATTTTTTAAAATATGCCGTGGTGTCCAGTCACCTAGCATGGACAAATGGGAAGAAACCACCTAGCACTTTATGCTAAGTTAAGTTGCTCAGGGACAATAGTTTCGTAAGTTGCATTTTTTTGTTGTTTTTTTTTAGAACTTTGGAAACGGTCAGGGAAAATTTCAATTCACAGAACACCACCAAAGCTCAAACAACCAAGACAGGAAGGAAAGAATGCAGTTACCAGTGGGGAAGTAAGAGGGTGTGGGTGGATGGCATTAGAAAGCTAGCAGCTGCGCCCAGGCTTGGTATTGAGATTTTTGGGGTGTACAACTAAGCAAATTAAGGAGTTCACTCCTTCCAATTTCCAAGTCTACTCTTGAAAAAAAAAAGACAACAAGAGCTCCCTGGAGGACGGGCAATCCAAGAACCAATCATCTCCTAGCTGAAAGCTTGTTAAAGAAGAGGCCAACATATGTTAAGCTCATACTTCATGTGCAAATGCTCAGAACACATTTTTTCTAGTTACATAAGTCATGTTGCAACCAGAATATGGAGGCGGTACTAAACTATGCTGCAGTACAATGTGTGATTCCAATGACAGATGTGCTACACAGTTGAGCCTTGAAAATAGAAAGGGGGTGGGGAAGGAACTAAGGGCGTAGGAGTGCTTCCCAGTTCTCCTCCATATCTCATATGGGTTTAAATTGGAAGGAGAGAGATTGGAGAGCTTTATAGGGGTTAAGAGAATGACTTCATACATTTCAATAAACTTTGAGTACACCCATGAGGTAGCTGTTGATATTTGATAATGTAAAGACAATATGTAGAGTTAATGTTCTGGCAGATCAATACAATCCCCTAACTTTATCCAAGCAAAAACACGCCAGAATTTACTGGGCAAGCAAATACAACAACTCCTTATCGCTTAGTGACAGTCACCAAAATTATTTCAAATGTATAATGAGTTAATGGTGTAATATGTGGGCAAATAGATGACAACAGATGGGAAAAATACTGCAAATCAATAGTAATTCTAGCACAAATCAACAAAAAGCTCTTAAGCATGTAATCTTAATATAAGTTTCTTTAACAACTTCCTCTCTATTGCCATGGACTTTTTTTCCATTTCTCTTCAACTATGCCTAAGCACCTTAATATTTGTACCCTTCAAAAACATATCCAAGTAAGAAAGCAAACACAAGAGCAAAAGTGGCATCAACAACATCCACTACCAGGCTCTAGTTAAAAATTCGCGCAGACACCTTCTTCCCTTATTATCCTAATCAATACATCAAACTCTTCTACCTCCCAAAAATATCAGCACACAGGCAGACAATAACTCAAATTACACTACAAATCACTAGATATAATGATATGGCACAGCTCTCTCCTGACAATGTGAATACATCAGAGCAGATTAAGATACCAATAAGATCCCGTCTAAAAAAGTATCACACAAAAGTGAAAAATAAGAGAGCCAGATCTGTAATTTTTTTCAGCAAGTATCAAAACTTTCTTAAGCTCTTCTCCAAAAACTCCTCTGTAAGAAACTTCTCTTTTTCTTTTAATTTGTTCTACTTGAATCAGAAACTAAAATACAAGTGAACATTATAAAAGAGATGAAAACAGGCTTTCTCTTTTTTTTTAGAAGGGATATGAAACAAACTATTCCTAAAACAACCACCCTCCCTTGAAAACATAAGCAGTAGCTTCCAAGTTCCAAATAACCAAAGCACATGATTAACGATATCAGAAGAAGCCAAGCACCAATTCCATATTATTCATGCCCAATCTATCATCCCATTAACATCAAAAGATCAAACTTCACCCTAATATTAGCATTAACCAGAAACACACTCAAATTACGGACCCTAAAGCTCTCTCACAACAACAATAACACAAACAGCTAACTAAACTACCAAGAAGGTCCCACAAAACGTAGGAGAAAGTAATTGTACAACAAGAAACCCAGTGTAATCCTGCAGAAGATAATCATACAATTACAACAAATCCAGTGTAATTCCACAAAAGGAAACCATTGTACACGAGCAAAATCAACAGCAAATTCCAATCATAAGGATCCTTCATATTTTCTTATGTCTAAGTATAGAAGTTCTCGTAATTGCTACGAAAGCTGACCATGATTTTCATAAAAAAGAAAGTAATATTGAAACATAATCAAAACATAAATATGATATCCGAAATAACAACCCCAGAACAAGCACAGTAGCATTAACTTCCATATAAACCAAGAAACATATGATAAAATATTACATCACCAGAAACAAAAAAAACTAAAAGTGGGTCCCCTATTATTCATATGATGCCTACCACGACAAAACTATTATCAACCCTAAAAATCCACTCAACCAATTTGTAGATCCCAGTTAGTATATTGTTTTTTAAGGAAGACATTTATTCAGAAAGATAACCATGAAACATAACAAAACCTTTGCCACACTAATTAGAAATTAATACATGTTCACAATACATAAGAAATTCAAATAATAAAGAAAATAACATTAACTAACCTGAAAATTAAATCATCTCTTGATCATTTAAACTCGAAGGTAGGTGGTATAGGAGCATCAAAGCTCTCTAAAACCTGTGTCTTGCTACCACCACCTATCACCGTCTCCTCCTTTTTTCCACCACCAAAAAGTCCTCCAAACCAGGAAGAAGAGGACGGTGCTGATGATTCTGCCATCATACCATCAATACTTCCTGGAGCTTGACCAGGAAGCTGCCCCATTGGTTGACCAGGCAGCTTCCCAGATGGATATCCAGGCACTCCAGGGACATTAGGTAGTGGCTCCTCCATGGGTGGGAAGTTCTGTGGAGCACTCATGACTTTATTTAACATAATTCCAGCTCCCTCTATCAACGCAAGTAAAACTCCACCAAACAGTGCTGATCTAGAAGCAGCACCCAGTCCCTGCCGCATCTGTAGAAAACCACCAGTTGCTGCACCAGCAATAATAGAGTTCCAAGGATCCTCTTTCTGCCGGAGATAAACCATTGTACAATCAAATGAGGAGAAAAGCCCACCCCACACAGCAAAACTACCACCAATACGAGGAGCATTCATGCGCACTGCCTGTGTACCGCCAATCAAGCGCTCACCTTTTGGTGAGTTGTATATGCCTTTTAAGAAGTGGAAGGCTGAACCTCCAACAGCACCCATGCCAAATGCTCCGCCAACATCATCAAGTATACGGTCAGGGCAAGGTTCACGAGAAGTCTCTGGTGTTCCCATTGTTACACGGGATAAGCACTGACTAGGAAGAAAAAGGTTTAGAGGTATGACACCAACAAAGCAGGGCTGCTTTTACTTTCCAAGAAAGTGATCGGTTTGATTTGATATTGACCTGCATCAAAACATTATCATCAAACTGCATCATCAGTTTGAGCAACACCCCTTTTTCCAGGAGCTGTAAAGTGAAAATCATAACGATTGGAAACAACAGAACCACCAACATGGACAGAAACTTTGCATTCAATAACAATAACATTTTTTTCCTACAGCTCTCTGAATCAGAACTCAGCTCAAGTAACAAAGTAAACTCAGTTTATATAAAGTGGTAGATAACTATTATTTCGATCAAGGGAAGAGGTTAAATTACTACTTCTCGGATACTTATCAACTTGCCATTTCTTCATAAGCATATCTATAGGTTTCCTGCAAACATGTATCGACATGACAGATAATACTTGGATCAGACAACATAACAAACTTCCACATCACTCTTAGACCAGAAATATTTACAGAAAAACACTTCAGTAAACTAAAGAACCCTAGCTATAAACTTAGATATAAATAAATAGGATTCTTAAAAGTTAAAACAAATACCATTTGTCTGATAAAACCTTGACCGTACATCTCAACAACAAAAACCTTCTTCTTTCTTTTTTTTTCAATAAGAACACCTCCCTCCTTCCTCAACAAAAAACAGGAAAGATACTCACCAAAAGTGTATCCTGGTAGTCAACAAAGTGGGTTTAGACCTATGAGCTCTCAGGTTCAAATCCCAGCGCAAAGAAAAAACACTAGGCAATTTCTCCGCTTCGGTAGACAGATTTATCTGGTAGCAGACGCCGCAGTTATAAAAACAAACAGATACAAACCTAAATAAGCAAGAAATCACAATTTCCGTTAACAAAGCTGCGATCTTAATTGATCAATAGATCAACTACACCTCAATCCTAAATTAATTGGGTTTGCTATACAAAAACACTGCTACCACTTCACCATATAGTTGAAACTATTTCAACCTACAACAATTTTCTTCATTATCCAGGTCTAAAACCATCTATACTTGGTGAAACTGACATAAAAAAAGGTCAAAAAAGGTGATGTTAGGTAAAAAGGTAGCGGACACAATGATTATAAAAAACTACAAAATCAAATCAGCAAGAAACCACAACTTCCAACTACAAAAGCTGAAATCTTTAATTGATCAATCTATCAACTACACCTCATTCCCAAATTAGTTGAGTCAGCTATACAAAATACATTGCATAGCTACCTCATAGTTAAGACTTATTTTTCTTGGGTTTTTAACTTACCACAGTATTCATCATTATCAGGGACTAAAACAGGTTATACATCCCGAAACTAACATTAAAAAGGTAAAAAAAGTTGATGCGAGGTAATAAAATAGCAGACCCACAATTATTATTTTGATAAAAAATTACAAACCCAAATTAGCAATAACCGACAACTTCCACTACAAAAGCTGAAATCTTTAATTGATCAATCCATCAACTACACCTCAATCCCAAATTACTTTGGGTCAGCTATACAAAATACTCATGCATCAATTCATCATAGTTATAGACTGTTTCTGTTCCGGGTTTTCACCAAGGCTTAGCTACTCCGTTCTAAACAGGATAAACATCACGAAACTAACATAAAAAGGTGGAAAAAGTTCAGATCTTAACCGATTAAATTCTTTTTTTTTTCAACAATTGATTTGAGAACTGAATACTGTAAGCAAAGTTCAACATAAAAACCAAGATGAGTTCGAAGAAAGAGATTTTTAACCTGACGGAGAGGCAGTGGCACCGACCGACCGACTCCAGGTGAGAGACGCAGAAAGGGAGAATAAGCTGGAAAACCTAAGAGCTAGTAAAAGAGGGCTTTTTGACCCGAATTTAAATGGGTAATACTCGATATCATGTGGGTTATTACACACTGAAGAATTTGTGTGTATATTTGGTTTTCTCTTGTTGCTTACTTCATTATTTATATGTTAAAAATAAAAAAAATCTTGTTGCATGCTGATACTCTATTATTTTTTTAAAAAAAAATGAAGCCAAACACAAAATATTTATCTTTTTTCTAAATAAACCTTATGCTGCACAAAATTAATGTTTAATTATTTTTCTTTTGAAATATTTAAGATTTTAAAGTTATTTAGTGTATATATAAGAACCCCTAATTTAAATTTTATGTATATATTTCTATATATTAGTATACATAAGAGTCATGAGAAGAACGACCAATGACATTTTAGTAATTTTAATATCATTTAAGAGCAAAATAATAATTGTGTAACTAATGGTCAAAATGAAAAATCTAGAATAATCCATACATGTCTTAATTTTTGTTTTGGGCTCATAATGATATTATTGTAATTTTGTTAAAATGAAGAATTTCTAGTAATTAACTTCTTACAAACAATAATGAATGTTAAGCTTGTTTTTACATACTTTTGAAAGAAAAATTTGAACTAATTAAAAAAAATGTTTTTGAATAGTCAATATTTTCCTGTTTATTTTACTATTTATTTTTTCTATTCTATATTTTATAGAAAAGTGAATGGGAGGACGACCAATGGAAAAAATTTATTTACTCTAACAAAAATCTATTAAGAAAGATAATAAATAATTCTAAAATATCTTTCTTTATATAACGTGAATAATGATTAAGGGTAAAAATGTAATTTCACACTAACAAAAAATTACCTAGAATGATAACAAAAAAATTAAATAGTTGTAAAAACATCTTAAGTTATTATTATTACTAGGGCTATTCATGGTTATGGTTAACAACCAAACCAAACCGCAATCCGAACCAGACCGATTAAAAAAATTGATATCTAGTTTAGTTTGGTTAGGTTTGGTTTTTAAATTTTGAAACCGATACTGTTTGATTTGATTTTGGTTTTACTAAAATACAACTGCAAAAATAACCAAAATGAACCAATAAATTAGATATATAAATTTTATAATTATTTATATGTTATTCATAAATAAATTAAAAATATTTTGTTAAATTTTAATTAACTTAAGGCTTGAACTTTACCTTTTTTTCAAGCCTAACACTTTAGCCAAGATATAACAATCTCAAATCCAAGTCCATCAAAATCCATTTTAGTCTTTACTTAATGTACTTCACATAAAATAGTCAGACATTATCTTAAAAAAATCACTTTGTTCATGTAATGATAACTCTAATATTGCTTAATTGGTTGACTGAATCGACATTTGTTTTTTTTAGATTGTTCATGTACTTGGTATTTGTGTCTATCGAGATACGTAAGTCCTCAAAAAAATTATTACTTTGAAACCGAATAAACCAGAAAAACTGAACCAAACTCACAATAACCAAAACCAATAGTTATTTTTTTCGTTTGGTTTGGTTTGGTTTTAGAAATTTAAAAAACCGACTAAATTGGTTTGGTTTTGATTTTAATCAATATCCGATCCAAACCGAACCGTGAAACACCCATAGTTATTACCATTTACTTATTTTGTTATTACTTCACTATCTTTTCTTTTATGAGTTATTGTGATATCTATTTTATTATTACTCTATTTTACTATTACTTTAGTTTAATTCTTAATATTTTTTCTATTAATTATGCTTATTAAAAATGCCAACTTTTTACATCAAAATTTATCATGAATTAATTATTTCCATCTTTATTTTGGCTCTAATTAATATACTTGAAAATAATTAAGTGTGATAAAAATTAATAATATATATTAGTTTGATATTAAAGAAAAAGATGTTAAAAAGTAATTTTACAAATAAAAATGAATAGGATGATATACTTGTTAGAATGAAAATGTAATTTCATTCTAACAAAAATCTATCAAGAATAAATAATTCTAGAAATATCTTTCTATATATGAAGTAAATGATAATCAAAGGTTAAAAAAAAGTAACTTCATGCAAACAAAAAGTTGTCAATAACAAAAAAATTAAAATAGTTCTTCAAATATCTTTAGTTATTATTATTAGTATTACCTCATTTTTGGTATTTCTCCATTTTTTTTATGAATTATTGTGATGTCTATTCATTATATGAAAGTAAATAAATTATGATTATGATTAGATCTCAATAATTCTATATCGAATATAATATTAGGTGGAATCAATCAAATATTAAAATTAAAATTAACATGTATATTTAAATTTTGTGTATTAAAATATTTTTAAATTTTTTGATTTTAAATATGCTACATAAAAAAATTAAAATTTAGAAGTTATTTTTTTTAGATGAAATAAAAAAATAAGTTCATATAAATTGAAAAGGAGGGATCATATATTAAAAATGAAATATATCTGTTTTATTATTAAAATGAGCTTTTATATATTTTTTTGAAAAAAATTCTTTTAGTTTCTTTCTATTAATTTGTGCATATATGTGGAGTTTTAAAGATTTGAAAATTTGAATATAAAAATATAATAATTTGAATATTTTAATTCTTCGTTTTAATTTCTATTTTGTTGCATATTTAAAAATTATCAATGTAACAATTCAAGATATTTTAGAAAAACATAGTTAAAAACCATAATGAAATTTGGTTGATTCCCTTATTTTTATCGAAACAAAAGAAAATTGCATATATTGTTTGAAATGACGTAAGAACTAAAAAGTACTATGAATCACAGTAAAATGACAACTCATATAAAATTCCGTTGACTTTCCTAAAATTACTTGTATCATATAAATTGAAACAGATGGAAAAACATATATTATTTGAAAATTACATAAAAGGTATATAAATTAACAGTATAAAATATTTTTAAAAAAAAACACATATAACAAATTAGTTCATTTTTTCAATTTTCATTTAAGTCACATAAATTGAAAGAAATAATTATCATACGTTGGGTGGCGCTGGTGCAGACACTTAATATCTACTAATAGAATAAAAGGTTTGTTTGGGTTATAATCCTTTACTCATTTGAATTGTACAAACTATGACTCAGCTCTCTAGATAAGGTTTGCATACATATTATTCTTTTTAAACTCAAATTTGTTAGTGTTATTATAACTAATTATGTTTATTTTTTTTATTAGCAAGTTACAATAGTTGATTGAAAAAAAAAAGGTGGTGAAATTGATTTTGTAAAAGCGTTGACGAACAACATTTTCAGTAATTGAGTCCTTCGCTTGATGTTAAATTTACAATCAAATATTCAACACTAATTAATTGAATCAGACACACTCCCGTTGTTCATTACTTAATTGATCTATCAAATTCACAACCTTCAATTTGTAAACTGGACTTACTTAAAGCAGTCAACACCTGTTGATAATTCTTTAACTAAAGTACCAAATTCTGTAACAATCTATATTGTAGATCCATAAAAAAGTGAACTTATTTCTTCAACATTAAGGTGTTGGGATCAAAGATATTTTAGCACGGTGTGATATTCATATTATTCGTTTTAGGTCAAAATTGAATAGTTCTATTTTATTGTCTCAAAAAGGTAAACTTATTAGTAGCTTTTGTTTTCAAACTTTTCATGTGAGACTTTGCTCATGTACACCCAGTAAAGGCTCATACCGCCCATCACCATTCATAGACTAATTTGAAGATTGATTGTGTCACGATCCAACCCTTCGGGCCGTGTGGGCAACTACTTTAACACCTAAGTAGGATAACTCTCATATCTCAAACGTTTAAATATGCGGAAAATTTGAGAAAATAAAGATAATTACCAAAATATGACTTTAATAAATATTATCTTTAGACACTCTTTTAGTTAAAACTTGTAAAGCAATTAAAATCTCTCATAGATCTAGTCTAAACAGGTACATGAATTACTAAGAGTACAACTGGACAAGATAAATAAAGACACAGCTCCCACCATGCAGAAGGAACGATAGAAGCTGCTGAATAATTTCTTCGACTTCACCTAATGAAACATCACCAATCCTGCATCCAAACTATGTCAAAAAAAATTCATAACAAGAGTAGTATCAGTACAAATACACGTACTGGTATATATCATCAGCCAACCCGACGCTTATGACATAACATAAGAAATCAAGTAATAAGATCATGAATAAGACCACTCGCTTCTCCACCTTTACCCTTTCATAGAACACGAATTCTCTACTTATTAACCGCCTTCTCAATGTGATCATATCCTAACATGTTAACCCTTAATGAACCCCAAGGTTCCCCCACGAGCACCAATGCTTGAATATGTGTATCTTTTTATATTTTGTGATCAACGACACTAACCTACACTTTGAGTGTCTACAAATCGAAGCTAGTAAAGTAACCCAATCAAGGGTTGGAGTCGTGTCCCAAGGGAGTGGTAGTGAAAGTAGTAGCTACTTAGAATTTCGTCCTAAAAAGTGATACATCAAGTCATTTTCGAGTTAAACACAAATTAAATTCAATTTGTGATATAAAGTGTCAAATATCAAGAAGGGATTTTGTCACAAATAGTAGAATATAGCAAAAATAAAGGAGAAAACAAGTATGAGAAATAGTTCTTAGGGTGTGACTGCAGTATATGTTGACACAAACTAATGGGTACATGCTTTTGATATGAAAATTAACAAGACAATGGTGACTAGGCTAAGATTTAGGTGAAAGTAAGTTCCATCTCTGTCAACTTACCTCATATCAAATGTGTTCCTCTGGGACACCCACTCGTCTAAACTAACCAGCCTACGCCTTACCCACACCCTGACCATTTGATAGAGGGTGCTAGCATATGGTACTAGGGCTCACCCGCTCGGGCCGAACCTCATGTTGACCCACTCCTTAGGCCATCAGTCTAGTGGTCTTAGTTTCGCAACCTCCCTCTCGGGCAAGCCGAAAACACATAGGTGGTTTTGTATTTGAAACTACAAACCCGTTAAATTAAACCACAACCACTAGGTGAAATCACCATTAAAATGCATCTAATCCTATCAGCTAGCAAGACCCTAAAGTAATATCAATACATATTTGCTAGATCACACCCCAAGAATGGGGTTTTTTAGCCACACAAAGAAATAATCAAATAAACTTCAAATGATAACGGAATCCAGTAGGTATAAGAGATTAAACCTTAAAAATAGCAAAGGAAGGTGCCACATCCAGGGAGCACCCCCTAGACGCAACCGGTGTCGTCGTCCTCGAAGAGGACTAAGACTAGCCTTTTAACATTCTTCATAATATTTTATATGTTACAAATGCAGAATAATTAAAACTTTTCGTCTACATTTACATTGAGGTTAACTTTGACCTCTCGCTTACACAAAATATATATTAGGGAGTTTACATAGACTCCTCGCTATCGGAAGCACTACATAGGATTCTACTTTTACTTCACATACATAATATAGGAACATAATCTCGTAAGAAGTCTATTATATGTCTCATATTAAACCATCTAAACAAATACAACATTTGGGCATAGCCCTTATTTCATTACAATGATAGCCACATATAGGCTTATACAACAATCGTATCCAAATGAGAAAGGAAAGAACTCAATGTCTTAAAACTAAAGCAACGACAATAGCTTGATAGTGGCATCGTCCTCGGAAGGTGAGCACATACCAAAACATGGGAATCTTCCAAGTTCTATTGCAAATGACCTTGAGACTTCAATGGACCGAACATACATAGTTGTAGAAATAGAACCAATATTGGTTAGTTCAACCACTTGTACTAAGTATAGGCATATGCACACAAAACATTTGAAATATGCATAAAAGGAGAATTTCTTTAGAAACATGTTAAGTCATTTGAAAACACTTATGCTCACACAATACAGCATATACAAGACAAGGAATCACAACAAGATAAGACATGTTTAGAATCAAGACAACATCACTATAAAGTCATCTTAACGTATCATGTTCATTAGTTCATATCATCAACATAAAAAAACCTTACCAACAATCCTATCCCAAGCCTACAAGTGAAATTGTCATGTGAATCCCCATAACCCCACAAAATCAAGTAAATAAGATAGGAGATCATAGGTAATGCCTTTCTACATAACATCATTAATAGTCATCACTTCATAGAGCAATTTAGACCAACATCATGTTCACCAATGAAACCAACACATATAAGAGTAAATCATGTAGGAACAACATATATACATTTCATAACATATGGGAACAAACTCCTAGGACTCCTCTTAGAGCCAACTTGTGTAATGTCTAGGTAGAGTCCGATAACCTTACCTATACTAAGTCAAACCCCTTAAGTCACCCTAGTTAGAGTTCACTTTATTACATCATTTTACTTTCAAGAGCACTTGCCTTAACCGACATAGACCACAAGAGCTAAATGTAAAATCTGGTGTCATGGAATCCTGCACTGAAAGAAGGTAGACTACTTGCCAAGGTAGTACCAAAACACGAACATAGCTTTCTAGGTGGATCAACTAGCTAGTATTCCTATGGGGGTAACATAGTTCATGAACTACGAGATATGCTTGGTACCCTATTTATGCACATTGCATTATAGTCTCCAATCTCATGAGTACAATAGTGAACCTACTTTCCCACGTTGGGAAGGGACACTCCCCACTACCTAGTTCACTCGGTGCTAAGCTAGAGCCCCTTTTTTGAAATGTCTTTAAACCTTCATTATTCATCAAAGCTTAGTTTAGGTCATAGAAGACTAAAACCTTGTATATCCTCATCATTATCTCATTAAGAATTACATGAGGATATCCTTTCATGGCAACCCTCATATGTGAGATTAGCATATCGTCATCATCATGTCATAGTAAGGCACATAGGCAATTCATAAGCAACCTTATATCATTACTTCTTAAGCATAATCTCACAATCACATAATCAAGACATTTCAATTTCATCATCATACCAACACTTGCTTAATTCAATCACAAGACATGCTTCAATAGAACTTCATCACCAAGTAAAGGCCATCACAATTGAAGTTAATGTTCAAGATCACAAGAATAGATCCAATACCAACAATAAATTACCCTAGGAAGTCCATAAATTAATTAGAATAGATAAAACAAATTTAACAATCAATACATTCTTCAATTCCTATCAATTCATAAGCAAGATCTAAGAATTGGGGAAGTTGGGGAAAGGGACATAATCCATACGAAATTCCTTTGATTAACATCAATTATTCTATAATCTATGCTCAATTATACATAGGAAATCACATTAAACATAATTAATCATTAATTTCAAGTTTAGAAGAAAATCCATTAGAAGGGGAAACCCTTGGCATTGGTGATTTAGAAATCAACTTTGAAAGGACCTCTTGGGGAAGGAATCCCAAGAGTGAAGAACCAACCTTATAGAGACTTAATCCACAAAATTTGAGAAGAAAAGTTGAGAACTAGGCCTTCTTCTCCAAGCTTCCAAAGCCCTTCAATGGTGGATGAATAGAGAGAGAAAGTAGAGAGAGGTGAGAGCTTTTGGATTTTGATTTGAGCGAATTAAAATGGCTTAAAACTGATCTAAAACCAATATATACTCGTCCCCTAAATTACCCAAAAAACCCCTCACTTAAATGGGCCTTTTTGTGAAGTCAAATTGAAAAAAAAATGTCGTGAACGAATCTTGGAAGTGGCTGCGCGTCGCGAGTTCAATTTCACAATTTTTTTATGGAAATCCGAGTTGAGGAAGAGAGCCTCGTGGAGGCCTGATGCCGCGAGTCAAAATTTTCTTAGCCAGTGTTGGCTGTGCAACGCGTGGTTGGTGCCAAATATTGGCTGCCACAAGCTACTTTGGCGTTCTGGTTATCAAGGTTTAGGTTTTTCTTAAGGACCCTTAAGGCGGTCCTTGGGGAGTCATCTCTAGACGTTTGGATTCTATATACTATAATTTACCTATTTAAATTATTTTTACAAGTTTTAAACTTCATTTGACACTCCCAAACCTTCACCAAACATAGGGAGGTCTACTAGTTCAATTTTGCTAGTGTCCGGACGTCAAGGACGTTTCTTGACGTCTTGACTCTAACACCTCTCTATAAAGCATCATATACCATTTCAGGACCAATAAGTGAAGACTCGCCAACTTCAAACCATCCCATCAGAGATCTACATCTCCTACCATACAAAGCTTCGAAAGGGGCCATGGATATCGACGAATGGTAACTGTTGTTTTAAGAGAACTCAACAAAAGTCAAGTGCTCATCCCAAATTCCCTTGAAGTGAACGACACAATATCTAAGCATATCCTCAAGGGTTTGAATAGTACGCTCCACTTGACCATCCATTTGGGGATGAAAAATGGTGCTTAACTTTAGTCTTGCGAATCCTTTTTGAAATGATCTCTAAAACATAGATGTGAATTGTGCGTTCTATCCGATATGATGAATGTCGGAATACCATGAAAACTCACGATCTCATCTATATAGATCTTTGCATTATCCTCCACCGAGTAAGTGAACTTAACGTGAATAAAGTAAGCAGATTTGGTCAATCTATCCACTACCACCCATATAGAGTCATTTTGCTTTCAAGTGCGAGGCAAACCCACTATAAAATCCATGTTAGTCTTCCTATTTCCATGTGGGAATTCGGATTTCCTGATGTAAACCACTCGGCTTTAAGTGCTCGACTTTTACTTGGTTGCAATTCGTACACTTTGCAACAAATTCCGTTATGTCCCTTTTCAAGCCATGCCACAAAAACACTTCTCTAAGGTCATGATACATATTAGTACAACCCGGATGAATTGAATAATGAGAACCATGAGCTTCCTCCAGGATTTGGTTTCTCAAATCATCAACATTGGGTACACACAACCTTCCTTGGTACCTCAAAACACCGTCCCCCCTAAGGAGAATGACTCATTAAGCTTACCAAGATCCGATTCCTTTAATTCCATCAATGATAAATCAAGGTGTTTCTTAGACTTCACCTTAACTACCAAAGAAGACTCGGAATGATGATGAACCATAAAACCACCAATTGGAGAATCTTCCAATCGAACAACCAAACGAGCCAACCGATGAACATCTTTCACTAGGTCTGTCTTTCTCTCCCCAACATGAGACACACTACCCATGGTCATAGGACTTAGAGCATCCTCAACCACATTGGCTTTGCTGAGATGGTATAGAACGCTCATGTCGTAATCTTTCAACAATTCCAACCATCTTCATTGTCTGAGATTCAACTCCTTTTGGGTAAACACATATTGAAGACTTTTATGATCAGTATACACATCAACATGAACACCATATAAGTAATGTATCCACATTTTTAAGGTAAACACCACACCGCTAACTCAAGATCTTGAGTAGGGTAGTTATTCTTATGAACCTTGAGTTGCCTAGAGGCATATGCTATAATCTTCCCGTGTTGCATAAGGACATAACCCAATCCCACTCAGGATGCATCACAATATATCACAAAATCGTGGTACGCCTATCTTTCAAGGTGTTGAAGATTCTTCCGCATGCCTTTGACCACTCAAATTTCACATTCTTTTGAGTTAAGGTAGTCAAAGGAGATGCAATGGACACAAAACTATCCACAAACCTCCTATAGTACCTGGCTAGACCTAAGAAATTTCCAATGTCTGTTGGAGCCAATGATCTAGGCCAATTCTTTACCGCTTCCATCTTTCTCGGATCCACCTCTACCTCTTTACTAGAGATGATATCACCAAGAAACGCCACCGACCTCAACCAAAACTCACATTTGCTATATTTGGCAAATAGTTGGTGTTTCTTCAAGACTTGTAACACCACTCTCAAATGACCCATATGATCACCCTCATTCTTCAAATATACCAAAATTTCATCTATGAAGACAATCATAAATGCATATAGGTAATTTGAAACACCCTATTTATTATGTCCATAAATACGCCGGAGTATTTTTTAACCCAAATGACATCACTCTAAACTCAAAGTGACCATATCTTATTCGAAAGGACGTTTTGAGAATATCTTCATCTCTCACCCAAAGCTGGTGATATCCCGACCTCAAGTCAATCTTAGAAAAGTAGCTTGTCTCTTGGAATTGATCAAACAAGTCTTCAATCTGAGGGAAATGATACTTATTCTTAATGCTCACTTTGTTAAGTTGCCGGTAGTCAATACACATCCTAAGGGACCCATCCTTCTTCTTCAAAAATAAGACCAGAGCAACCCATGGGGAAATACTAGGTTGAATGGAGCCTTTGTCTAGTAAATCCTTGAGTTGAGCCTTCAACTCTTTCAATTTGTCACAACCCGAAACCATACCGTAGAAGTTAGGGTACAATCTTGGATTGTAACCGGCAGCGTCGACCTCTCTGAGGTCTAAGACAAGCCCTTTCATATCATTCGTTGCATATACATAGTGAAAAGTAGTGCAAAATTTAAACTTTATACAAAACATGATATAGTCTTCAGAATCTCTTTCATTTAAAAGTAATAGGAAATACTAAGTCTCAATCTCATCATCTTAAGACACAAGAATACTTGGTACACATCCCATACTTCAAAATATGAATATAGAAATACTTAGTCTATTACAATACTTTGAATGAAAACATAAAAGACACATATGCCCTCGAGTCAAGTGAGGACATACTTCAACTTCTCTTGAATGGTCTTCTAAGTCCAAGTCTTCAATATTCAAAGCTCCTCACCTACCAAGAACTATATAGATAGATAAAAGCATGGAGTTAGTACAACCACATGTACTAAGTATGGCATTATGCATAAAAATCATGAAAACAGACTTTATTGGAAATATGCATATTTTCATTTAAAAATCACATTATAATCATAATAACATCATTAATTAATTTAGAAACACATAAGAAAATAATAAATCGCCAATATCAAATTTAAAGATCACTTTACAGTGAACTATATTCACTGTACAATGAATTCATTCATTTTTACCGTGAGTCTAGCATGTGATTCCCTCACTTAAAGTCATCCTAAGATTCACTTAAGTCAAAAAAAGAGAGACCTCCCATACACCCTCTCTAGATGTGCCTAAATGACACTTAAGATTACCTATAATGAGTCACATACATACTTACAAAGCAAACATAGACATAAAGGTAAGATTCCTCTATCAAAGGTGAACTTTAAGTCTCACTTGAGTGTGTTGTGCAGCGACCGCCCATAAAATTCCTTACACACACACTTAATATATCCTATGGACTCACTAAGATAGAATCATGCTCACATAATACATCAACACATAGGTGATATTACATTCTCATTCGAAAGGCTATCAAAGACTTACTTAAGTAAATCAAGAAGATAACATCCATAGTGACCTCTTCGAGATTACCTAAATAGTTCTTAAGACTACCTAAGGCTTAGATCATGTCCACAAAATCAACCAACTTCCCTAGCTAGAGTCATCCTCAAGACTTTTTAAGATAAGACATGAAGAGATCATCACTTATGCCCTCTTCACACTTTAGCTAAGGAATCCTTAGGTCACTTTAGATTACGTTCTCATTTATTTACATACTCTTTAACATAATTCGTTGGTTCATTAAGACCTATACATCACATCAAGGACATCCAAATAATTTTGGACAAGACCTAGGAGCTCCACATAACACCTTCAAAGTCTATTGTGCAATGTCTAGATAGCGTCCCATACCACCACTTAAACTCCATAAACTCCTCTTATGACAATAGGTATTCCATATGATTAGAATAGGCAATAACCGACATAGACCATGATAGCAAGATAAGGAATCCAAAGTTCTATCCTACTTCGATGAGGTTGTTCTACTTGTCAATGGTATAACTTGGACAAATCCCATGTAGGCACATGGTTAAGGAATACGAAGGGCATACTTTGTAATCTAGTCTCATACATAACTAGAACTACTTTCCCTTACTATACTCACTCGGTGCTAGCCTTAGTTCTGATAGATCAATTCTTATTAAGGTTCATATAAATGGGTCCCAAATCTAGTTCATGACCCAATTATATTCAACCACCCAAAGCAAGGTCCACTAGGGCATATCTCACTATGGAGACAAGAAGCTCATAATGAAATTCCTAAGGATTATTATGATGCCGTTGCAGACAACTAACCTTAAGTTCATCATTCCTTTACTTTGAAGGATACCATTATGGCTTACGCTTCAACAAACCTTCTCTTAAGTCAAGGTTTTCACATAATAGACTCTCATATCATCATTTAAAGTCACATGTTATTCATATATTCAAGACTAAGAGTTCTAAAATCCTAAATCAAGACATCACATATTCATAATCATATATACCTCAAGCAAGTGACACAAGTCAACCAAGACAAAATACCACATACTTCACTTTTAACTCATAATGAGGGTCGTTCTAGAAACACATAGAAACAATCTAATATCTTCAATTAATCCTATAAAACTTCATAACATTATTAATGTACTCCACATAGACTCACAAAGCCAAGTAGGAATAACCAAGACTTAACCCTAATACTATAATCATAATGTCAAAGTCATATTCTAACATGATCACTTAAGGCAACATAAGTAGAAGAACACATATATGACTTCACATGTAGATAGATAATGTCATGCTTTAACATACTCAATTACACAAATATCCATATTACTTCCAGTAGTTTCCAATAAGGCCATGCTCATCATATTGCATAAAGTAACACCGACAAGACCACATCAATTGCAAGTAAAACACATAACACCGCCACCATAAGTAGACCATACCAATCACAATAAAATAGAATTATAATTAATATCAAATTAAAGAAAATGGGGAAGCATACCTTCATCCCATCATCCTAACTTTAGTTCAATCACAAATAAACCAATTCAACATCACAAGGCCCTTACACATGGCCATGAAATAAATCAAAGCAATAACCCTAAAACTCAATGAATATACATCTATTCAATCTAGGTATTACAATATAATATCAATTAGATATCAATTGAATACAATTCTTATACCATTGGAAAGCCCATAAGAAACCACATAACAATTCAACAATATTAGCTTAATATCAAGTAACTCAATAATTAGTTCAAACTAGGGTTCATCAATTTACATGGGTTCATAGGTAATTTAGATTATTGAAATCATCAATGAAATATCAATTAGATCATAATTCAATGTTTAGATATTATTTATGCAAGAACCCATTGTAGAATCATGAAATTGGACAATTCACTTTAGAAAACTTTGAAAAACATCTTGAGAGTTGGGCTTATTGATGAAACAAGTTTCAAGGATAAAAAGCATACCTCAAGGATGATAATTCTTCACTTTGATGAAGAATTTCGACACAAAAACCCCTTACCAAGCTTCCACTTCAAGTTGGACTTCAATGGAGTCTTTGGGATTTTTCTAAGAGTTTTGGTTTTTAATTTGGAAGAATCAAGTCTTTAAGGTGTTTACCATTTATACACTTAATTAAAATACCAAAAAGAACCTTAATAAGCTTTCAATGACTTAATTTATAAGTGGGGCGAATTTACAATTCACCCCTTGACTTGGGAGCAGACCAGCGCAGGAGAACAGGTCGTGCAATGACTTGCCTTTGACGGGGCATCACCACCTCGTCGGGCCATCACAGGCCTTCGTCGGTGACAGCAGTGGATTGCCAAGGTTATTATCTTCACCTATGGTTAATTAACTCACAACGGGACCATTTGACAGGGCGTCACAACTACGACTGGCCATTGACTGCTTCTTCGCAAGGGTCTGCTAGGGACAACCTTCACACTGATTTTGGGTCCTTCCTCGAGTATCCTTTAGTGGTCCTTAAAGATAATTTCCCAAACGTTTCCACCCCAAATATGATCTTATATAAGTTTAAAACATATCACATCAATTTCATCCAAAACGAACACGTAAAATTCAACAAAACTTTCCTAGACATACAAGGTCGACTCAAGGCATATCTTTCGAACACCTTGGACGTTCTTGGTCGTTTGACCTCCAAACTTCACGAAACTCCAAACACTACCTATAAATGACATAGTAAATCATATAAGGACCTTAAAACCTCATGAACACACATAAACACATATAATCACATATGAGGCACATAGGTGACTTAGTCGTCGAACGTCTTGGTCGTCCCTTGATGTTTGACTTCCAACATACCTAATACTTTAGCTACTGCCTCTATACCATATATTAGACCTATTTAGGACCTTATAACATCAATAACAACATGTTAGGATCTAGTTAACCTAGGTCATCTTTGGGGTCTTACACAATTTAGCCGGAGCCATCCGATACGGAGGATTTGAAATGGGATTTGTATCCGATAGAAAGTCAATACCAAAATCAATTTCCTATTTGGGAGAGATTCCAGAAGATCATTAGGAAAGAACTCCGGAAATTCCCTTACTACGGGAACTAATTCAATAGGAGGAACTTCAGAGTCTAAATAATTAAATCTTACAATGTGGTATAAACCCTTTTTGAGATTATCTTACAAGCCTTTAAACAAAAAATGATATGACCTCTAGGAATAGAATTCCCCCCTTCTACTCTAAGAAGGGTTAATAATGAAAGTTAAACTTGACAACTCCTGTACTACAATCAATGGAAGCAAAAAAAGCATGGAAACAATCCATACTCAAAATAATATCAAAATCAACCATATCAAGTTATAATAATTCAACATGAGTAAATATATTGGGAAACATTATAAAACAATTTCTATATACCCCTTTTGAAACCATCGACTCTCCACAACGTAGTTACCATAAAAGGTTTATTCAAGATATCGAGCAATATATCAAACAATCTAGTTACCCAAGGAGTAACAAAATATAAGGTAGCACCGGATCAAGTAAAACATAAACATCAATAAATAAGACTTGTAACATACCGATTTCCACATCGGGAGAACTCTCTTGTTCACCCATAGAACGAAGAGCATAAAAACGATTCTTTTTCAGAGCATCAACATTTGAACTACTTGCTTGTCCACTCCCCTTGTCTTGCCCCTTAATATTAGGTTAGTCTCTAATCTTGTGACCACTTTTACCACGTCCAAAGCAATTCTTCGTCCCAAATAAGCACTAACTCCAATGTTTCTTAATATACTTTCACAAGTTGGCTTCTTGCTTGGCGAAGTAGTACCTCTTACCTTTTGAGATTTAGGGTTAGGCACCCTATCATCACAGCCTTAGCGAACTTAGAAGGAACTTGATTAGAGAACCTCTTCTTGAATCTAGGATTATCTTATATTTTCAACCTCCCTTTTGAAGAACCACTTTCAAAAGACTTGGCCCTCTTGGCCTCTCTATTCTTCCTCATTAGCATACTCTCTTTTACTTGTTGAGCATGAACCATTATATGGGAAATATTCATATAATGATGAAGCATAGTCCACCAACATTCTTCCACCAAGTCATCGGACACTCCTGTAAAAAAACAACTCATCTCATCCCTTGGGTTAGACACCAAGGATAGACATACTTGGATAATTTAGTAAACTTTAAGGAGTAATAAAGCATACTCATATCTCCTTGACCAAGGTTGATAAATTCTTCTACCTTAGATTCCCTCAACTCTCAAGGAAATAACCTATCAATCAATGCCCTCGTGAAATCCCAAGTCACCGGACCACCTCTTAGTTCCCTATTATTTCTCCATTGGGAGTACCAAGTTTGTGCCACATCTTTGTATTGATAAGCGGCCAACTCGGCCTCTCACCCGAAGTTACACCCAGAGAAAATAGGATATTATAGACCTCATTTAGGAAATCTTGAGGGTTTTTCATAAGCTTTTGAACCATAGAACATAGGAGGATTCATTCTAGTGAAGTCTCTTGGATGAAAAGCCATAGTTCTAGCATGATGAGGCACACGGGCTCCTACTTCCAGATTAACTTGGGTCGTCATAGCTTGGAATTGAGAGTTTGTGGCATTATATTGGGAAGTCATGGCTTGGGCCAAGTTGAAAAATACCGATCTTATATCCCCATCTGTCATAGGAGGGGGAGGAGCAACCGGAACTTGATCACCCATAGGAACTTGCTCAATTGAGGGACTTGATTGTCTTGTGCAAGAGCTTGAATGTCATGAGCCCCCACATTTGCAATCCCTTCCTATGCCCTTCGTGCAGCGGATCTTCAAGTATTCATACCTATAACCACAATAAAAGGCATACATAGAGTAGACTCTAGAGGCAATACATAGGAATATAAGAAGATTAGGATTTCCTTAGCATCACATAGTTTCTCGTTCATAAGTGTGTCGCGCTTCACAATTCTGAATAAGAATCTACATAGACATGGTTTAATGAGACATCGCTCTTAAAGTTATTCAACCTCATGTTCTGATACCAAGTTTGTAACATCAGTGGAGCACCCTCTGACGTAACCGGCATTGTCGTCCTCAAAGAGAACTAAGACTAGCCTCTTAGCATTCGTCATAGCATATAATAGGTTAAAAATGTGGAAAATTTACTTTTCATTTACATCCACATTGAGGTTTAGTTAGACCTCTCACTTACACATAATATATATACAGGGAGCTTACATAGATTCCTCGCAATAGGAAGCACTATATAGGCTTCTACTTTTACTTCACATACATAACATAGGAACATAATTTCGTAGGAAGTCTAGTATATGTATCATATTAAACCATCTAAACGAATACAACATTTGGTGATAACCTTTACTTCATTTAAATGATAGCCACATATAATCTTATACAACAATTGTATCCAAATGATAAAGGAATGAACTCAATATCTTAAAACTAAAAACTTGATAACGGCATCGTCCTCGGAAGGTGAGGACCTACCAAAACCAATGAATCTTCCAAGTTCTCTTGCAAATGACCCTGAGATTTCAACGGCCAGAACCTACATAGTTATAAAAATAGAAGCAATATGGGTTAGTTCAACCACTTGTACTAGTTATAGGTATATGCCACATAAAACATTTGAAATATGCGTAAAAAGGAGCATTTCTTTAGAAACATGCTAAGTCATTTGAAAACCCTTATGCAAACACAATATAGCATATATAATACAAGTAATAACAACAACATAAGACATGTTCATAATCAAGACAACATCACCATTAAGTCATCTTAACATATCATGTTCATTAGTTCATATCATCAACATACCAAAACCTTACTAAAAATACCATCCCAAGCCTCCAAGTGCAATACTCATGTAAAGCCCATCGCCCCACACAATTTAGTAAACAAGATTGGAGATCATAGGTAATGCCTTGCTACATAATACATATCACCATAAATAGTAATAAACTTCATATAGCAATTTAGACCAACATCAAGTTGACTAATGTAACCAACACCGTATAAGAGTAATATCAAGTAGGAACAACATAAATACATTTCATAACACATACGAACAATCTCCTAGGACTTCTTCTAGAGCCAAATTGTGCAATTTCTAAGTAGAGTCCAATACCCCTACCCATAACAAGTAAAACCCCTTATGTCACCCTAGTTAGAGTTAACTTTAGTACTTCATTTTACTTTTAGGAACGCTTTCCTTAACCGATATAGACCACAAGATTTAAATGTGGAATTTGGTGTCATGGAACCCTACACTGAAAGAAGGTGAACTACTTGCAAAGGTAGTACCAAAACATGACATAGCCTTCTAGGTGGATCCATAAGCTAGTATTCCTATAAGGGTAACATAGTTTAAGAACTAAGAGATATGCTTGGTACCCTCTTTATGCACATTGCATTACAGTTCCTGTCACATTTCGGAAGTACTGCCTAGACATAACCGGTGTCATCGTCCTCGAAGAGGACAAGGACTAACCTCTTAGCATTCATCATTATATTGATAGGGTAAAAATGCGAAAAATTTAAAACTTTTCAGCTACACTACTTCATGAGGTTTACTTAGATCTCTCGCTTATAAATAGACCCATTCATATAAGAAGATTACATGGTCTTCTACTTTTATGGTGCACAAAGACACACACACACAAACACACACAGATACACACACACACACACAGATATATATATATATATATATATATATATATATATATATATATATATATATATATATATATATATATATATATATATATATATATATATATATATATATATATATATATATATATATATATAATGCATAACATAGTCTTAAATTAGATGTCTCATATTAACCATCTAAACATAGTCAAATAAACATGGGCATAAGTCCTTACACAAATGTAGAAATGCCACTTATGGCTTACAATAATATCTTGAAACACATGAATGAAATGATTGTCTGTACACTACAAAACAACAATCGCTATGGTTATAATAACGCATCATTCTCGAACTTGAGCACATACCCACACTTGAATAATGATTCCAAGCCTTCCTTCAAAGTTGTCACGAACTTTCAATGACCGTAACCTAAAATGTTGGGTAAAAAGGGAGAAATGGAGTTAGCACATCACTAGTACTAAGTATGAAATCATATGCACATACAACATAGAAATCATGCTAAAAAGGAACATTTCATTAAAGTATGCTAATTTACTTTGAACACACGTCATGCACATTTAAGAACCAATACCAATCAATAAGCACATATTCTTAAGTCAAGACTATGTACATCACTAGACCAACAATACTAAGTCTAGTCAAGTATACATGCATATCCACATAATTGAGCACATAATCAAGAAAATTCTATCATCAAGTTATAATATCAACAAGCATGCGTAATAGTTCATAATATCATAACCTAAGCAAGACCATTACTCCTGAATCCTCATTAAATCAACAAGTGCAATGACTAAGAAAGACCCCTTAACCTCACTTAATCAAGTAAACCTAATAAGAACTATAACTAAAGCCCCCTTTACATACTATATCATTAAGAGTAAACACCATTATACTATAGGAATAGAGACCAACCACATGTTCATAAGTGAAACCAATATCACATAGTTTCGTTAACATATAAGATCAACATATACCTTACCATTTACATTTTTAAGCACACAAGTACATAAGAACATACTTCTAAGACTTACCTCAAGGCTAACTAGTCCAATGTATAGGTAGAGTCCCATACCCATACATAGACTAAGCCAAACCCCTTAGGTCATCCTAGTTAGAGTTCACTTTATTACTTCGTTTTACCTTTGGGAACATCTTGCCTTAACCGACATAGACCACATGAGCTAATGTTGAATCAAGTGTCATGGAACCCTACACTGAAAGAAGGTGGACTACTTGCCAAGATAGTACCAAAACAAGAACATAGCATCTATGTGGATCCACTAGCTAGTATTCCTATGGGGGCAACACAGTTCAAGAACTAAGACATGTAGTTGGGAATCTCTTTATGCTACATGCTTTATAGTGTCCAATATCATGATTACATTAGTCATCCTACCTTCTCTATGTGGGAAGGGACACTCCTCACTTCTAATTCACTCGGTGCCAAGCTAGAGTTCTTTTTGAAACGTCTTTCATTAATAATCATAACTTAGTTTAGGTCATAGGGGTCTACCCCTTTTATAGTCATAGTCGTAGCTCAATAGGAATTTCATGAGTATGGCCTTTCAATACAATTCATACATATGAGGTTAGCACATTTACATCACCATATCATAATATGACACATAGGAAATTCATCACTAACCTTATATTATTACATCTTAGCAAACATCTCACAAGCCATAAATCAAGACATTTCAATTCAACACCATACCAACCCTAATAAATCTTATCATAAGGTATACTTCAATATAAATTCACCACTAAACACAAGTTATCATAACTAGAGTAAAGGTTTGAGATCACAAAACTTACCCCAATCTCCTTCACAAGCCATCATCCAAGGCTTTACGATTAACCATCGAATTAAAACCAATAATGGGAGTAATATGATCACAGAATAGTAATTAACACAATAATGAAGTCAATTGAATCACTACAGATCAAATCATCACTAGTTCATAACCTAGGGTTGGGGACTTGTGTCAGTTTCATGATATAATCTACCAAACAAGGTGAACTCATTAAGAAATAGCAAAATTGAATAATAGTACATCATAATATAAGTATAATAACCAAAATAAACCATGGACAATACAGTTTATAAGATCAAATTCGTAAGACAAGGAAACCCACTTGAAACTCGTCTTTTTGAAATCAATTTGGAGGAATTTTTTGAGGAAAGGAATCCCAATGGTGAAAGGAATCCCATACCTTGTTTATTGATGAAGAATGATGGATTTAAAACCCTTACTTTATGCCCTTACACCTTGACCTAGACCTTCAATGGTGTTCTTCTATTTGGGAGAGAGAAAGAAGAGAAAAAGGAAGAGCAATTGGGTTTTGTAAATGATGAGAGTTGGGTTAGCTTAATTAGGTTTGGGTCTTTATATAAGTCATTAACTAACTTAATTACCTCCCTTAACCCCTAAAGAATTAATTAGACACCTAATTAATTATTTGAGCTAATTAAAACATGCCAGAAAAATAATGACCCTGACCTACAAAACCCCGACCTACGGGCCGTAGGTGAGCTGACGATGCCTTGGATCAACCGTCCTGCACAACCGTCGTTTGGTTCAGAGACTTTAAAAATGACCTCTTCACGAAATTGGATAAGTATCCATAGACTGTGGAAATTAACGCCTTGTTTATTGGACCACGCCTCGTAGCCTGCCCATTATCGATGGCTAATGTCTTAGACAACTTTTAGCAAAAATGCGAGGGTCCTCCTCAAGGTTCCTTTGGTTGGCCCTTGGGGAGTTGTACCTGAACGTTTCGACTATAAACCAACTCTAATACATATAAGACAACTTAATACCAGTTCCTTCGATATCCTACTTCTAAAACCTTGTCAAATAGGTTAAGGAGCGCTAGACCCTCTTGAACTAGTCTCTGGACGTCATGGATATTTCTGGACGCTTTGATTCTAAAACTTCTAAATGACTTATATACGTTATATTTGACCTTAAAATAGTGTTACAACTCTTATAATCTCATGCTAGGCTCTAGATTAAGCTTTAGACGGTCAGAGTATTACATTATTCCCCCCTTAGGAACATTCGTCCTCGAATGACACTAAAATCCTTTGGAAGAAAGGAAGACTCAAGACTAGCATACCAACCAACAACAACATATCAAAACATGAGTTACAATTCAAACCAACATAACCACATTACCTTGTCGTTATCTATCACGCAATGCAACTCAAAACATCATTTTCAACTCATAAGAGCTCAACATTCACAACATGCGTATTCACTTATGCCAAAGCTTTCTTCAACACATATCATTATGCTCAATACAAATCATGAAGGCACAACATACCAAAATATACCACATAATTTCATATTAAGTAAAAGAGCATTTTTTTTTGAAAACTTTCACTTCTATAGGCATAGTCCACTGTAAATCATTGTAACAAAACATATATTTTAATATTTTACCAAAAATCAAGGCAGCTTCAAATAAACTCATAATTTTCACTATAAATAGGAACGACTAACCTTAGTTATCAAATAGATGAGGGTGATAGGACTACATGTCGGTCTTGGCCTCCCATGTTGCACCCTCAAGTAGGTGGTTCTTCCATAACACCTTTATGGAAGCCACCTCCTTGTTCCTTCACTTCTTTACTTTCCTATAAAGGATTACAACCGGAACCTCACCATAGGAGAGTTCTCTTTCACACCTAGACCCTTAATAGGAACAATGAACTCGGGATCACTGATACACTTCTTAAGCATGGATACATAAACCACCGGATGAATCGAAGTGAATTCACTAGGTAACTTCAACTCATATGCAACCTTGGCAATACTTTGCAAAATTTCTTAAGGACCCACATAACGAGGACTCAACTTCGCTTTCTTGCCAAATCTCACCACTCCCTTCATTGGTGGAATTCTTAGATTCACCTTATTTCCTTCTTCAAATTCTAAGTCTCTTCTCCTATGGTCGGCATAAGACTTTTGCCGGCTATAGGCTGTTTTCAAGCAATTCCTTATTAAATAAACAATCTCCAAAGTCTTATAAATCAGTTTGGGACCCAAAAGTGAAGACTCATCCACTTCAAACCATCCAATTGGAGACCTACATCTCCTGCCATACAAAGCATCAAAGGAGCCATATATGTAGATGAATGGTAACTATTATTATAAGAAAACTCAACCAAAGGCAAGTGTTTATCCTAATTTACCTTGAAGTTAATTATAAAAGTTCTAAGCATATCCTCAAGGGTTTGAATAGTATGTTCCTCTTAACCATCCGTTTGGGGATGAAAAATAGTGCTTAGCTCCACCTTAGTACCTAACTCTTTTCGGAACGACCTCCAAAACCTAGATGTGAATTATGCACCCATATCCTATATGATGGATAACAAAATATGATGGATAAACACAATCTAATCTATGAACATCCTTGCATAATCCTCCGCCAAGTAGGTAGACTTGAAGGGAAGAAAATGAGCAGATTTGGTCAACCTATCCACAGCAACCCATATGGAGCCTTGTTGCTTTTGTGTCCGAAGCAAACCTACCAAAAAATCCATATTAATATCTTCCCATTTCCAAGTGGGAACTTCGATTTCTTGAAGTAAGCCACTTGGCTTTTGGTGCCCGACTTTCACTTGTTGGCAATTTGGATATTTTGCAATAAATTTCGCTAGGTCTTTCTTGGCTTGTTCCACATGAGACACACTACCCATAGTCATACGACTTAGAGCATCCGAAACCACATTGACCTTGCCGGGGTGGTAGAGAACACTCATGTCGTAATCTTTCAATAATTCCAACCAACTCTTTGTCAGAGATTTAATTCCTTTTTAATGTCTCCACCATATTTTCAAGGTAAATACCGCGGCCTCTAACTCAAGATCATGAGTTGGATAATTTTTCTCATACACCATATGTTGTCTAGAAGCATAAGATACTCTTTCCCATATTTCATAAGAACACACCCTCAACCCACTCGACATGCATCACAATATACAACAAAGCCCTTGGTACCCTCCGGTAAAGTTAATACCAGAGCGTAGGTAAACCTCTGTTTCAAGATTTTTCACATGGCTTTGACCACTTAAATTTTACACTCTTTTGGATCAAGGTAGTCAAAGGAGATTCAATATATGCAAAACCATACACAAACCTCCTATAATGTCCTTCTAGACCTAATAAGCTTTTAATGTCGGTTGGAGTCAATGGTCTAGGACAATTCTTGATCGCCTCGGTTTTCCTTGGATCAACCTCAACTCTCTCACTAGAGATGATATGACCAAGAAACGCCAAGAACCTCAACCAAAACTCACATTTGCTATACTTGGCAAATAATTGGTGTTCCTTAAGCAGTTATAACACCACTCTCAAATTGTCCATGTGTTCACTCTCATTTTTTGAATATACCAAGATTTCGTCGATGAAGATAATGAAAAATGAATTAGGAAAATACAAAACACCCTATTCATGAGATCCATAAACTCCACTGGTGTATTAGTGAGACCAAAGGATATTACTGGAAACTCATAGTGACCATATCTAGTCCGAAATAACATTTTTGTTGTATCCTCATCTCTCACCCTAAGTTCGTGATACACCGATCTCAAGTCAATATTAAAAAATTAGCCTGCCCCTTGGAGTTGATCAAACAAGTAATGAATCTGAGGGAGAGGATACTTGTTCTTAATAGTGACTTTATTGAGTTGGCGATAATCAATGCACATTCTAAGGGACCCATCCTTCTTATTCGAAAACAATACAATACCAAACCACCCCATGGAGAAATACTAGGTCTAATGAAGCCTTTGTCTAGTAAGTCCTTCAACTATTTCAATTTAGATGGAGCCATCTGATAAGGAGAAAACCAAAAGGGGTTAGTATCCGGTATAAAGTCAATGCCAAAATCAATTTCCTATTTTGGAGGGATTCCGAAAAGATCATTAAGAAAGACCTACGAAAGTTCCCTCACTACGGGGACTAACTCAATGGGAGGTATTCTGGAGTCAATCTTTGACTCTTACAATATGGTATATACAACCTTTTGAGATCATTTTACAAGCCTTAGGGCAAGAGATGATACGACCTCTAGGAAAAGAATTTCCCCCCTTCCACTCTAAGATGAGTTCATTTGGAAAATTGAACTTAACAATTCTTCTTCTAAAATCAATGGAAGCAAAACAATTATGCAACCAATGCATCCCCAAAATGACATCAAAGTTTACCATATCAAGTTCTACTAATTCAACATGACTACTATTGGGGAACATTATAGGACAATTTATATATACTCTCTTTGCAGCTACCGACTCACCTACCGGGTAGTTAACATAAAAGGTTCATTTAAATTATCGGTCAAAATATCAAACTTCCTAGCTATCAAAGTAGTAAGAAAAGATCATGTAACAATAGATATCAATAGAAAAGACTTGTAACATACCAGTCATCACATCGGGAGAACTCTCTTGTTCTTCCCTAGAGCAAAGTGCACAAAAGTGATTCTTCTTTGGAGGATCCACATTAGAATCACTAGCTTGAGCTTGCCCGCTAACTTTGTCGTGCCCCTTCAAATTAGGGAAATCCTTAACCTTGTTGACATCTTGCCACGCCCAAAGCAATTGTCTATCCCAACAAGGCAGTCACCATAATTCTTCTTGCCACACTTTCCACAAGTTGGTTTCTTGCTAGGTCAGCAAGTACTTTTCTCTTTTGAGACTTAGGTCTAGACTCCCTATCATCACGAGCCTTAGGAATTTTGGAAGGAACATGGTTGGTAAACTTCTTCTTGAATCTAGGTTTGTCTTGATTTTACAACCTCCCATTTGAAACACCACCATCGTAAGACTTCACCATCTTGGCCTCTTTATTCTTTCTCCTTAATTTAGTTTCTTCCACTTGTTTAGCATAAAACATGAGACGAGAGATATTCATATTATCATGAAGTATAGCTGAATGACATTCATTCACCAAGTCATCGGAACCTCAATAAGAAAATGACTCATCTCATCCCTTGGGTATGAAACAAAGAATGGAGCATACTTGGACAACTTAGTATACTTCAAAGAGTAGTCAAGTACACTCATACCTCCTTAACGAAGGTTGATGATTCTTCCACCTTAGATTCCCTTATCTCTCTAGGAAAGAACCTATCAAGGAAATCCCTCTTGGAAATCTCCAAAGTCACTAGTCCACCCCTTATCGCCCTATTATCCCTCCATTGCACGTACCATGTTTGGGCCACATCTTTGAGTTGATAGGCCTCAAATCGTCCTTCTCAATTGAGGTCACATCCATAGCATAGAGAATTTTATAGACCTCATCGAGGAAATATTGAGGGTCCTCATCTGACCTCGATCAAAAGAACATAGGTGGACTCATTCTAGTAAAGTCCTTCAAACGAGAGGCCATAGTGTTAGCATGTTTAGACACTCGAGGTCCAACCTACCTATAAACTTGTACCGTTATGTCTTGGACTTGACAAGTGACAAAATTACCTTGAGAGGTCATGTCTTAGGCCTAACTCAGAAAAGACGTCCTTATCTCTCCATTGGTTATCGGTGGAGGAATATCTGAAACTTGATCACCCATAGCAACTTCTTAAAGTGAAGGCACTTGGTTGTCTTGATATCCCACATTAGAAATTTCCTCCTCGATCCTTCTAGCAGTTTCTCTTTGAGTACTCATACATATAACCACGATACATGGTTTAGGTAAAAGAACATAATAAAACTCTAGAGGAATGAAATAAAAGTACAAGAAGATGAGAGTTTCTAAGCGTCACATAGTCTCTCATTCATAAGTGTGGCGCGCTTCACAATTATGAATACGAATTTACATAGACGTGGTTTATTATATCGCTTCTAGGGATATTCAATCACATCCTCTGATACCTTTCACATTCGGGAAGTACCCCCTAGACGTAATTTGCGTCGTTGTCCTTGAAGAGGACTAGGAATAACCTCTTAGCATTAATCATTATATTCATATGTTAAAATACGAAAAAGTTTAAACTTTTCATCTACACTAATTCATGAGATTTACTTATACCTCTTGTTTACACATACTATATTCATAACGAGTATACATAGACCCTCCGTATAAGAAGATTACATAGTCTTCTACTTTATGGCGCATGCCTCTCTCTCTCTCTCTCGCACACACACACACACACACATACATACACACATAGTCTTAAAAGGTATGTCTCATATTAACCATCTAAAAGAGTCAAATCAACATGGGCATAAACCCTTACACAAATGTAGAAATACCACTTAGGGCTTAAAACAATATCTTGAAACAACATGAATGAAATGATTGTCTTTAGACTATAACAAAGAACCATAACTAGAGTAATAACAAGGCATCATCCTCAAACTTGAGTACATACCCACACTTGGAGAATGATTCCAAGCCTTCTTTCAAAGTGGTCACGAACCTTCAATGACCGAAACCTAAAATGTTGGGGAAAAAGAGAGAAATGGGGTTAGCACATCACTTGTATGAAGTATGGAATTATAAGTACATACAACATAGAAATCATGCTAAAAATGGACATTTCATTGAAGCATGGTAATTTACTTTTAAGACACCTTATGTACATTTGAGTACCAATACCAATCAATAAGCACATATTCCTTAAGTCAAGACCATGTACATCACAAGACGAACAATACCAAATCTATTCAAGTTAACATGAATATCCACATAATTGAGAAATTAATCAAGAAAATTCTATCATTAAGTTATAATATTAACAATCATGAATAGTAGTTCATAACATCATAACCTAAGAAAGACCATCACTCATGAACCCTCATTAAGTCACTAGTGAAACGACTAAACAAATCCCCATAACCTCACTCAATCAAGTGAACCCAATAAGAATTATAAGTAATGCCCACTAAACATACTATATCATTAAGAGTAAACATCATCATACTTTAGCAATAGATACCAACCACATGTTCATAAGTGAAACCAATATCACATAGTGTCATTCACATATAAGATCAACATATACATATCATTTCCATTTAATAAGCGCATGAGAACATACGAACATCCTTCTAAGACTTCCATCAAGGCTAACTAGTGCAATATATAGGTAGAGTCACATACCCCTACCTAGACTAAGCAAAACCCCTCAGGTCATCCTAGTTAGAGTTAACTTTATTACTTTATTTTACCTTTGGGGATATCTTGCCTTAACAGACACAAAACACACGAGCTAATGTGGAATCCGATGTCATGGAAACCTACACTAAAAGAAGGTGGACTACTTGCCAAGGTTGTACCAAAACATGAACATAACATCTATGTGGATCCACTAGCTAGTATTCTTTTGGGGGCAACATAGTTCAAGAACTAGTTGATGTAGTTGGGACCCTCTTTATGCTACATGCATTATAATCTCAAATATCACGAGTACATTAGTTGTCCTATATTCCCTATGTGGGAAGGGACACTCCTCACTTCTAATTCACTCGGTGCTAAGCTAGAGTTCTTTTTGAAACGTCTTTCATTAATAATCATAACTTAGTTTAGGTCATAGGGGTCTACCCCTTTTATAGTCATAGTCGTAGCTCAATAGGAATTTCATGAGTATGTCCTTTCAATACAATTCATACATATGAGGTTAGCACATTTACATCACTATATCATAATATGACACATAGGAAATTCATCACTAACCTTATATTATTACATCTTAGCCAACATCTCACAAGCCATTAATCAAGACATTTCAATTCAACACCATACCAACCCTAATAAATCTTATCAAAAGGTATACTTAAATATAAATTTACCATTAAACACAAGTTACCATAACTAGAGTAAAGGTTTGAGATCACAAGACTTACCCCAATCTCCTTCACAAGCCATCATCCAAGGCTTTACGATTAATCATTTCATTAAAACCAATAATGGGAGTAATATGATCACAGAATAGTAATTTACACAATAATGAAGTCAATTGAATCACTACAGATCAAATCATCACTAGTTCATAACATAGAGTTAGGGACTTGTGTCAATTTCATGATCTAATATAGAAAACTAGGTTAACTCTTCAAGAAATAACATAATTGAATCACAATACATCATAATCTAAGTATAATAAACAAAATAAACAATAGACAAGACATTTTTGAAGATCAAATTCGTAATAGAAGGAAACCAACTTGAAACTCATTTTTTTGAAATCAATTTGTGGGAATTCTTTTGGGGAAAGGAATCCCAAAAGTGAAAGGAATACCATACCTTTTTAATTGATAAAGAATGATGGAGAAACCCCCCCTCCTTTATGCCCTTAGACATTGACCTAGACCTTCAATAGAGTTCTTCTATTTGGGAGAGTGAAAGAAGAGAGGAGGAAGAGCAATTGGGTTTTGAGAATCATGAGAGTTGTGTTAGTTTAATTAGGTTTGGAGATTTATAGAAGTCATTAACTAACCTAATTAGACTTCCTTATCCCCTAAATAATTAACTAATCACCTAATTAATTAATTAAGCAACAAAACTGTGACCCTGACCTATGAAACCCTGACCTACGTGCCATAGGTCAGTCGACGGTGCCTTGGACCAACCTTCCTTCACAACCGTCATTTTTGTCAGAGACTTGGCAAATGGCATATTCATAAAATTTGATAAGTATTCATCGAGGGTGGCAATCGATGCCCCGTCGATTGGTCCATGCCTCATAACCTGCCTCTCGTCGCTGGATACTGTCTTAGACAACTTTTAGTCAAAAATACAAGGGTCCTCCCCAAGGAACCTTTGGTTGGCCCTTGGGGAGTCATACCTGGACGTTTTGACTATATCCAACTCTAATACTTAATACACACCTTAATACCAAGTTCAATCAAATTTCGACTCCTAAAACCTTATCAAATAGGCTACGACATGCTAGCACCTCTTGAACTAGTCTCCCGACGTCATGGACGTTTCTTGACACTTTGATTCTAAAATTTCCTAAATGACTTATATACATTATATTTGACCTTAAAAAAATTTTAAAAATCTTAGACTGTCATGTTAGACTCTAGATTAGGCTTTAGACTTTCAGATTATTGCATCTCCAATCTCACGAGTACAATTGTGAACCTAACTTCCCACATTGGGAAGGGACACTCTTAATTACCTAGTTCACTCGGTGCTAAGCTAGAGTCCCTTTTTGAAATGTCTTTAAACCTTCATTATCCATCATAGATTTGTTTAGGTCATAAAAGTGTAACCCCTTGTATATCATCATCATTATCTCATTAGGAATTGCAAGAAAATATCTTTTCATGGCAACCCTCATATTGTAAGATTAGAATATCATCATCATGTCATAATAAGACATATAGGCAATTCATAACCAACCTTATATCGTTACATCTTAAACATAACCTCAAAACTACATAATCAAGACATTTCAATTTTATCATCATACCAACAACTACTTAGTTCAATCACAAGACATGCTCCAATTCAACTTCATCACCAATTAAAGGCCATCAGAGTTGAAGTAAAGGATCAAGATCACAAAGTCATACAAATCCCTTCAAAAGATATCATCATTGGTCTTACCCTAACCCAATCCAATTTCATCCATCAATAGGTGTAATAATATTATACAATAGTAATTAACACAAGAACTAGGTCAATTGTATCATCACTATCCCAATTAACTTCAATTCATATCCTAGGGTAAGGGGGAATATGGTTCATCATGAGTTCATCAAGAATTAGATCCAATGCCAACAACACATTACCCTAGGAAGTCCATATATGAAGTAGAATATAGATAAAACAAGTCTAACAATCAATATATTCTTCAATTGCCATAAATTCATAAGCAAGATCTAAGAATTGGGGAATTTGGGGAAAGGGACATAATCCAAACGAAATAACTTTATTAATATCAATTACTCAAGATTATATACATTAAAATAAATTACTCAACATTATATACTCAATTAGCCATCGGTAATCACAATTAAACATAATTAATTATCAATTTCAAGTTTAAAATAAAATCCATTAAAAGAGAAAACCCTTGGAATTGGATGATTTCGAAATCAACTTTGAAAGTATCTCTTGGCGAAAGGAATCCCAAGAGTGAACAACCCATACCTTATACATACTTAATCCACAAAATTTGATAACAAAATTTGAGAGCTTTTGAGTTTTGATTTGGAAATTTGATTTGAGTGAGTTAAAATGGATTAAAACTGATCCAAAACCAATATAAACTAGTCCCCTAAAATACCCAAAATACCCCTCACTTAAATGGGTCTTTTTGTGAAGTCAAATTGATTAAAAAATGTCTCGAATGAATATGGGAATTGGCTGCCTGTCGCAGGAGCAATTTCACATTTTTTTTGAAAATCTGGGTTGAGGCAGAGTGCCTCTTGGAGTCCCTGCTTTACGAGGAAAAATTTTCCTAACCAGTGTTGGATGCGAGCGCGTGGCTGGTGCCAAATCTTGGTTGCCACAAGCTGCTTTGGCAGCTTGCTCGCCAAGGTTCGGGTCCTCCTCAAGGACCCTTCAGGCGGTCCTTGTGGAGTCGTCTCTAGACGTTTGGACCGTATATACTATAATTTACCAATTTAATGTATTTTTACGAGTTTTAGGCTTCATTTGACACTCCCTAACCTTTACCAAACATAGGACGTCTAATAGTTAAATTTCGCTAGTTTGCGGATGTCAAGGACGTTTCTTGTAAGACCTCCTTAATGGCTTATAAACATTATTTTAGGCTTATAAATAGTGTCACCAACCTTATACCAACACGTGAGGCTCTAGATTAGGTCATGGACTTTTTGGAGTGTCACATTATCCCCCACTTAGGCACATTCGTCCCTGAATTACACTAAAATCTTTAATTGGAAAGGTTAGACTCAAGACTAGCAGCACAACCAATATCCTGCATATAATCATTACGAGTCACAGCTCATAGGAGTATTTTACAACTCCATTCAACATATAATAATGACATTACACATAGCAATTCAAATCACAAGTCATATCACATAAGATCTCAACTTTCATAACACATATTGAGGAAATACCTTCTCGACACCAATCATAAGCTGAAAATGACACCAAAGATTTACCATGCTATTCTTCTCAAGAAAATATCAAAAGACCAAAAATCTCAAGAAGACAAAATCACATATATCACATAAGTGCATGTTAACATAAAGAGCCTCTTACATGAAAATTAATTTTTACACGATCTTTATCAAAATATACACATACATAGAAATAAACCCAATTTCATAACATTCATTATTTTAATTATTAATAGGAATAACAAACATTAATTAGATAAGATATGAGGATAACAGGACTTCATGCCGCCCTCGGCCTCCCATGTTGCTCCCTCAACTAGGTGGTTCTTTCATAACACTTTTATGGAGGCCACCTCCTTGTTCCTCAACTTCTTCACTTGTCGATCAAGGATTTTCACAAGAACCTCTTCATAGGAGAGGTTCTTATTCACTCCTAGACTTTCAATAGGAAGAATGGATTCGGGGTAACCAATGCACTTCTTAAGCATGGATATATGGAAAACCGGCGAACCAAAGCTAGCTCATTAGGCAATGTCAACTCGTGAGCAACCTTGCCAACCCTTCGCCAAAATTTTATTGGGACCCACATAATGAGGACTTAACTTCCCTTTTTTTCCGAACCTCATCACCCCTTTCATGGGTGAAATTTTCAAATACACCTTATCCCATTCTCCAAATTCTAGTGCTCTCCTCCTATTGTCGGCATAAGACTTTTGCCGGTTATAAGCTATTTTCAATCAGTCTCTTATCACATGAACTCTCTTCAAAGCATCATAGACCAATTCAGAACCAAAAAGTGAAGAGTCACCAACTTCAAACCATCCCACCATTGATCTACATCTCATACCATACAAAGCTTTGAAAGATGCCATGGATTTAGATGAATGGTAACTATTGTTATAAGAGAACTCAACCAAAGGCAAGTGATCATCACAATTTCCCTTGAAGTCAATGACACAAGCTCTAAGCATATCCTCAAGGGTTTGAATAGTGTGCTCTGCTTGACTATCTGTTTTTGGATGAAAAGCTGCGCTTAACTTTAGTCTTGTAACCAACCTTTTTTGAAACGATCTCCAAAACCTAGATATGAATTGTGAGCTCAATCCGATATGATGGATAGAGGAATACCATGAAGACTCACAATCTCATCTACATAGATCTTTGCATAATCCTCCGCCGAGTAAGAGAACTTAACGGGAATAAAGTGAGAGGATTTGGTCAATCTATCCATTACCACCCATATAAAGTCATTTTGTCTTCGAGTGCGAGGAAAACCCATATAAAGTCCGTATTAATGTCTTCCCACTTCCATGTGGAAATTTGGATCTCTTGAAGTAAATCACTCAGCTTTAAGTGCTCAGCTTTCACTTGTTGGCAATTAAGACACTTTGCAACAAATTCTGCTATATCCCTTTTCTAGCCATCGTACTGAAAAAATTCTCTAAGGTGATGATACATCTCAATAGAACCCGGATGAATCAAATAACGAGAACCATGAGATTCCTCTAGGATTCGGTTTCTCAAATCATCAACATTGGGTCCACATAACCTTCCTTGGTACCTTAAAACACCATCTCTCCAAGGAGAATGATTCATTAAGCCTACTAAAAACGATTCCTTTAACTTCATCAACGATAAATCAAGGTGTTTCTTAGCATTCTCCTCAACCACCAAAGATCTTTCGGAGTTATGATGAACCATAAAACCACAACTTGGACACTATTCCAATCGAACACCCTAATGAGCCAACCTAGGAACATCTTTCACTAGGTCTTTGTTGATATTCTCAACAAAAGACACGCTACCCATGGTCATATGACTTAGAGAATCCGCAACAACATTGGCTTTTTCGCGATGGTAAAGAACACTTACGTCGTAATTTTTCAACAATTCCAATCATCTTCATTGTCGGAGATTCAACTACTTTTGGGAAAATGCATATTGAAGACTCTTATGGCCGTTATACACATCAACATGAGCACAATATAAGTAAACTCTCCATATTTTAAGGGCAAACACCACGGCCGCTAACACAAGATCATGAGTTGGGTACTTCGCATGAACCTTGAGTTACCTAGAGGCATAGGTTATAACCTTCCCGTGTTGCATAGGGACACAACCCAATCCGACTAAGGTGGCATCAAAATATACCACAAAGCCCTTGGTACCTTCCGGTATTGTCAGCACCAGAGCGCTGGTAAGCCTATTTTTCAAGGTTAGGAAGCTTCTTTCACATTCCGACCGCTCAGATTTCACATTCTTTTTGGTCAAAGTAATCAAAGGAGATGCAATGGATGCAAACTATCCATAAGCCTATGATAGTACCCGACTAGACCCAAGAAACTCCAAATGTCAGTTGGAGCAAATGGTCTAGGCAAATTCTTAACCGTTTCCGTCATTCTCGAATCCATATCTACCCTTTCACTAGAGATGATATGACCATGAAACGCCACCAACCTCAACCAAAACTCACATATGCTATATTTGGCAAATAGTTGGTGTTTCTTAAAGACTTGTAATACCACTCTCAAATGACCCATATGATCACCCTTATTCTTCTGTTGTACCAAAATGTCATATATGAAGACAATCACAAATGCATATAGGTAGTTTTAGAACACCCTATTAAGTCCATAAATGACGCTGGGGCATTAGTCAACCCAAATGACATAACTCTGAACTCATAGTGACCATATATTGTTCTAGTGGCCATTTTGGGAATATATTTATCTCTCACCCTAAGCTGCCGATATCCCGACCTCAAGTTAATCTTAGAAAAGTAGATTTCCCCTTGGAGTTGATCAAACAAGTCGTCAATCCGAGGGAGAGGATACTAATTATTAATGGTCACTTTGTTAAGTTGCCAGTAGTCTATAGACATCCTAATGGATCTATCCTTCTTATTCACAAATAAGATCGGAGCACCCCATGGGGATACACTAGGTTGAATGAAGCCTTTGTGTAGTAAATCCTTGAGTTGAGCCTTTAACTCTTTCAATTCAGCCGGACTCATATGATAAGGAGGAATTTAAAAGGGATCTGTATCCGGCAGCAAGTCAATACCAAAATTTATTTCCCGTTCAGAAGGCATTCAGGGAAGACCATTAGAAAAGACCTCCGGAAATTCCCTCACTATGGGGACTAATTCAATGGGAGGAACTTCAGAGTCTAAATCTTTGACTCTTACAATGTGGTGTAGACACCCTTTTGAGATCGTCGTACAAGACTTTAAACAAGAAATGTTATGACCTCTAGGAATAAAATTTCCCCCCTTCCACTCTAAGATAGGTTCATTAGGAAAGTTAAACTTGACAACTCTTGTCCTACAATCAATGGAAGAAAAACAAGCATGAAACCAATCCTTACCCAAAATAATATCAAAATCAACCATATCAAGTTCTACTTAAATCTATTGGGCAACATTGTAGAACAATTTCAATATACCCTCTTTGCAACCACCAACTCACCCACCGAGGTAGTCACCATAAAAGGTTTATTCACGATATCAAGCAATATATTAAACTTTCTAGCTACCAAAGGAGTAAAAATAGATAAGGTATCACCTAGATCATGTAAAGAATAAACATCAATAGAGAAGATTCGTAGAGAAGACTCGTAACATACCGGTCACCACATTGGGAGAACTCTCTAGTTCACCCCTAGAATGGAGAGCATAAAAGCGATTCTTTTCGGAGCATCAACATTTTAACCACTTGCTTTTGTACTCCCCTTGTATTTCCCCTTCACATTAGGGAAATCTCTTACCTTGTTACCACTTTTACCATATCCGAAGCAATTTTTTGTCCCGACTAAGCACTCACCCCAATGTTTATTTCCATATTTTCCATAAGTTGGATTCTTGCTTGGTGAAGTAGTACCTCTTCCATTCTGAGACTTAGAGTTAGGCACCCTATCATCATGTGCCTTAGGGAACTTAGAAGGAACTTGATTAGAGAAACTTTTCTTGACTCTAGGCTTATATTAAATTTCCAACCTTCCCTTTGAAGAACCACTTTTAAAAGACGTGGCCCTCTTGGCGTCTCGATTCTTCCTCCATAGCCTACTCTTTTCCACTTGTTGAGCGTGAACCATTAGACGAGAAATATTCATATTATCATGAAGCATAAGTGAATGACATTCTTCCACCAAGTCATCTGACACTCCCGTAAGAAAACGACTGATCTCATCCCTTGGTTAGACACTAAGGATGGAGCATACTTGGACAATTTATTAAACTTTAAGGAGTAATCAAGCACACTCATACCTCGTTGATGAAGGTTGATGAATTCTTCCACCTTAGCTTTCCTCAACTCTCTAGGAAAGAACCTATAGAGGAATGCCCTCTTGAAAATCTCCCAAGTCACCGGACCACCTCTTAGTATCTATTATCCCTCCATTGGGTTACCATGTTCGCGCCACATCTTTGAGTTGATAGGCTTCCAATTCGACATTTTCACCTGAAGTTACACCTATAGAAAATAGGATCTTATAGACCTCATCTAGGAAATCTTGAGGGTCTTCATCCGCTTTTGACCCATAGTACATAGAAGGATTCATCCTAGTGAAGTTTCTTAGATGAGAATCCATAATGCTAGCATGATGAGGCACACGGGGTCTTATTCATGATTCACTTGGGCCGTCATAGCTTAGACTTGAGAAGTTACAACATTAGCTTGGGAAGTCATAGCTTGGGCAAAATTGAAAAACGATCTTATCTCCCTATCCTTTATAAGAGGAGAAAGAGCAACATGAACTAGATCACCCATAGAAACTTGCTAAAGTTGAGGGACTTAATTGTCTTACAGAGGAGCTTATTGTCATAAGCCCCCACATTTGCAATCCGTTTCTCGTCCCTTTATGCAGCGGCTCTATGAGTATTCATACCTATAACCACAATAAAAGTCTTAGGTGAAAGAATATATAAAGTATACTTTAGAGGAACGACATACGAATATAAGAAGATAAGAATTTCCTAAGCATCACATAGTTTCTCATTCATAAGTGTGACACAATTCACAATTATGAATAAGAATCTACATAGACGTAGTTTAATGAGACATCGATCCTATAGATATTAAACCTTATGCTCTCCTTGCAATAAGAAACACTACATAGGCTTCTACTTTTACTTCACATACATTATATACATACATAATCTCGTAGGAAGTCTAGTATATGTATCATATTAAATCATCTAGATGAATACAACATTTGGACATAGCCCTTACTTCATTACAATGATTTTTACATATAGGCTTATGCATTAATTTTATCCAAATGAGAAAGGAAAGAACTCAATGTCTTAAAACTAAAAAAAGGACAATATCTTGATATTGACATCGTCCTCTAGAAGGTGAGGACCTACCAAAACATGGGAATCTTCCAAGTTCTCTTGCAAACGACCTTGAGACTTCCACAACCCGAACCTACATAGTTGTAAAAATAGAAGCAATATGGGTTAGTACAACCAATTGTACTAAGTATACACATATGAACATAAAACATATTGAATATGCATAAAAAGGACCATTTCTTTTTAAACATGGTAAGTCATTTGACAACCCTTACGCACACACAGTATAGCATATACAAGACAAGTAATCACAACAACATAAGACATGCTCATTATAAAGACAAAATCACCATAAAATCATCTTATCATATCATGTTCATTAGTTCATATCATCAATATACAAAAACCATACCAACAATCCCATCCCAAGCCAACAAGTGCAATGCTCATGTGAAACCCCATTACCCCACACAATCAAGTAAACAAGATAGGAAATCATAGGTAATGCCCTAATACATTATACATATCATCATAAATATTTATCACTTCATATAGAAATTTAGACCAACATTATGTTCACCAATGTAACCAACATAATATAAGAGTAACATCATGTAGGAACAACATATATACATTTCATAACACATAAACACAACCTCCTAGGACTCCTCTTAGAGCAAACTTGTGCAATTTCTAGGTAGAGTTCCATACCACTACCTATACTAAGTCAAACCCCTTAAGTCTTCCAAGTTAGAATTCACTTTATTGCTTCATTTTACTTTCTGGAAGACTTTCCTTAACCGACATAGACCACAAGAGCTAAATATGGAATCTGGTGTCATGGAACCCTACACCAAAAGAAGGCGGACTACTTGCCAAGGTAGGACCAAAATATGATCATTACTTTCTAGGTAGATCCACTAGCTAGTATTCCTATTGAGGCAACATACTTCAAGAAATAGGAGAAATGATTGGGACCCTCTTTATGCACATTGAATTATAGTCTCCAATCTTAAGCATGCAATATTGAACCTACCTTCCCACATTGGGAAGGGACACTCCTCACTGCCTAGTTCACTCGGTGCTAAGCTAGAGTCCCTTTTTGAAATATCTTTAGGTCTTCTTTATTAATCATAGCTTAGTTTAAGTCATAGGAGTCTACCCCTTTTATATCATCATCATTATCTCATAGGAATGGCACGAAAATATCATTTAATTGCAACCCTCATATGTGAGATTAGCATATCATCATCATCATGTCATAATAAGGCACATATAAAATTCATAATCAACCTTATATCATTACATCTAAAGAATAATCTCACAATAACATAATCAAGATATTTAAATTTCAACATAATACCAACAGATACTTAATTCAATCACAAGACATGCTTCAATCGAACTTCATCACCAAGTAAAGGCCATCACAATTGAAGTAAAGGTTCAAGATAAAAAAGTCTTACCAATTATCTTCAAAAACCAACATCATTGGTCTTACCTTACACAATTCCAATTTAATCCATCAATAAGTGTAATAACATCAGAATAGTAATTAACAAAAGAACTAGGCCAACTGTATCATCACTATCCCAATTAACTTCAATATTAATTCAATTCATATCCTAAGATTAGAGGGAATCGGGTTCATCATGAATTCATAAAGAATTAGATCCAATCACAACAATAAATTATCCTAGAAGTACATAATTGAATAATAATAGATAAAAAAAGTCTAACATTCAATACATTCTTCAATTCCCATCAATTCATAAGCAAGATCAAAGAATTGGGGAATTTGGTTAATGGGACATGATCCATACGAAATTCCCTTAATTCACATAAATTACTCAACAATATATACTCAATTATCCATAGGAAATGACAATTAATCATCAATTTGATGTTTGGAAGAAAACCCATTAGAAGAGAAAGCCCTTGCAATTAGGTGATTTTTAAATCAACTTTGAAAGGACCTATTGGGGAAAGGAATCCCAAGAGTGAAGAAACCATATCTTATAGAGACATAATCCACAAAATTTGAGAATAGAAGTTGATGACTTGGTTTTTTTCTCTAAGCTTCCAATGCCCTTCAATGGTGGATGACTGGAGACAGAAAGTAGAGAGAGGTGAGAACTTGTGGTTTTTTATTTTGGGATTTGAGTTGAGTGAGTTAAAATACCTTAAAACTGATCTAGAACCAATATATACTCATCCACTAAATTAACCAACACAACACTCACGTAAATAAGTCTTTTTGTGAAGTCTAATTGATTAAAAAACATCGCGACAAATCTTGAAAGTGGGTCCGCATTGGGGGGTGGGGGGGAATTTCACATTTCTTTTTCTGAAAATCCGGGTTGAGGTAGTGAGCCTCATGGAGGCCCACGTCACGAGGAAATATTTTCCTAGCCAGTGTTGGCTGCGCGATGCGTGGCTGGTGCTGCCATAAGCTGCTTTTGCAGCTTGCTCGCCAAGAGTTGGGTCCTCGTCAAGGACCCTTCAGGCGGTCCTTGGGGATTAGTTTTTGTATGTTTGGACCCTATATACTATATTTTACCTACTTAAAGTATTTTAAAAAATTTTAGACTTCATTTTAAATTCCTAATCCTTTACCAAAAATGGAGAAGACCCACTTCCAAGATTAAAAAAAAACTTCTTTCTTCAAGATACCTCAAAACCCTCTCCAAACTTGAGAGAAAACTTAAGAACAAAGTTTCTAAAATAAAATGTTAAGATTATATTGTTTTAATCTCTAAAATTATATCTATAAATAATAAAAGAATTCAATATTTATAAACTTCAGATTTAGTGCTGGTGGATCCATTCGGAGTCTTTAGTCGTGAATCGCTGAGTGATTCGGCGACTCGCCTTTTCTATGGTTCATCTTCATTTGTGCCCTGCCTTAATATCAAGCATGTTGTAAAGTTGGGTGGAATAACTCTTCTTTGCGAAATTATTCGGCGAAGTGCCGACTACATCTTTCTGTCGCCTTTTTATCCCCTTCCCTCGGGGCTCACTTGCTGTAACAGAAGCCAAAACTTTACGATACCGCATATCACCAAATATGCTTGGGGATGCACACTTTGAATCTTAAACTCGTTTCTTCTTTTTTGTGCCTAAGTGTCCATGCTCCTACTTAATCCCTCAATACCTGAAACTTAGAAGTTTTTTTTAGAGATCGAGATAAAATAAACAACCGAGGACACTATTTGCATTAAAATAATGCCCTACATGAGTCCAAATTGAGGACTCATGAACACCCTAACATAAACTTTTGCTTGTTCTCAAGTAAAACTTAAGTGCAATAGTTGAAATAAGGATGTCTCAAATAGTGCTACACAAGACTCAATCATGAATGTACACAACAAGACTCAAGGCAGTGACACTTAAATCAACAAGACAACACACTTTCACTGGTGTGCCATAGTCATGCAAAAGAATCAATTCAATAATTGGCTAATCACAAAGAAATGCAAAGAGTTTACATATTGCCTATGTAACATCATTCGTTTTCTTTGTAGCCGCACGTTCATGTTTATGTTATTTGATAGAACTATTAAAGTCATCAGTATTGATCAAAACCGAGAAGTAAGTTTGTACATGAAAAACCACTTTCAACACAAGAGGTGGTGAAATTTTGAAAAGTGAAATTTTTACGGAAGGGATAAAATTATGATGTAATTAGGACCAAAAATAGAGCCATAATCTCAAACATTTGCGAAAGCAATTTTAAAACTTCATTTAAAGAAACAACCCAAACATATACTAAAACACATAAATATTCAACACAACAAAACAAGGTGAACCTCACCCCACCACAAATAACACCATTTGTCTTCAAATTAAAATAATGACAATATACAAAATTTTAAGCAAGACAAACAAAAAGGGACAAGTTAAAAGGAGATCCTATTTATGCAGTTTCTTCATCGATTGGGGTATGAGTCCCTGAAGTGTTTTCACGGTATAAGACTACTGCTCCTGAAGTGCTGCTACTCTGAGTTTTACCACTGTTTTCATCTTCCTTAGCCTCAGTAGCAATATTAGCTGCAATCATCCGGTCTATCTTATGACCTTCCCAGAAAGCATGTATAGCATTAACGAACCCTCGTGTCCATGAGGGCACATTAGGGTTGATAGGAAATCATCTTTTGGCGTTGGCTTCATTGGTGTAACTCCTCTGTCTGGATATCTCTTCTCTCTTTTCCTCATATTTAAACTCTCGTTCTCTAATGTGCCTGGGTGGATCATTTTGTTCTTGTGAATTTTGGTCTAGCCATCTGTGCAAAAACTTTGATGAAAAGTTAGGTAGTAACTTAGAAAAGGGGGTAAGGAGCGTTCTGACTATAAAGTCAATTTTCCAAGCTAATTTGTAACTTGCGAATTATGTTAGGGTCTTAATTAAGAATATGTACAAATGATAAGGGTGCACAAAAAAAAAAGGCGGACAAAGAATCTTCCGGTGAGTCAACTAGTGCATTTTGTAACTCAATCTGTCCACCGAATGTTATAAATCAGCCAATACATAAAGCATTGGTGGAATGGTGATGTTAGTTAAACTGTTGGCCAACCATCCTATCGTGCCTATTTTCATTCCATTCTTTCAAATTTTACCCGCAACCCTTGATAATATGACTAAAGTCTTTTCAACATCAATTTTTTACAAAGACCTATAGAATTTCCGCCATCCCAACACATAACAATTGAGGTCAAAGTATAGTCGAATGAGATTTTACCAACGATGAACAATATATAGACTAATAATCAACAGTAAGCTATCCCATCAGCTCAAAGACTTAACAAAGATTTGCCAATATTAATCATTATCTAAATGAGTACAACTTTCGATAAGATAACCGCACGATTTGATTACTAACCTTTGGTGATGAATTAAGCTATAATGGTGTGCTAGAAAACAATCAATCCAAATCTGAGCACAATCCAACACTCAAAATACTATAGAGCACAAGAAATAAAACAACTAGAGTGTAGTGTGAGTTTGTGAAAGGGATAAACTGAGTGGAAAGGTTTGAAGTAGGATTTTGAAACTTGGTGCTTGTGATCGTCTGTCTTTTTCTCATTAGGTGATATTAGCTTATTTCTATTAATGAAGCAGCGAAGAATTGAGTATATATTTTATTGCCAAATATAGCGGATTCCAATCTTTGCAAAAGTTGCATCAGTGGTCTTTTTTGAGATTGCCCACTGGGTTGGCGAATTGCCGATAAAAATTATCATTCCACTGAGTTTTACAGAATCAACCTTTTAGGTGGATAGAGTCAAATATAGAATGATGAGATTACTATAGTATATACATGAAGTTAATTGACTTGGCTAGTGATAATATCATGAGAAGTGTTTAGTGAAAGTTTGGTTTATGCCAATAAATTGACCAGCAATATTATTTCCAAAATATGTAATAGAATTGGCCAATGACTAAGTCATACCAATCTTATGTGACCAGTTTAAGTTGTGATGTTTCTTTAAAGATTGACGTGATAAGATGTAACTAAATAAACTCATAACCTATAGTATGCCAATGATTGGGACAAGTCCCAACATACCCTATCTAAAGGAACTAGTGAACATAGTAGTACAATGAATATGTCCTTATAACTTTCATAAAGAATGGTACAAGACTACCAAATAACATTGAAAAAGATAAGGTGAGTAATGAAATAACTAAAAGCTTATATTTTATGAATTGACCTAGAATGGGGTGTTAAAAGAAGTGAGACAAGTCTCACATGCACCTAAACAATTATGTTAAAGATACTCACTTAATAAGGTTTTAGAAATCATGAGACAAGTCTCATTCACACCATAATGATAATGTAAGATTTAAGATCACATTCATCAAGCATAGAAAGGGATGACAATTCATCCATTGAGCTAAGAATACCTCATACTAGAAGAAAGCTTCCATAGTGTATGAGTCAACTCTAAAAGTTGTAAAGTATAATAAATTTAGGTAAGCACCTATAGACTAGGAATGAGCTTGTGCAAACATATGTAAGCCTCATGAGATGAGACTACCACAAAGGTGGATAAGGGTCTAGAAATTCTCCTAGTCTTTGAACTATGTCGCCAACATATGTTAATAGCTAGTGGATCCACCTAAGAAAGCTAGAAAGTATTCAGTTTCAGTTTGGCCAGTGTCATGACCCGGATTCTAGAATCTGAATCGCAACCAGCGTTGTTGACCTCTTAGAGGTCACAGACAAGCCTCATCTTGCATTCATCACATTTATATGGTTAATTTAAGTAGAAAATTTAAAACTTATTAATGTATGAAGTATACATAGACTTCATATAGTTATTTCATGAATTCATAATATACTAAGCTCAACATAAAGAAACAACCATCTAACAATTGTGGAATCAATTCAAACCTAAGAATAACATCTCATAGTAGTTTGTCAAAATTGTTTTATTACAAAGCTTCGAAGAAATGTATGAAAGAAACATTAGGGACACCATCCACTAGATATGTCTAAAACTAAGGCTAGACTAAAATTCTAGCATACTCAAATCAAGAGGACCTACCAAATGGTTTCGAGAAATGTTGATGTCCAAACCGTTTCAAGAGTCATCAATCTATCCCTTAACCATCATCTATTAAATAGTAAATGGTAGGGGTTAGTACACCTCTTTTACTAAATATGGGTGTATGCACACATACACATAAGGCTATGCATGATCAAACAAAACTCTTCCTAAACAACATGCTATTTCTAGAAAGCCTAGTGACTAGACTTTCCTAAATCGTTAGATGTGAATTGTGGTATGAATATGATCTATTTTAATTCATTAAAAGAATATAAATCAATTTCTATATGATTACAAAACATTAGTATCATCCACATAATTTTAGAACACTCGGGCGAAGATTTGAGATTTTGATCCTCTTAGGACGAGAGCTCCTCTTTGTACACTTAGATTATTTTTTCAGTATTTTTATTATTCTTGTTGTGTAGTTCAATAATTCTTTTGATCCTTTATTTTAGTTACAATTTCAATGATTAATTGTAGTCCCATACCAAGAATGAATCAATATAAGTAATCCAAGGACTAAGGACTGATTTCTCTACCTTATAGTGAGTCATTCTTTACACTATATATTCATTACCTTTCATAAGAAATTCTCTATTGATCATGCCATTGATTTCATTACTTTCATGTGTTATAAATAATACATCAAATATACACGAGACTTTGGAATCATTGATGTAGCATAAGACATCTCAAGTGAGGGCCCAACATATGGGACCTCAACCCGAGGGCCTTTTTTATCAAACACAGAGTCTACTTCATTCGTTTATTCATACTTCACATTATTCATTTCATTCATTCGTAGGCTGATGTAAACACCAGATATACATAAGATGAATTTGAAGACTCTTATCGGGATCATTAAGTTCAATGAGCAAGAATGACCTAATGTCATTACTTGAATCTGATTTCACCCCCTGATTGTCTTGCACAAACATCTTTGGTATCGTTCATTTCATAATATTTCATACTTTGATGAACTCCAACCTTAACCGACATAGATCATGTGAGCATCATGAAATCGAGTGTCTAACCCACACCGAAAAGAGTGGAATCACCGGCCAAAGTGACCCAAAACATGCTAGCATATATGGGAATTGAACCCCGCCAGATCCCTATATTGGTAGTATAGGTTCGAAGAATTAAAGATATAATGAGACCCAAAACCAACATGTCGGATAGTCTCATCTCATGAGAGTTACGTGAACCTCTGCCCTTCCCAAAAGAAGGCATCACTGCTCATATCTAGCCTATCAGTGCTCAGTATAAAGATCCATTTTATTCAACTCATACGTCATGGAAGCTGGCTTCTATTACGAAGACATCATAGCTCAATAGATGATTTCTCATCTCATCATTAGTATTAAGTATACATCAGCCTCAATACTTTCATTAGAGTGTACATAGAGATTGGTCTCTTTATTATCTTTACACTCTCATAGGTAAGTACGTTTTGGTAACATTTACTTAGGCTCATTTGAGATTTTCTCTCATCTTTAATATTAGCCTCTTATCATATTTTCACCACATTCAATAGCATTAGCACATTTGCTTTTCATAATTACTCATCCCTTTTACGTAAATGTTCAATTTATTATATGCCAATGCACTTGGCCATTTAGTGTTTCACACTATTACTTAACCCGTCTAGGATTTCACCATTTCATTAAATACATCTTAGTTACTCATCCTTTTTTACGTGAATATTATACATTTGTAACTAAGTTTTAATAAAGCAAACATATAGAGGGTATCTCCTTGTAAAATTTTAAAAAAACTACAGTATCAATAGTTATAACTTTTGTGAGACCTAATATATTTCGTGAATTATTTAAAAAATCTATACAACATCTCGCATGATGTTAATTTGTTCATATGATTAGCAATAAAGAAGTATTCTAAGAACACAGGGTGAATGCATATAATTATGTTGCTAGTTCTTAATATGTAAATGGCAATGAGAGTTACACACTGTATGTTACAAGTTAGACTGCTGAAAAAATTTGTATGAAATGTACACGATAGGACAAAGACAGACAAAGTTGTGTTATCAACTCCTTTCAATAATTTCCATCACTATATAAGCTGATTCTATAAACCAATCCTATAACCTTTACACTACTATATAACTTGACACATAAGATCCTAGCAGGGAAACTGGAGACACGACTACACACACAAATCAACCACAACTCTACATAGAAATCATCCACAATCAACCACAACTATACACATAAATAAGCCACAACTACATGCACAAATTAACTTCATGTACACATCCGTGTCAGGGACTGGTTACATGACTAAAACTTTGAAAAAAACGTCAAGTTAAACTTAATAGAAAGGTCCAACAAAGTGTGGGTTGTTTTGGGTATTTTAGGGACTTATTATACATTGAATTTGAGTCATTTTACACTCTTTCCCACAGAAAAATAAATCCCCAAGTTTAAAACCCAATTTCTCTCACTTCTCTGTAAATTCTTTCACTACACAAAGAATCCATTGATGAAGAAGGTCAATGCTTCAAGTAGAGCTCAAGAACAAGGCTTTTCTCTATTATTACGTAAGGATTGAAAAGGTAGTGGTACCCTTCACTCTTAGACTCCTTTATCCAAGACGTTCCTTCAAATTAATTTTAAATATTCTTTAAAACTTCTAGATTTCACTCAATTTCGTGGGTCTTTTTAAAACATGATTTATTTGGTCTAGATTTGATTACTAATGATGGATTATGAAAGATTATGAATTATTTGATGTATTATCTTATTTTTTTAACCTAATTTGTCAGGACTCGAAATTACTCCTAGAAGATAGGGCAACCCTTAGGTCGGAACAAATGCGTACTTGACCCTTCGTAAGTCTTGTACTAAAGTACAAGCTATAATTCATCGCATAACACAAGAAAAGTAGTGCGGAATTAAAACTTTTCATGACATTAATAATAATAATAAATATCTTTTATAAATACTAAAGAGTAGTCTCGTCGGCACAAACCATCTTAAAGACACCAATTAAATATCTTAGGTACATGGCTCTTTACATTGAATGAAAGTACATAATAAGTCTTACTAGTATATACTAAAGAAGGTTAGTCTTGAGAGAGTCGATTCACAAGCCTGCCTTCTAGTCTTCAACTTGCCTCCAACCTATACTGATAAAGTATAGAAAAGTATGGGGTTAGTACAAACAATGTACTAAGTATGACATATGCAATAACATGCTAAGGGGGACATTTTCGTAGAAATAAGTTTTTGTGCCAATTACTTAAACATTCACGAATATAGAAGTGAAAAAACACATTACAGTGAACTCGAGAAGGTTTACAGTAAACTCCTTTTCAAGCATTTCAACCCAAAGAGTCACTTTACAGTGAACTCAAGAAGGTTTATCGTAAACTAATTTAATAGCCAAACACACACAATGAACTCATCCCCTAGAAGTTTCCCTAACAAAGGTTATCCTAAGATTCACCAAGGTAAGACATGAGAGAACTTCTCATACAATTCCTTCAATGCACAACCAAGAGACCCTCAAGACTACATATTTTAGGCTTACTTGGTTGAGGAACTTACATTTAGATCTTCACATAGGTGCCCTTCCCCAAATGGACTTGCAAGTTACACAAAGAGTAATCTGAGAATATCATCCCATACTAATACTCCAACTTTTATCTCCTTGAGGATTCCATGAGGTTAAGTACACCACATTCATCACTCATAAGAGTATTCCATGTGGTTAGGTACACCACACTCATCATTTATTATTTTCATTATACAAGACATAAATTTAATATGCTTTATAAACATTTGACATTATGATAGATAAATTCATTTCATAACATAACAACACATACATACATTAAAGATAAAGACACACCAAGACTCCCCTTTCAAGTGTCTACTTGTGAAATGGATAAATAGTGTCATATGCCATCACTACCCAAAGTAGTACACTCTTTAGGATACTTAGTTCGTTATATTCTTTTCTAGGTAGTTAGCTTTAACTGACATATAACATGAAAGCTAAACATGAAATCCTGACGTTAACCTTTATTGGATGAAGGATTGCCACTTGCCTAGGGTAGACCCATTCTCTTAGACTTTATATGGATTCTCCAATAGCTACACCTTGGAGGGTGCATAATTAAGTGATAAGGAGATTACTTTTAAGTAATTCATTCTTTTCTAAAGAGGAGTACTGATCTAAATAGGTACATTGGATACAAAATGTCAACTCACAAAGTGTAAACACCTCTTATTCATATTCTCTCGATGCTAAGCATGTCTCCAGCACAGAGTAAAACACACTCATTATTATAGATTAAGGAATAACTTATTGGACACCACATATCAATTCATGAAGTGTACCATACCTCAACCTATCTTAGAAATATCATGGGAGATAGTGAGGTTGCTACTAATCACGACATCTCAACTTACGAAGAGTGTTCACCCCGAGACTCCCCTTTTCATTCATTAAGTATAGTCATTCATTAATATGCGAGTGTGTGTACATTTGAGCGCACCTTTCACATGATCACCATTTTTTTAAAATTGACTTCTAATCATGCATACATCTTCCTTCATCATATTATACACATTAGCATACTTCACATAAATTTATAATTCACTTAGACATAATCTCTACCATACTTCACATAATAAGCTTCATAAAGCATCTCAACAAGAACAACATCATTATCATCTTACCTCACATAATATGCCTTCATGGCCTTTTTCAAAATATACATGTAAATTCATATAAATATACTTCAAGTAAACACTGCACCAAATGTAGACCATACCACTCAAGAGCATTTCATAATAAGAACTAGACAATGTAACCAACTTACCAATCATCCAATCTTTAACCACCTATTCACAAGTTCTTCAATAATTCATCATAAAATATCCCTTAGGGAAGTATCTAAAACACAATATAACCACAAATAAAACATATTTCTAACATTATGTAATTCATTAAACCCATTTCATAAGCTAAAAGTTGATAAAAAGCATAAAACAATTTCATTTGGGTTTTGGCATTAAAATAATCATTTAAAACTAAGAGCAAATCATTTTAATCATTAAAAGGTTTTCATAAAAATTCCCATACTCAATGTAAAGTAATAATGAAGTTTGATATTGAAACCCTTTTTGAAATCATTGAAAAGTGCCTTCTTGAATGAAAGGAAGTTCAAAGATGACTACCATACCTCAATGAGAATAAGCCCACTAATTTTTGATGAATAACAAGACAACAACCATCCCTCCAAGCTTTTTCTTGAGTCCAATTTTCTATGGAGTTTTTGAAGAGTTCTTTCTTCAGGGAGGGTTTTGAATATTTGAAATGAGGGGTATTGTCTAGGTTTAGGACGTAAAACTAACATAATATAATTTATAAACCTTGAAATAATCTTCCTAGGTTCAAAAAATACTTGGAGTGAATTTTCATAACACCCCAAGCCTTGGAAACAATGTCCAACAACCTTTGCAAGACCACCATCAGCGGACCGGAAGAACGGGGTGTCGATTGAATGATGGACCGTGATGCTGGACGTCGTTTGGGAATAAGGATGTGAAATATAGGGGTTAATATCCAACTAATAAGGTGTATCTAAGCCACCAATTGATGGGGCATCATCCGACCTACTGCCCATAGGTGATGGGCGTCGATTGCCTTTTATTTGACAGTTTGGTTGTTAATTCTTGGGCCCTCTTCTAGGACCCCTTGTGTGTCCTCGGTGGGGTCATACCCGGATGTTAAAACCCCACACATATTCTTCTATGTATTAGGAACTACCACCATCAAATTCAACAAAAACGAACACGTCTTATTAAAACATGCTATGACACATTAGCACTTTCTAAGGCACACCTTCCGAACGTCATGGAGGTTCATCAACGTTTGACCTCCAAACGTAAACAAACTTTACAATGTCTCAAAACATAATTATTAACCCTTTTAGCACAAAATAACTCATTATACACATGCGAATCTCCAGTTCAACATAGTTCGTTTTAGGGATGTTACATTCTCTCCCATATAGAAAAACATTCCTCGAATGACACTAAACATTTTCAAGGACAAAATTGACTCAATTAGCAGAATCACACACACATAATATCGAGTACAAAATGTTCATAGTCAATGAACCAACTTAGCAAGGAACACAACTAAACATTGGTAAGCATTTGCTTGCAACACAAGCAACTTTTTGAAACATGTTCCACAATTTAAAACACATTCTCATTTATTCATTTATATCTTCTTTTATGGAGGATTTACCTTCTTCAACATTAAACATGATCATACATATCATTTCTACACACATTGATATCATTATTCATGATAGAGCAATTAAGTCAAATTTTTGAACTTCTTTACATTGAATGCATAAGACCTTAACAGTGAAACATGCTTAAAACTCAACAATTCACCTTTCAACCAATTTTAACATGAAGGCATGCCAACATAATAGACAAGACAATATAAACTCATGTTATAACATAGACATAAAACCAAAAAAAACTACGACTTAGAGGGTCTCTCATTCCGGATTAATTCCTTTCTTAATTTCAAGTACAAAGAAATGATTATTCCTTGGAGCATTAGGATCCGGACCACCACTAAGGGGCGACCTCTTGTCCTCTTTCCTTGATGTTAGGGAATTTCCTCATATTTTGAACCGTATTACCACACACAAAGAATCCATCCGTTCTGGCAAGACATTTACCCAAGTGTTGCTTTCTACAAGTAGCACGCCTAGACCTCTCAAAAGTATGGCCACCTCCTTGGGAATTTTTGTTGGGAGCCTTATTTTTGTTCCCCATAGAAGGATCTTGGTGATAGAACCTCTTATTAGGTTTGGGTTGGACTTTTTCATCCGTATTAGTCCTCTTACCCTCTTGCCTTATCTTCCTAATCTTGGACTCCTCAATTTGTTGAGCATACACTATGAGTTTAGAGATATCTATGTCATTAAGGAGCATTATCGTACGATAATCTTCCTCCAGCAAGCAAGACACTCCAGGCACAGATTTTTTAATCCTAGACCTAGGGTTAGCTTTTATGGATAGGGCATACATAGAGAGTTTGGTGAATTTGAGAGTACTCTTTCACATTCATTCCCCCTTGACGAAGATTCATGAACTCCACCATCTTCTTCTCCCTACGCTCTAAGGGAAAAATATATCAAGGAAATCCTCTTTGAATGTAATGAACCATCCCTTAAGGGTCTCTCATCCCTTAATTTCTCAAACCACACTTGACCCATATCTTTGAGTTGATAAGAGGCTAACTCCGCTCTCACTCTAGTGGTCACACCCGTAGCATCCACCACCTTGAATATTTCATCTATTAAGCTTTGTGGATCTTCATCTATGAAAAGTAGGAAAGTTCATTCTCATGAAATCCTGAATTCTAGAGGCGAGAGTACTTACATTGGGTTGAGGTCCACCTTATCGGTTCTCTTGGGCAACCAAATGATTAGTGACGACTTGATCTTGAGTCATCATGAGTCGGGTCACATCAATAAGGGTAGCCCTTAGCTCCGTATTAGTCATATTCCCTTCAACAACGGGAGCTTAAAGAGCTGGGGTCATTGGGGAATTTGGGGAACTTGAGGTCCTTGAGGTTCCGAAGGGGCATCCGCCTCATTCACATTCTCTAGTCAACTATAGGTACTTGCTGACAACGGGGATAGATCCTCTCATTAGCTACTCCTTCCTCCTCCCTTCTAGCGGTTGTCCTCCTTGTATTAATTTCTTATAAGAAAAAGGGAGGAGGTTGAAGAATACATCTTATAAAACTCAACTATAAGGGACTACATTAGAATACTGAAGAAAGTGAAACTTCCATACCCATAGAGCCTCTCACTCATGGGTGTGTCGCGAGTCACACCGATTAACAAGACTCAACTAGACATGGCTAGACCCTAAACTATTACAATATCATATTCTCTGATACCAAGGTTTTCATGATAAAAAAATTACCCATAGAAGACGGGGCAAGTGTTAGGTCTAAACAATTGTATACTTGACCCTTCGGAGGTCTTGTACCGGCCTACTAGCTATCCTTAATCGCATAAGACATGAAAATCAGTAAAAAATTAAAACTTTTCAAGACATAAATAATAATAATAATAATAATAATAATAATAATAATAATAATAATAATAATAATAATAATAATAATAATAATAATAATAATAATAATAATAATAATAATAATAATAATAATAATATATCTTTAATTAATACCAAAGAGTAGTCTCATCTTCACAAGCCATCTTAAAGTCACAACTTAAATATCTTAGGGACACGACAATTTACATTGAATGAAAGTACATAGTAATTCGTAAAAGTAAAAACTAAAGAAGTAGAACTAAGACCTAGAATATATGAAGACTTACTTAGTCTTGAGATAGTCTATTCCCAATCTTGCCTTCTAGTCTTCAACTTGTCTCCAACCTATACTTATATAGTATAGATTAGTATGGGGTTATACAAATAATGTGCTAAGTATGACTTATGCAATTAGTAAAAATAAGCTTTCATGCCATTAAGTAAAACATTCATGAATATAGAAGTGAAATAAAGCATAATTCACCATTTAACACATAGAAAATGATTTTCAAGAATTTCAACTCAAAGAGTCACTTCACAGAGAACTCGAGAAGGTTTACAGTAAGATCATTGCATACACAAACACATAGTGAAATCACCCCATAGAAGTTTCCCTAACAAAGGTTATACTAATATTTACCAATATAATACACGAGGGAACCACCCATACAAATCCTTCAATGCACACCCAACTAACCCTCAAGATTCCTAAATATAGGCTTACTTCATTGAGGTAACAAGTCCACATCTTATAACTGGACATTGAGTAAAACATACTTACATTGAGATATTATCATAGGTTACCTTCCCAAGTGGACTTGCAAGTTACACAAAGAGCAATGTATGAATAGCATCCCATACTACTACTCCCACTTTGTGCTCCTTGACGATTCCATGAGGTTAGGTACACCACATTCATCCTTCATATATTTCATTAAACAAAACATAACATTAATATTCTTTATAAAACTTTTACATTAAGACAGCTTAATTTCATAACATAACAACACATTCATTTATTAAAGATAAAGACACCAAGACTCCCCTTTAAAGTGTCTAGTTGTGCAATGGATAAAAAGTGTCCCATACCGCCACTACCTAAAGTAGTACACTCTTTAGGAGACTTAGTTCATTAAATTATTTTGTGGGGAGTTAGATTTAACATACATAGACCATGAGAGCTAGGAATCTCGATATTAACCCATATCGGATGAGGGATCCCCACTTGCCTAGGGTAGGGTCATTGTCTTAGCCTTTACATGGATTCTCTAATATTACCTATATGGGCTAATAGTTAAAGGATAAGGTTATTCCTTCTAAGTAACTCATTCTCTACTAACAAGAAGTACTGATCTTAAGATATACATTCGATACAACATCTCAACTCACAATGTTTAACCACCTCTTATTTATATCCTCTAGGAGATAATCATAACTCCTTCACTGAGTATTTAACACTCATTTCTATGTGTTAAGGAATAGCTTTTTGTACATCACATCTAAACTCACGACGTGTATCCATCCCTTAACCTATCTTCAAAAAATCTTGGGAGATAGTGAGGTTTTGACTAAACACTACATCCCAACTCATGAAAAGTGTTCACCCGAATACTCCCATTTTCATTAATTAACTTCATTCATTCATTCTAGTGTGAGTGTGTCTGTGTACATGTGAGCACACCATTCATACACCATTTTTTTAAAATTGACTTGTAAACATGCTTAAATTTTCATCATCATATTACACAAATTAGCATACTTCACATAAACATATAATTCGCTTAGACATAATATAGTATACTTCACATAATAAGCTTCATAAAATATATCAATAAGAATAACATCATTATCATCTTACTTCACATAATATTCCTTCATGGCCTTAATAAAAATACACATGTAAATTCATTTTCATATACTTCAAGTAAGCAACGCCACCAAAGGGGGACCATACCACTCAAGAGCATTTCATAAGAAGAACTAGACAATATAACAATCTTACCAATCATCCAAGCTTTTACCACCTATTCAAAAGTTCTTCAATAATTCATCATAAAATATCCTTTAGGGCAGTAGCTAAAACACAATATAACCACAAACAAAACATATTTCTAACATTCTAGAATCATGCTATTTAAACTCATTTCATAATCTAAAAGTTGATAAAAAGCATAAATATGTTTTCATTGGGGTTTTGACGTTAAAATCATCATTTAACACTAATAAAAACTCATTTAATCATTAAAACGTTTTAATACAAAGACACATACTCAGAGTCAAGGAATAAAAAAGTTTGATGTTGAAACCCTATTTGAAATCAATGTAGAAGTGGCTCCTTGAATGAAAGGAAGTTCAAGGATGACTACCATACCTCAAGAAGAAGAAACCCACTAATTTTTTTTATGAATAACAATATCACAACCAGCCTTCCAATCTTTTTCTTGAGTCCACGCTTCTATGGGGTTTTGAGAGAGTTTTTTCTTGAGGGAGGGTTTTTAATATTTGAAATGAGGGGTCTTGTCTAGGTGTAGGACTTAAAACTAATTTAATATACATTTAAAAACATAATCGTCCTACGTTCAAAAAAGATTTGGGGTGAATTTCCGAATCACCCCAAGCCTTGGCAGCAGCGTCCAACAACTTTGGCAGGACCACCATTGACGGACCCAAGCAACGGGCATCGATTGAGTGACAACCCTTGATTTTGGGTGTTGTTTAGAAATGAGGTTGTGAAATATGGGGTTTAATATCCTACAACTAATGGTGAATCTATGCCCCCAAACGATGGGGCGTCGTCGTACGTACTGCCCGAAGTTGCTGGGCGTCGATTGCCCTGTTTTTTCAGCTTGGTTGTCAAGTCTTGGTTCCTCTTATAGGACCCCTTGTGGGTGTTAGGTTGGGTGGTACCCGGATGATAAAACCCTATACATAGTATTATAAGTCTTAGAAACTCCCACCATTAAGTTCAACCAAGACGAAAACGTAATCTCGCTAAAACATGGTATGACACACAAGCACTTTCTAAGGCATACCTTTTGAACGTCATGGACGTTTGACATGCAAACATCACCAAACTATAGGAACTGCCTCAAAACATCATTATTAACAATTTTAGAACAAAATTAACTCATGATACACATGCAAAGTTCTAGTTCAACCAAGTTCATTTTAGGGTGTTACACAATTCCTCAATGACGTATGAATGTCTCTTTTCTATTAACCCTAACTCTTGAATTAAGTCGATTAATGATTAGATGTAATTTTATTGAGTAAATTTTATTGAGTATTTTATTGTGTAATTGAGTATTGTATGGTGATGATAATTTATTTTATGAATAATCATGGATTTAAGATAATGTCTTGAAAGGGTTTATTGAAGGCCATTGGTATGGTTTTCAAGGTCATGATCATGTTATTGTAGTGTTATTGGTTTATATTTGCTAATATTTATTATTTAAAGTATAAATGATTTATTTATGAATGTATGATCATTGCTATTAATATGATGGTCTTGAGATGATAATAGAGTGTTCTTTCATTAGGAATTGAAGTTAATTCCCATGTACATCTTATAATTAAGTCATGAAGTAATGTTCTCACGTTATGTTAGGTTTATGATAAAAGGGTATTCTAATCCTAAAACCTATGAGTTATGAACATGTGATATGAGGGGTCAAACTCCTAAGACCTATTTTATTAACTAATGTTGAGGAATACTTAAAGAAACTTCAAAAAGTAAATTTAGCTCAGAATCAAGTTAAATTGACAATGAGAGATGCTCTTTCACAAATGAATAAAGTTTCACCCTATGTTATCATGAGGTGCAAACTAAAATGCTAGTTTTCATAAAGAGGGTTTCTAGTAAAAACCTCTTAGTTCCTTAATTATAAGGACCTGAAAATGAGCTACGTGGATCTAGATCTTCACATGAGTTTCATGAGGTTATGAGGTATTTAATTTATGAATATAACTGTTAAAATTCATTTTGAAGAGTTTTGAAGAACTTGGAAGAAAAATGTCATAGACGTCCAGAAGCTAGTCTAAGAAGAACTAGTGTGTTGTAGTGTTTTGTAGTGGAGTTTTGGGGTATGGTATGAGGGTGAAATTGAGTAAAGGTGGTTCCTAAACATGGAATGAAATGAAAAGGGTTATAAAATTTAAGTAAAACACCACAGGGACCAACCTAAGGTTCCCCAAAGAGGACACAAGTGTTGTCCATGAAAGCTGTCGACAGCCAAGATAATGAGGCTGCTACACGTCGCACTATCAACAATCAAAGAGCAAACAATTTTCCCTACGAAGAGGGGCCCACACAAAACATTCTGTCTCAAAATTTCACATAAAAAAGAATAAAAAGTGTCAATACCACGCGCAATGGCTGCCCATATTTGGTCAAATTTGAATTGGTCAATTGATCCAATAGGTGCATGGGTATTTTTTGAAATTTAGGAATTAATAATTGGAGGTTATTTTACTGTTTTGAAGTTTATTAAATCAGTAAAATAATAATTTAGACTCTAGACTCAAAATAAAAACCCCTCATTCCATATGAAGAAATAGAGAAATTGGAGGTAGATTTTAGGGAAAAATTAATTGAGGGTTCAAGATGGGTTTAAGGATATAATATAAGGTATGTAAATCTTATTCATACATGTCTTCTTCCATTCATGGATTACACTAGTTATTCATCAATTGTGAATCCAAATGACCTAATCTAGAGAGGGTTGTGATTGGATATTGGGTTAGGCTTGATTGTGATCCCACTCTAGTGGATAACATTCAGTTGTGCTCATATGATGTTTTTGTGGCATTTTCATAAGGTTTTCATGGATTATTGTAGTAATTGATGTTGAAGGTGATCATGTTGATTTTACGCCATTAGAGGCAAAATGAAGGTTCTAAGTTGAGCTGCTTAATTCAATTATAGTATTTGCTAATTTGTCATGATTGTATAACCAAGATATGAATTGAACAAGGCCTAATTGATCTAGGATGATATTTACTTGTATATTTGCAATTGAACCTACGTGATCAATACGCCTAGACTTACCTTCAGAGTGATTTAGCTGAATGAAGTAACTTGTCATTGCACATGGATCATGATAGATTGAAGTTGATATTTGACTATAGGGACGGTATGTCATTGATACTAGGGATTTGGGGTGAATTCTTTATGAAGGGTTGTAATAATGTTTTCTTTATCTTCTACACTTAGACATTAACATGATAGGAGAAGAGAGTTCTTTCACATAGTTGGATTTTAGGTTGACCTAATAAGATAAAATGAATCGAGACATGATTAATTAGAATAACTCGAATTCATATTGAACATATACTCATCTAATGTAATAGAATTTTTAAGATAATACTAACGCATGATAGCTTGAGATGATGAGTCTCATGATAGCTTAGGATGGAGTAAATAAGAACTCTCATTCTTAGCTTGGTGATGTGTTGCTATGATACTTGATCATGATAGATTGGGAGTGGTGGTTCTCATGATATCTTGAGAATGGTGGTTCTTACAATAGCATGGGATTGAGTAGTGTAATTCTCCTAAGAATAGTTTGAAGTAGCATGATTACAGTTCCTTCATGATATCTTAGCTTTGTTAGGCCTAAACAATTTCATGATAGCTTTAGGTTAAAATCTTGTGCTCTCCTAATGTTATCTTGAGTGGTGTGCAAGGTTTATTTAATGATATCTTGTCTTGCATGCAATCTGAATTACATTAATTAGCTTGGGATTAATTTCTCATGATAGCTTATGGTTGTGGATTCATGCTCCCCTATAATTAGGTTGCATCTACATGATTGGTTGGATGATGTAAGTATGGATGTTTCCTACCTTCGTTAGCTTGGATAAGGTAAGCCTAGATAAGTGGTTAGTGTAGATGATAGTATGGGATCATATCCATACATGGCACAAGTATGACTTGAAGCTACCTATGATATGACCACTATGGTATGTATGCTTAGCTTGGATAGTGACTATAGTTGCATTCCATGACATGATTGAATTAAGATGTTTGTTCCTTGTCAATATAAAGTAGGTCTACTATAGACTCCTAACTAAAATATAAAGAAAACGATGAATTCAATATATGCTTAATGTGTGAGGTATAATGGGATGTTTCACATGTATTGCACTAGTGTGCTTGAGGTGTCATAGGGATATAGTGCTCAAATGTTATGATGAATTTAATGTATTAAATATAAAAGTGCATTATGATCAAGAATGACCAAAAAAAGTGTACTTAACTTTGGCATTATTATGGAATGTTACCTTAGCATGCACAAGTACACTTGGACGTGGCTTGTAAAGTAGTTCATTTGAGTAAGAAGGACAATGAGTCAAGTATGAACTCTTATATGATTTAGGGAAAATGCACACGTATCCCCTCAACCTATACCCGAAATTCCAGAGACACACTTATACTATAATAAGGTCCTATTACCCCCTGAATTTATTTTATACGTAATTTTCTATCCCTTTTTGGCCTACGTGGCACTAGTTTGAAAAAAAAGTCAATTAGCGTTGGGACCACAACATAGTGCCTCGTAGACCGAAAAGGGGTAAAAATTATTAAAAAAATAAGTTCAGGGGTGTAATGGATCTTTATATAGTATAAGTGTGCCTCTGAGATTTCGGGGAGAGGTTGAGGGGGTACTTGTGGATTATCCCTATGATTTATTATGCTTATAGATTCATGATATGCATTTTTTTTCCTTATGATTATGCCTATTAAATAATAACCCTTTGATATAGTATGTTTGGTATGGTAGTTTCCATACTTGTTAGATTTCGTACCAACACATATTTTGCCTAAATTCTAATACAATGTAGGGTTTTGAAGAGATTGATTTTCTTTGAAGGGTAGATTTCCAAGGATTGTCGAGAAGTGAATATTGGTGAGTCCTCATTACATCCAAGGACATCACCACTAAGTTGTTTTTATCATCTTTTATATGTTACACATTTATGGGCTGTGACCCAAGACTTTTGTATTCATGATATCATACATGGTTTTTGAGATTTATGTTAGAAGTTTTAAAAAAATGATTCTGCATAATGTTTTGAAAGAAAATTTTCAATCTCGCACTACTTGTCATATATATAAAATGAATTTTGTCTAAGAGATTGTACAAGACCCCCGAGAGGTCAAGTTCGCTGTGTGGTGACTTGAAGTATGACCTATCTTCTAGGTTGTACTTTGGGTCATGACAAACTTTGTATCAGAGCATAAGGTTATGAATGGTCCTAGGATGTCTCAAAACCATGTCTAGTAGAATCTTATTCATCAATGTGTGTCTCAACGCATCTATGAGTAGGAGACTATGGGATGCTTAGGAAAAGTTTCACTTCTTCATTCTTCAAGTTGTGCCATAGAGTTCTACTTCAATAAGCCCTTCTTCTAATATTTGCCTATGATTTTTTCTAGGTTATGTCTCATTCTAGGGATAATGCTATAATAGGAGGAGATGACGTTGAGAATAAAGAGGTCCCTCCCTAATGAAATCAAGTCCCTCCTGAGGTTCCTAATGCTCCTCAAGTAGAGAATGTTACTCTCAATCCTTGACGACCCAAGCCAATAAGTATGTGGTGGAAAACCCTATAGGAGGAATGTGTGCTTATAGAATTAGAGAGTTCTTGAGGATGAACCCTGTGGAATTTAGTGTCTCCAAGGTGGAGGAAAATCCAAATGGGTTCATAGTTGAGGTTTATTAAACTCTTACTATTATGGGATTGCCTTCTAGAGAGAAAATGGAGATAGCCAATTTCTCATTGAACTATGTATCTCAAGTTTGGTATGAGAAATGGAATGATTATAGGACGGTAAGGGCGGGTCCCATAGAGTGGGAGACTATTAAGTCAACTTTTATTTATAGGTTCTTTCCTAGGAAAGTGGGGGGAGGCTAAGTTGGGGGAATTCATAAACCTCAAACAAGGCAAGCTGAATGTTAAGGAGTATGCTTTGAAGTTCACTCAATTGTCTAAGTATGCTTAAAGCTTGGTAGAAAACCCTAGAGACTTGATGAATAGGTTCATGATGGGGGTCTCCAATCTAGTGGAAGAAGAGTGTCGTATGGAAATTTTTGTAGATGATAGCGATATCTCCAAACTAATGGTGTTTGCTCAAAAAATAGAGGAGTCCAAGTTTATGAAGGAGAAAAAGAAAATTATGATGGAAAATGCATGGTCCCATGGACATGGTCTTTGTAAGAATCAAAAAAAGTCTTCCAAAAAAGGCTACTCTAGTACTCTTATGTATGAGAGCACAAATGAGTACTCCCAACCTACATGCCCTAGGTGTGGCAAGAAACATGAGGATAGGTGCTTGGCCGGTAGAGATGGCTGCTATGGGTGTCGTGACAGTGGTCATATGAATAAATATTTCCCTAAGGCAAAGTCTAATGTGAGAGAAGACAAGAAAGTTTCTACTAATCAAGTGGAAGATGGTCCTCCAAAGAGGAATAGATTCTATTCTTTCCAATAGAAGCGTGATCAAGAATGATCTCCTCATGTCCCTCTTCGGTATGCTTTCTTTAGTGATTTATGAAAATTTTCAATTTCTTATGATTTTGATATGCTTTGTGATTTTTCTGCTCTTAATGATGATTAATTGATTTTAGGAAGACAAGCGCAGCTTATTCCCTAGTGTTGGATAAGGATTTATTTTCATAAGGTGTCTATATGGTTTTGTGTAGCTATGTATAGTTTGGAATTGAATTGCGTCTTTGATTTGGGTATGTTCATTTAGGATAACGCATATACGATGGGTTCCTAGTCTATAATTTGTCCTTTAAGAAGTGTTTAAGAAGGTTTCATTCGAGGACGAATGTTTCCCAAGTGGGAGATATTGTGAGGACCCCAAAATGAGATAGGTGAATCTTGAGACCTACATGAGTTACATGAGTTAATAAGGTATAAGAATGATAAATATAAGTGTTAATAGTCAGCTTAAAGAGTTTTGGAGAATTTGTAAGATAAACATCAAAGACATCCGGAAACTAGTATAACTTGAACTAGTGTGCCGTAGTGTTTTTTAGTCAAGTTTTGGGGTATGGTATAAGGGTGAAATTGAGTATAAATTGTTCTTTCACATATACTTACATGCAAAGGGTTAAAACATTTGAGGACTACACACTGGGGACAACTCTAAGGGTCCCCAAAGACGACCCAATCATGGGTCATGAAATCTACCGGGCAGCTGAGATAATGAGGCTCCTGCACGTCTCACCCTCAAAAATCCAAGGGAAAAAGATTAACCTTCTGCAAGGGTCCAACACGAATAATTCTGTCTCAAAATTTTACAGAACCAAGGATCAGAAGTGATCCTGCGACGCGCAATGATTGCCTAGATTTGCTCGCATAATTTAAAGTCAAATTAGAATTTGTTAAATGGTCCAATAGGCACAGGGGTGTTTTGGGAACTTTAGGGATTAATTATTCAAGGTTATTTTAATGTTTTGAACTTTATTTAAGCATTAAAATATCCATATATACTATATACTAAAAAAATCAAAACCCTTTCTTCCATAAAACTCTTTGAAGAACACCATTGAAAAAGAAGAGAAATTGGAGGCAGCTTTTAGGGCGAAATTCACCAAGGTTTCAAGATAGGTTTAAAGCTTTAATCTAAGGTATGTTTATCTTATTCATCCATGGATTTTTCAATTTATAGGGTTTCCTAGTTATTAATCAATTGTGAATCTAAATAACCCCAATCTAGAGAGTGTTGTGACTGCATTGTGAATAAGGCTTGATTGTGAAGAAAATCTAATGGGTAGTATTCAATTATGTAATATGATGTTTTCATGACATTTTCATGGTGAATTCTAATAATTGATGTTGAAGGTAATCATGGTGATTTTAGGCCATTAGACGCAAGATGAAGGTTCTAAGTTGATCTTCTTAATTCAATTTTATTATATGCTAATTGATCACGATTGAATCACCTAGATATGAATTGAACAAGGACTAATTTATCTATGATGATCTTGACTTTTAAAGTTTGAATTTAACCTATGTGATCATGTATGCCTAGACTTACCTTCAAAATTATTTAATTGAATTAAGTAACTTATAATTGGACATTGATCATGATAGATTGAAGTGGATAATCGACAATAGGGTTGGTACATTATTGATTATAGGGATTTGGGGGGAAGTATTTATAAATGGATTGTGATGATGTTTTCTTTCTCTTCTACACTTGGACATGAACATGATAGGCGAAGCAAGTTCGCTTACATAGATGGATTCAAGGTTGACCTAATAATCTAAAATAAATCAAGACATGATGAATTAGAATACCTTGAAGTTTTATTGAATGAATACTCTTATTGTACAATAGACTTTTTAATATAAGATAAATGCATGATAGATTGAGATGATGAATCTCCTGATAATTTGGATGGAGGAATTAAGCTCTCGCATGCATAACTTTGTCATGTGTTGCAAGGATTTTGGATAATGATATCTTGGGAATGGTGATTCTCATAATACCTTGAGAATTGTAGTTGTCATTATAGCTTGGGATTGAGTAGTGTAACTCTCCTAATAATAACTTCAAGTAGCATGACTAGAGTGCCTTCATGATAACTTAACTTGGTTACGCCTAAACCATTTCATGATAGCTTTAGGGGACATACCTATACTCTCCTAATTTTAGCTGGACATGCATGCAAGGTAAATTTCGTGATACCTTGTCTCGCATGCAAGGTGTATTACATGAATTATCTTGGGATTAATTTATCATGATAGCATAGGGTTGAGGATGAATGATCCCCTATGATTATCGTGCATCTACATGATTGGTTGCATGAAGGGTAGGATGGAGTGTCCTTCCATAGTTAGCTAGGATTAGGTAAGCCTGGAGAAGTACTTTTTGTGGATGGTAGTATGGGATTTTATACATACATGGCACAAGTACAACCTGATGCTACCTATGACATGACCCTTATGATATGTATGCTTAGCTTGGATAGTTACTATAATTGCATTCCATGACATTTTTGAATCAAGATAACAGTTCCTTGTAAATATGAAGTAGGTTAACTAGAGACTCCTAAACTAAAATAGAAAGAATAGAGGTGACTTCAAGATTTTCTTACTGTATGAGGTAGTATGAGATGCTTTACATGCATTGCACAAGTGTACTTTGAGGTGGCATAGGGTCATAGTGCTCATATGTTATGATGAATTTAAGTTCTTAATTATGAAAGTGGATTATGATCAAGAATGACAAAAGAGATTTACTTATCTTTGGTAGTAGTATCAGATGATACCATAGACTTACACAAGTACACTTGGAGGTGGCTTGTGAAGTAGTTCATTTGAGTAAGAAGGACAATGAGTTAAGTTTGAACTCTTATATGCTTTATTATGATTATGATATTCATCATATACTTACTATTTTATCTCTAATGTTTATGTCCATTATTGACTAACCCTTTGAGATATCGTATGTTTGGAATGATAGTTTCCATACTTAGTATATTTCTTACTAACACATATTTTGCTTACATTCTAATCCAAAGTAGGGTCTTGAAGAGAGTGAATTGATTTAAAGGGTAAAGTTCAAAGGATTATCAAGAAGTGAAGATTGGTGAGTCCTCATAGCATAAGAGGACGTAACCATTATGTTGTCTTTTATGTTCCTTACTACGTTAGAATTTTATGGGCTATGACCCAAGACTATTGTATTTATGATGTCATAGATGTTTTTTTGATACATATTTTAGAAGTTTTATAAAATGATTCAGTATTATGTTTTGAAAGAAAAATTATAATTTTGCATTACTTTTTGTATGTATGAAATGAATGATTTCTATGGGCTTATACAAGACCTTAGAGAGGTCAAGTACGCCGTTTCGCAATTCAAAGGATGCCGTATCTTATAGGGTGTACTTTGGGTCTTGACATTAACTATGAGGACCCATAACTAATACTACTTAAAAGGTATTACTTAGTGTAGGTAACATTGTGGGACTTTACCTATAAATTCCACAAGTTGACCTTCAAGGGAATTCTAGGGTCAGTTATTTATGCACATATATTATGAACAATATGTGTGGTGTTAATTTTACTTGATATACATGGTTCGTCTCACTTTGTATGCACATTGTTTACTATACTTGTTATGATGATGTATGAGGTAAATGGCAATCTTTGTGATCTTTTTGATAGTTTGTTTGGTGTATGAGGGTTATGGGGCTTCACATTCGTATAGTACTTATAGAGGTTGATTCGGTTTATGAGTAAGGTCTGATATTGAATTGGTAAAATGAACTATTGTCATATCAGAGTTTACCCCCTAGACGCAACCGGCGTTGTTGTCCTCTTTAAGGACTAAGACTAGCCTCTTAGTTTATATCATTACATTCATAGGTCAAATTTAACGGAAAATTGAATACTTTTCATTACTTCTACATGGAGGTTTACATAGACTTCTACATACACATAAAATATATAGAGAGAGTATACATATACCCTTCGTATAGGAAGGTTACATAGTCTTCTACTTTTATTGCACATAAGTATATATAAGATAGAATATAGTCTTCAAAAATTGTCTCATCTCATAACCATCTATCACAATTAGCAATTTTTTCATAACCCATACATCAATGTAAAAATATCCAGATATAGGCTTTATACAATCTATAATCCATACATCAATGTAAAAATATCCAGATATAGGCTTTATACAGTCTATAATCAAAGGAAAGGAGATAGAATATAAGAGACTTAGAACTAAAACAACAACATAAGCTCGATATCAGCATTGTCCTCGGAAAATGAGGAACTACCCTTCTTGGATGATCAATGGATCCAAGCCTTCTTCAAGTCGCATTCCAGAACACTTCAAAGACCGGAACCTAAAATGTTTGGGAAAAAGGAAGAAATGTGTTTAGTGCACCATTGGTAGTAAGTATTAGATCATATGAACACATACTTTTAAATCATGCGAAGAAAGAGGGACACCTATCGAGACATGCTATTTTATTTTTTGAAAAAGCCTTATGCACTAATCAAGGAAATCATACAAATCAAAAAGACATATTAATCAAGTCAAAGAAAATAATGTACTTATCAACTTACTTTAACCTACAATCTAATATAATGCTATCATCAAGTAATGACATCACAAGCATGGATAAGAATTTATCATATCGTAATAAAACAAGACTATTACCCATAGATCCCCATAAAGCCAAGAAGTTCAATAACTAAGAAAAGTCCCATAACCTTACTCAATCAAGTGACCCAACAAGAATCATGGCTAATATTTAACGTGACATAACATAACCTTTTATGGATATACAACATCATACTTTTAAAAACACAGACCAATTACATGTTCATAAGAGTATCAATCACCATATAGTATCATTTACATGTAAAGTCATTATACTATCATCTTTTGCACTCATTTTAATATACATACTTAATGTAAACCTTCTAAAGCTTCCATCAAGGCAAACTAGTGCAAGGCTTAGGTAGAGTTACATACCCCTACCTAGGTTAAGTCAAACCTCTCAAGTCACCTTAGTTAGTTAATACTCATTGTTTTTTTAATTTGGGGAACACTTGTCTTAACTGACATAGAAAACAAGAGCTAAGTGGTGAATCCGATGTATTAAAACCTTACACCGATGGAAGGTGGTCTACCGGGCAAAGTAAAACCAAACATAAAAGAGGATCCATTAGCTAGTTTTTTTATGGGGGCAACTTAGTTCAAGAACTAAGAGATAGGAATTCTCCGTCTACATACCACTAGGCAATTGGGGCCTCCTCTCATGGGAATGCATTGGATGAGTATCCTTCTTTGGGGAGTCAACACCAATTAGGAACTATAGGGTGAATCTTCCTCTATGGGAAGTCATCACCTCCCATTGTCAAGTTCAGTGAATGCTAAGCTAAGCCTCTTTATTCAAATGTCTTTAATGTCTTAAATAATCATCATAGCTTAGTTTAGGTCATAGGGTATAACCCGTGTATAATCATCATCATCATAGCTCAATAAGAAACTTATGAGTAGAGTCCTTTCATCCCAAATCACATAAGTGAGGTTAACATATTTTTATTTTTATTCATAATATGGCACAGTTATAATTATCACCTTCCTTATTACATTTACATCTTAATTAACCTCACAATAATAATGAATACATTACAATTCAACATCATACCACCCTATCGATCCTACTACAAGGCATATTCCAATGCAACATCATTACTTAATCATAATTAACCACAATTTGAAGTAAAGGATAGAGATAATAAGACTTACCAAGTCTCCTTTATAGTTCATCATCAAGGTCTTACCATAAACCCTCATTCAACAAAATTTTGGGTATACATCATCATAAATCGATAATCGACATGATAACAAGACTAGAACAATCACTACATCACAATTCAATACTAGATTATAACTTAAGACAAGATACTTAGGTCAATTCAATTCCTAACCTAGATCATATTTTCAAGAACTAGCATGAAAGAATACAATTCACTCTAATTTTTTAACTATTAATATGACAACATCATATTATAGTAATTCAATCAATAATCAAGTTAATTCAATCAAATAAAACCTAATTTATATCAAAATCAAATCTAGGGTGAAGGGTCAAGGGTCATCTTCTACAATCTAAACCAAACCATCGCCATTTCTCATAATTAAGTTAGAATACATGTTAATCAATTCATAATCTCCAATGGAAAACATAAATACACCAATTCATAATGTAATTTCTGAGATTAAGAAAGGCCCACATGAAAACTCAACTTTTGAAAATATTTGAAGAAACCCTTTGAGGAAAGAGGTCTCAAAGGTGAATTAGATCATATACCTCAACGTTCGATGAAAATTTGATGGTGAATTCGTCCATTTACAGACCCCAAATCCCTGCCCTACCTAGTGTTCAATGGTGTCTTCCAATAGAGAGAGAAAGAACACAGATAGAAGAGAATTTGTTTTGAGAGTTGTAATTAAACTAATCTGGTTGGGTTGTTTATATGGAGGGTTAATTAAGTTAATTAGGCTTCCCTAATTCCCTAATAACGACCAAACCACTTAATTAATTAGCTAGGACTTAGGTTAAAACGTGCAGGAAATTGCAATACCATCAATGACACCAGGATCGACGGAACGTGTGTCAGTTGACGGAACAGGGCTGCACATCCGTCGTCCTTGTCAAAGACTGTGCATGTGAGGTCCTTCAATGAATTGACTAAGTGTTGGTCGACAGTTGGCATCGAAGCCTCATCGATTACAATCTTGTGGGTGCACACTGCCCCGTGACACCAACGTGCAAGGTTCCTCCTCAAGGGCCCTTTGTTGCCCCTTGGGGAGTAATATCCGGATGTTTCGACCATGAATTAACTTGAACACATGTTAGATAACCTTCCACCAATTTTCATGGATTTCTGACTCCTAAAACATAGTCTAATAGGCTTAGGCACGCTACTACCTCCTCGAACTAGTTTCCCGACGTCATGGATTTTCTTGGACGTTTTGATTTCTAGATTTCATAAATGAATTATAAACATTAATATAGGCCATAAAAAAGTATATATACCTCATGATACTTATTTTAGGCTCAAAGACACATCTTGGATTTTTGAAGAGTTACATTATCCCCTCCCTCCCCCCCGGAACATTCATCCCCGAATGCCACTAAAAATCTTTTGAAGGAAGGAATAGACTCAAGACTAGCAGCTCAACAAACAACAATACATATAAACATCAATCATATTACTTACACAAGGAAATTCCAGATTTCAATTACCACTCATAAGGCTCAACATTACATTATAAGTAAATATCCTTCTCCCTACAACAACATGATATCAACATGCTTTACATGACTAAATTAAGCAAAATTTCAACTTAAAAACATGCTACATATCAATTCAAAAAGACTCATCATATCAAAATGCACAAGATAACTCAAACAAGCGAAAGAACAATATTTCAAGTTCAAATGTACAATTTCACTACAAGTCACTGTAATGATATTCAAAATGTACATTTTGCAAGACTTCATGAAAAATCAATACAACCTTAATTTTTGTCATTATTTTTATTCTTACTAAGAACTACTAACGTTAGTTATCAAATAGATAAGGGTAAGGGGACTTCATGTCGGCCTTGGCCTCCTTTGTTGCGCCCTGAATTAGGTGATTCTTCCATAACACTTTTACATAAGCCACCTCTTTATTTTTAAATTTCTTGACTTGGCAATCAAGAATTTGAACCATAACTTCCTCATAATAAAGGTTATCCTTCACACCAAGACACTCAATAGGAAAGACTCAGGATCACCGATACACTTCTTAAGCACGAAAACATGGAAAATCGAATGAACTTAAGCCAAATAACTAGGAAGTTTCAATTCATCGTCAACCTTATTAATCCCTTTCTAGATTTCATAGGGACCCACATAACAAGGACTCCACTTCCTTTCTTTCCAAATCTAACTACCCCTTTCATAGGTGAGATTATTAAATACACTTTATCACCTTCTTCAAACTCCAAATCCGTTCTCCTATGATCGGCATAAGACTTTTGCCTACTATAGGCTGTTTGAAACCAGTTCCTTATGATATGAATATTATCCAAGATCTTATAAATCAAATCGGGACCAAGAAGCAAAGTCTCACCCACATCAAACAATACAATAGGAGACATACACTTCCTACCATATAAGGCTTCATAGGAGCGATGGAAATGTATGAATAAAACTATTATTATAAGAAAACTCCACCAAAAGGAAAAAAGCTTATCCCAATTTCCATTGAAATCAATAATACAATTCCTAAGCAAAACTTCAAGGGTTTGAATTGTACGATCTGATTGACTATCTGTTTTGGTTGAAAAGTGGTACTCAACTTTAGTTTAGTACCCAACCCTTCTTGGAATGAACTCAAAAACCTAGATGCTAATTGTGGACCCCGATCCGATATGATGGATAATGGAATATCATGGCGACATACAATCTCATGTATGAAGATCCTAGTGTACTCTTCCACCGAATAAGTAGACTTGACGAGAATAGAGTGAGCGGGCTTGGTCAACCTATCCACAACCATCGATATAAAGTCATATTGCTTTTGAGTCTGTGGTAAACCCACTACAAAATCCATATTGATGTCTTCCCGCTTCCAAGTATGAACTTGGATTTCTTATAGTAAGCCACCCGGTTTTTTATATCGGCTTTCACTTATTGGCAATTTAGACACTTAGCAACAAATTCTGCTATGTCCTTCTTCAAACCTTCCAACCAATATACTTCCCAAAGTTCATGGTACATTTTTGTCAAACCCGAATCAATGGAGTAGCGGGACCCATGGGCTTCCTCAAGGAACCGGTTCCTCAACGCATATTCCTTGGGAACACATACTTCCTTGGTACTAAAAAAAAACATCCCCTCTTTAGAAAATGCCTCACTAAGCTTGCCAATGACCGATTCTTTCAACTCCATGAATGACTTATCAAGGTGTTGTTTGGACTTCACCTCAACTACCAATAATGACTCGAAGTTATGATTGACCATGAAACCACCATTCATAGAACCTTCCAACCGCACACCCAACCTAGCCAACCTATGAACATCTTTCACTAGGTCTTTCTTGAATTCTTCTATGTGAGACACACTACCCATAGACATACGACCTAGAGTATCCGCAACTAGATTGGTCTTGACGGGGTGATGGAGGACACTCATGTCGTAATCTTTCAACAATTCTCGCCGCCTTCTTTGTTGGAGATTCAACTACTTTTGGGTTAACACATATTGGAGACTCTTATGGTCGGTATACACATCAACATGGACACTATACAAGTAATGCCTCTATATTTTCTATGCAAATACCACAGTCGCTAACTCAAGGTCACGAGTTTGATATTGTGTCTCACACACCTTAGGTTGACTAAAAGCATAGGAAATAACCTTCTTATGTTGCGTAAGCACACACCCTAAACCCACTTGGGATGCGTCACGATATACAACAAAACCCTTTGTACCCTCAAGTAAAGTCAACATCGAAACAGAAGTAAGAATATCTTTCAACATTTGGAGGATTCTCTCACATTCCTTTGATCACTCAAATTTCTTACACTTTTGGGTCAATGTAGTCAAGGGAGATGCAATGGATGCAAAACCTTCCACAAACATCCGATAATAACCTTCCAAACCCAAGTAACTCCTAATATCGGTTAGCGTTAATGGTCTGTGTCAATTTTTCACCGCTTTCATTCTACTTGGATCAACCTCAACTCCTTCACTAGGGATCGTATGACCAATAAATATCACCGACCTCAACCAAAGCTCAAATTTTCTGTACTTGGAAAACAATTGTTGTTCTTTATTTATTTGTAACACCACCCTCAAATGTTTCATGTGATCACCCTTATTTTTCAAATATACCAAGATGTCATCAATGAATATAATGACAAATGAATCTAAGTAACATTGAAAAATCCTATCCATTAGGTTCATAAAAGCTATCAGATCATTAGTTATACCAAAGGAAATTAATAAGAACTTATAATGACCATATCTAGTCCGAAATGCCATCTTTGGTATGTCCTCACCTCTCTTCCTAAGTTGGTGATACCCTGACCTCAAATCAATTTTAGAAAATTAGCTTTCCCATTGGAGTTTATCAAACAAGTCATCAATCCGAGGTAGAGGATACTTGTTTTAGATTGTGACTTTATTGAGTTAGCGGTAATAAAAACACATTCTTAACGACCCATCCTTCTTCTTCACAAACAAAACCGGAGAACCCCATGAAGAAATATTAGGCTTGTAAAGCCTTTGTCTAGTAAGTCTTTGACTTGTGACTTCAAATCTTTCAATTCGGCAAGAGTCATCTCATAAGGCGAAATGAAAATTGGATTTGTATCCAGTTTCAAATCAATACCAAAATTCCTCTTTGGGGAGTTAACAACACTTAGGAACTATAGATTGAATCTTTATCTATGGGAAGTCATCACCTCCCATTGTCAAGTTCACTTGGTGCTAATCTAAGTTTTTGTATTGAAAGGTCTTTAATATATTTATTAAGCATCATAGCTTAATTGAGGTCATTGGGTCTATACCTTGTAAATTCATCATCATCATAACTCAATAAGAATTGTACGAGTATAGTCCTTTCATCCCAATTCAATTAATCGAGGTTAGCATATTTTCATTTTAATTCATAAGAAGGACATTGATAATCATCACCATCCTTAGAACATTTATATCTAAATAAACCTCCCAATCATAATCAAGACATTTAAAATGAACATCTACAGCCCTATCAATCCTACTACAGGTCATACTCAAACACAACATCATGACTTAATCATAATTAACATTAATTAGAAGTAAAGAATAGAGATCATTAGACTTACCAAGTCTCATTCGTAGTGCATCATCAGGGTATTACCACAAAACCTCATTCAACCCAATTTTTGGTATTGATCATCATATATCGTTAATCAACATGATAACAAGACTAGAAGAGTCACTACATTTCAATTCAATACTAGATTATGGCTGAAGACAAGATTCTTAGGTCAATTCACTTCCTAACCTAGATCATCTTCTCAAGAACTAGCATGAAAGACTAAAATTAAATATAATTTATTAATTATTAATATAAAAACATTATATAATAGTAATTTAATCCATAATCAAGTAAATTGAATCAAATACAATCTAATTTACATCAAAATTAAACCTAGGGTTAACAGTTAGTGGTCATCTTCTACAACCCAGACCAAACCATAAACATTTATCATAATTAGGTTATACTACATGTTAATAAAATCATATTATCCAATTTATAACATAAAAGAACCAATTGATAACATAATTTTCGAAATTGAGAAAGACCCACATTAACTCAACTGTTGAAAATATTTTGAACGAACCCTTTGAGGAAAGAAGTCTCAAAGGTGAACTAGATACCATACCTCAAAATTTAATGAATATTTGATGGTGAAATAGTCCCTTTATATCCCCGAAATCCCTCCCCTATATAGTCTTCAATGGTGTCTTCCAATAGAGAGAGAAAGAAGAAAGAAGGAAGTGAATTTGTTATGAGAGTTGTAATTAAATTTATGGGGATGGGGTCTTATATGAGAGGTCAATTGAGTTAATTAGGCTTCCCTAATCCCCTATATAACCACCAAACAACTTATTTAATTATATAAGAATTAACTTAAAACAAGTAGGAAATTGCAGTTCCATCGACGACACCACGATCAATGGATCAAGGGTCAGTCGACGGACCAGGCCTCCTCCATGCTACACATCCTCCGTCCTTGTCAGATATTGTGTAGGTCAGGTCCTCCAACTGATTGTCTAATGTTTGTAGTATACGGTTGGCATTGACGCCCCGTTGAGTGCATTCTTGTGGGTGCACAATGCCCAGGCAATGTTGACACGAATGTGCATGGGTCCTCCTCATGGGACCTTGGTTTGTCCTTGGGGAGTCGTATGTGGAATTTTCGACCATGAATTCACTTAAACACATGTTACTATCCTTCCACAAATTTTCATGGATTTTGGACTCATAAAATCTAGTCAAATATGATTAGGCACGTTAGTACCTCCCAGAACTAGTTTCCGAACATCATGGACGTTCTTGGATGTTTTGGTTTCTAGACTTCATAAATGACCTGTAAACTTTAATTTAGGCCTTAAAACAGCGTCTAGACCTCATGAAACTTATTTTTTTCTTTAAGACACGTCTTGGATTTTTGAAGTGTTACAACTATCTGGTGAAATTTTGACTATGCTCTATTATAATGTTTCTTAAGAGTTTGGATATGTCTTGTTGTTTTGTTATTGAATTGTATGTGTAGTATTTGATTGTTCATAATGGATTTTAATCTTAATATAACATTTTTATAAGCAATTGTTACTTTTCGCATGTTTTCAAATGTTTTACTTGTATATGTTTCCATACATAGTACACGTGGTTTGTACTAACACATATTTCTTTTATTTTCTACACAATGTGTAGTTTCGTTCCATTGAGGTGATTCAAGTCCTTTATTGAATAAATATGGAGTTCCATTCCCATGTTGGTGAGTCCTCAAGTACGATGATCTAGATGTTTGATTGTTATTGTAGTTTCACTTTCCTTATTCAAAGACTATGTTGTAATTTGCCTTATAAGACTTGCTATTGATTTAAGGACTAACTCCAAATTTTCATCCTCCTATGCTTAGATGGCAATGTGAGGCAAGTTAATTTTTTTTTGATATAGGAAGTGAAGTTGAACTTCAAAAAAAAAGTTTTAAAATTTTCCTCTTTAATTCAATCTATCACGTAATGATGAACACTAAGGGCTTGTCAAATACCTCATCGAGGACATAGATACCGGTTATGACTAGGGGATTCTCTCTTGCTATGAAATACAACAGCCTCTAAGGATCTCCATTGACGGACCATCAATGGATTGAAGAGGCGTTAATGGCCTCTGTAGGCCAGTAATTAGATTCTGGATTCATGACTCAATTTGGAAATTCTCTGAACCAAACAACGGAAAGCCAGGATGGGCCGTCAACTTGATGGCGCTCGTCAATTGTGGGCATGGTTTCGGTCAGCAATTTAGTCAAGATTCGTCAAAGCCAAGGGTGGTTTGTTAAATTCTCCCCTTGAATAAATAAATGAGGGGACTGTAACGATCGGGGAGCACCCCCTTAGACGTAATCGTTGCCTTCATCCTTAAAGATGTCATAGATTATCCCTTAGCATTCATCATTTATGAAGTGTACATCGTCAAATGATTGTTACATAGAAAATGAACATTCGTTATTACTCACTATGTAAAAGTTTTAAAGTATCTTGATTGTTGTTTTTAAACCTAAAAGGCAAATTATAGAGATATACTTCATCGTAGGTTTAAAAGTAACACACACATTATTGAATAATGCAGTTGTGTCCCTCAACACTTTATGGAAAGATAATAGAATAAGATCAAGAAAAACATCCACTTAAGAGTGTATTATATTCATGTGCAATTGGATATAGATGTTGTGACTTCTATCCCTCCCATATATTACTCTTTTATATCCTATATATCATCAATAGTGTATATATATACTATTGATAATCTATAGGATATAAATATCCATCTAATATGTGTTATGTGATAGAACTCACAACTTGTTCATCTTATTAATAACCTACCCCTTAAACCCTAATAAATTTATTAACTAATGAGCTAATTAACCTAACTTAACGCACAACTTAATAGTGCAGTTGACCTCCAAACTAGGACTGCCTATCGATCAGACCAGTACCCCATATTAGAAGACCGTGGTTCTGCTTGGAGATAGGATTTTGAAATATTTTTTCGAAAATGGTTAAGTCTTTACCATTGACATATCGTCATTCGTTCCGTGCATAGCCATTATCAAATGACAGCTTTGAGGTCAAATGTTCGGGTCCTCTTTAAGAACCCTTAGGCTGGTCCTTTGGGAGTCCTACCGGGAAGTTTCAACCCTAAACACACTTTAATATATGCTAAATACCCTTTAGCCAATTTAAACTAAATTCTGACTCTTAAAACCACTTGAAACACACCATGGTTCAATAGCTCATCTTTTAAAAATCTCTAGACGTCATGGTAGTTTCTTAATGCTTTGACTCTTACCCGTCCTAATAAGTTTCAATACATTTTTTTAGGCTTAAAAAATTATTTTAAAGCTTAGTTCATCATGTGAGGCTCTAAATTATGTCAAGGAATTTAAGAGAGTTACAAGGACAACTATTTCATGTTTATGTAGGTATTTTAACAGTGTAAAAACATTTAAATCCCTTATTATAAGTCATCATTCAATTTTCTAAAAATCAAAATCCTTCCCTCTTAACACAGTTCTCTCTAGAACTCCATGGAAGTTCAAGATAAAGTTGGAGCTAGGGCTATATATTCCAATGGATTTCTTCTTCAATTCTCCTGGGATGTCTTATAATAAGGTATGGGGATCTGTATCTAAGGTTAGCTATCGCCTTATAGACAATTACTAAGTGATTTCAAAATTTATGAAAAAGTCTTATTTCTACTCTAATTTAAGGGTTGTTGAATAAAATTATTTAAAATCATTAGATATTATATTATTGGTGTTAAAATGATGTTTTACAATGAAAATCTTCATAAACCCTTGATCCTCACTAAATTCCTCAATTTGGCGTATGAAGTGGGTTTATTGCTTATGATATATTGTTGATGGAATGATAATTATAATGAGTTGTATTGTTGATTTCTATTGCTAACTATGCTATTATATAGTGAATTGTTGGAGATGTTAAGGAATGCTAATCTTGTTCTGAGGGTAAGTTGACCTAATTTTCTTACTAATGTAGAATAGATATAGAAATGTTCTCGTACTGTATGCTCCACTTATGTTGGTGTAGTTTACTTCTTCTTCTTATTGGGAATTATGGCCTTGCAGCATTATCATGTAAATTGTAGTTGTTTAATGCTATCGAATATATGGAGGTATAATGTGTAATTGGTTATGTGAAGTAATATTACTATGTATAAGGTTTTATGGCATACATTAATGCATAAGGTATGTGATATATATGTGATCTTTTACAATGTGAATGTAATGTGAAGGTGATCGTGTACAATGTCAGTAAATTGTGATGCAAGGCATGAGTGCTCTAAATGCTTATATATGATGATGTTATACAATGAAGAGTCTTTATATGTTGATATGGTATCTTGGTTAGGTATACCTAGTTTCCCTACTTGATACATGAAAGTTATGTTGAGTTTCATAGCTTTACTTAGTAAGCATCCATCTTGAAAATGAATGAATGAATGAATGGTAGTCTAGAATCGGTATACCTAAGTTTGTTCCCTTCCTAGAATGATAAATGAGGTATTTTGCAACATGTCTTGAATCAATAGAACTAAGAATGGGGCCCTTTTGGATGACTATAGAAGCCTAAGTGAATGTGCAAACCTTGAATATGAAAATAATATTTATATCCATTTCATTAATGAGTTATCCTATTGAACCTTGATTGGTAGACCCTTGTGGATCCCTTCTTGAAAATTGTATTATGAGTTGTTGGGCTTAGTAATGATAACATATCTAATACACATATGTGAAAGAACTTACTCTACGATAACTAAGTCAAAACACCGATTGGATACGCTTAAGGTAGTAGCTCTACTTGCTGTAGGAGACTAGATTACAAATAAGCCTTTCGGTATCCCATAAACCATGTGTCTACATAGGATGTATCCTAGTTTTACCTTCGGAAAGTAGAACACCTTCCACGGTGTGGGGTCTTACGACACCAAATTTCATACCTAGCTAGTATGGTCTATTTCGGTTAATGCCTATTCTCATCATGTGGCATGTGCACTTTAGTTATTAAATTGGTTCTATGATGTGGCGGCAACATTATGGGATGTTATTAAAAAATGACACGAGCAGGCCTTGAAGATTATGAAGTGAATTCTTGAGGTTTTTCAAGACCTCTATGTCAATAATCCTCATTTTATGATTGACTCCTAAATGACATAAATGATGTATGTTCTCGTAATATTAGTATGTTGAATAGAAAGGTTCTTACATTGATTGTCTTTGAGTAAGAGTTAGGTGCTCTTGAAGATTGTTTATGGGCAGCATCTTCATGTCTTACGTATGTGGATCTTAGAGTAACCCTAGGTAGATAGTCCAACTGATGAAAAGGTTTTCTTGTTGAATATGAAATTTAGTGTTATATGATTGATGCTAGTTGAATATGTCTTACATGTGAATGTTGACTCTTATTATGCCTTTTAAATTGTTAAGATGAAGGTTTCTATTAAAATATCATGAACGCATGTTTCTATACTAGATGTCCATCTTTTCATGTTTTTGCATAGCTTCCATACATGATGATTAATATGCTAACCCCTTCTTTTTCCTTTCTGACTAAACTGTAGGGATTGGTGGTTTGGTATGCTATGGATGATGGATAGGTTCTAAGGGTTGAAGATAAGTTTTGGTGAGTGCTCATAGATTCGAGGACAAGATTCGACATGTTCCTTCTATGATTTTTTATTATTTATTTTAAATTTTATATGGGATTAGTTCCAAATGTCGCTCTCTAAAAGTAATTAGATGGTTTACCGAGTCATATTTTAAAGTTAGATGTTTTAATGTCATCCTTTTACTTATTAATGAAAGTATTCTTCGTACGTGAAGAAAGTTTGAAATTCTTCTATATTTTTATGTATCACATGCAATAAATGATCTATGTGTCTTTTATGAGACCTTCTAGAGGTCAATAAGCCGGTTACGACTAGGGGTGTTGTAAGGTTGTTATTCGCAACTTGGGGATGCTCAGGGGTCGTGACAAAACATTGTATAAGAGCACAAGGTTTTTGAAATGGTCTTTTAGTTCAAAGTCTCACAAGATATGTTTAGTAGAGTCTTGTTCACTTGTGTAAGTCGCGACACATCTATGAGCCGTTAGAAGTCACACTTCTTTCATATTCTTTAATTTGTGCCTTACAGTTGAAGAGGAAACTATTAATGATGAGAGTCTTACTTAAGTTCCCAAGAAGGACAAGTTCCTTAAAGGAATCAAGAGAATGAGATTACGGTGGTTCCACAGACATTACCAATCAAGAGATTACAACGGCTTTCTTAAATTTTTCCTAAGATATGACAGCCCGTGCATAAATATTTGTGGTCCCTAGGTTAAATATTTTTGAGAGTACTATAGCCTCAAGGTTGAGAGAATTTGTGAGGATGAATCATCCTATCGTCCTTGGTTTTAGAGTGGGAGAGTATCCCCAAGAGTTCTTGCAGGGAGTGTATAAATTAGTGAGTGCAATGGGAGTATCTTCTAAGGAGGAATCCAAGTTGGCTTGCTATAATGGAAGGATGTTGCTCAAGTATGGTTCACCAAATAGAGAGAAAATATGTTGATTGGATTGGGTCCTTTAGAGTGGGAAGAGTTTAAAAAAAAGTGTTTCATTCTAAGTACTTTCCCCTTCAGAAGAGAGAATTTATGTTTGAGGAGTTTATAAACCTTAGGCAAGGTAAGATAAGTGTGGAGGAGTATGTTTTGAATTTTACCTTGTCTTAATATGCTTCATCTTTGGTGTCTAACTGTAGAGATGAGATGAGTAGGTTTGTGACCGATGTTTCCAACCTTTTCAAAGACGAGGGAAATACTGCAATGCTCCATGATAAAAAGAACATTTCTATTTTTATGGTATATGCTTAATTCATTGAAAAGTCTAAGCATAAGAGGAAAGGTGCAGATGTGAAACGGATAGATCCAATGAGCAAGGTCAACCTATTTTTAAATGAGAGCTCTGAAGCAAGATTTTCTAGTGCTCTTATAGTTAACAAAGAGAGAGGTGGGGATTCTCAATTTGTAAAGCCTACTTGCACTATTTGTGGTAAGAAGAACTATGGGAAGTGTCTAGAATTTATGAGTCGGTGCTATGGTTTTGGTAAGAATGAACACAAGGTGAGAGACTATCCTACCCTAATGGCTAGAGGAGGGGAGGCCAAACAAGCACCACACAATGGTCCAAATCTTGATGATCCAATGAAGACTTATTTTTATTTTCCCCAAGCTACGAAGGAAAATTTTTTTGATGAAGATACCAGTAAGTTGTAGTCCCTTATTTTATCATAAATTCTTATATATTGTTCATGATAACGTTGGTTAGGCTTCTCCCCAGTGAGGAATTGTTTATTGAATGGATAAGTTTTTGAAAGAGTGTTGAGGTTCTTATCTCTTTCCTTAGATCCTATCCAATTTTGAGACTTAGAGCTTTCTAGTAGCACAATCCATGTCTTTGAGTGTTGTGTGAAAAATGGCTTTCCTGAAGTTCTCCCAATGTTATGCATCTTCTATTTTAATTCTTGTAATAAAAGAAAATAAGATTTCCCAAATTTGTGTTCCTCATGTTGATGGGCCTATATGATAAATTGCCAAAATGTTGCATGAATTCAAATGTTGAACATGATTAAATCTGTCCTTTAAAATGTTGTATCATTGTGATTTATTAATTTACATTATTTGCTTAATAAGTTTGAAGTGAGCATGGTGAGATGTAAAGAAGAAAGTTCCTCTAATACGACATGAGAAATGTGAAGTCTTGATGCGTAGTGAGTTTGTCGATATTGTTCCTACCTTCTTTTGTTTCCTTTTATGTGGAGTTGATGCTTCTCCTATCTATGTGTTTTTACTATATTGTTGAATGCATTATTGTGGAATTCTAGTCTTGAGTTATTACCTTAATGTGTTTTAAGTGTAATTCGCGGACGAATATTCCCAAGTGGGGGATAATGTAATGACCCTAAAAATGAAATAGGATGAACTAGAGCTTCACATGTGTTTCATGGGTTTTGAATCTTGTATAAATGATTTTAAAAGGAGTTTAGAAGTAAGTTGGTGGTTGTAGAGGTCATACTTCAAGAAACGTCCATGATGTTCGAAAACTAGTCATTTTAGTGCTAGTGTGTTATAGTGTATTGTAATTGGTTTATTGTATTATTTTGAGTCTAAAGCTCGTAAATTAGACTATCATTCCTAGATAGAAATGTATAGAGGTTAACAGTCGTGGTATGACTTCCCAAGGACCACTCTAAGGTTCCTTGAGAAGGACCAATGATAAAACCCTAAGTTGTCAGAATAACTTCAGTTATGGAGGCCACCTATGCCCCTTAACTCGAGTGACGGACCATACATGTTAGGTGTAGGTGAAAACTTATCATGTGGAGTTTTTTCCTCGATTTAAGATGCTCTGACCAAGACCACAAAGTGTAGTGTGGTCCGTAATCCCATCTATGGTCCGTAGGTGGGGGTCGTAGGTCACTATCTGCATTGTTTTCTTGGGTTCGGCTAATCTAAGGGTGGTTTGGTAAATTCCACCCATGGATAATTAAATATAGAGGAAGTTATATTATGTTTTTTAGATTATTTTCAAAGTGCTTAATCAATTAAACCCTCATTGAGACATTAACACCTAAATCAAAACCCTTCCCTCCAAAACTTTTCTCTCTAGGACACCGTTAAAGGTCAAGGTCAAGTTCAAGCAAGAGGAGGATATTTAAAGTGATTTATTATTAAGATTTTCGTGGGTTTTAAAATATAATGGTATGGTGATCCTTTATCTAGGACACAAATCACCTAGAGTCAATCTCATAAATAGTTTTCAAGTTTTCGAAGTTTGTGAAAAACCCGATTCTTACTCAAACTCATGGGTTCTTGCATCAAACATTTTCAGTAGATGAAATATGATTATATTTAATTTTAATTGATGATTCTGAGGTGAATAACTCTATGAACCCAAATTTCATTAGATTCCTAAAGTTGTCTCATAAAGTGGATTTTATGATTATGATAGGATATTGTTAGAATTGTGTTTAGATTGTATTGTATTATTGATATATACCTATTCTAGGATGAAATGTTGGAGACTTGATTAATGGTAATCAAGGATTGGGTGATGGGTAACTTGACCTAAGTCTCTTGTCATAATGGAATTGTTCTTGTATGACTTTATCCAAATATAATATAAGTGTTTATTCATTGTATTTGTATTGTGGTTATGGCCTTGAAGGAATCTTATGTGGATTTGGAGTATTATCATGTTAAGGTGGTACATGTATAAAGAGAAGGTGTTCATGCGATTTCAAGTAGATCTTGTTTAAATTGTTCTGGTTTTCAAATTTGAAGTACATTCTCTCCTAATGCTCATATGTGTTAATGTTACAATGGGAAGGGTTTCTATATACTGATTTTGTATCTTGGTTGGTAGACATAGGTTCCTCTCCTTGAAGAATGAATGTTTTCAATGTCATATTTTCACTTGGTAGGCTTAGGCATCCTATTATTGACTGATGAATCAATGAATGTCTAGAATCGCCCCACCTGTGTATTGTATCAATTTTATGAATGATTGTTGAGGCTAGTAGGCTATGTCTTTCACTGGTAGACTTAAGTATGGTGCCCCTCCTTTTTTAATCTTTACCTCTAGGTGACTGAAGAACCTTTAAATGGCAGACCTTATGATGGTGCCTCCCTCTGGTATAAAATGATAGACTTATAGATGGTGGGAAAGGATAGTAGAAACCTTCTCTCCGAATGTCAATAAGCAATATTTAATGAACCTTGATCGGTAGATCTCTAGAATGGTTCCTTTCTTGGTAGAAGTTTTATTGGTTTGGTAGACCTAATGTTAGGACCCTCTATAGTACATACATGTAAATAATCTTATCTTTTGGAGCTGAGGCTGTGATCGAGGGAATATTGTTAAGATGGTGTCACATCCCGAAGAAAACGCTAGAGTTGAAAGAACATGTTTGGATATCCCCTAAACCATGTGCCAACATGGGTTGTTTATTAGTAATACCCTTGGCTAGTAGAACACCTTCCATAGATTCCATGCCTAGCTAGTGTGGTCTATGTTAGTTAAATCCTATTCCAATCATGTGGGATGTGCACTATAGTTATTGGATAGGTTCTACAACGTGTAGGTAATAGTATGGGATACTCTCTACACATGGCATGAGTAGTCTTTGAATATGCTAAAGTGAGTTCCTACGTCTTTAATGGCTATTATGTGAAGTCCCCTAAATGCATCAATGTCTCCTCAAATGTCTTTAGTAAAGATTGTTGATGATTGGAAAAAGTCCTCATCTATTATAGTCTTTACGAATACCTAGGTGTTGAATAAAGGGGTAGTATGGTCTACCTATCCATGTATTACATAGGTGTGGCATTGTCTTATGTGTGAATACCGACTTGCAATAAGTCTCTTATAATTGTCTTATCATATTTTTACCGAAATGGCATGTAAAGCATATATCTAAAATAAATGTCACTGTTTGCATATTTTTGTGTGGTCATCATACATAGTGCATATTTTTACTAACACCATCTTATTAATGTTTTTACTACTAAGTGTAAGTGGTGGCATCTAGAGGATTCTTCCCGGGTTTGAGTGATTGGATTTTCTATTCCCAAGTATTGGTATGTCCTCAAGCATTCCAGGACACTTAACTTAGAAGTTTTTTTAAAATTCATATAATATACTTCTAGAAGTTCTCTGTTAACTTTTAAGGGGCGTGTTCATATGATATGGAGAAATGTTTAAATTTGGTATGTTAAGACTTAGTGTTCCATCCTTTTATAAATGAGATTTTGATTGTTGACTTATTTGAGAAATGTTTAAATTCCACCGCTGTTTTTATAGCTTATGTGATTAATTAATTCTAAGGTCTTGTAAAAGACCTCTTCGAAGTCAAATACGTCAAGTCACGACTTGGGTGTGATCTCGAGTCGTGACAAGGCATTTTTTCCTCTTTTTTTCATCTTGAATGCAGATGTCTCGATCATCACCACAAGTTAAGCAATAGATTCTTCAAAAATATTCAAGATTCCCTCCCTAAGGCTATCATCATTGGCATATTCTTCAACCGGAAAAGACTAGTACAAGTGAGGTAACGATTTTGCTAATTATGAATCAACCAATTTGTAAGTCAAGGCTTCCATTTCTTCATCTACTATTCCCAAGAAAAAATGTGAATTTTTTTTGAAATTTCAAATAGGCTCAGTTATATTTTGCAATTATTTTCCAAACATATAACTAGGTTCAGATCCACATCTTAACATTAATATGGCTATCATCTTGTGAACACAAGGCATACAATGATGTGAGGACAAATCATCACGATATCAGTATTTATCTCTATTGTATAGAAGTCAGAACCTCTAAACACATCATTGATGATCAGAGCATAGTTATTCAAATGTCTTCCCTCAAAAAGAATAACTATTTGAGATTATTCCACACACACTTCATCAACTGGTGGAGGGTAGTGGGCACTACTCCAGCCTATGTCTAAGGTCATTCGAGTAAAATATTGTATCAAGTACTTATGTCCATCACTCAGAACTCGGCAATGAAATTTGTAGGTGCTACTTCAATGACAAGACTAACAGAATCAATGTCTCTCTTTATCAACGTCAAAATCCATACCATTGACTTAGTTTTAATGAATCTCTCCAAGATCAAAATTTAATTGCTTGAGAGTCAATAATAGAAAATATAAAGTCCAAATCCCTCATCTACCAGCACATTATTCAAAATATAGTCCCAACACTTGACTGTGCTACGCAAGGGTTTGTTGTGCATCACCACTTCTGAAGGAAACTCTTCTTATGTCCTCCGATGACTTTACATGCCATGGTTGTGAGATTATCACTATTTGTTCTCACTAATAAGTGAGTCTCATTCAAAGCCTTTAAACAAAAATGAATGTGTTGCTATGAACTCATTAATATTGATGCAATTCACTTTAGGATGCATTCCTCTCAAAAACTCCACCACTTCAGTTTCACTGATCGAAACTTTCAGGTGGTCTCTTTTGTGGCCTCCTTGGGAAAGTTCTTCCGATTAATAACATCTACCAGATCTAGAGCAAGCGCAGTAGAGGTATAGATCACATACTCTTTCATGGTAAGGCCTTCATTTGGCATTGAAGCAAAATCTTGATGAGGTTCAATTATCAAAAACTTTTTCTCCATAAGACCTTCTTTGTCGTCAATGAAAAAGGTTTCTGAAGTGTTATTATCACGAACATGGTCTTTTTGCTTTTGCTTAGCGAGGCTACAACCTTCTAAATACTATCAAGATTTAATGGGTCTACCATCTTACTAGCACCCCAATCATTTTCTATTTAAATCATAATAATTGTATAGCCCCTATGATTCGGTAGATCCTTATTATCCACATTATGAGAGGCTATCTTAAGGGTGACCACATTGTCGTCAATTATGTCTTGAATCTTATAGTTTATTATGAGGCAATCTTCGGTTCTAGGTACTACACTATTAGAGTGGTCTGCACATATTTGATCAGCTCCGAAGAAGTTATAGTTTGAGTTGACAGGGTTAGGTTTGATAGGATGAATCATGCGTGTAGGTTTAAATCTTCTGAAACAACATAGTTTGACATTCAATGAGAGGAGTGAAAATTGGGATGAGGAAATATATATTTATTTGTAGACGTGGAGGTACCTGACAGTAATTTAAAGAATTTAGGTGGGAAGGTGTAGGGGTTTTGAAGTTAGGTATTGTTCAGTTTGGTAATTTTATTGTGTAGTCTGATAGTATTGCGTAGTATTTTGGTATTGTGGATCTGGGAAATTTAGAGGCGAAGTTCAGAAATTTAAATGGACATAGAAGATTGGGTATGGATTTTGTGGAGCTGTGGGATAGAATTTAACGTTGAAACTCTTCTCGAACTTAACCTGGATGATCTTTCTGTCCTTCCATTAGACAATTGAGAAATAAGGGATACATCCTCTCTTTTGTTCCTCAATAGTCCCAAAGATCCAACTTGGACTGCCACACGGGAAATCAATTAGGTCATCAGACCATCTTCGATAGTCTCATCTACTTTGACTATATTAGTTAATTTTGATCCAATGAGAAGCATCAGTTTATCGTAGTATACTTTCTCTTTATTGAACATAGATACTTCAGTGATGTCCTTTGTAGACATGGGAGGCTGAACTTGGCAGCCTATTTTTTCCATATGTATACATATTCACGGTAGTTTTCGGTGGATTTTGGCCTAATATTTTACAAAGACTATTGATCTTTAATGATCTTTACATGATCCCACAAGTTGGTAACAATACACTCTCACATGAGGTAAGGGGTTTCTTCAAAATATTTAGAAAAATCAAGTAATTGTAACAAAGGAGCAGAGCACAATTTATCTTTCAAAACATTAAACTCATGCTCTTGTTCTTTTCACTAATTAAATACCTTATCCTTTTAATGACTTCCGGTAATGGTACAACAATTTTACTAAAACCCTTCACAAATCTCCTATCAAAACTATCAAGTCCATGAAAACTCCTCACTTCTGTTACACACTTAGGAATAGGTCATTCTTTTATTGCTTTAGTTTTATCTTCCTAAACTTCAACACCATTTGAGGTAACAATAAAACCAAGAAAGACTACTTTATAAACACAAAATTTGTACTTTGCTAGATTAACATACAATTGTTCTCCCTAAGAACATCAAAAACTAACCTCAAGAGTTCCACATGTTCTTCAAGAGATGTAGAAAAGATTAGAATATCATCAAAATATACCACCACAAACATGCCATGAAAATCTTTAAATATATGGTTCATTAGCCTCATGAAAATACTAGGTACATTAGTTAAGTCAAAAATCATTACCAACCACATAAAATCCATACTTAGTTTTGAAAGCCGTTTTCCCCTCATCTCTGGGATTCATTCAAATTTTGTGGTATCCACTTTTTAAGTCTATTTTTGAAAATATATTAGAGCCATACAATTTGTAAAGCATATCATCTATGCGGGGCATAGGATGTTGATACTTTACCATTATTTTTTTGATGGCACAACAATCCACACATATCCTCGAAGTTCCATCCTTTTACGTAACAAGAGCACATGAACAGAAAATTTGTTCATGCTTTTACTCACAAACCCTTTTTCAAGCAATTCCTCTACTTTCCTTTGAAGTTCTCTTGATTCATCATCTATAAATAGTCCAATTCTGAAGTTGAGATCCCGGAACAAAGTCAATTTGATGTTCTAGTCCTCTCAAAGGAGGTAATCCCTTAGGGATATGCGAAGGGAATATATTGTCAAATTCCTGGAAAAGAGTTCATATACCACTAGGAAAAGAAGAAGTTAAATCGTGAGTGTTAATCATAACTTCCCTATAAGTGAGAAGAAAAATTGGCAGCCCCCTTTTTTTTTTTTTGCAAGTAAGTACTCTTTGCATTTTGCAAGACTCACTATTTTTTCACCAATAGCCTATTTCGTCGCACCAATTATCTCTTTTATATCATTCATTCCCACTTTTTCTTTTCCCTCGTTATTGATCCCCCTCTTCTCACGCCTTACTTGAATTGTTCCCCCTCTCTCAATTTTTTTACTCCTTTTTTATCCCTCTACATGTTTTACCATTGTTTCATTCAATCGTATTCGGTCTTCATATACTTGAGAAGGAATTAATAGTGCATGAATATAATTTTCCCCTGATATTCTAGAGAGTATATATTCCTCCTCCCATCGTGGGAAGAATATCTATCGTATTGCTTGGGTCAATACAAGGACAAACTTGCATTGGAACAATATCACAAAGAACTTCATAAAAATACTCTCAAATAAAAAGGATATCATTCATTATTTACTCGCTTTAAGCTCCCCATATTTATTCAAACATTGAAGCTTGTAATTTTCCTTACATTTCGTGCATCGAATCCCCCATTTCTCCACCGCAAATATAGTCACTACATTAGCACAACTACCATTATCAATGATCATATGTCAAATTCTACCCTTTATCCGACATCCTGTATGAAAAATGCTTTCTCTTTGTGCCTCATCAAGCTCTCCCATATTGATATTCATGAGACGTCTAACTACCCCCAAAAATTATCCCTCATAATGAGGATCCCTATATCTCTCATCCTCACCCCTAACACCCTCTTATTCTTCTTCCCCTTCACTTTTTTCACTCTCATATTCCCCATTACCCTTTATTAAGAAAACTCTTCTATTTAAACATTTGAACGCCTTATGTTGCTTCCCTTGACACTTGTGACATTGTATAGCACTAGAAGGGGTAGAAGGATTAGAAATTTTTGTGTTAAAAGTCTTACAACCATCATTGGCCTCCCATTTACCTTTTCCTCTGTCATATAATGATTTCAGCATAGATGTCTCCTTATGTGTTGGCCATGGCTTCCTTGTAGATGTAGTAGATCGATTCTTCCATGAACTAGATTTTTGCTCCATTTTATTTTGTTTTTCTGCATTGACAACTAACTCAACAAGTTCATCTAAATTCACACAGTTTTTCAATTCTACTACATTAACTATTTCTCCATTTAAACCATTAAGAAATCAAGCCATAGTGGTCGCTTCGTCGTCATTACAATAAGCTTGGAGCATAGCCATATCCGTAGCCTTGAAATAATCATGCATAGACATAGAACCTTGCTTCAGAGTTCCAAGGCGGTTTTGAAGATCTCGTAAAAAATGTGGTGGGACAAAACGTTTTCTCATAACTCTATTCATCTCGTCCCATGTCACAATGGGTAGTTCTTTATTGTCTATTCTGTTTGTGCAAAATTTCTTCCACCAATAGCAGCATAATCAAAAAAATCAAACACAACAAGTTTAAACTTTTTACCTTCAAAGTAGTTATAACAATCAAAGATGGCCTCTACTTTTCTATCCCAATCAAGATACAAGTCTTGATCCCTAGTCCCCTTGAAAGTAGTAATATTCATCTTAATGCTACTAAGATTCTCATCCTCAACCCTAACTAGTGGTGCTCTCCTTTCATTTCCCTGTTGGTAAACTTTCTCAAATTCGTCTTAATATCACCAAATTGATCCTCAGTTTGCTGGATGTGAGGAGCTCGGAAAGCTTTTCTCCCAACATGAGGGATCGGGTTTTCATGAATTCTCCTCACATCGGTCATGTTCACTGGATTGTACGGCTTTTTTCCCAACTCTAACGCATCAAGTGAAGTAGTAATCATTTGGAGCGCCTTAATTGTTTCAACGTTATTAGTTCCAATATTATCATCCTTTCCTGTTAGAGACATCTAACTAAAAGAAACAATTATCTCTCATTTTGGGTTTTTTTTTCAGTCTCTTTTTTATCTTTGTCTCTCTTGCCTTTTACCACTCAAATTACAACTATTGGGTGCCTCCTTTTGAATTTATATCTAAAAACCCTACTAATAACAATTCTTTTAGAAGTAAGATGTAGAATTTTTATTATTATTATTTTTTATCAATTCCCAGATAAATTGGGATTAATGAGACAAAAGAAAAACCACTCTGTGAAACAAAGAAAGAAAGAAAAAAGACTTCAAATTTCCCTTCTTCTTGATTTTCCTTTTTCAAGAAAAAAAATTCAATAATCAAAACAAATATGGAATTTCGTGAAATAAGTTAATGTATTTTCTTCCCTTTTTTTTATAATTTTCATTTGTTTAAACTCCCAAGATTATCAAGAACAATACCTTTATAGAACCGCTCTGATACAACTTGATAAGAATCGGGTTACCAGAATAACTAGAAAATAATGCGTAAGATAAACTACAAATATTAAAGATAGAAATTGAAAGACATGTGAAAATCAAGAAAAAAATCCGCAATTTCATATTAAAGGGCTAAGAATCCTAGTTGATATTAGTATTCAAAAGTATTGGATTGAGACTATTTATGATACTAATAGAGTCAACTAAAGAACATAGGTCAAAGTGATCTAGACCCCTATTACGAAGAAAATAGAGAAAATAATTATTATAAGAAAAATTACCTTCTTTAATTTATGAATAAGAACCAAAGATATCTAGTTAAAGAATTAATTTCACTCTTATGAATCATTCTTATAAGGTTATAAGGTAAATTAAAATTAGCAACACACAAAGGTGTAAAGCAGAAAAAAAACTCTCAATTAATAATGATGTTAATCCAAAAAATAAAATAAAACCCCCATATATAGGGAGACCTATACCAAACAGGATGGGATTTAAATCCTACTTTTATGGAAACTTTAAATGAGGAAAACTTTTTTAACGAGGAAACTTTAAATGTTACACGTCGAAAATCCAAGATGTGTTCTAGATACTAACATTAGTGTCATAAGGTTAAGACACTGTTTAAGGTACATTTTAATTATAATAAGTCATTTAGGAAGTCTAGAAACCAAAACGTCCAAGAACGTCCATGATGTGTGGAAAATAGTTTAAAGAGGTACTAGTGTGCCTTACCCTATTTGACTAGCTTTTAGAAGACGGGAATTCATGAAAATTGGTGGAAGGGTGTCTAAAACATATTAGAGTTTATTCATTGTCGAAACCTCTGGGTAAATCTCCCCAAAGACCAACCAAGGTCCCTTGAGGAGGACCCTTGCAAATTCTCAAAAAGCTGCCAAGAGGAAGAGTCCACCAACGGATTGGAGGCGACGATCTGTTGGTGGATCGATGGGGAGTCGATGCCTCCGTATATAAATACTTAGAAATTTTTGTGGAAGTCATTTTGGCAACTCTCTTACCAAAACCATGAAGGTGCAGCACAGAGGCCACACTGTCCGTCGACTGACCTACGGCCCATCAGTCAGGGTCTCGTAAGTCAGGTTTGTGTTTTGCTGTGTTGTTTTAAGTAATTCATTTAATTATTTAAGAGATTATTATTTAATTAAAGGTTAATTGGTATTCAATTAAGTTAATTAAAAACCTCTATAGATAGACTTAGCCTAATGAAATTAGACATAAGCTCATACTCCCCAAACCCAAAACTTACTTCCTTCTCTCTTCTTTCTCTCTCTAGTGAAGACTCCATTTAAGTCACAGATAGGGGAGGGTTTAAGGTCTGAAAAGATTCAATTTCCTCAATCAATAATCATCTAGTAACAAGGTATTGGATCTAATTTACCTTTGAGACATAGTTCCTCAAAGGGTTACATCAAATTGATTTCCAAAATTTGAGTTTTCAAGTGGGTTTCATCCAATATCAAAATTGATATTATGAATTGATTTGTTTATGATTTACTTTTGATATTATGAATTGATTTGTTTATGATTTATTTTGGATATTATGAATATATTATCATGTATTCTAACATAATTAAGATATATCTTGGTGGTTTGGTCTAATTTGTATAAAATTATCTTTTCCCTTTAACTCTAGTTTGTAATCTTGCTATAAATTATATGGTATTGGTTCAATTGACTTGGTTATTGGTTGAATTACTACTATATGATGTTGTTACACTAATAATGAATGAATTAGGCTTAATTGTAGTATTTCATGCTAGTTCTTGAGAAAATGATCTAGGTTATGAAGTATATAAGTGCATTAACCAAAGTATCTTGTCTTAATCTATGATATAGTATTGAATAATGATGTATTTATTATTTTAGCCTTGTTATAATGTTGGTTATTTACTTATGATGACACATACCAAAATAGGGTTATATTGAGTGTTTGTGGTAAGACCTTGATGATGAACTATGAAGGAGGCTTGGAAAGTCTTATGACCCCTATCATTTACTTCAAATTGTGGTTAATTGTGATTAAGTTATGATTTTGTATTAGAGTATGCCTTGTATTAGGATTGATTGGATGGTATGATATTGAATAGAAATGTCCTGACTATGATTTTGAGGTTTTGGCTTAAGATGTAAATGTTATAAGGATGGTGAATGATTTACATGTGTGCCTTATCATGATATGAGAATGTTAATGTGCTAAACTCACCTCTATAAATTTTAATGAAAGTGCGATGCTCATGCAATTCTTATTGAGCTATGAAGATGATGATGATGATGATGTTATACAAAGGTTAGACCATATAACCTACAATAAGCTATGATTATTAATAAAGGAATTGAAGACATTTCAAAAAACGACTTAGGACTGAGTGAATTATAGTGGAGAGTGTCCCTTCCCACATAGGGATGTTAGGATCAATAATGTACTCTTGAGATTGGAGACTACAATTCATGTAGCATAAAGAGGGTCCCAACTATATCTCCTAGTTCGTGAACTATGTTGCCCCTATAGGAATACTAGCTAGTGGATCCACGTAATTGCTATGTTCATGTTTGGTACTACCTTGGCAAGTAGTCTTCCATTTTTCAGTGTAGGGTTCCATGACGCCGGATTCCACATTAGATCATGTGGTCTATGTCGGTTAGGGAAAAATGTTCCTAAAAAGTAAAATGAACTAAAGGAATGAACTCTAACTAAGATGACCTAAGGTGTTTAGCTTAGTCTATGTAGGGGTATGAGACTCTACCTAAACATTTCACTAGTTAGCCTTGAAGGGAATCCTAGGGGATGTTCTTATGTATGAAAATGCTTATAATGCTATATGACATGCATATGATGAACTTTTACATTGTTGATACAATATGTTGGTTGGTGTCACTTATGAATATATAATGGTCTATAATGTTAAAGTATGATGTTATGTACTCTTAAATGTAATGATATGTGAAGTAGGATGTTAGTCATGATGCCTGTTGGGTTACTTGATTGAGTAAGGTTATGGAGCTTTGCTTGATCATTGCACTTGTTGACTTGATAGGGCTTCATGGGTAATTATATTGCTTTAGTTTTGTTGAAAGGTATTATTATTTATAATTGTTACTATTATAACTTGATTATTGAGATTCTTGGCTATGTATTCAATTATATGCTATGCATGTTGACTTGACTAGACTTGGTGTTGTTGTTCTTGTGATGTCCATGCCTATAACCTAATGAACATGTCCGATTTATTTGAATGGTCTTGATTAATATGCATGTGTGTTTTCAATGTAAATTACATATCTTTATGAATGTCCTTTTTCTTAGCATGATTTCAAAGTATGTGTGCATATGGTCTCATATTAAGTACAAGTGGTGTACTAACCCCATTTCTTCCTTTTCCCCAACATTTTAGGTTCCGGTCCTTTAAGTGCTTTTGAAGTTGACTTGAAGAAGACTTGGATCTCTTGATCATTAATCAAGTAGGTCCTCACTTTTCTGTGGTGATGCCACTATCTAGCTAATGGGTTTTTTTTTGGAGTTTAAGACTTCTATGTTTCTTTCTTCTCCATTTAGTATGAAACGATGTATAGACCATGTGAGGCATTCTTACTTTGATGTATGGGTTAAGCAAATTCTTACACACTTATTAGACGGTTATGAGATGAGACGACCATTATGACTATGTTATATTTTATATACTTATGTGTAATAATAGTAGAAGATTAAGTAATATTCTGATACGAAGGGTATTTATGTACTTGATATATATATATATATATATATATATATATATATATACTATGTGTATGTAGAGGTCTATGTAAACTTTCGAGTAAATGAAATGAAAAGTTTATATTTTTTGCTAAATTTGACCTATGAATGTAATAAGAGCCTAGTCTTAGTCCTCAAAGAGGAAGACGATGCCAGTTACATCTATGGGCTTTTTCCCCGATGTGAAATTAAACTAGGAATCTGTTTAAACTACTAAACTTTAAAATAAAGGGTTTGAAGCTAGAAAACTTTGACTAAACTGTGACTTTAACCATTCAACATTTTGGGCTCCTTGTTGGGCTTTGTGTGTCCCAATATTCGTCCATTTGGCCTTGGACTTGAACCATAAAATGTGTGTAGCACCTTCTCCATTCTTCTCAACAATTCTCAGACTCGTTCTTGGTATTTTTTTCCATGATAACCATCTTCTTAATTTCCCATTGAAGCCCAGCGACCCTAGCTTCTAAATTCATTTCTTGAGCCTATGATGGTCTCCCTAAAGCTTCTATAACCTCAGTTTTGTCCATGGAGCTATCATCCCCCTTTTCTTCAAAAGAATTTGTCCTCGAATTAGCCCCTTCATCAAACAAGGACAAGTCAGAAACATTAAAAGTAGCACTTACCTGATACTCACCAAGAAAATCCAATTTGTAAGCATTATCTCCAATGTCATCTTAGAGAATCTATCCACCACAATAAACACACTATCCTTGCCATTCCTCATTTTTGGTAAACATAATACAAAATTTATAGAGATATCTATACAAAGAGAAATTGGAATAGGCAATGGAGTATACAACCCATGTGGTACAACTCTAAATTTACCATGTTTACATTCTTAACATTGTGCACACATGCCAGTCAAAAGAAATTTTCAGCAAGTATATCTAAGGATTTTGGAAGTCAAAAGTGACCCATAAGTCCCCCACAATGTTCCTCTCTCACAAACACATCATGCAATGATCATATAGACTCACACAATTTATTTTCTTTTAAAGGAATACATCACGTGGAGTGAATTTTTCAAAGGGTTCCTTCAAAAATGCGTTATATGCAACTCCAAAGTCTGAATCCTTATAATACAACATTTTAATTTTAATCAAATCCAATCAGTTTAGAAGTAAGAGTAGAAACAAGCACGTACTTCAGGACAATGCATCAGTAAACATATTGTCCTTACATTGTTTGTACGGAACCATATAAGGAAATGTCGCAATGAACTCCACCCACCTGACATGTCGTTTACTTAAATTAGCTTGGCTTTTCAAGTACCTCAATGATTCATGGTCAGTCTTAATCACAAATTCACGCGGCCGTAAGTAATGATGCCAAGTAGTTAAACCCCTTACCAAGGCATACAATTCACGATCATAAGTATAATAATTTAATGTAGATCCACTCAAATTCTCACTAAAATACGCAATAGGATTATAATATTGCATTAAATCAGCCCATATACCCTTTCCACTAGCATAACATTCAATATTAAAAGATTTAGAAAAATCAGGTAATCATAATAAAGGAGACGAGCACAATTTATCTTTCAAAACATTAAATGCATGGTCTTGTTATTTTCCCCAATTAAGTACCTTATAATTATAATTACTTCCCGTAATAGTACATCAAATTTTCTAAAATCCTTCACAAATCTCCAATAAAAACTAGCAAGTCCATGAAAACTCCTCACGTCTGTTGCACACTTAGGAATAGGCCATTCTTTTATCACTTTAGTTTTATCTTCATCAACTTTAAAACCATTTGAGCTATCAACAAAACCAAGAAAGAATACTTTATCAACAAAAAATGTACACGTGGCCAGATTAGCATACAGTTTTTGCTCCCTAAGAATATCAAAAACTAACATCAAGTATTCCACATGTTCTTCAAGAGATGTTGAAACGATCAAAATATACAACCATAAACAATCCACGAAATTTTTAAAGATATGGTTTATTAGCCTTATGAAAGTACTATGTGCATTAATTAAGTCAAACGACATTACCAACTACTCATACAATCCATACTTACTTTTTAAAGTCGTTTTCCACTCATCTCCAGGGTTTATTAGAATTTGGTGGTATCCACTTTTTATGTCTAATTTTGAAAATATATTAGATTTATACAATTGGTCAAGCATATTATCTAGGCGTGGGATAAGATGTCGATACTTTACCGTTATTTTGTTGATGGCATGACAATGCACACACATCTTTCAAATTCCATCTTTTTTTGGTACCAAGAGAACAAGGAGATAACATGGGCTTATGTTTTCTCTCAGAAACCCTTTTTCAAGCAATTCCTTTACTTGTCTTTGTAGTTCTTTTGTTTCATTTGGATTGCTTCAATAAGAAGGCCTATTGCAAAGTTGAGATCTAGGAACAAAGTCATTTTGATGTTCGATTCCTCTCAAAGGAGGTAATCTCTTAGGCATAAGTCAATTTCCTGGAAAACAATTGATATACTACTAGTCAAAGAAGGAGTTAAATCGTTAGTGTTAATCATAACTTCCTTCTAAGTGAGAAGAACAATGGGAAGCCCCTCTTTGTTTTGCAAGTAAACACTCTTTGGCTTTTGCAAGACTCATTAATTTTTCACCCATAGCGTCTTTTCTCCCACAAATTCTCTCCTCTTTATCACTCATTCTCACATTTTCTTTTTCCTCATTATTTCTCTCCCTCTTCTCACGCCTTACTTGAATTATTTCTCCTCTCCCAAATTTTTTACTCTCTTTTTTATCCCTCCCCATGTTTTCCCATTGTTTCTTTTAGTCGTTGTTGGTCATCATACACTTGAGGAGGAGTTAGTTGTGCAATAATATACCTTTTCCATTTATAATCAAGAGAATATTTATTCCTCCCTCCTATCATAGAAATCTTATCTTAAGTATTGCAAGGATCGACCCAATAAAATATGACAAACTATCATTGGCACATCATCACAAAGAACTTCATCAGAATACTCTCCAATACAAAAAGATATCATGCTTTGTTTAATAACTTTAAGCTTCCCACATTCATTCAACCATTGAAGATTGTAATTTGTCTTACATTTCATGGATCGAATCCCCAATTCCTCCACCATATATGTACTCACCACATTAGCACAACTACCATTATCAATGATCATAGATGAAATTCTACCATTTATCCCATATCATGTATGAAAAAATGTTTTCTCTTTCTTCCTCATTAAGCTCTACCATATTCATATTTATGAGACACCTAACAACCCCCAATAATTGTCTTTCATTATGAGGTGACACATCTTTCTCGTCCTCACCCCTAACACCCTCTTCTTCTTCTTCCCCCTCACTTTTTCCACTCTTATATTCCCCATTATCCTTTATGAAGACAACTCTTCTATTAGGATATTCGAATGCCTTATGTCCCCTCCCTTGACACATGTGACATTGTGTAGAACTAGAAGGGGTAGAAGGATTAGAAATTAATGTGTTAAAAGTCTTACCTCCATCATTGGCCTCCCATTTACTTTTTCCCCTTTTATCTAGTTATTTAGGCATAGATTTTTCATCATATGTTTGCCATGGCTTCTTCGTAGTTGTACTAGATTGATTCTTCCATTAACTAGCTTGTTGCTTCTTTTTATCTTATTTTCCCACTTTGACAGCTAACTCAACCATTTCATCTAAATTCAGATATTGTTGCAATTCTACCACATTAACTATTAATTCATTTAAACTGTTAAGAAATCTGTCCATAGTGGCCTCCTCGTCCTCATTACAATTAGCTTGGATGATAACCATTTCCATAACCTTGAAATAATCATCCACATACATAGAACCTTGCTTTAGAGTTTGATGGCGTTTTTGCAGATCTCTTTGTAAGTGTGATGGGACAAAATGTTTTCTCATAACCCTCTACATCTCTTCCCATATTGCAACGGGTAGTTTTCTAGTGTCTATTCTGTCTCAGAAAAATTTCTTCCACTAATTGAAGCATAATAAGAAAATTCAACCACAACAAGTTCAATATTCTTACCTTTAGAGTAGTTATAACTATAAAAAATGGCCTCTAATTTTCTGTCCCAATCAAGATACTAGTTTGGATCCTTAGTTCCCTTGAAAGTAGGAATCTTCATCTTAATGCTACTAAGATTTTCATTCTCAACCCTTACTCGTGATTCTCTCCTTTTGTTTCTGAGTCGGTAAACTTCTTCAAATTCGTCTTCATAATCGCCAAATTGATCCTTAGTTTGCGGGATGTGAGGAGCTACGAAACTTGCCTCTTAGCTTGAGGGTTCAGGTTTTGATGGATTTTCCTCATATCGGTCATGATCACTGGATTATATGGCTTTTTTGTTATCTCTAATGCATCAAGTCAGGCAGTATTCATTTGGAGTGCCTTTATTAATTCGTCGTTTTGAGTTCCAGTGACATCATCCTTTCTTGTTAGAGACATCTCACTAAAAGAAACAATTATCTCTCAGTTTGGTGTTTCTCTCTCTCTCTCTCTCTCTCTCTCTCTCTCTCTGTCTTATCTTACTCTCTGTTGCCTTTTTTCCACTCAAATTAAGAATATTTGTTGCCGCCATTAATATTTATATATAAAACCCTACTAGTAACAATCCTTTTAGAAAGTAAGATATAGAAATTTTTTAATTATTTTTTTATCAATTCCCAGATAAATTGGGATTGATGAGACAAAAAAAGACCATTTTATGAAACCAAGAAAAAAAAGGAATTTAAATTTCCCTTCTTCTTGATTTTCCTTTTTGAAGAAAATAATTCAAGAATCAAAAGAAATATGGAGTTTTTTTAAAAATAAGTGATTGTATTTTCATCCATTTTTTGGTAATTTTCGTTTTTTGTTTTTATTTTTTAAACTCCCAAGACTATCAAGAAATGAAACTTCAAAGAACCGCTCTGATATCACTTGATAAGAATCGATTTTTCAATATAAACAGAAAATGATGAGGAAGCAAAATAATAAAGATTAAAGATAGAAATTTAAAGATATGCGAAAATTCAATTAAAAAAATCCCAAATTTCAGATTAAAGAGCTAAGAACTCTAATTGATCTTAGTATTCAAAAGTAATGCATTAAGACCAATTATGATACTAAGAGAGTCAATTCAAGAACTTAGGTCAAAGATATCTAGACCCCTATTACGAAGAAACTTAAGACCAATTATGATACTAAGAGAGTCAATTCAAGAACTTAGGTCAAAGATATCTAGACCCCTATTACGAAGAAACTAGAGAGAATAATTAGTATAAAACAAATTACCTTATTTAATTTACGAATAAGAACAAAAGATATCAAGTGAAAGAATTAATCTAAGCTCTTACAAATTGTTCTTATAAGGTTGAAAGGCTAATTCAAAGTAGCAAAACACAAAGATGTAAAGAAGAAAAAAACTCATAATTAATCGTAATGTTCATCCAAATAATAAAATCAAACCCCTATAGATAGGGAAACCAGTCACGCCTCGACCCTACACCCTAGGCGGGATCGGCACTTAAAGACCATTGTTGGCCCTCAAGCGACCCCTTGGACTTTATACTTAAATCAGCAGAAGACAAACCTCAACTTTGATACAAGTAAAACATAATAAAAGGGAAAGATACGTCATGTCATACCTTTGGAAAATATTGCACTTGTGTCTTAAATAACTAAAAAAAACTTAAAACTGAAATACTATAGTCTACAAAGCTTCTAAACTTTCTGCAGAGGTATGTTTGGACAGACTCCACAACATCCTAAAATCTAAGTTAATATAGAAATAAAATGCATGTCCTCCAGAATGCAAAAAGTCTCACCACAAATTCTGAAGCTAAATCTTGAAACAAAGAAGCGGTGCGTGCTGATCCCGGGTACCTATTTCTGCATCATGAAATAATGTAGGTCAACTGGCATTAGTACATTGAATGTACGAGCATATGAGTTGGAGAGCTACACAACGACTTAAGCTTGAAGGAATTAGATGAACCTACCTTGGCTATGCTAAATTCAAGATTTATATTTAACTCAAATGACATATATATATATATATATATATATATATATATATATATATATATATATATATATATATAGATTAGTTTAAATCTCTCTCTCTCTCTCTCAAACACACACACGCTCACAAACACACACATACATACATACATACATACACATACATACATACATACATACATATACATACATATATATATACATACATACATACATACATACATATATATATATATATATATATATATAGAGAGAGAGAGAGAGAGAGAGAGAGAATAAAGCTCATAAAACAGTTAAAACAACTTAGTTCGTCAAAGGAAATTCAATAACAAACTCAACAACTTTACTTATATAAGAAAGTAATATCGCCTCTATGGGAGTTTTTTAACCGACATCCATCACTTTGAGCCTAAGTGGTCATAAAACATCTTACCTCACGTTGCAAGAGGACCATCCGAAACCTGTCCATCGGTATAGGACCTTACTCATCTTAGTGGATCCACTAGCTCTTCTTATGTGATTATCTAAAAAGTATGTCACGTTAATTCCCATGTTGGCTACATGGTTTTAGATGGAGACTTAAGTTAATATGAACTATCATCTCCACATCGATGATCAATACTACTACCAAAAATGTACATTAATTTACTAAACTCAATAGCATTAAAAAGATCCTTTTCGTAATCAACGTTGCTCTTTTAGTTCAAAACTCCTTTGGAACTTATAGTTCCCCTCTTTACTCAAATCTGAAACATTTGTAAAACTCTAGGATATACTTTGTTCCCTTTTATCATTTTGAGAATTGAACTCAACTCTTTCTTGACTTAACTTGAAGCTTTCACTCTTAGGGAATACATAGTTCCCTTATAGCTTTTGAGAAATGAAATCAAATCTTTACTTGATTTAACTTGAAACTTAAACTCTTAAGAAATACTTAGTTCCTTATAGATTCTGATAAATGAATTCAACTCTTTACTTGACTTGAAATTTAAGTCTTTAAAAAAAAGTGAAAACATTTGTGAAAGACTTTAGAAGACTTTACCTGGCCTTGCTTCATAACTTCTAGACTTGGCCCTTAACCTCTTTGACTTTGACCATACATTCCTTAAATTGAATTATGGATTCAAGGATCATGATCTCATGTTTATTGATGATTTCATGATTTATAGAGGTACCTTAAATGGTTGGAAACAACTAGGAATGAGGGGTACATTACTTAAGAAGTAGTACGAAAAGATGGAGAAAGAACGGGGACTCCAAGGTATCATGGCGCTTTGAGGGGCGCAGATCACCATAGACAGATGGAAAGAGGCTATCCTCAGGGTTTTGAGAGGCATAGCGTGCCAGATCCTAACAGACAGACTCTGTCCTGAGGGGCTTAGGAGATACGGTGCCCCAAGATCCCCCTAACTGGTTTTCCAACTTTCTTCTTCGTTTTTCATCTCTAAACCTTCCCAAACTCCAATGGATCCCGCCTCAAACACTTAGGATCCCTAAATAACTTATTATTCAATGATCTAGACCCGAAAACATTCCTAAAACAGGGATTACAACTAACAGTGATCAATAACAATCCAATCAATAAGAACATCAAACTTTTTTTTAAGATTCCAACCTCTAACATGAGTTAATCATCAAATTAAATGATTTGAATGATATTGGTGTGTGGGTGAAGTAACCTAACACAAAAGAGCAAACATAACTTTTTAGGGATCACCCCCGACAATCGACGAAGCTAAACGTGGTGTTCTCGCGTCTTCTTCTTCCTTCTCCTCTTTTCTTCTTGCTTTCAAAACCCTAGTTTATTTTCCAAGTGTGTAAACAGAATAGGATTTGTTTAGATCCCAACATATTACTCCAAAACGAAATAATTTATTGGCATAAGGAATATTTAAAACAACCTTACTAAATCCGGTTTTGGAACTTTCCCTGCTCAACAGCCCATCTTCCGAAGGTCATATCTCACTCATACAACGTCAGAAATTTGCAAACATGGAGTGTTTGGAAATTCTTTCCAACGAAATTTCCATACATATAAAGAACTCACCCAAACTTCTCCTGAGCTGGAAGTTATAGTCTTTCAAAATTGCCAAAGCCAAATTTTTAAATCTGGAAATTTTGCAGATTTTTCCATTTTTTAAAAAATTTGTTTCTCCTTGCTTTTATTAGCTTAATTTTAGTCTATCCAAAATACGAGATGTTACTATAACTCCTCCTCGGGAACATTCATCCCCGGGATAGTAATTTCATTTTGGCACTTAACAATACAAGAAAGTATTACATGCTTATACATAACCTGAAAAAGTGTTAAGAAGAGAGTTTAGTGCCTTGATTTTCCTCCTTTGGAGATTCATAGAGATGTTGATATCTCTTTTTCATACCCTCTCTGCTTCCCAAGTCATTTCTTCAACAAATTGGTTACTCCAAATGACTTTACTGAAGCAAATTCGTTTGTCCTCAACTTCCGAACTTGTTGATCCAAAATATGAACCGGACCATCTTCATAAGATAAGTTATACTTAATCCCCATATTCTCTGTTGGTATTATCAATGAAGGATCACTCAAATACTTTTTAAACATTTAGAAATATTAAATATCGGGTCAACCGCTTCTAAATCTTGGGGTAGCTCCAACTCATAAGCCACATTACCCACTCTTTTGGATATTCTATGAAGTCAAATATACCGGGGAATAAGTTTCCCCTTCTTACCAAATCTCATAAATTCTTTCATAGGTTACAACTTAATACACGCCCAATCATCTACCTCAACTCTAATGGCCTTCTTCCAACATATTTGTAGGACTTTTGGCGACTTTGTGTAGTCTTAAACTTTTCTTGAATCACTTTCACCTTCTCCATAACTTGGTGATCTAAATCTAGTCCTATAACTCCTGATTCTACAACTTCAAACTACCCAATAGGATATTTGCATCTTCTCCTACAATGAGCTTCATATGGAGTCATTTAGATGCTCCAATGGTAATTATTGTTGTAAGAAAACTCGGTGAGGGTAGGTGATCATACCAATTTTGCTTAATGTTGATCACACAAGCTCTCAACATTACTTCTAAGGTATGTATAGTGAGCTCTGCTTGTCCATCTGTCTGAGGATGAAAAGCAGTTTTAAAATTCACCTTGGAACTTAAACCTTTCATGAAAGATTTTCAAAATTGTGAAGTAATTTATGCACCTCTATCTTAAATTATGGATATAGGAACTCCATGAAGTCTTACCACTTCCTTAAGGTACAACCTAGCATAATGCTCAGCCGAATAAGTAGTCTTGACTGGCAAGAAACGGGCTAACTTTTTCATTCTGTCAACAATCACCCAAACGAAATCATGTTGCCTTCACTATCATGGCAAGCCTGTGATGAAGTCCATATTTATCATCTTCCATTTTTATTCCAGAAGTTTTATATTTTGAGCTAAGCCTCCAGGTCTTTGGTGTTCTACCTTGCTGACAATTTAAACACTTGGATAAAAATTCACCAATATCTTTCTTCATGCCTTCCCACCAATAAACCTCTCTCAAATAACGGTACGTTTTTATGAAACCTGAATGAATAGAATATCTGTATCTATGAGCCTTCTCCAAGACCCTTTGTTTAATCCATCCACCTTACGTACACATAATATGCCTTGGTATTTCATCACATCGTCTCCCCCTTGTTCGAAAGCCAATTCTCTTTGGCTATGGATACTTGCCTTAAAATCAAGCAGAATAGGCTCTTGGTCTTGTTTCTCTTTCACTTCTGACATCAAGGATGATTCAGCCCCATTGGTTACCACTATGCCTCCATTTGTTGAGTACATAAGTTTGACTCCCAAATGTGCAAGTTTGTTCACATATTTTGCTACCTCCTTCTTTTTTTCTTCGACGTGAGAAGTACTTCCCATGGACAACCTACTTAAGGCATCAACAACCACATTAGCCTTACCTGGGTGGTAAAGAATACTCATGTCATTATCCTTGAGTAATTCCAACCATCTTCTCTTTCTGAGTGAAAACATATTGGAGGCTCTTGTGATCAGTGAATATATCCACATGAACAACATATAAATAATGACGCCATGTGTTCAATGTAAACTCTACTGCAACCAATTCTAAGTCATGAGTTCAATAATTCTCCTTAGGCACTTTCAACTTTCTGGAAGCATAAGCTATGAGCTTTATGTTTTGCATTAATACAACCCAAGACATACGTCGTAATATACCACAAAGGCTTGAGTACCCTGTGGTAAGGTCAAAAGCGGAGCGGTATTCAATCTCTTTTTCAACACATGAAAGCTTTTCTCACAAGTTTCAGACCATTGAAACTTAAATGCCTTCTGAGTTACCTTGTTAAAAGAAGAAGAGATAAATGAGAATCCTTCAACCAATCTCCTATAATACATAGTCAAACCCAAGAAACTCCTTATATATGTCCGAGATGTGGTTCTAGGACAACTATGACCTACTTCCATCTTTTGAGTGTAAACTTTAATACCTTCACCAGAAACAATGTTGCCTAGGAACGCCACAGACTTAAACCAAGACTCACACTTGGAGAACTTGGCATACAACTTCTTATCTCCCAAACTCTGATGAACAACTCTTAGGTGACTAGCATGATATTTTTCATTTCTTGAATAAATTAGTATGCCATGAATGTAGAAGATGAGAACAGATCTAAATAAAGTTTGAAGACATTGTTCATAAGATCCATGAACCCTGCAGGTGCGTTTGTCAAACCAAATTTCATAACAAGAAATTCATAATGATGATACCTTGTTCTAAAATATGTCTTGGGAATATCACATTACTTAACCTTCAACTGATGATTGCCTGATCTGAGATCAGTCTTACAAAAGAAAGCACCCTGAAGTTGATCGAAGAAATCATCTATCCTTGGAAGAGGAAATTTATTCTTAATGGTCACTTTATTTAGCTGACGGTAATCTATACACATCCTAAGGGACCCATCCTTCTTCCTGACGAACAATACCAGAGTTGCCCAAGGTGAGACACTCGTTCGAATAAAGACTTTATCTAACAGATCTTTCAACTGCGCGTTTAATTTTTTTAACTCTGCTGGTGCTATGATGTATGGTGTAATAGAGTTAGGAAGAGTATCTTTGATGACATCAATGCCAAAGTTTATCCCTTTTTCATGAGGGACTCCGGGTAGATCATCAAGAAAGACCACTAGAAACTCACTGACTATAGGTACTGACTAAAGGGAAGGTACCTCAACACTTGAGTCATTAACTGTGACTAAGTGATAGATACACCCCTTAGAAACTAACTTTCTCGCGTTAAGGTGAGAAATAAAGTTACCCTTAGGCACTGCTGAACTACTAGCCCACTCTAGAATTGGCTAATTAGGAATCTAAAACATTACAACTCGAGTTATGCAATCTAATGATGCATTGCAGGCATGGAGCTAGTCAATACCTAGAATGACCTCAAAATCCACCATGTCTAACTCTATTAAATTAGTCATAGTACTCTTGTGATTGATGGAAACAGAACAATCACGATAGACTCTTTCCGTTAGAATAGACTCCCCAATAGGTTAAGTAACACAGAAAGGTTCGCAAAGCTTTTCAGGGAGAAATTCAAACTTATTTGCAACATAAGGAGTTACAAAGGATAAACTTGATCCTAGGTCTAACAAAGCATAAACATAAAAAGTGAAGACTTTGATCATACTCGTGACAACATCTAGATAGTTATCTTGATTTCGGAAGCTAGTGATTGTTAGATGCAATATTCCCCTCCGCCGGTACCAGAAGTAGCTCCTCTGGGTGCAGCCCTTTTTGATGGAACAACTGGTGAAAATTGGGCTCTATTGCCCTAATTTCACCACATTGCTTATTATTAGTAATTCTCTCATGAAGTGACCCTCTTGAAAACACTTGAAGAAACTTGTTGTCCATCACTACATTTGCTAGGGTGGATTGTACCACATTTTCTACATGCAAAACTCCCACCACCTCTTTGTGCCACTCTACCTTGCGATTGGGTCGGTCAAGCCTTGAAGTGCTGTGAATTGTGATTACTATACTCACCTCAGTTTCTGGGTGCAGTTGTACTAACAGATGATAGTACATCCCCCTTCAATTTCTAGAATTTTGGTCGGCTCGAACCACCTTTCTGCTGGCCAGACTCATTCCAATATTCACCTTCTTATATCAGTGCTCTTATCTATCATTAATATTATTTTCTTCAACTTGATGAGAGTATACCATCATCCTGGATATATCCATGTCACCCATCAACATGGCATCCCTATCTTCCTTGATTGAAGCACGATCCAACCCTGCAATAAATAGACGCATTCTACTCTTCATGTATTTCACCATATTCGGAGCATAGAAAGATAGCTGGGTGAACTTCAAAACATATTCATGAACACTCATTGATTCCTATTTCAGAGTAACGAACTCCCTTACCTTGGCTTCCATCAGTTCAGGAGGAAATAACCTCCAAAATAAGGCTTCCTCAAAGCAAGCCAAACATGCATATGCTGCGTCCTAAGCCCCAATCCTTCCATTGATCGAACCATGTACGTACCACACACTTCAGTTAGTATGCATCCAATTCAACCCTCTCAACATCGACCATATGCAGTACATCATACACCTTCTTCAACTACCCTATGGAGTTCTCCGGATCTTCAGTAGTGTTTGCTTAGGTGAAACTAGGGGGAATCATTCTCAGAAAGTGACAAACTCTTTACGTATCAGCTTCTTCTTGTCGAGCTAATCTCTTTTTCCCAACCTGGTTGGTCAAAACCTGACTTAGCATTTGGATATCATCACGAAATTCGACATTGGTAACCTTGCTTTGGGGTTGTACTTCTAGTGTATTAGGAACCTCTTGATCCTCATCATTCCTTCATTGTCGACCTCTGAATTCTCTTCTTAGAGGCATAATGATCTAAACATACATGCGAGTACAAATTAGAGAGAGACTATTAGAGACAAACTCTTCACAGGAAATAGGATGAAAGAAGTGAAATATTCCTAAATGTCGTAGATTCCTAATCATAGTTGTGGAGCGCTTCACACCAATGACTAAGACTCTATAGACACGACTTCATAAACTCCCTAAAACTCTTGAACTCTATACCCTTGGGCGGACCGGCATGCGAAGACAATTGGTGGCCCTCTGGTGAAACCTTTGCATGGCTAATTATATCAGCGGAAGACAAACCTCAACTTTGACACGAGTAAAACATAATAAAAGGGAAAGATACATAGTGTGATAACATTGACCATTTTGGTTCTTGAGTAATAATAACTGAAAACAACTCTAAGCTGAAATACTATAGTCTACAAAGTCTCTAAACTATCTAGAGAGGGATGTTGGAATAGACCCCACAACATCCTAAAATCTAAGCTAATATATAAATAAAAAGTATGTCCTACAGAAGTCAAGGAGGCTCACCACAAACTCTGAAGTTCAATTTGGAATAAACGAAAGGCTGTGTGGTGATCTTGGGTACGTGTGTCTGCATCATGAAATAATGTAGGCCAACTGGCATCAGTACATTGAATGTAAGAGTTTGCAAATTGGAGAGCTAAAAAACGACTTTAAGCTTGAAGGAATGAGATGAACCTACCTTGGTTCTGCTCAATTCAGAGTATACTTAACTCAAATGATATGCAAATAAAGCAGTTTAAATCACATGCAAGATGTGTGTGTAGGGTGTGTGTGTGTCTGTGTGTATATGTGTGTGTGTGTGTGTGTGTGTGTGTGTGTATATATATATATATATATATGTATGAAGCTCATAAAGACGTGAAAACAACTTAGTTTGTCAAACACAATGCAATAACAAACTCAATTTTACTTATATAAGAAAGTAATATAGCCTCTGTGGGAGTTTCTCTAACCGACAATCATAATTATGAGCCTAAGTTATGATTCAACATCTTACCTCACTTTGCAAGAGGACCATCCTACACCTTGCCATCGGTATAGGACCTTAATCAACTTAATGGATCCACTAGCTGTCCTTCCGTCATTATCTAAAAAGTATGACACGGCAATTCCCATGTTGGCTACATAGTTTACATGGAGACTTAAGTTAATATGAACTCTCATATCCACATCTGTGCTCAATACTACTTCCAAAAATGTACTTTAGCTCATACTTTTAATAAAACTTCCTTCCTTTGGGTAAAGATAATTTACTGAACCCATTAGCTTTAAAAAGCTCCTTTTTGGAATCAAAGTTCCCCGTTTAGTTCAAAACTCTTTTGAAACTTCTAGTTCCCCTTTTTACTGAAATGTTAAACATTTGTAGAACTCTAGGGAATAATTAGTTCCCTTATATCTTTTTGAGAATTTAACTTAACTCTTGCTTGACTTAACTTGAAACTTTAACTCTTAGGGAATACTTAGTTCTCTTATAGGTTTTGAGAAATGAACTCAACTCTTTACTTGACTTAACTTGAAACTTCAACTCTTAAGGGAATACTTAGTTTCCTTATAGCTTTTGAGAAATGAACTCACCTATTTAATTGACTTGAACTTTAAGTCTTCAAAACAAAGTGAAGACATTTATGAAAGACTTTAGAAAACCTTACCTTGCCTTGCTTCTTAACTTTTAGATTGGCTCTTAACCTCTTTGACTTGGATCTTACTTTCCTTGAATTGAATTACGGATTCAAGGATCATGAACTCATGTTTATGGATGATTTCATGATATTTAGATGTACCTTAGAGTGTTGCAAATAACTAGGAATGAGGGGTATATAACTTAAGAACTAGTAAGTAAATATAGGGAAAGAACGGGGTCTCCAAGGGGTCCTAGCGCGCTGAGAGGGGTAGAGCGCCATAGCCTAATGGCCAGAGACTATTCTCAGGAGCTCTAAGAGGCGCGGGATACCAGAGCTTGACAGACAGACTCTGTCTTAAGGGGCTTTGGAGGCACAACGCGCCAGCACCCCCCCCCCCCCCCCAACAGGTTTTCAGACATTCTTCTTCGTTTTTCATCTTTAAACCTTCCCAAAAACCAATGGATCCCACCCCAAACACTTAGGATTCGTAATTAAATTATTACCCAATGTGAACTCTAAAACATTCCAAAAACATGGATTACAACTAACAACGATCAATAACAATCCAATCAACAACAACATCAAACTTTCTTTTGAGATTCCAACCTCTAACATGAGTTAATTCATCAACTTAACCGATTTGAATTAAATTGGTGAGTGGGTGAAGTAACACAGAACAAAATAGCCGACATACTTTGTTAGGGATCACCCCCGACAAAAATCCACGAAGCTAAACTTGGTGTTCTCGCGTTTTCTTCTTCCTTCTCCTCTTTTATTCTTGCTTTCAAAACCCTAGACTACTTTCTAAGTGTGTAAGCTGAATGGGATCAGTTTATAACCCAGCATATTAATCCAAAACGAAAGAATTAATTGACTTAGGGAAAACACCAAAACACCATTACTAAATCCGGTTTTGGAACGTTTCCTGCTCATCAGCCCATCTGCCGAAGGTCATATCTTACTCATACGACCTCATAAATTCAAAAACATTGCATAGTTGGAAAGATCATCCAACAATCTTTCCAACCATATAAAGAACATACCCTAACATTTTCTGAGATGGAAGTTATGGTCGCTTGAAAATGGCCAAAGTCCACTTTTGAAATATAGAAATTTTCCAGATTTTCCCATTTTTTTTTCAAATTTGTCTCTCGTTCCTTTTCTTAGCTTAATTTTAGTCTGTCTAGAATACAAGATGTTACGAAACCTATCCCAAATTGAATGGGATTTAAATCCTAATTTTATGGAAACATTAAACTAGGAAAAGCTTTTAAACTAGGAATCTTTTTAAACTAAGAAACTTTACAAAAAGGTATTAAACTAGGAAACTTTGATAAACTTTGACTTTAACCAATCAATTTTTGGGCTCGTTTATTGGGCTTTGTGTGTCCCAATCTTCTTCTATTTGGGCATAGAATTGAACAATAAAATATGTGTAGCACCTACTCCATTCTTCTTCACAATTCACAGACTCGTTCTTAGGCTTTTCTTCAATGATAAGCATCTTCTTAATATCACATTGAGCCTTTGATGGTATTCCTAGAGCTTCTATAGCCTCAGTTGTGTCCATGGAGCTATCATTGACGATTCTTACTTCTTCTCCTCATTTCTCTTCTTTTCTTTTCTCTCAGAAACCTAAAACTTTTTCAAAAACTGTAAAACTGACCAAAATAAGTTTATGCCCCAACTAATTACCGAAAACAATAATTGGGTAAGGAAAATATCATTATGATCTTCTAATATCCAATTTAGATTTTCCTTATTTTAATAGCCCAACTTCATATGGGAATATCTCCCTTATATGAACTCAGAATCGTAGAAACTCGGTAGCATTTGAATGATTATTCCAATATCTTTCCTATCACCATAAATAAATTTAGTCACACAAATTCATAAAATAGAATACTAATCGTTAGTTAATAAATAACTCCACAAAAGAGTAGTATGCTTTTACTCTAATATTTCAAAAGTAGAGAAAAAATCAATTAACATCTTCCCACTTCATGTGCTTCTCCGTCATGACGTTTTTACAACTCTAGTGGTCTAGCACGATAAGAACCAACAACTCTTTGATTATCAAAATAGTTTATGCTCAATCAAATTTAACATTTATAGATGCATATACATTGAATGAAAGATATCAGTAGATTACTTATCTCTAAAGAAGCCTAAGAGAAAAGAAAATCTCAATAGAGGAGCAGTTTTGGAGTTGATTTTCATTTGAATATCGGAAGAATACTTGTAAATATTTTAAATCAGAAAAGGAAGAGAAGTACAAAAAGCATTACACGTGTATACTGTTATAGTAGAGATGTTAGAAGGTACCCTAAGGCACTAATCTAGGCATTAAACTCTATATACTTCATAAGTTCTCATTACGTGTTTCACATCATTACAAAACTAATCTAATAGAAACAGAACGAACAAAATAAATTGTCATGAAACTGTTGGGGGAGGGGGGTAATTGACATTCCATTATTTTTAGACAAAGATTCCACCAATATATTCCCTCTTCAACTTGATCACCTATGTAAACAATAACAACAATACAACAATATGCATTGGAGAGGGTACGGGGAAGCTTTCATCTATAGTTTATCGAAAAAGATTCCACTAATATGTTCACTCTTTAACTTCATGTCCTCAACAAAAATGACAAAAACCTACACAAAAAAATATTCATTCTAGTCCCACAACTTGATTGATTTAGTCAAATAAATATATACTCGTTTCATGTAACACCTAAGAATCCACAATGAACCATGAGAAAAAAAATCAGCAAGTAAGAAATTGGATAGTCCTTCATCGAAAACAAAATTTACTAAAAGCAGTTCTTGCATATAGATCAAGTATTAACCATAACATCCTTGTGAGTTGCTGATACTTGCATAGATAGGGAGAATAATGTTTATCCATATCACGATATATATACAAACGAAAGCAGCAAAGTCGTAAAGTTTCAGAATGTTTTTGTGTCATGAATTTACAAAAGAGAGCTAGCTATGAGTAGAATAAGAGTATAGTTCTCTGTAGAAATTCTAACAAACTAATGTATTAAAAACAAACGCACACACAAAAAAAAGATCCATAATCATAGTGAAGAAAGATGAAGTAATAAATGAAGGTTATCCTAATAAACAACACAATGATGGCTTGATTTCCATATATAGGAGAGGATAAAGCTCACTTACCTGCATATTTTAGTAACTACTTTCAAGGATAACATACCTAAAAATCAAAAGGAGGCATAAAAATTTTTTTCTAAGGAGACCGACGGCAAGGAGGATTTTCTATTTGGTTAACAAGTTCTACAATTGCTTAGACTATTTGGTTAACAGCTCTACAATTGCTTAAACTAAAAAATAAACTATCTTATACTAGTTGAAAAATTATATGCACAACGGAAGCATAAAAGAATCATACAACTTACATGAATAATTGACAACTCATATTTTATGCTAGAACATATAGAATCATTCTAGATCACATAAAATTTCAGAAATTTCATTCAAGTATTACCTCTTGAAGTGTGAGAATATATCTTCAATAAATTCCACATGCTAGAACATTCAAACGAATCCACAAGCTTGTCCACAACCTCGTTAATATTTCTAAGGTCTTCTATAGTGATCCCAAGTTTACTTCCGAACTTTGTCAATACTTGGGTTGACAAGTATCATATAGATAACTTATCTTTCTAAGGGTTAGAAGAATCCATATTTATAGAGATCTATTCCTAGTCTAAGGAGAAGGAATACCATGTCTTTCCTTATAATAGAAAGATATGTACATTTCCCATTACTTAGAATAGAAAAATTCATGTCCTTCTCCCTTGCCTCTGAATAGAGAATGATACATACTTCTCCCTTTCCTTAGAAGAAAGAAAGACATATACTTCTCCCTTTCCCATTAGAATAGATTATGTGTTTAGTTAAATGTGGGCACGGTATCAATCACAAAATCAATTACCGACATTTTCTAATATGAAAATAATTCCAAATATTTAATTTGAATTATTCTTACCATAATAAATTACAAATCATTCTAATAGAAATTCATAATTCCACTTGTCTTGAACGGGGAGCATCCCCTAGAAGTAACATGGCATACTTGACCTCTCAGAGCTCCTGTACAAGCCCATAGCAATCATTCATCGCATTGTCATAGGTAAATTTAGTGGAAAATTTAAAAATTTCATAATACATTATATGCTAGAACATCACTTCCATTAAGTAGATAAAATATTATATACATAGTTTAACATTAAGTCTTCTCGCCAACTAAGATTCAACATCATTAGAATACTTTAGGGACATGGCCCTTATAACATAAAACATAAGTAAACTATTACATGACTTTAAACATAACTTGACATAGGAAATCCTTGGATTTTAAGGATTCCTTTGTTTGAGCATGAGAAACACATATCAAAATCCTCACCATAGAGACATCCTTTAAGCATTCATAACCTATATTTTGTGTTAAAGTGAAGAAGAATGGTGTTAATATACAAATGCACTATGTATGACAACGATGTATTTAAAGGGGACATTTACTTTGAACTCATGCATCATGACTTTTAGTGAAAACATCTTTAAACTTGTTACAATAAGCATTATCATTCACATACTCATTTTAGACATATCCAATAGTCATAACATCATATGAGTCATACATTACATTTAAGGCACATTCACAGTAAACTCCTTCCTTTTACAGTAAGCTTTACCCAATTATAGTGAGTTCATTTTACTTAATTTACTTAACTTCCTAGGTAACCCTCTAGTGACACTTAGTGCAATGCATGACCTTAAGGCCACAAGATACTACTCATACACAATTTTCCTAAAATAAAACACATACATTCATAGAAGTATAACATACCATAAGACACACTTAAGGCAAGACTCTTAATACTGTTACAGTAAACAAAATCAAACTTGTACACATACTTCACTTAACATAGACCATTATAATACCTTACTCACAACCCCAATCTAAGTCTACTAGTGTAATATACAGGTCAAGCAACATAACCTCACACATACTGAATAAGCCTATCATGAGACCACAACCACATAATTAACTTCATACATCAACACATAAAGTATCAACACTTCACTCATAACAAGTAATACCTTCATCACATAGTCACCAAGACTAACATTACACACATAAGGAGAGACATCATAATAATAGACCCATTAGGACTCATACCATACATTTCATCATAAAATGTAGAGGACACCATAATGTCATGCATAAGAAACATAAACATAATCATATACATTAGAACACCTTCATAAAACTCCATTCAAGAGCTACTTGTGCAATGAATAGGTAAAGTCTCATACCCTCACCAACACAAAGCAACTTCACTTAGGTTATCCTAGTTAGTGTTTTTACTTTACATCCATTGTCCATTTTCTTTGGGGAAACTATAGACTTAAAATACACTAAGACCATGGTTCTAAAACATGGAATTTCGTGTTGTAGATCCTTAAACCAAAATAAAGTTCTCTACCTATCCAAAGTAGAACATTAACATCATTCTAGCATATTAGGTGATATCACTTCTAGATGCTGGGGCAAGCATAGTTTATGGAACTTGGATTTATATATGGAAAACCTCTTTATGCCTATTGAGGTATTGTAGTTATCCACCTCATGATAATAATGGTGAACCTAACTTTCCACATTAGGAAGGGACACGCTTCATATTCAAGTTCACTCAGTGCTAAATTAAGTTTCCTTTATCGAAAATCCATTATTATTATTACTTTATAAAAGTAGGCTTTAGGAGATGAACTCCTATTATACTTAGATCATAGGTCATAGATGAGAGTTCATCAACCTAAATCATGTGAGAAAGCCTTTCACATGGAAATAGCATATTCAAGCACCATGTAGTTTAGGGTACCCATCACTACAAGAAATTATACTTTTAACAACCATTTCTTAGCGAATGGATGTGAAGCCGGTCATTATAGATGTACTTTTAGCGACTAGCTTTTTTTCTGGTCGGTAAAAGTTAATTTTAGTTTAGCAAAATGAAATAATAATATTAATCCTTTAAAAGTAATAATTTCCATTTATTAAATCTAAATATACGCAACTAAGGACCAAATTTTTCACTCAAATATACCCCAAACTCTCTACCTCAAAAAATCAAGAAACCCTACAGCCATCACATCTCTCAAAAAATAAAAATCTTGTTTTCTCTTTATTCGTCATAAAATTTCATAACTTTTTCATTCCAAGTACGAATGAAATTTTAACCTAGTCTCAGATCCAATTATTGGTCGCATAGTGAGGACTAGAAAAGTAAGTCTCATGTGGGCATTGGGATTGCAAGTGTTAGAGCCAACCGAAGACATTCTCGATTCACCTGTAATTTCATTTGATTTCATCTATTTCTTACTAAAAGAATATTATTTTGCAGTAGCTTTCCAGATCGCTCTTCTTCTAGTTCTAGGTAATCCCTAACTTTTTTAGCTTACTGTGTCAAATATTGTTATTTGCTTTGAGATTTGTGAGGTTAGATTATTTTTGTTTTTCTTTTGAGAGATAAAATAGGATTCCTGTCTAAATTGAGATAATTTTGTTGTTTAGTTTGTTAATGAAATTTCTTTTGAAGAAATTATTGTGTCATTATCTTTCTTTTGAGAAGATCTAGATTGCAAAACAGATTAATTAAATGAACTAAAAGTGAACTGGTAAAAGTTAATTTTCAAATTCACTTCAATTAGATTGATCTACAATTGCACACCAGGTCATTTGCCCTTTTTCCCTTGTTCTGTGCTAGCCTTTAATTTGGTTAGTGCCTAGTTTACATTTCATAGTATTCCACAAGTGTTGCACTTAAATGAGTCGCTAATACATTAGTCTGTAGAAGAAAAAAATATACAATTTTATATGGTACACTATCATAAAGATGGTAGTTTCTTTGCTACTTAGCATAAAGCATGTATTTATTCAAAAAAAACATTTTTTTGGTCACCGAGTGTGGCTAATAGAAAGATATATTGATCAAGAATATGAACCTATGATGCTAGTGTATTCCCTTCTTATTTTAAGAAACCCAATATGACAAGAAAATAAAGGTACTATATCTTGGTGGGGCAGTCTTGAATGGCTTGTGATTTTGTGTTCATTCCGTGTTTTTTTCCTTTTACTTGTGTTTGATGAACTTTAACAGACGGTCTTTTATAAACGACCTCTCTACCTCCCCAAGGTAGAGGTAAGGTTTGCGTACACTCTACCATCTAAGGCCTCCACTTTGTGAGATTCCATTAGGTATGTTGTTGTTGATATATGATTATTTTAACTAACATTTTTGGATTCAAATTTGGTTGGTGCAAATTTACTTTACTAAGATCTTGCTCTTGAGGGTTGCTTTTAATTGGAATCTCCAAATTTTTAATTAGTTTCAATTGTTTCATGAGGATTTAATCTTCACATGTATTGGGCTTTAATAATTTAATTTTGCCCCCATATCATAATATTATGTATTTGGTGCATTTGTTAATATTTGTGCTTAAGTTCAAGGAGATAAAACATATAAAGTAATTATCGGACCAGTGATATTGAGTTATAACTAAATTTTGTGATAACCAGACATTATATTTGTACTAGCTAGTATAAGATTATATAGATTTTCCTAATAGTTTTGTTAAACAGTTTTGATAAATAGAACTTCCTTATTGTTATTCTTTGCAAGACATTCAACATGCACTGATGGAGTAATTTAGTTAAAATTACTATATAAAAGTATGTGCAAAAGAAAGGGAATATTACTTTTGTTATGGTATAAGCATATGAAGTTGTGCAATAACAAAATAATGAGGACTTCGTTGATGTTTGTCTTTAATATGCTCCTCTCTTTCAACATTGTTTTGTGATTTTATGAATGAATCTTAATTTCATCCAATCTTTTTATTCAAGAACTTGCATCAATCTTTGAAATATCTTTGACATCTTAGATATAAGGTAAACCTTTTATATTTTTAAATTATTTTGCAGACTTGCTCGAGTAATGGTTATTGAACACTAGATTATGGATAAATAAAAATAAGTATAACTATCATGTACAATATAAGGTTAAACACATATGTGTAATGATTTATTGAAATACTTTATTTTTGACAAAAGAAAAGAGGGAACGACTCTATTGTTTATGTGATATCCTTGAAGTGTGTATGAAGGACTATACTAAGACTCACTTATGAAAGTAGTGCTGACCTTGTTAAGAGCTTAAAATTCTCTTGAGTTCGCTTTTATATGTGCTTTGAATTTCATTGTCCATCATCTTTAGAGAATAACTTTGAGATACAACTAACCATGATGTAAGTATTTAATCATAAAATATTTTCACTTTCTATTATTTTTTTGTGTAAATATATATGACAGGCTTATACAGAAGGAAAGGTCATCGTGTTTGTTCGAGTAGTTGGGCACATAGAATACTAATATACCAGTGTATATAATCTTAAAACTTAATTGATAGGATTGAGTTTGATTTTCTTTTTTTTGAGTTTTTCCTATATCTCCCTAGATTAGATAACATAAAAATTTGCTTGGTTTGGTTTGTGTCTTCTAGGTCTCTAGTCTAACAATTTATCATTGTAGTGTTAGTATATTATTTATAGATTACATATTGTATTGCTATCACCCTATGTGACATTAAAATTTGAGTAATTTAGAACAATTATATCATGCCATAGTGTAATTTAGTGCAGTCTTTGCATGTTTTAATGTCCATTAGATAGAATCTGATTCAATGTTCTTTATTCAAAAAATTTGATCATTAAATATTCTGCATTATCATCATAATATTTAGATGATAAGAGTAAACTCTATGCATTTTTCTATTTGTCTTGTTCTTTCTTAGACTAGGTAGTGTTAAAAGTTTCTTTTGTTTCTGTTTTGTGACGCTCTAGTTTAGTTGATTTCGAGTTGTTATGTATAATATGGAGATGTCAATCAAGGTGTTACTTTGTGACTTTCACATAATTGATTAAGTAAAATATTGTAAGTGAGCATCTAAATTTATTAGTACATAAATTGTAGATAAATTTGTGATTAATTTTGTTGAAGAACATTCTGAATAATGTTGACCATTAATGTTAAGTTATTTTTGGACAAAATGGATCTGTATGATCCATATAATTGGATTGTTTTCTAGTTTTTGATTAAATCTCTTTTTATTATCAAAGCGGTTGCTTCGAGAACATTGCTTTAGGATGGATAAAATTTTTAAGACAAAGATCTGGATAATATTTGCCGATCAACTTTAAAATCATTATCACACTATTCGTTGTTGTCCTTGCTACCTTCTGATATGATTTGCACTATTTTGTTGTTACTTACTATACTTGCTTCATTGTCTCCTTGCTCTTCACTTGATCTGAGGGCCTTTGTGTATGAAATACATGTAATTTCCTTGAGTCTTATTTTAACTAATTCTCCGCTTTTACTTTCATTTACTCACATTGCTTATTGTGTTTGTTTTTCTTTTTCTAGAAGGGAAAAGCATTGAAAGATACAATTTTCTGGTGTAACTTTTTATCACTTGCCGCTAAGATGGAGAGCTGAAATTAGTGTGTATCTTTTTATTGTTATAGTAAATTTGATGTTTACATTTGTACAATATACAATAAAGTTAGAAATTGACGATTAGAGATGTCATACTTCTTTTATAAACAACAATCAAAATTCTATATAAATTGACTAATTGTATAACTTTGTAATTTGTAATATATTATATGTAATTTATTGAATGCATTTAGTAAAAGATGTTAGCATTTGTTTCTTATGTGGGATATAATAGAACTGTAATGACAAGACAGTGAAATATTTATATGGGAATTAGCGAAGGGGAATTAGATAATAAGCAAAAGGAAAATTCATTGCTACAAGAAAATAAAACGATCAGAATTTTGTCCATCGCTAAAAGATCTTAACGACTGGATTTTTGATATGGTCGTCAACCTTTCACAACGAGTCTTATAACGTTCCGTGACGATAGATTTATTCGGTCGTTAAGCACTTTTAACGATCGGTTTTGGCATTTTAATGACCAAATTTCTTTTGTTAAAGATCATTTTTCTTGTAGTGCTTGAGAACACCTTTCAAGATCCCATCTATTGACTAGATCATCATATGTGTGTGTGTGTACATGCATGTGAGCAAACCTTTCACATAAGACTTTTAGTGCACACATATTCATACTTTACTTTATTCATACATAAGGGTATATGTGTGACTACGTGAGCAATCCATTCATATAAACATATTTATACACTTTAACATATTCATAACATACTTATGCATTCATATTCATGTACATGGATCACAAACCAAGGAACTATGCTATCAAGGCACACATATGCAATGCATGGACAAGGTCCTTTACCCTTGACCATACTGGTAAACCTATCAATTCATCCTTGTTAAAGAAAAGATATCATCCTTCATAGTCATATATCTTACATGCATAGTAGTAGACATAAGTGCATATAAGAATACCCTTTCATTAGACACTATGAACCTATACTACTTAACATCATGCATGAGGTATGAATGTGTGTGCATTGGTAAACATTATCACATAATGGATATCAACTTCACATTGAGGCAGTCACCCTCTTAAGACCACAATTTACATACAAGCATAGACCACACACCACATACTAGTATAGGAGGCAAGACAATCCTCACATTACATTCAAGACTCCTAACCTTAGCTATTCACACATTCATATAGGGGCAAATAGGTAGGGGTCATCAATAATCTTTACTTAATCAATGGTAGCACCTATACATAACCCTAATATAGTCATTCACATGCTTGTAACCTTAGCAATGCAACCTAGATCATAACTAGAATAGGAAATTAGGCATTGACTTCAGATAGTGTAATTATCATAACCAGACACTAATATTTCAATTTCCTTCAAGGTCATGATGACATCACATATATATCTTGACAAGAAGTAAACACCACCACCATAAGTGGACCATGCCACATAATGTCATACAAGGCCAATCATCTAGCAATTACACAGAAAAGTAGAGAAATAGATCAATCTTACCAATTCATCAACGTTTGATCAACATCGGTCAATACTAATATTTCATCAATAATTCAAGTATAGGACAGTAGTTAAAGTGATATTAAGATAAACAAAATTATGCTTCTATTATCATAGGATTCAAGCTCACATTAGGTACATTACATTGTAAATCTATAAAAGATAAAAGGAACATAGATCAACCTTGACAATTCCTCTAACCTTGATCCACATGGATCAGTGTCACATAATTCACCATCAATATATATAATAGGCAGTAGCTATAAGCAATTCAACATGCTAGAATCAAAATTCAATTAACATAAATCCATGATCACAATGCCCATAATATATGCTAATTTGAGAATTGAAGGGAACATGGGTTCATCACGAAAAAGTATTGAAATTCACTTCAAATTCAGTACATAATAATCAATTCATCATGAGCAAGCTTTTGAAGATATTTTGATAAAGAACCCATGGATAGATTAAAGAACACACAATTTGATCGTACAATTCTCATTGAAAAGCTTTGAAGATACTCTTTAGATGGAAGATATTCTAAATATGAAGGATCACCATAACATATTAGAATAATAAACCATGAAAAATAGATGAAGAACCCATGGCAATCCAAAATCCAAGTTGTTCTTGAGCTTCATATTCAATGGAGGTTTCTAGAGAGGTTCTTTTTTTTATAGGGAAGTCTAATTTTGAAATATGGATTGAGCTTCGGGTTTTGATCTATTTAAATAACATACTATACCCAAAAATAGGTAAAATAACTACCTAGATTCAGGTTATGATGTGGGGTGAATTTCCAATTCACCCCTTAATGGAAAAGTCTGTCTGTGAGTGATGTTGCAGGTTGCATCGATGCCCAATAGTCCCAACCTCGGGTCGTACTGTTGGCCATCATTTAGGTCTGAGTCTTGTCAACTTGATTGAGCCTCCTCTAGGATTAGTGTTGGACAATTCCTTCCCATCTATGGGGTGTAGGTCCACCTACGAGGCGTTGTTCAAGGCCATTGATTGAGGATCCTCAAAATTTCTTGGACGAGATCAAGAAGATCTCTGAGTTAATGCAAGTCACTAGGAATGATCAGGTTGAGTTAGCATAATAGCAGTTGAAGGATGTTGCTCATATGTGGTACACTCAGTGGAAGGAGAATAGGGGTGTAAATGCAGCTCCTATGACTTGGGATTGCTTTTGTGAGACATTTCTCGATAGGTTTTTCCCAATAGATTTGAGATAAGAAAAAGCCCAAGAATTCATGAACTTAACGAAGGGTAACATGACATTCCAAGAGCATGGACTCAAGTTTAACCAACTCTCCAGGTATGCTCCTCACATGGTTGCTGACTCCAGGGCTCGGATGAATAAGTTTTTGTATGGAGTGTCAAATCTGGTAAAAACTGAGTGCAGAAATGCAATGTTACTTGAAGATATGAACATTTCTAGGCCTATGAATCTTGCTCAGCACGTTGAGGGTGATAAGCTTATGGAGCAGGGTAAGGGAAATAAGAAGGCTAGGACAGAGAACTATGACTATTCTCAGTAGAAATTGGGTGATGGAAATCGTTCGCAGGGTCAGCAGAAGTTTTTGGCTCCATCCCCTTCATCAGCTAGTGTTTCATCTTCCAAGAATTGGTACGAACACAAGGGTAGAGCATCAGGCTCTAGATCTTAGGGAAGTGTTTCAGGCACCAATACTTACCCCACTTGCCCTAAGTGTGGTAAGAACCATCGGAGAGAGGTCTTGCAGGAAAAGAGGAATGTTTTGGGTGCATTCAGTCTGGTCAGAGGTTGAGGGATTGTCCCTCTAGACAAGGTAAGGAGGTGTTAATGGTAGACCTCAGTGTACAACTTCAGCATCACCAGCAAGTCGCCTAACTCAGCATGGTAACTCATCTGGAACAGGTGACGGTCAGTGCCAGAATAGGTTGTTATGCTCTTCAAGCTCACCAGGATCAGGAAGGTTCTCCTGATGTCATTGCTGGTTCTTTACGTGTCTTTGACCAAGATGTTTATGCATTGTTAGATCCAGGGGATACTCTTTCTTTTGTAACTCCTTACATTGTTAGATCCAGGGGATACTCTTTCTTTTGTAACTCCTTACATTACAGTCATTTATGCTATAAATAAACTGCTACTCATTAGACATAGACTTAAAATAGCCCAAAGTCGTCAGAAATCTTATGCAGATGTAAGGAGAAGGGGAACTAGAGTTCCAAGTTTATGATTGGGTTTTTTTAAAAAAATTTCTTACCAAAGGGGTGATGAGATTTGTAAAGAAAAGAAAGCTCATTCCTAGATATATATCCCCGTACAAGATCTTAAAAATCTTTGGCAAGGTGGCATATGTGTTAGAGTTGCCAATAGAATTAGTAGCAGTGCATCCGGTGTTCCACATCTCAGTCTTTAAGAAGTGTTTGGGTGATCTAACCTCTGTAGTGCCATTAGAGAGTGTGGCGGTGAAAGATAGTCTTTTTTACGAGGATGTACTAGTTGAGATTCTAGACCTTTAGGTAAGAAGGTTGAGAAACAAAAAAGTCGCTCCAGTCAAGGTTTAGTGGAGGACTCAGTCCGTATAGGGAGCTACTTGGGAAGCAGAAGCAGCCATGAAATCCAAGTATCCTCACCTTTTTATTTCCGATTCCACTCCAGCTTGAGGTAATAGTTCCTCTTTAGTTTTCCAGTCATTCATGCGTGAAGTCAGTCTTAGAATCATGCTCCATTTTGTACTTGCATTTTAAGCGTATTTGCATGTTATCGGAACTCAATTCAATCAGAAACTCAATTCTCAGTGTGTAGTAGTAGGGTTTGTAGTTCTCTCCCTCTAGTTCAGCTAGTTTAGTCTTTATACGAGGATGAATGTTCCCAAGGGGGAGATAATGTAACAACCCGTAGCCAAACAAGACAAAAAACCAGCTTTACTAAAAAAATCTACAGGTGCAACAAACGGTGGCATTGACGGACTGTACAATAGACGAAGGTCCGTCCTGCACAATCGTCAATAGGATTTGAAACTCCCAAAAAATTAGCCCAGAAAAATTGGCTTAATCTTGATCGATGGACGGACCGATGGTCCATAGGTCAGACGACAGTCCATAGTTCATGACCATCGATCGAGACCCCCATTCACCCACTCTCTAACAAGAGCTACAGATGACCAACACGGTCCGTAAGTGGAAATTTGAATACAGTTAAGGAAAAATGCAGTTGGGTAAACATCAAATGGTCATAACTTTTATCACAAAATTAATTAGGTGTCCCATGATCTACCCACAGATATATAATTTAATTATCTTTCCCTAGACACCGACCTTGTTGAATTCAGACCTCCAAGTAAAAATTTATGCCCATTTTAGTAAAGGACTGTCGAATAGTCCCAATCGACGGACCCAACGTTGGGTGGTCGGTCAGACGATGGACCGTCAGTGCTGGCTATCGTTTGGTCTGACAGCAACTTTCCCAAGGGTCTTTATGACCTTACCCACTTCGTTTAAACCTTAAGATACATTGTTTTGATCCTAATTTGTTAGATTTTAGTCAGTTTAAGCATACAAACATAATTAACACATATCTAAGTCAGATCATTAAATCAAAACTTAGAAAATTAGAAGAAAGAGAGGAGAAAAAGCTTAAGAACCTAGTTCAAGAACGCCACAAGTTCCAGACGTTCTAGTCCCAAAACCTAAGTATTTTTTCATGGATTTCATCACCAGGTATGTGTGATATCACTAGTGGGTTCCTTTCACCGATTGGGTCCCTAGTTTTCAGTCACATTTTTTTTTCACATATCATGATTTGATATATGGTTTCTAGAACTTTAATAGAACTTTATGAATTTATTAGTTTTATGTTCCAAACCAGATTATCATGTTTTTACTAAGATTATTTCATGAATTTCAGAACCCTAGCTTTGTATTTCTTATGTTCTTGAATTACACATGCTAGGCCAGATATTTCAGATACTTCAAAAATACATGCCTCAGTCATAAATGCATAATTACCATATTAATTATTGCACTCTCAGGTTGCATGTTCAGTTTCAAGATATCCAGTAATTACAGAAACTCAGACATAATCAATTAATTTAAAGAATTCATTGGGAGTAGCATAATACCTAGTTGGACTAGGGTTCAGCGTACCCAATTATTCCAAAACTATTAGCGAAGTAGGTTGTAAGTCCCCTCTGTGAGAAATCAGTTTAGTGATCACACCAGCATGCCTTTATACCTTTAGCAGGGTATATTGGGTCCTCTCGATAGGGTGTATATATCGGACTCCACATTTAGATCATGTGGTTTTTTTATCAGTTATTAGTAGCTCCCACAGTTCATTCAGACTCTCTGCATTGACTATTTATCAGTATATTCAATATTTAGTTTTAGCATGTTATACATTGGTCATTGTATCCAGTTAGCTAAAAAATCAACATATCATGTTCAGATTATTTTACTTGCTTTTGTGCTTGTTCAGTTATATTTTATTTCAAATTTACCCTATCCTACATGCTTAGTACCTTTCATATATTGACGCATACATGTGCTACATCTTCTCGTGATGTAGGTTCATGTTCTTAGCATCCACATCACGCATAGATCGATTTTCCAATATCCGACTGAGCATATTCACTGGTAAGTCCTCATTCTCCAAGGATAATAGTCATTAGTTCATTTCAATTTTCGTTTAGTCATTTAGTTTCAGTTTTTGCTTGATTTAGCTCGGGTAGAGTCCCTGTATTTCTAGTCCAGTTTAGAGGCTTATTTAAAACATAGTTAGATTCAACTTAGTATTGAGTTAGTATTTCCTTTGTATTAAACTCATTATTTTCCAATATATCAATTATATATTATGGCTATTCCCCATATTCTGAGATTTAATTATGATTTAGCTTCCCATCTGTTTATTATCTTTAGTATGCTCATAATCATGCCAGCAGGATTAGCTTGGGATCACTTGTGGTCCTATGTTCCGTGTTCGCGTCTCGGGGGTAGGGAGGGGCATGACAAAGTGCTCAAATGTCCAATTCCCTTCTTATATTGTGAAAAAACTTTAATAGTCATCAGAACAACTGATTTAATCTTCTGTGTATAAGCTTAAACTCTATACACTAAATCAATTAATCCTCTATGTATAAGCTTAAACTCAATACACTAAATCAATTATTATATAAGTAAACAAACACCATAAACAAATATATGATCTATTAAAACTTGAATGAATAGTCGTTCTATAATAATACTATATTTAAACACATATTTAATAGTATATATCCCAACAATCTTCCACATAGACTTCTAAGCATCATGATTGTTATAATTTACTATATCTAAATAAATGGTTAATAGTAGATACCCTAACAATCTCCCACTAAGATATCTAATCTTGAAAACTGTGAGAATATTATTTCTAAACACATGATTATTAGTATACACCCTAACAATATCCCACTTAGACTCTTAAAAATGCAAAAATTTCATAGAAATTCCTTTTATATTTCTTATCAAAAGGATTTTACAATGTTTTTTTCTTATGCAACTTCGTCCAGTAATGCTAAGTCATAACTTATCAACTTTGTATTAGATGTTCAGAGGCCCTATCATGAAACCTCATAAAGGTTTACTTCTTTACAGGAGTTCTATCATGAGTGTTCTCTTAAACATACAAAACCAATCAATATTTGTTATGATTCTCTCACTAAGACTAAGTATTAGTACAATAGTCACACTTTCATGTTCTTAAGTTTTAATATGTTCCTTAAAATCTTTTGTATTGAAATATTAACAACTTTTTCATGTAGTGCTCTTTAATTTTCCCAACGTCACTCTCACTACTTAAGGCAATAGATTTTATTATGTATAGAGATATTTCTACCCCTACTTAAATGCAAAGGAACGCCAATTCTGATATATACATTTTAGAAGTTTGTGAGTTTCTGAATTTTTTATTAACTCTTTAGTTATTTGTTTGTTCAGTTCCTATAAACCTAGTTTACTTCTAGGAACATGAATGACTAAATAGTCCTTTTCTAGAAATTTGGCAATTATCTTCACAATTGCCTTTTTTCTTTAGGACATTTAAATAAACCTTCTTTCATTTTTTTTGGATATCCAAGTAACCCACACATTTTATTCCTAATTTTAAAGTAATTGAATTCAAATGTTTTATGTAGTTCTTTGAACATATCCCTAAATTAAAAACAATAACAATTAATAATCCAATTATTAATCTTATCATCTTCATAAGAGTTTATTTCTTTTATCTTTTTACACTAAACTATTGTAGAGTGTGTGTTGTAGGCAATTTTTAAATTGTATTTATTTTATCAGTTAACTGAGTCATCAGCTCTCTAGAGTGGTATATGTCACTACAATCAAACTGCAATGACTTTATATATTTTTTATAATGCTATTTATATTTGACTTACAAATGTTTGAGTTTATCAAGGCATTCACAATTACAAAACATACATGCTTAGATATATATCATCATGACTAACTTCTTGAAAATCTAAGAATACTCAAATTCACCTCTTGCATGAATTATCATTTGCCACATAAATAAGAATATACTTATGGTAAAATGATTAACTGCCCCCAACAAATGCTCGAAATGTCGGAGACACGCTTATACAATACTGAGGTCCTATTACCCTCTTCCACCCCCCGAACATATTTTATGAACAATTTTCTACACTTTTTTGGCTGACTTGGCACAATCTTATGGGCCCGGCGTGTGCTGAAAATATTTTCAAGCTATTTGGTTGATAGTTCGACGCAGCCCGAAAACGGATAGAAAATTATTTATGAAATAAGTTCGGAGAGATAATAGGACTTTAGTATAGTATAAGTGTGTGTCTGAGTTTTTCCTAGATTTAATTCTAAATTATCACTGTCTTTATTTCCTTTTAAAGAGGAATTGTCTCTTAGTAATTTGTCTTGCTAAACAAGACTAAAAAGTTGATAGTGGCTTTACTTTCAGTGTACCAAGCTCAAAGTTTTATCAATAATAAATGATGTAGACGCTATTGTACATCTATGTTTCATTTAATTTGAAATATATTTTCTCTTAAGAGATCGATTAATATTATATTCAATTATTGAGAGAGAAAAAAACATGCATCAATATACAATTAGATATAAATATTAATCGAACTCAATAATAGGGGAGTTATAATAAAAATTAATTTATTATCCATATATCATTTAGTTAGAAACTGAAAATAACTTATTCTAACATAACTTACATGTACAATGCATTCATTGATTTAATGTTTTATCTCTATTGAAAAAAAGTATTGAGTAGTACTAAGTTGATCCGTAAAGTATTCTAAAAATTCGAGATATAATACATTAAATAGATCCTAATTAGTCAAAAAATCCTAAATAACAAAATTTAGTGATCATTTATACATACATATATACATATATTTACTCTATAAACTTGTACAAAATTTTGTATTACTCATGCAATGTACAATGACCGATATTTACTCCGTAAACTTGTACAGATCAACTAAGATGAAGACTCTACTTTTACTTTAAGTGAAGAGAATATCACCCTAGTTACACTGATCGAATCATATTTTACTATGTATATGAGAGTTAATATAGATTATCAAAACTAGCTATTGAATACATAGAGACTTCTTCATCAGATATTGTCCCGACCTAAGTCTACACCTTGTACATGGACGACGCTTAAGAACCATTGTTGGTCTCCTACCAAACCCTCATCCTTGCTAACTATAAGCGGAACACCAACTTAAACATTGAAAAGCAAAAAACTGAATGAAAATCAATAAACTGAACTTACAAAACATTATCTCAAAGGAAAACCTCTAAATAAAAATAATATATTCGACTCGCAGTATAATAGGAAACTTAAGTATTCAAAACATTTAATAAAATAAATGACTAATATAGACTTCTGAACTATACTGCCTATCTATCATGCCTCTAATTGAGAATGATGGAACCCGGGACAAGATCCACAACATCCTGAGTAAACCAAAAAGTAAATGAAATCCCCTGAAAGAAAGGAGGCTTACCATTACTTACTCAAACTCTTGGATTTATCACGAAGTTGTTGTTGATGATGCTCAATACCTGTGTCTACATCATCAAAAGATGCAGGCCAAATGCCTCTATACATTGAATGTATGAGCATGTAAGGGGAATTCTAAAGAATAACATAATCTTGAACTTAATAAAAAGGAAACATACTTACCTCTTTACAAACTTACTCAATTCAAGGATACTCAAAAGTACTAAATTTACTCCACTTACAAATGCTCAAGGATAAGATACTAAACTCAAAGATTAGATACTCAACTCAAACATTCGATACTAAACTTCAAAGATATGATACTCGATCCAATGGAACACATATAAACTCAAGATACTCGACTAAAAATGCTCAACTCCTAATGCTTTACTCAACTAATTTCAATGTAAAACTAATTTAAAAAAAGAGCAATAAAAAGAAAAGCTATTTAAAAACAAGATGTCAACTCTGTGTATATAACAAGGATACATCGAAACTGTGAAATGCATAGAAAATACGATTAACCATTGTATAAAAAAATAAAATAACTTCAAAAGGAGTTTCTGTAACTGACAACAATTACTAAGAGATATAGTGTTGATATAACATTTTGCCTCACTCTACCAGGGCTGTCCTATACCATTCCATTAGTGTATAATCTTAACTACTAAATTGATCCACTAGTATATGCTAGAAAATAATAAAGGAATCATCTAACAAGTATGATCCTTTTTTACGCATAGTGGATACATGGTTTATGGGGGATGTGAGTTATCCAAACTCTTCTCCATATCAGTGCTCATTAATACTTTCAAGATATACTAGCTCTTTTGTTTTAATAACATAATTCTTCTTATTAGTGATTAGTGCTCAAAAATTATCCCAAAGGCTATCTTGGATAGTTTCCTGTCTTGCTTTATTTAGAAAGAGATTATTCTTTTGGAAAAACTAGCTCAAAAGTTCTTTGGAAATCTCAGCTTTTGTTCTTATTTGAATGTTAAAAAATTTCAAATCTCTTTGGGAATACTTTTTCTCCATATAAATTTTTGAAGGACAGAACTTCAACTTTACTCTTTCTCAACTCATTGCTCAAGTCTTTAAAAATTTATTTAAAATAAATTGTATAAAGATGCAACAACCCTCAAAACGAACTAGGATAATATATATCCTCACATATGCATTAAAGGTTTATAACTTGTTTATGAGGTTAGAAATAACTTGTAATAGTTTGTTTGAAGAGGTTTTAGGTCAAACGTCTAAGGACGACCAAGCATCCGGAAACTAGTCTTTTGTGTGCTAGTGTACCTTTGTATACTTGGATTGTGTTTAAGTGTTGTTTGTAGTCTAAAATTATAGGAGGATACCCTAGTATGTATATGTTAATGTTTAGGATAGAAAATGCAGGGTACGACTCCCCAAGGACCAGCGATAGACAGTTCTTTTACCTATTTTTGTGTATTATAAGTTGGTTAAAATCACAAAATCCCAATTTATAATTCATTCTTCAAATTAAACGTTTCCTTCAAAAAATAAACTCTCTATAGAACCTCCATTGGAGACCAAGCTCAAGATTAAGCTAGGGAATCGATTCCAAGTGGTTTCTTCTCCAAGTTTGTGTGGGCTTTTCTTCTATTAAGGTACGGTAACTCTTGATCCTTAGTTGGCCTTTCATAAAAGGAGTTCTTTAAAAGGATTTCCAACATAATTCTAAGATCGAAATTCCTATCTTTCAATCAAGCCATAGATTCATAGTCAAACTAATTTCAATGTCATTCTAATGATGAATTTATTATTTATCACTATTTCTAAGATGAATTTCAACAATTCCATGTAGAACCCATGATCTCCCTAATATCTTAATTTATCCTATAATGTGGATGTTGTGATCTTGATTAGATGATGAGTCAATTGTAATTAGATCGTAATGTTTTGTTTAATCCTTATTCTATTTAAATCAATTGTTTATGAATTGTTGACAATTGGTCTATGGTGATCATTGCTTGGAGAATTGGTATGTTTACCTAAATTCCTAATTGTAATGTTGGACTTAATGTTGTATGGTATGGTCCATTTATGGTGGTGGTGTTTACATTCTTGTCAATCTATCTATGTTGTGATCATGTCCTTGAAGGCAATACATGTGAAATGGATTGATATGATTATTATCATGATGATGAAGTTCGTGTGTATAGTCTTTAATTCTTGTATCATGATTTAGGTGTATTGATGATGTTGAGCATATGTTAATGATCATGTTAGGGTTAGATATGGTCTACATGATTAAGTGTGATGAATACTCTTGTAGAATGACTACCTACCTTTGTAACCCTATATGAATGTGTGATCTTATGTATGTTAGGAGCTTTTTATTCAAATGTTTAATATGTTCTTGTCTCCTATGATGTAATGTGGGTGTATGGTCTAAAGTCACTAATACTCTATATTTGAGTTGTTCATGACTTGAGGGATATTAAATATGTCTTGTGATCCTTTGGAGTTTGATTTTCTAAATAACTAGGTTGTTGCTCTTATGTAATCATGATGAACAATATGTATACCCACACACATCACATGCATAAACATTAGTATAATATGTTCATGGTGTCAATTGAAAGGATAGTTTGCATATGCACCTTTATTTCTTATTATGCATGTAAAGTATATGATTAATGAAGTATGATCATGTGTTTTCTAGAGGTGTTCATGTGAAAGGCTTTTCCCATATGTATATACACATATGAATGAATAAGGTTATTATAATCTAGTGAAAGTGAGTGGTTCGTAGGGCTTCCACAACTGTACTCTATACTAGACTATATTTTAAAAGTTAGGATTGTGTGAAAGGACATTTTCACATAATGTAGGTTCTATGATGAAAGTTCAGTCTTAACTTAGAAACCTTTGGATTATATGATTTATGAGGGAAAAAGTTCCTAAAGCCTCATTATGAACTAATGAAAATTAAAGGCTTAAAGATATTAATAAGTAAGTTTAAGCTTGGCACTGGGTGTATATGTACAATGAGGAAAAGAACCCTCCACTAATACAATAGCTTGGGTCATCCAAGTGATACTCATTAGATGGAAGCCTCTCTGCTAATGCAATAAGTCATATTTCTAGAAGCAATCTCACTATCCCTTAACTACGTGCCCCCGGAGATTCTAACTAGTGGATCCACTTAGATAGCTATTATGCAGGTTCTACCTTTGCAAGTAGAATACCTTCTTTCAGTGTGGAGTTATATGACACTGGATTCCATGTAGCTCACATGGTCTATCTCATTTATGTCTAAGTCTCCCTAAAAGTTAAGAAATGAACTAGTATAAGACTATGAATATTAGTTGTGATTCCTTGAAGAGCTACTTAGTGAAGGTCATACTAGGGACCCTACTGATGCATTGCACAAGTGGACTTTAGGGAGAAATATAAATAAGTTCACTTATAAAATAAAGAGTATGGTTCATGTATGTAAATATGAATGCATTTTAAAGTTGACTTTATTTATGTCAAGACATGAAGTACATGTGAATTACACTTATGGCTTCTAAATGGGTTTACTTTGTATATGTGGGGCTGTGGAATTCCATGTGTACATTGCACAAGTAATCTTATGAAGGAATTATGAAGGTGGTTTACCTTTGATAAGAATTTAATTGGTTTGATTAATTTGAAACAAATGACACGGTTATTATGTAATCATTAATGAAGTATGTTGGTCTTATGTGTAAGGTTAAAATGCATGTGTGGTATGTTATTGAATTTGATGTGCCTAGGGTAACTTCCTAGGATTACTTGGTGTGAGTAGTATTATAGGATGTTATGTAACATCAAAAAGTACCGCCCAGGCATTAACGGCATACTCGATCTCGAAGAGAACATATACAAGCCCTTAGCATTCATCATAGCAAGTCTTATATAATAAAAGTGCTGACAAAATTTGAAACTTTAAATATGAAGTGTACATAGACTTCTCATTAAACAACATATAAAAAGTTTACATAGACTTATCATTTAGCGTCGTAGTCTACTAATATCTCACAACACAACCATCTATATAGAGAATAGAACTTGGGACTTACGACTCCTGCAGTAAGACTCTTCCGCCTCGTAGTCAATCTGCTGATGAGCCTTATCTCCAAAGAATGGGAAGCCTACTGAAGTTTAAATAAAAGGAATTTAGAATTATCATAGGTTGTGTTTTCAGGGAAGGAGAGAGACAGGACTTGTAAGGATTTGAATCAATAGTCTCAGGGGCATGCCCCGTATCAGCTGCAAGAGAAGTCTCTCTTTGACACATATATTAGACCGTAGCACATGAGACAATTTGCTGGAGTCCCGTAACCAAGCAAAAGAGGATTAATGGACAGAAGGTGCGGGTAAACCCTCAGTTTGCCCTCAGATTTATTTCAAGGTCAAATATGTATGTTTATTATAACCGCTACTTCAAATGAAATGCATCAATGCAAACAATGTTGTTCCCACATGCCTATTCATTCATAACCAAATCTCTTCAAATAAATCTCCTCGGTACTTGAACTTGATTCTTTAAAGCTGGGAACTCCATTTAATTAGTCGGACATAAGCTTTGCTCATTTTCTCTTGATACGATTACCTTGACCCTTTGGGTTTTTCAAGAATTAGACACGGGTAGGGAAATTCCTAGCTAGGTTCTTCGTCTCAGTGCTCTCTCGCCGGCCAGCTCGTCGAAGTACCAAGCCCTGGATTTCTACCCTGAACATTCGGTATCTTCTTCTAGACCTTGAGGACAAGTTAGATCACTAGCTCGAATACACAAGATTGTCCATGTTTATGCCTTAGCTCTACTTCTCTATTTTTACTTTTTATGATTGTTTTCTTACAAATACTTACGCGGGACAGCAGTTCCATTCATCATCATAAAAGAGGAATGAAGATTCCCGATTGGGAGGCCTTGCCGCATGATTTGTTTTCATTATCTCAATTCTATTTATAATTTCTTCCATCACCATCAGAAAGATGGATAGATAATAGAATGAATTTACTGTATCATGACTCATACCAATCTAAGCCATTTCATGAATAAAATGTGACCAATTAACTAACCAAGAAAACCACTTGTTACAAAAAAGATATTGTTGAATCTAAAGAGATATATGTTGACTAATATGGCTGACATTGAACTTGGTAAAATGAAATGGTTGAATAATTGAAAAATGTGATTATTCAGGAATACACATTGAATGTTGAGATTACTCTTTGAATTTTTGGTAGTAGATCCATGATTAAAAAACTCTTTGTGATTGTTCCAAAAGAAATGGAACAAAAGATATGGTAGAGCTAGGACAGTTCTTGTATGAGGTCTACCCAATGCTAGATGCAGAGGCGGATAATAGATCGATATGAACATCATGAGTTGCCCCGTAATAAAACCAGTTGTTGCTGACACCTTCTTCTCGGTTCCTTCTTCCATAACCGGAGCTCAGAGAAGGAAGAGATAAGATGTCCTAATGGAGAATGTGGCCAAAAATACATAATAGAGTCCGACCACAACAACCGAATTGATTATTTCATGCATAAGGATCCTAGATGACCTAGTAGAAAGGATTGAAAAATAATCAAAAACATCTCCTAGCACCGAAACAGATAGACTAGAAATGACATTTGTTATGTCAATGACACCATAGGGATATTAAAACAATGGAATTGTCATATGGAGGGAATACAGTGAAATAGAAGCACTTTTGAGGTTCCCTCTAAAATGAGGCATGTAAGGGAACCACTACGAAGAAATTCAGGGAGTTACAAAGGAAGCTTCGAGCTCATAATGTTCATGGGTTGAGAATGGGAATCGGACTCTATGAGATCGAATCTCAAGGAAGAAGCGGGAAGGAAAGGTTAGTTGCACGTTTTATGGGAGTAATGCTTCCTTTTTCTGTCTCCCCCAAGGACTCAATCTCTCGGGTATCTATCAACATATAGAGATCTTGACTTTGTCGCTTCATAGAGTGATCTTATTCAATATCCAAATTCGAAGGGTAGAACAAGGGAAGGTCAAGGCTTTCCTCTCATTACTATTTCCATGGAAAAGTCAGCATCATACCCCAAAGGTAAAGGATTTCTTCCTCTGCGTCTTCTACTATTCATGTGTCTACTCCCATTGACTCTTTTTTAGTAAGATCAGTAGGCGATAAGCACACATCCGGCTCCATGGAAGTAAAGATCAGAGTAATCTTATCTTTACTACTCCCTAGAATACAGAACTCTTAGCGATACTTTGAATAGAAATCTTTCATACCCCATTCAATTGAATTTCTAGGAAAGCTTAATAGAGTAACAAAGCTAAGACCTTAGACGAAGAAAGTGTCCAACCAATCACGACAAGCAGCCCTGCACCAAGCAAGTCGTAGTCCCATCTTTTTTTCTCCTTCGATAGAGTTGTATTGGAAGAGTTAGCCTTCAGGGTAAGCCTTTTCATCTTTGTGCATTATTGTTTATTAGAATTTTATTTTCTGGAGTAAGAAATCCAATAGGGATTCAAAATCTACCATAACATAAGGACATGAGGTAGAGCAATAGCTTGGGTTGACCCTCGTAATGAAGATTGATTTTGCAGAGGAGAAGTAGATCCATTCAAGTCCAAAGCAAGGTGGAAAGTCTCAATTCAATGCTATGGTTGATGACTGTAGCAATAGTCAAAGGCACTGAGGGAAGACGTTTTTGAGGTGGCTTATGTTGTTGAAAGCCTAGCTCATCCTAGCATCGCATATTTGTATCCCCTAATAATGATCATTCCTATTTGATATCATAAATAGGTATGCATGTCAACCATTTCTATATGTGAGATGGAGGGCATCTTTGGTTTAAATCTATTCCCATTAGGCTGCTTTCTCCTCGCCTTGTCGATATAGCGCATCTTACAGCTCCTCTTGTTCCTTTGATACTGATTTGACCGCTTCTCATCGTTAATCAAGGTTCACCTTTGCCCTCTTCCCAGAGTTCTTATGTAGACTCTGGTGGTACATGTGTATGATAGGGCCCCCCATAAGCGCCAAAGATCGGTGATGTTGGCATGATAAGTGTGGGAAGTCGATAGTGTACGCGATGACTAAAGGACCTATCGACTTGTATTAACTTCCCGTGGTTAGTAGGGGACTTTAATGTAATTGTGGATCCATTAGAAAAAACTTGGGGGTCAGCCTCCTGACTTCGATGCCTTTATTGAAGTGATGAGCTTTGAAGATATGATTTTCTCATTTGGAATATTTGATTGGGCTTTCAATGACAGCAAATTGACTAGGAGCAATAATCAAATTGGTTAACATTGTATCTGGGCTAGAATATACAGAATCCTTTTAGATGGGGACTGCCCGCTTATATATAAAAGTTCTTTTGCTTCCACCAGAGTTTACCATTTGCCTAGAGTATCCTCTGATAACTCTCCTCTACTAATCTTCTTATAAGATTATAATACTTGAAGGACTGTAGTCTATTTCCAACGAATATTGGTTCGGCATTACATTGATCTCAACCATGCTAAAAATTAAACTTTACGATAAGGAAGCAAGGGAAGAGCAAGTGTCTGATCATATCAATCAAGCGATAGGGGCAGAGACATTACTTCGCTAGGACGGAGTTGCTATCGATTAATAATTGGTCTAGGTCCCTTTTTTCTTTTATAAGGGAATATATTGTAGCTAGGTACAAATAGGCCGGTGAAAGACGAGTAGGCAAGCATACGGGTTGTACCGGTCAGCATTGAGCTATCGAGTGACGATTGGCCGAGGGGACTTCCATTATGTAGTTGGGCACAAATAAGCTAGTAAAAGACGAGTAGCCAAGGCATTAGGCTAGTGCCATTAGGGTACGTAAACGAGGACAGATCACATGGTTTTGTACTGGTCAGTTTAAGCTGTCGAGTAACGATTGCTCCATCTCTTAAGAAACGACGCGGGGGGGGGGGGGGGGGGGGGGGGGGGGGGGGGGCTTTCTTATAATAAAAGGGGTACTCTCTTCTATGATGTGCACTATATTATTGTGTCCTATTCCTAAAGTAGTGATTCGGGATTAAGGCAGGTGGTGATACCCGCTAAAACAAAGGGTCCGTGAGTACTCAATTTCATACGAAGAAAGGACAATTATTAAGTGCATTTAAATCTAGTGGATGGGGTTCCATATTCATGAAAATCAAGGTTTGAACCATGTTATGGAACGAAGACAACCTATCTTACTAATAATAAGAAAGGGTTAAGGGCCTCCAATTCCTATAAATAGAAGCTTCTTTCTCTATTAGGCAAAGCAAAGGGAGATATGGATCAAGCTACTACTGAAAGACTTTCTCAAATTAATCAAAGAAATTCTAAATAATGAAAATGAAAGGCGCGAACATGAGCAAACGCTTCATGCTTTTTAGAGCATATGCCTGCTGGTTTTGTGGAGCTAGTGGAACGACACATTCAACATCTTCTTAACCAAATTCAAACCCTAGAAGAAAATGGAGGATCCTTTCCCGAGACAGGGAAGACCTTATTGTTAGGATGTCTTTCCTTATCTGCGGCGGAAATAACTAAGAGTCAGTCGACTCTTTGGAGTATAACAAGGATTAAATAAGTGTTTGTAGACGCAAAGTAGTGTTTTTCTTGTTTTTCTTTCTTTAGTGGAGATCTACCCCTATGCTAAGTGTATGTGTTGTGTTTGCATGTATCACTAGTAGTCTTCAATGCTTCTGTTGTTCACTTTGTAATGTTGTGTTTACTTTTGTGGGTGGTGTAAACTTCCTATTTTATGTATTCCCATGTACCGGCTATTAATGAAAAAAATCCACTTGTTCCCTTTCATTCTCTTTTCCTGTTTTGTGCAGAAAAATTATTGATTTGAATTCTTTCTAAAATCTCATTTTTTCTTGTAAATTTCTCACATATACAAGCTCAAACTACATCCAAGATGGTGGAAGTTGTGTGTTTACAGTCACTCTCCTATATCCTATAATAACATAAGCATAGCAGAAATCTTCCATGCCTCGCTATCATCTCTTTATAACCAACACTGAAGGAGTTGAACATAGTTAAATGAGTGTTTCTTTGATCAAAAACACCACCAACCTAGTATAGTTATCGCACACCTAATCTTCTTTCTGATAGTAATGATAACCTTCTAAAAACATAGGAGTTAGAATTCCCCAACGAATGGAATAACTGAGTGGACAAGCACTGCAAGGTGTGCGTTAGTGAAATGAATAGCTCTGTCCTAGCGGACAGGACAAAACTTCCCTTGGAGAAAGCCAGCCTGAGGGAAGTGGATTGGTCATTATACCATCACTCGATTATAGAGGGTTGAAGCCAAGAAAGCAAGATAAAGGTCTATCCCTTTTGATGAAAACTACTAAGCTAGAATATGGCTCCGTCCTCAGACTTAAGGATCACCAACTTGGAGAAGCAATTCCAAGTATATTGAAAGGTGGCCTTGAACTCCTCAACGACTCGAACCTACATTGTGTAGGGAAAATGGAAGAAAATATGGGCTAGTACACACACATACTAAGTATGGCTTCTATGCATAAAAATAATCAATGCATGCACAAAAGGACATTTTAGTCAAAAACATGCTTTAATAATTTAAATCTCACATGTACATATACTAAGAATTATAAGCCAACCAACCATCATATTAACCCAACATGTAGACAACCCAAACAATACTTGTGCAATGACAAGAATAGAATCACATAACCCTATTAAAAGCTAAGAATCACATTAACAAAACCATTTCATACATACATCATAATCTCATATTTCATTATGACATGTTTTATAAAGATCACTCGTAGCTTATCAACATAATGATAATATCCCACTACTAGAACCATCCGTTAGGATACCACAAGTGCAATGCATAAGAGAAGTCTCATACCCTCCCTCACACCATGTATAAACCTTTAATTAAACCCTAGTAAGAGTTCATACATTTCCTTTATTTATTTAGTTTTACATTAGGAAGAGAAGTTGTGATAACCGACATGAGACAGTGAGAAGTATTTGGAATTGGTGTACTACTCCCACACCGAAAAGAGAGGGTTAACATTTTCCTTAAGTGTAACCTTTCATACATATCTATCTAGGTGGATGTACTAAGACAAAGTCCTATGTGGGGACATATTTAAGGGTCAAGGAGATTGTTACTAGAAACCCTAAGTTGCAAAATATAGGGGTTTCCATATCGTGAGACAACACATATATTGGAAATCTGGACTTACTAAACATGAGGAACCCATGTGGGGAGTCGGACATACTAAAAGTAAGACTCCCATCTGATTTATATGCCCTTTCGGTTCTAAGCATCTATTGCCTTTAGTAACCATCTTTCGTCGACACATAAATTCACCTTAGCCTTTAGTAGACCACTATGTAAACCTCTAACCATAAAAGCTCTTAGGTGACCATAAGTGAGAACAATCCTTTCACTTTAGAAACCATTAACAAGTGAGTAAACCTTTAACTTGGCACTTTGTTAAAATCATGATAACTACTTTTAATCATATAACAATCATATCATAACTTGCATACATACTTTCTAGTTGATTCAACTATCTATGTTTAAGGATGAGGAATACTTGCCATCAACACCGCAACAACACATTAAACATAGGATCATTACTATCTAAGTAGCTCATTTCCACAATTGAACACAAGAAAGGATCAACAATCATACCTTCTTTACCATCATAGGAATTCACACTTCAATCATCCGATAATGTATAACAAATACATAAAATGAGGTAATTCATGAAGTATTTTCATACTTAAATTCAAAGTAAACAACTATCATGTTCACCCACTTCAATAATTCACCTTACTAAATACACGATTTCAGTAAATTAGGGAAAGACGTGTATCAAAGGAAAACTCATAGTAAACCATCAATTAAATATCAACATATATTTAAACAATATTAATTTATCATAATTCATCACAATTCATTCATAATTTAATTTTTCAAAGAATACGCATGTGTAGTGAAAACCCTAATTTTGGGGGATTTAGAAATCATATTTCGGAGGGACCTGTTGGGGAAAGAAATAAAAAGAGAGATAGAAACCATACCATAAAGATGATTAGCCACGATTTTGAGTAAAACATAAAGGTATTTGCTATTCTTCTTCAAGCTTCAAAGCTTCTTCAATGGAGGTTGGGGGTAGGGAAAATTAAGAGAGAGGTGGGAGTAATTGGGTTGCAATTTGACTTTAGATTTTGGTGTAGGAATTGAATGATAAATGACATAAAAATCAACATATAGTTAAACCACGAAATACCAAAAATACCCTCATTAAGTTAGACTTTAGAAATCAAAGCCCAACTTGACCTTAACTTGAGAATCCTGTCCAACTTCACGCCCAACTTCACGAGCCGTGAAGTGCTCAACGGCTCGTGGTGGTGTTCATGGAGTGTGAGAAATTATCTCTCTAAATGTGCCACCCAAATTAGGTTCTATGTTATCTTCACAATTCTCTCTCCCCTTTCGTGAACATGCATCACGGCCCGTCAAGTGGCTCATGCTGCTTTGGGAAGTAGTCTCTTTGAAACCACCATTTTCTAAAACGTGTATGGCATAACCACGGGCAAGAAACTATATCCTTCTCCATCATATCCCCGTTCTCAAACCCGTAGACAACCCTTTTTGAACCATCCTAGAAACACTAGCACCACACTTGTTTAGGTTACGAGTTCACCGGATGTCATGCTCGTTTCTTAGCATTTTGGTTTTAATACATCTTAATCAAGTTAATTACACTTATATGGGTCTATAATCATCATCATAGTTTGTTATGTGAGGCTCTAGTCTAGGTCATAGAATTTTTGGGGTGTTACATGCTACTTGTACATTGCATTAGTGTGACTTAAGAGTTGTCTTAGGAGATGGTTCATATGTGTAGATTGTGCCTTATTAAATGTGCCTTAAATGTGATAATATGGCTTCAAGTATTGTTATGAGTTATATCCACGTCTATATGATGTATGTGAACTATATTGTTCTTATTGCACCAATATTCATGAAGTTGTAGAATAAAGACATGAGGCATATCATATTTTTGCATGGTTATCATACTTAGTTCATTTTTTTTGCTAATACCATTCTTCTTCATCTTTTTACAGAAAATGTAGGTGGTGATGTCTAGAGGATATTTCCTAGAATGAAGAGCTTTGATACATATTCCCAAATTTAAGTGTGTCCTTATGATCTCAGGACCTTCAACAACAAGATGTTACTTAAGTTTATGGAATAGTCTAGACTATTCTTTTATGTTGTTAAGGTTTGTGTCCCTATTGTATTAAGTTGATATTGAGTCTAAGATAGGAAGAAGAGAGTTAGTGTCTAAACTATGTACTTATGATTTTATAAATGGTGACAAGCTATGAATGAATGGTAAGAGGCTTGTCCAAGACCTTCATAGGTCGACGATGCCATGTAACTTCTAGGGGGTGCTTCCCGATTGTTACAAAAGACTTCATTAAAAAAGGTTCATGCCGAATCATGGACATGAATAACTCAATTCAAGGTTTTCAATAATCATGCATAGAACATAATTTTTCGAACTGAACAACTCCAGAACTAAAGGATCAATGTACTACTCATCTCATGAATGCTCGACTCGGATATTTCATGTGGAATAATGAACATGAACTACTCAACACAAGGACTCGAAGACACTTCTCACTTTAAGTTTATTCGACTTATAGTGTGCATGTGGAATTATGGGCATGAACAATTCAATTCAAAACATCATGTGTCACATGTAATAGTCCCATGATTTGAATTATAATCTCAAAGGGAATAAGGAGCTCAAATACTAAATACATAGAACTTTGATATACTACTTCTCTTAATGATACTCAATTTATTGAATTCCTGTGGAAGTTATTGGTACGAACCATTAACTCAAGGGTCAAAATATAAACAAGGAACACATATATAAGAGTCTTCTGATTCTCTTAGTTACTTTATTAAAACATAGTTAAAATTGATAGTTGGTCTTAAAAGATTAAGAATTCAACTCAAAGACTTTCTTGAACTCTACTCTTAACTCTCTCTTGAATGTGAACTATGAATTCAACAGTTATATTTATGATATGATACAAAAAATATAGGTGATAGTGTAGACTCGTGAATTGATTCTCCTCAATCCCATTCTTAGTTAATTGAGTCTTGAGATGAGTTACTTGAAGTTCTAGAAGACTCCTCAAAAGACTCAAATGGACTCTTTCAAAAGGTTACAATAACTCTCAAAACATAATCTTAAATTTACCTTGAGTTTGAATTATTAATTCAAGGTTATTATTCATGTTATGAATTATTTCTAAGTGTTTAAAAGTATTTTAAAGTGTTTAGAATCAAAGTACGTGAAGATACACTTTAAATAAGTTCAAACGAGACAACCGACAGAAAAGAAGTTGGGGCACGAGACCCTAACGTGTTCTAGCCGTGGGTGATTATCCCCTCACTTCAGAGAGGACATATGGGCGAAATGCAGGTACGTTGTCAAATCCCCTTGACCTCACCTAGGACACCCCGCGCCAGGATTTCCCTTGGCAAAGTTTTGATGAATTTTTACTCTCGTTTTTTCTGACCGTAATCTCTTTTAATCGAATTCTTCTCTCAAGATTTCCTTAGATTCAATTACCTAATAAAAGTACACACTAATACACTCAAAAAAATCACTTTCATATCATAAAATCATCAAACCCCAACAAGACATGATTTGTAATGAACCTCACGAACACCTAACAAGAACTTAAATCTTACAACTTTTTGAGAATGAAATTATGCTAAAAACAACATGTTTGACATGTCGGTGAAAGTTTCCAACACAACAGAATCTTACATACCTCTTAAGGATTAATTCCTTGTGAAATATTGTGAGTCCTCAAATTGGACGGGCCTTCTTTAACGCAAATAGTGTCCAAACAAGTGTATTCTATCTCGATATATCATAAAAATCTCCAAGTTTTAGGTATTTGAGGATTTGTTAGGAGCATGGACACTTTGGAGCATAAAAGAAGCAAAACAGAAGAAAAGAGTTAAAGATGCAAAGTGCGCATCGCCATAGAAACTTAGTGATTAGTCGTAGAGTAGAGTTCTGCCTTCTGTTACAACAAGTAAGCCCTTAATGAAATGGGACAAAAGGCAAAAAAAATAGGAAAACTCAGTGCTTCACCTAGTAGTTCCGCGAACCAGAGTTATTATGCTAAACATTACAGCATGCATAAATAAAAAGGCAAGGAGAAAATACCTAAAAATAGAGAAAAAGAGAGATTCACTGAATCACTCGCCAAACCAAGAGTAAAGACGGCGAATGGATCCACCATCACTAAATTTAAAGCCTATAGGTACTAAAAAATTATCATTTAGTCGGGGGGCTTGGGAGAGTTGTATTGAGGAGAGATTTTGGAAAGAATTAGGTAGAGAAAACATCATACACTTAATATTTTATTTTACAAACTTTGGTCATAAGTTTTCTCTCATGTTTTGGAAGGTTTTTGAGGAAGCTTAAAGAAAGAAGTTGTTCTTCCAATCATGGAAGTGGGTCTTTTCATTTACCTTTTTTGCCCATTTTTAAGGTTTAATCTCTTATACATATTTGATCCCTTTATCATTTTAAGTATATTTGGTTATTTCTTTATATGTGGGTAAAAACCACCATTATTGGGGTGTGATTTAGCTAATATAGGTTGATACTATTGTGTGATCTTGCTTGTTGATACGATTTGATTCATTTTTATTGTAATTTCACCTAGTGTTTATGGTTTGATTTAATGGGTTTGTTGTTTCAAATAAAAAACCAACCATGTGTTTTCGGCTTGCTCAAGAGAGAGGTCGCCAACCAAGAACACTAGATTGATAGCTTAAAGAGTGGATCGACATGAGTTTCTGCTCGAGAGGGTGATCCCTAGTACCATATCCAAGAACCCTCTATCAAATGGTCACGGTGTGGATAAGGCGTAGGTGGTTGGTTTAGATGAGTGGGTGCCTTAGAGTAACCCATTTGATATGGGGTAAATTGCTTGAGAGAGAATTTTCTTTCCCCGAAAGTTTAGACTAGTCACCATCTTCTTTTTAATTTACTATCAAAAGCATGCTCCCATTAGTTTGTGTCAACATATAGTGTAGTCACACCCAAGAACTATCTGTCATACTTGTTTTCTCTTTTATTTTTGTTAATTTACTACTTGTGACAAAATCTCTTCTTCGTATTTCAAACTTTTGTGTCATCAATTTAAATTTTTTTGTTTTAGTATTCCAAAATGTCTCGAGCTATCTCTATTTAAAACGGAATTCCAAGTAGCTATTACTTTCGTACTACTCCCTTGAGTCATGACCCCAACCATTGGTTGGGTTACTTTACCAGCTTCGATTCGTAGACACTCAAATTGAAGGTTAATGTCATTGATCACGAAATATAAAAATATACACATATTGAAGCATCAAAATTCCACTACAAACAACAAGAACCTTGACTAATGCTTGATAGTCTCTTCTTTCTCTCTTTTCTCTTCTTGAACTATCAACTAAAATACTAGGCGTATATTAGGATTGCAAACTATACATAATAGGACTAGAACCCAAAAATATTACTCAAAACGAATTAAATAGGATTGGACAAGGAAAAACCCAAAATATCCTCACTATTTTCGGCTAACGTTCCTTAACTAGACAGCATAACTTCAAAAGGTCATTTCTTACTCATCCAAACTCGAACATAGAAAAATCGGTGGCGTTGAAAAGATAATAAAAAAATATTTCTTAAATTATCTTGTAGAACACCTAAGCCATTATGTGCTGAGATTTATGGTTGTTTGAAGTTTGTTTAAAAACTCATATGTAAGCATAACTAACGAAATTTAAGATTTCGCTATATCCAATTTAGTTCTTTCTACAAACTCAAGGTTCTACATCTAGTGACCTGGACTTGATAATAAATAAATTTTAAATTCCTTTCCAAAAGTTACTTACTAGAAGGATTGTTCAAGTCTTAACTAAAAAAGTTTTCGCGGTGTTATAGATATGGAGGATAGTCTAAGACAACACATCCAACTAATATTTCATTACTATTTAGACTTGATAATCAAGGCAGTGACCCCTATAATAAAATATAACCAAAAAATCATATAACAATATAAAAGAAATATTTCATACAAGGTCGTTATGAAGAATCTACAAAAATTTCAAATCAAGCAGAGTTCTTTTTTTAAATTTTCAAATCGATGATTAATTTTTGGTTGAAAACATTATTTGGTCAACATTGAATTTACATTTTGTTGTTCAAATATTCTTATCAGATATAAAAATTTGTGAAATAGATACATGAATAAAGAACAAAGAACAAAATTGTAAAAAACATATACATTATCTGCATACTATTTTTCAAAAATCAACATATTTATGTCTACATTGAATAGTAAAATTCAAAACACATCTCATGAATATCCATGCATCTTGAGCAATAAATTTTGATGGAAATAACTACTCATCTGATGTCATATATTCACTCCAAAAAATTTAAAAACAAGAGCCAACTCAGTTGGAGAATATATTGGTAATTAAACCAAAGTGAACATTATTATCCCTAAATCCATTGATCCAATCATGTATTACCCAGATAGCGAGAGTCAATAAAAATTATCAAAATTAGAGATTAAATCTAGTGACATATATTAATTTCATTCGATATGGAGGAAGGCCTAAGTTAGCACATGAACTTAATATTTCACTACAAATTAGTTACCCATAGAGAACAAACTCTATAACTTTTGTATCATAGTCCAGTTATTTTTCATTTAAAATTGTTTTCAGGGTTCAAAAATATTTTTTAAAAAAATAAGTTCACCTAAACGGCCTCAAATTTCCAAATCACTTCGTAACTATAAATAAATTTAATCTGACCATTTATGATGAACCTAGGAATTTTAGATCATTTAGAGTTTAAATATAATATTCATCTCCAATGTTATGATCAAATTCATATTAATATGATTTAAGAAAAATAGTCATATCCTCAAAATTGTCATGTATCGATTTATGTTAACTCATCATATTTAATCATGCCTCACATTAATATGAATAAAACTGATATTAAGGATTATATTAATGCTAAATCACATATACTGCAAAAACAAACTTAAAAAACTATTTTAAGAGACTCAATTATAACTACATAAGAATGATTATTTCTTACTAGTCCGTCAGAAATGAACTTATCGAATTTCAGGTTGATTGGAGTCTATAAAGATATTTTCATAGCTATGAAAAAATTCATATTCAAGTTGTTTAAGTATCTCTATAAATTAAAACAATAATACTTTATCATATTCATATCAAATTTTGATTTTAATTTTATAATGTCACGACCCCAACCGTCGTAATGTGCACCGACACGTCGGTAGGAGAACCACTACTAGCAATCAACTAAAGCATTGAAACTAAGCTAATGTTTTTAAGTTACATAAGCAAGTAGCAAAAGAAAAGGTTTCATTACTAATTAAGGATCAAATAACTAACTAACAATGCGGAAGAATAAACCTATAATATGAAAGTCAATGTACCAAAACTATAATGATATTTAACTAACAGAATCTAAAATAAGCTAAATAGTAACTAAACCAATATCAAACTCTGAAATGGTTGACATATACCAAGGAGAGTTCCTTGGAAACCCGAACGATGTGGTTCACCCTTGAACTCAAGGCTTTGACTCATATACTTTAAGAGGTCTGCCAACTGTCATATGAAGATGCATTGTACTCAACAAAAATAAGAGCAGGTGCAGAATCAATACACAACCACAGTGTCCTGGTAGAATCATGTGGATATCCCACTAGTGCAACATAAGCAAGTCAATACAACTATCGCACACTCAATATTATCAACTTCAAGAACAAGTCAATTCATAAGATTTCACGTAGTTGGTCATCTCACCGAACCCAAAGTCAACCTGTTAGCTTTCAAGCATGTGGACATCCGATCCCATTTTATAATGGAACATGGAAATCCAATCATATTTTATGCCGGAATGTGGCAATCCGATCCATGTTAGCTTGTTGGAACGTCACAATCTGGTCCCCTATCACACACTACAATCACAATTACAAGTACATTATCAATGATCATACATTAGTTCATGCTTTCATGGTAAGGACAATCACACATCGCATTTTCAAAGTCTATGATAAATAATGCAAAATGCATACATAAACAAGTATTGCAGTGGAGAAAGACAAGCATATACCACCAGTCAGAGAATCACACCCATCACCTACCCGAAATAAGCTTGAAACCCTAGACAACTTTATCCTTTCCTTTCCAAAATAGTTTCTCTTGTACGTGGTCTACAATAAAAAAAATTACATACAGAAATCAATAAGGAAACACTAAAATCTTTGAAATCTCACAATCTATGAACCCTAGTTCAAAACACATGACCCCAACTAGTAAAATAGGGTTAATTCCACCATATGACACTTCAAGAAATCCTTCCCATCTATATGACCTCATTCTGAAATGTTCTATTGACTGAAAAATGAGTTCGGGGAGTGAAAATCTTACCTCTAGCTTCAAGAATTATGGAAAATAAGTTTGAATAGCTCAGGGGTCATCTCTTAGCTCAAAAATTCAAGCATACAAAATAAGGTCGTCCAACCTGCTACCGTGACACCCCCTTCCGTTGTTGCGGCAAGAAACCCTGTACAGCAGCATGAAGTGGGGTATTGAGTTTATTAGGGGAATTTCACTTCTACCTTTTTACAAAACCGGCTGAACTCACTACACTTATAAAATATCGTTAACGTTCAATAAAAAAATTTATAATCTACTTAACCAAATTCAATTTCATAAAGTCGCACAGAATTTCCTTAACAAGTTATCTAAACGATTATGTAATTAAATCCACATTTAATCTGATCGATCTCTACAAGATTTCATTACACCTTGATGACCCTAAATTCCTCCAAAATTTGAAAAGGTTGGGAAAGTCTTAGTACTATATAAAAGTTTCTCCAGCCCTTATTCTTCCCTTTCCATATTGGCATTTCTATAATAAAGAAACCCAGTTGTTACAATAGATACCAATTTATGATCACACATCCTCTAGTGAACAAGTAAGGAAAGGTAGTATAGGAAAGGAACAGGGTAGTACAAATTCAATGAATAATTGTGGATAATTGTCTTGCATATCCTTCTCGGTCTTCAAGAAGCTTTCTCAACCGGACGACTTAATCTTCTTGGTCCTCACCTAACAAACATCACGATCAAGAGTAGAAATCGGTTACTCTTCATATTGGAGGTCCTTGTGGAGTCCCAAATAATGATATAATCACCATCACCATGAGACATCTTCAACATAGAGACATGAAATACGGGATGTACACCAGAAAAATTGGAGGTAACGTCAATCTATATGCTACTGAAATTACACATTCAATGATCTCAAAGGGACTTATATATCAAGGGCTCAAATTACCCCTCTTACCAAAATTTCATCTCCCCTTCATGGTTGATGCCTTGAGAATTACATTTTCGCCCGTCTGGAATTCTATGTCTCTCACCTTGTGGTCTGCGTACTTCTTTTGTCTACTCTGCGCGACTAGAAATTTAGCTTGAATTCCCCTCACCTTATCTTGAGTGTCTTTCACTATGTCAACCCCTAAAGGTTTTACATCTCCAGATTAAAACCAACCTATGGCCTCAAACGGTACCATATCAATGCTCGAGTGGTAACTATTATTATAGGAGAAATCACATAGGGGTAGGAACTTATCCCAATTCCCTCCAAAGTCAATCACACAAGCTCTCAACATGTTCTCCAACATTTGAATAGTCCTTTCTGATTGTCCATCCATCTTGGGTTGGAAGGTTGTACTAAAAGTTAGTTGTGTGCCCAATACGTGATGAAACTTCCGCCAGTACTTGGAAGTTTAGAGGCTGCCACGATTTGAGATAATGCAAAGGAGCACACCATGCAACCTCACTATCACCTTTACATAAATCCTTGCCAAATGTTCAATGATGTAATCCACCCTTATCAGAATGAAATGGGCTAACTTCGTCAACCTATCTATTACAACACAAATAGAATCAAATTTCCCCAATGTCTTGAGAAGATCAACCACAAAATCCATGGCTATCCTCTCCCACTTCTATTTCAAAATTGGCATCCTTCGAAGTAGCCCCACAAGCCTTTTATATTCATACTTAACTTGTGTACAATTTTTGAAACTTCGTCACAAACTTCACAATGTCTTGTCTCATACCTGACCACCAATATACTAGTTTAAGATCTTTATATATCTTTGTCATGCTCAGACGAATAGAATAGTGAGAGCCATGAGCCTCCCCCAACACCCTTGTAATAATATCATCAACTCTAGGAACACATATTATACCCTTATAGTTTAGCACACAATCCTCATCTTGGGTTGTTCCTTTAAACTTAAATTATTCCAATCTTTTTTTAAGCTCGTGTAAATCTCAATCTTCAAATTGCTTGGCCTTGATTTTCTCTATGAACATGGAGTTAGATTCAACGCTAGCTAATAACCCACCTTTTCCACAGATGCCCAAATGCACAAACTCGGGCTCTAAGGTATGAATCTCCTTGGCTAACATTCACTTGGTTCCACTCAACTAAGTTAAATTACCCATACTCATCGCTTCTCCACTCAAAGTGTCGGCCACAAAATTTGCCTTACCCGGATGGTATTGTATAGTCACATCATAATCCTTGAGTAATTCAATCCATCTTCACTATCTTAAATTCAAATCCCCTTAGATTAATACATGATACTATCTACGATGAACAGTAAATACCTCACACTTAACTCCATTCAAATATTGTTGCCAGATCTAAAGCGCAAAATACCACTGCTTCCAACTCCAAATCATGACTTTGATAATTCTTATCATACACCTTCAAATGATGCGAGGCATAAGCTATGGCATTCTTATCCTGCATTAACAAAGCATTCAATTCACAATGTGAAGCATCACAATAAACAACAAAGTCCTTACCCCTAGTAGGTAATGCTAGAATAGGCGCGGTAATCAATGGAGTCTTAAATTTTTGGAAGTTCTCCTAACATTTTTCAGATTGGTCAAGAAAGTAGAAATTGAAGTAAAATTATAAACAAAACAATAATAGTAACTACCAAGTCCCACAAAGCTCCTAACTTCCATCACCGAACTAGGTCGTACCCAATTTTCAATCGCTTCGACCTATTGGGGATCTACCCTTACCCCTTCTTTTGACACCACATACTCCAAAAATACAGCTGATTTCAATAAAATTTCACACTCGTAAAATTTTGCATACAACTTATGCTTCACAGGAATACCTAAGATCGTAAGAAGATGGTCTGTATGTTCTTCACTTTTTGAATAAACCAAAATATCATCAATAAAAATTATCAAATAAAAATCATAAAATGGCTTAAATACCCCACTAATCAAGCTTATAAAAATTTTCAGCGCATTTGCCTACCAAAACAACATCACAAAAAAATTATAATGCCCATAATGAGTCCTAAAGGTCGTCTAGCATACAACTGCATGCCTAATTTTTTATTGTGTTTCCCTGATTTTAAATCAATCTTAGAAAATACTAATGCATCTTCCAATTTATTAAATAGGTCATTTATTCTAGGTAAATGGTATCAATTCTAAATAGTGACCTTATTAATTATCGGTAATCTATACAATCCTCATACTACCATATTTCTCCTTAACAAATAGATTTGGAGCAACCCATAGGGAAGCACTAGGAAGAATAAATCCTTATCAAGAAGCTCTTGGATTTGAGCCTTAAGCTCTTTCAACTCTATCGGAGCTATGTGATGTGGAGGAATACATATATGACGAGTATCGAGTTCTAAATCAATACGAAAAATATATATCTCTATCAGGAGGCGTTCCACATAAATCATTAGGAAACATTTAAGTAAACTCAGACACCACAAGAATAGATCAAATGGATGGATCCTCAACCTCAATATCCCTAACATGAGACAAGTAAGAAAAACAACCTTGTTGTACCATTATACTTACCCGGAGGGAGGATATAATTTTTGCTTGCTTAAGAATGTACAACCCTTCACACTCTAATATTTCCTTTACAATAGTTCTATAGTCACCAAGCATTATAATTATGCACAACATAATAGGGAGAAAACAAAGTCATGCCTATGATTATGTGAAAGTCAGACATATCAAAAATCACTAAATCATCCCATGTCTGAAATGCCATAAACAAGATAAGGCAAGCATGATAAACATGGGTGACTATGACTGGCAGTCCATTTGGGGTACTGTTACATCCGGGGAGAACCCCCTAGACAGAACATGGCATACTTGGCCTCTCGGAGGTCTTGTACAAGCTCATAGTTATCATTCATCGCATTGACATAATAAATTTAGCAGAAAATTTAACACTTTTCATTGCACATCATATGTTAGAAACTTAACTTAATACATATAAAAATATAAGTCATAATGCATATTTAGAACCTAAGTCTCTTTGGCATCTTTGACTCAACAACTTTAGAATACATTAGCAACACTACCCTTAAGTTATAATAAAAAACTAAACGATATTTAATAGACTTTACAGTAAGTACACATTATGACATCCTCGGACTTATGGATTCCTTTCTTTGAGATTGGGAATCACCTATCAAGCTCCTTAATAATGTAAGCACCCTTTAAGCCTCCATAACCTACACTTTGTGTAAATTGTAGAGAAGAATGGGATTAGTACAAGAATGCACTAAGTATGGCAACAATGCGAAAACATGCATTGAAAAAGGACATTTTCTTGAAATCATACTTCATGCATTTTTTAGTAAAACTTTATAAAACCTTCAAAAATTGCATTTATATCATTCATATACTTCATATAAATATATTCAAAGGCCAAACATTTCATAATATCACTTGTCGAATGTATTACATAATTGAGATTACTTTACAGTGAGCCCAATTCCCTTAACTGTGAATTCTTTTCTCTTTTATTCATTAACCTTCCAAGTACCCTCTAGTGATACTTGGTGCAATGCATCACCTAAAGGCCACAAGAAAACATAAATACAGTATACAAAAGGCAACACATACTATCATAGAAGTATAATGCAACTTAGACATATTTAAGCCAAGACTAAAAGGACATTACAGTGAACTTCTATTCACTATGCACATATAATTATTTTACTTCACATAGAGACTTATATGTCCTAAAGCATGCCCCCAATATAAGTCTACTAGTGTAATATACATGTAAAGCCCATAACCTCACACATACTTAGTAAACCTATTATGAGACCACAAGCCTTTGCATCCAAGTCATACACCAACATAGTAAGAGGAGATAACTTCATTTATGTCAATACAAGACCTTCATCATATAGTCATTTAGACCAACATAATGCATATAAGAATAAGACCACATCATGTAGACTCATACGATGCACATCTTCATAACAAGTAGACATATACTACAAAGTCATGCATAAAGAACATATACATAGTGATATGCATTAGAACACCTTTCTAGAACTTCCTAAAGAGCTACTTGTGCAATGTCTAGATGGGTTCATTACTTCCACCTATCCTAAGTAACCTCCCTTAAGTCATTCTAGTTAGGGTCCTAGACATTTACTTCCATTGTCCATTATACATTAGGGAAACTATAGCCTTAACCGACATAAATTATGTGATGCTAAACATGGAATCCGGTGTAATTAAACCCCACACTGAAAAAGGGTGGTCTACCGGCCAAAGTAGAACCAAATATGAAGCGTTTTTGGTGGATCCACTAGCTAGTATCCTATGGTGGTAACATAGTTATGCAACTTGGGGGTACATGTGAAAACCCTCTTTATGCCAAGATTAGGCATTGTAGTTATTCACTTATGGAAACATTACTCTAATACCCTTTGAGGTCATGAGGCTATCCACTCCATGAGATTTATGGTGACCTACCTTCCTACCATAAAAGGGAAAAACACTCTTATTCAAGTTCACTTAGTGCTAAGCTAAGTTCCCTTTATTGAAAACCTTTATTATATTTTTATATTATAAAACATAGGTTTAGGAGAGTCATCCCCACATATACTTAACTCATAGGTCATAGATCAAAGTTCATAAACCTAAATCATGTAAAGAATCCCTTCACATGAACATAGCATATGTAAAGCATCATCTAGTTTAGGGTACACATGAATACACCACCCAAGGCCCCTTTCTAGACTAGATATTCATACATGTGTGTGTGTATACAAATATGTGAGAAAACCTTTCACATAACACATTGAGTCACACATGTTCATACATACATATTCATACATATAAAAACCAAAACTAGACTATCCTATCAACGTACACATGTGCAATGTATAGGTAAAGTCCCATACCTTACTTTAATAAACATCATCTTAACATGCATAGTAGCAGATGTAGTGAATATGTGAACTACCTTTCATTTAGACACCATGACCTATACTACTTGTAACATGTATGTAAAGTGTGTGTGTGTACATTGGTCAACATGATCACATAATGCCTGTAAACATCATATTGAGGCAGCTACCCTCATAGGACCACAATATACCTCCAGGCATAAACCACACAACACACACAATAGCAAAGGAGGTAGACAATCTGAACATTATAATCAAGACTCCTATCCTTTGCTATTTACACATTCATATAAGGGGTACATGGGTAGGGTAAGTACTAATTAACGCTTCATTAATGGTAGCACCTACACATGATATTAGAATAATCATTTACATGCTCATAACAATAGTAACATATCCTAGATTCACAACTACAATAGAATACTAGGCAAAAATTACACATAAGGTGATCATCATAATCACTCAATAATATATTCATCAATTAGCCTTCAAGGCCATGGTCAACATATATATAATGACAATAAAGTAAACACTGCCACCATAAGTGGATCATACCACACAATGTCATACAAGGCTTCATCAACATTACTATAAAGAAGTAGAGAAGTAGAAAAGTAGAGGAATTCTTACTAACCCTTTATACTTTGGTCATCATTGACAATTACTACTCTTTCATCAATAATCAAGTATATGGTCGTAGCTTAAGTACCATAATCACACATGGATTCAAGTATAAGATACTAAAAGTTCATCCATACAAATGAAGGATCACCATTCCTTTATTGATATGTAGACCTCTAAAACTTGATGATTCATCCATATAAATCCAATTTTTAATGCGTTGATGGCGTGTTAGATGACTAATAACACACAAAAGTATTTAAATAAACCTACTAGAGTCAGTTTAGGACGTTGGATGAATTTCCCATTCACCCCTTAAATTAAACAGACGCAAGATAGCGTCTTACAGGCCACCATTGATGGACCCATCGACTACTCGTAGGTCAGTCTACTAGCCGTCCTTTGTCTTCTGTCGATTGGTCCTTAAAAAATGTTTTGGTTGAGACCTGTCCAATATATGTATAAATCTACAATACCTCACCTATGGGCCGTTGGATGACCGACTGGCCATCGTTTGGTCCGTCGATTGACACAGCCAAAGCAGTGTCTTGACAAACCTTGGGTCCTTCTTGTGGGTCCTTTTACAGGACCTTTTAGAGGTTGTACCTAGACGTTTCCAATGTAATACAACCCTTAACAATTTTTAGACCTTCCACATAAGTTTCACCCAAAACAAATACCTGCAATTCGTCTAAAAAGGCTAGGCCCCATCAAGACACACGTTGAGCATCTTAAGGGCTATTTTTCGAATGCCTTGGACGTTCTTGGTCGTTTGACCTCTAAACTTCTCGAAATTCCATATACCACCATTAAACATCGTTAAAACTCATTTAAAGGCTTCATAATCTCATGACATACAAATATAAGCATGCATAGACACATTAGGCACATAGGCGACTAGTCATTGAACTTCTTGGTCGTCCCTTGACGTTTGACTTCTAATCACCTCAAACTTTACTCACTGCCTCTAAAACATATTATAAGACCTTTTAGGAACTTAGAAACTTAATACAAACATGTTAGGATCTAGACACCCTAACTTATTTTGGGGTCTTACAATATCCCCCCACTTGCGAACATTCATCCTCGAATGACACTTAGGGCTCTTTAATCACAATGAGGACTTCAATTCATCATAGAGAATTTCATATAATTATAAAATCATTAAATCATTTTTTTACTTAATGAACAAATGCAAGAAAAACCATTACTCACTCACTCTTTAACTCATCAAACACATAGGCTCTTATCATGTTCATAGGAGGAACATCCTTCTCCTAATCATAACATGGTTATCACACTTCAATTCATTTAGAGATCCTCTTTCAACAATTCTTTAAGTCACACTTAGACAGACTTTCAACAACACTCAAGAAGCAAATTAGGCACTCATACATCAAGCACATAGACTTGAGTTAATTGAATCAACAAAGATCTTTATTAGTTAGACCCTGTGCCATAAAGGTCACACTCAACAATACTATGTTTAGTGTTGTCCATGGAGGAATGTCCTTCTCCTCAACATACATAAATTTATCACGAGTTCACACCTAAGCAAAGTATAAAGTCAATTTCCTCTTAAAATGAGAAATTCTCAACTTTTAAACTGAGACATGGTTATGTTTCCTTCCTAGTGATGTTCAAATAGTAAGTTACACCAATCACTTCACAACAATTAGGAAGAAACTTCACAAAATGTCAATTCTAACATAGTACTCACCTTCATAGTAAGCGTCATTTGAGAAAAATAACACAATTCTTTTGCACACACACGATCAATTAGCTATTCATGCTGTTACTTTTCAAGAATGAGTCTACAATATGCATTTCAAATCATAAAAGTCACATAATTTTCAAGAGACTCAACATATTTCATTTTAAAGGGATTCAACTTTTCATTATAATACTAACATTACAACTCACAAATGACTATTATCATGAAGACAAATGCCCAACTAGCATATCAAGACGCAATTTAACATGAGAAAACATGGATTTTATCAACAATTTTCCTTTATGCTCCTTGGAATCTTCACAATATCTATAAGGTAATGTCAATCAATAAACACCAAACATGTAAAGGTCATACAATTTTACACTTTAATGCAACACTTTGTTCATGAACAAGCTTACTAAGAATTTATTAGATTCAAGCTCAAATAAAAATAGAAAGACAAGGTAGACAATTTCTACAACCTTACTACTTATCACCATCCCCAACTTAGGGTAAACCCAATTAAGAGTAAATTAACCCAATCTTAAGAGGATCTTAACTTAAAAACCTTCATTTTCATCACTTGAAATTGATTAAAACTTCAGAAGTAACATACAGTAAATAAGCCAAGGCATTATCAGCTTCATATCCTAGGCAATCTATCCGAAATTATCAAGTTAGGTCATCTCATTCAACCACATAAGGTTTTCATACAATACAATATACACCAAGGTCATACATCATTAGGGGAAACAATAGATGAGACTAATCCTTAAGGACTCTTTCTTTTGTTTCAACATTAATGAAAGGTAACTTCTAGGTCAATCAAACCCACATAATCAACCTACAATGATTAGAGTAGTACCCCCAATTCTAGGGAAACACCAAATCCACAACAGAAAGGGACATACAACACAATAAGGAGTTAGAAACAATTCTACAACTCATCATTACATAAGACTCTCATTCTTAATTTTAAATAGAAAATCTCCTTTTACATTCATTATCATGTATGTATGAATCAATTCATACTCACTTCAACATCATACAATCAAAGAACAGTTTAGTTGATTTTTCAAAAATCATACAGTGTACTACTGTTTATCATTACAGTGAGCATGTTTTCAAATTCCAAAAAATCAACATTTAAGAAATTGATGGCAAAAGCATGACAATATGAGATACAAAACTTTACCAAGACAAGCATACTATGTTCACACCTAGGATCAAGTCTATACAAAGGACTCCAATCCACACTAAACGACTTCTCATAGACCACGTAGATACAAAGGAAAATATTGAGCACCTTTCACTGCATATTCTTGAGGTAGCATGCTTCCGTAGGTAGTCACTAAGCATTTCAAGTTTAAATCATAGAATAATGCTACCATTATACAAAACCATATAGTAACACTTCATTCCAAAAGAAACCCATGTCAACCATAATGACTTCTAACATGCTTTTATTATATCATGACATACATTTTTCAATATATCATGCTATTCCACATAAGTCACATACATAGCCATAAATGGCATCACATCATCAAAAAATACCAAACTTCACCTTCACACATGCTCATTCAACCATAAAGCAAATATAAGCATATAAACTCACCTTTTCTCCCTCAAGCATAGAGAACAATCGCATCAAAGCAATCATATCTAATAGACCAACAAACAAGAAAGCATAAGAGAGAGATCTTATAGAGTTAAGTTGTATGGCACAATATGATATTAATGAAGAAGGAAAATGCTACTATTCTATAGCCTCTTGTACCATTTGATGTGTCACTATTCACCACCAATGATATAAGACTCTACTAGACGTGGCAATATGAGACTTCTTGGACCCTAAACCACTTTTAAAATTTGGCTATGTGATACCACCTTTTGTCACATCCGTGGAGCACCCCTAGATGTAACATGGCATACTTGACCTCTCGGAGGTCTTGTAGAAGCTCATAGTTATCATTCATCGCATTTACATAGTAAATTTAGCGGAAAATTTAAAACTTTTCATAGCACATCATATGCTATAAATTTACTTCATATATATAAAAATATAAGTCATAATACATATTTAGACCATACACCTCTTTGTCATCTTAGACTCAACAACTTTAGAATACATTAGGGACACGAACCTTAAGACATAATACAAAACTATACGATATTTGATAGACTATACAGTAAGTACACATTAGGACATCCTTGGAGTTAAGGATTCGTTTCCTTGAGCTTGCGAATCACCTATCAAGCTCCTCAATAACGTAGGCACTCTTTAAGCCTCCATAACCTACACTTTGTGTAAAAAGTAGAGGATAATGCGATTAGTACAAGAATGCACTAAGTATGACAACCATGCAAAAACATGCATTTAAAAGGGACATTTTTCTTGAAATCATTCTTCATGCATTTTTGAGTAAATCTTTATAAAACCATAAAACGATAACATTTATATAATTTCTATACTTCATATAAACATATTCAAGGCCAAATATTTCATAATATCGCTTATCGGATGTATGAAATAATTGAGGTCACTTTACAGTGAGCTCAATTCCATTAACGGTGAACTATTTTCTCCTTTATTCATTAACCTACCAAGTAACCCTCTAGTCATACTTGGTGTAACACATCACCTTAAGGCCACTAGAAAACATGCATACTATCTATACAAAGCAACATATACACTCATAGAAGTATAATGCAACTTATACATACCTAAGCCAAGACTAAAAGGAAATTACAGTGAACTCATATTCACAATGCACATATACTTATTTTACTTCACATAGAAACTTATAAGTCCAAACTCATGCCCCCAGTCTAAGTCTAATAGTGCAATGTACATGTAAAGCCCCACAACCTCACACATTCTTAGTAAACCTACAATGAGACCACAAGCCTTTGCATACAAGACATATACCAACATATAAGAGGAGACAACTTCATTTATGTCAATACAACACCTTCAACATATAGTCATTTACACCAACATAATGCATATAATAATAAGATCACATCATGTAGACTCATACCATGCACAACTACACCAATACTACAAAGTCATGCATAAAGAACATATACATAGTGACATACATTAGAACACCTTCCTAGAACTTCCTAAGGATATACTTGTGCAATGTCTAGAAGGGTTCATTACTTCCATCTATCCTAAGTAACCTCCCTTAATTCATCCTAGTTAGGGTCCTAGTCATTTACTTCCATTCTCCATTTTAGTTTAGGGAAACTATATCCTTAAACGACATAGACCATGTGATGCTAAACATGGAATCCGGTGTAATAAAACCCCACACCGAAAAAGAAGGGTCTACCGGCCAAAGTAGAACCAAACCTGACATAGCTTTTTTAATGGATCAACTAGCTACTATCCTATGGTGACAACATAGTTATGGAACTTGGGGGTACATGTTAAAACCCTCTTTACTCCAATATTAGGCATTGTAGTTATTCACTTATGGAAACATCACTCTAACACCATTTTGGGTTATGAGACTTTCCAACCCAAGAGGTTTATGGTGACCTACCTTCCTACCATAGGTTGGAACGAAAACTCATATTCAAGTTCACTCGGTGCTAATCTAAGTTCCCTTTATTGAACACCTTTATGATATTTTTACTTTATAACATATAGGTTTAGGAGAGTCATCCCCTCATATGTTTAACTCATAGGTCATAGATGAAGTTCCTCAACCTAACTCATGAAAAGAATCCCTTCACATGAACATAGCATATGTAAAACATCATTTAGTTTAGGTTACACATGAATACATTATTAAGGGCCCCTCTCTTGACTAGATCTTCATACATGTGTGTGTATACATATATGTGAGCACACCTATCACATAACACATTAAGTCACAGATGTTTATACATGCATATTCATACATATAGAAACCAAAACTAGAACTATCCTGTCAAGGTACACATGTATAATGCATAGGCAAAGTCCCATACCCTTTTCTATACTAGTACACCTATCAAGTCATCCTAGTAAGGAATACAAAACCTACTTTCATAAACATCATCTTAACATGCATAGTAGTAGACACTAGTGAATATGAGAACTACCTTTCATTTAGACACCATGACCTATACTACTTGTAACATGAATGTAAAGTGAGTGTGTGTGTACATTGGTCAACATGATCACAATGGATATCAACAACATATTGAGGAAACCACCCTCTTAGGACCAAAGTATACCTTCAAGACTCCTAATATTTGCTACTTACCCATTAATAGAATGGGTACATGGGAAGGGGTCATTAGAAATTAACACTTCATTAATGGAAGCACCTACACATGGCATTAGCATAATCATTAACATGCTCATAACAATAGTAATATATCCTAGATTCGCAACTACAATAGAATATTAGGCATAAGTTACACATATGGTGATCATCATAAACACTCAATCATATATTCATCAATTTGCCTTCAATGCAATGGTTAACACATATATAATGACAATAAAGTAAACACTGCCACCATAAGTGGACCATACCACACAATGTCATACAATGCTTCATCAACATTATTATAAAGAAGTAGAGAAGTAAAAGAGTAGAGGAATTCTTACCAACCCTTAGGCTTTGGTCATTATTGACCATTACTACTCTTTCATCAATAATCAAGTATAGGGCAGTAGCTTAAGTACGATTATCATACACGAATTCAAGTATAAGCTACTACAAGGTCATACAACTACTAGCACAACACTTTAACGTACTAGAAAGTAGAAGAACATAGACCATTGGCCAATTCAACTTGCATGGATCGTAACTCATATTTCATTAATATTATAAACCTAGGGCATAAGTTACAATTGTACTTACAAATAAGAGTATCCCAATTATGCATTAGAGGGCCCGTGTTACAGTGAATACCATACTTAACAACCAATAAGAAGTAGAGCTCAAGTTCTTTGAAATATCAATCCTCATTGATCTGATATCACATAATTAATTTTCAATACATATTCTATACAGTAAACCGATGAATATTAACATAATCCACTTTTATACAATTAAGGACCAATGTTACAGTAAACATATGTTACTACATAATAGCTTAGAAGCACCTATATAAACAAAACCAAGACTTCTTTAATTTGATCATATCATATTTATATTCACAATTCAACCAATTTATTAACCGAAGGAAATAGCTACATGAACCACAACATAATCGATATACACTTGTATACCTTAAAAGGTCAACATTACAGTGATTTCATTGATAGCTACGCTAGGCATGCTTTCATACATGGATCCTTCATCTTCAAATAATAATCAATTAACATAAATAACAGTTAATATAAGAAATTAAATATAAGAGAATTACAATTCAATCAAGAACAAGCCATAATCACAAAGCCCATGCAAGGACTAAATCGATTTTGACAACGGACATGGGTTCATCATGCAATTGGAGTAAAATCACATTCAAACCATTACATTAACATCCATTTATAATTATTTAATCATTAAAAACGTTTTGAGAAGGAACCCATGGATAGATTGAAAGATTAAAAGATTGATCGTAAAATCTTCTTTGAAAATGTTGAGAAGAACTCTCCATGTGAAAGTTTACTTAGAGATGAATCATCATACCTTTATATACATTAAGACCTTTAAAACTTGATGATTCATCCATGGACATCCAAGCTCCAATATGTTCTTGAGATTCACCAACCATGGTGGTTTCTAGGGAGAATATTTTAGAGGGAAAGGTTCCATTTCGTGGGAGAGAATTTTGAATGGGTTGATCACGTGTTAAATGACTTATATATACCCAAAAGTATGTAAATAAACCTAGTAGATTCAGTTTAGTATGTGGGGTGAATTTCCCATCCACCCCTTAAATGAAACAGATGCAAGAGAGCATCTTACAGGTCACCATCGATGGACCCATCGACTGGCTGTCTTTTGGCTTCTAGTGATTGGTCCTTGTCCAATTTTTGGTTTTAGACCTTCCCAAGATAAGTACCAATCGATTATACCTAACCTAAGGCCAGTTGGTTGACCAACTGGCCGTTGTTTGGTTCGTCGAATGACACGGCCAAGGCAGTGTCAAGACAAGGCTTGGGTCCTTCTTGTGGATCCTTTTGCGGGGCTGTTTTTGAGGTTGTACCTGGATGTTTCCAACGTAAATAGAAACCTTAATAAGTTTTAGACCTTACACATAATTTTCACCCAAAAAAAACACCGGCAACTCCTCCAAACAGGCTAGGCCCCATCAAGACACACGTTGAGTGTCTTAAGGTTTATCTTTCGAACACCTTGGACGTTCTTGGTCGTTTGACCTCCAAACTTCTCGAAATTACATATAAAACCATTAAACATAATAATAACTATTTTAAAGGCTTCATAATCTCATGGAATACAAATATAAGCATTCATAGATACATGAGGCACATAGGAGACTAGTCATCGAACATTTTGGTCGTCCCTTGACGTTTGACTTCCAAATCACCATAAACTATACAAACTACATCTAAAAAATATTATAAGACATTTTAGGACCTTAGAACATTAATAAAAACATGTTAGTCTCTAGACACTCTAACTTATTCTGGGGTCTTATAGGTAGAAACCTGTATGGCATCATCAAGGATATCAAATGTCATTTTAAAATAAGAGGCAAAACTCAAAGACACATAAGAATAAGTGGAACATAGATCAAATAATACATTAGCCATCAGGTCAACGACAAGAATAATACATGTGATAACTATATCAAAATACTCCGTCTCATTTTTTCCCAGAAAGGCAGAACATTGAGCTCTATCATCCACATTATTTACCTCTCTGCCCACTTTCACATTACCTCCATCTCCGTTACCATTTCCTCTACCTCCACTGTCTCCCTAGTTACATCGTCACCCACTTTATCGATGTCCTCTATCGTTATTTCCATTTCCCACGGGTACAATAGATCTACTAGGTTTCTCTCCGAAATCAAACATACATGGTTGTGGACAGTCCTTTCTCATGTGTCTATGTTCCCCAAAATTAAAGTAAATGCAATCATCAGAAATTTTTCTTCCCATCACATACCGAACATTCTGACTAGTTGGAGAATTATTAGATAGAGTCCTCGAATAATTACCTGTGGAGGAGGGCATGGAGGATTGAATTGCCTTTGCCACTAATGTTGGTCGTCTGGATACCCTAGCATAGGAACTCGAAAAATTCCTAACATTCTTGGCCTTCTTAGCCGCCACTTTGGTTTCACCATATCGTCTCACCATCTCCACTTTCTTGACATAATCCATCACCTCATTAAGACATTTCTTGCAGAAGTCATATGGACAGACAATATTTGTAACTTAGAATCTTAGCCTTTAATAAACAACCAAACACAATCCTCTTTGGTAGTAAGAAAAGGCTTAGCATATCTGGATAAGGCATTGAACTTGGCCTCATAAGAAGCCATAGACATATTACCCTGCTCTAATGTGATGAACTCATCCTTTTTGCAAACTCTCATCTCAGGGTCCTAGGCACATAATTTTCTAGGAAAAGAGCATGGAATTAGGTCCAAATTAGTGGAGGTATATTCGAGGATATTCACTCTATTTAAGTTCTCAACCATTGCTTTAAGTCACCTTCAAGTTGGAAGGACACGAACTCAACCCATGTTTGTGAACAGTACCCAACTTATGAAACTTGTTGTAACAGCGTAATACGAATTCATAAACATCTTGTGTCTTAGAACCAAAAAATATTGGGGGCTTGTGTTTCAAAAACATGGTCAACATGTCATGCTCATTCTTGGTCATCAAAAAACCAACAAAGGACGAAAGAAAGCATCATTACTTTCATTTTTACCCGCCCAAGGCGCAGTATTAACAGCAAGGGGGTTAGCACGAGCTTGAGTAGCTTGAGCAGGTAGTTACGCTCCCGGATTAGCAAACTCTTCCAAGAATGCCATAATTTGTTCAGCTAAAATCATATCAATGGGAAGAATACCTATGGCTTCATCTTGCCCTCGTTCCTCTTGTTCAACCTCCTCAACATTCTCAATATCCTCTTCCTATTCTATCACCCATCAAATGATGGAGGGTTGTTATTTACTACGACATTATTAATTGGGACCTCATTCACAGCAGGTGACAGTCTCCCACGGTCTATACCCCTATCAATTTCTCTACATCTGCCTCGACCTTCACCTCTTACTTTGGTTTCCTTAGTTGGAACATTAGTAGGACCTACGGGCGTAACACCATTGTATCTAGTGTAAACAATTTGCTGATAGAAGAGTGAAGGAAGTTATATACCAATTTGAATCGCAAGATACCAATTCCGGTTAAGTCATAGAACGAAGGAGACAAGAGAAAATGGAGATTTCCTAAAGTCCTATAGCCTCTCAAAGAAAAGTAAGGCATACCCGTACTATTTCATGGGACTTTATTAGACTCGTTTCGGTATATCGAGATCAATGAACCTAGGCTCTAATACTAACTTTGTCACGATCCTGACTGTGGTAATCGGCATCACACTTCAATCGGTGGGAGAATCACTACTAGCAACCAACAAAATCAAGGAATCTAAAACTAAGGTTTTTAAGTTACAAAAGACAAGGTTTCATTACTAAATAATTTTCAAATAACTAGCTAAAAATAAAGAAGAATAATCCTACAATCTGAAATTCAGTGTACCAAAACTAAACATATCCAACTAACAAAAACTCTAATGAACTAAATAGTATAAAAATAATAGCCATGTCTGAAATGGTGGACATTGACCAAGGAGATTTCCTTGGTAGCCCTAATTATATGGATCACCCTGTAACTCGGAGCGGTTACTGATTTACTATGTGAGGTCTGTCAAAAGTCACGTCAAGATTCTTTGTACACAACAAAAATAAGAGCAAGTGCAGAATCAGTAAACAACCACATTGTACTGATAGTTCATGCGGCTATCCCACTATTGCAACATAAACGATTCAATACAACATTATAATCACACACATATATAATTATCACATACTCCATATTACAAACGTTAAGAAGAACAACAGCATGCACATGTTATCATCTAGTTGGTTCTCTAACGGACACCAAAGTAGACCAGTTATCTTGATGGCACATGGCAATACAATCCCATTTTATGCCAGAACATGACAATCTAATCCAATTTTATGCGGGAATGTGGCAATCCAATCCAAGTTATCTTGTCGGAACAAAGCAATTCAATTCCCAGTCACACACCACAATCATAATTACAAGTACATCATCAACGATCATACATTGGTTTATGATTTATTGGTAATTACAATCACACGTTGCAATTCCCTTAAAATCTCAAAATTTGAAATTATTAAGAAGAAGCTAAGAAACTAGAAATATTTTTTTTAGAGAAAGAGAGAAATCTGGTAAAAAAAATTCTAAGTTAAGAAATCGAGTTTTTGTCATTTTCAAACTGCGATAACTTCTATCTCATGATGGGTTAAAGGTAGTTCTTTATATGATTGAAAATTTGTTGCATAATTCTTTACAATGCTGTCAAGTTTGCACATTTTTTATATCGTATGAGGGAGATATACCTATCGATAGTTGGGTCGTTGAAGTAAGGAAAGTCCAAATCCGGATTTAAGGAAGGGCAAACTAGTCTTTTCACCAATTAATTTACTATTTCTTTTTTAGGTGTTTATTGGGGTAAAAACTATCTTTATTTCAGTTTTGAAAAATCAAAATCACGCTTAGGGCTTGGAGAAGAGAGAAAAGAAGAAGAAAAAAGGATAAAGGTGAAGAATTCACCAAGAACGTCAAGAATTATGAGTGGTTTTCATCTGGGTGATCTCTATCAATGTATGTGAGATCTTTTAGAGTTGGATCAGTTCACCCACATACCAAGCTTGTTTCAATTTCATGGTATTTGAATTCGTTGAATGAGAATAGTTATGTTCGTGAAGAACATTGTTGAAATCCTTGTTAATTGACTTGTTGAATGCCTAATGTTTAATTGATTCATAATTCTGGGTTATTTTTAGAGTTATGTCCATTGGGTATTTAAGGTACTAATGATCCGAAAAGTTTTGGAAAAGAACTATGGAGGTTTAGAGGGTTTACCATTGAAAAATTCATCAAGCATAACCTGGGCAAAGCCAGGTGCGGCGCATACCATCTGCACCAGAGAGCTTGGGGGTGCCTTCACTACACTAAAATGAGGCCTCTGAACTTGAGGCTTGGCGCGACGCGGTATTTTTCACCCAGTTTTCGTACTTTAGTCTAATTAATCACTTCTAAGGTGTTTTAACAATTCCTATTTATTATAACTACTCTAAATGATGTTTAATCATATAGAAATTATCCAAAAACAAGAATATACAACCTTAAATCCATAACTTCAAATTCAAGGAAAAGTTAGAACCAAGCCTAGAGAACTCCTAAAGTCCTTTTAAGAAGTCTTTCGAAAATACTTTAAACTAATTTTTAAGACTTAAAGATCAGGTTGAGTAAGGACTAAAGATAAGAAGAATAAATTCATTTCATGTTTCATAAGTCATTTAATACGTTTTAAGTGTCGTTTTAAGACATAAGCTTGAGTTCAGTCAAGAGTGAAGTGAAGAATTCCTTCTAAGTAGTATATGGGAACTAAGTATTCCTAAAGTAACATAAGATGTTTTTATATTTAAAATGAAGGAATCTGAGATTTCCAAAGAGCCTTCGGGCAAGTTTTCAGTTAAATAAATAGCTTTGTAAATGAAGCAAGAAGAAAAACTGAGATTTTCAAGATAGACTTTGAGCAATGTATTTTGAGCATTAATATCAAATCCAAGAAGCAGAATTTTTATTAAAAAAATAGGAGCCGGTATATTTTGGGAGTAGTATTGAGCACCAATATTGGGAAGTGTTCAGAAAACTCACATCCTCCATAAATCATGTAGCCACGTGGGTAGAAAAGGGTCATATTTTTTAGATGATCCCTTTTAAGTGTAGACTAGTGGATCCATTAGGAAGTTTAGTTCTTATACCTTTTGTCGAGTAGAGGATGGGTTGGCAGCATGAGTAAGATCGATGTATCATCACTATAGCTCTTAAGTGATGGTTTTCGGTTATAGAAATTATTATAGAAGATAAATTTATATATACATAAGTTTATTTGTATTCTTACATACATCTCGGATATAATTGTATGCTTATATACATTCAAAATTTATGACATGTTTTCGAACATGTTTTCTTTATATTGAAGTTGCTTTTAAATTGCTTTATATTTAAATAAGTATTATATTATTCATAAGTTGAGCAGAGTCAAGGTAAGTGTTCCTTCTTAATCCTTTTTCAGGCTTAAGTTATTTTAGCATTCCAACTCGCATTCTCGTAAATTCAATGTATTATGCCAGTTGATTTACATAGTATCATGATTGAGGAGCCTGTAAACAAGATCAGCATCATCCAGTGCCTCATTGATCCAGTTGAGTAGTCGGAGTCAACAGCGAGGGGAAGGTGTTAGGCACCCCTCGAATCCCGTGGTTTTGGCACGGTCGCTTTATTGACTTTAATATGACTTAGCTTAATTTTTTGGATATTATATTATTTAATTAATAATAAAATTGTTATTTACCCTTAGATTTATTTTAAACTTATTTGAAATTGGCTTATTTATTTTAAATGATTTTAATTTTTTTCACATCGTTAATTTTAAACTTGAAACATCCGTGTATATATATATATATATATATATATATATATTGCTTATATTTGTATGTTTTTACTTTTTAATGTTATTATATAATTTCTACAAACTAGAATTCGTGTGGAAAAGAGATTTTTTGAGTTCAAGATAATTTAAGAACGCATATTTATTTATTTACTAGGTAAAAAGTAAGAATGCTTTATTTTAAAATTTACATATATATATATATATTATAATTTTCTGTAAAATTTGTTTCTCTCTTTTTTTTATCATTATTTTCATTTTATTATTATTTTATAAAGTTTTTTTCTTCTCCTTCTTTTTTTGTATTTTTAATAATTTTTGTTATCTTTTTTTACGTTCTTTTTTCATTCATTTTTTTTATTTCTTGTTTTATATTATTTTTTTCATTCTGCTTCTCTCTTCGTTTTTTTTTTTATTATTTTAGATTTTATATATTTTTTTTTGTTTACTATAATTCTTATTCTCTCTCTTTTTTTTTTTTTTTTATATTTTCAATTTTTTTATTTTATATTAGATTTTATATATTTGTTTTTTTTTGTTTTCTGTAAACCTGTTTCTCTCTCTCTCTCTCTCTCTCTTTTTTTCATTTTTTCACTTTTATTTTTTTTTCTGTTTCCCTTATTTTTAAAAAAAATCTGTTATTTTTTCTTTCTTTTTTTTGTTGTTTTTTTTTTATGCTTTCTTTTTGTTTTTTATTATTATTATTTATTTACTTTTTTTATTGTTCTTTTGTTCTCTTTATACAATTTCTCAAATTTTACTCTTTTTTTAAATTATAATTATTAATAGTAATTATCACTATTTTATAGTGAATCTCTAGATGAAATTTACAATGCTACTTAGCTAAAAAAAATTACTAATTATTTATATATCCTAATCTAACAAGTCTACAATAAATACAACAAAAATCTTCTAAAGTGAAGATAGACGGAAAGATATATTAATCTATTTAAATTCAACAATTCAATATCATGAAGCGACATGAATTGCAAAATCTATCTAAAAAACATAATAATAATAATAACGTAACAATAATCAATATAATACATGTGATTTGAAGTATTTCTTGCAATTGGAATCAACTTTTCATAGAAGTAATATTATTTAAATCACGCGAGAATTTATAGTTACCTCGCTGCAAAAATTGATACCACAAAAGAGAGCTGTTATCCACTAATTCGAAATCACGATCAAATCTATAACTCTAACCTAATTCTCAAAAAAAAATAACTAGTTTTTTTTCTCTTTGTGTTTGCTTTTTTTTTTCTTTTCTATGTCTATTAATCTCAGTTTCTGTGTGTTCTGTATATTTCTCTCTGTATCCTCTTTGTATATCTTTTTTTCAACTGAACGTGGGTTATATAATTTTTTTTGGGTGAGAATCTGGTGCTAATTAAAAAAACGTAATAGTGTGAGATAATGATTTATTTTAAAAATTAGTTGAGAAAATTGGGGTTGAGATAAGGATATAAAATAAATAAATAATAATAACAAAAAAAATGTGTAAAGGTTTTTTTAAAAAGGAACGTCCAAAAGAGAGAGAGAGAGAGAGAGAGAGAGAGAGAGAAAATAAAAAATAAATAAATAAATGGGATGAGATTTTTTAGTAAAATAAGTTAGGAAGTTGGGAGTAATAGAATAAGGTAAAACAAATTTGAAATTTTTAGGATTCCTTTTTTCTTTTCTTTTTCTATATTTTTTCATAATATTTGCTATATTATTATTATTTTTAGACTATATAATTAACAAATAACTTAAATTCCCAACTTCTATTTATCAACTTTTTTTAATTATTAAACTATAATTGATCTTATAATTTTAGTAATTTATAATTATTATTTTATTTATTTTTAGTATTTTATTTTGGTGTAAAATAGGTGTAAAATAGATTATGTTTTGGTAAAAAATTAGGTGTTCACATCAGCCTTTCGTTTATAGGGTTTTGTGGGGTTTGTACCAACGTCCATCTTAGTATTATAGAGGCTCACAGACAGTCAGATAGTTATTATGAAGTCTCTTATCTTTGTATTGCAAACACTTTGCTATAAAACTTGTGTCATTTTTGAAAATTTATTTACTTTAAGTTATTGAATGAGACTATTAAGTTAAGTTAAGTCTTCCGCTGAGTTACTAAGAAAGACTAAGGGTCCGCTCAAGGCAAACAATAGTCATCGAGTGTCGGCTACCTCCAACGTGTAGGCTCGAGGTGTGACAATAAAGTCTATGATCAATATTGCAATATACATGCATAAACAAAAATATCAAAATGAAGCAAGAAAAGCATATACCATACATCATAGAATCACAACCATCACCAACTTTGAAACAAGATTGAAACCCTATGACAACTTGATCGTTCTCTTTCCGGATTCTTTTAGTTTGTTTGTGGTCTACAACCAACAATTTATATACGAAAATAAACAAGGAAACACTAAATTCCCAAAAAACTCACAATATGAACTCTATTTCAAAACTCATGACCCCAGCTAGTCAATTAGGATTAATTCCACCATTGGATTCTTTGAGAAATCATTCCCCATAAATATTGACCCAATCTAAAAAGTTCTATGGATCAAAAAAACAGTTCGGCGAGTTAAAATTTTACCTCTAGCTTCAAGAATGGTGGAAAAATGAGTTGGAATATCCTAGGGGTCGTCTCTTTACTCAAAAAGTTGAAAACTACAAAATAAGGTCGTTTAAGGGTTTTATTTACTAATTTTAAACATGTCATCCCGCTATAGCTGCACCCATACCGTTGTAGCATCGTCACTATGGCGATAAAAAATTCGTTGCAGTGGCACAAAGCAAACCAGTGAGCTTCTCCTGAAAAATCTCAAAAATTTTCATTCCATCTCCGCCTCACCCTCTACAGCGACACCCTTTGTGCTGTAGCGGCGTCGGTACAGCGGCAAGAATCCCCATGCAGTGGCACGAAGTGAGGCTGTGATCTCCTTAAGGTATTTCACATCTCCCTTTTTACAAAACGCTCTTAACTCACTGCGCTCAGAAAATACTCTTAACGCCAAAATCAGTTTCCGAAAATCTACTTATCATAATTCAATTTCGTAATGTCGCATGGAGTCCTTAACGAGTTATCTAACTAATTATGTAATCAAATCCACATTTAATCCGTCCGTTCCTACCATATTTCGTTACACCTTGATGACTCTAATTCCTCCAAATCTGGACAAGGTTGGGAAAGTCCTACTACTAAGAAAACTTTTTCTAGCCTCGATTTTTCCGTATTGGCATTTCAATGATATCGAAACACGGTCGTTACGGACAAACTAGTTAAAACCCATCCAATTATTTTTTTATTAAATCATCGAATTTCAATTCAATCAAACATCAGGATATTTATGATCACCTAAACTATAATCAAATATGAAAAACAATTGTTTTAGATATTGTTAAAGATAAGAATAACATAATTCATATTTTCATTCTCTTTTTATTATTATTATTAATTCTCATGAGCATGAAACATACATTGTGCCCTTCCTTTGGCTAAGACACTCAATACCTTCATATAACAAATTGTTCTCTAAATTAATATACTTGAAAATCCAAGATATTATGTTTCTCTCTTTGAGTGAAAACCTCGATATCTCTTTGCATGAATTAATTAAGCATTAACAGTGAACTAGTTAGGATATCACAGACAAGTAGGTAGCTGGAATATGAAGTCAAATGGATGATCATTAGGGTCAAGAATAGTAGACCAAGAGCTGGAAGGCTTCTTTCTTGTAACAATTATATACAACATTTGGATTGAAAGAAATAATCGAAGTTTTAATGCCAAGAAAGGAAGCACAGCATAGAGATTAAAAGAAATAGCTATACAAGTTCACATTGAAGGATAAAGGCACAGCAACTGGAAGCCTCATTTACATCAATTGATAGGATCTCCTACTTAGATGTTTTCCTCATTATAATTGGTATCTTAATTTTTGAGTTATCTTATTTGTATTTTCAGTGTTAATGAGAGCTCGCTCTATGTCAAAAAAGAGTTAGTTGTTTTGTATAGAAAATTTTGGTTGAATGAAAAATGTTGCCGGTTGACCAAAAACACAATCACCATTTACGTAAATAAATATTACCACTAATATTCACTTAATAATTTATACATGACAAATAGAGGATGTTCTAATGACTCAAATAAATAGACCATTTTAGTGAATCCTATTTATTAATCATAATTCTCTATTCATCTTTTAGAAAATATATTATCCTATGTATAAATTCTAATGAATTTTCAACGATTTTAAATAAATAAACCACTCAAGTGATAACTATTTAATAATAATAAAATTCTTAATTTATACAAATTGATATATATGTAATAAATAACATGCTCACATAATTATTGAAAAAAAAGTAAAGAAATAATCCAATTGATTTGAACACTGACTGCCACCGCCACTTAATAAGGTTTAGAGTCAACAATTGGTCAAAAATTTGTTAATCAACAACCTCTACAATTTCCTTTCTTATCAAGCTTTGCAAATGGCTTATTAAGAAACAACCTAAAAAATTTGCAACTAGCCACCGTAAAAAATTAGTTACATGTTTTGAAGTTCGTACTTTCATTTTATAAAATAAAATAAATCCATTGAATTTTTTTAAAAAAAATTAACTGATGAAAAGTTTTCAATTTGCATTCAATTACTTCAAATATAAAGGACTTCGAATAATTATTAGGATAAGTGTTTCTATTATTGACCATTTCCACGTGAAAGTGAAAAATTGTTGCCAACACGTTTTGCCCTCTTCATCATCTCAAAATTTAAGAGCTTATGTACTTAAGACAACGAATCAAGAACCTTCAAGTATTGCTCTTTATGTTAATTGTTCGAAAATTATATTCACAACAAAAGCATATCAGAATTATACAACTTACATGAGTAATAGACAACACATAGTTTATGCTTAAAACATATAAAATCATTGTAGATCACATAAAATTTCTGAAATTCCATTAATGGATTATCTCTTGAAGCGTGACCACATGTCTTCAATAAAATCTACATCCTAGAACCTTCAAATGAATCCACAAGCTAGTCCACAACCTAGACAACAGTTCTATGGTCTTCTACAGTGATTCCAAGTTTTGTTCCGAACTCTCTCAATACATGGGTTGACAAGTATCATATAGAAAACTTATCTTTTTCAAGGATTATAACAATCCATATTTATAGAGATTTCTTCCTAGTCTAAGAAGAAGAAATACCATGTCTTTTCTTAGAATAGAAAGACATGTACATCTCCCTTTCCTAAGAATAGAAAAAGTCATGTCCTTCGATATATTTCTCCCTTGCCTTAGAATATCGAATAATACATATTCCCCCCTTTCATAATAATAGAGAAAGACATATACTTTTCCTTTTTCTCTTTATAATTGATTTTGGTTTCAGTTAAATATATGCACGGTAGGGACCACAAAATTAATTATTGAGATTTCCTTACCATAGTAAATAACAAATCATTGCATCAAAAATTCTTAATTGCACTCCACTATTTATATTTTAAATTTTTCCATTAAACACACATGTAATTCCGCATGTTGAGACAATATATACTAATCAATAAATTAAATTACCGACGAACTTAATTCAATGATAAATTTTCTTCAGAGCATTGCTTAAGTTATTTCATGTCCTTGATTCATTTTTAAAAAGGCATATCATCAATCTCTATATCAAGACGTGGATTTCATCAACTAACTTATTATTTCACAAATATATATTTTCATCATTTAATCTACTAGATATATTGACTCATCTTAGAATTTCACCTCTTAATCAATCAAAACAATAATTAACATATACACATCATAATAGATATATTGGTATTAAGAATGTAAGTATATTTTATGATTTAAAGGATATACTTTTGTCTGTCAGTCTAAAACAATTATCTCTACTCGGTCTTGTTCAATACATACAAAATGCACTAACACAAGAAGTTGAAATTATAGCATTTCCATAATCAAGATAAGCTACGTAAAATATCTTGCTAAAATCACTCCGATGACATATCCAATTCCCATCTCAGTTTGTAAACAAAAACATTATACTTATAAGAACCACTAATTTAATCCTCTATATATAAGCTTAAACTCTATGGACTAATTCATCTACTATATAAGTAAATATGTAAAGATATGACACCTAACATAACTCAAGCTCAAAAGCTAGCTCATGAGAAGAGATTTTCCAATTAGTCCATATAGGGAGACCAAATTCACATCCCTCTACCGATGTGGGACATCTTAACAGTCTTGATAGAATGTATGCCTTCACTTAACGAGTAATGGACCAGGTCCCTTACTTTAATTCAGAAAATTACAAGAAGGTTAAATGCAGTAAAATCAACACAATGATTTTACGTGGAAACCTCCTTGCTTAAGGGAGTAAAACCACGACCTGTCTCACAGGATTTTCAATCGTTTTCACTAATCTTCAAAAGCAAAAGCGAAACACGATTACACCAAACGTAAGAAAGAGTTATCAATCTTACCGTTAAGCAATAGACCTCTATTACTCAACAAGCCAAAGTAGAAAAACAATCTACCCACTAAGCTATCCCACCTGAACAACCTAGACTATTAACACAACACACCAATTCCTTTATAGATTTAGGAGTGGTTTACAATTTAAGAACAAGAGAATAAATTCCTAAACAACTAGACGAAAAGCTCTAGATGTTGCTGTTGTCCTAGGAATGATTCTGCCTTTGCTTTTGTGTTAGCCTTTGCAAGAGTTCTTGAAAAGTGTTTATCAAGTTGCAAAAACTAAATCACAAATATTTAGGAAAGTGCCTTTTATATGGGCAAGTCACTTTCCTAAATTTCTTTGCCATTGGTTGGAAAGGTCACACTTTTCTGACGCCATCGAGAAGTGTGCACCTACTTTCTATACGTCTCCAGCTGGCAGTTGACTGGCTCATCATCATGAGAGCCTGGTACCTCTACTAGGTCCCTGGGTTTGTTTCATCTGCAATACTTCAAAGAAGACACCTGCAATACTTAAGTAGAAAACCCGGTACCTTTATGAGGTCCCTATGTTTGTCAAATCATCAAAACTACAAATAACATTTTCCCCCTTTTTGATGATGACAAACAATGATATAATCTGAAATCTTCACCCAGAATCGTTCCCCCTGACTTTGTATTCCCCCTGACTTTGTATTCCCCCTTTCTGTATATTCCCCCTTAATGTATGTTCCCCCTTATTTAGCTACTTAAAGTTTACTTCCCCCTTTTGGCATCATAAAAAGGATATGCAGTAAACCATTGAGTCAACACAAATAATGAACAAGATCAGAGCAAACAACAATCAAACAGTAGAGGAAACGCATTCACAAAAGAACATAGGAAGAACAGCAAAGGAATAAAGAAACCAACATGCCATTATAACATAAATACATTAAAAACAAGCTAAAAATCCATTAACACGATGATTAGCCACACAACAAAAGAGACACAGGGAAGGATTGATTGACAGTTTAGGAAGAGGGGGGGATTTTGGACAGGGACTGGATAACAAGAGTGAGTCGTGCATTGGCAGCATCATTATCCTTGATGGCCTTTTCTTGCATGGCAGTTATCTTCGCCTTCAACTCATTGTTCTCTTTTTCCAGGGCTTGCATAACTGAAGAACCAGGTCCCTCACTCTGTGTAGTAAGCAGCTCTTCTTTGAGTACAGCAATTTCAGCCTCTTTACTACTCAACCGCACAATGAGTTCTTCATTCTCATGTTTAAGCTGATCCAGGTCCTCAAGAAGTTGAGCCATCTTGCTTTTCGGTAAGCCTCTGCCTTCAATACACTCACATTCAAACAATGTGTGCTCAGAGATGGTTTGTTTAACTGTCCCCACCTTTCCAATACCAAGAGGAATCTGAAAGTGCTTGAATACTTAAGTGAGAAAGTATCCATACCCCATTCCATGTACTCCTTTCCTCTCGATAACTGTTTTGTGAATGTGTTCAATCATAAGACCAGGAAGGCTCAGAGCTGCAAAGCTGCACAGCATCTCCATAATGTACAAGTCAGCAGCAGTAGCAAGTGTTCTCTTTTCAGTGCGAGGGAGAACCACTTTGTTGACGAACTCGAAGACCAGCTGATACTCACTCTTCATAATTTTCTTATAGATCCCAGCAACCTTGGTTGTGGGAGTCTTAGAAATCAGAGATGCAAATTCTGAAGAGCAAGTTTTTCCCTGCACGGACCGGGTCCCCTCTGTAGGCACTCTGAGGATTTTGCCCAACACCTCCTCATTCAACGAAATGGCAACATTGTTCACACGTGTGAGGAGACTCCCATCTTCCAGAAATTGAATATTGTAATAGAATTCACGAACCTCTTCTTCATGGAGGATGGGGGATTTCTTGTTGAACAGGTGCAACCAAGACTGGATCTCCACCATGTCATGCAGAGAGTCCATGCCTGGAAAAGTGATAATCCCCATATCAAACACTCTTCCAGCAGAACTGCTTGGTTCCTCAGACTGTCAACTACTTCCTGCAAGTTGACATTCTCAACTTTCCTGGCTTGAGACCAGGTTCCTGTGTCCGCTTCCTCTTTTTCAGTTTTCTTCCCTTTTGACTGTGACTTTTCAACCTTCTTTGTAACCCTTTCCCTTTTCTTTTCTGACTTCTTCTTGTTATTTTTCTTTTCAACCTTTTGTCCAGACAACTCAACCAGTTTTTCTTTAGGTATCTTAAACTTTGATACTTTGAAGGTTCGTGCACTTCTAACTGCAGCAGCAGATCGTGCGCTTGCCTTCAAGTCATCAACCATCAACTTTTGTGCAGCAGACCTTGTATTAGGTCGTCTCTTAGGAGGCTCCTCCACGACCTTCTCCTTTCCTTTGCGACTCTCCATCATGCATTTTAATGGTTCTTCCTCACTTGCAGATTCAGATGAAGAGGAAGAAGAGTACCGCCCTAAATCAGGGGTTTTATCGAAGATGGGTCGAGAAGGCCTTACCTCTTCTTCATCTAGTGCGTCAGTATGTTCTGCTCTGGCCTCTTCTCTCATCATTGCCAGGCTCTCAATCACGAGTTCCTCACTCGCTGCCAGGATATTAGACCCTGAAGCCCTGTGTTCTGGTAGATCTCCCTCAAACATGTTGTCAGGCAACATGTCTTCACATGGACCAGGTACTGTAGCAGTGTTTAGGTCGATGGAGAAGAAAGGGTTATCCGGAGTATTTTGAGGAGGACTGGGTGGGGGAGGAAGTCTGGCTTGAGCAGTTGTTGGAGAGTAGAATGCTAGAGGCTCAATTTCACTAAGGGCATCCAACATTTTCTTAGAAGAAGATAAAGAAGAAGACATATTTGTGATACTTGAAGGGGTCGTTGAAGAACAAAAAGAAGATGAAGACAGATTTGCCTTTGAATGTGAGAGGCCTTTGTGATAAATGAGAGAGATAAAGTTAAGAGACGGATGAGAGTTTCAAGAAGAAAAGACCCCTTTTTAAAAGACGTGAAAAGGTGCCAGGTCGTTGATTAGATGCGTCGTTTGAGAGAGAAACGATTGGACTAATCTGTCAGAGTAACCGATGACTGACACGTGGCATTTTCAACGGTCAAATTTTTAGTTTAAATTTAATGTAAAAATGCTAACCTTGACAGGTACCAGGTACCATGATAGAGTTTGACTTCATTCCTTAATTGTTCTAGCCTCTTCTTTTGCTGAGCAGGTCCCTATTGAGAGTATACCTACAAAAGATACAAAGATTGATCTTGTTCAAATATTTAAGATTCACACAGAGGATACCTGCACTACAATTCTAACCATCAAGGGAGTTCTACTGTTGGAAGCTAAAAGTATCACTTGGGGATCAACATTCCCAATTTTAATCTTTTTTTCTCAAATTGATCCTTGCTCAGAGCCTTGGTGAAGATGTCTGCAATCTGTTCCTCCGTTGGACAGTATGTAAGCACAATATTACCTTTCTCAACATGATCTCTCAAAAAATGATGTCTGACATCAATGTGCTTTGTTCTTTTATGCTGAACTGGATTCTTGCCCATACTCACAGCACTAGTGTTGTCACACATGAGAGGAATTGCTTTGATATGGATTCCAAAATCTTCTAAGTGTTGCCTGATCCACAGCAATTGAGAACAACAAGCTGCAGCAGCTACGTATTCAGCTTCAGCAGTTGAGAGAGCTACAGAGTTCTGCTTCGTAGTGCCCCAATAGACAAGTGATGATCCAAGGAAATGAGCCACTCCAGAGGTGCTTTTCCTGTCAACTTGATAACCTGCAAAATCAGCATCTGCAAAGCCAACCAGATCAAAAGTATCACCTGCAGGATAAAAGAGAACCAGGTCGCCTGTTTTCTTCAGGTATCTGAGAATGCGTTTTGCAGCCTTCAGATGTGAATCACGAGGACATGCTTGAAACCTGGCACACATTCAAACACTGTAAACAATATCAGGCCTGCTAGCAGTCGGATATAGCAAGGAGCCAATGATTTCTCTGTACATTGTCTGATTCACAAGAGGATCAGATTCTTCTACTATCATCTTGGAATTTGTTCCCATAGGAGTGTCAATAGGTTTGGAATCAAACATATTGAATTTCTTCAGCAGCTCTTTGATGTACTTCTCCTGGCATATTGAAATTCCATTTGATGATTTCTTGATTTGTAGCCCCAGGAAGAATGTCAACTCACCCATCATACTCATTTCAAACTCCCTTCCCATTAATGATGAGAATTCTTCACAGAGATGTTCTGATGTGGCTCCAAAAATTATGTCATCCACATAAACTTGAATGATAAGCAATTCTTGTTCTCTTTTTAGTAAGAACAAAGTATTGTCTATCTTGCCTCTTTTGAAACCATTCTTAAGCAGAAACTTTGACAATCTTTCATACCAAGCTCTTGGAGCTTGCTTCAAACCATATAATGCCTTATTCAATCTGAACACATGATTTGGTAGCTCTGCATCTTCGAAACAAGGAGGTTGCTTGACATACACCTCCTCTTTTAGATCTCCATTCAGAAATGCACTCTTTACATCCATTTGATACAGCTTGAACCCCATAAAAGCAGCAAAAGCTATTAAGATTCTAATAGCTTCCATTCTGGCAACTGGTGCAAAAGTCTCATCATAGTCAATTCCTTCTTCTTGATTGTATCCTTGCACCACCAGCCTGGATTTATTTCTAGTAATAGCTCCATTTTCATCAAGTTTGTTTCTGAATACCCACCTGGTTCCTATTATTGTTCTGCCTTCAGGTCGAGGAACCAGGTACCATACCTTACTTCTTTCAAATTGATGAAGTTCTTCTTGCATAGAATTGATCCAGTCTGCATCACCTAATGCTTCTTTAACATTCTTAGGCTCAATGGATGATATGAATGCTGAGAATGCAACTAGATTTCTTGTTTTTGATCGAGTTTGAATCCCAGAATTCAAGGGAGAAATGAGATTATCAAGAGGGTGTGATGAACTGTGCTTCCATCCTGACCTTGCAGCAGACTGATTTGGCAGATCATCATGATCTTCTTCATCAGGAGTGACATCATCTTGTGGGGAGTCTAATGTACTCTGGCTGGAGTTTTGAGTAGTACCAGGTACCCTATCATCCTGTTCAACCTCAGCATCCTCTTCAGGTGGACTGTGATTCTGATCATCACAATCATTATTCAGTTGTTGATCTGCATCAGTTTCAGCACCTTCAATCTTCTTGGATGTTAGCATTTTGAGTACATCATCATCATCATTTGATCCATCATTCTTCAAGCTTCCATTTTCATCAAACACAACATGAATGCTCTCTTCAATGCATTGTGTTCGTTTGTTGAATATTCTGTAGGCTTTGCTGGATGAAGAATATCCAACAAATACTCCTTCATCACTTCTGGGATCAAATTTTCCCAGATCATCCTTCCCATTATTCAGCACAAAACATCTGCATCCAAAAGCTCTAAGATAGTTCAGCATTGGCTTCTTGTTGTTGAGCAGTTCGTATGGAGTCTTGTTCAACACAGCTCTTATTAGACACCTGTTGGTAACATGACATGCTGTGTTAACAGCTTCAGCCCAGAAACTTTGAGGAAGATTTGATTCAATAATCATAGTTCTAGCTATGTTCACCAAGGTTCTGTTCTTTCTCTCCGCCACTCCATTTTGTTGAGGAGTTCTTGGAGCAGAGAAGTTGTGGCTTGTACCATTTTCAATACAAAATCTATCAAATGTTGAGTTTTCAAACTCTGTGCCATGATCAGATCTAATGCTGCAAACAACTTGATTCAATTTGGTTTGAATCATTTTGAAGAATACCACCAGTTCATCAGCTGTCTCTGCCTTTGATCTCAAAAATCTCGTCCAGGTGTATCTTGAATAGTCATCAACAATCACCAAGATGTACTTCTTTCCATTTCTGCTTTGAACCTTCAAGGGTCCACAGAGGTCCATGTGAAGCAGCTCTAAGGTTCTTGATGATGTAACCTGATTCTTGGGCTTGAATGATGATCTGATTTGTTTTCCTTTAACACAAGCTTCACATATTTTATTTTCAGCAAACCTCATTTTGGGCAACCCTCGGACCAGGTCCTTTGAAATCAACTTATTCAATAAAGATGAACTCACATGTCCCAGCCTACGATGCCAGAGATCAGCATTTTCATTTTGAGCACTGAGACATTTTAAGTCATCACCATGAGAGATTTCCAAGTTTGCCACATACATATTTTTACTTCTGTGTGCAGTAAGAATTACCTTGTTTGTAGTTTAACTCACCACAGTGCATTTTTCAGAAGTAAATTTGACCTCATTTCCTTTGTCACAGATTTGTGACACACTTAGCAAGCTGTACTTCAACCCATCCACATGGTAAACATTGTCAATTGAATCTTCAAGAGATCTTCCTACTTTGCCAACTCCCAAAATGTACCCCTTCTTGCCATCACCAAATGAGACACCTCCACCTTGGAGGGTCTTGAGTGAGAGGAAGTTCTTTACATCACCAGTCATATGTTTAGAGCAGCCACTATCCATATACCAACATTGACTGCTGCTCCTCTCACTCACCTGCACCAAAAATCACTTGTTAAGCTTGGGAACCCATTTCAGCTTGAGTTCCCAGTAGGCAGACAAAGGAGTGATCAGATTGTACTTGGCCCAATATGGTAGACTTTGAATCTTTCTAACAAAGGACCTAGGAGCAAGAACAGATTTTTTCTTTGAAAATCTGTGAGTTGAGACAGATCCTGTAGGACCAGGTCTCTCATTTGGTACATTTTGTTTTTCAGCATACCTAGAATATCTTTCACATGAGTTTCTCCAGCTAACACACTCATTCTTCAAATGTCCATTCTTACCACAATGCAGACACAACAAATTGTCGGACACAAACACATACTTACTGTGAGGATTATAAGGAGGACTTATGTTCAGACTTCCTAGTCCTTTCTTATTGAAATTACTCTGATTTGTCACATTTGACAGCAACTTTGAGGATTTGGTCCACTTGAGAATTTTCAAGCTCTTTCTTAAGTTTCACAACATCCTTTTCTAATTTGTTAATCTTTTCAAGTGACAAACTAAGATTTTTCTCAGAGTTTTTCAATTTCTCTTGAATTTCAGCTTGCAGACTATTTGGCTTTCCATTCAGATTTTCAGCTTCTTTAGTAATCTGACACAACTGGTTCTTAAGTTCAGAGTTTTTTAACTCTAGAGACACCATTCTTGACATTGTGTCTTCAAATTGACCTTTGTTTTCAGTTAAAATTTCAAGTTCAGCAATCATGGTATCTCTTTCAGATGTTAACTCTATCACAGAATCTAACATGACTTTTGCCAAGGTTCTCAATTTTTTAAGAGAATATTTATCCAGGTCAATTTTCATGTCAAAAAGAGTTACCTGATTGTCTTCTTCCTCATTGTCTTTGTGTGCCATGAGAGCAAACATTTCATTGAAGACAGTTTCCTCCTCGTGCACAGCAACCATCGACACATCTTTTGGCTCATCAGGATCTTCTGAGTCACTAGAAGAATCCCCCCATGCAGCAAGAGCTCTTTTGACAACCATATCAGCAGCAGCTTTACGATCTCTGTTTCCAAGTACCAGGTCCCTTCTGTTTTCTTTGTCACCCCTGTGTTTTTGATGTTCCTTGTTTTCAGTCTTGAGCAAAGGACACTCTCTGATGAAGTGTCCAGATTTTCCACACTTGTAGCAAGTATCTCCTTGAGCAGCATTTCGAGTCCCATTTGTCCCTCTTTTATACATTTTGTTCTTTTTCACAATCTTTTGAAATCTACTGATGAGATATGCCATATCATCATCATCACTTGAATCTTCATCTGATTTATACATCAACATCAAAGATTTGTCCTTCTTGATTTCCCTTTTTGACAAATCATAGTTTCGATTCATCTCATGTGTTTTAAGATTGCCAATCAAGGCATCCATGGTCAGCACCTTCAAGTCTTTAGCTTCAGTAATGGCATCAACTTTGCTCTCCCAAGACTTTGGAAGAATTCGAAGCACTTTCCTGACTTGTTTGGTCATGCTTATAGGTTCACCCAAACTTCGCAGCTCATTTGTAATAGAAGAAAACTTGGTGAACATGTCATGTATAGTTTCTCCTTCCTTCATTTTGAAGTTCTCATATCTTGAGGTGAGCATGTCAATCTTGGATTCTTTGACTTGTTCAATTCCTTCATGTGCAGTCAACAAGCAATCCCAAATTTCTTTAGCAGACTCACAGGCTGACACTCTGTTGTACTCATCAGGTCCTATCCCACAGACCAGAAGAGTTTTAGCTTTGAAACCCTTTTCAATCTTTTTCCTGTCAGCATCATCATATTTCTGCCTGGGCTTTGGAACAGTAATGGTCCTTTCTCCATCCTTTACTTCCATCATTGGAACAAAGGGTCCATCAAGTATAATATCCCATAACTCGCTATCTTCAGCCATGAGATAGTCGTGCATTCTAACTTTCCACCAACTGTAGAAGTGTCCATTGAAACGAGGAGGTCTGTGTGATGACTGACCTTCTTCAAGGTTAAGTGGAGCTGCCATTCTTAGAACAAAATCACTTCCTTGGTGTTAACCAAATAGGTAGTGCCTGCTCTGATACCACTTGATAGAATGTATGCCTTCACTTAACGAGTAATGGACCAGGTCCCTTACTTTAATTCAGAAAATTACCAGAAGGTTAAATGCAGTAAAATCAACACAATGATTTTACGTGGAAACCTCCTTGCTTAAGGGAGTAAAACCACGACCTGTCTCACAGGATTTTCAATCGTTTTCACTAATCTTCAAAAGCAAAAGCGAAACACGATTACACCAAACGTAAGAAAGAGTTATCAATCTTACCGTTAAGCAATAGACCTCTATTACTCAACAAGCCAAAGTAGAAAAACAACCTACCCACTAAGCTATCCCACCTGGACAACCTAGACTTTTAACACAACACACCAATTCCTTTATAGATTTAGGAGTGGTTTACAATTTAAGAACAAGAGAATAAATTCCTAAACAACTAGACGAAAAGCTCCAGATGTTGCTGTTGTCCTAGGAATGATTCTGCCTTTGCTTTTGTGTTAGCCTTTGCAAGAGTTCTTGAAAAGTGTTTATCAAGTTGCAAAAACTAATTCACAAATGTTTAGGAAAGTGTCTTTTATATGGGCAAGTCACTTTCCTAAATTTCTTTGCCATTGGTTGGAAAGGTCACACTTTTCTGACGCCATCGGAAAGTGTGCACCTACTTTCTGTACGTCTCCAGCTGGCAGTTGACTGGCTCATCATCATGAGAGCCTGGTACCTCTACTAGGTCCCTGAGTTTGTTTCATCTGCAATACTTCAAAGAAGACACCTGCAATACTCAAGTAGAAAACCCGGTACCTTTATGAGGTCCCTATGTTTGTCAAATCATCAAAACTATAAATAACAAGTCTCCTGCACGCCCAGCCTCAACTGGAGCGTGAACACTTCTTAAACGGGACCCATCATCTAAGCTTAACTCAACCTCAAAAGCTAGGTCATGAGTGAAGGTTTGTCCACGTCCATATAAAGAGATCAAATTCCTATCCTGTACTGATGTGGGACATATTAACAAAACAGACATCATAAATGAATATATGATCTATTAAAAATGAATAAATAATGATTCTATAATAAATATTATATCTAAATATAAAACATGTGTTTAATAGTATACATCCCAACAATAATTACGCTCTAAGATAAATTAAAAGATAAATATGTTGAAGCTGAAGTATAGTGTAGTAGAAAAAACAGATACGTAGAAGATAAATTGAATAGTAGAATAACCAATTAGCTTTTATTTGTCTATATGTGCACAATAACTTGGATATTGTGCATGTTAGCAGCAACCAGATATAGGCCAATTTACAAACAGATAAAGGTTTTCTGGGTGGACGGTGGTTCATATAAGAGTAGCTGTTTTGTCTTTAAGGGCCTTTTGTAAATGAGGTTGCAGGCAATTCAATGTCAAATTTATCTTTTTACACATATCAACAACTGATTGTATTGATATCTTCATGGATGGTCTTTATTGCAAACAATAATATCTTGTATCAATGGTAAAAATAAAAAAAGAACGAAGTTTGAAATTATATTATTTTCACTATAAGCTATTCTAGTTGTCACACCTGATAAAACCGGAAACCTTGGAACAGGTGTCTTGAAACTCGAACATCACATATGCGGCTAGCCGGCTATTTTTCTTGAAAGAGATAATGAAAATCACTAAAATAATGATGATTATCCAGTAGCACAGTTCAGTTAATAAATATGCCAACAATGTCAGTGAAATGCAATTGATGTCTTTAGTTAATTAATATGCCAACAATGTCAGTTTAATACAACTGATGTCTTTGCTACTACAACTTATAAACCTCTCTGAAGTCACTTCTCAGAAAATAAATTTCTTTGATACCAAAAAAATTTTCCACAGAAGTAGATGTTCTTTCAACTTAAGACTCTTTCATAAATGCAACACGTGTTGTGCAAGTTATACGGCGTTTCATCACAATTGACTTACAGTGAATGATGTGCAAAACATAATCAAATAAAACTACATACTTTAGAGAATACTCAGCTTGAACCATTCAAATAATATAATTTTATTAAAGAAGTAATATATTTTTTAACATTTATTTATAAAATATGTCATTTTAAGTGAGGCACAATTGCTAATAAATCTCGACTTCTTTATAGTTGGGTCATTTTCTTTACGTTATCAGAGTATTATTTATTTAAAATATAAGTAACACTTTGTAAAACTTGGAGATCTAATGATTAGACATGATAATAATTGCTACAACTCGATTAGTAATACTAATGTGGCTATCATCTTCTTCAACATGTTTCCACTAGATCATGCAATTTTTCAATAACCTACCTAGCTGGTAGCTTACCATAATGCTATTCTAAATTGTAATACAAAATGCCTAGAGATTACAATAAAAATATAGCTAATGAAAAGTCAACATCAGTTAAATCAATTACATATTTGATTGAAAAAGATGTTGGAATTAATGCATTCACCTCACATATTTGATGTTTATTTTTTTAATATTATCACTTAGTTTCTCAAGAAGTCTTTTAAAATTTTGTAATACATGTATCTAGTGATTTGTGATAAATGCATCTAGTTAATTGAAGAAAACTTTTTGTTTTCTATTTTGAGTAGTATAAATAGTTATGAAGTTGATGATTGTAATCATCGCAAGTGGCCTTAAGTGACTTATAATAAACATGAGTATTCTCTAAAAATACAATTTTCCCTCCATATTTCCTACAATTGATATCAAGAGCAGGTTTCGTTCTTAATCTGGGGTTAAGTGTAGAAAAATATGGCATCCAATACAAATGAAGGTGTTGATTCTTCAATAGTTCTTTCTCCATTTTTTTGGTGGAACTGATTTTGAATACTTGAAGATAAGAGTGAGAACACATTTGAAAGTTGAAAGTTTATGGACTATTGTTGCAAATGACTTTAATTTGAAGGGCCAGACAACAATGGTGAACTTATAACACTAGCAGAGATGAAAAATCTTGAGGCTAAGTATCGTCAAGATGAAAAAGTCTTGATCAAAATTCAAATGGGACTCTCAAGATCATATTTTGCAAAAATGCTACCTGTAAGACTGCAAATGAAGCTTGGGTTTCTCTGGAATATGAGGTGTTTGGTGACGAAAAGGTACGCACAATAAATCATCAAACTCTTAGACGAGAGTTTCAAAATATAAAAATTATAGAATCTAAAAAATAGAAGAATATTGCACAAGAATCATGAATATTGTTAATGAAATGAGAAATTATGGTGATACAATTTCTGACCAACATGTTGTGAAAAAGCTTCTTACTAGTGTTACAGAAAAATATGAGTTGATTGTTTCTACACCGGGGAAATGAAAGATCTTTCAAAGCTTTCCATCAAAGAGCTAGTTGGATCTTTTCGTGGACACGACAAACAAATATTTTTTCGTGAAGATCAATCCAAAGAGACAGCTTTCCAGTCCAGAATAAATGTGAATTCTCAAAATTTCTCAAAAAATCAACAAAAGAAGAATTACAATCCAAAAAAGAAGCCGGATCATGATGATTCTTCTAAGAAGGTTGAAGATAAAATTGAAAAAAGTACTAGTCTTTTTTGTAAAATTTGCAAAAGGACTAATCACAATACAAAAAAATTTTGGTACAAAGGCGAGCCCGAATGTAACTTTTGTAAAAAAAAAATTGGGCACATTGAAAAGTATAATTGGCACAAGAAGAAAATTTTTGTGAAAAGCAGGAGGAAAGAAAGAGAAGAAAACATTTTCTTTGCTTCTAAATCTGATGTTTCAACAAAAATAAAATGAATGGTATGTTGATAGTGATTGTAGTAATCACATGACTAGAGATGAAAATGATTTTCTCTCAATTAATAAATAGCATCACTATTAAAGTGAGAATGGAGAATGAAGTCTTAGTTGATGTCAAAGGTGTAGGTGTCGTTTCGATCAACATGAAAGGAAGCGGTAAGCATATTCATGATGTTCTTTATGTTCCTGACTTGGAAGAAAAATTTGTTTGGTGTTGGTCAACTCATGGAAAAGGTTTGTTTTCTTGTGTTTAGAGATAATTATTGCAGGATTTATGATAAAATTCAGTCAAATCAATCATTGTTGAAGTAAAAATAATAAAAGAAACTTCCCTTTTCAATTTAATTACATCGCAGTAAAAATGAAATTGTAAATAATTCATAGCTTTGACACAAAAAATTTTATCACTTGAATTTTCATAGTTTGAAGCTCTCAAGCAAACAGACATGGTGCAAGGCCTTCATGAGATACATACTTATGTGAATCCATGTAAAAGTTGTAAAACGGGAAAGCAACATACTTAGTCTTTTCCAAAAGGGGTGTCTTGGAGAGCAAGTGTACTTTTGAAAATAATTTATACCGACATTTGTTGACAATTGAAGACCCCATGTCCTGGAAGTCAAAGGTATTTTCAAATATTTATTGATGATTTCTCAAAAATGAAAGCATTCAAAAGCAACTTACAGCAGGTTACACTCCCCAACAAAGTGGTGTATCTGAAAGAAGAAATAGAACAATTATTAAAATGACCAGAACTATGATGAATGAGAAAGGGCTGCCAAAATATTTTGGGTAGAAGCAGTGTACATCCTTAACAGGTGCCCGGCAAATGCACTAAAGAACAAGACATCAGTTGAAGCTTGGAGTGGAATGAGACCTTCTTTAAGTCATTTTAAAATTATTGGGTGTATTCGTTATACTCATGGACCTTCTTAGAAAAGAACAAAATTGTATTAAAAAAGTCAAAAATATATATTTCTTGGTGTTTAGTATTTCAATATTATATTTTAGTTCCTCTAGAAGTCCTTTAGAATTTTGTAATACATGTATCTAATAATTTGTGATACATGTATCTAGTTAATTGTACCAGACTTTTTGTTTTCTATTTTGAGCAATATAAATAGTGATGTAGTTAATGATTGTAATCATCTCAAATGCTCTTAAGTAGCCTATAAAAATACTAATCTCCTTCCATATTTTCTAGCAAAGAAAACTCAAAACAAAATGAATGAAAAACAGTCTAATTTGTTTTGGTAATACCTAAAAATTGTTTAATTGTTTAGGCATATTATTGAACATCATCTTTATGTAGTAGTGCTGTGATAAAATGCACAGCTATGAAGATAAGAAAACATTTCAAGAAATAATAAAAAAAATATAAAGATACAAAGAAAGGGCAAAAATCCATTAAGAAGTTTAGAAGTACAAAATAGATCTCTCAATTATAATTTGGAATCTTTAGATAAACAGTAAAATACAGCCAACAATCTCTTTACCATTTTTAGAAGTGAAAAAGTGATTGATCTCTAAAATAATCCCGAAAAAGAAGTACACGTAGTTTAGAATAGAACAATGCATGTGTTTTTATAATAGGTAAAATTTAAATTTCTTTTGGTACAACTCTTTTTATGCTGTGATAGTCCTTTGCTTCTTCACTCATTAGTAAGTGTAATATACCCCTTGTAGTTCATAATAAGTTACTTTTGTTTGTTCTCATACGGTATTCGGTATCCACAATCGAGCCCGACTAAAGCAGAATTGCTTCGAAAAGTCTCATATTAGGGGGTAAAGTGTTTTCTTACAAAGGCGATTCCGTACTTAAGATGACATTTTAATTAAGGATGAAGAAATACTTATCACTCACTACAACCCTGATTGATAATAAGTGAGTTTGTGGTGTATAATACCCCCTTTAGAAAAAATACTAAAGGACGTAAATTTAAAACTAATTTGCACTATTATACTTTTGATTATTTTTAAACTAGTAGAAAATGTAAAGTATTCAATAATCTCGTTACAATAACCTCATTAAATGAAGGGTAAATGTGAAAAAGAGTCCCAAAAATTCTCTTGCAACATTTAAATTTCAGTTATTGTGGACTATGAAAAAAGTTCTAGCAATTCATTAATATGGACTAGAGGGAGTAGCAATAATAACTTTTTAAATATATTTCAATGTAGGCAATACAAAAATATTAATAAAAATTATGGTATAGTTATAACAATTTTTTAAAACGAGTATCTATTTATATTGTCAGTTAATTTTTAAATTTTAATTTAAAGGTATTTCTGTATTGGCAACCGAGAATCGTTTACCTATATAGACATTAGAGAACGCAATAAGAAAGATATATTGTCTCATGTATTCTTATTAGCAAACTTGAAAAAATAAACATGAAGAGAAAAAGAACAATCAAAGTCCACATAAATTTCTGTGTGTCCTTAAGAAAATTAATTCTCTCATTGTATTTGAGGTTGTGAATTATTTCCTCCCAAGATAAAACGGATCAACTATTAAAGAAGTAGCAGCACCTCAAACTTCAATAACTTCAACAAACTCAAAATTTAGTAACAAGATCATACACCAACTCTATTTTGTTTGTAGGAATTTGTATTTAAAAAAAGGGGGAAAATTTAATGAAGAAAATTGTGAGAAAGAATTTCTATTAGTACAACCTTTTAGAACAGTTACAATCGTTTAGAAAAGACATAACCTTTTGTAAAGGAGAAATCTTCAGAAAAGTTAAAACACTTCAAGAGATGTCACAACTAATAGCTCATTATCTTAGCTTTGCACAATGATGCGTTCTTATAGACTTGTAGTCAAAATTTATCCCAACTCATTCGTCTGATCAATCTTCAATTCAACGGTTTCATTCCAAAAAAGATTTCGCCTCTTGACCACCCATAATGCCTTATGCGCTAGATGAATTTCAATTGACAAGCCTTACCAAAGACCAATTGATATATTGCTATGTCAATAAGGTTTTTAAATGTTCGACGGTAAGTACAAAGAGCATCATCAAGCTTTTTAAATCATCATTAAGCTTTTTAGACCAATTTGTTCTGTTGTTATTCTACATTTATAGGATGGACATGATCACCCTATTGGAGACTTTGATTCGTCCATAGGTTTGCAGATTATATGAAATTTCTAGTTATGCTTTACATTATATTTGGCGAGTAATTCACCGAATAGTTGCTTATAGAAGTATGCTCTTCAATCACTGATAATAGCGCGTAGATTCTCAAATCTAGAGAAAATATTATTTTCCTCAAAGTCAATGACACTTTTATCCTCATTATTGGAAGAACGATTTATTTCACCCACTTCGATACATAGACAAACGCCATCAAGATTTAATTTTGTCCATATGAACTCGCACATAGAGTGATGAATCCTATCCCCCTCCCATCAAACAACTCAATTTCAATGATTGGGTTTTATTAAATATCAGTTTCCTCAAAATGCATTTACGTTGTTGTTGTTTACCAAACTACACTCCTTTACAGGATTAAATCAACTAATTGCAAATTACAGTAACCTATGCAACATAGTAACCTAGCTAGGCTGAGGTCGATGTTAGGTAGTGGAGACTGATTAATATTAGGTTTTCCTATTTATTCTCTATTTTAGGTTTTCCTATTTATTCTCTGTAACCAAAAATACTCTAATTTATTAATATAAATATACCTCACCGCCGTGGAAGTTTACTCACGGGGTGTTACCACGAAATATTGGGTTTTCTCTTTCTCTCTCTAGATCTCTCATCTCTTTCTCTTGAAAGTTCTTGTGTTCTTCATTCATCTAGTGTGTGTGCGTGAATTCGATCCTAACAACTGGTATCAGAGCTCAGGAGATTCAACACGATCACAGAAAATGGATAGTTCGAAGCTTGGAATCGAGAAGTTTTATGGATTCGATTTCAGTTTTTGGAAGATGCAGATCGAAGATTATTTGTACTAGAAAGATCTTCACGAACCGTTGACCGGGGTGAAGTCGGAATCTATGACGGAGGAGAAGTGGAAACTCAAGGATCGCCAGGCTCTAGGGTTGATCCGGTTGACTTTGTCAAGAAACGTGGCGTTCAACATCCTGAAGGAGAAGACTACGTCCGGTCTGTTGAAGGCACTGTCAAACATGTATGAAAAACCATCGGCTATGAACAAGGTATATTTGATGCGTAGATTGTTCAATTTAATGATGTTTGAAACTGGATCCATTTCTGATCATATAAATAAAATCAATATGATTGTGAGTCAACTCAATTCTGTGGATATTAATTTTGAAGATGAAATTAAGGCGTTGATTTTGATGTCATCTCTACCCGAGTCTTGGGATACTGTTGTTGCTACGATTAACAGTTCCCGTGGATCTGAGAAACTGAAGTTTGATGAAATCCGTGATGTTTTTCTTAGCGAAAGTATTCACAAACGAGATGTGGGAGATTCATCGGGCAGTGCTCTCAGCGTTGATCGAAGGGGGAAAAGTAAGCTGAAAGGCCAAAATCAACGTGGTCGATCAAAATCAAAGAATCGAGGAAAATCATTGAACAGATCAAACGTGACTTATTGGAACTGTGGAGAAAAAGGGCACTTTCAGATAAACTGTACAAAGCCAAACAAGAAACAAAATCAGAAATTTGGAGATGACAATGATTATGTAAATTCAACAGAGGACATTGGGGATGCTCTAATCCTTAGTGTGAACAGCCCGGTGGAATCATGGATTTTGGATTCTGGTGCATCTTTCCATTCGTCTCCAAGCAAGGAGTTGTTCCAAAACTTCAAATCTGGAAATTTTGGAAAAGTATATCTTGCTGACAATAAAGCCTTAGAGATTGAAGGAAAGGGGGATGTTTGCATAAAGACCACCTCGGGAAACCAGTGGACATTGGAGGATGTCAGATATATTCTTGGGATCAAGAAAAATCTGATCTCTGTTGGTCAGTTGGATAGCACGGGATATGCAGAGAAGTTTGGGAAAGGTTCGTGGAAGATCGTGAAAGGTGCTATGGTAGTAGCTCGTGGCACCAAATCTGGAACCTTGTACACCACTGCAGGGTGTATAAACATGGCCGCTGTGGCTGAAGGTGCTTCCGGTTCATGTCTGTGGCACAACAGACTTGGACACATGAGTACTAAAGGAATGAAGATGCTGGTTGCAAAAGGAGCATTATAGGGTCTGAAGCCTGTTGATATGGGTCTTTGCGAGAGCTGTGTTATGGGCAAACAGAAAAGAGTAAGTTTCACAAAGACTCCTAGAGAGCCAAAGAAAATGCAGTTGGAAATGATCCATACAGATGTTTGGGGACTATCGCCAGTATCATCACTTGGAGGATCCAGATTTTATGTTACCTTCATTGATGATTTCAGCAGGAAGGTATGGGTTTACTTCTTGAAGGATAAGTCAAAGGTGTTTGAAACTTTCAAGAAGTGGAAAGCTGAAGTTGAGAATCAGACTGATTTGAAAGTCAAATGTCTAAGGTCTGACAATGGAGGAGAGTATGACAAATCAGAGTTCAAGGCATTCTGTGTAGCTGAGGGAATCAGATTGATAAGAACAGTTCCTAGTAAGGCAAGGTAGAATGGAATTGCTGAGAGGATGAACAGAACATTGAATGAGTGTGCAAGGAGTATGAGGATACACTGTGGGCTGCCCAAAACACTTTGGGCGGATGCTGTGACCACAACTGCATACTTGATCAACAGGGGACAATCAGTTCCTTTAGGGTTCAAGATTCCAGAGGAGGTGTGGACAAGAAAAGAACTCAAGTACTCACACTTGAGGACTTTTGGTTGCACTACTTATATTCATGTTGATCCAGAAAAGAGAGGCAAGCTTGATGCCAAGGCTGTGAAGTGTTACTTCATAGTATATGGTTCTGATTTGTTTGGTTACATGTTTTGGGATGACAAGAACAGAAAGATCCTGAGACATTGTGACGTGAAATTTGATGAGTTTGTCCTGTACAAGGACATAGAGAAGAAGGTTGTAGAGATTACAAAGCAAGTGGGAGTTGAGGTTAAGTTGGAGAAGAGTAACCCCAGAGATGTCGAAGCAGATACTCAACCAACTCCTACTGAAGATTCTGAAGTGGAGCAAGTTACACCTGAGCAGGTGTTAAGGAGATCATCCAGATCCATCAGGGCACCAGATAGGTATTCACCTTCATTACACTATCTATTGCTGACTGATGAGGGGGAACCAGAGTGTTTTGATGAGGCCCTACAGGTGGAGGATTCGATCAAGTGGGAGCAAGCCATGGATGCTTAGATGAGGTCACTTGAGAAGAACGACACATGGGTGTTGACTGAGTTACCTGCAGGTAAGAGAGCTTTGCTGAACAAGTGGGTGTTTAGAATCAAGACTGAACCAGATGGCAAAAGAAGGTTCAAGGCTCGTTTAGTGGTTAAAGGATATTCACAAAGGAAAGGTATTTATTATGCTGGAATATTCTCTCCTGTTGTGAAGTTAACCTCTATTCGAATTTTGTTGAGTATTGTTGCATCGGAAAATTTGCATCTAGAGCAAATGGATGTAAAAACAACGTTTTTACATGGAGATCTGGACAAAGAGATCTATATGCAGCAACCGGAAGGATTTGTGGTTCCAGGCAAGGAACACATGGTGTGCAAGCTCACCAGGAGCTTGTATGGACTAAAGCAAGCACCAAGGTAGTGGTACAAGAAGTTCGAGGGAGATTAACAATCTGAAGACAAGGTTGTCTGCAACGTTTGAGATGAAAGACTTGGGTCCAGCAAAGCAGATTTTTGGGATGAATATTTCTCGGGATAGATCTGCTGGCAGTTTAAATCTATCTCAGGATTTGTACATTGAGAAGGTGCTTAGCAGATTCAGGGTTAATGATGCTAAACCCAGGACTACTCCATTGGCAAATCACTTTAAATTGTCAAAGTAGTAGTCACCCAAGACTGCCGAGGAGCGTGATCACATGGCACTTGTTCCATATACTTCAGAAGTTGGTAGTTTGATGTATGCTATGGTCTGCACTAGACCTGATATTGCACATGCAGTGGGAGTAGTTAGCAGGTACGTGGCGAACCCTGGGAAAGAGCATTGGGAAGCTGTGAAGTGGCTTCTGAGATATCTGAGAGGTACATCCAGTACTTCACTTTGTTTTGGCAAAGGCAAGGTGACTCTACAGGGTTTTGTGGATGCTGATCTAGGTGGGGATGTTGACTCGATCAAGAGTACATCCGGGTACATTTACACCATAGGTGGAACAAAAGTGAGTTGGATGTCTAGGCTTCAGAAGTGTATTTCTCTTTCATATACTGAAGCTGAGTATGTGGCAATAGCTGAAGATGGCAAAGAGATGATATGGCTGGCAGATTATCTTGAGGAATTGGTCAAGAAGCAGAGCGAGAAGATTCTTTACTCAGATAGAGAGAGTGCCATACAGTTGGTGAAAAATCAAGTCTATCATTCGAAGACAAAGCACATCAGAAGGCAATACCATTTAACTCGTAGGGCAGTGGAGGATGGTGGTATGTGCTTAGAGAAGATAGAGGGTGCAAAGAACCCGGCAGACATGTGGACGAAATGTGTTGATGTTGGAAAACTGAGGTTATGTAAAACTTCGGTTGGTCTTCTGTAGTTGTTGCTACAGATGTTGCGCTGAGGTAAAGATGTTGATGATCAAGAGATTTTTTTTGAGAATGTATTTTTTGGATGACTGAGTCAGTCTCCAAGTGGGAGAATTGTTAGCTAGTGGAGCCTGATTAATTTTAGGTTTTCCTATTTATTCTCTATTTTTGGTTTTCCTATTTATTCTCTATTTTAGGTTTTCCTATTTATTCTCTGTAACCAAAAATACTCTGATTTATTAATATAAATATACCTCACCGGCGTGGAAGTTTACTCACGGGGTGTTACCATAAAATATTGGGTTTTCTCTTTCTCTCTCTAGATCTCTCATCTCTTTCTCTTGAAAGTTCTTGTGTTCTTCATTCATCTAGTGTGTGCGGTGAATTCGATCCTAACAGCAGAATCCCATAAAGAGATGTTAGAGATAATTATAACTTTTTATTGGAAGTCTAATTAATATTTTTTGTTGAAAATTGGGGGATTTTTATGAAAGATTACTAACTATTTGGACTTTTATCAATAATAAGACGAACTGGAGTTACCATTCTTAGATGTTTGAACTGAGATATTGTAGTGTTCTTAGAAGTGTAAAAGAGATACTATAAATATGATGCTTTCTCAAATTTATAGAATGAGAAGCAATACCTACATATGAAAATTTTAGTTGGAGTTTGATTCTCATGATAACAGAAACCTAGAGAGAATATATTTTTCTCGAGGCACCACAATACAGAGGAAAATATAAATCTTTCAATAGAATTGAAAGAGCAGGAGGAAATTGGGGACTTACAAACTTAGACAACAAAATCTTAATCAATGATCATATCCACCTTTTGATCTATATCATCGTGGGATATTTGTATGATATATTAATGAGGGACTACTAATAATTTTATGGATATGCATAACGGTAAGGGTAAATAAATTAAAAGTAACAAACATCTTTTATTTATTTTTGCATATTATTATACCTAGGATTTTTCTATAGTGGTAAGGGTATATATGAGTCCCTTTTGTTACGAAGTATATATCTGTTCTAAATTGCAAAGTTAATGAACATATCAAACCCTTTTTCCCAAATAAAACTAGATCCAACCTGAACTTGTGAAGGGTGGAAATGTTGTAAGGAGTTGATCTTTCTAATTGATCCGTAGTGGATATTTCACGAGCACTAGTCATAGTGCTGTGTAACATGTCTCCGCTATAAAATTGAATAACCACATTTCCACCTTAGAGATGTCGTATACTTTGATGTTCAATGCATAGAGTGTTGCAGACCCTGTCAAAGTGTAACAACTAGTTTCAAAACTAGGGTCAATGGTACAACCTAATCCTAGTCCAATTCCAAAAGGATACAACACTTTGAGGTTCCCACACTTCTTTAGGCATCCTTGTTTCGTAATATTTGCGACTTTCGTGATGGTGGTGTTGGTGGGAGAAGATGTTGTGTTAATGGTGGTTCAAGCAGTGGCTAATGTCAAGATTATTAGGAAGAAATGAAGCAGAAGGAATTGTCTTTGCTTCATGATTTTGAAGAGTGATATAATGGGAAAAGGTAGAAGTACCTTCCTATACTATGATTTTGTATTTTTGTACACCTTTTTGCTTACATTGCATCCAAGTATCTCCCACGTGCCTCAACTGCGTGGAGTTACGGGGTGTGCCACATAAACTAAAAGGTGTAGACTATAATATATAATATGAGTTTAGGAGATAATAGGACTTTAGTTTAGTAAAGATGTGTCTCTGAGATTACGATCATAGTCTTGGGGATACTTGTTTCTTCTCTCGTGATATCACCTATTTGTGTATACAACTATTTATTTCACTAGTTAAAGTCAAATCCCTTTATATAGAAGAGTTTAATGTATTAGTATACCCTTATAAGAGAGGAAAGAAAAAATACACCATATGGTCTTATACTTTATATTTTAAGATCATGAGTACTAAAGACAGGACAACAAATTATTAAGCAACTAAAAATAAAAGGCTAAAAATCAACCATCACAAAGACTCACATATTGAAACAAATAGATTTCACTAAAATTTAAAAGTAAATACAACAATTGGGATAAACACCTTTAAAATGACAATCAGATCAACGACCAAAATCCATTTAATTTCAAATTAATGAACCTTAGAAGTCTACACATCATCTGTATCAGTCAGCCATAATATCCTCAAATTTTTTGTTTAGAAACATATCTATTTTGTTAAATCAATGTTACCACTAGGAAAATAAATAGGAACAACAACATGGATTCCCGTTGTAATTGAGAGTTTAAGTGCTTCGTTGATACGACTTATCATTCCCTTTTGAAAGTTCCACTCTGTTTTGCTTTAACTCTCTCATCTTCATTACTGTTTTTAGTTGGCGTGCAATCTTATTTCTGACATTTAAAAGGCATTAGGAGAAAAAAAGTTGTTTGAACGAGAAACTTTTAAAAGAAGGTCACGTAATTTATAAGAGATTGTTATAAAATATTATGATGTGGATGTCTACTATGCAAAACATTACTCTCACTGATACATTCATTTCTTCCTTTGATTATGAAGATAACCTCCACCATTATGATCATCGTTTTTGTAATCTAACACCTCTATAACCTCCTCCTTTAATTATATTAATGATTCATGTCATGTTTATGACAATTTTTTTGTATGCCTATATGTAACACTATAAATAGAGACATAAGAGTGTTGGGCTATTTCCCATGTTCCAGCCAAAGGCCCATGGCCTAATCCTTCTTGGAAAAGGATTGAAATTATTTTCTTTATTTGGTATCCAATTCTATTAGAAAAATGATTGGAATTGTAATCCTATTTGTAGTTGGTTTTTATTTTGTAAGGAAAAGCACAACTCTATAAATAGAGGATGGTTGCTCATTGGTATTGTCTTTGAAAGACATTAGAACATAAGAGTGGTTTTTGAGAGATCTTTCGACAAGAGAAAAGAGATAAAGAAAAGGGTTTTTTTGCTGCAATCTTTTTCTCCCACCAACAAAGTTCAGATCGTGTTTCCCGATTAACTAACTGTTGGTTCGGGCTGAAATTTGGACTGAGTTTTTCGGATATCTTGTTGGTTGATTTGAACGGTGGAGATCAGATTCTGAGGTCAGCAAGATCCGATTTTAGGTCCCGAACAGAAGCTGGGTTTGGGTGGTGTTTCTTTCTATTTATCTTTTGTTGGTGTAGCTATTGTTTGTTATCTTTTGACACTTGTTGTGTAGGCATTAAAATAATATTTGTAACCCTTGTATTGGTATAGTGATGCAATTTGGATCTTGTCGATTCCGTGGAGGTTACCTTCGGTTTGAAGGGTTTTTCCACGTTAAACTTGGTGTTCTTTATTGTTAGATTTTTGATTTCATCTTTTCATCACAATAACTGGTATCAGAGCTAAGGTTATCTATATGGAGGGGGATATTATCAAGATGGTATGTCTTAACGGAAGAAACTACAGAATATGTAAAAGCAAGATTAAAGATCTATTGTTCATGAAAAAGATGCATCTTTCGATTTTTTCTGCTCATAAACCCGAGAATGTGACCGATGAAAATTTGGAATTTGAGCACCAACAAGTATGTGTATATATAAGACAATGGGTTGAGGATAATGTTTGCAACCATATTTTGAATGAGGCACATGCTACAATATTGTTGGAAAAGTTGGAGATGTTTTACGCTTCAAAAACTGGCAATAACAAGTTGTTCTTGTTAAAGAAATTGATGACCTTTATATACAAAGAGGGCAGTCCTATTGTTGATCATATAAATGATTTTCAGGGTATTCTTGATCAGCTATCAGGAATGGGTGTTAATTTTTATGATGAAACACAAGGACTTTGTCTTCTTAATACTCTACCGAATTCTTGGGAAACTTTTCGTGTTTCTTTAACAAATTATGCCACTGGTGGAAAGGTAACTATGGAATATGCAAAGAGTGGTGTGTTGAATGAAGAGGTTAGAATGTAATGTCAAGACACATCTTCACATTCAGATGTTCTATATACAGAAGATCGAGGGAGACATAAGACAAGAGATCCGAGGAGTAGAGGTAAAAGCTGAAGCAAGTCAAAATTCAAGAATCCAAATATTATATGTTAATAATTGTGGAAAGAAAGGACATATTAAAAGGTTTTGTAAATAATTGAAGAAAGATCTTATAGAACGGAAGAAGGAAGAAACCAATGAAAATAATGTTGTTGGTGTTATCCAAGATGACCTTCTCTTCGCTTGTAATAAAGACGTCACCAATTTTATATCTAAAGATAAAAGTTGGAGAGTTGATTCTGGAGCCACATCACATGTCACACCAAGAAAAGACTTCTTTTCATCTTATACTTCTGTTAACTCTGACGTGTTAAAGATGGGTAATGCTGGTGAGGTTAAGGTGTTTGGTGTTGGCACTGTTTGTTTGAAACCAATACTGGTTCAACGTTGGTCCTTCAGAATGTCAAGCATGCTCCAGACATTCCGATAAATTTGATCTCTGTAGGATAACTAGATGATGATGGCTATCACAATGACTTGTGGAATGGCCAATGGAAGCTCACCAAAGGCTCAATGATTTTAGCTCGAGGAAGAAAACATTCAAATTTATATGTGACACAAGGATCGATTCTTGGTGACTCTATATATTTGGTAGAGAGCGAGACTTTATCAGAATTGTGACACAAAAGGCTTAGTCATATAAGCGAGAGGGGGATCACCTGTTTGGCTAAGAAGAATTTGCTTGCTGGTATAAAACAAACAAAGGTCAAAAGATGTGTTCATTGCTTAGCAGGGAAACAAAAAAGAGTTTCTTTTCACAGTCATCCTCCTTCAAGAAAGTCTGAGCTATTGGAGCTACTACACTCAGATTTGTGTGGTCCTATCAAAGTGAAGTCAAAAGGTGGTGCACTTTACTTTTCTACTTTCGTTGATGATCATTCTCGTAAGATTTCGGTATATCCTTTAAAATCCAAAGATCAAGTGCTTGATGTGTTTAAGAAGTTTCAAGCCTTATCTGAGAGACAAATGGGAAAGAAATCAAAATGTAACGCACTGATAATGGTGGTGAGTATATTGGTCCCTTTGATAACTACTGCAAATCGCAAGGAATACGTCATCAAAAGACTCCTAAATTAAATGGTTTGGTAGAGAGGATGAACAGAGCTTTAGTTGAAAGAGTTAGATGTGTGCTTTCATAGGCTAAACTTCCAAATTTTTTTTGGGCTGAAGCACTTAACACTATTGCTTATGTTATCAATTTGTCTCCTGTTGTTGCTTTGGATGGTGATCTTCCAAACAAAGTTTGGTTTGATAAGGATGTTTCTTATGATCACTTGAAAGTTTTTGGGTGTAAAGCTTGTGTGCATGTTCCAAAAGATGAGAGGTCAAAATTGGATGTTAAAACTAAGCAATGTATCTTCATTAGTTATGGTCAAGACGAGTTTGGATATCGCTTTTATGATCCAATTGATAAGAAACTCATTAGAAGTCGTGATTTTGTGTTCTTTAAAGATCAAACTATTGAAGATATTGACAATACTGAGAAACTAGATTCTTATACTTATGAGATCATAGTTGATGTTGATCCAAAGCCTATTATTGATACATCTTCTGCACATGAAGAAATCCAAGGTAATGATCAATGTAGAACATATAATTGTTCCTACTGATGATCTTTTGGTTGATAATCAACAAACTCATGTTGGGATGACTACTTTGGATGCTCTAGAAACCTCTTGTAGAAGATCTACTAGAGAGAAGCGAAGCTCAACACGTTATTCTCATGATGAGTATATTCTATTGACTAATATGGAAGAACCTGAAGGTTATGATGAAGTCATGTTAGATACTAATAGAGATAAGTGGAAAGAACTCATCGTAGACAATCATGAGTTTTGTAGAAGTGTGGCAGGCAGGAAGACTATAAAAAGTTCCTCCACTTGAAGTCCATTTGGCCCCTTGGCTGGAGGGGGAGTTTTTTGGGATATTACCCATGTTCCAGCCAAAGGCCCATGACCTAATCTTACTTGGAAAATGTTTGGAATTATTCTCTTTATTTGTTTTCCAATTCTATTAGGAAAAGGATTGGAATTGTAATCCTATTTGTAGTTGGTTTTGGCTTTGTAAGGAAAAGCACAACTCTATAAATAGAGGATGGTTTTGAGAGAATAATTAATTGATCATTGGTATTGTCTTTGAAATACATTAGACCATAAGAGCGGTTTTTGAGAGAGCTTTCAACAATAGAAAAGAGAGAAAGAAAATGGTTCTTTTGCTGCAGTCTTTTTCTCCGACTAGCAATGTTCAGATCGTGTTTCCAAATTAAATAACCGTTGGATTGGGATGAAATTTGGACTGATTGTTCCTGACATCTTTCTAGTTGATTTGAACGGTGAAGATCGGATCCGAAGGTCAGAAAGATCCTGTTTTAGGTTTGGAACAGAAGCTGCTTTTGGTGGTGTTTCTTTCTATTTATCTTTTGTTGGTGTAGCTATTGTTTGTTCTCTTTGACACTTTTTGTGTAGCCATAAGAAGAATATTTGTAACCCTATTATTGGTATAGTCAAGCAATTAGGATCTTGTCGATCCCGTGGTGGTTATCTTCAGTTTGAAGGGTTTTTCCACGTTAAACTTGATGTTCTTTATTGTTAGATTTTCGGTTTCATCTTTTCGTCACAACAAAGATTTCCAGATTGTATACAATTGAATACTTGAAAGAATAAGAAAAACTCTGATCTCTATTGTCTTTATATTTGTATTATTCTCATCTTCTTTCTTTCTTTTCTACTTTCTTTCTTATGATATCACTCTTTTAACTTTAATTTAAAACATGGTATCAACACGATTCTTTAATTTTCCAATTAAGCTTCAACTTGATTTTTCCACCAGTGATAATATTGAAATTTTCCATGATGACTTTTGTAAGTGTAATATGTAATTGTTTTGTATATACTTTTCTAAAGTTGGATTTGATTTTATTTCTCCTCTGAAAAGGTAAGGTATGTACACAATGAAGGTAAGGTATGAATTTCTCAAAGTTAGATTGGAAAAAGATAATATAATGACCTCCAGGTCATTTATGTTTTTATGCCTCATGTTCATCGTTTATATTTTTCATGTAGAGACCCAAAGTAACTTATGATATTCCAGTCACCTAGTCATTCATTAGTTTTTACGCAAGTTTGAGTATTGTAGAGCGTTTGAACCTTAATGGCCAACTCTGACAAAAACTAAAAAACGATGACTTTAGAATTATTGCACCCTCGAAATGAACTATGTTGAACAAGATATTCACATGTGTTTTGTAAGTTAATAATAAGTTAAAATGATATATTTTAGCCTTAGAAGTCAGTCGGTGAAGTTCGAAAGTCAAACGTCCAAAAACGTCTATGACGTTAGAAAAATGTGTCTTGGAGTGTGCTAGAGTGTTCTTGATTTTGGTGCATGTTTTTGAGTACTGTTTGTTATCTAATACCAGCGGGGATGACCTTAGCACATAGAGGGATGTACCAAGGGTCAAAACGTTCAAGTAGGACTCCTTGGGGACCACTCTAAGGGTCACCAAGGAGGACACACACATTGGACAATGGAGATGTCTAAAGCAGTGTGCAGGAATAAGAATTGGAAGCCACCTCACGTGGTGCTCCTAGCACTGAAGTTTCCTGTGCGTTGTGCAAGTGGCACGAGGCTCACTGCCTCAATATATTGAAAGTCAAGAATCAGTAGCTCCCTCCGCAATGCGCAGCCATGTCCCAGATTTGGCCACGTTATTTTTAAGTAAAATTAGAATTTGGAAAAGGGTCCAAATAGTGTAGGGGTGTTTTCGGAACTTTGGGGATCATTTGTGGACTGTTTTAGGTCACTTTAAACCCAATGTCACCCATCAATTCAAAACCTAAAGCTCATATAAAAAATATCTCTCCAAAACCTTTTCTCAAGAGCCTCAATTTTCATGAAGCGTCAAGCTCCAAGGAAGAAGACCAAATCCTTAAAGTTTCATCAACGAATCTCATGGATTTATTCATATTAAGGTATGGTAGTCATCCTTGAGCCTTATTTAATTCAAGGAGAAATTTCAAAGAGATTTCAAAAAGTGTTTCAAACTTCAAACTTCTTTATTCGTTGACTCTAAGTAGGAGTCTTTGCATGAAAATGTTTCAATGATTAAAATTAGTTGTTCTTAGTGTTAAATGATGATTTTAATGTCAAAACCCCAATGAAATAATGTCTATGCTTTTTATCAACTTTTAGCTTATGAAATGGGTTTAATAAACATGATTAGAAAATATTAAATATATGATTTTCTTGATGGTTACATTATGTTTTAGCTACTGACCTAAGGGATATTTTATGATAAATTTTGGGTAAATTGTTAGTAGGTGGTGAAAGCTTGGATGGATGGAAAGTTTGTTATGTCGCTTAGTTCTTAATGTGAAATGTTCTTGAGTGGTATGTCCAACTTTGGTGATGGTGTTTACTTGAAATTCATGATTATATTATATAAATGTGTGTATTGTGAATGTGGCATTTAATGCATATAATGGAAGCAAAATGATGATTAGGATGTTTAATTATGATATGTCTTAGAAGATTGAAATGTGCATCTTGAGATGTGTAGTATCTTGATAGATGAGGAGGCCCGGTAGATTAGGGCTCGTGAGTTAGATTATGAGGCGTCTAGCTCCAGATTGGAGGATGTTGAGAGAAGCACCACTGAGGGTGTATATACGGTTGTGTGCACCACTGATGGTGGCCCTATTACTGAGGAAAAGGGTTTCAAAAAATCAGACCCGCCGGCTTGTTGATCTTCGGCGCTATGCACCTTAGGTTTGCTTTAGCTACCACTTTTTCTTTAATTTCTTATGTATTGGGAACAATTGCATGTATTTTGTTGGGTTGGGGTAAATTGAAAGTGAGTTCTAGGGTGAAGATTGAGTAGTCCGACTCACGATCCTCTTTTGGTGGTTTTCTTTCCTGTGTTCTTTTGACCTAAAAGACTGATTATTTTACTGTTGAACCGGCATGTGTAGTATCTTGTACAAAGTATTAATGAGAAATCTGAAGCAAGATGGATTAATATGAATGATATCCCGTTCTAAAGAGAATGGTTGCATGATGACGTATAATGAATGTTGAATCTGTTGGCTCTAAGCATGATATATTGATGCAGCATTGCATCATCCTCAATCTAATACTCGAACTAGGCGTCTACTAATCTAATAGGGGAATGAGGTGTTAAGAGTGTGTGAGGAAAGTTGATTATTCTACTGTTGGTACCTAGCTAAAACTTGCCCGATTAGTCCTGTTTAAAGAAATCTGTGGTAGATATTTAGGAAAGGATCATAGGTCCTTGTTCAAATTAACAAATTTTTAGCCTAATTAAAAGAAAACCACATGAAATTGATCCCTTTTTGATCCAAGTACTTTGAGCTTACAATGGACCTTTCTTTTCTACCCCAACACATCTTCCCTGGGAATAATGTATTGGCCCTGGTCCTTCTTTGGACATATGCACCTCAACTTAGGAAAAAAACATAAGTTGAGGGTGGCTAATGCAGAAACTGATCTCATCTTGGAACTTAACCAAATCTTGGGTATTGTGTACCTCGACTCATGGCAAAGCCATAAGTTTAGGGTGGTTATTATCAGTAATGTCCCGAAAAGTGAAATGAAAGGATTAATGTGAAAGAAAAAATGAAAGAGTGAATAAGAGAAGTAACTCAGTCAAAGCCATTATCAAAGAAAAAAAAAAGAGAAAATAAAAAAAGTATTTATGAAAAAGAAGTAAGAGTCATTTCCAAAAAAGGAGAAAGGAAGGAGAAAACAATGTAAAGAGTACAAGAAAAGAAAGAGTAGGTCATAATAAACAATGAAAGAGGTAGGAAGCTTAGCCATGTGTCAAGGAGGGACACAAGTCACTAGATGTACTAATATTTATCAACCCTAACCGAGAGCCTACGTTACAAGCCAAGAAAGTCCTATCTTGATCCTAAGAGTCTAATATAGTGAGATTAAGCATTGAAAATAAGGGCAAGCCTATGGATACACGTGTCACGACTAGAATCTAGACCCCAGACGAGAACGGCATCGTTGACCTCTCAAAGGTCGCAAACAAGCCTACTTACGTCATTTTTACTTTACATAGGTTAATTTTAGCGGAAAATTTGAAATTTTTTATTCTTTAATTATACTTGCTAAACATTCTTAATATATTTCTTAATTGTTCATCATCAACCATCTAACATTTAAGAGATAAGCAACAGAAAGAAATAATTCATTTAGTATTAATTGTATATCGTCCAAAGTAGCACCAATACAAAGTCTGAACAAAACCAGGAAAGAAATGCTAGTGGAACATGCTCCACTAGCTCAACTATATAACTATGCTAGTATGTAAAACAGTAGCATCCTCAAAAGCATGAGGGACTACCAAACTCCGGATGAATGCTGAAGTCCAGATAGCTGCAACAACGAATTTGTAGATCTGTTGTCCACCTGTGCTTGCACCTAAAAGTAGATGTTTGTATGGAATTAGTACACACTTGTACTAAGTATGGGTATATGCAAGCACACACCAGAGACATGCATGAGAAAGAATAACTCTTTCCTAACGACATGATTTTTGAAAGTCAAGTCAGTGGAATTGCCAATTTGAGATTGGGAAAGTTATTCCACGAGAGAGACATGCATCATTATCATTATCGTACTACACACAACACACAACATCTTCATATAGCACATAACATATAACACATAGTTTCTTTCATATTATTCATCCATATGCCATGAGACCTTGCTATCATGGACTTGACCTTAAGACTTCCCAAAATGAGGGCTCAACATATGGGACCTCAACTAGGGAGCGTTCTTTAGCAAACACAAAGTCTGCTTCATTCATTCATACGTACCTCATTTCAGTTCATTCATAGGCCAGTGTGAACACCAGCTATTCCTAGGGTGTAGTTTAAGACTTTCATTGGGTTTGATGTGCAATGATCAGGAATAACCTAATGTCATTACCTGAATCTAGATCTCCTCTTGATTATTCTATTCTAACACCTTCGGTATCATTCATTTCTTAATATGATTCATTTGAGGCTGGCCTCATTCATTCATTGGGAACTTTAACTTTAACCCACATAGATCATGTGAGCATCGTGAAATCCAGTGTCTCCCCCACACCTAAAAGAAGTGGAATCACCGGCCAAAGCAATTCAATAACATGCTAGCATATATGGGAATTTAACCCCACCAGATCCCTATAGTGGCAATATAGGTTCAAAGACTAGGAGATGTATAAAGACCCATACCCGGTAAGCCGGACACTCTCATCTCATGAGAGTTACGTGAACCTCTGACCTTCTCGAAAGAATGCATCACCGCTCATAGCTAGCCTATCGGTGTTCAGTATAAAGTTCCATTACATACAACTCATACATCATGGAAGCTGGCTTCTAGTATGAGGACGTCATAGCTCAATAGATGATTTCTCATCTCATCATTAGTATTAAGTGTTTTAAAACTCAATATTTTCATTAGAGTGCTCATCGATACTGGTCTCTTCATTATCTTACACTCTCATTGGTGAGTAAGTTTGTTAACATTTACTTAGGCTGATTTGAGATTGCTCTCATTGTAAGGTAGTGGAACCTGATTAATTTTAGGTTTTCCTATTTATTCTCTATTTTAGGATTTCCTATTTATTCTCTATTTTTTTTGTAACAAAAAATACTCTGATTTTATTAATATAAATATGCCTCACCACCGTGGAAGTTTACTCACGGGGTGTTACCACAAAAAATTGGGTTTTCTATTTCTCTCTCTAGATCTCTCATCTCTTTCTCTTGAAAGTTCTTGTGTTCTTCATTCATCTAGTGTGTGTGCGTGAATTTGATCCTAACAACTGGTATCAGAGCTAAGGAGATTCAACATGATCACTGAAAATGGATAGTTCGAACCTTGGAATCGAGAAGTTTGATGGATCCGATTTCAATTTCTGGAAGGTGCAGATCGAAGATTATCTGTACCAGAAAGATCTTCACGAACCGTTGACTAGGGTAAAGCCGGAATCCATGACGGAGGAGAAGTGGAAACTCAAGGATCGCCAGGCTCTAGGGTTGATCCGGTTGACTTTGTCAAGAAACATGACGTTCAACATCGTGAAGAAGAAGACTACGTCCGGTCTGTTGAAGGCACTATCAAACATGTATGAAAAACCATCGGCTATGAACAAGGTATATTTGATGCGTAGATTGTTCAATTTAAAGATGTATGAGAATGGATCAGTTTCTGATCATATAAACAAGTTCAATATGATTGTGAGTCAACTCAATTATGTGGACATTTATTTCAAAGATGAAATTAAGGCGTTGATTTTGATGTCATCTCTGTCCAAGTCTTGGGATACTGTTGTTGTTGTGATTAGCAGTACCCGTGGATCTGAGAAACTGAAGTTTGATGAAATCCGTGATGTTGTTCTTAGCAAAAGTATTCACAAATGAGAAGTGGGAGATTCATCGGGCAGTGCTCTCAGCGTTGATCGAATGGGGAGAAGTAAGACAAAAGGCCAAAATCAACATGGTCGATCAAAATCAAAGAATCAAAGAAAATCCCTTAACAGATCAAACGTGACTTGTTTGAACTGTGGAGAAAAAAGGCACTTTCGAACGAACTGTCCAAAGCCAAAAAAGAAACAGAATAAGAAATTTAGAGATGACAATGATTCTGTAAATTCAGCAGAGGAAATTGGGGATGCTCTAATCCTTAGTGTGAACTGCCCGGTTGAATCATGGATTTTGGATTCTGGTGCATCTCCATTCGTCTCCAAGCAAGGATTTGTTTCAAAATTTCAAATCTGAAAATTTTGGAAAAGTATATCTTGCTGACAATAAAGCCTTAGAGATTAAAGGAAAGGCGGATGTTTGCGTAAAGACCACCTTGGGAAACCAGTAGACATTGGATGATGTCAGATATATTCTTGGGATTAAGAACAATCTGATCTCTGTTGGTCAGTTGGATAGCACGGGATATGCAACAGAGTTTGGGAAAGGTTTGTGGAAGATCATGAAAGGTGCTATGGTAGTAGCTCGTGGCACCAAATCTGGAACCTTGTACACCACTGCAGGGTGTATAAATATGGCCGCTATTACTGAAGGTACTTCTGGTTCATGTCTTTGGCATAACAGACTTGGACACATGAGTACTAAAGAAATGAAGATGCTGGTTGCAAAAGGAGCATTAGAGGGTCTGAAGTCTATTGATATGGGTCTTTGCGAGAGCTGTGTTATGGGCAAACAGAAAAGAGTAAGCTTCACAAAGACTCCTAGAGAGCCAAAAAAAGTGCGGTTGGAAATGGTCCATACAGATGTTTAAGGACCATCTCCAGTATCATCACTTGGAGGATCCAGATTCTATGTTACCTTGATTGATGATTTCAGCAGGAAGGTATGGGTTTACTTCTTGAAGCATAAGTAAGATGTATTTGCAAATTTCAAGAAGTGGAAAGCTGAAGTTGAGAATCAGACCGGTTTGAAAGTAAAATGCCTAAGGTCTTAAAATGGAGAAGAGTATGACAAATCAGAGTTCAAGGCATTTTGTGCACCTGAGGGAATCAGATTGATGAGAACAGTTTCTGGTAAAGCAAGGCAGAATGGAATTGCTGAGAGGATGAACAGAACATTGAATGAGCGTGCAAGGAGTATGAGGATACACTGTGGGCTGCCCAAAACACTTTGGGCGGATGCTGTGAGCACAACTGCATACTTGATCAACAGGGGACCATCAGTTCTTTAGGATTCAAGATTCTAGGTGTGGACAGGAAAAGTACTCAAGTACTCACACTAGAGGACTTTTGGTTGCACTGCTTATGTTTATGTTGATCCAGAAAAGAGAGACAAGCTTGATGCTAAGGCTGTGAAGTGTTATTTCATAGGCTACGATTCTGATTTGTTTGGTTACAGGTTTTGGGATGAAAAGAATGAATGATCCTGAGACATTGTGATGTGACATTTGATGAGTCTGCCCTGTACAAGGACAGAGAGCAGAAGGTTCTAGAAATTACAAAGCAAGTGGGAGTTGAGGTTGAGTTGGAGAAGAGTAACCCTAGAGATGTCGAAGCAAATACTCAACCAACTCCTACTGTAGAATCTGAAGTGGAGCAAGTTACACATGAGCAGGTGTTAAGGAGATCATCTAGATCCATCAGGGCACCAGATAGGTATTCACCTTCATTACACTATCTATTGCTGACTGATGAGGGGGAACCAGAGTCATTTGATGAGGACCTACAGGTGAAGGATTCGATCAAGTGGGAGCAATCCATGGATGATGAGATGAGGTCAGTTGAGAAGAACGATACCTGGGTGTTGACTGAGTTACCTGCAGGGAAGAGAGCTGTGCTGAACAAGTGGGTGTTAAGAATCAAGACTGAACCAGATGGCAAAAGAAGGTTCAAGGCTCGTTTAGTGGTTAAAGGATATTCACAAAGGAAATGTATTGATTATGGAGAATTATTCTCTCCTGTTGTGAAGTTAACCTCTATTTGAATTCTGTTGAGTGTTGTTGCATCAGAGAATTTGCATCTAGAGCAAATAGATGTAAAAACAACATTTTTACATGGAGATCTTGACAAAGAGATCTATATGCAGCAACCGGAAGGATTTGTGGTTCCAGGCAAGGAAAACATGGTGTGCAAGGTCACCAGGAGCTTGTATGGACTATAGCATGCACCAAGGTAGTGGTACAAGAAGTTTGACTCCTTCATGACCAAGAGTGGATTCTGCAAAGCTGCAAAGGATCCTTGTTGTTACTTCAAGAAATACACTGATTCATATGTCTTTCTACTCTTGTATGTGGATGATATGTTGATTGCAGGATCTAGTATGAGGGAGATTAACAATTGAAGACAAGGTTGTCTGCATCGTTTGAGATGAAAGACTTGGGTCCAGCAAAGCAGATTTTAGGGATGAATATTTCTCGGGATAGATCTGCTGGCACTTTAAATCTATCTCAGGATTTGTACATTGAGAAGGTGCTGAGCAGATTTAGGGTTAATGATTCTAAACTCAGGACTACTCCATTGGCAAATCACTTTAAATTGTCAAAGTAGCAGTCACCCAAGACTGCCGAGGAGCGTGATCACATGGCACTTGTTCCATATGCTTCAGCAGTTGGTAATTTGATGTATGCTATGGTCTGCACTAGAATTGATATAGCACATGCAGTGGGAGTTGTTAGCAGGTACATGGAGAACCCTGGGAAAGAGCATTGGGAAGCTATGAAGTGGCTTCTGACATATCTAAGAGGTACATCCAGTACTTCACTTTGTTTTTGCCAAGGCAATGTGACTCTACAGGGTTTTGTGGATGCTGATCTTGGTGGGGATGTTGACTCGATCAAGAGTACATCCGGGTACATTTACACCATACGTGGAACAGCAGTGGTGATTGATACTCTTATGAGAATGTAATTGGTATATGTTGTTAATGTTACGAGGTTGTATATCCTTAAAAGGTTATGTCATGTGAAGTTGAACATTAGTCATGATTCTTGTTGGTTCACTTGATTGAGTAAGGTTATGGTGCTTTTCTTGGTTATTGCACTTTTTGGATTTATGAGGATTCATGATTACTAGTCTTGCTTTATTATGATATGATGAACTCTTATCCATGCTTGTGAAGTAATTACTTGATGATAGGATTATATTACATTACGGGTTAAAGTATGTTGACAAGTATGTTATTTTCTTTGACTTGATGAATATGCCTTCTTGATTCTTATGTTTTTCTTGATGATACATGAGTCTTTTCAAGAAGTAAAGTAGCATGTTTTGATAAAATGACCCTTTTAGCATGATTTGATCTTATATGTGCATATGTTCTCACACTTAGTACAAGTGACGTACTGACCCCATTTTCTTCCTTTATCCCAAATATTTTAGGTTCTAGTCATTGAGGAGTTTCGAAGACGACCTAAAGAATGCTTGGATCTCTTATTCATCCAAGTAGGGTAGGTCCTCAATTTCCGAGGGCGATGTCACTATCTAGCTTATGGAGTTTCTCTTAGTTAAAGACTTCTATGGTTCTTCTTTCCATTTAGTATGAAACATTGTATATCCCATGTGAGGAATTTTTACTTGATGTATGGGTTGTGCCCAAGTTCTTACACTCTTATTAGATGGTTATGAGATGAGACGACTATTATGACTATTATGACTATTATGTCTATGTTATATTTTATATACTTATGTGCAATAAACTAGAAGACTATGTAATCTTCTTCTACGAAGGGTCTATGTATACTCGATATGAATAAATATTATGTGTATGCTAGAAGTCTATGTAAAACTCAAGATAGATAGAAGAAAAGTTTTAAATTTTTTGCATTTATGAATCTAACGATGTAAGCTAAAAGGCTAGTCATAGTCCTCAAAAAGGACAATGACGCAAGTTACGTCTAGGGGGTGCTCCCTGGATGTGACAAATTTTCACTGGATTGCTAGCTTAAGAGTTTTACTTATGTACACTTTAGATTGTGGTGTAATACTTTAGAATGGAGCAGAATCTTCATTTGTAGTAGAAATAAATAAAATAGTTATCTTCTATTAATTTAGTTGAAAGGTGAAGTTCATCAACATAGAGTTCATCTTTTCTCCTAAGGGGAAGATGGTGTACTTCGATCCCAAGGACGCTTGTGTGTTCCTATCATTGGTGAGTTGAAGAAGTAGATTCTTATAAAAGCCTATAGTAAAAGATAACCCATTCATCCAGGTGCCACTAAAATGTACCGTGATATATAGTATGCCTTTTGGATGGATGACATGAAGAGACACATCACATATTTTATGGCTAACTGTACTAACTATCAGTAGGTTAAAGTAAAACATCATAAACAAGGAAGTATGACTCAAGAGATTTGCATTCCTACATGGAAGTGGGAAATGATAAACATATACTTTATTACACACTTTCCTCTTACTTGCAAACAACATGACTCCATTTGGATGTTAGTGAAAAAAATTACTAAGTCTACTCACTTCTTGGCTAGCAAGACTGTAGATTCGGTGGAGTACTACACACAAATTCTACATCAATGAAATAGTCCAATTTTCTGGGGTTCCTTTTTCTATCATATTATATAGAGGTCCTCAGTTTACATCTCAATTTTGGAAATCCTTTCATAAGGGTCTTAGTAGTCAAGTAAATCTAAATATAACATTTGACACGTAGATAGATGGTCAAGAAGAATGTACATTCTGAACTTTGATTACGTGTTAAGAGGTTATGTAATCGATTTCAAGGAAAATTTGATGATCACCTACATCTCATAGATTATGCCTATTATAATAACTTCCATTCCAGTATTTTCGTTTGAAGTAGGTGAAGAAACCTTGATTGTGCATGATTCGATTCACCGGGCTATGGAGAAAGTTGGGATCATCAAAGATAGACTTAAAACAGCATAGAGTCGTTAGAAGTCCTTTGTAGATTTGAGGAGAAGGTACTTAATGTTTTTAACTGATTATTGGTTTTTCTTGAAAGTGTCACCCATGAAGTGGGTGATGAGAGTTTTCAAGAAACGGAAGCTTAGTCCAAAATATATAGGTCCTTCTAAAATCCTAACAGACTTGTAATGTGTCCTATGTGTTGAGCTACGAGCAAAACTGACAATGGTTCATATGGTCTTTCGTATTTCATTGATAAAGAAGTGTGTCGGTGATCCAACATCGATAGTACCCTTAGAGAGTGGTTTTGAATAATAGACTCATATATGAGGAGATTCTAGTTGAGATTTTAGACCATCATGTTTTAAGTTGAGAAATAATCAAGTCTCTTCAGTAAAGGTTTTGTGGAGGAGTTGTTTAGTAAAGGGCTCTACTTGGGAAGCAGAAAGAACAATTAGATTAAAGTATCCGCACCTCTTATATTCCGATTTAGTTTCAGCTTGAGGTACTAGTTCTTATCCAATCTATCAGTTTACTCTTGTGTAAGTCACTCTCGGTATCATGTTCTTTGTGCTATCATTGCATTCCAACATATTTGCATGTTTATGGAACTTAGAAAAGTTGGATATAAATTTGTACTATTCAATTGGTAGGGATTTCAGCTCCTGCCTCCAAACTCAGCTTATTCAGTCTTCATTTGAGAATGAATGATCCCAATGGGGAGATATTGTAACACCCCAGAAATCTATATAACACAAAACAATGGGGAAAAATTGGAGCACAACGGGGTCCAAGGGAGGACGTGAATTGTACCACAAGGTATCACCCTCATCGTTGTTGACACCCAGAAATTGGAGAATCATGGACCCCTATAGGGGTTGTCTGATTGCTCGTCAAAATAGACCAGAACTACAAAAGACTCTGTAAGGAACCACTAACAACTATAGTGGCCATTGAATTTCACACAATTCATTAGGTCGTCCATGAAAATTAACCTAGTACCTCCCCAACTTCTTTGAAGAACCATAGATTTTCTTACGGTCAACGTGTTTCACACGACCCGTTAGTGTCCTCATGAATGACACTTTGTAAGCTCTAAGTCAAGGTCATTTCTATATTATGCCTTAGGCATTGGGCACTTAAATTACGTTGTTTTACTCACTGTAAAACATAAGACAATACCCAAAACCCTCATTATCCTAAAATGACCCCAACTTAGAGAGTAAAGAAGAGAAAGTGGCAACAAGTTCTCTCAAGAACAAGTAGCATTGTTCTTTGAAGTTAGCCTAAAAATCCAAAGGATTTCTCTATAGATTTCGTCACAAAATATGTGGGATTTCACTAGTGCGTTCGTTTAACCCGTTAGGTTTAGTTATTTCTTTAGGTTCTCATAAGTTGTTCAGACTTAGAGTTTCTAGATTTTTAATATTTCTTGTGATTATGGATCTTTTGATCTAAAACTTTTTTCTTTATAAATTTGTATATTTCCTTTAATATAAATCAGAACCCCAGATCATGTAAATTGATCATTGCTCATGAATTTTACTTGTAAGGCTCGTCAGAAAATTCATGCTTCAGATTTTGAATGACATGATCTTAGTATATAAATGTTCCATTCTATGTTAATATGTAAATAATTTGAGCTATTTAGTATTTAATGAATTTTATCTTTATGAATATTCAGTTATGAGTTGACCTAACACCAAACTGCACTAGGTTTCAACATACCATCAAAGTCCCATAACTATGTGGCCACTTAGATTTATAAGTCCCTTAGTTGGAAATCCCTTTTAGTTATAACACCACAATTATGCCTTTATACCCTTGACAAGGTATATTTGTTCCTATAGATTGGGGTATACATCGGAATCCATGTTTAGGTAACGCGGTTTATGTCGATTACTAGTAGTTCCCACAAACAGATTTTTAGTGCATTGACCAGGTTTGTAATATTTACTTCAATAAGCAGTTCATGATGTTATCTTCATGATTTTTACTTGTTAATTGCATTCTGTTAGTTTTTCAGTTATACTTCAATATCTATATCCTTGTTCAGACTATATCATTGCTTAGTTATGTATTGTTCAATTTATATACTTTGTTCGACTTAGCATATTTATATCATGCATGATCAGTACATTAAAAGTAGTTACACATACTATGCACTACATTGTTTCATGATATAAGTTCAATCATTCACCATCCCTATCATGCTTTTATCGATCTTCGATTTTACTTCAGAAGCTTCTACGGTGAGTCCTTATACTTTCAGGACAAAAGAGATACTTTCTATTCTAGTCCTTATTTTCTATATTATTAGAGTTAGATGAAGGCATGTCTCCACAGCTCAATTTAGTTAAGGCTTTTTAGATATAGTAGTAGATTAAACTTGAGTTTGTAACTGTTATTACAGTCATCACTAAACTCTTATTTTATTTTAAATATTTATACTAGTTGGGGTTTTCCTTATTTTAGATATCCAATGTTTCTTAGCTTTTTCATAGTACATGTTTTAGTCATTTATTTTAGAATATTTTATAACAGGGTAACTCGTGAACCTAGTTCTCATGATATGTCTAAAGGGTTGCCTCAAAGAGTGCTAGTTGCGTAATTTAGTAATGAAACTACGGTTGAGGTCGAGTCCCAAGGAGTGGGCGTGAAAATTGGTTGTTAAGTGTGGAAGTGCTAAAGCTAACCATAGCAAAATATTTTTGCGATTCAAAACATACCAAATTAAAAGGGGTGACTCATGAGTCAAGTATCAAATGGGAATTTGAGCAAGAAACAACTAAAACAACGAAAGTAAGAAAAGATACGAGTTTGCAGACGGAATTCTTGGGATGTGATAGAAATATGGGATAAACTAGGTTAATGTGCGCATGGTTTTGATAATATATTCATAAAATATTTGTGAGGAGGCTAGACAGTAGTGGGGATACGCACTCTCGAGAAACTTATCCTGAATCAACCCCGTTTCTCACGAACACTGGGTTGCCGCTATAAGAAAAGCCTCTGACTTAACACACTCACTCTCTCGCGCTGGCCATCAATTTAGTTGTCTTAGTTTTGCAACCTCTCTCTCAAGAAAGCTGAAAACATATATATTAGACTTTATTTGCAACTACAACCTCATTGAGTTCATCCTAAACAACTAAATGAAACAATATTTAAACTACGAATAGACTAAAAACAAGTAAGACCCAACAAATAATCTAACCCATATTCACAAAATCACACCCAAAGAATTGGATTTTTAGTTACACATGTAAAACAGATAAAGAAGATACTTAATACATGCAAATAAGAAAGAATCCAAGACACCCAAGTCCAAATCCATGAATTTGAAATCCTTTGAAAGCTTAAAGCCTTCAAAACCCTCTCCTCACAACTAAGAGTGAATAGCTCCAAAAACATAATAATATAAAACTATGTAAAAACAAATAAAATTCTCGTAAAACAGTAGGTCGAATGATTGATTCTAAGAGTAAAAATTGAACTAGTATTTAGAGTTTTCTGACAATGTGCTATGAAGGGTGGTTCAGTGAGTTACATTAGGATCGAAAAATAACTCGGTGATCCTCCCTTTGGTTTACTTCATCATTTTCAGCTTTTGCCTTTGAATTATTGCATTTTGGATCATTGGGCGATTTAATATTACTTCGAGGAATAGCTTGGTGATACACCGACTGCTCTATTTCACTGCCTATTTTCTCCTTTCGTTCAGGGATGAGCATACTAGAATAGAAGGTGAATATGCAATGTATTGGTGATTCGCCGATCTTCATTTCTCTATTATTTTATCTTTTTCTTTCCCTTTTTGCTAGATAATGTCCATGCTTTCCCTCGAACATCATTTACCTATACCTTAAAGGTTTTTCTCTAATATTAAGGTAAAATATGCATTTGAGGACACTAATTCTACAAAAATATAGCCCTAAATGAGTCCAATTTGTGGACTCATCAGAGCGTGACATCAAGGTCATGCAATTGTCTTATCTTTCTCTAGACAGCCATTTCTGGATCAAGATTCAACTTCCTGATTAACCCATATGCTTGGTGCTCCAACTCCGAATGAAGAAGGCACGACTTTACAAACACCATGGGATAGGTGGAAATCCCTATTCGTGTGTTATAAGACATTATGTACACCCGGAGTTCAACATCAATCTTCCCCCTCCTCTCAATCTTTTTGTTGCGCTTTCAAGGTCTTTCAAAGAATATACTTTACCTCTCGGTTTAATACCTCTACTTGGCCATTGGTTTGTGGGTGGTACATTATAGCCATCTTGTATTGAATTCCATAGTTATCTGATATATTTCTCCTCAAATAATATATGAAGTTCTTGTCGCCATAACAAAATATAGCTCTTGAAGTTCCAAACGTTGTTAATATGTGCTTCTTGATGAACTTCACATCAACCTTTGAATAATTAGTAGGTAGATCTATAGTCTCATCAGAATTTGACACATAATCCAATGCCATTAAAATATATTGATTTCCATTAGAAGGGTTAAAAAGACCCATGATATTTATCCCCTATATATCAAATATCTCTACCTTAAGAATTTTGCTTAGTGGCATCTAACGTTTCCTCTAAATAATCTCTATCCTCTTGAATTGTTCACTTTCCTTCACAAGGTATGCAATATCTTCAAACAAAGTAGACAAGAAGAAACCCTAGTGGAACACTTTGTGGGTTATAAATTCCCTTAACCGATAACCTCCATAATTTTATAAATGACAACTCCCTAACACTAACTTAACTTCATTTTTAGAAATGCACCTCCTCATCAATCATTCTGGTCCCTGCTTAAATAATAAAGGCTCATTCTATTTGCAGAACCTCACATCAATGGTCATTTTCTTCTTTTGATGACTAGTTGCTCTAGGAATGAACACTTTACTTACTAATAGATTTATAATTTGAACAAACCATGAAACTTAAGCGATGTCTAAGGCGAAGAACTTCTCATTTAGGAATTCCTCGAAAACCTTCCCTTTATTTTGCATATGTGGTGATTCCTCCAACCTCCGCTGTTAATCAATATTTTGGTTTTATATAATCTTTATATATGTTATTTCTAGATCGAATTGTTGGAGTAGAAGAATCAACCTAATGATCCTTGGAACAACATCCTTCTTGTTGAATTGGTTCCTGATCACATCATGGTCAGTATACACAATAACCTTAGAACCTACCAAATATTATTTGATTGTCGAAGGTGTACACTAGAGCAATCATCTATCTAGTAACTATATAATTTACAGGCTTAAAGTGTAGGGTATTTCTTTCATAAATGACAGAGTGCAACATCTTCTCTCTTCTTTGTCCTAGTACTATACACACTACTATATCGTTGACATCATACACAAGTTCAAATGGTAACTCCTAGTAGGAGAAATCAAGTTAGAGCTTCAATAGGATCCTTTTTCAACATTTTAAAAAGCTCTAACACAATTTTCATCAAATTTGAAGTTCAGCTCCTTCTCTAGTAGAATAAACATAGGTCTACCAGTCTTATAGAAATTCTTGATGAACCTCCTTTAGAAGAAACATTCCCCAAAAGAACTACTGAATCCTTTCACTAAAATCGGGGGAGGCAGCATTTCTATTACCTCCACCTTGTCTATATAACTGCCCAAGCCATTTTTTGAGGTCGTACAACCCATAATTATGCCCTCTCAATTGAAAAAGTGATATTTTTCACAATTCAACAAGATATTCGTATCTTTAAACTAAGTAAGAACCCTATCAAGTTTGCATAGACATAGGTCAAAAGACTTACTGAACACCAAAATATAATCTATGAATACCTCTAAAAATTCTCCACTATATTGTGAAAGATTTCCATCATGAGTCCCTAAAAAGTTGTTGCTGCATTGCAGACTGCAAAATGCATATGTTTAAAAGCATAGATTTTACATAGAGAAGTTAAATTATTCTTCTGTTAGTCCTCTAATGCAATCATAATCTGGTTGTATCCGGAGTAACCATCCAATAATAGTATTCTTGTCTTGATAACATGTCCAAAATCTTTCCAATGAAGGGAACTGAGTAGAGGTATTTTTGTTGGTGTGATTTAGATTTCAAAATCCATACAAATATATCACCTAGTCTCTTTTTCTTGTAGGGATTAACTCATTCTTAAACACCTTTATGTCTCAAATTTTAGGCATATGTTTCTCCAGATTTACCCACTTGCCATCTTATATCGGGTACTCTATCCCACCAGCCAACAACTTGATTCCCTTTTTCTCACTGTGTCTTTCATGAATCTGTCTAAGCAGCACTAGTGTTGTGTCGTAGGCTTGTGGAATTTCTCCATATAGATCTTTTGAATGCATAGGACAAGAATAATCACTTATATTTTCGACATGTGCAATCTAATGAATCTCTTACTTCTTTTGAGGATATCTAAAATTGTATCAACCTATACTTCAGACAAATCTGTAGAAATAGTCACTAGTAAAGTGTTATCATCTTCGAAAAAGGCATACATTAAATGATATGAGAGTGCTTTTGGTTCAACTTTGTCGCTTCTTAAATGGACAACATAGGTGGAGGCCCTAAGACCTTTTTCAAAGTTTCCCTGTTGTTGTTTGATATACCCAAACTATACACATCTAAAAATGGTACCATTTCTTGTGCCTTAGATTCAACATACATGTCATGGCCCACCAATAATCTTTCTAGTGGGTCTCCTGAGGCGATATAGTGAACTTCTCTAGCTAGATCAATAAAATTAATACATAAAGATTCTTCATATACTACACACAACTTCAGGGATCGCTACACCTCAAACACATCTATTTCACGCATGATCTTATAGTCAATTAACCTACAACTACAACTATAAATGCACGCCCAACAACTAAAAAGGGTCTCCCAAAACTAATGTCACCTCTGTGTATGGTTTAAAATTTAGTACAACAAAGTCAACATGGAATATAAATGATCCTATATGGACCAACAAATCTTTGACAACTCTCTCTGGTCTTTCTAATGATCAATTTGCAAGTTGTAAGGTAATGATGGGGGGTTCAGGACAACCAAGACCCAACTTTTTAAACAAAGATGTTTGAATACGATTAATGTTGGCACCTTAATGGAACAACAATCGAGCATGAACGCTCTACCCTATAGTGATTTGGACCATAAAACTTCCTGGATCTGTCAACTTCTTGGGAAAGTTACTTCGAATCCTTTTACTACACTCTTATGTGAGCTCCATATGGTTAAACTCTGTCAACCTCCTCTCGTTTTCTACAATATTCTTCATATACTCCACAAACTGCACAATTCCATAACAAATATCAACAAGAGGCATATTAATGTTAACTTTTTTAAGGGGATAAAAACATACAAAAACATTTATCTTCACTCTGCTTTTTGAATATTTTAGGTAAGGGAGGAAGTAGTTTCAATTTAGGTGATACCATTTCTTCATGTCAACTCTGTCATACCTCCCTACTTTATTTTTCCCTTCTTTATTGTTCAATGTTTAATTTATATGGATCTAACTCTTCCAACTGGAAATCACAAGAGTAAATACAACTGTCACCTTCCTTGGGTTTTGATTTGTATTACCCGTGAAGCCTCCTTGAAGGCAATTTTTGCAGTAGCAAATTCTCGGAATATTTTTTCCATATTTTTCCCACTAATTGGATGTTTCTTTAACAAACTTGTTTTTATCAATATTTTCATTCACTATAGCATATTTTGACATGATTTTCTTCAACATCTCGTTGGTGTTCATACTGCTTGCTAGCACATTGATTATTACCCTAAACCTGATGTTGATAATTGTGCATCTTACCCTGAGGTTGGTACTGATTCTTTCCTTTGACATGATTATGGTTCCTATTGCAGCCAAATCATACATGAAAGTGCATCTAGTGTACAAGTATTAAAGTGTTTTTTAGAGCCGGTTATCGTGTCCACAAGGACTTACGCTTACAATTACTTATTCCCTCTAACTTTCAGTTAAATTCAAATGTATTTCAAAATTTCAATGGTTATTTGTTTTCTACTTCTAAAATTGTGTCAAAATGTAACAAGAAAGATTTCATTTCAAGGGTTTCAAACAATGATTTGGGTAAATTCCTGGGCTACAACTTTCATCAGGAATAATGCAATCAATATCATTTGTATGAGTAATTATCAACTATCGAATGAATGAATCACAGGGTTAGATGTATGATCATCGTCTCCTGACCACTAATCGCCTGTGGTAAAAAATACCCTAACTACATTGTTTAGAGGGGAGAGGATGGATTTTATACCGAGCATTAAAATATCTTCAAGTATGGTCATGCAAGAAAGTGCTAGGTATATCCCTATTATAGATACAAATCAACCCTAGCTAATAAAAGTTAAAACTTCTCCTTATGTCCCACATTCTATCCTCTTATTCCGCTCCAAAGTTAAATTTGAACAACAAATTTATTTCTATAGTGATCAATCATGAAATACGGAAAATAAGAACATAATATAGATTTGTATGATAATTAACATTATGTCAATAATAAAATCAATATATTACATTCATATTGTAGCCAAGACGCTAGAAATAGGGTATTTAGCTACTCATAATCCGATAATCAATAAAATATTATTTTGAATCATCAAGAGATCGAAAGGAAAATATTTTAAGAAGTAAACCTAAAACTACAGAAAAAGTACTCCCAATTCATCGTTCTTCCACCCAGAAAAAAGAATGAATAATAAAATAAAATAATGGCCTATTTATACTTAAAGGAAAAATGACCAAAACTGGTACTTAGGGGAGGGATGTGCAGTCAGCCTCAACTTCTGTTTCCAATCGTCTTGGCTTCCTCCGTGACGCATGCGTAGCGCATACCTTTCTGCCTCAAATCAAAATTTTTAGCTTGAATTTCACCCACTTCTCTGTGACACTCTGACCATTAAATGTTTTGAATCTTGATAATTACACCTCCTCAGCGATGCGGGCACTCCACAGAGTGTTCTGCCTTGCGCTTTGTTTGTTGAATAAAATTTGGGCCTCCTCTCCGCGCCGTGAAGAGGACACAGTAAGGCCTTATTGGAAATTTCTCCTTCTTCTTCCGTTCTCTCTTTTGGCTATGATGTTTTGTGTTTAGCCATTGTCCATTTTTGCATCCTTTTCTCCAATTAAACTCACCTACACAACTCATCATATTTTGTATAAACAAAGAAGCTACTAGATAAGACTATAAACACATGCATGTTGACTTCAAAATAGGCGTAAATGCGGGCATATGTAGTTGTATAGGCATATAAATATTCCTAGGATCATTACCCCATAAATAAATCTTTGTTCTTCCTCGAAAAATTGATTAGTACTCCTACATCCTGACTCACTATATTGGTTTTGTGCATCCGCTACTAACTTCCAAGGATATGTTCACAATTCCAAAAAACATGTTTCCGTTAATAATATGCAAAACTCATGTAGATGACTAGGAAACTTTTTGCAACAAAGGCATTCACGACATATGCACCCTTACATATCAGCTATTCTTCATATAACAAGTGTTCCTCACTCAGGGGAATAGTCCAAACACTCAACTTATCCTATTGAATATAATTTAACGACTTTTCAGTCAAATTGCACTTTAACTCAACAATCAACATCACACATGCATGCACTGAGAACCATAAGCTTTCCCATTATGTACATCTCTACTAGTAAAGTGTACCATGCATAAAAACAAACCAGACTTGTTCTAGTTGTAATGTAGGCTTAAAGGAAGGAGAGATTCATTTAAACGCAATTAGTGAATTGTCATCCCTAATACTCTATATCCAGCTGTCTTCTTACATTCACAACTCTTTTTTTCGTTAGCGCCCTCCTTCTCCAAAAGTTAATTTCCACTAGTGTTACCAACATTGCCATTATTGCTTCCTTGCCCCTTAATCTTCCTTTATTATGTGTGTGTATAGACATATATATATAGTTCTCTTTTTAGGGTCAGGGCCATCATCAAGGTATTCACTAAGTTAGCCATCTTCACTTGGGTTTCTCCTAGTTGAAGTGCACAATTATATAAGGACCAGGGCTATCTAAGATTCACAATCATGGGGTATCTTTTAACCTTTTCTATTATTCTTCCCCAACATCTACACATTACAACCCTATCTACTCTTTTCAATGTTTTTACCTTTCTTTCTAATATAATGCTTTAGGGGTTGGGAGCAAAACATCAAAACTACGGTATCAATAAAAGGATTCAACTTATTATATGGGTTCAAAAAATAAATCAAGGATAAAAGTCTCAATTGGGCTAGAATAGGGGTATTCTTTCTAAATAGGCTAAAATTTCAATCAATTTGAAGAGACCCTATTACCTTCTTTCAAACACAATAACAATTGTATTGTCTTCAAAGCCTTGACAAAATCTATGCTCGGATGCAATCATGGATATCATAAAAAACTAACTGCCAAAAGTTGTATTCAGAAAGGACACAATCATGTTACGCAGAAGGTTCATATTAAGTTTCAGTTGCACATTCAAATAATATTTGAGAATTTAAATGCATTCATATATCAATTTGAATCATTCTTTTCACACATATTACCTTTAGATATTTTCATCTTCAGCACAACCAAACCTAATAATCAATGAAGAAATTGCCCTTATTATGGTCGTCATCTATGTCAAGGTCGGGTAGCAACCCCTAGTCGTAACAGGTGTCTTCGTCGTCGAAGAGGTATTAGACAAGTCCTTAACATTCGTCATAACATGTATCATACACGAAAAAATTTGAAATTTTTACTTCAGAAATTTTAACTTAGCTTAATATATAAAAATAGAATCTAACTACGTTACGATATACCATTCAACATAGAAGTATATAAATTTGGGACTTAGACCTTACATCGATATGGAGTTTAGAAAAAGAAAGTACAACATTGTCTTTAAACATAAGAAAGGAACTAAAAAGCTAGAACATAGGATTTTATCCTCGGACTTGAGGACTCACAAATATTAAGAAGCAAATCCAAGTATCCTTGAGTAATGGCCTTGAACCCTCAACGATCCAAACCTACATTGTTTGGGAAAAAGGAAAAAAATATGGGTTAGTACATCACATGTACTAAGTATGACTTCTATGCATAAAAATCATCAATGCATGTATAAAAGGACAATTTAGTCAAAATGTGCATTTTATCAATTAAATCCAATATTCACATAAATTAAGCATCATAAGCCGACCCAACATGATATCATCCCATCATATAAACCACCCAAGCAATACTTGTGCAATACAAAAAAATAGAATCTCATAACTCTATCGAAAGCTAAGTATCACGTTAGGCAACCTACTTCATACATACATTCCTAATCTTATATGTCATCATAACTTTCTATATTCATAAAGATCATACATAGCTTAGCATACATGGGTAATATATATATATATATGTATATATATATATATATATATATATATGTATATATATATATATGTATATATATATATATATGTATATATATGTATATATATATAAACACATACGCATAGTGTTTTCTTAAAGCACAACTAAAGACATTGAGATTTAATATAGTACGAGTTTTCCTCCGTCAGATAGAATTGGGAAACCACATCTATTAAGGTACATTTGTTTGGAGGCGAACCAATAAAAAGTTTGAATTAGAAAAAAGCATTGATAATCATAGGACAAAGATCTCTTCAGAACGGTGTAAAATTCTGTAGCAGAATTAAATCCTCGCGAGCTCTCACATTATCCTCCTACTAAGTGAACGATAAAATTTCCCACAAGCAACCTTCCAGTATCAACCCACAATAGTCTTTGATAGTTTGTGATAAGCATTTTGTTTAATCTTTAATGGTGATAGTGTTAAGGTACGATGGTGTGAAAGAACATGAAAATTTGGAACGAGATTGATAGTTATATAATGGGAATGGGCCAAGATTTTTTTGAGTCGTTGTAAAGGTTGATTTGGGGATGTACCTTTTGAATTTAAAGGGTGGTATGGGGATATTAATTTTTCCCCGGATTTGGGGATTTGATAAAAATAGATAATTGAGTTTCTGGTTGATGGTGGTACCACATCACCGGATTTAGATTAATTTTATAGATAAAAAGATGCATGATTATGTCTCAAATATTCTTATTCATATATATGTGTACCTACAACTGTGATTCACGATTTCGCGTTATTACTGTCAATCAATCACTCTTATACCTGAAATTCACCAAAGAAATGCTCTGAGTGATCTCTAACGTCTCAGATAGAACACAGAGTGTCCCAGACATCCATTCATCCTTGCCAATATTACCAGAGAGTTATTTAAGTCCATATAGTATTCAATGCATCCAACCATGATTTTTAGAACATGTTCATGATGTTTTATGTCATGTCAAAAGCTTCTGGTTGCATGATCACCGAATACTCAATGATATGAACTTGTGTAGGCAACAATTAGAAAATATTCGTTAACCTACCAAACACATAAATAGAGATGTTAAATTTGTGAAAAACATGTACAATATCAAGACATGAATTAAGAGTAGTTATGTCCCTTTCAAAGCTTTGTTATTGTTATTAATTTTCATCCAGTTAACATTTTCCATCTCTACCGTACGTTAGATTTTATAATAGTTGCACTTGAATTTGTACAGTTTTCAAGACCTTATGTCATCATGGTTCAATGTTTTACTTGATGAACCATTATTTCTACAGCTCTTCCGTATGAAATTTTTTCCCTAATAATTAGTTTTATGTATTAGAATCATTGATTTGAATTGTTTCCTCATACATTAAAAGTCCACCCACCATTCAAACATCCAGCTCCTAGATAGCAGAGTGAATTCTCATCTCGAAAAAATTGGGAGGCGGAGATGAATTCTTGAAGGAGGATAACAAATATTGACTAAGAAAAAAAATAAATGATAACAATGTTAAGTTGCTTACTTTATTGAAATAATGACTGGAATATAAATACGTGAATTCGTAACTTAAAAAGCTAAACTAAGGGACTAAAAAAAGTTAACATTATTGCCAATAACTAAAGCCTAAAACATAGAATCTGACTACTCAGATTTTGCCCAATATTGTTGCCTTATTTATCTAAACCTAATCCTACTTTTACGTTATATATTGATACAACAAAAAGTGAAAATAATCTCTATCTTTTGAGTCACAACTTTCGACACTCCTCCTTAACTCAAAGGCTACAATCCATAGTTATTTTCTGAGAAACTCAAATCTTACTCTTGGTAAATTATCAGAAGTCTTGAAAATAAGTTTTTGCAGCGCACTAATTCTACGTCACCATTCTTTTGGACCTCCTCAAGAAATAAAGCTTGATTTTAAAATTATTTGTTTTTCTATGTGAAACAGGATTATTTGTCATTGAAATTGTAGCTTGATCATCACAATGATTCAGAGCTTTTCTTTTGCTTTATGCATAAATCTATCAGCAGCTTCCAAATCCAAAGGGATTGATTCACAACTGATGCAGCTGCCATGTACAGTGCTTTAGGTGTAGACTGTGCCATTATATCATTCTTCTTTGAACAGTAAGAGAACGTTCCAAAACAATAATTAAATCAATAGCTTGAGCTGATTTTCATATCATATAAGCTACCATTCCAATCACTATTAAAAAAACAAAGAAACTGAAAGTTTGATGCTTTCTTATAATAACATAATACAAAAATTTGCAATACCATTAACATATCTAATCACACATGTAGCTGCTTGAAAATGAATTTAGCTTGAAAAATGCATATATTATTAAAGTAAATTCACAGCGTAAAGAATATCTGGTCTCGTTGTAGTCAAGTACATTAGGCAACCTATCAGGCTCCTATTAAAGTCTTTCATCAGCCTTTTCAAATCCATATTCTTTGCAAAACATCTCATTTTGATTCATAGTTGTTGTATATTTCCATTCTTCTTTTTTTAATTTTATGAGAATTTCATTAACATACTTCTACTGGCATATGAAGATTTCATGTCCTTTTTGCTAAATTTCCATTCCAAAAAAGTAGAAATTCTCGCCAAGGTCTATCATCTCAAAAACTTCCATGATTTCAGTCTTGAACAAATTGATCAAGTCATATTGCTATATAAAAAGAAACAATGGGTAAATTAGGATTTTCTTTTCTAATAAAGAGGTAAGACTCGCTGAGACTTTTTGAATAGCCTAAGCTCAGAAGATGAGCATCAATTATGCTATACGAAGCTCTAGGAACTTATTTTAAGTCATATAATTATTGGGTTATTTACTATTAACCATGTGTTTATATGTAGTATTTATAATATAATAATTATTTATTCATTTTTAGATGATCATATATTCGTTTATGGTGTCTCTTTACTTATATAGTAGATTTTTAGCATATAGAGTTTAACTTGTACATAGAGGATTCAATCATCGATTCTTATAAGTATAAAAAAAATTTGTTCACAATCTAAGATGGAAATTGGATATGCCACCAGTACGATTGCAACACAAGATTACATGTAGTTTATCTTGATTATGAGAATGATATAGTTTCAACTTCTTGTGCTAGAGTGTTTTGCATGTATTGAATGGGACAGTGTAGGCATAGTTGCTTTCGACTAGTTGACAAAAGCATAATCTCTTAAATATTAAATATACTTATATTCTTAATCATGATATAACTATTAGGATCTGTATATGTTAATTATCATTTTGATTTAATAAAAGACAAGATTCTATGGTGAGTCAATATGCCTTGTAGATTAGATGATGATAATATATAATGGTGAAATAGTAAGTTAGATTATGGAACCATTTTCTTGATATGGATATTGACGATATTCCTTTTAGAGAAGCATATCGGTTTTCATCGTGTCAAACTCTGCAAGTGGATTTATGAATCTGACACATGAAATAAGTTAAGCAGGGCTCTAAACGAGATTTGATCATTGAATTAAACTTTTCGATAAATAAATTTATTGATGAATATATTTTGAAATATATATATATATATATATATATATATATATATATATATATATATATAGATAGATAGATAGATAGATAGAATAGATAGATAGATAGATAGATAGATAGATATAAGAGTGCAATTACGAATTTTTAACGGAATGATTTGTAATTCATTATGGTAACGAATAATTCAAATTTATTTTTTGGAATTATTTACATAATAGGAAGCCTTATTAATTAATTATGTTTCCCCTAGAACTCAGAGTCTATTCTAAGGAGAAAATGGAGAAGTATGTGTCTTTCTTTATTTTTAGGAAAAGGTAGAAGTATATAACAATTTCTATTTCAAGAAAATGGAGAAGTACGTTTCTTTTTATATTCTAAGGGAAGAGACAAGTACACGTCTTTTTCTATTTTAAGGAAATACACCATGTTCCCTCTCCTTCTTGGAATAAAAGAAATCTCTATAAATAGAGATTCTTCTAACAGTTGAAAGAATTAGTTTTCTATGTGACATTTTCCTACCCACGTAATTATAGAGTTTGAATTTAAACTTGGTATCACTATAGAAGACCCCATAATTGTCGTCTAAATTGTGAACTAGCTTTTAGATTAGCTTGAAAGTATAGCTTGTCGACCAGCTAGGAAATTCATGTGAAGATATATGCTCACACTTCAAGAGGTAAATCTTGAATAAAATTTCACAAAGTTCATTTGTTCTTTCCTAATCTTTTGATCCTTGCCTTCAATAGAGAAAGCTTCAGGTTGTTCAACAAATATTTTTTCTTCATGGTAGCCATTTGGGGAAGTAGATTTCATATCAAGCTGGTGTATCTTGCATCCTCGTTGAGGTGGTAAAGAAAAACATTCTTAACACAGGAGTAGATGTTTCTGAAAAATCTACTCCAAACATTTGCGCGTACCTTTTTGCATCAAACCTAGCCTTGTATTGGAACCGTGATGATTGAGCTTTGTCTTATAAACCCACTTGAATCCAATAGCCTTCTTGTGTGATCGTCTATCAATCAACTCCCATGTGTTGTTCTTTTCAATCATTTTGAGATCCTCCTACATTGGATATCTCTACTTTTCATCTTTAGCGTCCTCCATATATTCTCCTAGTCCTAAAAACTGCAATAATATGCCTTTGATGTATATCTTGAAAATTCAAGATATATTTTTTTTGCTTTTCATGATCTTGCCAGATCTAGGTGTCATAATTCCATACACTTGACATCATTGCTAACAATGATTTTGTCAGTTTGAGGTTGATAGCTCCTATAAGCTTTTGAGGAACTGTTGTATCCTACAACATTTCCAGGTTCAACATTCTTATCCAACTTATCTCTTTTCACCTAAGGTTCATAACAAAAACAAAGACAACCAAATATTTTCTAATATGATATAAAAGATTTGTACCCAAACCAAGCCTCAAATGGTGTATTTTTAAGACCTTAGTTGTAAATCTATTTAGTAGGAATATTACAGTATTTCTTTGTTGGGAAAGACAAGGCACTAACAAAGAATGCCTGACAGGATAACAGCGGAAGAATACCCAAGTCTATACTTTCCCTTTTCGATTTGAACCAAGAGAAGACAAACAACCACAAGCAATATGATAGTAAGGCAGCAAGTAATTCAACCAAACAAATATAACAAGACAATAATAAACCAATCACACAAGACACCAAGATTTACGTGAAAAACCCTTCGATGTGAAGAGTCAAAACCACGGGACCAAAAGCTCCACTATAATCACCAAGAGTTACAATATTGTTCTCCAAAATTGGCCACAAAACAAAGTGCCAAACAACGAGCAACAACAAAATAAGATTGCACCAAATCTAGAGAATTAAAGGAGCAAAATCACCAATTTTGCAGCTACTGTTCACGACATCAAAACTGAAGCTGCAGACCACCAAATCCAACTCTGTCAGTTCCTAATCAAATATTGAGATGAAGATAATATGCTGTCCAAAAATCAGCTCAATCGGACAAGAAACGAAGCGGGAATCGCAATTTGAAGTTGGTTGTTATGGCTGGATTTTTGACTGCGAATTTCTCTCTTTTTCTCTCTTTTGGCTGCTGAAAAACTCTCTTGTGTGTCTGAAAATAAGACCTAAAATAGGCTTATATTTGCCTCATAAGAATGGGCTTATGGGCAAAAATGGGTTGGTCCAAATTGGGCTTTTATTTATCCACATAAGAAGGGAAAAAAAGACCCATAACCCAACAATTCTCCCCCTCACGACTATGTGGAGGAGACCGCCATCCCGGCGACCATGCAACAATCTTCAAACTTCCCTCTTGGCAGAGCTTTAGTCATCATATCGGAACCATTGTCATTTGTATGAATCTTTTCAAGCTCAAGCAACTTAGAATCCAACACATCTCGAATCCAATGGTATCTCACATCAATGTGTTTAGACCGACCATGGAACGTAGAATTCTTGCCAAGATGTATAGCACTTTGACTGTCACAATAAAGCACATACCTCTCTTGAGCACAACCAAGTTCCCCCAAGAATCTCTTCATCCAAAGCAATTCTTTACAAGCTTCAACGACACCAATAATTCAGCTTCTGTAGTAGATAGAGCAACACATTTTTGCAACCTAGATTGCCAAGACACAGCTCCCCCTGCAAAAGTAACCAAGTACCCTGAAGTAGACTTGCGAGTATCAACATCACCAGCCATGTCTGAATCAGTATAACCACAAAGAATAGGCTTCCCTGTACCAAAACACAAACTCAGACTAGAAGTGCCACAGAGATATCTCATAACCCACTTCACAGCCTTCCAATGTTCTCTTCCCGGATTAGAAAGAAAACGGCTAACAACTCCAACAGCGTGAGCAATATCTGGTCTTGTACAAACCATCGCATACATCAAACTACCAACAGCTGAAGCATAAGGAACTTTCTTCATATCTTCCTTCTCATCATCACTAGAAGGACACTGTTTCGTGCTCAATTTGAAGTGCATAGCTAAAGGTGTACTGACAACCTTAGCTTTGTCCATGCTGAATCTGCGAAGTACTTTCTGAATGTACTTCTCTTGTGATAATACCAATTTCTTGGCCTTTCTATCACGGACAATCTGCATGCCAAGAATCTGCCTTGCTGGTCCTAAGTCTTTCATAGCAAAAGACTTACTCAACTCTTGCTTCAACTTCTGAATCCTGCAAGTATTATGACCAACAACAAGCATGTCATCAACATAAAGCAACACAATAATAAAGTCACCATCAGAGAACTTTTGCACAAAAACACAATGGTCTGAAGAAGTCTTCTTGAAGCCCTGCTGACTCATAAAAGAACCAAACTTCCTGTACCACTGCCTGGGAGCTTGTTTCAAACCATACAAGCTCTTCTTCAATTTACAAACATAATTCTCTTTACCCTTGACTTCAAAACCTTCCGGTTGCTCCATATAAATTTCTTCATCTAAGTCACTATGGAGGAAAGCGGTTTTAACATCCATTTGTTCAACCTCTAAATCTAGACTTGCAGCCAAGCCTAGAACCACACGAATGGATGACATCTTCACAACTGGAGAGAATATCTCATCAAAATCAACTCCTTTTTTCTGATTAAATCCCTTGACAACTAATCTAGCTTTGTACCGTGGAACTGGATTACCATCTTCATGTTTCACCCGAAAAACCCACCTGTTTTTCAAAGCTTTTCTGTCTTTAGGTAACTTAACCAAATCAAAGGTATGATTATCATGCAAGGATTTAATCTCATCTTCCATAGCATCAAACCACCTTTCTTTTTCTTCACTTTCCATGGCCTCATCAAGACTCTCAGGTTCTCCCCCGTCAGTCAAGAGTACATACTTATTGGGAGAATAACGAGATGAAGGAATTCTCTCTCTACTAGATCGTCTGAGAGAACTCTCTGGAGCATCTATAATTGGTTGTTGGACAACCACATCATCTTGCACTGGAGCATCAACAACATCATGCTGGTCATTCTGAACATGATCACCATCTTCATTATCAACTTGATTTTCATCATTATGAAGATTTTCTTCCGGTGCAATAGTCAAAGGAACTGGATCAACATCAACTAAGCTCTCACTAGTCTGAAAATCAGCCTTGTCAGCTTTGTCAAAATCTTCAATTGTTTGGTCTTCAAAGAACACAACATCACGGCTTCTAACAAGTTTCTTCTCAACAGGATCATAGAAACGATAGCCAAATTCATCTTGACCATAGCCAATGAAGATACACTGCCTAGTTTTAACATCCAACTTTGACCTTTCATCCTTAGGAACATGTACAAAGGCTTTACACCCAAAGACTCTAAGATGATCATAAGAAACATTCTTACCAGTCCAAACTCTGTCAGGGACATCACCATCTAAAGCAATAGCAGGAGATAAATTGATAACATAAGCAGCAGTATTAAGTGCTTCTGCCCAAAAGGAATCTGACAGCTTAGCATCTGAAAGCATACATCTAACCCTCTCAACTAGAGTTCTGTTCATCCTCTCTGCTAAACCATTTAACTGAGGAGTCTTTGGAGGAGTTTTCTGATGCCTAATACCCTGCTCTCTGCAGTATCTATCAAAAGGACCAATATACTCACCACCATTATCTGAACGCATGCATTTCAATGTCTTCCCTGTTTGTCTTTCAACCAAGGCCTGAAAACTCTTGAACACATCAAGTACTTGATCCTTGGACTTCAAAGGAAATACCCAGAGTTTGCGAGAATGATCATCAATAAAAGTCACAAAGTAAAGTGCACCACCATGAGATCTTACCTTAAAAGGACCACACAAATCAGAATGTACCAACTCCAACAAATCGAGCTTTCTTGAAGGCGGATGACTCTGAAAAGAAACTCTTTTCTGTTTACCGGCTAAGCAATGAACACATTTCTTCAACTTTGCTTGTTTCACTCCAGAAAGCAAATTTTTCTTAGCCAAACTATCAATCCCCTTCTCGCTCATATGACTCAGCCTTCTATGCCATAACTCTGATGAAGTATCATTCTCCACCAAATTTACTGAGTCTCTGGATATGGAGCCCTGAAATACATACAAGTTAGACAACTTGTCACCACGGGCCACAACCAACAAACCTCTAGTAAGCTTCCACTGGCCAGCACCAAGTGTATTAACATAACCCTCATCATCAAGATATCCCACAGAAATCAAATTCAAGCGAACATCTGGAGCATGCTTGACATTATTAAGAACTAGTTTGGAACCATTGTTACTTTCCAAACAAACTGTCCCAATGTCAATAACTTCAACTTCATGATTATTGCCCATTTTCAACGTTCCAAAATTACCTGGAGTATAAGAAGAAAATAATTCCTTCTTTGGCGTGACATGAGAATTAGCACCAGAATCCACAAACCAGCTAGACTCATCACGAACAAGATTAATGGCATTTTCATCACAAGAAACAAGAAGATCATTATTAGCAACAACAGCAACACGATTTTCATTATCGCCTTCTCTCTTTTGTTGTCTCATATCTCTCTTGTGCTTGTAACAATATTTCATGATATGCCCATTCTTGTGGCAATAGTCACATGTAGTATTCTTGTATTTAGACTTTGACTTGCTTCTACTTTTACCTCTATCATTTTGACCTCTGGACTTGTTTTTCCCCCTATCTTCAGTAACCAAAACATCGAAGTGTGAAGCTGAAGAAGATGAGGCTTGAGATCTTCTTCTCATTTCTTCATTCAAGACACCACTCTTAGTATATTCCATGGTTACAACACCACTGGGAGCAGAATTAGTTAAGGAAACTCGAAGAGTTTCCCAAGAGTCTGGCAGAGTATTAAGAAGCCAAAGTCCCTGTATCTCATCATCAAACTTTACACTCATTCCGGACAGCTGGTCAAGAACACCCTGAATATCATTAATATGATCAGAAATAGGAGTGCCCTCTTTATACCTGATATTCATTAATTGTTTCAATAGGAACAACTTGTTGTTGCCAGTCTTCGAAGCATAAAGTGTCTCGAGCTTGTCCCACAAACTTTTGGCATGCGTCTCATTCACAATATGATTTCTAACATTATCTTCAACCCATTGTCTAATATAGCCACAAACCTGCAGATGCTCAAATTCCCATTCTTCATCATTCAAAGACTGAGGCTTATTAGAAGCAAACACAGGTAAATGCATCTTCTTGACAAATAGAAGATCTTTCATCTTGCCTTTCCAAATATGATAGTTACTACCATTTAAACGCACCATTTTGCTCATATTTGCCTCCATCATTCAAAACGACAATCAACAATAACCAAGTCTCTGATACCACTTTGTTGGGAAAGACAAGGCACTAACAAAGAATGCCTGACAGGATAACAGCGGAAGAATACCCAAGTCTATACTTTCCCTTTTCGATTTGAACCAAGAGAAGACAAACAACCACAAGCAATATGATAGTAAGCAGCAAGTAATTCAACCAAACAAATATAACAAGACAATAATAAACCAATCACACAAGACACCAAGATTTACGTGGAAAACCCTTCGATGTGAAGAGTAAAAAAACCACGGGACCAAAAGCTCCACTATAATCACCAAGAGTTACAATATTGTTCTCCAAAATTGGCCACAAAACAAAGTGCCAAACAACGAGCAACAACAAAATAAGATTGCACCAAATCTAGAGAATTAAAGGAGCAAAATCACCAATTTCGCAGCTACTATTCACGACAGCAAAACTGAAGCTGCAGACCACCAAATCCAACTCTGTCTGTTCCTAATCAAAGATTGAGATGAAGATAATATGCTGTCCAAAAATCAGCTCAATCGGACAAGAAACGAAGCGGGAATCGCAATTTGAAGTTGGTTGTTATGGCTGGATTTTTGACTGCGAATTTCTCTCTTTTTCTCTCTTTTGGCTGCTGAAAAACTCTCTTGTGTGTCTGAAAATAAGACCTAAAAAAGGCTTATATTTGCCTCATAAGAATGGGCTTATGGGCAAAAATGGGTTGGTCCAAATTGAGCTTTTATTTATCCACATAAGAAGGGAAAAAAAGACCCATAACCCAACAATTCTCCCCCTCACGACTATGTGGAGGAGACCGCCATCCCGGCGACCATGCAACAATCTTCAAACTTCCCTCTTGGCAGAGCTTTAGTCATCATATCGGAACCATTGTCATTTGTATGAATCTTTTTCAAGCTCAAGCAACTTAGAATCCAACACATCTCGAATCCAATGGTATCTCACATCAATGTGTTTAGACCGACCATGGAACGTAGAATTCTTGCCAAGATGTATAGCACTTTGACTGTCACAATAAAGCACATACCTCTCTTGAGCACAACCAAGTTCCCCCAAGAATCTCTTCATCCAAAGCAATTCTTTACAAGCTTCAACGACACCAATAATTCAGCTTCTTGTAGTAGATAGAGCAACACATTTTTGCAACCTAGATTGCCAAGACACAGCTCCCCCTGCAAAAGTAACCAAGTACCCTGAAGTAGACTTGCGAGTATCAACATCACCAGCCATGTCTGAATCAGTATAACCACAAAGAATAGGCTTCCCTGTACCAAAACACAAACTCAGACTAGAAGTGCCACAGAGATATTTCATAACCCACTTCACAGCATTCCAATGTTCTCTTCCCGGATTAGAAAGAAAACGGCTAACAACTCCAACAGCGTGAGCAATATCTGGTCTTGTACAAACCATCGCATACATCAAACTACCAACAGCTGAAGCATAAGGAACTTTCTTCATATCTTCCTTCTCATCATCACTAGAAGGACACTGTTTCGTGCTCAATTTGAAGTGCATAGCTAAAGGTGTACTGACAACCTTAGCTTTGTCCATGCTGAATCTGCGAAGTACTTTCTGAATGTACTCCCTTGTGATAATACCAATTTCTTGGCCTTTCTATCACGGACAATCTGCATGCCAAGAATCTGCCTTGCTGGTCCTAAGTCTTTCATAGCAAAAGACTTACTCAACTCTTGCTTCAACTTCTGAATCCTGCAAGTATTATGACCAACAACAAGCGGTCATCAACATAAAGCAACACAATAATAAAGTCACCATCAGAGAACTTTTGCACAAAAACACAATGGTCTGAAGAAGTCTTCTTGAAGCCCTACTGACTCATAAAAGAACCAAACTTCCTTGTACCACTGCCTGGGAGCTTGTTTCAAACCATACAAGCTCTTCTTCAATTTGCAAACATAATTCTCTTTACCCTTGACTTCAAAACCTTCCGGTTGCTCCATGTAAATTTCTTCATCTAAGTCACCATGGAGGAAAGCAGTTTTAACATCATTTGTTCAACCTCTAAATCTAGACTTGCAGCAAGCCTAGAACCACACGAATGGATGACATCTTTACAACTGGAGAGAATATCTCATCAAAATCAACTCCTTTTTCTGATTAAATCCCTTGACAACTAATCTAGCTTTGTACCGTGGAACTGGATTACCATCTTCATGTTTCACCCGAAAAACCCACTATTTTTCAAAGCTTTTCTATCTTTAGGTAACTTAACCAAATCAAAGGTATGATTATCATGCAAGGATTTAATCTCATCTTCCATAGCATCAAACCACCTTTCTTTTCTTCACTTTCCATGGCCTCATCAAGACTCTCAGGTTCTCCCCCGTCAGTCAAGAGTACATACTTATTGGGAGAATAACGAGATGAAGGAATTCTCTCTCTACTAGATCGTCTGAGAGAACTCTCTGGAGCATCTATAATTGGTTGTTGGACAACCACATCATCTTGCACTGGAGCATCAACAACATCATGCTGGTCATTCTGAACATGATCACCATCTTCATTATCAACTTGATTTTCATCATTAATGAAGATTTTCTTCCGGTGGCAATAGTCAAAGGAACTGGATCAACATCAACTAAGCTCTCACTAGTCTGAAAATCAGCCTTGTCAGCTTTGTCAAAATCTTCAATTGTTTGGTCTTCAAAGAACACAACATCACGGCTTCTAACAAGTTTCTTCTCAACAGGATCATAGAAACGATAGCCAAATTCATCTTGACCATAACCAATGAAGATACACTGCCTAGTTTTAACATCCAACTTTGACCTTTCATCCTTAGGAACATGTACAAAGGCTTTACACCCAAAGACTTAAGATGATCATAAGAAACATTCTTACCAGTCCAACTCTGTCAGGGACATCACCATCTAAGCAAGCAGGAGATAAATTGATAACATAAGCAGCAGTATTAAGTGCTTCTGCCCAAAAGGAATCTGACAGCTTAGCATCTGAAAGATACATCTAACCCTCTCAACTAGAGTTCTGTTCATCCTCTCTGCTAAACCATTTAACTGAGGAGTCTTTGGAGGAGTTTTCTGATGCATAATACCCTGCTCTCTGCAGTATCTATCAAAGGACCAATATACTCACCACCATTATCTGAACGCATGCATTTCAATGTCTTCCCTGTTTGTCTTTCAACCAAGGCCTGAAAACTCTTGAACACATCAAGTACTTGATCCTTGGACTTCAAAGGAAATACCCAGAGTTTGCGAGAATGATCATCAATAAAAGTCACAAAGTAAAGTGCACCACCATGAGATCTTACCTTAAAAGGACCACACAAATCAGAATGTACCAACTCCAACAAATCGAGCTTTCTTGAAGGCGGATGGACTCTGAAAAGAAACTCTTTCTGTTTACCGGCTAAGCAATGAACATATTTCTTCAACTTTGCTTGTTTCACTCCAGAAAGCAAATTTTTCTTAGCCAAACTATCAATCCCTTTCTCGCTCATATGACTCAGCCTTCTATGCCATAACTCTGATGAAGTATCATTCTCCACCAAATTTACTGAGAGTCTGGATATGGAGCCCTGAAATACATACAAGTTAGACAACTTGTCACCACGGCCACAACAACAAACCTCTAGTAAGCTTCCACTGGCCAGCACCAAGTGTATTAACATAACCCTACATCATCAAGATATCCCACAGAAATCAAATTCAAGCGAACATCTGGAGCATGCTTGACATTATTAAGAACTAGTTTGGAACCATTGTTACTCCAAACAAACTGTCCCAATGTCAATAACTTCAACTTCATGATTTATGCCCATTTTCAACGTTCCAAATTACCTGGAGTATGAGAAGAAAATAATTCCTTCTTTGGCGTGACATGAGAAGTAGCACAGAATCCACAAACCAGCTAGACTCATCACGAACAAGATTAATGGCATTTTCATCACAAGAAACAAGAAGATCATTATGCCACAAAAAGAACACGATTTCATTATCGCCTTCTCTCTTTAGTTGTCTCATATCTCTTGTGCTTGTAACAATATTTCATGATATGCCCATTCTTGTGGCAATAGTCACATGTAGTATTCTTGTATTTAGACTTTGACTTGCCTTCTACTTTTACCTCTATCATTTTGACCTCTGGACTTGTTCTCCCCCTATCTTCACTAACCAAAACATCGAAGTGTGAAGCTGAAGAGATGAGGCTTGAGATCTTCTTCTCATTCTTCATTCAAGACACCACTTAGTATATTCCATGGTTACACCACCACTGGGGAGCAGAATTAGTTAAAGAAACTCGAAGAGTTTCCCAAGAGTCTGGCAGAGTATTAAGAAGCCAAG